>LR991054.1:16573200-18973200 GCA_905163555.1 Notocelia uddmanniana | reverse complement strand
GATCATTTACATAAACAAGGAACAGGAACGGACCTAGAATAGACCCCTGAGGTACTCCCATCTCTACCACTGTCTCTGACGAAATGGCTTTATTTATCGCTACCTTTTGATTTCTCTGTGTTAAATATGACTTCATGAGATCTAATGCATGCCCTCTGATGCCATAAAACTTAAGTTTACAAATTAAAGTACCATGATCTACACAATCAAAAGCCTTGGAAAGGTCACAGAACACTCCGATGGCGTCGTGCGACTCTTCCCAAGACTGCAAAATAAATTTTAATAAACTTGCACCTGCATCAGTAGTTGACCTACCCTTCGTGAAGCCGAACTGCTGTGCGTGCAAAATATTGTGAGAATTAAAGTGAGAAACCAATTGCGTAAGCATTATTTTTTCGAATATTTTGCTAAACGCAGGTAGGATAGAAACTGGACGATAATCAGAAGGATTATCTCTATGACCTGATTTGAAAATTGGAACTACTTTACTACATTTCATTAAGTCTGGAAAAATGCCATAGTCTATACAGTTATTAAAAATAAGAGCTAGAGTTGGTGCAACGACCTCCAGAATAGATTCCAGTACCTTGACTGACACACCCCATAAGTCCTCAGTGCTCTTTATTTTTAACATTTCAAAGGACTTCAGTACATCTAGAGGAGAAACATGATGAAATTTGAAATTAGTTAGTGATTCTAATTTTACGTTGTCATTCAGAAGGGATTCAGCTTTTGTGGTAGACGATGCTAAACTTTGAGTAGTGACTATAGGAATTTTAGAAAAGAAATTATTAAATTCATCAGCTACTTTTACTGCATCAGTTATTAAATTATCCTTTACTTTCAAAGAAATTGTGGACTCTTTATTATTTCTCTTCCCAGTCTCTGTGTTTATTATTTTCCAGACTGTCTTGGCTTTATTATCTGAGGACTTAATTTTAATATTTAAGTGCATTGCTAGGAGTCATAAGGATAAGTATAGATAGGAGTCACAAGAAGAAACGACAATAATAATCTCTCAGGGACCGAAGCCTCCATTGCGTTGGTTGGAATTTATATTTATGCAACTGGCTTTAGAAACTTCGATGGCGCGATGCAGAACATCTGAGATTTGACAGATGACAGGAGTGACGCTGCACATATGAAGCAACATAAGTAGGATCACTTTCGAAGTTGGGTAAAATCGGACGTAATCGCGTAATAGAAAATAACAATATCTTACAGATTTCGTTGCAAATTAATTAAGCGTTATTTTTATTATTGAGCTATGTACTTATATACATCCGACGTTTATTATGGATATTCTGGCTCAAACGCGATTTTTCTGCAAGGGGTTAGTCAGCGACTTTGCGAGGCATGGCACTTTCTTTGATGGGGGTTTTAGGGCAGAGACACGCTCCGCTATCAGAGTTCGACAATCACACAAGTATAAATTTGATAACACAATCTTTTCCCCGCAATCGAAGTGAAAAGCAACGTGGATAAAACCCATTTTATCCTTAACTTGAAATCGACCCTCGCCTGCGACTGGGATCGATAAATTATATGGGTTAAAATGGCTTGTTTTTTTTATACCACGTCGATGGTAAACTAGAGTACGGCCCGCCTGGTGGTAAGCGGTCACCGCAGTCTATGGACGCTTGCAACTGCAGAGGTGTTACATGCCCGTTGCCGACCCTTTAAAATTTTATACATTCCATTCTTGAAGAACCCCATACTGTAGTTCCTCTGGAAAACCTCGGCAGAGAGCTCATTCCACAACCGGAGCGCCCAAGGGAGGAAGTTCCTCTGAAACCGTACTGTACTGTACGCGACCATTTAGGTTCTAAGGTGGAAGGATGAATGCCCTGCCGACGGCGAGCAGCGCGATGATAGAAAGCGGCCGTGGGCATGATGTCGAACAGTTCTTCGGAGCACAACCCATTATACAAACGATAGAACACGCACAAGGAGGCAAAGTCTCTCCTTAAGGTCTCTGCTCACTACACCGTATCATACCATGACGGTAATAGGAACGTGTCATGCGAAAAAATATTCTTTATATTGTAAAGTATGAGACTATGCCCACTACCACGTTTCGTCACCGACCAGCACCGTCGCGTGCCGTGGACGGAGCGTCAACTACGAGGCTTGCACTGAAAGTGGCGGGAATCGAATACTTATTAATTTATTTTTAACATGTATTATACCTTTTTATAATCTCTGAAGTTTCCTTATCTCAACACACTGGCCACTTAGAAAAAAAAAAGTATGGTTCGGTTTCAATTGTTTATTGAAGTCGTCGAGTCACTGCTTAAAATGGAATTGTGCCGTGAAAATTTCAGAGCTATGATTTATTATGACTTTAAAAGTGGACTAACACAAAAACAATGTGAAGAGCGGATGGTTGCTGCTTTTAATATTGAAGCTCCTTCAAAGACTACAATATACAGGTGGTATTCAGAATTTCAACGTGGCCGTGTATCCCTCACCGACGAAGTGCGTGAAGGTCGACCAAAATCGGCAGTCACGCAAGAAAACGTCGATGTTGTGCGTCGTCTGATAAATGAAGACCGACATGTGACATATCGGGAAATTCAAGAGCACCTGGGTATTGGAATGAGTCAAATACAAATTATTTTAAAAGAAGAATTAGGCGTGAAAAAGTTATTTTCCCGTTGGATACCTCACCTATTGTCTGACGAGCAGAAAATAGTCCGTGTCAATTGGTGCCGCAAAACTTTGAAAAGATTTAACAAGGGACGCTCAAATGCTGTTTTTAGCATAGTATCAGGTGACGAGTCGTGGATATACGCTTATGAGCCTGAAACTAAAAACCAATCCCGAGTATGGGTCTTCGAAGACGAGCTCAAACCCACAAAAGTTGTTCGTTCTCGCAGTACGGCTAAGAAGATGGTGGCTACGTTTATCTCTAAATCTGGTCACGTAGCTACTGTGGCTCTTGAGGATCGTAGAACAGTCAATGCTGATTGGTACACCACTATTTGTTTGCCGAACGTCTTTGCTGAACTCCGAAAAACAAACCCTAGTCGTCGCATCATCCTTCACCACGACAACGCCAGCCCACACACCGCTCGGACAACAACTGAGTACCTGGACGGTGAAAAAGTCGAAATATTGGACCACCCTCCATATAGCCCTGACTTAAGTCCCAACGACTTTTTTACATTCCCCAGAATCAAGGACAAACTGCGTGGTCAGCGGTTTCAGACGCCAGAAGAAGCAGTGGAGGCCTATAAAATAGCCATTTTGTCGACCCCTACTTCAGAGTTCAAAAAGTGCTTTATGGACTGGTTTGAACGCATGCATAAGTGCATGAAATACAAAGGAGAATATTTTGAAAAACAATAAAAATAAATAAACTCACTTATACTGCATATTTTCTTCTATTCCCGAAACTTTCAGTTTTACCCTCGTATTGTCGGCGAGAATATTTTGCCGGTGCCGAAACGCTCCGTGCACGGCTCGCGACGTTGCCAAAACGGTGCCTGCAGGCGGCGAAACGGTAACCATGCGAGTTACGTGTATAACCGCGTAAAATGACCGTTATAAACCCGATATAACCGCGTTACCAGTCTTCAACCTTTTGTCTTTTCTGTTACGTTTTCTGTTGTGCCTGATACGTTCCTATTACGGTCGTGGTATGATACGGTGTAGTGGGCAGTTCAATATCGCTCGTGAGTTTGAGATCGTCCACGATTCGCTAAGCACGTCTCTGAAGCAAGTCAAAAGGCCCAAGTTGCACCTGCACTGCCAAGCTGTGCTGCTGCTGCTTGTTTTATGCACGTGTTGTACAATCTACTATTATGGTCTACAAATAAAACAAGAAGTCTGTTAAAGACCGCCTTGTATTAACTTAAAAACAAGAAAGCAAATACAATACACAAGGTAAGCATACGTTACCTACTATCGTACTTACACTATATTATGTACGTACGGTACAGAAATCTAACTGCGTATATGAAAAAAATGGTAAAAGATGTAGAACGGTATACGAGTAATAAAAAAAGGACAATATTGAAAATATCTATAATTGGCAGCTATTGGTTCTTCTCTTGAGTATCGTAATACTCGTAGACGACTATGGGAACGAGCTATCAACCTATGGCTGCATCACAATGCCAGGACACTGAAAATTAATTCATGTTCTCTGCCTACACCATTGGGAATACAGGAGTATGTTTATGTAGGCTAAGTATCTACTTACTCGTATTTTTTTTAATGCGCATGCTCGCTTTAACACGTGACATACCTCACTGGCTAGTTGGTATGACTTAATACAACCAATGCAAAACCCAGTTCAGTTAAATAATAGGTACTTTTTGGTGATTTACTAGACACAGTCAATATTTATAGTGTAGGTACTTGATATCCTTCGATCTTTTATTTAATACTCGTAAGACAATCAAATAAATATGTGCATGTTAGGTAGTGATGATTTAGTTCATGATTGCTATTAAGATTTCTTTCTTCTTCAGCGAGGCGGTGGAATAGTAGAACTGAAAACAAAAAACTTTTTTTGAGACAGAACAGTTTTTGTAAGTTTGCATGTACCGTCGAGAAAATTGAATGTTTGTCAAGCTTGGAGTCTATTTCTAAAAATGCCAAATATTCATTTTTTAACTCCAGCATGTGATGAAATCTACGCTCAGTTCAGCAGCCTTCCAAATTCAAAACCCCGAGAACCTTCAGCCGGAACTCCAAAACGGTTTCCATTGTCTAGGCGTCGAAATGGACGAATTCAATGACCGGTTTGTGGAAGCTGACCATACGTACACCATTGGGTATAAGTTCTTTAAGTCCCAACGAACACACAAAACCAAAAGCCTCTCTATCTCCACTCAAAGGCTCATCGAGGAAAGGAGTAAAATGATTCTGCCGTCTTCAGCCGATGCGACATTATACAGACAGTTCAATAAACAGATCTCCAAGTCCCTTACCCGCGACCTGTGCCATTTCAATACAAATCGTACTGAAGATCCCATCGAGCAGAATAAGGGCTCTAGAGTTTTCTCAAGAGATCAGTTTATTGGCTCGAGCCAGCTCGCCAAATAAAAACTGAATATGGTAGAATCGTTTCATCCAAACTTGAACTTCTGAGATAGAGTGTTTTTATGGACACGTCAACTAGCAGACTCGAAGTTGGTCCCTTGGTTGAGAAGAACCCTGGACCTAGATTAAACCGGCACGATACCGAAGATATCCCGGACATCAGCTTATAAGAGATACGAGGAGAACAAAACTCCAAAGGCATGGAACAAAGGAGTGGCGCTGTTGTTCTTCGAAAAGGGCGAGAACTGAAGAACTACCGACCCACTCACTTCGGTGCCATGTCTATAATCTGTTTTCAAGAGTCATTACGAAACATCGGAATCATCTCGCGCGCAGGCTAGATGACTTCCAGCCTCCCGAACAAGTCGGTTTCCGAAGAGGCTTTAGCACCGTAGACCACATCCATACGCTCCGTCAGGTTATACAGAAGATTGAGGAGTATAATGTGTCCCTCTGTTTAGCGTTCGTGTACTAGAAGAAAGCCTTCGATTCGATTGAAACCTGTGCTGTACTACAATCTGTCCAGCGGTGCCAAGTGGACTACCGCTACATCGAAGTACTGAAGTGTTTGGACGAGAACGCCACATGTCAGTTCGACTTCAGGGCCAGAACTCGAAACCTATTCCGTTACAGCGGTCAAGCAAGGAAATTATATTTCTCTTAACCTGTTCTCCGTCTGCATTGAAGGACTCAAGACTAACTTTAGAAGGAGGACTAGAGAAGGCTGGGCATCAACATAAACGGCGAGTACATCACTCACCTTCGGTTTGCTGACGATATAGCAGTCTTGACTGAGACCATGGAGAATTTAAGTACAATGCTCTATGACCTCAGTAAAACCTCTGAGCGAGTTAGTCTAAGGATGAACATGGATCGATGATGAAGATCATGTCAAATGCTCATGTAACACCAACTCCCGTAACAATCGGACTATTTACGCTCTAAGTTGTAGACGATTACATATACCTAGGACAAACTGTCCAGTTACATAGACTCAACTTCGAGAAAGAGGTTAATCGTCGCATCCGACTCGGCTGGTCAAAGTTCGGGAAGCTACGGCACATATTTTAGTCCAATATTTCGTAGTGTCTCAAGAGGAAAGTCTGACCAATGTGCGTTGCCAGTGATGACATATGGCACTAAAATGTGGTCGCTTACTATGGGCCTCTTATGAAAGCCCAAAGTCACCCATACACGTAACTGGAACTACAATGTAACTGGAAAGATTTATGGAGAGGACTATGCTGAGAATTTCTGTGCGTGGTCGCATCAGGAATGAGGCTATCCGCAGCAAAACCAAAGTAACCGATATAGCCCTCCGAATCGCTAAACTGAAGTGGCAGTGGGCGGGGCACATAATACGTAGAACCGATGGCCGTTGGGACGGAAGGGTTCTCGAGTGGCGACCACGTACCGGAAGGCGTAGCGTGGGCAGGCCCCCCACGCGGTCGCGGATGTCCGCTGGATGCGGGTGGCGCAGGACCGGTCATTGTGGAAGTCTTTGGGGGAGGCCTATGTCCAGCAGTAGACGTCTAACGGCTAACATGATGATGATATATTAATGCAAGTATATAGGGTACCATATACAATCTATTATATGACTGGTGCGTGAATCATCATGGATTTCAATTCATTACTTTACAATATTTATTATTTTTTAATTTTTAAACGAGGCACGTCTATGCTCGATTTTAGCCACCATTTCGATTTTGATTATGAAACGATGCGCAGCCGAGTTTCATGATGAGATAACACAAGTGTTTTAATGCCTGAATAAATATCTATCTATACATATAATAAAGCTGAAGAGGGTCGAAAGTCTGGACATGGAAGATATTCGAAAAAAAGTTGGCTGGGGATACTTAGAATTGATAACAGAACACGTTCCAACAGTTTTTAGAATTTTTGTCTGTTTGTCTGTTTATCTGTTTGTCTGTTTATATGAACGCGCATCACGTGAAAACGGCTCAACGGATTTTGATGAAAACTTTACTAATCTGTCGAGTAAATACCCGGTCAGGTTTTAGGCTACAAAAATTGTGCAAATTTGGGTTTAAAGGGGGTAAAAAGAGGGGTTAAATTTTGTATGGGAACTCCTATAATCCATGAGTTACAGGAATGAAAATTGGTAAGCATATACTTGACGACAAAGGAAAAACATCCTCATTCAAAATTTGTGAAATCTTAAGATAGAAACTGAAAAAAAAGTAAAAGCAAGCGCTGCGCCGCGGCGCTGCCTAGTGTGCGCGCCAGCCACCACGGTCTCTTCATGAACACTATAATGATTTATTCCATTAATTAACTGTGACTCTAAACCCCAATTTCAGTACCGTTTTCTAGATTCAAAAACTACATATATAACTTTGTAATCCCACTAATATTATAAATGCGAAAGTTTAGATTTTTGGACGTTTGTTACTCAATCACGCAAAAACAGCTGAACAGATCAAATTGATTTTTTGTATACTGAACATTATATAATCTGGATTCACTTATAGTATACTTTTTGTCCCGATGATCATCCTCAAAGGGATGAAATCGGGGGTGCAGATATGGTCTATGAAACTGGTGATTTAAATCCTCATACGCCATTCTAAGCTTTAAGTTTCAGCCCATTGGAAGTATAACGGCGTGTCAATAAATTTAACTTAAGCCATAGCAGAATTTGACGTATTGTAAACAAGCTGACGTTTCGACATGTTAAAGCCGAAATATCATAATTCCTTCTGATTGATGACGCTATTTTTGAGCATAACCTTTTAGCAATTAGGTCTATTATTGCGTGTAAATCAAAATAATTTTGCGATACTTTGGAATTGTTTGTCTTCATATGCTTAAATACAAATACAGCTGCTTCAATTGTATCGTCGGTGTACAATTTAATTTTATCGTGTATTATTTTTTACGTAATTGGTGACTCGTCAGACTATAATAACTGTTTGATATAAGAGATCACTTGGGCTGGGCAGCCCAATCGTCAACATTGACGGTTGAAGCACCTTAGATCTATGCACAAAGTACAATATATATACTGAGATGGAGATACCAGTGAAATACTCCACATAGATCGTAGCGCCGTTGCGTATTTAGTAAGAACTAACCGCACGACCGCTGCATCCCTGTCACTTCAATATGCAAGTGCGATAGAGATAGCACCAAGTGACATCTGGTACAAACAAGTTAAAATAAAATTTCCATAAAAAAATTCGTACTTCGAGTTGAAAGGCCCCTGGATCTATGCTTATCCGTATACATATAATACAGCTGTAGAGGGTCGAAAATCTGTACATTGAAGATATTGGATAAATCAATGGAGCGATTGGAAGAAATTGGAGAATGGCCTTGGCATCGAAACAGAACTTATTTCAACAGTTTAAAGAAATTGTGTATGTTTGTCTATCGGTTTATATGTCTAAGCAGTGTGACTCTCGGCCTTCAGCCTCACGTGCATTGCCGCTTCGGGCCTTCGGCCCTCAGCCTTACATGAGGGGCCCGCTCTGTTGGCTATCTTGCCACTATGTGTGAATGATCGGCATGAGGAGCCCACTCTGTGTGAATGATCTGCCTTTAGACTCGCATGCCTTGCCCTTCTGCATCAGGCCTTCGGCCCTACATAAGGAGCCCGCTCTGTTGGGACTCTCGGCCTTCGGCCTCGCTTGCATTGCCACTCTGCTTCAGGCCTTCGGCCCTATATAAGGAGCCCGCTCTGTTGGGACGCTCGGCCTTGGGCCTCGCGTGTGTGTCACACGGCTCCGGGCCTTCAGCCTTATATAAGGATCCCGCTCTATTTAAATGCTTGGCCCTGCGGCCTCGAATGCCTTGCCACTCCATTCCGGCCCGTTAGTCATCAACTTTACATGAAGAATCTACTCTGTTGGGAAGCTCGGCCTTCGGCCTCGCGTGTCTCGCCTCCCTGTTTCAAGTCTTCGGCCCTCAACCTTACATAAGAAGCCCGCTCTGTGTGAATTCTCGGCCTTCCGCCTTGCATGTTTTGCCACTCTGCTTCCTCCTTTCGGCCCTACTACTTACATGAAGAACCCGCTCTGTTAGGACGTTTTACGGAAGAACTGCGTAGCAAGACTTTTGACATTGTACATGTAATACTTTACGGGCTTTATTCGTCTAGAATCGGTACATTTGATATTCTGAAATAAGCTTAATCATTCGTTTTGAAAGCACGAGCACGTAGCACCAACTCCCGTTACAATCGGACACTTTTAATTGAAGTTATAGATGATTATATATTATACCTAGGACAGACTGTCCAGTTGGTAGGTCCAACTTCAAGAAAGGGGTTAATCGTCGAATCCAACTCGACTGGGCAGCGTTCGGGAAGCTACGGCACATCTTTTCGTCCAATATTCCGCGGTGTCTCAAGACGCCCTCGTCTTTGACCAGTGTGTGTTGCCAGTGATGACATATGGCACTGAAACGTGGTCGCTTACTATGGGCCTCATAAGAAGGCTCAAAGTCACCCAAAGAGCAATGGAGATGGCTATGCTGGGAGTATCTTTGCGTGATCGTATCAGAAATGAGGCCATCCGCAGTAGAACTAAAGTAACCGACATAGCCCTCCGAACCGCTAAACTTAAGTGGCAGTGGGCGGGGCATATTGCACGTAGAACCGTTGGCCGTTGGGGAGGAAAGGTTCTCGAGTGGGATCGGGGATGCAAGTAAGGTCTATGAAACGGGGTGGTTTAATCCTCATACGCCATTCTACGATTTAAGTTTCAGCCAATTGGGAGTATAACAGCGTGCCAAGAAATTTAACTTAAAGCATAGCAGAATTGTAAACAAGTTGACGATTCATTATGTCAAAACCGAAGTATCATAATTCCTTCTAATTGTTGACGCTATTTTTGAGCACAACCTTTTCACAATAAGTTCTACTTTGCGTGTACATCAAAATGCATTTGAGATACTTTGGCATTGTTTTTATTCATATGCTTAAATACAAAACAGCTGTTTCAATGCACACTTTGTATCGTCGGTGTACCATTTAGTTTTATCGTGCGTTATTTTTTACGTAATTGTTGACCCTTCACACAATAAAAACTGTTTGATATAAGAGATCACTTGAGCTGGGCAGCCAAATCGTCAGCATAGACAGTTGGAGCATCTTAGATGTACACTTCGAAGAGGGTCGAAAGTCTGTACATGGAAGATATTCGAAAAAAAGTTGGCTGGGGATACTTAGAATCGATAACAGAAATCGTTTCAACAGTTTTAAGAATTTGTGTTTGTTTGTCTGTCTGTTTATATGTCTAGGCATCACGTGAAAACGAACGAATGGAGTACAATTTACCCTCATTAATATGGCAACTGGATCTCCGGCGACGACATAGCTCGGCCTTCGGCCTCACATGCCTTGCCACTCTACTTCGGCTTTCCAGTCATCAACCTTACATGAAGAATCTACTCTGTTGGGAGGCTCGGTCTTCAGCCTCGCGCTCTCCTCTCCGCTTCATGCCTTCGGCTCTCATCCTTATACATGAGAAGCCCGCTCTGTGTGATTATTCTCGCATGCCTTGCCGCTCTGCTTCCGGCCTTCGGTCATCATACTTACATGAAGAACTCTCTCTGTTGGGATAACGTTTTACGGCAGAACTGCGTAGCGAGACTTTTATCATTGTACAATGTACATGTAATATTTTTGACGGGATTCATTCGTCTAGAATCGGTACATTTGATATTCCGAAATAAGCACTTAATGATTCGTTTTGACAATAGGATTTCTAGGGAATGTCATATTGACTGAAATCATTTCTTAAGGGGGTGTAAAGAAGGGTGATAGATTGTATCATCATCATCTGAGGCGTTATAGCCACGGGTGGGCCCTAGGCTAGCCTGGTCAAGCAAATATCTCCAGTCCGATCTATTCGTGGCTTTCCTTCTCCAACATGTCACCCCTAAGTTCCTGGTGTCCACCTGAGCTTGAGAAAGATTGTATGGGAAAACAATTCATTCTAAGGCGAGAACGAATTATACGCGGACGAAGTCGCGGGCAAAAGCTAGTGTACAATAAAATTGTACGTGATCTCATAACTACACAATGTATGCGGCGTCGTTAGTTCGGGGTATATTGTTAAGCTGGTATTCACGGATAGTTTTTGAACACATTAAAGAGGATTCTATATGGGAGTACATAAAATATTATTTCTTGACTCGAGGGTATAAATATGAATAAATATTTGGACTTTATTTCAATGGAACATTTAAGGTGAAAAATGTTAGGTACATATTGGTGCCTTTGGCTGTACCTAATCAATTCTCCGACTCTATTCGAATAATCCAATTTTAGAATATGAAAGTAAGCACTAGGATATGAATTAGTGTTGGTAAAGACTTGAGTCTCTGGAGTCTTCATTCCGAAGACTCGAATTAGTTTTTTAGACTAATCGAAGCTTGAGTGTTCTGTACAGACTCGAGTCCTCTAAAAAGACTAGAGAATTTTGTTTACTTAGTGTAAACAAAGGCTTTTAACTCATTATTATTAAAACTCAACTGTACTAGTATTTAGATACATGTAAGGTTACGCGGCCTACTCAGTGACGTAGGTACTGTAGAAATCAGTTCTTTGGATAGAAACTTCAAAAGTAGTGAGTCTTTGCTATTAGATTCAAGTATTTTGAGGCACGCCTAAAGTAAAAATACAATAAAAGATATGATCATTCGAGTCTTTTCTAAGGCTCGAGTTCTGACTATAGGGCTCGATAAGAATCGAAAAAGGACTCGACTCATGACTCGAAAGACTCTGAAGTCTTTTAAGCTTGGAGTCCCTTAAGTATGAGTAGAGTTCTTGAATTCGAGACTCCAGAAACTTGAGTCTTTACCAACACTAAAATATGAATCGTAAAACATAATGCCTGACATTGGCCCTATACGATTTGCGAAAAAGGGACAGATATGTAACAGTTTCTGTTAATAATATTACTAGCATACCTACCAATCTATTTAATAATTAGAAGAAAATAACCCCAACCTCGTGTACTTCGCGGCCACTTCATCGACGCCCTTGACTTTAAATTCAGGTTGTGCAGTATATATGAACATATCCGGAACGACGGGCTTGTACTTGTAGTCATATAGCGTTTTACAAATAAACTTCTGCAACTCTTCATTTTTTGGTCTTGGAAATTTGGAGGCTACACCTATAAAAAAAACAGTGACCTTATGATAAGTAAGTAGATCGTGGCTACTTACGGTAAGCCGCGTACGGTAATGGAAACTGAAACTACGTTTCTCTTAACCCAGTATTGTGATAGTTACCAACAAAAAAGCGTTTCAATTTCCTTCGCGGTACCAGTGGCGTGGCGAGAAAGTAATCCCAACTCCCAAGGAAAGCATTAGCTAATCTGGCTTGCTTCTTCTTAAATAATTGTACTATATAAGTAATATAAGAGTAGTACTAAGTCCTGTGAATGCATCGCCACTGCCACTTACGAACGAGTCAACGATCATCATCGTCTGATGATGAAGATCCTTCTAATGTTGGATCTTCCTCATCCGCCTCTGCCAACTGCAAGTTTTCTTCATGAATCGGCTTCAGAAGTTCACGCACAGCTTGTAGCTTGTAGCGATCTTTGACGCTGTCTGTAGTGTGCCATAGACACAAATGGATCCGATGATTCTAGTGCACGATTTATTTTTATACTACGACGGTGGCAAACAAGCTTACAGCTTGCCTGATGGGACACCGTATGACACCGTAGCCTATGGACACTTGTGACTCCAGAGGAATCACAAGTGCGTTGCCGACTCTTTATTGACTTGGGGATGTGCTGTGTTGAGAGTGCGGGACCTGCAGACGTCTTCAGCTGTCAAGCTAGAACCATTATGCAGGTCCCTCAATCCCAACACAGCGCAACCTCGTGAGCTCTGGCGAGTTTACTCACCACCAGGGACACAACATCACATACCGACCTAAACTACGCTTGCTTTAAGAGCACACCGACAAGAAGAGAACATGATTCTATGATCTCTTCACCGTGTTCTAGAATTTTGTGTACCGTTACAGTCATTAGGTGCCAATTAAATGACTGGACTGGACGTACCTTTCCACGAGTGAGCGGCAAAAAATGACAATCATTTGTGCGCCTATAGAATACCCCCTGGAGTAGCAGGCGTCCATAGGCTGCGGTGACTGCTTGCTATCAGGCGGGCCGTACGCTTGTTTGCCACCGGCGTGGTATAAAAAAACTCGCAAGATATAGCGAAAAGGGTAATATGCAATCCGTCGATCAACCATGGATAGAGACCTAAAATCTTAGCAAATATGGCACGCTATTTATCTGCTAGTGCAGTGCGGGCTGAATTACCATCATTTGTGGTTCCTGATGTAGGTTTCTCTACCTCCACCAACCATCCAATCCTTCTTACTTAAGTCTGGATACGTTTTTTCGTTCTTCGACAATTTGGCTTTTCCTGCTATCCTTATTGACCATCCATTTTCGTACTAACGGATCGTTTTTATAACTGAGATGTAACAAAAAGTCGAAAATACGTATCCACGCATGAAGTGGATTGATGCCGTGTCGCATATTTTCTTTTATAGTTGGTTTTGTTTATGATTTTGCCAAATCATTAAGATGACTAGCAGTAAGCTTGCAAAATGGGCATCTTAACTGTGAAGACTTTCAAGTAATAACATTATGGACTTTACCGGTGATCACACTCAAAATTGTTTTTATGTATGTACCTAGAAGTATATATATGGAAATGAATATATTTATGAGATATATTTTATGTGTAAATAAAATACAGTTTTGTAATTAAGGTAAAAAAATATATATTCTGACTAAAATGAAAGGTCAAGTTGAGTGACAACCCTAACACCATTTTTTTTTTAATTCGATTACTCGTAAACGCCGCAATAGTGGGACGTGGTTTTTTTATCAATGATATACCTAATTAAGAGGTATCTATCAATGCTGGTCACAAGTCGCACTTTTGAGTTTTATGGGAGAAAAAGAATATAGACAAATCTGAATAAAAATTAATAAATCGGTAACCGGAGGTGATTCTCGTAAAGTAAAAACTGCAAAATATGCGCCCTAAGGTCCTTTAAACTATATTAATCAAAAATATATATCTTGATCAGATACGCTTACAGAATTTATTAAATCTTTTTTCTACGTCAAGGTCACGAAATATGAATTATTTTCTATAAAAAAATGTATTTCAAATAGACACGTGGGTGTTTTAGTCTTGCATTTGAAATGCATGTCTTGATCGATTCATGCGATAAACTGCATAGGGAAATTTTTTGAGTGCTATCAAACACTGTGCGACAGAGGTAAATATTTCGTTTTCGGTTCGCAGTAGCGCCTCAGGCCTAAAGTAGGTGCTCAATCGCACATTGCCACTGTTAACGCCGCCGCGCTTGCGTCTGCGCAGACCGCTATCGTTCCCCCCGCGGACATCGACGATCATCAACCACCAGCTCTAGCCGCCGCCTCGCTTTAAGCGCGATATCACCTAGCCACAGCCGCGTGGACACCTTAGATACGCTGAGCCGTTTCCGTTACGGGCTTGCGTATGGTTGACGCCGAGCCGATGAGGTGAGGCGGCGCCGGTCCGGTGCAGTGGTTACGTGTGCTACAACCTTTAACGTCAGTACCTGCGGCTTCTTACGTGTTTTTCCGGAGAATACGAGTGTTCCTGAAGATGTCACCTAGCTATATTGTAAACTCGGAACCCGGTCATCCGTCAGGGTGCAACTGTACTCTGATTAGGATGATGATGATCGAAATCGTTGGAGCCGTTTCAAAGATCCACGAAATAAATAAATATAGGTACAAGAATTGCTCGTTTATAGATATTAGACAGATAGGATAGATTTTCATCACACAACTTTGTCAATTTCATTAAATAACTCTGTGACCCAAGTGAAAAAGGGTACAAGTGCCGTACAATTGTATAGGACTTGTACCCCTTTTCGCTAGAGCCACAGAACTAGATTCCTAGCCCGAGCTCGAGGATTGAACTCGAACACGGACAGGTATGATTCAAACTGATTGACGTCTTGTTGTGAGAATAATTGCCACTTTCAACCATTAGAATGGAAATACTATATCCAACTTGCAAAATTATGACCTTAACATGTGAAGATAAAAAATAAAGGCTATATATAATTAATAGAGCTTTAATTTCCAACCGGAGTGAAAAATGGGAAAATTTTCACCCAGGGCCAGGGCGGGATTTGAACGCTCATCCTCGGGGATCCGTCCATCAGAGACCCAGAGAGAGAGAGAGAGAGAGAGAGAGAGAGAGAGAGAGAGAGAGAGAGAGAGAGAGGTGCCAGAGGGAGTTGGTCCAATTATAATTTCGCAAGGCGGACGATTCCCGTTTTAAAAATATTTATAGTAATAAGGGCTTGTAAATCGAAAACCGGCCCAATATATACCTATAAAATAAAACGATGATTATTTAGAACATGTTTATTTAGTAACATCCATAATTGTATGCAACAATTTTCAACTACACAGACATAAATAATAAACCTGTGATAAAACTGCAAGAGAGGTATACGAAACGTAATTGATAAAATTGATCTATATAAATTTACTGTAAACAGGACCCTGGTATAGTCCAAAATGATTAATTGACGATAAATCATGTGCCATTTTCCAAAGACTCACTTTAATGGGCACTTCCAAAATGACTTTGAATGCCGTGATGTTAAATACCAACTCGTCGCCGATGCAAAAACAATTTAGACAAAGTCAACTCAAAGGTTTCACCATTTTAATATACATCGTCACAGCAACATATCACTTTGTATCGACCGATACGAACCTAATTAAAATAAATTATGAGATTGTAATACTTACAAATAGGTACGTTAAAGAGGTAAATATTTCGCCCTGCGAAGAACAAATCTCACTATTGTCAAATACTGAACTTATAAGATAATACTCAACGAAATCAAATATCTGACTTTTTAAACTAATGTGAATTTATTCTATGCTTTACCTTTGTGAGTTTTTAAAGCAATTAGCTTTTACATTCCAACACTACTCGAATACGTCAATGAACACCAAAACATTGTTACTGTGGAAGCACGAAAATAAGGCTATTTTTTCGTCCTTTTAGGTCCGACAGTGCTCATGTTTAATTAGCAGGTAGGCAGCTGCAAAAATCCCTTCGCTACTGTCGTTGTCAAAAATTATTTATACTAAGTAGTTTATGAAATCATCATCATCATTCAAATTGCTTTTTTAGTCAACGCAATACTGCCCCGCAATACTGCATTTAGTACTCTTTTTTTTATTAAAGACTTTTTATATTATTATTCATATCACATTAGATATTATGCGATTTAGTCCTATTTGATAAACCGATCAACAAGGAAAAAAAGTATGAACTTTTTATGGACGATTCACACCGAACGGCTGAAATTCCTTTGACTCTGGTGGCGAGCGCGCCAACTCCGGCCGTTCGATATGAATCGTCCATTATGGTACGGTATGTACCGACAATTTGGACTATTTGACCGGTACAAAAATAAAGATGTATACAACAAAACAATAACAAAACAAGACTAAACATAATGACTTTCAAACTATCAATCGAAATACGTGTTCAAGTAGTGGAGACAATTGAAAGCGATATTTCATTAAGTTTCTCAATTAGTGTTAACTTAGGTCTTTAACGGGCAATAGTCCCAACCGACAGAAAACGTGCAAGTTGACTTCCTTATTAGGGTTCCGTAGTTAACAAGGAATTCTTTTAGTTTCGCCATGTCCATCCGTCTATCGGCGGCTTAGCTCAGTAACCGTTACTACTTGAAAGCTGTAAATTGGCATATATCAATCACGCTGACAAAGCGATATCTTCTATTTATTAAAAAAAAATATCAGAAGAGTTTCCCTATTTTTAATTCAGTAATCCGTTTGCGTTATAGCTTTTAACTACTAATTTTTGTAGGAGTCAAATTTCTATACATACATATATAAATGCATAAGAAATTTAATTTATAAACATATTTATATTTAGCTTTCATAGTTTTCATGATTTTTACAATCATAAGATAAATAAGGCATTCCAAATGTTAATGCGTCAATGTCAAATTACACGTTTTCTATCTAATGACACCGTAAAGGAAATCGATGGGTGCGGTGACACCCCAATGGAGATATTTTAATATGTGATAATCAAACTAAATAATATTTATTCATGGACATAGAATCCATAGAATATACATGATGTTGATGCATATTCCCATTTGTACCTGGCGAAACTAGTAACAATTTAAAATGCATTAAATACGATGACCTGCATTGTTACACGACACTTTTATGTTGCGGTGACTAGAGCTTTATTTTTAATGTTACATTTAATAATACTTATTACTTCGAAACGCTCACAACATTACATTCACTTGATTATAACGAACTGGTTTAATGAACTAATGAACAATTACGCAAGTTACATAATCAATGGTGACAATTACACACATGCAAATAATGTTAATGATTTTACAAATGTAATAGTCAAATACTTAATAAATATTAAATAACATTCCATTTGGTCAAAAATGAAACAGAATAAATTCTACATCCGATGTATACTATGAATATTAAATACTAAGTACTTTTTTGAAATACTTTTTGTATTGCTGCTTAACACTGCGTGTTATCGAAGCTTGAAGTTCGATTGCCACCTAGCGCGCCGATTAGAAAATAAATAAAAGAGGGTCCTTTAGTCATTTCATTACCAAATAAATCAAATATGTTTGTAGTACTTTAAAATATTAGCTTTAAGTATATTTAAGTGGGTGTTTCGGGAGCCATCTGTAATGGTACGGTTACTGTCGATATCCATCGCAATCTGATGAGAGAAAGTGATTGGCCGCCATCGTAATTTATAATGATACTAAAACACATATTGTTATAGCACACGGAGTTAAAGCGACCGGTTTCGGTCGGATTCTATCAACCGTACTTATATGCCTACCACGATTAGAAGCGTAAAGCGACGCGGCGCGCTAGTCGGAAACCGAAACTATATAAAGGCAACAAAATAACGATAACTTACACACACATTTGAACATCGTTTCCTAATACTACGAACTTCTGCAAGTGCTAGTATATATAGGAGCAACTAGTTTACCTACATGAAAATAAATAAGCTTACTTGTATAAAGAGGTTACTTGTACTGGTTACTTTTTAAATTGAGTAATACAATAAATCGGTAATACTTTCAATGTAAATCACTTGGTATACGTACCGAACGCTAAATTGTGTCGTAGTAGATTTTTCTATTGTCTTTTATGAATTATCTTAGTAAATTAAAAACAACGTGTTACTGAAAAGTGAGAGAAATGCGTTAGAAATGACAGGTAAACCGGTTAACTCATTGACACGTTTACCATTGTGTTTAGATGTTTTTGGGAACTGGCTGGATGGGGCGGACATTGAACGTTTCTTCGGGTTTCCACTGCCATACTTCTGGCATGGAGCTCTCGTAGTTGTGGCAGTAGATTTGGCTTTCAACATGCTTGGAGAGGTCCTTCGGTTCGGGATACAGTGACGCTAAGCCTGTAATCAATATACCATAGAGAAAGAAGAAGATATCCAATATTTTACTAAACTAATAACTATTTCTATTTCAATATTAAACTAAACTACTTAATGTGCACTGAATTACAAGGCACATCCAAATATTATGTAATCTCTAATTTTTAATCCCAACGAAGAAAGTACTTTATTAGAAACAAAAGTTACTAAATATAAGCATTACTCGTACTAATAAAAATTACAAACTTATGATAACGTTAATGAATATATAATACATTTTTGACTGGTATACGCCGAAATAGTTAGACTATTATTATTAAATCAACAAAAAGTCAATAAAATATTCTACTTCTAACGAGTAGCTTAGGACATAAAAAAATAAACAAACCATTAAATCCGTAAAAAAAATGTTCATGCATGCACTGATAAAACTGGTAGAAAAAACATTTAAAATAAATAAAACAATCAGATTCAATTTCGTTTAAAAATTCTGGCAATCAGTTTAATCATGGACCTAAGTCACCCAACAAAAATTGTATTTCTGACCACAAGCGTGTAGAGACTGAAATGTGGTATAATGTAGCCTTAATTTCAGCTTCGAGTTTTATCACATTTACGACTACACTTAGGTAAAAATAATCGTCTAGAAACAGCGCAATATTCTTCTTGTATCAGATATATCCGAGCGAACAAGGTATTCACACCACTCTAAACACTGAAGTATCAGAAACGTGTTGAGATATTTTAAGTGCTCGATACCTTAACCCTTTTAACGCCAAGAGCCTATAAAGTGGTCGTGTGTCGTCGTGCCCACCACGCCAACAACCACTAAAAAGGTCAGAGTGAAGGTGTACTTTGTTCATGAAAAAAATCAATTATGAATTGTTTTATTGGTTTAAACGTTACATAAATTTTTGATACCTTGGCCTGAGGTAGTGAGAGTGATCACTTCATTCAAATATGATGGCTTTCAAAGGGTTAAGGAGTACGTACAGTCAACCAATTTGATTTCCGGGCGACATCGTATCTCGTCACAGTGAAAGTCAATATGAAGGCTGCTATAGATCTCATATTATTGTCACTGTGACAAGGTACAAAGTGGCTCAGAAATCAAATTCGTTGACTGTACATACATATTTTATGACCACCATACAAATGTCTCAGACTCGCACAAATAAAGACAATTACTTTTTTTTATTTCAAATAAAATAATCTTTACGTACATTGGCCATTTTAGGATGTGATGTGTATAGGAAGTGGAATGAAGATTTTTGGAAATAAATTTTAATTGACTTCGCTCCTTCGATCTCACCGATAATTAGTAATAACATTTCACTTCCAAAATTTAGAAATATTCAAATGAAATAATGTTCAGTATGAGACATACCCTCATCGTAAGCCATCTTAGAGACTTCAATTGCAATCTGAAGAGACACTTCCTTAACTTGGGCTAGCGGCGGGTAAATGCGGCCAAGGCTTAAGTCATCTTCGCTAACAAAGTTTGCGAGAGTCTGAAATAAATTATCAATAAATTAAAACATATTCTAAATTCAGTTTAACAGTTAAAAAAAAACATTTTATACAGTCAAGGGCAATGTAGAGATTACGGTCTAAATGAGTAGGGAACGCCCCCTGTTCCCTACTCATTTAGACCGTAATCGGCAACGCGTTGCACGCGAATCAACTTGACAGGCAACAAATTGCAAATATTACTTGTTGCTACGACTTGTAATAGTAATTTGAAAGACAGCTCTTGATTTAATAACTAGCCGATGCGGCCGATGACATCACGTTTCACAAGTTATAAGCGCCCAATAACTTGTGAAACGTGATGTCATCAGCCGCATCGGTGAACTGATTTTAGATTTTAGTCTTTGAAAAGTAGTACAGCAAAGACTGGGCAATTTTAATAGAGCTCGGTCCATGTTGCGCTAGATAAAGAGTATTATATAGTGGTATGTTTTTTCTTACTAGAACAACTCTAGGACAATGTTTGACCGTGTGAAACGAAGGTCTCCGTTTCAGCTTCGGAAAAATGATTTTGTTGTCCGAATTTCCGACTGTCCTCCTCTACAGGTCCAATTTCACAACCCATGCCCGTTAAATTTTGTGAGCCGGTTTGATAATTATCTAGAAGTTTTTGTCCAAATAGTTTTTGAAAAAAATTGAAATAAAAAAAATTGCGAGGTCTACAAGCTCACAGACCCACTAGTTATTAGGGAACGTACCCAAACTACGTGACACGTTTTGTCGTAAAAATACCACTCTTGGTCACCGGTGGAGGGAGGGGGATAGCTTCTCGTCACGTAGCTAGTGGAATATTTTTGAGAAACATTCTAATTGAAGCAGACTCACGTGCCACGATTTACCCCACCACTAAACTTCTTCAATTTCGACTTAAATACAATTACAATTTAACTACGCATGCACTTTCGACGTCATGCATTATAGTCTATAGGCAAATTTGCAAAAAGTCGTCTCCTTCACGATTTTCGTCGACATCTCTTCTATATACCTAAAACAGGTATAGATTTGTTCCTTGTTGTCTCTAGAACACGAATCTACCTTTTTAGTTCATGGAGGGGGGGAACACACATAGCTGTGACGTCATAAAGATGGCGGCCGACCGTCGTCGATTTATGTCCAAATCTCGGGTTCTATTTTACCAATCGGCTCGTGAGAGGTGTAGTTTGAAAGCTTATTAAACGTACTATAATTGAATTTTTGATGCCTATAATGTATAATAAACGGTTTTAAAAATATTTATGAGTGTTTTTTTTTACTTTTTACGTTTGCTTACTTGCCAGAATAATTCAAGAAAATGGTACTTTAGCGTGAATGATGTTATTATAAAAATGATAGAATATTTTATTAGCTTCCTAAAAATATAGATTTATCGTCGTACAGCAATAAATACTTAGGTTAGGGCTAATTCCGTAACGCGAGCACCAACGTCGTACAGAGCGACGCGGTAAATCGGCTAAATCGGCATGATGTTAATCTTTGTAAGTGCATTTGTTACGTTCCCAAATAAAAGGTGATTTTGACAAATATCTATAAAAATAATGTTTAAGTGCATCGTTGTACTCAAAAATTAATATTTACAACCGACAAATTGATACCTACCTGGGGTACAAAACTGTAAAAAGTTGGTCACTTAATTTCGGTATGCTCCCTTACCTACTAGGGACGCATACGGACGGATTATTCCCACCACCTGTTATAATCAATTTAATACACATTTTTTTCATATCTGCACCCGTGGTAACTACTGGGAAAAAAAACTAACTACATAATTACATTTAAAATAAAGTATTTTTTTTTATGTTTATGTATTAAAAATCTTTAAAATTCCATAAATAAGCTGAAGATTGATTTTTTTCGAGTATTTTCGTATGATAAGTTTATTGGTAACGTAAAGATAAAAATTTGTGGTGTTGTGAAATACATTAGTGCGCAAAGTCTGCCAAACCTAACGGAAGAGTCTCAAGTGGCTGATTTAAAGGATAAGATAAATGTCCTCACTACTCAACTTACCAGTGCTCATGAAGAGATAAATAAATTAAATTCAGAAGTGACACACCTGACAAAAGCTAATGTTGATCTAACACGACAACTATCAATTTTTACACAATTACTAAGAGAGAATACTCCTACGTCAACAAAAAAGATAACCCCAAAACAAGGTAAAAAAAAGGAATCAAGACGAGCCCGTTCTAGTACGGTTAAACGTCGAAATTCGTTGAATGACAGTAGTGAAACAGCGATCAGTCCTGAGAAGTCTGAAATGAATGAGAAATCCATGCCATCGATACCTAGTGCCCCGGAACCGGAACAAGTCCAAATGGAAAACGGCCGTGCAAAACATTACATAAATTCAAACGACACTATTTTTTTGTTTGGAGGAAAACAAAGTGTCGGACTAGCTTCTAAGCTTATACACACACGTCATGACAACACCCTGACGAAGTCCTACAAAGTTTCATCGAGCGTACAACCCGAGGCGTCTACATCGAGGATTGTCGCTAAGATACAGCAATGCGTGTTTTCTGATGGTACCAACGTTATACTGTCGCATGGTGAACACGACGAAAACCCAGTAGACATCATATCTAATTTAAATTTAGCATTAAAACATCTGAAAAATTGTAACATTTACATAACTAGCATAATGTTTAATCCATGTGTACATGCCGATCTAATAAATTACATGTTACAACACTTATGTTTAAGAGAGGAAAATTGTAAATATGTTGATGTTTCTAACCATACCTAGAAGCAAGACATAATACCTAATAAATATATGTAAAAAAGATTAACGTGATTGTGGATCAAATGGACTATAAAGATATGTATTATATTATAATTTTGTAAAACCAGAGGAAGAGGACACGCCAACTCAACGTCCTACACCCAAATACAAAAATTGTATATTTTTTAAGAAAAAAAAACCGTCTTCATTGTGGGAGGCCTGTGAAAGATTATTATACTACAATAAAATAAAAATGGCTATAAGTATGTTTATAATGGTAGAATACTAAGTACCCTCAATTCCTCATGGAATCATGGAAAAACCTTGCTTGCTTGACAAACAAAACGAAGAGAACAAATCGCCAAACTTGAACTACGCGTCGTTGAAGAGTTCCGTTTGTTCCGAGTTGATTTGTTCATGAAAATACGAAAATTACTATTTGTGTGCCTTTCACATTCGAGGAGTTCCCTCGATTCCTAATGGATCCCATCATCAGAACTCGAGCATGACAAAAATTTATCGTGAAAACAGAACTTGCTTAACAAACACAGCTAGAAGGACAAATCGCCAGACGTGAACTTTTCGTCGTTGAAGAGTTCTGTTCTGATCATCATCAGCAGTTCCACTTCATCAAATGTCACATTTTTGTATGATAATGCTCGATTTGTTGATAAAAACACAAAAATCACTATATGTTTGCCTTTAAGATTTGAGGAGTTCCCTCAATTCCTCATGGATCCCATCATCAGAAATCGAGCATCACAAAAATTATTCGTGAAGATAGAACTTGCTTGATAAAAACACAAAAATCACTATATGTTTACCTTTAAGATTTGAGGAGTTCCCTCAATTTCTCATGGATCCCATCTTTAGAACTGCGTTTTGACAAAAACGGGACCTACTTGGATATATATACTTACAATCAAAA
Source organism: Notocelia uddmanniana (assembly GCA_905163555.1). Lineage (NCBI taxonomy): Eukaryota > Metazoa > Arthropoda > Insecta > Lepidoptera > Tortricidae > Notocelia > Notocelia uddmanniana. Next base: position 18,949,447 of record LR991054.1, on the reverse strand, counting down.
AAAGAATTCTCCAAATTCGGTTAAGAAATGACGGAGTTATGGAGTAACAAACATTAAAAAATAAAAATAAAACATACAACCTAATTGATAACCTCCTCTTTTGAAATCTTGAAGTCTTAATAATTAGAAAGGGTACAATTCCCTATTATTTTAAAAAAACAGACAAATAAAGAGGCATTGATAACAACCGATCCTCATTCCTTTCGTAGCTAAGCCGGTGACTATAAACATATTTTATCAGAATAATGCAGGCATACTAGGGAAAATCTATATTTTTGAGCCGGCCGTTGATGACCTTCAGGTAAAATTGGGTCCTATAGAAATAATATGTTTGTGTGAAACTATTATAAAGTTAAGATCTATAAAAAATCTCATCGTAAGCAGCGAATGAAAAAAACATAGAAGCACAACTAGCGTCGCAAAATGACACCATCAAACTTGTGTCCACTAAGGCGGGGCGTCAAAGTTGAGTCCAACGGCTGTCTAGTTTGAATATGGCAGCGCAACGTAACAGTAGTATTAACTGAAATCTCAAAAATAAAAAATATGCCTTTTCGTGCAGTCAAGTGGTGCGTTAATCACTCTAGAAAACATAAAAAAAACGATGGAATCACTTTTCATATGTAAGTAAAACGGTAAACATATTTGTTTAATTTTTTTAGTCGGAACCGTTTTTGTATAGGGATGGTGTTATGCCACCTTACATCATCAAAACGTTAATAGGTGAATGAAAAGGTACCTAAAATACCTATTAAACATTTTAATTTGTTGAGATACATGCTTTCATGGACATTGTGTGTGTGAAATTTGTGTATGAAAGCACGTATCTCAACAAATTAAAATGGTCGAAAAAGGTAAACTAATTCCATAGTAAATAAATATTAGGGGACTTTTAGTACAATTACAACTAGACTATTGATTCTAATTAGACTATATAATTATATGAGGGAAGCGAGAAATAAATATATTTTTAACAAGAACTAAAACCGAAATAAATGCAGTAAGCTCGGTCCTCCATACAAACGTAGTTTAGCTCTCATTTTAAAATGCCATTGTAGAATAACATGAAACTTTGTATACACAATGGAATCCGGAATATGTAGGTCGGAAATTGGTTTCTGTTGCTTGAAATTATAATGGAGAAAAAATACAGCGATTATTAAGGTTTTCATAAAAGACGTAAAAAAACTCAAAAATTCGCTGTATTTTTTTCTTTTACAATTTGTTGCAACAGGAACCAATTTCCGACTTAAATATGGCGGCTCCCATTGTGTATAGAACGTTTCATGTTATTTCAGCAAGGGGTTTAAAAAATGAATGAAACTACGTTTGTATGGAGAATCGAGTTCAGCCGACCGTACTAACGTCAAATATTAGCTTAATCGGAAATCGAGAAGTGCGTCTAATTTAGCTTCTAAGATTTGACCCATACAAACAAAAAAGACATAAGTTACTGACACGGCAAGTTAAATAAAAACTTGTAAAAAATGAGTTAACGTACTTATGTTAAATGTTTGCGCTGTCTGAATATACTGTAAAAGTTTTGATTACGAGTGGTTGCTGTTCTCTATGTCTAACAGTGTTTAGAAAGCTATAAATTATGTACATGGTCGTCCAATATGCATAGTATAAGTCTGGTATAGCTTAATTAGCGACTAGTTAGATTTTCGTAAGGTTATCCTATGATATTTAAAAATAAAATAAAGCTTAAATTCAAATTTAAATAATACGGCGGTTTTGCGTATGAAGTTGACTTTTTGTTGCATGTAACCATCCACCCGCTAAGCGTTGTCGTTGTCGCCGCCATTTTGACACATAAAACGTCAGCGCTAGGATACCAAACACAGCCAGTCATTTTGAAATTTACCAATCACGTGTATTTGTTTTGGGTAATAGAAAATCGGCTGACATTTTTGGCAATTCCTATTGGTACAACACCGCGCGTGCGTATTACGAATAAATGCCCCGTTTTAAAGTAAACTTTTGTAGGAAGCTCGCGTTCTATGCTTTTTTCGTTCACTGATCGTAAATAATTACCAGGTAGCTGCTTCATACTGTAGGCAACATCAAAAGCGAGGTGGCACTTGTATCCTCATCAAGACGGGCTTAGAATACGTGGTTCTTGAAAAAGTTCAGGGTTTCTCTCAGCCATTAGAATTTGAAAGCTGTGCCATTGAAATACCCCAGTATAATTTGATAGTGATCTGCATATATAGGACGCCAACTTCAAACATAAATGTTTTCTTTTTGATATTAAATAAATTATTACAATTTATTACTTAAAAATAATAAAAAACGGAATCGTGCTATGCGGGGATTGGAATATTGATATACTGAAAGATAATAAAATAAAAAAGGAACTTATATCAATCCTTTCAAATTACAATATTAATAATCATGTTAATCATCCTACGAGAAAAAAAACATGCATTGATTTGATAGCTAGTAATATTACAGATATTGAGCCGAAAATACATATCTTAAGTCTTTCAGACCATGAAACTGGCCAGAGTGTATCTTGTAAAATAAACATAAATAAACAAGAAAATAAGAAACCAATATATTGGCATGAATTAAAGAGAGATTATAGTCAAGAAAATCTACAAAATTTTTACGAATGTATGTCCGCTTTGTCTTTCACAGAAACATTTAAAGAGCACGATACTAATGCAGCTTTTGGCCAATTCCATGAGCTCTTTACACTGTTTCCCGCATCTTAAAGTAAAGAGAGTTGTGAAACCATTAAAAAACAAATGGCTTACGAGAGGAGTAAAGATTAGTTGTGCGACCAACAGGGCTCGGAAACCGGTATTCTGTCCATACAAAAATACCGGTATTTTTTTAGTTGTTATCGTTCGTTCGTTTACTATTTCATGTTTAATCAGGCAATCTAACAATATGAAGTAATAACCCAAATACATTATTGAGTCCTACATAAAGAGCATAAACTAATTAAAAATATTTGGCTATTTCAGGATTTTGAGATTAACCGGTTCCGAGCCCTGGCGACCAAACAAACTTTATATAGAAAAGCTTCCCGAAATGCTCACAGTAAAAACGATTTAAAACGATACTAAACCTATACAAAAATGTTAAAAAAATGCCTACATAAAGCGAGGCAAATTTCTAATACTAGATTCATAAACAATTCAATTAACAGATGCAAAGCTTCGTGGCAAATAATAAAAAATAGCTGTAATATGACCCAGGCCAATGATGACATATCTGAAATTGTTATTGGTACTAATACTATTTTCACGATCCACAAGAAATAACTGAAAGAATGGATAGTTATTACATAAATATAACACGTGGACAGCGCCATACAGTTCATAAATCCAACAGAATATTTAAAAATGTGCACAGTATGTTCCTTACTCCAGTTAATAACAAAGATGGGATCAAGGCGATAAAAAGTCTGCGCAACACAAACTCTACTGGTTACGACGACATATGCACTAAGCTAACTGTGTGCAATCAGCTTATCGGGACCCCTGAGTCATGTCATAAACCCATCATTCGCGCAGGGTATTTTTCCGCAGCGTCTTAAATACTCTGTTGTGAAACCATTATATAAAAAAGGAATAAAATCTGAGGTTAGCAATTACAGACCCATTACCCTTATACCAATTTTTTCTACGATTTTTGAAAAGATTATGCATAATAAAATCACTAATTTTATATCACATTCTCAAATATTAAAGAATGAGAAATTTGGGTTTCGTAAAAATTGCTCAACATCTAAAGCATGTTTTGATCTGGTAAAATATATCATAGAAAACCTTGACAATAAATTACCCATAGTAGCAGTTTTGTTAGATATGACAAAAGCATTTGATTTTGTGAACCATAACATATTAATGTATAAAATGTTTAGATATGGAATAAGGGGTCTTGCTTATGACTGGCTAACTAGTTCTCTCAGTGACAGACAGCAGTGTGTCGAAATCATGAGACTAACTGGTCATAATAGATCGGCATATAGATCCAGCTACAAACTAAATCCTACCGGCGTACCTCAAGGAAGTATAGTAGGGCCATTGCTATTCCTTCTTTATGTCAACGACCTACCAGATGCAACGAATCACAAATGTGTACTTATTGTTCGCTGATGATACTACCCTGCTTGTAAATTGTAATGATACTTTGACATTTGAACACGAAATAAATCAATCATTAAGTGACATAATTAATTGGATGGAAGATAATAATTTGAGCATTAATTTGGTGAAGACTAAATTCATACAGTTTTTGACATATAAAAGTAATATAATTAATTTAATAGTTCATATAATAATCAATCTATTGAAGAAGTCAAAGGTGCTACATTTTTAGGAATAACATTGGACTGATTTTGAAACTGGAAGTCATATTGATAATCTGCGCATACGACTCGATCGTTTTGTGTACGCATAGATAACCCCCTCTAGATGGAGATTATAGGGCGACGTGCGGTCACTTCACCTATGTACCACTAGTACATGTAAGCAGCAACGCGTCGCGCTCTCAGTCAGACTCGTTCAGGTTCGCGATCTATACGTACGTCAAATAAACGAGCATTAAAAATCGATTTCATTCATTAGAAATGTTTTTTTTTCCTGTGTAAAGTTGTGTGGGAAAAGCTCTTGAACAGCAAACTACAAGAATGACGGAATAATATTTCACAGGAAGTTAAATTAATTAAAAAAGGCATATTTTATTCTGCCAGGCGGAGTTCATTTTACACTAGCCATTAAGAAGTACTGAAGTATTCTTGTCCCTTTCCAACCAATTCAAATGTCAATATACTCTCCCTTCTGACGAAAGTACATGCTCGGGCTAGTGATGTGCCAGAGACGCTTTCGACATTACCGTATAAGTTCCGATTTCAATTAATTATGTATTCGTCCGTGTTTTGTTGCACTATTTTAATATTGAAATTCATTTGGAAAAAGTTATTTGTTATTTTATATTTTTGACATTAAATTGTCAGTGAAGTTTATTGATATAACAATCGTAGTACCAAAAGCATAATAAGTAAAATAAAAAAATAACCCAATTTAAATAATTGTCCGTCTTACCAGTTTAGTGTCTCGTTCTATTTTATTTATACGCTATAGATACGATACGTGTGCAAATCAGTGCAGTTGAATGGAATATTTAGTTTAGAAATAGTTATTCTGTAGTTTTATTTTATTATAAATTGTATTAACCGGTTGTGTCATATTTATTGCTATGTAATATCGAGTATGTATATCTAATGAAATAACAAATTAGTAACAGTATTACCACTAGGACATGGATTTCCCTAGCAATTAGGACTAGTGTTACGAGGTGGATCCTATGCTGGATCTCGGAATTGGTTAGAGGTGGAGCCATTGCAATTGCGTTTTTACTAATCGTCTTGGTGAGCAGTTAGGACTAGAGATGCAACGGATAGTTGCTTGGCCGGATACCGGATATTCGGCCTGACCACCTGCCGGATATTCGATATCCGGCCGCCGAATATTCGGCCGGCGGAACTATACCTACATTTTGAGTTTTGCAGCTGCGCGTGGTGCAGGTTTTGACCTGTTTCGTAGTGAAAGTTCGTTATATACATCTCAATTTAGCCTTTGGTGGATTTCCAATCTATACTAATTTTATAAAGCTGAAGAGTTTGTTTGTTTGAACGCGCTAATCTTAGGAACTACTGGTTCGAATTGAAAAATTCTTTTTGTGTTGGATAGTCCATTAATCGAGGAAGGCTTTAGGCTATATAACATCACGCTGCGACCAATTAGAGCGGACGAAGTCGCGGGCAACAGCTAGTAATAAATAAAAATAACTTGCTTTTTTACTGATCACCAAACTTATTTAAAATTGTTTCAAAAGAATAAACTAGTTTTGATTATGACCGTTACTATTTTTTAGATTCCTTTTTTTACCCCAAAATCGAGCAAGTTTACTATACGGTATCCGGCCGGATAGTACGTTGCTATCCGGTATCCGGCCGGATATTAAAATAAGGGCCGGATAGGCCGGATACCGGATAGTAACCGAATATTCGGTGCATCTCTAGTTAGGTTACATCTCTGGTTGGGGACCCAATGCTTTTATCTGGCTGCCCCGCTATTTTGTATGGCTGCGCGAAGCGAGAGAGCTAGTTCACCTGTTATTGCATATTATACCTTACGTATAATGCAACAAGGTCTTTATTGAATTGGTCATACATTTGATTTCATTTGGTAATTGTTTGCTTTCGTCGGAGTGAACGAAGATTGCCGATGTAACTTATATCTGTGGTTTTACTGTACTTATGGATATAGATAAACAAATACCTAAATAGAAAACTTCCAAGACTCAGGAACAAATATTCGTGTTCGTTCAGCACACAAATAAATGCTCTGGCTGAGATTAGAGCCCGGGAACTCCGCCTTCGTAGGCAGGGCCACTATCAACTAAGCCAAAGTGGTCGTCAGAATATTCCGCATTTTTTTTTAAATTCACCAGTGCTTTTGCCGTACTACTATAATACTATATTACACTATGTATAAACATGCCTAAAATATTATTCTAGATACCAAGTCAGTAGATGAGCTACGCTACGCTACGCTACGTACGAACGCACGCTATGTAAAATTGTACGCTACGTAATACGCACGCATACACAAAAAAAATTAAATAGCGAACGTATTATGTACGCTATGTAAAATTGTTAACCTAAAATAAAAAGGCATTACCGGTAAAAGCCGGTAATGAACTACGCGTCACATCCCCACGCCGCGAGCGCCATATTGAAACAAAGCGCGCGCTTTATGAAACAGCCAATGGCAGCGACGTTACCGACCTCCCCGCGACCCGCACATACCGCTTACTTTGGTGACTTTTGATTCGAACTAAATCGTCCATAGGGGCGGGAGGGGGTTATCTATGTGTGTACGTCTTGTATCGGTTACGGAATTTAGTCTCGGAAGAAGCAGTTCTCTCTGCTTATCTCGGATATGTGGCATCAGTATTACGATACGCACTCATAGTTTAGGGAAACTCGACGGATGCTGAAATAATTTTTAAGATACAAAAAAAATGCATTCGCACTTTATGTGGAGCCGATATCTTAGACCACTGTAAACCACTTTACCAATCCAAACGTATACTGCCACTTCCATATTTGTTTGTATTTGAAATGTGTATCTTTGTTAAGCAAAACATACAACTGTTTGATATAAGAGTCACTAATTCTAAAAGGGGAACACATAGATATAAGTTACACTTACCTAAAACCAATCTGGCGTTATCACGGAGAAATTCATATTGTATGGCCATTAAGATATATAACATACTTTCAGATACATTCAAAGAAATGCCTTTTAGTCTTTTTAAGAAGAGGTTATTTAATTGAACATTGTTATTATTCCGTTAATCAATTCATGAACAAATGTAAATTGTAATATTAAGTTTCTATTTATTGATATTAGATTAAGATTGTAAAATAATATTTGTACGCCAGTATTGGCAAAACAAGATGCGATCCTTGACTGATTATTTGTAACACCTTATATATACGCTTGTTTCTTTAGCAAATAAACTATCATTCATTCATTCATTCAATACCCAATTGTATCGTAACTCATTCGGACGTACCCTGGCGGCGGTAAGGAACATTGCCTCGGGGATGTGGTGCGTCTGAGTGGCGATGACGCCGAGCGCGACTCCCGGGAAGATGTACGAGTTGTTGCCCTGCCCCGTGAGGTACTCCTTGTTGCCGTACTTCACCGGCGGGAACGGGGAACCGGACGCGTACACGCATTTACCCTGCAACGAATATTTACAATCATTACCCTACATACATCGTTCATTCTACGAAGACTCGTTTCAGTTCTAAATATAAACATACATACAATCACGCCTGTTTCCAAGACGGGTAGGCAGAGATCACGGGTTTCCATTTGCTATGATCCTGACATACAACTTTCGCCGAATGAAGTCTCATAACATTATTCATACATGCGCGCTGATTTAGGGTACTCTTGACCAGGCCTAACTACAGCCAGCTAACTAATAAAGTGGCCTACCACCTTTAACCCTCCAACAATTAATAAGTCGAAAGGTAGTATGGGTTACTGTACCTATGCCAAGAGTCCCCAGGACGCTCGGCTCAACTCGTTTCGCCATACAAATGTAGTTTCGTTCTCATTTTAAAACGCCTTGCTGAAATAACATGAAACTTGTTATGCACAATGGGAGCCGCCATATCTAGGACGGAAATTAGTTTCTGTTGCTAGAAATTGTAACGGAAAAAAAATAGTGAGTTTTTGATTTTTTTACGTCTTGTATGAAAACCTTAATAATCGCTGTATTTTTTCTCCAATATTATTTCAAGCAACAGAAACTAATTTCCGACCTAGATATGCCGGATCTCATTGCGTATAAGTTTCATGTTATTCGAGCATGGCGTTTTAAAATGTTAGCGTAACTAAGTTTGTATGGAGAACCGAGCTTACTGCGGACTATTAATAATACAACCAAATTGAGAACCTCCTTCATTTATTGAAGTTTGTTCAAAACAGTACGAAACACTCAGGGAATCACGTTTTAATGTTATTCTTCCCTATTCCTTACACCCTCCCTGCCTTAACTCCCTCATTATCATCATCATATCAGCCGAAAGACATACACTGCTGGACATAGGCTGCCCCCAAAGAGTTTCACAAAGAGTTCCACAGGTATGTTATTTCGTAATACATAATTTTAATTTTGAATTGCATCATTTATTGTGATTTTTAAAGATTTTATTGTGATTATTCTTTTTTTTATTATTAGATTGATTACTTATGTTCAAACACACTGTAAATTGTTCATGAATAAACAACTATGAAGCTATGGCCGCACCTGCGCCACCATCCTTCGATCTTTACCTCCCTATTAAAAAGAAATTGAGTGTAAACGCACGCTTTTATGTAAACACTTGTATGTCGTTTTATAATCCGCCATTCATTTGAAAGTGCTTGTGACAATCGAGCATAAACGAGCCGCATCTTGTCCATAAATGAATGTTCATGTGAGGTGTCCTTACATCAGTATTGTCATAAGCCGCCTGCGCAGTGCATTCCGCTTTGCTCGTGGGATTGGAGAGCGCGAATATGACCGGCCTGTCTGTGTTCTTCGCCATCTGCTTCAGAATCTCGGGCGTGAAAGCGCCGCCGACCGTCGAACAACCTGAAATTGTTGTAAGTATGCTACCTGTATTTCTTCGTTTTCGATCAATTTCATATCCCTTTGGGTAAAAGAGATTTTTTTATACCACGTCAGTGGCATACGGCCCGCCTGATGGTAAGCGGTCACAACAGCCTATGGACGCCTGCAACTCCAGGGGTGTCACATGCGCCTTGATGACCCTTTAAAAATGTATACACTCCTTTCTTGAAGAACCCCATACTGCAGTCCCCCGGGAAAACCTGAGAGATGATTTCTCTAAGATACTGGCATTCTAAATCACATGTTTTTGTCTACGCACAAGAGTGTGCACTAGCTGGCACACTACAATTTACATACTTACAAAGCTTTTAAACCAAATATCGACATTAGGAAAAAAAGTTTTGTCAACCTCTATGAACTAGGTTTAACTTTTTCATGCAACCTGTACTCGACGATATGACGAGTCAAGTCAGTCTAGTAAACAATACTACGACGAGTTAGTTACGCTAAATGCGCTGACGTAATGGACCGCAAAGAAATACTGTTATTCAAAATGAGCAATCAAGCAGAAAGTTATTGAATTTCCTCAGAATAAAAAAACATGTAACAATATGACTGGCTGCCACTAGCCATCAACAACGAATTTGTTTCTAAATTTGCACATCTATGCCAGCCATTAGTCAGCCTATTAGTCGTGCTCGAGTTCTCGACAATTCTGTTGGCCCCGGTGTATTGACACAACTTATTTACCAGATGTAGGCATTTTAATGAAGCGTCTCTCGGTGCGGTGTAGGTGAGACATTGATAACGATACTACAAGTATTTCAGTCTTTCGAGTGAGAATATTCAGTGTTCTAAAATTATAAGACATAAGAAGTAAGACATAAGAAGTTTATTTTTATTTGTACATAAAGGTTTACACGTTGAAAAAAATATTAATTAGGAATGTACTGCGTGAGCTTTTCATATGTGGTTAGACTGGCCCCTACACTAGGCTAAGCCTGTCTCGTACAAGAAAACCTGTGCCGCCTGTGCCTGTGTGTGTGTGCTGTGTCGTAAGCCTGTGTCGTGTGGTTATATGACAGTAATTCAATAAATTCAATAAAAGACTAGACAAATCTACTTTCACAGCTATTTTACATTCCAGTTTAACGTTACGGCTGCCTCTGTAAGTCAGTCAGGACGGCTAGCATAACTTGGCGCGCGAGCTATCTCACGCGCGAGATAGACTATCCGCCTCTTTCTAATTGGTACACACAGAAAGAGACGGATTGTCTATCTCGCGCGTGAGATAGCTCGCGCGCCAAGTTGTGCTAGCCGGGTTGGGCAATACCTATACATACTGATGAGACTATATATTGACCCACTCTAGGGTCTCTAGCCTCGAGTCGCAGACAGAAACTAAAAACTTTTCAAACAATCAGGTCGGTAACTGAAAGGTACTAAGTGTGCTTGATCTAAGCCCGTGTTGAGACTTCGTCGGTCGGCGGGAAACGTCAGTTATATGAAAATATTCTGAACGGTTTAGACATAACCGCGCATTTTTAGGGTCCTGTAGTAAACAAGGAACCCTTATAGTTGTATCATTTATTGTGACATGTCCATCCATCCGTCCATCCGTCTGTCCGTTGCTTAGCTCAGTAACCGTTATTACTAGAAAGCTGTAATTTGGTATGGGTATACAAATCAACCACCCCCACAAAACGATGGAATAGAATTTTTAGGGTATGTCTTTTTTTTTCAGCGAATCCCATCGTTTTGTGTATGGTTAGATAGCTCGTCTTGATGTCCTTGCCAAACGCGACCCCTTACGGGGCATACCGCCCTTGTGCTGCTCCTCAACAATGCATCTTAAAGTTAAACTATTCAGCTACTATACTACGATTACATACCAATAAGGCAGCTAGGCTTAATCTTGGCAACGGCAGCGGCGAATTCCTTCTCCGGCTCTATGTCCTTGCCAAACGCGGTCGCATGCGGGGGCACGCCTCCCTCGCGCTTAGTGGACAGCAGGCCTTCGACATCAAACATGTAGACGCGATCGCGCGCCTGTTGCTCTGACAAACCCTCTTGCATCATCGCGGCGACGGTCAAGTTAGCGATCCCGTTGGCGGCCTGGGTATAAATTGACATGGTTAGAAAATTTATTAGTAATACGATTTTAGACGTGATTTTGTAAGTGGCAGTGGGCGGGGCACAATGCACGTAGAACCGATGGCCGCTTGGGCAGAAAGATTCTTAAGTGGTGACCGACACCGAAAGACGCAGCGCGGGAAAGCCCGCAACGTCTGGTCAAGATCGCGGGAACGGTCATTTTGGAAATCTTCGGGGAGTCCTTTGTCCAGCAATCGACGTCTTTCAGCTGATATGATGATGATAATGATGACGATTTTAGATTGTCTGCTTACCACAAAATAACACTGAGGGGATTCAGCGGCATATACAGTAGCGGCAATAAATCTATCAATTATAATATTTCTGTAAAATATTTCAACGCTTATGAATTTAAAAACTAAAGTGAAAACGTTTTTTCTATGACATAATGAAAATATAATTATGGTCATTTAATCATCTTTATAAAATGTACAATATATGGTAAATAGGTTGACTAGAAAAAAAATATCAAAGAATAATTAAATTTAGTTTTTTTTTTTAAACAAAAACTATAAGGTTTAGGGTGCTCAAATTTGGCACAATGATGAGTAATGTAGAGCCACACAATCTATAAAAATTACAAGCCCAAACTCAAGGGGGACAGAATCACTTAGCTTATCCTGGCACCACCTTTGTTGAAAACTAAACAAAAAAGGTTGTATTGACTTATCCATGCTGGTTTTACATGCCTGTTACTCAATAAAAAAAACTAGTTACCCGCGCGGCTCCGCCGCGTCGACGTACTACGAACTACGAAGAATGCAAGAGGAGCCGCGGGATAGAATATAGCCTATCTATATTCTATCCCGTGGCTTCGCTCTCGATTACAAAGATGATTTAAAAACATTTGTGTCACAGTCAATCATAAACAAACATATTTGCACCCCGATCCACCGCATAACTGGGCCTTGTACGTGGGCCATGATGGGCTAATGAGATATCAACCTACATGCATTTCTGTAGGGTTCAACTTTGTAGGGTTTGACATCCTCAGACAAACATTGAAAAAAAAATAGCAAATTAACCTTTTGAACGCCATACTTTATGAACCACAGTGACACTTACACGCCAACTCATTTTTCATAAGAGATAGAATATAAACCATAGTATCACAGAATAAGTAATAGTCCATAGTATAAAGTACGAAGGTAATTTTCATATATCATAACACCTATGTTCTCGGCAATTAAAGGTTGTAATTATATTTTTAACCTTTTAAGCGCATTATCTATAGAAATGCATGTAGGTTAATATCGCATTGGATGCCGTCGCCATGACGGATATATTTGTCGTTGTATTGAATCGATGGTGCGCAAATACTTTAAATGCGTTGTTGGCGTCGTAAAGGTTAATTAGTGCAACATTGTTTTCTCGTTCGTTTGATCTAAATCCACCAATAAGTAACGTCTACTCCAATGAGAACTTCTTTGCTTATGATCTCTTGATCACCCTACTGGTATGGCAATAGGTGGAAGAGAGACACACTTAGACACAGCGAATCTCTTCTCTTTCAAAATGTTTTGCAGCTTATCTATGATTAACTCAGAAACAGTTCTGTAACTCACAAGGTAAAGTTTAATTTGGTTTGTCATTGTTTTGGCAGGTATCAATATCAGTCAAGATATACGGAACGTATATTTGAAGCGTCATTGGTTTGTATACCAACTTCTTTGTTTAAACCATGACAATATAATATTGACATAATAGAGCACAATAAAAAAAAGTGACACAATACGTATGTCATTTATGTAAACATTACATTTATTTTCTGCTTTATTCGACAGAACTGAACAGGCCCTGTTCACATTATCCGATCCGATATCGGCGTTAGAGCCGACACGGTTATGTATGTATGTATGTATGGCTTTATTGTAGATAAAACACGGCAAAATGACAAACAGACAGAAAGTGGAAGTAAAAAGGCTAGCTTATCCCTATATGTATAGAAAACTGCCACAGATATCAAATCCGCTCATTTAAGTTGAACAATTTTTGAACATCTGATCTCTTCTCTCTAATGCACAAATCAGTAAGTTTGAGAAAGACAGATAAGTAATATCTGACAGGTGTTCACCTGTCAGTGCATCTGCTTTCAAATATATTTATTTATATGCAAATTGTACTGAACTGACGTTTGTGACGTTTTGCATTATATGGGATTTGAAATTTTGGTGTGCTTTTAAGTGGAGACAATTCGTTAGCAGCCGAAAATGATCGTTCTATCTGTCCCGGTCTAATTCATCTTGCTTAACCATAAGGATCCAAAGAGACAACTATAAGAAAAATCGTCTTGCTTAACACTGCGGATCTGTTAGTATTATTAATTACGAAAACTGGTCACTGTTCACATTGCACGACACGATATTGGTCACATTTCCATACATTTGTCGGAGCCGCAACCTTCATCAAATCGGATAATGTGAACAGGGTCTTAAGTTGGGGAATGAATGGTGCCCTTTACACGATTAATATAATGACAAAACTGAGATGTCAATATTATCGCGTTTTTCCAAATAGTTCGTGTTTTGGTTCAATATGCATCAATATTCACGTAAATCGTATGGTGATATGAGTGTGTCACGGGATAATAATCACCGTGTAAAATGCCCCATGAAATTAACGGATCACTAAAATTTGTATTGTCTTTATAGACCGCAATAATATTGACACCTCAGTATTGTGAAAATAAAAATCGTGTAAAGGGCCACAATAAAAAATAAGTTAAATGTTGACACAAAACGTCTGGCATTCATGTAAACTGTAAATACTTAGACCGAATACACCGAATATTATGTATTGTCTTGTAAACAAATTAGTAATTTTATTTTCGTTTATAGTTAATAATATTGAGTATTTCTCGAGTCAAAAGATTTTATTTTGTAATGCTGTACCAGATATTTCTTACAGGAACATTTTAATTCATATTTGATTTTATGTCATCCGGAATCATACAATAGCCAGTTCCCAAGTCACGTGTTAACCAAGCTAAATTTTGACACCTCGTACAATTCTACCAAGGTAAGCTGACCCGTCGCTTGTATGCGGCGTCATCGAACACGATTTTGAGGCTTATATTTGTCGGGGCATCCAGGATTTTTCGTAAATATCAATTTAAAAAAAATTCCAGGATAAAAATCAAAAAACTAAGACCTTATTGCAAATCTGCAGCATGGGACGAATTTTATGGTATATAATTTATCAAAATCGGTCCATAACTGTAGATCTGATGGGCGTTGTAAGGATCGGCTTCGCGTAATATATATATAGATAGATAGATATCTGATTCAAATTAGTTTTTTCTGGAATTTAGCGTCCGTCACTTGTAATATATAAGTTGAATAGAAATTAAGTTTCGTATTATTTTTGAAATAATATTTGAAAGAGTTATCAGTGCCGATATGGCGAGACATCGTGGAAACAGAAACTTAACAGTAGCTATACAAAAAGCTATTATAAATGGCTATAAGAATGGCTCCACGCAATTCACACTAGCCAAGCAATTTCAGCTTTATCAGTCGACTATTTCGAGGGTTTTAAAATGTGAAAAGGTTCACGGATGTGTCAAAAAGCCAAATAGACCTGGTCGGCCTCGCTGCACTTCGTGTTTAGTTGACCGCAACATTTTGCGATTAGCAAGAGATTATCCACGACTCACGGCGAGCGACATTACACGAGAGATATCGAGTGGAGATTCAGTTTCTGTGTCCATACGCACTGTTAGAAATCGTCTGATAGACAATGGACTTCGTGCTCGCCGTCCCGCTAAGAAACCACTGAGTTCCAAGAAAAATCTCGGACATCTAGATTAAAATATGCGAAAGAACATCTTTCTTGGACTGCGGATATGTGGGAAAAGGTAATCTGGAGTGACGAATCCAAGTTTGTACTATTTGGAACTAATGGTATTACCTATGTTCGACGTCGAGACAATGCTCGCTATGATCCCAAGTACCAGCTTCCTACAGTCAAGCACGGCGGCGGCCCCCTTATGGTATGTGGCTATTTCAGTGCAAGTGAAGTTGGTCCATTACATCGAATTAACGGCATCATGACATTCATGACAAAGGAAGTTAATGAAGAAATATTGCAAGACGTTTTTCTTCCCTGGGCACGCCAGAATTTCGGCAGGGCGTTTATGTTCAGCAAGATAACGACCCGAAACATTCGTCTAGTCTTGTAAAGCAATGGTTCAAAAAACGTAGAGTGAGGGTTTTGGAATGGCCCAGTCAAAGTCCGGACTTAAATCCTATCGAAAACTTATGGAAGAAGCTGGGTCGTCGTGTTAGTGCAAGGAAAGCAGCTAATGTCAATGAAAATTTGTTCAATTAAAAGAAGAATGGGAAAGAATTCCTCACTATTTACTTGCAAAATTGATCGAATCTCTTCCCCAACGATGCCAAGCTGTTATCGATGCAAAGGGTTTCAGTACGAAATACTAAGCTAATATTTTGATTTTAAGTAAAGAAACTGCAATTTATTACTTTGTTTTTGTTAATTAACCAATTTTATCAGTTGTTGAGTTTTAGTCATTCTACGTAATTTTAGAAAAACTTGTGTAAAATGGATTTTCTAAATGGAATAATACAATAAAATGTAAAGTTTTACTCTCTATCTAAAGTACTCTTATAGGATATTCGTTAGGCAGTCTTAAGAATGATTCACAGTAGGCCGTTCCGTGTCCGGGCCGGCCCGTTTTCTTGTAGAGAAATACGCCGGCCGTTGCGTTTGCTGTCATAAAAAACGGGCCGGCCCGGACACGGAACGGCCTACTGTAAATCATCCTTTAGTCGTATACATATGAAAATACAAAAAAGAAAACGTGAATATGATAGATTTATTGCCGTTACTGTATCTTAAATATGGAGACAGATTGACGACGACCGGCTTCACCGGCATTTCAACAAACTGAAAAGGACACCTACAACCATTAAAGAAAGAAAGAAAGAAGACGTTTATTCACTGCAAAAAACAAAAAACGTAACGTGTGTATTCGCGGCAGTCAATCGGTTGCTGTCTCGGCATTATGCCGAGGTGCCTCAGCATTACCCGCGTGTAGTACGCGGTATTTCTTACTAGGAAAATATATAAAATCCGAAAGGAGCACATAAGCGTTGTCATGGGTTGAACAAGGATTAATGAAATGAAGTAACTTACAGAGCCAGCGCCCAAGAACATGTAGATGTTCTCACTGAGTTTCCGCTTGGTGACGCGCACGGCGGCCATGAGCCCCGCCACGGCCACGCTGGCCGTGCCCTGGATGTCGTCGTTGAACGTGCAGTACTTGTTACGGTATTTCTCCAACAGCCGACCGGCATTCAGGAGGGCAAAGTCTTCGAACTGAAACACAGCCGTAACGGTTCACCAAATTGAATTCCGTGATCTCAATCATATAACTAGTTTCTAGTCAGGTGCGGCATCGAAATCTGATTTTGGAGCCATATTTGCCGCCATATGTATTATCTCGCGTTCGGTAAAAAAAATTGCGAAGCGGCAGGAAAACACCACGATCGAAATGGAAGGAAAAGCATTTAATAAGTGTCAAAAAGTTATTTTCTCCTTTCTAGACAATTATTTTTTTCATGTTTTGACCTGATTAATACAACCAAAGAGATTCAACCATCGACTATGCTCGTGGGTGAGGACAATATGCATTACATTTATAAAACCTAATCCGTTAAATTTTCTATTGACGTCGAACTAAATCAAGATATATCCACCTTTATCAGATAGACTGTGTGATGTATGATAGGCCGAATGCTAAGGCAAAATTATTTAAATAGCCTGAATTACACAGCTAATAGTGATAACCATGTTTAACGTCAACGCTTATTTAAATCAACTTGATTGCGAGATCTCGGACACGGCGATACATTACATCGTAGGTAATCGTTATCAGTTAGCTTGAACTTGATATTCAGGTGATAATCTAAAACACAAACACAAATCACTACCAATGCCGTGTGGATTTCTTGTTCATCATTTGTTTAAACACATGCTTTAAGTCAATACGATAAAGTTTGAATTGTTATACAAGGTCAGTTTAAACTGTTACCAGCTGTCACAGCGTGAATGAACGTTTATGTAACATCCGTTGTACTCGTAGCGCGTCATTCATTATTATGATCAGAGAATCCTCAACACGCTATTGAAAGTATCTGGATGTCCAAGAGTAGCCGCTCAAAAATAAACTCCCGTGCTCTAGATATCATATAGCTTATATTATTAAAACTGGCCAAGTGCGAGTCGGACTCGCGCACGAAGGGTTCCGTACCATTATCTAATAAAAACGGCAGTGTCCGGCTCGCACTTGCCCGGTTTTTACCATTTGTTGTTATACATCATATGTGAAAATTTCAACTGTCTAACTATCGCGGTCCTTGAGATACAGCCTGTTGACAGACAGAAGGACGGACAGACAGCGAAGTCTTAGCAATAAGGTCCCTAAAAAGTAAATTCTGAAACTGGTGAAAACGGATAAGTAGGTCTTTTCAGAGATAAAAATCACAAGTGGACGAAAATTGTCTATTGACATTCGAATTGATGCTCGTTTGGATACTACTGCCATGAGTTAGCTTCTAAATCTTCTAATGTATGACTTACCTGGAGTAGCGTATTCTGTCCATATTTCTGGACGCAGGCTTCCATGAATTCGTCGATAAAGTCATCATACTCCTTGCCACGTACACGTTTCTGCCTAAGGCCGATATATAGAGGGTCTTCCAGGAGATCCTACAAAAATAAAATGTTTGTAAATGTATTCCATTGTTATTACGCAGGCTAATAAAGAAGAAAACGAAGATGGAGTTAGTTGACTAAAGGCGAAGAAAAAGAGAAGATGGGATCTGTCAATTCATAGGCTGAGCTGAAGACTGTTAATGAAGTTTTTTTTATTATCCACTGATCAGTGATTGATCCTAGTCTCACCTGATGGAAAGCGATGACAAGGCCTAAGATGAATGATTATGATGTTAATGAAGGCATTAGTGCATATTTCAATACCATACCACTTATTCAGTTTATCAGTTTCTAAAACGGGATTTATGAACATATAGTTCTAAGAAATACTGCTAAGTTGCAGTAGTAATTTGTTTCCCGTTTTATCATGAGTTAGCTTTTCAGGCCTAGTAACAGATCCTGTAGCAGGTTAAATTTAATGAGTACCTGGTTATTAGTGCCAACATCCAAAGTGATCGGCAAGCACTGATGTGGCTTGATGCCGGCCAGCGCGGTGTAAAGTGAAAGCTTGCCAACAGGAATGCCCATGCCGTAGGCCCCGAGATCGCCAAGACCTAAGATTCTTTCACCGTCTGTAAACACGATGGCTCTCACGTCCGGTTCCGGCCTGTAATAATAACTAAGTATGTATTTCCTTCTAAAATAATTTATTTATAAGACTTAGATATAATCCACCGTTTCAAATTGCATAGAATCTCAATATAAATATAAGTACATGTTTCACTTATTGTATTGTAATTAATTAAAGTTGGAAATAAACATACAAACCTACATGGGTGCAGAGCACATTTTTGTACCATTGTTAAGGGTGGTATACCACTCGTCCAATATCTTTGTCCAATTTCTTTGTGCAATCTTTGATCAAATTTCTTTGACAGAGGCCCATTCCACTCATCCAATATCTTTGTACAAGTTTTTTTTTCAGGCGTAGCCATATCGATTTAACTGTCATCGGAATCTTTGATCAAATGTCGGGGTCCCATCCAAGTTTAATGAAATCATCCAATTTCTTTGATCAAAGATATTGGACAAAGATATTGGATGAGTTTAATACGTGGTGGTATTCTACTCATCCAATCTCTTTGTCAAATCTTTGATCAAATTTCTTTGACGGAGGCCCATTCCACTTATCCAATATCTTTGTCCAAGTTTTTTTTTCATGAGTATGAGTTAGTTTTCATATCGATTTAAATGTCATCAGAATCTTTGATCAAATGTCGGGGTCACATCCAAGTTGGATGAAATCATCCAATTTCTTTGATCTAATGTATATTGGACATAGATATTGGAAGAGTGGAATACCTCCCTAAGGCAAATTAATTGTTTCCGTTTTGACACGAAAACTTGACATCAAATTTATATGAGTAACTATCGTGTTAATACAGAATTACTAAAATTGTAGAAGAATGAAATGCATTCACTTTGGTCCAAAAATTAGGTGCATACATACATACATACACGTTCATTTAAAACATGAAAAATGTTTTAATACATGGCCTCGAAAAAAATACGTCTGCACCTTCAAAACCACAACTGCATCCTTAATAAGTGACTTACCAGTTTTTAAGGATGTTGAAAATATGTCCCTTATCATTGATCGTGATAAACAAACCCCTCGGTCTTCTGTAGATGAGACCAAATCTCTGGCAAGCTAGACCCACGGTCGGGGTATAAACGATCGGGAGGTATTTCTCAACATTCTCAGAGAGAAGCCTGAAGAAAAGCTTCTCATTTCTGTCCTGCAATAGTTTAACACGTCCGTGTAAAGTATTTTAAGTAGTTCGCGACAGATTCATGATGAAAAATTATCTATAAATGTAATGAGTATAATGTATGACTGTAATCTTGGCCTCTTATGAGTATGTAGTGTTGAGTAGACATGAAAGATATAAAACACGCGAACAAGACCTTAATGACGAGGACGTAAGAGCGTACCAGATATTTTTGTCGCTTTGGGAACATACATTATTACGATAATGACTTTGACTGTGCAATGCGAGGCATCTATTGTAAAATGGTATCCGTGACATGAACCAATAGAGTTTCATTATTATGGTATCTCATCATCATTCACTTAAGGGCTGGGTTTTATGGTATCTAATGAAATGTAATTTGCGAGTAATTGACGGGTAAATCGTAGGTGCACGACTGTCGATAAATACTCGTACTAAACGAATTGAAAATGCCACGCAATGTGATCATAAACATTCGTTAAATAAAGTGCCTATTGTTTCCAAGTGTTCTTTCACCATGAAACTAATTATATATTTAATAAAATGATTAAATGACAGTCAAAGAACCAAACGCGCAAACCAAAACGATTGATTAATTGTTATAAGTAAATTAATTTTATATTTTCCTCCACCACAAGTGTTGCTATATTTTTCACATTAACCTCTACTCCACTCGTGCAATAATATTTATATGTTAATAAATAAACATCACCATTAAATATTGGTAGAAATATGTTAAGTAATTATGAGCAGAAAATGGATATCAATTACGTACAAGTCAAGGCATCCGTTTTTTGTGTTGTGAACTTGTGACTGTAATTTTTGCCAATGTCATAAAACCACAATACCGCCCAATACCAGTGTCAAACATCGCAATATCAGGGACTACATACCACCGTCGTTTAAGACAACTGTTAGCTCCCCACTGCCACCGTCAAACCTTTAATAGCATAATGATAAAATAATGGTACCTGGATGACTCTTAGTCACCTGTAACTCGACGAGGTAGAGGTATTTGTTCAAATTGTCCTCGTATCTGTCTATAGAAATTCTGCAGATGTCCAGTTGTTCTTCTTGCGTTTTGAACTTGGCAGCTAAGAGGCCATGGATGCCGAGATATTGGCGTTCTTCTAACGTAAAGGCGAGACCCTAGAAATAAATATAAATGATAATAATAATAGGCGTAGGGATGTCACAATACAATACATACAATCATTTCCCATATTAAATCTAAGAGTCGCGATCCATTTATAGAACGCAGACGAATATACATAACCAAGAAACATTGGATCAGACCTTCATTCGTAATGTTACACCCTGTTATCTTCATATGGGACCAAGACATGAGCTTCGAATTTATGAAATTTGTTTGCTAGGTGGACGGATGGAGAAATACATTAGATAATCATACTTCTTTGGCCTAAAATAGACAATCACGGAAGTCTACCACAACCAAGGTCAGGACGAGTTTAACTTTAAGGCAGACTTCATTAAGTCAAAACGAGAATAATAAACGTAGACGTAAACGTATGGTCAGTATAGGTACGCAATATTGTGTAATACTGACCAGTGACCACTATAAAGTTAAAGTCGAAAATGAAAAATGTAGTAGGTAGGTAAGCGTCCGATCTTAGCTCTGCGTTTTAAAATAAACTATCGTATTTAATGATTGTAAAAATTGTGTGGTTTTCAAGCAGAACGTACCACTTTTCCAGTAATCAGTTAGACTGTATGTGTTCACAGTTGATTTGATATGCATTTAAGTTATGTTTTCATTCTATATATTCATAAAAACGGACACGTCGTCGTTTAATGGTGATTATGAGTATACTAGCTGTAGCCCGCGACCTCCTCCGCGTCTTCGCTCCTATTGGTCGCAGCGTGATATTATAAGTATATAGCCTAAAGCCTTCCTCGATAAATGGACTATCCAACACAAAAAGAATTTTTCAATTCGAACCAGTAGTTCCTGAGATTAGCGCATTCAAACAAACAAACAAACTCTTCAGCTTTATAATATTAGTATAGATAATCAAACATTAGGCTATCTAGTTCCATAATTTGTTTTTTTTTTAATAATGAAACTTATATTGATAACAATAGATAAACAACTTAAACTAGACCTAAAATAAAACTAAATTAAAACTAAAAATTAATACTAAATAAGATTAATATAAATCTAAAAAAAATTGGCCCCTTTGGCATGGTGCCAAGGATGCTGGCAGCATTTCCCCTCTGTATTGCGATGCTAAATAATACGAAGTGCGAGAAAGCTGCCAGCTCTTCGGTCACCAGTGAAGTCGACTAGTCTTTTAGAAAGTTCTTTAAAAAGTTTTAGAGCATTCGGACCCCACGGGCCAAGGGTCTCGACCCCGAATAGCATAAAAATATACTCGGGGCCGAGACCCCTGTACTTCTGGACTTTAAGCTTTTCAGCCGCTTTAGCCGCCGCACCTGCTTGGTTACTGGTTCCGGTGACGTGGGAAGGGGCCAGTGTGTCTACACAGGTAGCGTCCCACACTAGCACCCTTCCGAAACCCCAAGGAACCAGGGACACACCGTCCGGTCCCTTGCCGTCGTCTCTGGCTATGCCAGTTGGCTCCAGTAGAGCTAGCACATTGACGGATGCAAGTGACCGGCGGATAATGTCATTCAGTGCAGCGTGTCTAGAAAAGCGGCCAGCACTTTTTTGACAGGATAACCCGTGGTGTCCTAATTCGTCGACTTCACTGCCGCAGGGGCACCTGTGTGGAGCCCAGATATGGACTCCAAACCGAATAAATTAGATATGTCCACATGCAGTCTCAGTTCAATACATTGTTGAAACCGTGCAAGCTTGCTCATTACTTTCTCCTCGTAATCAAATATCATTATTCAATATTCGGACTAACCTTGTTAAGTCGAGGGTCCTTCAGATGATCTATTCCTCGAACCATATTGGGGCATAGTATGTCGCCGGTGACTTCGTGATGAGACCGAGAGGGGAACGAGCAGTCGCCAATAGCTGGACATTTTGCTAGGGCTAGCGCTAGCACTCTATTGGAAACACTTGAACTTGTGTTGTGTCTGTAACAAATGGTAAGTGCAATTAGCTAGTGCATAAACATTCGCCACCAATTTTAGTTAAAATGACGCAAAAAAAATAATAATCCTGTTCTTATCTGTCACTTAGTCATCCAACAGATTATCATTTTTTTATACCAAATTAGAGCAGTTAAAGGATCCACCAAAAGAATATGAGAAATATTTATTTGAAACGTCATTTTATGCTCGTCTCATAATGTACAGCCTTAGAGCATACAAGTGTACAGCCTCATTAGCAAATAAGTGACTAGACATAGACAAAATCTAGTAGACGTATTTTCCTGTGGATTCTTCAATTACAGTCACATGCAACAATAGGTAGGGTCGCTAGGCCGATTACGCGACCAGCGTTTTTTTACGATCACAGGAACGAAATTTATTCAAATAATAGTACATTACTACAGAGGCCGGGACGAAAGGGGTTGCCGGCCGAAGACATATAGACGGCCGAGCGAAGCGAGGTCGGATAGGTCTCAGGCGGGCAACCCCATATTTCCCGCCGAGGTATGTATAGTGCTTTTCTCAAACATGCAATGAAATAAACAACAAAAAAATCAAAGTTTTATTTTTAATACGCATAGTGGCAGAATGTCATGATGCCTGTGACACAAATTTATGTGGAATTGAAATTAAAAAAGAGGACTTTGCCGGCCTAGGCCTGCAAAATTTTGTATGAAATTGCATTAACGACCTCTTGTCCTAGCCGCACCTGAAACGTCATACTTCGCAGTCTATTACAAGGAACATAACATCAATATTTCATTGCATGTTTGAGAAAAGATATTAAAAATTTTAAGGGCCCTAAAAGAAACAGTAAATAATACGCATTTTATGTTATGACGAAGTTATTGAATGAGAATCCATTAAAAAACGAGGTAAAATCCTCCTGTTCATCAACTCGTTCAAGTGGTTGAAAACCAACAGAGCAAATTAACTGGTCGCTAACTGACCTATCTGATTCTGACACTACGAAGTACAAAAAAATATCCCCTTCGGCCGCTTACATAACCAGCTCCAGTCCTGTAGAATATTTTTTGTCCTAATACGAAACTAGTTGCGGTCAAATATTTTTTATTCTTTGTACAAAACAAAGCTACCAGCATTTCGTTCCTAACCTAATTCTGCGCAGTTTACCCTTCGGGCATCTAAAGCTACCCCAAAAAAGGTATACCTCAAAAAGGCAAAACAAGAAAACCTATCTAGGTTTTCTTGTTTTGCGCTTGCAACGGTTCTCCTACAAGAAAGAAAAATCTTCGTTCACAACTGGTATCGGATGATGTATGATGCTTAAAAAATATTTGGTAGTTACGTTCGCGGCCACAGGGAAAATATCTGACAGACATCTTACAACTCACATTTCTCTAGTTTAACCTACTCAAATATTTAAGGACTTCTTGTATTGTCATATATTATTGCTGGTGACTGTAGTTTATTCCCTTTGGCGCGCTGGTGGCCCAGCGGCGCCCGCGTGCCGCGTGCGGTATGCGATGTTAAGCAATGTCGGGCGGGGTCAGTCCTTGGCTGGGTGACCGCCTTGAGTGTTTACTAACCGAGCGCTCCCGTGCTTTGGAAGGCACGCTAAGCCGTTGATCCCGGCTGCTGTCTACGACAGCAGGCGTTAAGCCAAGTTAGAGGCCTTCGGGCAGCTTCAGAACTTCTAACAGTCAAGTTGCCCACTCACTTGACAAGCCTAATCCCAATAAGGTCTAGTTTCCCCCTTGGGTTGGAAGGTCAGATGGAAGTCGCTTTCGTAAAAACCAGTGCCTACGCCAATTCTTGGGATTAGGTAGCGGACCCCGGGCATTCTTCAAGATGCAAATGTCCAGGAAATAACGCTCGTATGTGATACTTGAAGTCTATTCCCTATTACAACCAAGCGTCGTTTGTTGTTTATTTTATGAAATCCATCAATACAACACTGAAGTAGCTATAAGAAGAGACACAATATCCAATAAACAATGATGACAGATTACCTGTTTCATTTTCAAGATCATGATTGTGACATAGATAACATAGCAAGTAACAAAGGTTCTGATCTGACGTAGGATGTAATGTAAAGATAGGTACTTGAGTAGCTAAGTGTACAGACAACAATAAAAATCAATACTTTAGCGGATAACTATTATACATTCATAACATTTGTTCATAACAGTCTCGACGTTATGGAAACTCCGTAATTTATTAAACAGTTTATGCTCCTACACCTAAGTACCTATTAATTAATATCTAACTTTAGCCTGCGAGTCGTGTATACATAAATGATATGTTATACTTATCTGGGATGCGATGTAATTAAAAATGTATCTAAGGTACAAGTATAATTCAAAACACTTAATCAACTACAAAAAATACATTAACAGAGCACTTAAATAATTTGACGTCGACTCTAACTTCCATTGCAATAGTCGGTGTAATGATATTTTTTGCAAAATTGAAGGGCCTATGACTATGCACTTTTTTCGGAAAAGAGTATCGTGATCATTTTTTAAATTCGGTTTTACATTTAATTAGAACATTTAAAAGTTATGTTGCCAGAGACACATCGTCCTCACATTCAGTGCACGCCAATAGATAGTTCTTTTCGTTGGCGAATAGTTTACGTCCGTCACACGCTGCCAAGTCATATTCAGGCCTAATTACCGTTACGTAATTTATTATTGTTTTTATAAGGCGTTCTCTATAACTATCGAGAATCTAAACGAGTTCCAAGGACGTCTTAGTTGTACCTATTTTAATTTGCTATAGATAATAATCAATAATGGCCATTAATATTTAGAATAGAATAGCATAAAACTTTATTTTATATAATGGGTACTTAATTACAGTTTTTGGCCCGCCAAGTACTAGCAAAGATTTTTTACACATATGTCTTACTAAAAGATCTACACCGTGTCCAACAATTTCGAATACACTTTTTTAGCACTTATCTGAAAAACATACAGACATTTTTGTCAATATAGTTTAAAGTTTATGCTGTCATGAACAAATAAAGATATATTAAAAATATTTAGCTAAAGTCGTTCGCTTTTAATCTATGATGAAGCAGTTCCGGGGACCTACTATTTTAAATATCTTACAGGCGATAGCGCTAGTGCAATTTTTGCGGTATTGAAACTTTTAATTTTTAAGAAAAAAAACCGACATCAAAGGGGGAGGCCGGTTAAAGATTATAATACTTAGATGGTGCACTCATAGATTCCATACAATAAAATAAAAATGGCTATAAGTATGTTTACAATGGTAGAAGACTAAGTACCCTCAATTCCTCATGTAATCATGGAGAAACCTTGCTTGCTTGACAAACAAAACGAAGAGAACAAATCGCCAAACTTGAACTACGCGTCGTTGAAGAGTTCCGTTCTGATCATCATCAGCAGTTCCACTTCATCAAATGTCACATTATTGTATAATAATGCTCGATTTGTTGATAAAAACACAAAAATCACTATATGTTTGCCTTTAAGATTTGAGGAGTTCCCTCAATTCCTCATGGATCCCATCATCAGAAATCGAGCATGACAAAAATTAATCGTGAACAAATCGCCAAACGTGAACTTTTCGTCGTTGAAGAGTTATGTTCTGATCATCATCAGCAGTTCCACTTCATCAAATGTCACATTTATGGATGAAAATGCTCGATTTGTTGATAAAAACACAAAAATCACTATATATTTGCCTTTAAGATTTGAGGAGTTCCCTCAATTTCTCATGGATACCATCATCAGAACGGCGTTTTGACACAAACGTGTCCAACTTGGATATATATACTTACAATCAAAAACAGAAATTTTCCAAATCGGTTAAGAAATGACGGAGTTATGGAGTAACAAATATTTAAAAAAAAAAAAACATACAACCGAATTGATAACCTCCTCTTTTTAAATCTTGAAGTCGGTTAATTAGCTACAGACTTAAATATTTCAAGAGGATCAGTACATTCAGTATACAATATCATGAGAGCAGACCTCGGGTGTCACGCTTACAAGAAAAAATTACACGGCATTTCCGAAACCACAAAGAAAAAAAAATTATCCGATTGATCAAACACTATATTTTCCTGGCACGCAGAGGGATGAATTCGTTTTTTCTGATGAAAAACTCTTATATTAGAGTAATCTCACAATGCTCAAAACGGTTGTTTATGGGCAGCAAACATTTTTATGTTCCAGATAATCAGAGGAATGTGCCAAGATTCCAAGATCAATGCCGAATACTACAGAATAGAAGTCTTGTAAAAAAATTTTGTTCCAAAATTGAGAATGATGTTTGGGAACGGCTACTATTGTTTTCAACAAGACGGAGCTCCATCCCACACGGCAAACTCAGTTCAAGCGTGGTGTCAGAGGTGTTCAAAGGTGGTGGCGTGGGGATTTCTTGCCAACAAATGAATGGCCCCCAAGTTCTCCGGACTTAAATGTACTGGACTTTTTTGTATGGTCGTACATGCTCTCAAAATCTAATAACTATAAAATTAAGAATTTGGAGCATTTAAATAAAGTTGACGTGCATAATTTGAGACGAAATGCCGATGAGTGAGTTTCATTTCCCGGGAAATACCAGGATT
The DNA here is from genome assembly GCA_905163555.1 of Notocelia uddmanniana. Classification (NCBI taxonomy): domain Eukaryota; kingdom Metazoa; phylum Arthropoda; class Insecta; order Lepidoptera; family Tortricidae; genus Notocelia; species Notocelia uddmanniana. The sequence continues at coordinate 18,922,021 of LR991054.1, read as the reverse complement.
TTGGGATCGGGATTTCCCGGGAGCACACCCTAGGAAGGAGGTTCTCTGTTCGTCTGTATGTTTGTTTCTCTTTTTTTTATGTATGTATGTTCCTCGATAACTCTTGACCACGTCGGCCGATTTTGATAATTCTTTTTTTGTTTCAAAGCAGGTACCCTTAAGTTGGTCCCATATAAATTTGGCAAAGGTCTGATGATGGGATCTAGGAGGAATCGAGAGAACTTCTCGAATTTGATAGGCACGCATATGCCAATTTCGTTATTTTCTGTAGGTAACCAAGCATTGGCTCTCGGAAACTACAAATTGTGGCATAGCGAAGTACAAAATTGGAGTCTGTTTTCTTTGGTATAAATTATTATACTTAATCTTGAAAGTAATATCCCATCAAAAACATAAAAGTGAAAACGGGAGCCAAGTTCAATATTAAAAATATGCCATTCTTGGTTGACCGCATTGATTAAGCCGCAGTAAATTAGTTTTACTGTAAACAATAAAGAGAAATTAGAACACTTTAAAAATCCTGGTATATTAACATCAGTGTCGACATATATTTTAGAAATCTTAATGTGCGTAAAAAACACCCCAATGATTTTGTTCGCTTAGGGGATGTTACTAAGCGTCCAACAAGGTATCCGGACGATTTACGGCAAAATAAATGTAGACTAAACATGGCCAAAAAGTGTCCTAAAATAATGGCTCAAAAATTGTTTAATAAGCTACCTAAAATAATTAAAACCCGGACTAACATCAACACTTTTCGTCACAGAGTCAAAATACCTAGTTGGTTACTAAGTTCTGTTACTCGATTTGCAAACTCTTTTCTTGCGTTACGAAAAAATTTTTACCATTGAAGAATGTTGTAACCGCCAGAATGACAGAGTGTATGCAAAAAACAGTCAAGAAGCGAGTGTAGCTGTTCCGAGAGTGCAACGAGGCCATCATCCCTCTTATGTCATGATTTGGTTAGGTGTGTCATACTCAGGGTTAACACAGGTCCATTTCTGTGAAAAAGGTGTCAAAACTGGGGCTAAAGTTTACCAGGAAACCGTTCTGGAACCAATAGTGAAGCCTTTAAGCCACTCTCTATTTCAAAACCAGCCCTGGGTCTTTCAACAAGACTCAGCCCCTGCACATAAGGCAAAAACAACTCAAGCCTGGTTTCGAAGCAACAAAATTTACTTCATTGCCCACGAAGACTGGCCCTCCTCCAGCCCGGAGCTCAACCCCCTGGATTATGCTATATGGCAGGTTATTGAGGAGAAAGCCTGTGCTAAACCCCACATAAATCTTGACTCCCTCAAGCGGGCTATAGTCAAGACAGTGACGGAATTAGATATGACAACCGTGCGTGCCGCTATTGATGACTGGCCTCGTCGTCTGAAGGCCTGTGTTCAGGCCCAAGGCCATTTGGAATGAAATTGACAAATGTAAATCCTGATTGTGTGTACTTCATCTTAATATATAATTTATTTAACTTTCGTTAGTATATTTTATGTAGATAAGGATTATTACAGTAACAGAACTTAGTAACCAACTAGGTACTACTCCTTAGCAAGACTTTATACAACATTAAAAAATACCTAAACAATGAATACCATGAAAATGTGTCAAATTGAATTATTATTATTTATCCTTAATAAATTGTTATTATTATTGAATTTTTAAATTAACTTTAAATATGTACTTAATTGAATATCCGTATAGGTTTATACCTACTTACACTACTTGCAATGTATTACTTGACGATCTCAGTAATGTGTGCATGTTTTTATTCTAATATTTAGATGAAAATTATGTAATACTATTGAGAAATAAACCATCTGAATCTGAAGTGCCGGACTTGGCACCATTTCAGAAAATCTACGGAACTTGGTACCCATTTAGATCTCAATTCTTTTGTCGGTGAAAACGACAACGAAGAATGGCATATTTTTAATATTGAACTTGGCTCCCGTTTTCACATTTATGTTTTTGATGGGATATCATTACTTTCTTTATGTCAATCTTCGTCAAATGGTGCTTTTTAAGAGCAAATGCACGAGTTACCATACAAAATACCCAAATCGCTATAGGTGCACCTCAAATATTTGAAGAGTTCCCTCGATTTCTCCAGGACCCTATGATCAGATTCTTACCTGATAACTATGGGACCACCCCTGAAGTATACCGTTCCAAATAAAAAAAGAATCTTCCAAATCGGTTAATAAATGACGGAGTTGTGAGGTAACTAGTATAAATAATAATAATAATAAAACTAAATAAAAAAAATCACTGTTTTCAGATTTTTTCTGGTGTACACACACAATTACCAAGCTACATTCCAAATTTCAGCTTTCTAGGTCACCTGGAAGTAGGTTAGGTTTTTGATTACTAGTCAGTCAGTCAGCCAGCCAGTCAGTCAGTCAGTCAGTCAGTTGTTTTAAAGGATCTTAATACATGTACCAAATTTCATTTTTTTATGTTACATACACTTTGAGTTATTAGGGGGTCAAAAGAGGCTCCAAACGGTTCGTGTAAAATAACACACGACTGCTGTCCGCCAGTTCCTGGGGTGAACTTGGCAGGACACGCTGCCGCGTGTCTAGATATTTGAGTATATGAGCTATGGAGTACTTGTGTGGTAAGTAAGTAAAGGTGCCCAAAACCATAGTCTCGGGATCCTATAATGAGTGATGACGATAAAATAACGTAACGTTAGTTTAGGGAACGATATCGCCTATATATACCTGTGTAGTTATTAAACACAGCTAGTAGCTTGCATCGCATCATCCATCATTCGTCTGATTTCATTGACGCTTATGCTGTTTTGTCCCGTTATTTAATATTAGGTACCTACCTAAACGGCAGCACGTTTTACACTAATGACCATTTCCCGCAGCTAGCGTTTTCATACTGTGTGCGTTGCGTTACGTAATTAACTACTTTTAGCACAGTGTTATATTCAATAGGTAGTCTAAGTATTTAGATGTAGGTAGGTACTACGAGTGATCGATCGATCGATCGATCAGAGGCCTTCGTGCGTTTTCTCTTGACTACTCGACCCTCGTACTTGATAAAGACAGATCGTAGGAGCGACTAGTTTCTTTAGCCTGGAAAGTAAAGTTATTGTTTCCACGAAAGGTAGTGCCTATGACGACACATGATATAGGGGTGGTGATGATAATGAGACGCAACATTAAGACCAATTATTTGGGACTGGGCTAGACATTGTGTTATAATGCCAATTTGGCAACTTGTGAACATTGCCAGCAATAACAAACAGCAAAATAGGTCATGATAATAATCATTATCTGCTTAAATACCTAAAACAAACGTCAGAAATTGATAAAATACCTGTACGTACATTGAATTGTATAAGGAGCCAACAACCTACCACCTACCATGCCATTATCATTATCACTCTTCTATGATGGCACTTAAGTTTATCATCATATTAAAAAACATTACATACTTAGTTCCATTCACGCGATGTTGATGTATCTTGAGATGATAAAACAGTACATAACTTGATAATTATGAGAGGCGGATCCAGAATTTGGGTTTGGAGGGGAGCCCCTTAAGTCCTCCACCGATCACCTAGTAATTATGTCTTGAAGTATGTAAATATTGTTGTTTATATTAGTAAACAAAGCGCATTCTTTAAAAATTTTCGTCATTCCTATGGGCAACTAAGTATAACTATTTTAAGGTACACACTAAATGGTTGCCAGCACATTTAGTATGGGACTGTTTATAAATAACCAGTACCTACTGGCAGTCATATTCGCCAATTACAAACTAGTGGAAAAATTAGAATGTTATCATTTGACTTCTTTTACCTTTGAAACGGATTGACGTCTTAAATGAAAGCTTATTAACCGACTTCAATAAAAGGAAGGAAGTTCTCAGTTCTGCATGCTTGATTTTTTTTATGTATGTTTGTTCCTCGATAACTCTTGACCACGTCGGCCGATTTTAATAATTCTTTTTTTGTTTCAAAGCAGGTACCCCGAAGTTGGTCCCATATAAATTTGGTGAAGGTCTGATGATGGGATCTAAGAGGAAACGAGGGAATTCCTCGAATTTGATAGGCACGCATATGCCGATTTTGATATTTTCCGTAGGTAACCAAGCATTGGCTCACGGAAACCATAAATTGTGGCATGTTAGAAAAGTAGTTAAAAAAGTATAAAATTGGAGTCGGTTTTTTTTTGGTATAAATTATTTATATGACAAACTAGCTTTTGTCCGCGTGGAATACCCGCGAGAAATAATGCTATTAAATTTTTGTAGGTGCACTCTACCATACAAACTTCAACCCCCCTTTTCACCCCTGAAGGAATGGTTCCCGGAATAAAAAATATCCTATGTCCTATCACAGGACTCAAACAACATCTATACCAAATTTCATCTAAAATTGTTTAGCGGATTAAGAGAGAAGAGGTAACAGACAGACAGACAGACACTTACACATTTATAATATTATAGTACAGTATGGAAGTATGGATCATATTTAACTAAATATGAAATCTTAATGCCATACAAGAGCCAATGTAGCCGAGTGGTACAGCGAACTTATGTACATAACATTAATTGATATTTAAAATTAGCCTATTGAAAAGTGAAGAAGAACACTGTGAAAAGACTGGTATAATTTAAACAAGGGCTAGTTTCCCCTGTGGGTTGGAAGATCAAATGGTCAGTGACTTTCATAAAGATAGCAACTCTTGGGATATGGTACTAAAGCAGACCCCTGGATTCTTACGGGTGCAACCAGGAAAATGCCAGGAGGATAATGACAAAATCCTATTTATTACAGACATCATTATTTTGAAAAGCAATGTAATTTACATAACAACAGAGTAACAGCTTCACACTGTTGCATCACCTAAAAATGTGTTTTAGTTTTTAAGAATATTTTGTATGTTGGGCCTTTTGTTGGTTGAAGCCAATAAAAAAACAATTTTTTTTTTGCTTGTTGCATTGACGAAATCAAGTTAAACTATGAATTTTAGGGTCTGGATCCATAAAAATGTATCTTTTTTGTGACAATCATAAAAGAATAGCAGGAAAAGTTGATAGAGGGGTGAACTCTTTATAGAAATATGGTTATATTTAAATATGGTTATGGTTAATTTAGTTAAATTGGTCTGTTAGTTTAATTGTGTTTTTTGTATAATATAGTTTTTACATACATACATACCAAACTTGAAAAGTAAAGTTTACAAATGGAATCTCATAGATTCCATAAAATATTAAAAAACACATTCTACATTTAGCATTCTTTATTTATAATTGAGATAAGTTATTAAGCGTGTTAAATGATATACATTCATTTGAAAAATAGACTACAAAATGGTATTACAATTATGGTAAAGGTGTGTAGGTGAAGCTGGCTTTGTTTGCATGCATCAAATTATCTAAATATATTTTTGGTTATCTCTAACCAGGGATCGGAAATTCGGATACTTTTATACCTACACTTTGGCCTCAATATCTACATCGCGTTGTTGTTGAGAAGCATGGAGGCGGACTCAATTTAATTTTACTAATAAATTTGCCGGGATTATTCGGAATATGGAAAATTAGGATAACATAAACACATACATATTCCGTAATCAAAACACAATACCTATGACACCCTTAAACAAACCACCACAAATTTTTTTGTTACAACCTGTATGTCGTTAAAACGGTTTAGCAACGCGATGTTGCTAAAATCTACTGAAAATAGTCATAACCAGGGCTCGGATTTTTCATCGCACGGTAAGATGAAAGAAAACTATGGAGTCGATATTAAGACTAAAATGTAACTCAAATTCATACTCATACTCATTCATTTAAATAACACCGAAAGTAAATTATACGTGAAATAAATAATTTCAGTTGAATTAATTATATTTTAAATAAAAAAATATTGAGTAAGCTCCTAGTTTGTCATATCCATAGGGCAAGTAGAGAAAGGAATGAGTGCTTCAAAATCTTGAGAATGGATGGCGTGTGTATTGTCCATATCAACATTACTATTATAAATGAGATAATGGCGACTTTTTCGATATTTTCTGGAGTGAAACAGTTTCTATATTGGTCGAAAATCCACTTGTGACTTAAAAAAGATCCTTCTATATTAATAGACGTTAGCTTAGTAAATTTAAAAACTCGCTCAAATTGTTGAGTAAGTACTTGCCATCTGCCTTGTTTTTATGAAGTCCGGATTGTGGATTGAGTACTTTTTCAATTTATCTTTTGAAAAAATTGCTGAAACTTGCGTATCAGACATTGTTCGCGTAATAATGTACGCACCGATTGCAACATAATTAAATGACACGTCGTTAACGATTGACATACGACGCACATGATATTTGATAAAACGTCTAGTACCCAGCATTACGTCTACCGCAATAAAATAGTCTGTATAATTATGTACAGAACTAAGTTGTTAAAGTTACGTGATAAATGTAACCCTTTACCGAGCTCAGGGAATAACACTTCCCACATCGTACTACAAAAAATCATTTTAGTTTAATTAATTAAAATTAGTTCTCGATTGACATTTTCGATATGTCAGCCTGATAAAGCTATAAAAGTATTTCTGGACTAACTCCCTTATTCATAAACATCCATCAAGCCACTATTAGTTAACAAGCCACTAAAGTTGTTTTGTCCTTATCTATCACTTTTACATTTATTTTTGTGAGAAAGAGACAAAACAACTTTTAATTAATAGAGGTTTGTTAAGTTTTATGAATAAGGGGGTAAGAAAATAAGTGAGTTTGAGTATGAATATGAGTCTTAATATCGACTCCATAGTTTTCTTTCGTCTTACCGTGCGATGAAAATTCCGAGCCCTGGTCATAACCTAAAAAAACCTTTTCGTTATGCTTTATACAATCCAGGAATCCTGGAAACTAAATAATAGAAATATTAATTTTAAGAAGCCGACTCCATATTTGCTTAGATTTTTCCCGGATTTTGTTAGTTGTAGGTATAAAAGTATCCGAATTTCCGATGCCTGGAGATAACCAATGAATTCCTTGGTACAAACATGCCAACTGAAATATATCACTTTTCATCACAATACCTACTTTTTCAATTATTTGTTATAATGCAAACCATTAAAACCACATTTTATTGGGCTACTCATATTGGCTTAAATACCTAACTGCACAGTAATTCATGATTATATTATTATAGTTGTGATACAAAAAGAAACAAAAAAATAGTAAGTACCTATGTAATTGAAACTATATGCATGTCACATAACTCACATAAGATTTCAAGTAAAAAGGTGGACTTATCCTTACGAAGGGTATCTTCCAGCTAACCGATGAGGAATTGAAGAAAAATAATTAATCCATTGTGATATAAGGAAATACTTATTAATAAGCGTTGTCCCGTAGTAGCTGCTAAAATACACATTTGTGGTATTACCTTAAATTTGTTTATGATAGTCCCATTTCATCTCAACGTCACTTTTATTCATAAATTCAATAAATACAACTGTCAAGTTATGTAAACTCTAAATTAAACTATACTTACAACAATGATCTCGGAATTGTGGAGAACATTTTGAAATTATCACTTCATCTACAGTTCGAAAGCCCAATCAGAATTATTGACGTCTAACTCGTTCTTCAAACACAATTTTTCAGGAAAATTTAAACGCCCTCCATGCGTTTAATGGCTGTGATGACTGATGATATGACAAGTAGGATTTGACCTTCGAAATATTGTCTATGGTTATCGTCGAACTAGATCATAGAGCTACAGAAGTATCGTTCCTAAAACGCCACGTACACACCGAAGCAATGGGGCCTCTTACATGGTTATTATTATCACGCGATACACTCATATCACGATACGTATCACGTGAATATTGATGAAAATAGACTTGATTAAAGCTATGATGCAAAGCCTTGATCATCGTAGGAAAGTCGCCTGCTTGTCGGTGTTCTACAGGATACATTTCGGAGAGTGTGCGCTAGGATTACACGAATTAATCCCTCCCTCACCATTTCGCCATCGTGGCACAAGGCGCGGACATGGGTCCATCCTTATCACAGATCCTTATATTGTTGACATGCCACTGATTCGCACGAAGCGCTTCGCTTCTAGTTTTCTTAGGAGGACTGCAAAGGAGTAGAATTCTCGTCCGGATACTCTTTTCCCACATACATATAACTTGGACCTTTTCAAGACGAGAGTGAATAGGCACTATCTAGGTACGCATGTAACACCCTCGACCTCATCATCACTTACCATTAGGTGAGATAGTGGTCAAATGCTTACCTATCTCATATAAAAAAATATATATAAGAAGAATAAGAAGCAAAATCCAAAAAACATTTTGAATACGACAATTATAATCATATCCCAGTATTAAAATAAAAATCAGCCATATGTGTCGCCAAATTCTGCATTCAATCAGTTTTTTTCAATGTCATATATTTGAGATTTTTAACGGTTTGTCGTTCATTGTTGCGGCGTTGGTTATTATGTTGCGTCTCAATGCTGTGTTCACATATAAATCTTACAAATCATGGCGATATCATATCATATCGATTTGTGTTATATTTCGCTTATGCTGGGTTTTCAGTAAACTCACGCCCTGTCTATAACCTGAAGTATCCAGCGTATTTAATGTTCTTTCTTAGAACCATGTCCACCCTAGTCTGAACTGATCTTTAACGTTGACTGTAAACTTTGACTCTCAACTTTGACTTTAAACTATGAACTTTGACTTCAAACTATGACTTCGGTTTTTTATTTCAAACTTTGACCTCTGATTTTTACTTCGGCTTCGTCAGGTGCGCTCAACGGTGAATAGTATATCAGCACTAGGCTTCATCACTAAAGATCAGAGATGAAATCCGCTACAGGCTTCGTCAACAATGATCTTAAACCAAGAATCATTGTTTACCATAAAGGACCGCCTCGGGACGTAGAAAAGTTCCTATGATGCTGGCGGCGTTGCCACGCTGAATGGGAACGGCAAACCAAAAACTGCCCCGCTAGTATGATAGCTTATACCGTCACGTTTTATGTGACGTTTCAGTACATTTTGGCCATATAACGTGACGGTATAAGCTATCATACTAGCCGGGCTGGCAACCGTACTTGTCTTCTCGAAGACCTCACGGTTCGAAAATAAATGCCATACGATTATTATTCACTTATTATTATTATTATTATGGCCAATGCCATACGATTATTATTCACTTTATTTAACTTTGATCTTAAGTTAGGTTTTCTACAACACATTTGCAAACGTAAAATATAAAAATATACATACAAAATATAAAAGCATTATAAAAAACCTAACCTAGAGTGCCGCCGGCAGCGAGGCGGGGCCTAAGCTACCAGTGGTTAGGGCGACAGAGAGAGGAACCTCCTGACTCCGCGCCGTGTCCAAGAGTACCGCCTTCTGCATCTGACCCTTGACCCAGCCATCTAGCGAGAGTCTCTTAAGATGTTGGTCGAGACTCTTCGCAATTAGACCATTCGCAGAAACGACTATCGGGACAATGATCGTCGAATCAACATCCCGCATAGCGGTTACCTCGTGTGCCAGGTCTAGGTACTTACTAACCTTGTCCTTCTCGGCCTTCACGAGGTTCTCATCATGGGGGATGGTGATGTCGACGAGCACTGCCTGGCGCTTCAATCGATCTGTCAGCACGATATCAGGTTTGTTGGCTATAATATTCCTGTCCGTGATGACAGATCGATCACAATAGAGCGTGGCACTACCATTTTCGAGAACTGGCGCAGGAGTGTACTTATAGTACGGCACTTCGAAGTCCACAAGACCGTACAGAAGAGCAAGCTGCTGGTGAATAATCTTGGCTACCAAGTTATGTCTGTGCAAGTACTCGCCGTTAGCAAGATGACCACAACCGGAAATGGTATGCCTGAGCGACTCTCCGGGACGACGGCATGCCCGACAAATATCGACCGTACCGTCCTTCAGGATATATCTCCGGTAGTTGTTCGTCATGATAACTTCGTCCGCAATTGCACAGACAAAACCTTCGGTTTCCGCAAAGAGATCCCCGAAACGTAACCAGTTCACCGACGCGAGCAGGTCTACGTCGGGCCCCGTAAGAGCCTTGTAGAACTGCCCATGTAGCTCCTTACTCTTCCATACCGCCCTGCGGTCCTCGGTGCTTAGTACTTTAAGTCTGCGCCAGTTCTCGTTTACCATGGAGAGCGGGGTGAAAGATGCGTCTACTGCCACTACGTCACGGTGCATCCCACACTCACTGTTTAGGAAGTAATCCCTGAGACTGCACACTTCGCCGTTGTGGAGGTCTTTGGCATTTAAGAAGCCGCAACCTCCAAACTTCCGCGGGATGTACAGTCTCATAACAGAAGATCATGGGTGTAATATACGGTGTGCAGTGAGCAGTACACGCACCCTTCGATCCAGGAAATCGAGCTCAGTCTGAGTCCACCTTAATGTGCCAAAGGAGTATGTGAGCAAGGGCATCACCCAGGGGTTGAAGGCGCGCACCCTATTGCCGCCCGACAAAAAACTGTTGAGTACTTTTGTCAGGCGACAGAAGAAGCGCTCCCTCACCGCCCGCTTGATGTCTCCACCCTCGATACCCAAAGACTGTGACATACCAAGATATTTATAGGTTTCTGCTTCGGAGAGAGATCTGAGAGCCATTGTCTCAGAAATTTGTAAATTTGTGGAATTTACTACTTTCCCCCGCTGCGCATGCATGGCCGCACACTTATCGACACCAAATTCCATTTTGATGGACTACTGAAGGCCTCTGTGGTTTTCAGTAGCTCCAACAGGTCATGTTTATTTGGTGCAAATAGTTTGAGGTCGTCCATGTAGAGCAGATGAGAAATGACCTCACCCTCTCTCCGTAGCTGGCAACCTAGTCCTGAATCCTTCAGCAGGGTACTGAGCGGATTCAGCGCTAGGCAAAACCACAAGGGACTCAGACTATCACCCTGAAAAATACCTCGCTCAATCCTGGTGGAATCCTGCGGGCCAGAGGGGCCCTCTCCTCCCCCGGGTTGACGAAGGACTGTGGTCCACTGCCCCATGCAAGCCACTAAGAAGGATCTCAGAACTGCATCAACTTTATTCAGTTCTAAGAGCCTCCTCAGCCATGAATGAGGCACCGAATCATAGGCCTTCGATTATTATTATTATTATGGCCAACAAAATCTGTTGAGCCAAAAACGATCCGTAACGAGGATCACAACCCCTCCGTCGCGAAAACTTCATAATGGGGATGTAGATGTAACCATAATTATATATCTATGCATATGTTCGCTTCGCTTACTTAATCTTATGAAGGACGCGAAATATCTTTAGATAATAATGCATGAATCTATTTCCAATTTATAGTGCAAGTTGATATTATATGTTGTGACTCATACCTTTTATTCTGTTGAACTCCGTCTGCCATCCGTGTCCAGTCTGTCCATATTCCTTAGTCCCTGCTAGTCTGTCCGCTCTCACCGCCTAGGGTTTTAAAGATATCATGATTCCTCCCTTCATGGAATTTACATAAGTGTCCTAGGTTTACTTATGTAAAATAGTATTAATTACACACAATAGTACACATTAAATTGACCATCTCTTAATGTTACTCTGGTGGGTGACTTTAGGCTTAGTGCTATCGGCACTGGCAGAAGCCCGAGCGCCTATCAAGAGCCCTTCGCAGTTACTATGGTAACCTTATATGGTCATTCGAAAGTCCCCGCAGGACTCGGTATAACAAATCACTTAGTATTAACAAGATCATAAACCTAAAACACTTAACTTTCCAATCCAGGTATCTCCTCTCGTGGTTGGCGATATGGCACTGACTACTAATATTATTAAACTAGCTTGTACATGAAATGATCTGATCATCAAACTTTAGGAGATAGTATTAAAGCAACTTTCAATAATGGCGCGAAGAAGCACGACATGTAACATGAGTGGCTAAACGAACTATGACAGACAGAAAACGGGTTAAACGGGAGATGCTTACCATAGTTTTAATGTTGCTTTGTACAATATTTACATTTAGCGGAAGTGTCACGACAGCCCTCAGCCGCCGACCCACATCTCTTTAAAAACCCCTGGCCTCCGTACCCCTGGGTCCCGCAGTCTCCACCGCCACCAGAAGTCGTACATTGGTTCCAAGGCAGAGTATTTTGAATGTCTCGCTCGAGCCGCTGACTCTGCCGCCGGCCCCGCGGATCTGATGGTGTGACTCAAATGGGACGGGGCAAACGTACTCACACACATAAGAGACACCGACCCTTCCCCCAAATAACCAATGCAGACCATCTGGCCTGGTGGTTTTTACTTCGAACTTCGACTTTGGACTTCTTTAAAGGTTGATTTCGAAGTCTGACTTTGAACTTTACTTAGATATTTTACTTTAGTCTTTTTTTAACTTTTGACTTTGAACTTTTACTTAGAACTTTCAACTAGAACTTCTTTAAGCTTTGATTTTGAACAAATTTGTCTTTAACCAAATTCGACTTTGATCGAATCAGGACCTGCTTAGGGTGAATCAGTGTTTGTATGGCGTATTTCATATTATACCAAATGATTTTCCCTTTGATTTCAAAAGAATCCAGTTACCCCTGCCTGCCTGCCAGCCTGCCTTTTTTGCCAAAATTAAATGAAATTCAACAGTTTGGCGGTTCTCAAAAATGTATACTGACTTTTCATCTGTTAATGAATCACAATCACCAAACGTCGTATGTATACCGAAACTCCCAGAATGTAACTATTTTACGGTGCTAATACCGGTATTTTTTTCAACCGGTTCTCTGGAACCAAAACGAAGAAAACCTGTAAATACCGATATGTTACAGGTATTTTTGGTACCGGTTCGAAACCCTGTCAGTAACCAATTTTTACACCACTCATTTCGGCTTCATCGTTTAGTTTTCTGTTTTAAAATAATAAAATAAACCTAATAGCGCTAGACGACTTCAACCACCGCTACCAGTGCCATGATGGTTTGAACCACTTTTGAACTGAGAGTTTGTGCAGGTTTGTCGTTATGTGTGTGTGTGTGTGTGTGCCGTGCCTTGTGAAACTCGCCCGAGCCTGTTGGAAAACTTGGTATTGCTTGCCCACGCAAAACCTAGCGTGTGTGGCCGACTTTATACGTACGTAATATGGATCGTGATGTGAGTGTATCGCATGCAATCGCATGATAATAACTACCGTGTAAAATGCCCTATTGGAGAAAACTCAATATTGGCAGCAATGATCATTTCGCATCATCTGTCTTTGACATCAAATTGACACTATCACCGACACTGACAGTGACAATGTCATGAAAACAGGCCCGCAAGACATCTGAAGAAAACATGCATTAATCATAAATGCTAATGTTTATTAGATACAATATCTACTGTGTTGACTAATATTTCGTAAAACATGATCAGGGAAGATGATCCTCGATTTCGGATTACACCATTCCAGCAAATGGCATCGGCATGTTCCGGTGCACTTGTAACCTCACTGTTCAGTAAGTGGTCTTTTTGATTAGTAAATTTGACCTTAATGGTGTTTGTTTATTATGCAATTACTGTGTATTTGTTTCCAGTGACTCCCTTGGACGTGGTGAAAATACGATTACAGGCACAACAGAAGGCGTTGTTATCTAATAAATGTTATTTATACTGCAATGGATTGATGGAACATCTATGTCCCTGTGGGGAAGCAGGATGGATACCACGGCGAGTGCACTTTCATGGAACCATGGTAACTCTCATTCTGCTCTATACCATGTTTCATTAGATGAAGTCAGAATGTAGTGATGAACTCTTCAACTTTATTTCAATGCTGCTAGTATTCAAAAGTCGCAAAAATATTTTTATCAGCAATTTAACCCTTTTAAAATAATTATATGTTTAAGGATGCTTTCTATAAAATTGCTAAACTGGAAGGAGTTCCTGCTTTATGGTCTGGTTTGAGCCCTACCCTGATTTTAGCAGTGCCCTGCACTGTGATATATTTTGTAACTTATGAGCAACTAAGATATAAAATGAAAACAATATACAATGACATCACAAGAACTAGTAAGTATTATATATATTTAGAATTTGTAGAATAAGAACAGTTAATTAATCTGTACTTACTTTATTATAGAATTCTGAGACATCATTATAATGTCAGTGTTATTACAATTCAATTCAAAAAGTTATCTAGTAACCCCAATTAAATTCAGAAATTTGGTCATTTTATTTCATATTATGAAATAGGTTAACACATTCACTATCACAGCCAACTTAATTTAATGCCATGTCAAAATGTGGTTACAAACAGAACCTGCCTTGGAGATGCATGTTTCTGGCAGGAAAATTGTGTAATATTTATGTATACAAAAACATTTCAGCAAATCAACCTATGTGGATACCTTTAGTATCCGGTGCAACTGCTAGGACTATAGCTGTGACCATTGTGAGTCCATTGGAACTTATAAGAACAAAGATGCAGTCGAAAAAACTAACATATTCAGGTAAATTTTTAACTATATTTTCAGCTCTTTAATTATTATTTCAATGCCTTAGTTCACAATCATACTAATTACGAAAAAAAAGGTAGTGAAATTACGACTTTATGATTAGTGCACCATAGTTCTAATTACAGCAAATTTTTCCTCATAATTAATATGATTGTGAACTAAGGCATCAGTTTATCCCTTTGTGCCAGCACAGAACTTTTATTACAAGTTTTACAAGAACCAAAATTACTTAATTTCTTTGAAGATAACTTCCTACCTCTGTAGCTAAGACTGTCCACAAAATAGCAAATATAAATAAATTTTGGCATAAAAAATTTGAACTTTACATGACAGCTAGGTCATGTTTACCTAGTAATAACAATGGAATACATCTAAAATTAGCATACACAATGAATATACAACAAACTTGTAATAGCAGTATGCTAATTCACTTACTTTTATGTTTTATTCAGAAATCAATGCAGCATTAAAGCAGGTTGTGAAATATGAAGGCTACAGAGGATTGTTTCGAGGACTGGGATCTACTCTTCTCAGAGATGTGCCATTCTCTGGTAAAAAGCCAAGTTTTAATAAATTGTTTTCTTCATTATTTGTGATGACTAGTACCTATTTTATCTTTATTATTACTTACAGGTATATACTGGACAACATTTGAGACTGTAAAGAGAAAATTTAGCCAGAATGATGTAAATCCTGAGAAAAACACATTTCTCTTTAATTTTATTTGTGGTTCCATTGCTGGCAGTGTGAGTATTCTTAATGTTGCAGTGTCAGTTTTGTGTACATATACAATACCTACACACCTACATACCTACAAAGTGAGATTATTGGATTTTGAGTGTAAATTGACAAAATCATTATTATAAAATTGACAGATTTTACTCAAACAGAGGATTTAGTCAAACTGGGCAGTTTTTTCATGTAGTTTCTAATCGTGTATTATCTTTACAGCTAGCTGCTTTTATCACACTACCTTTTGATGTTGTGAAAACACATCAACAAATAGAATTGGGCGAAAAAGAAATTTACTCAGGTTTGTGACACAGTTCAATTAAATATTTGCACCTCTACTGGAAATCATCATAATAAACCTGTATACATCCCACTTCTGTGTACAGGTCTCCATTCATAGATTGAAAGGGAAAAAGCAGTAGTCCCCACACTGGCCCAGACCTTTAACTCATTTAATTAATATACTAGTTGCTTGTGGCTGTGGATTGCATTTCCATACAAATGTTCATGCATACTTTTCACTTGCTGAGGGGAGCATTTCCGAGATAAAGCACCCTACATCTGTCTATAGAGCCCGAAGTATCTCTATACCATATTCATCTCAGTTCAGTTTTAGTGTGAAAATATAAAAGACAAAATTACATTCACATATATAAAATTTATAGTAAAAGATATTCATATTCATATATTACATGTGAACAATATAGGTATGAACAATAAGATTATTATTTTTATTACATCAGTTGAACTGTGTAATGGCTGAATGTTTTCTTTAGTCCATTCATAGTAAGAATAGTAAAATCAGAATGTATAATATTCAAACTAATTGTTATTCTCTGGTTTTCAGATGGCAAACACCAGCAAAGGGCTTCCAATATGCAAGACATAGCCAAAAATATTTACAGAAACCATGGCATAAAAGGGCTCTTTACAGGCATGCTACCTCGAATATTTAAAGTAGCACCAGCATGTGCTATTATGATAGCAACTTTCGAATATGGAAAGCAATTTTTCCAGACATATAATACACAAAAATACAAGGAAAAAATGCAAAGGTAACACAATCCTATATATCAATTTAGGATTTCATTTTGTTTATGATTAGTTGGATAAAACAATTAGCTTAGTCTATGAATTTTACTACTATGACTATTATGTTCAAGACTTTATAGGACAACAACCAATGGAGGTGATATGTTTTTCCATTATCAATCCATTATACTTTGTATTTGTTTTATACAGTCTATCCAGAGTAAACTAAATGTTTCTGATCTGATTCTGAAGTGCTCTTTAAAGCTATGTATCATCAGTTGTAACACAATGTATTCAATCTGCCATAAGCAAATTAAAATTACAAATAACCTATTTCATTAGCCATTTCCATATTACAGGCGTGGCATAAAAGTTCAAGTACATAAAGATTAAGTGGCTTGTAGTGAGCTTTATGAGGTACCTGCATAGTTTTTAATTTGATTGTTTAATGTTAATAGGGCATTGTAATGATTTGTAAATAGATGATCACTCACATCCCTAAGTTACATGCTACATTCATACTATTATTTATGTATTAGTAAATTATAAGAACTGCAAATACCAACAGTTTTAGATACTTGATTTCATTGTAAAAGCAAAGTCACAGTTTCATATATTTTGTATTGGCAACAAGACCTTGTAAGTACAAACAATGAAATCTAATGATACTGTTGATGTGAGTCTTTATAATTTAATTACATTATTATTGGTATTAGTTTGTGTCTATCCTACATATTGTAAAATAGAGAAGAAAGTAAACAATGTTGCTCTTACACTTAAATAATTAGCCTGTTATCAGTCAGGTATCAGCCATATGAATGTTCTGTGTAAAATAAAAAGTTAATGTGTTATACTTATCACTAATTTGCTTTTGGATTATTCACACTTGTTCTTCCCACTACTGAAGTGAATGGTAACTTCCTTTAGTGGCAAAAAATTCCAGTTGTAACATATAGTTGGGAATAACCCACAAATAGATAAATTTATCAAGAACTAAGGGCATCATAAAGCCTAAATTACAGTAATAATAATCCTTATATTGGCTCAACACAGAACTTGTCATTTTTATGCCTGACTTTCAATTGGGTGAAGATGGTAACTTTATCTAATAAAAAAAATAGTAGATCATACTAGATAGCTGTTACGTAATTGTCATATTGGGATAACAATAGTGAATTGTTTTTTTTCAGACATCAAGAGTTAGTTTTAACAGCCAATGCAAGTAGAACTGAATACTACTAATATTGCTAATTTAATGCATCAGTATATCAAATTTACTATGACAAAGCTACATGCTGCTTCTAGATTAGGTAACATAAATATGGGTTTCTCTAATCAGTATTAGAAATACTGCATTGTAATTAATATGGACTCTTCCTTTCCAAGATAATTGTTAAAGACTTCCAATTTTATGTATGTAAATATTGGATTGACAGTTTGTAAATATGTGCAATAAAATTCAATGTATTCAATTGTTTGTATTATTTAAGTCACTGTCTTCTACTGTCTTATAATTATTATTTTTAATAATAATAAAATTATTATTTAATTTCATCAATCAAGAACATAGGCTATGAACAAGATTAAACTTTATATACTGGAGAACAGATCTACAGTATGTCCAAGACAAGTAATGTTGAATGCTCTGGTAAAATTGCATAAGTGTGAAAATAGATTTTCCCCAATATTTTTTTGCAGCACATTTTGTCATTTGAAGGGAAAATGAAACAATTTACAGCACAAACACCAAAGGTTCTTATCTTAGCACAAACATTGGGCACAGAGTTCATACTTTGGAGTCCTTTATCCTATCCCACAGGCCAATGTATAATGTTAAGTATTTTGTTCTTGTTCTCACAATCAAATATTTGGTTGTTTTAATAGTTGATGGTATGTGCTCAAAGTTGACAAAATCTACTAACTATTGCCGTTTGATTTGACAGCTGCTTAAAACATAACATAACCTATTGTCAAGGTGTTATATTAAATTTTTAACCATAGGGTGGTGAGTTTGGATAAAAAACAAGTACTGTACATTATAACATATTTATTTGTACAGAAGTTAATGTGCTATTACTCCTAGCGGTTCAGCTTTAATGTTACCGAGGTCCAGTCGACTATCAATAGATTCGTCTATCTGCCCCACGATTGCAACATTGTCTCCTCGGATGATATGCAGCCCGAGAACCACCTGCGCCACTCCAGTAGACGAGGAAAACACTCTTTCGTGAGATTCATCTAATATAATGTTTATTGTTTGGTCGAAGCCCTTCAACGTGCCAATAAAATTACGTCCGTCGGATGTTATCACAGACACTGTTTGATTCACATAGTTTTCGAGGCCGGATGCCATTTCTAATACTAAACTTCAAAGATCTTATTTTATTTGATGCTAAGGACGAACAACAAGTCTTGTGATTTGTGGTACTTGTTTTGCACAGACTACTAAGAAGATACTACTTGTTTTGTTTTTGACAGCGTTCTGACTGCTGACTTACATGTGTCGTTCACGAGTGAGTGATTTAGTGATGGGCGACTTTGAATGATACTAAGTCGATTAGTCGATTATTACAATCATTCCACTTAGTCGACTAATTCAAAAATCATTCGACTATTAGTAACACCACTAATCGACGCCCGCCCGACTCCGACGGAGATATTTAAGAGGGAGTCTAGTGGCGTGTCTTCTATCGAATTGAAGGTCCCTAAGAGCTGCATTGACGACCCCTTGTCAGAGATAATCACTTGTGAGTCTAAGGCTGGGTTGCACCGACTTACGATCACAGACCGATCAACGTTAAATATGGCGCCGGCAGCTGTCATGCCATAGAAACTTGTCAAACTTTCCATACATTCAAATTTTAACGAACACCGCTTACGATTACAGGCAGTTTGGTGCAACCCACCCTGTTTAAATCACTTTCGGCTGCACTCGGTAGGATTACAGATGGGACCAATAGTTCGAACTTTCGCCGAATTTTCACTCGCCTCTCTCATTTGTTAGGTCGTATAAAATTGGTCACACCTACAGAGCAAGGTCACTTAGAGAAACACGTGTCTATTTTATTAAAGATTCAGGAAGCCATCACCAGTATAGAAACATTAGGAAATGTTGAGGAAGAAGATGATGAGACCATTTCAGATAGGGACAAGGAAATTTTGCATAGATCACTGGGTGTGGAAGCCTCGCGCATTATAGACAATTTAGAGCAAAAAAGGTACCGGAACTAGATAAGCCTGTTAGACCAGTTGGAGGGTTGGATACAGCATCACCAGCGGTTGCCCATCAGGACAGAGGATACGGTCACGCAACGCCATTTAAAGACAATGAAGGGCGACTATCACAGCTACAACGCACATCCACGGTTGATTTGGATATCACCAAAAGAAAATTGGTGCCTCTTAAGGATTGGGGCGTTAAGTTTGACGGTAAGGGAACTTTAAGCATCAACGCCTTCCTGGAACGGGTTTCGGAACTAAAAGATGCGCGCAACGCCACAGAGACCGATTTATTTCGTTACGCTATTGATCTTTTGAGGATGACGCTCTGATTTGGTTCCGAGCTAACCGTGGCAGAGTCTCTTGCTGGGATGAACTAGTACAACTACTGATTTATTCGTTTCAAAGTCCGTATTATGAAGAAGAGTTAGTAGATGAGATTAAAAGGCGCACTCAGAGTAAACATGAGAACGTTTTGATCTATATGTCTGTGATGCAGAACATGTTCAATCGCTTACCTACGAAATTGTCAGAGCAACAAAAGCTAGCCATTCTGCTAAGAAACATTCAACCAGATTTTCAAAGAGCGGTTTGTAGGGACCACTTTAATACAGTGTCAGAATCGTTAGAAGTCTTACGGGTTGTTGAGCGGACAAATGTCAATTGCGAGAACTTTCGAGAGCCCAGTCAGGGTCACTTCCTCCATAAGATGTTGGAACTGTAGAAATACGGGACATGTTTTCAGGGAATGTCCTGCCGAGAAGCAAAGGTTTTTTTGTTATAAATGTGGTAAATTTAAGAAAGGAAATGCCCTTGCAGCAAGTCGGGAAACGCCGATTCGGAAGGCAGACCTGCCGAAGGACTTCCGAAATAAATCACAATGAATGATAATAAATGGCAGGACTGGCTAAAGGTGGTCCACTCCTTTTTTGAGACCGGAGAAATCAACAGAATTGATACTAAGCCTCTGGACAAACGTTATTATGTTTCGTTCAAGATTTTGGGGAAATAATTTTCGGGGCTTTTGGATTCAGGCGCTACCATTTCGGTCATCTCTGAGGGGTTCCACAGACGTTTGTCGTCCTTTGGCATACAAACGGAAAATATATCTCAACTATGCCTGTCTACCGCTGATGGTACTCGGCACACGGTTGACTCGGTCGTTTATCTACCCATGGAAGCCTTCGGAAAATACAAAGTAATTAAATTCCTTGTAATGAATCAACTAAATCACGATATAATCCTTGGCATGAACTTTTTCAAGCAGTTTGGAATAGAAATCAACTGCGGTTGCGTTCATACGGACATATTGAGCGAAGACATTTCGGATCTCAGTGCGCCTAATCCAGTTATTTCTAGAAATGAGCTTTCAGCTGCGCAAAAAGCGTCCTTAGATTTTGTCAAGAAATGTGAAGTCTGTGCCGGCCATAAACCTTCACAGTTGCCCGCCAGTGGCATGATGGGGCGGCGAAGAGAAGTTACTGGGCCATTTCAAATTGTTTCAATGGACCTGATGGGACCATTTCCACGCTCTAAACAGGGTAATACAATGTTGTTAGTGCTTTCGTGTTGGTTCAGCAAATTTTCGCTGCTATTCCCTTTACGTACCGGGAAAACATCCAACATTGTTAAAATCTTGGAAGAACAAGTAATACTACTATATGGTCCACCGGATGTGATCGTTTGTGACAATGGCAAACAATTTACAGCCAATCAGTTTAAGGAATTGGCTTAGAACTATGCCATAGACTTGTGGTATACGCCTTATTATCATCCTCAATCAAACCCCACAGAGAGGGTTAATAAGGTTATTGGCACAGCCATATCCTGTTACGTGAGGGATAATCATAAGGAATGGGACAAGTACATTCATCACATCGCTCATGCTATAAGAACTTCTGTTCACGAGGTAACAGGGAAGACACCATCTTATCTATTTTTTGGGCGAGAGACCTCTGTTCAGGGGAATAAATGTAGGAATTTTCAAAAGGATGCTCCACTAGTATGCAATAGAGAAACATATGAGTCTTGTTTGAAGTCAAGAAACGAAATATACAGCGACATCCAAGATAGACTGAAACGAGCATATGAGGAATACTCCAAGCAGTACAACAAACGTCGTCGCACTCGTGAATATCACTAAGGTGACATGGTTTGGAAACGCACCAAACTACTATCAAACTGTTACAACAAAAGGATTTATGTCTAAATTGTCACCTAAGTTTGAAAAAGCCATAATTGCGAAGAAATTATCGACGGATGTCTATAGGTTAGTAAGTCTCAGGGGCAAAGACTTGGGAAAATGGCATTCATCTGATCTAAAGCGCATGGTATGAATCCGGGTCGGATTCTTCTGAGGAGAGGGGATATTGCAATGGTTAATTCCACACCTTCGGCATAGATGTCACTAAGGGTCTCTTGAAACGCATAGAACGTTCATGCGTTGACAGATAGTTGGATATTTCCGTAGAATGAGGTTGGCGAGAGAAATCCATTCGGTCAGGTGAATCTCACTGTGTCCGTGGATTATAATCGTATTAGATATTGAATTTAAATTTGGTGCTAGTGGCCAAGTTATAACGACTTTTCATTAACTTTTGTTAATAATAGTGTACAAGTGTTATCGAGACACGGGGTAAGTGTTTTGCAAATGTTAGCTACTTCTCAGCATTTGACCTATGGTCCAGCTGTTTTAATTATGTGTTCACGTACTGTATTACGTTGTTCACAGCCTTTGAGACACGCCCTTTTTGGGATATGGAGTCGATTCCCCAAAATGAATTAATGCTTTGAGAAATTATTTGATGCGTGCTGCCTGATACGGATTACGGATCACTGTTTTCGCATCATCTCGCAACGGTAGCTTGGCCTGGCGGCTCAGTGAGCGGGCTGAGAAATAGAGCGCTACTGCGACCCGAGTTCGATCCTCAGCTTCGGACTTACTTATTTTTCTTTTTATGTTTAGTTTTAGTGTTTTTTTTCTGGTTAAGTTTTATTCTGAATGGTTTAATCTTTCTAAGGTTATCTTCATTTTTTTGTGTCAATTTTGTTTCCACACGTTTATGCCCTGAACGTCCGGGCGTTTGTAACAGTTTTGTTTCTCGAGTTAAACTCATCAATTTTGAAAATATATGTGTTTCCACATAGTACTTGCTCAATTTTTCTTTACCATCGTACCATAAGAACCTGAATCATTACAGACTTTTAGTTTGAACAAGATAGGTCTAACGGTTTTCGAGTTATTGCTGAAAACTGTCTTGCCTTTGGGGGAAAACTGTCTTGCCTTTGGGGGATAAATGTTGCTGACGTCCGCAGGAGAATGCTTTAGATACCCTGCACGTATCCCCTGGGTAGTGCTAAACGAGCAACAACAACAATGGCGAAAGTAGGAATTTATAAAATATTGGAAACCATTGGGAATTACCTATAGTACGAAATGAATATGCATCAGAAAAAGATAAATGGCAAAACTATTCATAAGGATCAAATGACAAAAGATGTTGGACCTTCAGTTCGCATTTGCCAATTGAACATAGAAGGCATAAGCCGAGCAAAATGTGACTACTTACATAGAATACTGATAGAAAATAAAATTGTCATTATTTGCATCCAAGAGACGCACACCAAAGATGAACAAGATTTAATCAATAGAGGTTCTATCCCGGGTTACTCTATTGTTGCTGCCGTCCACCACCCTAAATATGGCATAGCAACCTACGCTAGGTCAGATCTACAAGAAGTACACGTATTAGAGGTTGAGGCAAAAGATAACATTCACACTTCCGTTATCCAACTAAGAGACTTGCAGGTAATGAACGTGTATAAACCCCCCCAAACATCCTGGCCACTCGAAGTGCTACCAAACTTATGCCACCCAAGTGTCTTCTGCGGTGATTTTAACAGTCACCACGAGAATTGGCGCTACAGAAGTACAGACAACAACGGTGCTGATCTGGCCAGTTGGGCCGACCTTTCTGATCTACACCTTATTATGAACGCGAAAGATAAAGGAACATTTGTGTCGGCAAGATGGAACCAAGAGTATAACCCAGATTTGACGTTTGTAAGCAGGGGCCCTCTAGACCAACCTCTACTCACCACTCGGTTGATTTTCCCAAGCTTTCCAAACAGCCAACACCAACCAATCATTCTAGAAATTGGCATTAAAATTTCCCTCACAAATTCCATGAAGATGCCACGGTGGATTCTTAAAAAAGCAGATTGGGATGGTTTTCAGAAACGGCTTGACAGTGACCTGGAGGCTGCAAACCTAGAACCCCAACCTACAAATTATAAAAAGTTCACAGAAGTTGTCATTCTGGCAGCTAAAGCGACGATTTGCAGAGGGTTCAGGAAGGAATATATTCCGCGCTGGAATGAACAAAGCGAAGAAATATTCAAAGAATACAAGTCATCCGGAAACCATGAAGCAGTGGCCAGACTTTTGAAGTCTTTGGACGAAAACAGGAAAGAGAAGTGGACCGCTACAGTAGAGAATATGGACTTTAAGATCTCGAGTAGAAAAGCCTGGAGAGTTCTGAATCGGCTTACCGACAAAAATACCAGTCAAAAAATATATTCTAAACTCCATCCTGATGCCATAGCGAACAGAATGGTTGATCTAACCCGGGCCCAACGTGATTCGAACACTACAAAACACGTTCGAAAACAGGTGTCACTACTGAAGCGGAACATGCCAGCAAATGACCACCTTACAAGACCATTTTCCCTCACGGACACTGTAAACGCCATCAAACAATTAAAACTTGGCAAAGCGGCGGGTCCTGATGAGATGTACAATGAATTCATTAAAAAAATGCGTCCTTTGGCCGTGAGTTGCCTCACAGCTCTCTTCACAAACGTCATGCTTAAAAATCAACTCCCCGCTGAATTCAAGTTATCCAAGGTCATAGCATTGCTAAAACCGGGGAAAAGTCCCGGAAAATTTTCACCCGATCGCTCTTTTGAGCTGCACATACAAGCTTTTGGAACGTTTACTTCTTACACGCCTCGCCCCGTTCATTGATGCTGCTATTCCACAAGAACAGGCTGGATTTCGGCAAGGACGTAGCTGCGCTGATCAGGTGCTCGCCCTTACTACGCATATCGAAGATGGATTCCAAAAACTATTAAAATCCATAGCAGTCTTCATTGATCTCACCGCTGCCTACGATACCGTCTGGAGACATGGGCTCATCTTCAAACTTCTTTCTGTCATACCCTGCAAAGAAATAGCAGCTCTTGTATCAAATATGTTAAGCGAGAGGCAAATTGGGGGATACTAAAAGTAAGCGCAGAAAATTGAACAACGGCCTGCCACAGGGGTCGGTGCTTGAACGAAATCGGGACGAAAATGAATAAAATCATGGTGTGTGGCCGCCACTTTTTTTTAAAAATTACCTCAAATTCGTATTAGGGGACCTCTCTGATGCGCGGATATCGATTTTGAACGAAATCGGGTTGAAAGCAGGGCTCGGAAACCGGTATTCTGTCCATATAAAAATACCGGTATTTTTTTAGTTCTTATCGTTCTTTCGTCTACTATTTCGTGTTTAATCAGGCAATCTAACAATATGAAGTAATAACCCAAATACATTATTGAGTCCTACATAAACAGCATAAACTAATTAAAAATATTTCGCTATTTCAGGATTTTGAGATTAACCGGTTCCGAGCCCTGGTTGAAAGGAAGAAAAACAATATGGCTGCCACTATTTCCAAATTTTACCTCGGATTCGTATTAAGAATTCTCTCGGACGCTCAGATTTCGATTTTGAACGAAATCGGGACGGAAATGATAAAAATGAATATGGCCGCCACTTTTTCTAAATTTTACCTCTGATTCGTATTACGAGACCTCTCGGACGCTCAGATATCGATTTTAAACGAAATCGGGACGAAAAAAAGAAAATCAGTATGACTGCGACTTTTTCCAAATTTTATCTCTGAGTCGTAATTAGGGGAGCTCTCGGACGCTCAGATATCGATTTTGAACGAAATCGGGACGGAAATGAAGAAAAGCAATATGGCCGCCACTTTTTCCAAATTTTACCTCGGAGTCGTATTAGGGGACCTCTCGGACGCTCAGATATCGATTTTGAACGAAATCGGGACGGAAATGAAGAAAATCAATATGGCAAATATAGTTTATTCAAAGTTTAGGTACCTCGGATTCCTATTAAGAGTCCTCTCGGACGCTCAAATATCGATTTATGTCGAAATCGTATCAGACGGCACTGATTAATAAACCACTTACAATACATTGAATCAATAAAGGTCGTATCTTCATAGGGAACTCACGGCACTTCATGCACCTTTAGACCTTATAAGGAACCTACATGCCAAATTTGATATCTCTCGAACCAGCAGTTTGGGCTGTGCGTTGATATATCACTCACTCAGTCAGTCAGTTATTTCTTGCAATTTGGCACCTACTTTTAAGTTTTCATGCCCGCAATATTAAATTTCAAAATCAATGCCATTTTCGAAATTAACGACCCAAAAAATCATAAAAATCACCCCCTTATTAATATTATTATTATTAATATTTAGACAACCCCCTCGGACCCCAACAAAGGGGATGGTATTCCACGTCCTCCATGTGGGATTTTAAAATCAATGTTGTTTTCGTAATCAGCGACCCGATAAACCATAGAAACAACACCCATATCGATTTTCAGAATTTGTCACCAGATATCCCCCTTTTAGGGGTTGATTTCTCAAAAAACCTGAAACACATGTTTACTCATTTATCGTTAGAAATACTCCTGTAAAATTTCGAATAAAATAATCCAACTAATCTTGATTCCCCATATAAACCTACATACTAAATTTGGAATCTCTAGAACCAGCAGTTTGAGCTGTGCGTTGATATGTCAGTCACTCAGTCAGTCAGTTATTTCTTGAAATTTGGGATAAACTTTCAAAAGTTTTTATGAATATTAAATTTCAAAACCGATGCCATTTTCGTAATTAACGTCCCAAAAAACCATAAAAACGACACCCATATTAATATTTAGACATTTCATCCCCCTCGCACCCCAACAGGGGGGGATGGTATTTCACGTCCTCCACGTTAGATTTTAAAATCTATGTTGTTTTCGTTATCAGCGACCCTGTATATCATAAAAACAATACCCATGTCGATTTTCAGAATATGTCACCACCTTTCCCCATTTTAGGGGTTGATTTCTCAAAAAACCTAAAACACGTATTTACTCATTTATCGTTAGAAATACTCCTGTGAAGTTTCGAAGAAAATAGTCCAACTAATCTTGTTTCCCCATACAAACTTCGGACCCCCATTTCACCCCCTTATGGGTTGAATCTTGAAAAATCCTTTCTTAGTGCACCCCTAGACCTTACAAAGAACCTATGTGCCAAATTTGGAATCTCTAGGACCAGCGGTTTGGGCTGTGCGTTGATATGTCAGTCAGTCAGTTTCTTCTTTTATATATTTAGATTTACACAAGTCTTTACTTTTCAATTCAAACAACTACCACTAGTTTCATTCTCAGTTCCAATAGCGTCTAACCATTTTTTCTTCTGGAATGCACTTCTTGGCAACCTTTAAAAATATAAACCACCGAATCAATGAGTAGGTATAGTAAGTCATCACAATTCATCTATATTAATAATTTCGTGCAGGGGTACGGTAGACCCGAACGAGACCTGTCTCAAATTGAAGAACGTTTAAAAATAACGATTTTTGAGTTGAACATATGTATCCGCAAAATTCGGATTGTCGCGTATTTTGCATTTAAAAGTGTTAATTTGATGACAAAACGTCGGCCATATTGCCCACAGACTATATTGCTATATTCAATTTGTTGGTTGACAGTGTCGGCTACGTTCGAAAATCGTGAACTATTTTTGCGTCCGGTATGTTGGCCAGGTTGCTGGGCTGCGTTCTGGGTGATGGGCCATTATCGCCCATTGTGTGGATTCGGCTAGCCGCGTCTGCAGCGTTTTGTTTTTGTAGTTTTCAAGCGTTCTATAACCCTATCAGCCTAGCTAGCACGATAACTTATACCGTCACGTTATATGGGCGAATGTATTAAAACGTCACATAAAACGTAACGGTATAATCTATCGTGCTAGCTAGACTGATTGTCACAACAACCGCCTTCAGAGCGAATGTATGGGGCCTGTTACATGGATTCATATCACGATAAGTATCACGTGAATATTAAAGCAGAATCCATACAAATTTGAAAACTGCGATAATATTGACACCCCAGTATTGTGATAATATTAATCGTGTAAAGGACACCACTTGAATGTTTGCTGAGTCTGTCCGCCATAGGTGACTTATGGCTTTTAAACGTCTTGCAAAATTCTATCCCTATCTCGCTCTATCTTATAACTTAGTGGTACTGGGGGACTACTCCGAAATCCGAACTTCGTATGGTGCCGTCCCTTTCACTCATATAGTCTATGACAGGAGAGTGAAAGAGACGGCACCATACGAAGTTAGGATTTTGAATTTCGGAGTAGACCCTCAACTCATGCCGTTCGCCGCGCTCGGACGTTAGAGGCGCTACTGCGAACCGAAAACGAAGTATCTGCCTCTCTCGCACATGTATATTCGAACGACAGAGAGGAAGATAGTTCGTTTTTGGTTCGCGGTAGGCCCTCAGGCGTCAACTTTAAAACGAATAGGGTATTTTACTATAAGAGAAATAAAATTCAAAATGTAATAAAAACCAGCCAAGTGCGTCGGAGTCGCACACTGAGGGTTCCGTACAACTAAAAAACAAATGTGATTTATCAATATATTGATATTTTTGGTAAAATATACGTCATAATAAACATTATCACTTAATTTCAAGTTCATAGGTCGATGGGAAGCTAAAAAATTATATGTGTGACAGACAACACACGAAATGTTCTTTGACTTTCTTCGACCGTCCGCCACGCTCGGACTAAGGTGCTACCAACCGAAAACTAAATATATATGCCTCTCTGTCGCACTTGCATATTCGAGCGCGGAGAGGGAAATACTTCGTTTTCAGATCGTGGTAGGCCCTCTGGTCTGACGGCTCCTATTCCTGGATGGTGCGCGTATCGGAATGTGAAATACCTTTGGCAAAACGGAACAAGTTGTTAAATAGCTTCCATTAATTGGAGAAAATATTACCAACTGTTAGTATTATTATCACGTGAAACACTGAATATTGAAGCAACATCCATAGGGGCCTGTTACATGGTTATTATTATCACGCGATATACTCATATCACGATCCGTATCACGTGCAATGAATATTGAAGAAAAATCCTTACGATTTTGAAAACCACGATAATATTGACACACCAGTACTGTGATAGTATTAAGCGTTTAACAGACCCCATACAATTTTAAAAATCGCGATAATATTGAGTGTACAGGGCCCCACTGAATAGAATTTGGCGGAGAATAGAGAGCTGCTATCGCAAAACGAAAACGAACGAACATCGTGTATTTCCCTCTGTGTCGCTCGAATTTGCAAGTGCGACAGAGAGGGAGATACACGAACTTCATTTGTTTTTCGCGTTAGCAGCTCTGACTTCGCACCGAAAATACTGACTGGCACATCAATATTTAACAATGCACATCTGAATTGAATTTTAATGAACGATTAGTATTTTAGCTATACAAATCAGTACTGATTACGGTGTCAAATTTTTTATGTGCCTTTAAATACTACCCTTATAAAAATGCTTAGGATTAACTTGCAAAGATACTAGCCTTTGCCCGTGACGTCGTTTGCGTAATCTTTTACTCCCAATTCCATATAATTCCATTCCATACTTTTATTCCCAATCCAGACTACAGACTATATTTCTATACGATTCGAAGTTTCATCATAATCCGTTGTTGTAATGTTTTTATTTTATACATTTTTGTACACTATTTCTTTCGTCGTTTGCATAACTGTCACGAATAAATGTTTTGTTTATTTCTTTCTTATTTGTTTCACCCGAGCGAAGCCGGGCTTTCATCTAGTTATCGATATATTCAGGAACAACCCTAGCTACTGCTTCAGGGTAACTTTTAGTTAGTGTCCGACCGAAACATGTTTTTTGGCCGAAACCGAAATCGAAACTTTTACAGACGTGTTAAAATCGTTGAATAAAATGTCAGTAGGCCATTCTTTTTAGACATATGAATCATATGATCAATGAAACACCTATACTCGGTGTAGTTGCGTTGTTTAAACAAGTTTTTTTTAATACCACGTCGGTGGCAAACTAGCGTACCGCGTAGCGTAGCGGCCCGCCTGATGGTAAACGGTCACCGCAGCCTATGGACAGCTGCAACTTTAGGGGAGACAAATGCGCGTTGCCGACTCTTTAAAATTTTATACACTCCTTTCTTGAAGAACCCCATACTGTAGTCCCTCGGGAAAACCTCCACAGGGAGCTCATTCCACTACCGGAGCGTCCGAGGGAGGAATTCCTTTGGAATCGTACCGAACGTGACCATTTAGGTGTGAGGGTGAATGCCCTGCGGATGGCGAGCTGTGCGATGGTAGAAAGCGGCCTTAGGCATCATATTAAACAGTTCTTAGGAGCACAGCCCATTAAACAAGCCATAGGGCACGCACGAGGAGGCAAATTTTCTCCTTAAACTTAACGGTTCAATATCGCTCGTCAGTTTGGGATCATCCACGATTCGTACAGCACGTCTCTGAAGCAAGCCCAGAGGTGACAGCCAACTCAGTGGGGACGGACTTATGACTTATATTATAGAAGTCTCTGTCCAGGGGTGATGTACCGCTTCGCTCTATTGAGCACAGCTTTTTGAATGCCAGCCTGGCTTTGTCTTCTAAGTGGCTCCGAAAGTAGACGTCGCTGGAAATGTCGACACCAAGGATCCCAATAACTCTCTAAGATGGAAAGGGCTGTGTCTTGGATTGGGCGGCAACAGTGAATTGGGTTTTTTAACCGACTTCCAAATTTCAAAAGAGGAGGTTATCAATTCGGTTGTATGTTTTTTTTTTTTTGTAATGTTTGTTACTCCATAACTCCGTCATTTCTTAACCGATTTGAAAAATTTTTTTTTTTGATTGTATGTATATATATCCAAGTTGGTCCCGTTTTTGTCAAAAGGCAGTTCTGATGATGGGATCCATGAGGAATTGAGGGAACTCCTCAAATCTTTAAGGCAAACATATAGTGATTTTTGTGTTTTTATCAACAAGTCAAGCATTTGCATCCAAAAATGTGACATTGGATGAAGTGGAACTGCTGATGATGATCAGAACAGAACTCTTCAACGACGAAAAGTTCACGTTTGGCGATTTGTCCTCCTAGCTGTGTTTGTTAAGCAAGTTCTATTTTCACGATTAATTTTTGTCATGCTCGAGTTCTGATGATGGGATCCATGAGGAGTTGAGGGAACTCCTCAAATCTTAAAGGCAAACATATAGTGATTTTTGTGTTTTTATCAATAAATCGAGCATTTGCATCCAAAAATGTGACATTGGATGAAGTGGAACTGCTGATGATGATCAGAACAGAACTCTTCAACGACGAAAAGTTCACGTTTGGCGATTTGTCCTCCTAGCTGTGTTTGTTAAGCAAGTTCTATTTTCACGATTAATTTTTGTCATGCTCGAGTTCTGATGATGGGATCCATGAGGAGTTGAGGGAACTCCTCAAATCTGAAAGGCAAACATATAGTGATTTTTGTGTTTTTATCAACAAATCGAGCATTATCATACAAAAATGTGACATTTGATGAAGTGGAACTGCTGATGATGATCAGAACAGAACTCTTCAACGACGAAAAGTTCACGTTTGGCGATTTGTCCTTCTAGCGGTGTTTGTTAAGCAAGTTCTATTTTCACGATTGATTTTTGTCATGCTCGAGTTCTGATGATGGGATCCATTAGGAATCGAGGAAACTCCTCAAATGTGAAAGGCACACAAATAGTGATTTTAGTATTTTCATGAACTAATCAAGCATTTTCATTCATAAAAGTGACATTTGATGAAGTGGAACTGCTGATGATGATCAGAACGGAACTCTTCAACGACGCGTAGTTCACGTCTGGCGATTTGTTCTCTTCGTTTTGTTTGTCAAGCAAGCAAGGTTTTTCCTTGATTTCATGAGGAATTGAGGGTACTTAGTCTTCTACCATTATAAACATACTTATAGCCATTTTTGTATTTTATTGTATGGAATCTAAGAGTGCACCAGCTAAGATTAATAATCTTTCACCGGACTCCCCCATTGAAGTCGGTTTTTTTTCTTAAAAATTATTTTCGTAGTGCACGCGTATACTTGTGTCTTGGTGGGGTTGAACTGGACCAGATTATCCTGGCTCTTATTTACGCCTTTTTTTAAGAATCCCATGCTGTAGCCCTTTGGTAATACCTTGGCAGGTATTAGCTACTAAAGTGTTCTGGGTATAAAATACCTATAGAAACGTACTGTATGAGAACGCAATGGCTCTAAGGTGTGGGGATGAGCTCGATGGCGAGAGGTGCGATGATGATAGGTAACCGCGGGCATCATGTCATACATAGGCCTCCCCCAGAGCATGCCAAAACATTCAATTAGGAGCTACCCACATCCAGCGGACCCACGCGACCTTAATCAAGTCATCAGCTTACATCAAGCCTCAGCTACCTTGTGGGGGGAGCTCAGCAATTTTCCTTGTTCCTACACTACGTCCTCCGGTACGTGGTCGCCACTCGTGAACTCGCTTGCCCCACCGACCATCGGTTCTCCGGGCAATATGGCCCGCACCTGCCAATTTAGTTTGGCAAACCTTCAGGCTATGTCAGTTACTTTGATTCGTCTGCGGGTATCGTCGTTTTTTAGATCTCGCAGAGTAACTTCGAGCAAAGGCCATAGCCCTCTCCATCGCTCTTTGAGAGACTTTGACCCTCCTTCTTCGGAGCCATAGGTCATCAATGGCAACACGCACTGGTCAAAGACTTTAACTATTGACGAGAGGATAATCGATACATCACGAAAAGATATTGTGTCAGCCGAACGCCACCCAGCCAAGTCATTTTTGAAAATTGATCTCCTTCTCGAAATTGCTCCTGCCCAACTGAACTGTTTGTCCTAGGCTCAGGGACAGTACACAAATTTGTGGAAAACTTTGAGCGTTGAGTCTCTGATCTTAACTGGAGTACGTACTACATAGGTACATGGACGTTAGTTATGATCTTCGTTTGGTCCACGTTCATCTTAAGCCCAACTTCTTTAGAAGCCCATTAGATCATCGAGCATATTACTTAAGTTCACCATGGTCTCAGTTTTGAAGAAGAACAACCAAACTCCTGTCTCATGCCTTTGAGAATGACTAAATCGAACAGCTTCTAAACTAGATATATATAAAATTAACTAAAATAATATTTTGATCTTAATGTTAACAGATCACAATCAGCCAGCTTCGAAAGACTAATTAGAATTCACGATCCGAAAGTAGGTACAATGTTGTAAGTTTCGGCACGGCCGAAAGGTTCGGCCACGGCTGTTTATCTACGTAGAATGAAACGTGTATGATAGCGGCCATATTGTGTCAAAAAGATTTTGACGACATACTTAGCTCTCATTGACTACTGCCTTGTCTGCCAATGGACGTCAAACGTCAAAATAAAGTGGCAAATAAAAATAAAATGGCGTCTCCTCGGAATTTCGTTTTTTTTTTCATTTTTGCAAATGTTGTTATTTAATTTGTAGTATTGATAGATTACTATGCAATAAACAAACGGAACAGTGTGTAGCTAATCGAAAATTCATCTGGAAACGCGTAATAACCATTGTTTGGACAACAAATGGAAGATAGTAAAGTGCGTCGTATGTGGCATGCCATGCAAGTTCTCATTTTGCAAAATGTACGAGTGTTGTGATTGTAAAACGTAGAACTCTGTGAAAGGACGAAGATATATCGTTTTCGAGGATATGAAATGAGATACATTAAAAAATAAATTTGTTGATAAGTCAATTGTTTGTTTAATTTCATATAATACGGTATTCTGTTATATATATATATCTGTTGATAAGTCATTTTACATCGGACGTTGGTGTTCAATTGGAAATACCTTGAGCTTCTACACAAAGTTAAATTTAAATGAACTATATATATATATATATACATATAACGACGCATCAGGAGGCTTGACGAGACGGTCTTCACCGGTATCACCCATCAGGAAGCGAAGATGATCAAAACACGGAAATAAAATCACCTCTGTCACGTATAATAACCACTGGTTTTATTTAATCACACCTCGAATCAATTTATCACGTGATTGGCAAGATACTAATCGATTAAGAAGAGCCAATAGGTTAGCACGCGTGCACCACCGAGCGCGGCTGTCAACAGAATGCCCAGCTGTCACCGGTTGGCGGCACCTGCTACCCTATTCGGGGTTGCCCGCTCTTTTTTTACATTACCGTCAATAATTTTATCATTGTCAACATAATTTCTTAGCTACCTTCATTATTCAATCATAACTTTACAACTGTCATCAATGACATCAATGAAACAATTAAAACAAAGTGATAAGCAAGACAAATAATCAAATACGTGTTTAAATCTAATAATTCCACCACACATATCTAACGCTGTTTCGGCAGCGCGCCGTCACGGCCGTCCTGCATATTCACACGTCCTCGTGTGCAGATCTATTACCCTCATCTTCAGCATCTGCGAACAAGCAATGAATAGTGGTTTGTACTACACACCTCTCGGTCACCCTGATCCATATGTGCCACAAATTACAGATACAGGCCTGCGAGTGTTATACTGGCTCGAGATAGTTACCCACTCATGAGTGCCAAACAAGTTAGTGAAAACCACACATGACACATCTGCGCCACACAGTTTCGTAACAGGCACACAGGCCGGTAACGGTTACACAGGCTAGATTATGCCACGCAGGCTCCTACGTGCCACACAGGCTCGTCAATGGCAACCAGACTAGTCGATGTCACTCAGGCTAGACAGTGCCGCACAGGCTATTCAATGCCACACAGGCTTATCCGTGCCACACAGGCTTGTCAGTATTACACAGGCTTGTCAATGCCACACAGGCTAGTCAATGCCACACAGGCTAGTCATTGCCACACAGGCCAGTCAATGCCACACAGGCTAGTCAATGCCACACTGGCTAGTCAATGCCACACAGGCTTATCAGAATCGTACGAGAAAATTACAATTATGCAAAGCTACTTACCAGCGCTGTCATCGGTACATTCTGACTCAATCTGATTACTAGGGACCTCTAGTCCTGCGCTCAACTCCAATCGAACATAACACTCAGGCATAGCCCGCACACGATCATGTGCGTACTTATAAGTTCTATTAGAGTTGAGGGCTTTCAGCAGGTACCTGTCGCCATCCAACAGCTCAACCACCAAATATGGGCCTTTAAACTTTGAGTCTAACTTTGTTTGATTACGCTCATGATTTTCTAATAGCACGTAATCACCTGCTTTAAATTTCTTGACTTTGGCTTTGTTTTTATCAAACCTGGTCGGTTTCATGGTCAACTGAGCCCACTCTCAACTCAGCCCGCGGGTTCAGTAGACTACGTTTATTTTTTCAGGGGCAACTCGGCCCAGAAATTGGCTAAGGGGTCAACTGAGCCCATACGGGCTCAGTCGACTACAGTTTAAAGTTATATGGTTGACTCAGCCCACGGGCTCAGTCGACTACAGTTTAAAGTTATATGGTCAACCCAACCAACGGAAAGTTGAGATATATGTAGAACTAACATTTGATCCACCTGTCTGGACTGCTATCACGTTTTGGTAAGTTACATATATTTTAGTATTTAAGAACAATAGATCAGTGTATTGACCCGTGACGCTACGCTATCGGCGAGAGCCATCTTCTCTCGCAGTGTTGCAAACATAAATATATATTTTAAACACAAATATAGGTCAGAAAACACAACAGACGCAAAATTGATATATCCGCGTCTTCGTCAGCGTGGACGTAAATCACTCCGCCCGATCACATATTAAATGTTCTAGAATCTTAAAATTTCTATACATAAAGCTCAACGTTTTTTATTATGTTATAGTTCCATAACTACTTCATTAATTTTGTCATTCACCTCGATGACTTAATTTTTTCTTTTGCTGACGATGTTATTTCTTTAGTATATGACCTCTATTTCCAATTTGTAAAAATTGATCGTGGTAACTTCCATTATAAAAACGAAAATTTAAAATTACAAAAAGGTATTTAATTTGCAAACATAATTGTAAACAAACACACACACTAAGTTGTCCCCCTAGCGAAAGACTGAGCCTGCGGGCCGAGTTGTCCCTCTGGCGGTAGATTGTGGTCAACTGAGCCTGCGAGCCGAGTTGTCTCTTTAGCAAAAGACAGTGGTCAACTCAGCCCGCGGGCTGAGTTATCCCTCTGGTGGTAGACTGGTCAACTGAGCCCGCGGGCTGAGTTGTGGGCAGTGGGCTCAGTTGACCATGAAAGGACCTGGTCTTCTCGTAAGAAGCGCTAGCTTCTATTTCTCGTGCCGATTGTTCTCTGATAAGATTTAAGTCAATGTCTGTCTCGTCGGTCTCTAATACCATTAATTCTAAGGGTCTACCCACCTTTCCAATTAATAATTCTAAGGGACTCGATTTTGTAACCCGACTCATCGTGCAATTGATAGCCAATTGGACATCAGGCAACGCATCTTGCCATCATCGATTCCTACTTGTCTCGACAGCGGTCAACATGTTTTTCAGCGTAGACATAACCCGTTCTACCTGCCCATTTGCACGGCTACTGCCAGTCGCTATAAGATGTAAGTTAACATTGTGTGCATTGCAATAGTCTCTAAAATCCTTTGCCGCGAAACACCTACCCTGGTCTGCGATAACGCGTTGGGGAGCACCGAAAAATGAAACGTTGTGTTTCAATGCTTTAATGGCACTATTTGCATCAATGTTTCGTGTATGATATAAAACCACAAACTTTGTAAAAGCATCTATGGACACAAAAACGTACTCCTTTGTGTCTTTTTTTCCACTTAATTTCCCCGTTGCATCCATATGGATAGTGTGCCAGGGAATAGTGGTTTTTGGGAAGGGGTGTAATTCCGCTTGAACTTTACCCGAGTTAGATTTTGCCACTCTGCAAGTTTTGCAGTTTTCTACAAATTTTCGAACGTATTTATTAATATTCGGAAACCAAAAGTGGCAATAAACCTTTTCTAGGGTTTTCTCCCATCCCAAATGCATGATGTTTTCATGAACGTGATTTATTATAGCCCACTGAAATGCCCTAGGTACTATTGGTAACCAAATGCTTTTGTTATTAATACAAAAATACAAAATACAAAATCTATATTTTAGTTTTATACATACATTTTAACAAAAGAGGAGGTTGGGACCTTCCGGTAAGCATATCAATATGCTTGTGTTGGAGGATCCCGCTCTTCCTTAACTCGGAAATAGTAACTAAAACCAAATGTTTGATATATTGTTAACAAAAACAATTGAAAAGACAATTACCTATGTAATTGTTATATTATTATTACTTATTCATTCTCTAAATTAATTTTACGTTGTGTTTGTGAGTGTGTGCGTGTGTATGCGTGTGGGTGTGTGCGTGTGTGTGTGCGTGGTGTGCTTGTGTGCGCGCGCGCGTGCACATGTGTATGTGCTTTTTAGCTTATGATGTATTAATTTAATTAACTATTATATTGTTGTAGTCTAAGTTTAAGTTGTTACTTAAGATACATGACTGAGCAGCGCCTCCGTTTCATCGTAGTCTAGGTTCATTATCCACTTAGTAGGGTAGCCTCGCCGGTTCTCGTCCGATTAGTGGAGTTGCCAACTTTGTGACGGGAAAATAATATGTTGAACTATAGCAATTTATACGAGTAATATTTCTTTTTAATGGCAATATACTCTATTTTTCGCCAAGTTTAAGTTTTAACTAATAACATACACCGTTATTCTTGTAAAAGATGTTAAATGAAAAAGTATGGTTTTTGCCGGTTCTCGTCCGATTGTCCCGGTTCTCGTCCACGCGGTGCCAGTTCTCGTCTATAGGAAAAGAGGAGTGATTCATACACTCAAAAACCAATTTCTGAGTATAAAACCTTTGATGCGTAGGTACTTAGCTATTCATCTTACAATGTTTTAATAGTTGGCTTTTGTTATTAAGAAATAAAGAAATGATCAACTTATTTTTTATAGTAATAAAAGGTAATTATTGAGTGAGCAACTGTAGCATGCAACTTTCAATCTAGAGGTCGCGGGTGTGAACCGCGGCTCGCACCACTGGCTTATTTAAAAAACTTGTGTACGAAATATATTTTTAAATTTAATAGCAGTTTTTCGGTGAAGGAAACCATCGTGAGGAAAGCGGTCTCATCCTAACTAGGGCTAGTTTTCCCTCTGAGTTGGAAGGTCAGGTGGCAGTTGCTTTCGTAAAACTAGTACCTACGCCAAATCTTACGATTAATTGTGAAAGTGGAACCCGGGGTCCTCAGAGCATAACCAGGAAAAACGTTATGAGGATGATCATGCATAAGCATTTGACCCCTATCTCAGCTGATGGTGATGAGGTCAAGGGTGTAAAACGCGTACCTAGATAATACTGCCCATTCACTCATCTTGAAAAGATCTAAGTTGTAAATAATGAAATGGGAATAGATTTTCCCGAAAATTATTCCACTCTTTAGCTGTCTTCGTAAGATAACTAGAATCAAAACGCTTCGTGCACATCAGAGGCATGTCACCATTGTTGTTAACAACATAAGGGTCAAACCATGTCATCCACGTTTTGTCCTAAGATGCCAAAAAGGTCAGGGAGGGATTAATTCGTGTAATCCTAGCACACCGATATGCAGGCGAATTTCCTACGATGATTTAGACATTGCATCTTAGCTTCAACCAAGTCCAAGTTAGGTACTAATGAGCTTCCTGGCACGCTTATCAATCAAAGCCAAGCCAGCTGATATTAAGCAAATCCATCTCCGAGCTGGCAGCAGTACTGCATATACCCTACCTGTACTTAATAGTTTTATAATTTGCCGCTTCACCTTAGAGAGGTTGTCATGTTTTTGCTGGGATCCTGCAGTTTACACCAAGGATTCAATGTAGGACCCAAAGTTCATATTGGACATGCTGCTTATGCCAAGGAGCTGTAGATGGTCAGAAGTTGGCAAATTGGTATGAATACACTCCGGAAAGTTGGGAGTCGAGAGTTCGTTCACTCTGTTTAATAGTGATCAGACACGTCTGTGCCTTGGATGTATTGAATTTGACTTTATTAGCATCGCCCCAATCTGAAACTGCTCTAAAAGTCAATTCCTATTCATAATATCCTGTCAACGAGATTGGACTACATCTTTATTGGCCTGTGCTTTAGAAAGATATCTGTCTACAACAGTGCTATCATCGGCATACCCACAGGTGCCAGTCATAAGTCGTTTATATGCGATAAAAATAAGGTAGCAGGCAGAATAGTTCCCTGAGGGGCACTGACATCTAAAGCCATTTGACTCGATGTGTAGCCTTCTACTTGTAAGACCACACGGGTCAATTGCCTGTTCAGGAAATCAGCTATTCAGTTGCTTAGGCTAAATTATATCCTGATATATATTCATAATAAATAATAGACTGATAACCTGGTGAACAAGCTTCCTGCTTGTGAAGCTTGTTCACTAGGCTAGCATACCTGAACCTTAAGGCCTACCGTGAACTGAAAACAAAGTATCTCGCTCTCTGTCAGTCGAATATGCAAGTGCGACAGAGAGTCAGATACCTCGTTTTCGGTTCGCGGTGGCGCCCCTGTCTTAAGCTTTAGAGATACCTCCTGTTGCATGTGTTGCTATAACGCCTAGAACCAGGCATATTCCATCAAAAGTTATCGTGAAACAATGCTTCCCTTTTGTAAACTCCCCGTGTAAGTTGTCAGTCATTGCCACAACGAATATTGAAAGAAAGAAAACACCGCCATATATAATATTTACGTAAAATAATTGTAGAATAACTTTTATGCCCGACTACACAATGGGCCATGATGATCCGATGTAAAGGAAGCAGTTGTGCGTTAAAGGGAGATAGACATATTTTCATCTCGTTCCACCGTATGACTGCATCCTGTACGTTGGCCATCATGGTCCATTGTGTGGATCCGGCATTAAATAGGTTCTAGATTTGTTAAGATAAAGTAAGAAAGAAAATAATTTAATTCAATGTTGATTTCCTATCGATAACCCCCGCTTACGTCATCGTACTCTAGTCTTGTTTATGGCTAAAATTTGACAGTTAACGTCATCAGTAAAACAGTGGACCTTATGTACCTAATACCTATCATCTGTATTCATTTCAATAATTATTCTGTACCTTGATTATCTTGCTGCAGCTTGATCTGATTTCAATAGAGGAGAACCGGACCTACGCGAAAATCCAGAAAAATGACCCCAAGCCGGTTACCCGTCCACGTAGACGAAAACTGGCAAATACGCAAAATTGATGGTCCGGTTCCCGTCCACTAAATTTATGCAGGTTTTAGGTAAAACAAGTATAATTAACACTCACTATTGTCTTCGTTATGTATATTACTAGTAATATGTGCCAAAAATATCACTGCAATTAGTTAATAACAATAACAAAACTTACATCAAAGTTTTCCTTACACACTATTTTTTCTGTAGTTTGGCGTGGTTTTCGAGGCTCTAAAATGTGGTGTAAACTTTCGTTAATTATATCTTAGCCACACGTTGTTAAATAATGTTTGTTTATAGTTAGCATTGTAGGTTCGGTATTAAGGAACGCAAAGAGCCAAAACTTGCGCGGGTAATTGTTTATATACTCCTATTCTAAGCATTTGTAAGGAAGAAGTCACTCGAAAGGACGAGAACCGGCGCTGGACGGAGAACCGGCGAAGCTACCCTAATTACTTTTTTACAGTTTCGCAGCTGCATAGGGTAAATTTCCAGATCTGCATTAATCCTGTTGTACAAATAAGCAGACTGAGCAGCAAATTGTTTTCTAGCATATCTAGATTTGCACACTGGCAGAGGGGCAACTTTAGCTTTTCTTCTGCGTGTTGTAGTAATCGGCATATAACTTAGGGTGCGTTGTAGTTTAAGTATACTAAGTACAATATACAATTTACGCATGGAGAGCAATTCACATTCCTTGTACAATTTTGTGGTAGGTTATTCCTATCAATCTTTCGATAGAGTAGACCACGTCTTATTTCATACGTCTTTACAATATTACTGTTAAGCTCATTCGCTTGAAGTTTGGTAATAATGGATCTAATTTCATCATCTTTTTGCTGCTCGGCTTGTAACCAGGAATCTGTTATTTCTTTTAAATTTACTCGTTTTTTGTTCTACCCTAGTCATCTGTATGTATGTATGTATTGCTTTATTGTACATAAAACACGGTAAAATGACAAACAAACAAAAAGTGGAAGTACAAAGGCGAGCTTATCCCTTTAAGGGATCTCTTCCAGCTAACCTTTGAGCAAATGAGTTGAAAGAAAACAATGGAGGATGAAGATAAACCACCTGTGAATTATGCACTGAAACAAAAATTGAAAACAAAACAAATTCATTTTGAATACACATTACCTTAATACTAAATAAGAATATAAAAAACGCGAATCAGTATATATATCAATAGAAAATACGACAAAATATTTTGGGTATTATAAAATAAAATACTTACAGCCGAAAGAAAAAAAAAGTTGTGTGTGTGAAATAATTATGTTTATATAAACAATAAATATATAATACGATACTATACTTAATAATAATAAAATAGTCAGGAGTCGGACAGCCATATTCTTTTTAATGCAGGCTTGAAGGATGCTATAGTTTGGGATTGCCTCACGGACACCGGTAACCCATTCCATAATTTAACAGCCCGCACAGTGAACGATCTTTTATAAGCACGCGACCTATTAAACGGAACGCTAAGAGAGAGATTGGCATTAGCATTAGAACGAAGGCGGTAACCGGTGTTGGCTGCCAGAAAGTGGAATCTCTCAGAGAGGTAAGGAGGGGAAGCAGGGTTGAACAACACATTGAAAAGCAATGTCAGGACATGCACATCTCTACGACGACGAATCGGAAGCCAGCCGAGTTGTGAACGAAAGTGGGATACATGATCAAACTTGCGCAGACCAAATATATACCGAATGCAGATGTTTTGCAAGCGATCCAGCTTGTCAAGTAACTCCTCTCTAAGGTCAACAAATGCAATGTCACCATAATATAGAATTGGCAAAAGGAGAGATTGGGCGAGAGTAATTTTTGTTTCAAGGGGAAGGAAATTTTGCAGACGCTTCAAAGAGTGTAACGAAGCAAAAATCTTCCTACTTACTTCCGAAATATGAGGTGACCAGGATAGCGTTTGGTCCATGATGATACCCAGGTTCTTAACAGAAGACGATAAAGGAATGGTCACGTTATCAAAAAGGATATCGGGTATCACCAGCTCGGAAAGTTTGGACACAAAGTGAGTGCTGCCAATAACAATTGCCTGCGACTTCTTAGCATTCACACTCAAACCATACCGCATCGCCCAGGAGCGAATCGACTCAAGATCGCAATTCACTCTGTCAATCAGGGAAGGGAAATCATCCAAGCTAGCCGCCGCATAAATCTGTAAATCATCCGCATAAAGATGATAATTGGAATTTAAATCCTCCGTAATACCATTAATAAAAACGGAAAAAAGAAGTGGAGAAAGAATTCCACCCTGAGGCACCCCAGCAGAAAGATTACACCACTCAGAGACCCTGTCGTCAACCCTAACTCGTTGCCGCCTCCCGAAAAGGTAGTTACGAAACCAGGACAGCGCAGTTTGTGACATATTTAGGGCACGGAGGACTCCAAGGAGGATATCGAAATCCACCGTATTGAAGGCGCTACTGAAATCCAATAAGACAAGGGCAGTCAGTTTCTTATGTTCGATATTAAAACGAATGTCGTCGGTGATCTTAACTAACGCTGTGACAGTGCTATGCCCGGGACGGAAGCCAGATTGGAAGGGATTCAACAACTTGTGCCTGTTGAGGTGGGAGAGGAGGCGACGATTAACAAAGTGTTCAATAACCTTGGACAGAACTGGAAGGATGGAGATAGGGCGATATTGTGAAAAGGAAGCGGGATTGGAATTTTTGGGAAGTGGGATGACATGGGCACATTTCCACGCAGATGGAAACGTCCCTGACGCGAAGGAAAGGTTAATTATATCGGAAAGGATAGGAGCAATGGGTTCCGCCACGAGCATAAGCATGTCCAGACTAAGGCCGTCTTCACCAACGGCTTTCGTCTTAATAGTCTTTAAAATGGTAACGAACTCATGCGGCGTAATGCTCCCAAGATCAAAAGCAGGGGAGACAGGGTGAAGCTTATTGGCAAGAGAGGACAGAGTTTGTTGTTTCACAGAAGCTTCTACACTAACCGGGGAGTTACTAAAATGCCGGTTGATGGCGTTTAAGTCAAGCACCTCTGTAGAACTCTGCGAAGCTTTTCCCACACCCAATGATCTCAGAAACTTCCAGAGTTTAGCTGGAGGGCATTCGTGGATAGATTTATGGATACAGCGACGCCTAGCATCCCTACAGACTCTGTTACAGCTGTTGCGCGATTTGATGTAATTAAAGACGAAAAATTAAAGACGGTCGAATTTATGCCAGGAAGTCAGACTCCTCTAAAGTGCACAGGATACGAGCCACGAGTGACTTGGACAATTTTTTTCTTTCACCTGCGGGGGTCGTACCTTCCCATAATGCTTAGCGATTGTAGAGTAATGATGATGTTTACTGTTTGTTTTATTGTTTTGTTGTCAGTTTTAATGCCTTTATTTTTTAATCAGTGTTATAACAGCGAATATTTTATCGGAATGTGTCATAAAAATGTATTTATTATATGTGGAATTACTTCAAACCAATTGGATATATCAATTTATGTGAAAATCAATGTGAAATGGATATTTGAATCAAATTTTTTTTGTACCTTCCTCATAGGTTCTTGTCTTAAACATTACACAAACACCGTATTTCCCTGCACTCATATATTAACATATTACTATTTCGCAATTAATATGCTGTACATCCTATTTAAGTATATATTATGAAACCGAAACATTTTAAATTTGGACTGTTTAATGCAGGGTCATTATGTAGCGGTCGTAAACATGACGAGTTTTTGGTGGCAGTGGGACGACATGAACCAGATATATTGGCAATTAATGAGACCTGGTTAAAAGCTGGTCAAGATGGCCGTGCGCCTTCTATCCCAGGATATCGACTTAGGCATATCCCACGTACCCTGGGTACACGTAAGGGGGGAGGTGGTGTTGGATTTTATATCAAAAAGTGCATTAGTGTGCGGATATGTCCGCATCCTACAAATATAGATGTTGAGCAGATGTGGGTAACGGTCAAACTAAACTCAATACGTTTTATTATAGGTACCGCTTATCGCCCACCTTGGCTGGACGTAGATCTTTTTCTGGACGCTTTGGGTGAATCAATATCATCATTTTCACAATATGACCAAATGATTCTCAGTGGGGATTTTAATATTAATATGTTGGATCTAATGGACAGTAAAACAATGCGATTAAAACAGTTTTTGACTTGTTATAACTTAATAAATTACATAGAGGAACCAACTCATTTTACGGATCACAGTTCTACTCTTATTGATCTTATAAGTTCTGACACATCTGTTCATAACACCGAGATTGACCATGTAGTGGAATTAGGTGGTCACGCAATGGTTTTTGTTAATTTGAGTATTAAAACTGGCAAAAGTAAACCTAAAACTACGTTAAACCGACAATTAAAAAGAATTGACATGGCTTCCTTTAATACAGATTTGAATCGAATAAATTGGGATAGCATTTTTCAGTCAATATCAGTCGATGATAAAATTTTTTCGTTTAATAATTACATGTTAAATATTTTTAACACTCATGCCCCTTTGCGAAAAAATGTCATAAAAGAAACTGCTAAACCTTGGCTTACTGAAAACGTTAAATATATGATATATCTTCGTAATGAGGCCCATAAAAAATATATTCGGAATAAATCTGATTCCAATAAAGCAGAGTACAAATCACTTAAACATCTAGTTAACACTGCTTTACACTTTGAACGAAAAGCTTACTTTGAAGGGCACATCAATATTAATCTGAAAAATCCTAAAACACTTTGGAAAAATTTGAAGAAGGATATAATACCTAACTTTAAAAACAAATTTAACTTGCCACAATCTTTTAACGACCCAACACTTATGAATAAATCTTTTTTGAACGTGCCACGTGATAATATCATTGACACTGCATTATTGGCGTATTTTGATCATCATCGTTATGGCAATTCAACTTTCAGCTTGTGTACCGTGGACGAAACCTATATTGCCAAACTCTTACTT
Source organism: Notocelia uddmanniana (assembly GCA_905163555.1). Taxonomy (NCBI): domain Eukaryota; kingdom Metazoa; phylum Arthropoda; class Insecta; order Lepidoptera; family Tortricidae; genus Notocelia; species Notocelia uddmanniana. The sequence goes on along the minus strand of LR991054.1, from coordinate 18,877,178 downwards.
TGCACCAAATCGAATGCAATTGGCCATGACGGAATAACATTCGATATGATTCTAATGACGCTTCCCACGACTTTGCCAATCATAACTCATCTAATTAACACGTCTATTCGCTCTTATAAGGTTCCTGCGGCTTGGAAAACAGCGGTTGTTACACCAATCCCCAAAATAAATGATCCAAAAGATTTGAAAGATTTGCGCCCTATAAGCATTTTACCTTATTTGTCAAAATTGTTGGAAAAAGTAGTCTACGGTCAGGTGTCGAAGTACCTGGAGTCAAATAACATCTTACCTGAAATGCAATCTGGATTCAGGAAGAAACGAAGTACTGCTACAGCATTGCTTGATGTTGTTGACGAAGTCTTGTCTGCTCAGGATTCTGGACGAGGTACGATTATGGTGCTGCTCGATTTTTCTAGGGCGTTTGATTGTTTAAATGTACCGCTTCTTCTGTCTAAATTACGCTATTATGGGTTTGACGATAATTCGGTGCAGTGGTTTGATAGTTATTTTAGGGACCGTCAGCAAATTGTTAGACTATCGCAAAATGATGGTACATGTTTGGCATCTGAGCCAAGCCCGGTAACGAGAGGCGTACCGCAAGGGTCCATTTTAGGACCCCTTCTTTTCATTTTGTATAGTTCTGATATTATTAATTGTATAAAAAATTGTAACTACCAACTTTACGCTGACGACCTACAATTGTACTTGTCCTTTCAGCCACAAGATACTTCCATTGCTGTAAATATGATAAACGAAGATTTAAAACGATTATCTGACTGGTCTACAGCCAATTGTTTAGTCCTTAATCCTACTAAGTCCAAATATATGGTGCTTGGATCTTTGAATCAGACCGGCAACATTATCGATAAAAATCCTAACATTTTTGTTGATAGTGTTGATGTGGAACGAGTCACTGAGGCGCGAAATTTAGGACTATTACTGGACTCAAACCTGCACTTTGAAAATCATGTCACAGAAACAGTTCGCAATTGTTTATACCGTTTAAAAGTTTTATATAACGTGCGTAATTTACTAAGTGTTGATCTTCGTATTAGACTTTGTGAGGCCCTAATACTGTCAAAAATTAACTATTGCATCACCGCCTATGGCCCTTGTCTCTTGGCTCGCTCGCAGCGCCTCATTCAACGAGTTCAGAATGCTTGCGCGCGATTTTGTTTTAAGGTCCCTCCTCGTACGCATATTACCCCTTTTTTGAACGGCTCGAATCTGTTAAAAATGGCCGCTCGGCAAGAGCTAATGTTCGCCTGTTTGCTATTTGACACAATTCATACAAAAACGCCTTCGTATCTGTATAAGAAACTCTCGTGGTGTAGCGATAATAGCTATTACAGAGAGAGAGCTTCTCGAGCCATTGTGTTACAGGTTCCGCGACACCGAACGGCTGCGTTTAGAGGGAGTTTTAGGTATAGAGCCACAAAGTGTTGGAACAATATTCCTCCGCCAATCCGCCTATTAAAGAGTAAAGCCAGTTTCAAGAAAAAATATCGTTTACATCTTCTAAATGCTCAAAAAAATTACCTTTAAATTCCTGTTTACTATATTTAATTCCTATATTTTATCCCGTTCCATATATTTCTACCCCTCAGTAATTATCTGTACCACTGCCACACAAATACACACACAAACAAGCTCGCACTGAGACACACACACACACACACATACACACTTTCACTTGTACTCTCACAATAATATACTTACATACTTTTCTGTGATTCGAACTACTGATAATTGTGAGTTAGCATCTACGAATTGTTGAGAGATGTTTGGCGTTGCACTGGCCATTATTTTATAAGGTTCTGGCAGAATACCAGCGCTGTGGCTTGCCACAGCATTTATGCTGAGCCAGCGCCTGTTCTCTGCCACGACACATGGCTTATCCGTTTAGTTTCTAAGTCTTAGTTCATAAGTAGTTGCATGATAATAATGTCTGTGTTTTTTATTTATTTAATTTCAGTATCATGTTATGCCATGTATGTTGTGGATATGAATAAAGAGTTTATCTATCTATCTATCTATCTATCTATCTAATTGAGTCGATTCGCCTCCGAAGGGTCCGCCCTGAGTTTGATGCGTGCCTTATCCCTTTTAGCCATAAGCAACTTAATCTCCGACGTCACCCAAGGTGCAGGTAAATGCCTCAAACGTACCGGCTTCATGGGAGCATGCTTATCAAAAATCGCAAGCAATGTATCGTTAAATGCCCTCAACATATGGTCAACATCGGCCTGAACTTTATTGCTTTGCCAATCCGCTTGAATAATGTCTCTTTGAAGCGCCTGCAAGTCAACATTACGTAGGTCACGACGCAAAACAATTTTGTGCCTTTGCTTGGGGGGACGAATTTTGAAGGATGCATAAATTAAATCGTGACATGAGAATCCTGCGGCATTATATTGGCCATGAGAAGCAACTAAATCCAAAGAAGAGGTTAAGATAAGATCGAAGAGTGAAGGAGGTCCATTGTGGGCGAAATGAGTGGGGCCAAGAGGCAAGATGTTTAAATTGAGGGAAGTAACAAGCGACTGAAGTTTAAGGGAGCGATTATCGTTTTTAATGAGACATGTATTAAAATCGCCCATAACTATGCGGTGGTCGAACTGAGGGCTAAGTTCTTCTAATGTTCTCTCGAGGGAGTCGAAATAATTAATGTGGGAAGATGGGCTATAAAATACACCCAGAAGAACCTTGGAATGATGCAAGGAGACGTTTAGAAATAAATACTCGGCAGAGTTCGAATAGACTGTTGGTGACTGTGCGACAACTTGACAAGCTAGATCACTTTTTAAGTATATAGCGACACCATCTGCACATGGGCTGGCAAAGGATTACGTGAGAAAAAATCTACATGAGCCATATATTTGCCCGGTCGGTATTCTACATCAAAATCGAATGGTTGTAAGTAACACCACCACCTATGCACACGCGGTGTGAGATCTAGTTTTGACTTTGATGGTTTGACAGCATTGCAGTCTGCTACAACCAAAAATGGTTTTCCTCGCAAATAGTGCTCAAAGTGCTTCATTATCGCCAGCGTCTCTAACTCGTACGAGTGGTACTTGGATTCAGCAGGGGAGGTTCGGCGGCTGTAGTATTCTACCACATGCCACTTACCATTTACTTTTTGCATTAGTATCGCGCCGTAACCCTCAGCGCTTGCGTCCGTGTGTAATTCTATAGGGAGCTCTGGATCAAATATGGTAAGTACGGGTTTGTCTGTTAGTATGTCAATAATGTGTTTTCGAATTTTCTCAAGCTCCGGCGTCCAGTTAATTTTTCCTTTTCCTGATGTTAGGCCGTAAAGGGGAGCTGCTTTTTGCGAGAACCCTGGGACAAACTGTCTGAAGTAAGAGGCTAAGCCAATAAATTGACGAAGCTGAGTTACCGTTTGGGGCGGTGGCAGTTCAGTAAGAGCTCTAATCTTACGTGGGTTTGGTCTTATTTCGCCATCTGACACTTCAAAACCCAAAAAATCAACTCTGGTTTTTAGGAAGGCACATTTTTCAATGTTTAAAGAGAACCCAGCATCCGTTAAAGCTTTTATAACAATTTGCAACATTTCAAGACCTTCTTCTATCGTACGTGACGGAATGATGACGTCATCAATATACACTACAGCAAATGATTCAGTTAATGGCCCTAGAGCCTTATTGATCGCCCGTTGATAAACTGAGGATGCATTTCGAAGCCCGAAAGGCATAGACAAGTATTCGAATTGCCCGTCAGGTGTTACGAAAGCAGTGCGCTCAATGGAATCTTCTTTCACAGGTATCTGATGATATCCGCTAGCCATATCCAAAGAAGTGAAATAGTTTGCTCCAACCAAGCGTTGGATTTGGTCTGATATAAGTGGCAGAGGATATCTGTCAGGTACCGTGTTCTTATTAAGTTCCCTGTAATCCACACATAGTCTATCAGAGCCATCCTTCTTTTTCACCAACAAAATTGGGCTTGCAAAAGGAGAACAGCTCTCGCGGATAACACCAGCAGACAAGAGCTCTTTAATCTGGTTGCGCACTACATTTCTTTCATCTGGACTTAATCTATAGGGCCTACATTGAACCGTGCGGTTGGGATTAACTTCCAGCTGCCCTGTACTAACCCTACCAGTAAGCGTGCCCCCCACAAAATAGCTGGAATTCCTTTCAAGCAATGAAACTAATTGTTGTCTGTCATGTCCGGTCACATCAGTATCAATGTTATCAAAATTGCTTATTTCAACCCCTATGTCACAAAGTGAGACTACTTTGGTCTTTTTCAGCACAAGTCTATTCTCAAAGATCTCAATGAAAAAGCCTAACGCAAGTAAATCTCTACCGATCATTAAGTCATTAGAAATACTTAAATCGGGTATCACGTGCAATACCAATTGTACTGAGTAACCCTGAATCGAAACCGTCGACATAATTTGAGTGTTGCAATTTATACTTGCGTTACCTAACCCTAATAATGTCACTGCATTGTACAAACGCTTGCCGGGGAATCGATTACTTAGATTTTGTTTTATCAAAGAACATTCGGCACCAGAATCGAAACAAAATGAAAACTTCTCACCGGTTTCATCCATGAGGTAGTCAGGGGTGCTACCGCGAACTTCGATAATCGAAGTTCGCATCGTACCGTCCCTTTCTGTCGTATAGAGTATAACACGAGAGTGAAAGGGATGGCACGACACGAAGTTCGATTTTCGAAGTTCGCGGCAGCACAGCATTAGCTGGTTTTATTTAATCACACTTCGAATCAATTTATCACGTGATTGGCAAGATACTAATCGATTAAGAAGAGCCAATAGGTTAGCACCACAAACTACTAAGAAGATACTGTTTGCACACGTGCACTACCGAGCGCGGCTGTCAACAGAATGCCCAGCTGTCACCGGTTGGCGGCACCTGCTACCCTATTCGGGGTTGCCCGCTCTTTTTTTACATTACCCTCAATAATTTTATCATTGTCAACATAATTTCTTAGCTACCTTCAATATATTTCTTAGCATTATTCAATCATAAATTATAACTTTACAACTGCCATCAATGATTTGACGATTAAGAATTAAAACAAAGTGATAAGCAAGACAAATAATCAAATACGTGTTTAAATCTAACAATTCCACCACACATATCTAACGCTGTTTCGGCTGCGCGCCGTCATATATATTATCGTTGGATGTTTACAGTAAGTTCCATTGCCAGTGTCATTAAATAATTAAAAAAAATAAACGTCAAAAATCTACCCGCGGGTACAGATTAAATATGGTTGCTTACGGTCTATATTTTTGGTTCGTGAGTTGGCGGTCTGAACCCTTACTAGTCTGTGGGCTCGGCACTTTTTTGGCCGAAACCGAAACTTCGGTCGGACACTACTTTTAGTACGAAAATAAAGCTAAATCCCACTACAAAATGTAAATTATCTTAATCTGCACACTAATTATGCTATGATACATGTGCCTTGTTCTCGACAATGTTCAAATCATCCAATATTTCAATAGAAAAACATAACAAAGCTATGCAACGACCACGGATCTATACCTAAACCGGATTGAGTACAAACTTTTATGAGCCAGTCAAACTTGAACCTTATTCTCGCGTAATACAGTTAATATCCAGAGTGCCTACCGCGAACTTCGAAAATCGAACTTCGTATCGTATCGTCCCTTTCCGTCATATAGTGTAGAACACGAGAGTGAAAGGGACGGCACGACACGAAGTTCGATTTTCGAAGTTCGCGGTACGCCCTCTGTTATGACAGACAGACTAGAGAAAGCGGTCCGAGCGAGAGCAACCAACCGGAGGGCGGTGTCCCACTCGCACAACTTGCCAGTGTAAAAAAAATATATGTTGTGGTATTTTAGAATACTGAAAACAATTACTTGCTTGTACTAACTAGTACTGCATGTTTATCAGGCATAATTTACATTTGACCTCATTCGTAATTGTATAAAATATCAACATTATTAACTGACTAAAACCTAGTATTGCAATAAATATAGTAGTATTGTTCAAATATTAATTGGTATCCCCAACCTTAATGGTGTCAAATTTGAAATTATGAAAATAAGCGGCTGATGAAATAAGTTGAAAATAGTGAAAACATGTTGTGTAAAGGGTTGTAAAAGTGAAAGTTTTATTAATTGTGGAATATCATTTCACAGGTAAGGAACAATTTGTTATATTTTACGATAAAACGACAAGACAAATGTCAAACTGATTAGGGTGACTATGACTTGGGCTGATTTTGCAGAAATATTCGTTATTAAGTGTTTAGTGAGAAAACCTTTTCTAAAGGTCAGTTGAAATTCAATCTTTTAACAATTTTGTTATCATTATGAGCTTTTGTTTAACTTGGACTTTATGTGATTAAACTGTGCAAGTACTAGTTGTCGTTCCAATTTTTTAACCATTTTACAGCTACTTTCCGGTATCCAATTGAGTTGAAATTTAGCATACTTATGTACAGTATGCTAATTTTCACGCATACTGTACATAAGTATGCTACATTTCAGCTCAATTGGATACCGGCAAGTTCGGTAACAGTTATATTGTATTGTTACCTACCGAACTCGTGTATCATGGCACCACCGTGCTGATCTGTTGATGGTGAATTAAAACTCGTCCTCGTCTTTTTTTAATTTACGCATGGCCCATCACGGGAGAACACATTTGTTAAGAGATTTGGAAAATAAAGTAGGGCTTAGGCAAAAATTACACAAGACTATATTGTTTAACAATGTATGGATAATTGGATACACAAACTTGTGATTAGCCAAAATAAATATTTCTTTGAAAAATATTCTTATTTTATTTACTACCTAATTTAGTTTAAATTTCATTGTACATAGAACCTAATTAGAAATAATCCTCATATCCACAGATGTACTTGGTCACCCTAATTAAAACGAGATGCAATCCTCGAGTTTGGCTTCTCTGTCGGTCACACTTTTTCGTCACAGTACTCAATCCGGTTTAGGTATAGATCCGTGGTTTCTGGCTTTGTCTTCAGCCACATCCTGTTATGCTACACTAAGGCATGATCGCAGCATTTAACTTCACATTCCTTTTAAGTCTTGTGCGGTTTTTATTTTAATAACACTGTTCATTTTATAACTTCTCAATTTTTATTTCACTCACTGACAGGTCGTGTACTGCTCAATTGACGTATGATTGACGTACCGGGGAACATAACATGGCGATTTTGAGCCTCAGTAGCTTTGGTACAAATAGAACAGTACGCCCGGTCCATTGAATTCCATAATCAAAGCCACTGAGGCACTCTGAGATGTCAATATTTATGTCAATGTCACTGTCAGAAGTGTCAGAGGTTGACGTGAAGTTCACATGCTGGTTGGTTTAATGCTACCAATATAAAAATATAAATCATAACATTGTGTCCATAGTCCATATGATATTCTGGCGGCGATTTAAATAGTCGATATATTCACTTGTACTGCTAATTAGATGAATTTGCTAAGTGACTGAAACCAGGTGACATTTAAGCCATACAAAGGTTTCTTGTAGGTACCGTGGAGTTGCGGATCACCATGGCCAATACAATAGTGCAATATGTTTTGCTGCGAAGCGATCTGTTGAAAGATTTGGGTTGGTCAATTGGGGCATTGGTAGCACAAGCGTGTCATGCAGCTTCGGCAGTTTTACATCTTTACAAAGACGATGAGAAGACAGTTAAATACTTAGACGATTTAGACAATATGCACAAGGTAGTTTTAGAGGTTAGTGGTGTTAGTTACATATTTTTTATTGCATAGATACCTATTTATGCTTGGTGGATTAACCCTTTCGTTCCGGCATAGTCATACACAAAATCTACCCAGTTTGCCAGGTCCACTGAGATGATATCTGCTCCTCAGTCCTGTAGGCGAGTTAACTCGTTAACAGAAATGATTGCTCTTACGTCCGAAAGGCGACCTAACTCGGCTAGGTAAAATGCTTTTCGGAGCCGGTAGGCGAGATAGCTCGTTAGCTAATATTGTGTTTAGCTAATGTTGTTTGTGTAAAACGAAACTATAATGATCTGAGAGCTCATCGCACAAAAGGAGTTAACTCGTCAGCCGGAACGAAAGGGTTAAATATAAGTTAGTCCTCTTTTTTGATGATATAATTGAAAATGTACTGAATAAAAGTTCCACAGAGACATATTTCTACAGATTTATTTATTTATTCAGAAAATCAACAGCGATACAGAAAGTATAACTTAAATGCTAATTAACTAAACAGTATGGCCAATTACAGGTTTTCCTTGCTAACTTGTTTTGTATAAAAGACAATCGAACAGACTACATTATTGGACTAAAACTGATTGGTACATTACATTTTTAAGTATGAAATAAATAGTTAAATACATGTAAATACTAATAAAATATAGTTCTTCTATTGAAGAACTATTATATTTTATTATTTCTTAAATTTAACCAAAGTAAATTTAACCAAAAAAATTTTAATAATACTTTATTTGTCTACTGAAAAGGTCTGAAATGAGGAAGTCTTGGGGCAAAAAACTAATAATAAGATTTCTTATGATAGAAAAAGAAATCCCTTAGAAATTGACACTTCCCCACTACTTATATCACATTGGGACTGCTCAATGCTCATCAAAGAGTCAGCTAGAAGGAACCAATTGTTGTAAATTAATATTAATCTAATAAACATCTTTGCATTAAAATGCAAAAGGTTTTAGGCAATATAAATTTACTTTATGGTTAATTTATACTCTAGTGCTAAGTTTAGTAGGTATGGAGTTTGAAAATAGGTTTTGACCTCAAACTGAATGAATAGCGGTTATGGCTTTGATTACCAGTATTAAAACTGTTTTATAAAATAAATGTTTTTAAAATGGACTTCCTTACTGGCAATAATAAATCACTTCACTCGAATTTGACTGTGGCACTGGCAGGGTGATACCATCTTATGTGGTTATCGGTTTAATAACTTGATAAAGTTTATTGAAATGTAAATTTCATTCTTCTTATATACTGATAACTGAAATGATTTCTTTCTTATCATAATAATGTTTTACAAGAAAAGATAAAATGGTCTTTTTAAACTGGTTCATGTTACAAAACCAACCTCTTAAAATTTGTTTTACGGTGTTACAGGTCCCAAATGAAGAAGCACTGAAAAAGTTGGCAGAGAAACTGAAAGAAAATGATATAGCTCATAAATTATGGATTGAGCAGCCAGAAAACATAGCTACATGCCTTGCCCTTAAACCATACCCAAAAGATGAAGTAAAAAAATTTGTAGGGAAGTTTAAGTTATACAAAACCACACTAGAAATTGCATAATCTTCGAATATTCAAGCAATATAATATATTGAATAAATAAATCATGGTAGCTTTTTTCTACCTTACAACATTTTAAGATTTATAAAAGTAATATACAGGATGTTTACAATTATATATAGGAAAAACATAAAAGGATATTATATATTTCATCAATGCTTAACCCACTTTTGAAGTGTAAATACCAAAAATTCCTGAGATTAAAAAAAAAAATTGATGAATGATATCAGTGGTAAGGTATGTTGGGCTAAGAACGGATGGAATCAAGAGCGGATAGTTCAAATTTCTACTAAAATAATAGAGATTTTTGATTACGGGCAACACATCTGGTTGTTTTGTTTAATTGTTTATAGCAGCGTAAAATATCAGAACAGTGTTTTTGACGGTGATCACGGTGATCTAGAAATGCTATCATTACCATGGCTACGTATCTCAACAAACAAGTAGGTCTAGGTTTACCCAATTTATGTGTACTATTTGTGTATATCTTAGTTATAGGTACAATACTTGTTGAATGTAATATAACTGCGAATTAACGACTTGATTATGCTGTACGATTTTATCCGATCTTTGTCTTGCAGGTTAATTTAATTGACCCGTTTTGATTTAAATTACATGCTGTAAAGGGCCATAATATTCATTTATTCTCGTAAAAAGTAAAAAACCAAAAATACCATTATAGATAGACATATACCATCGCGGATTTTTTTGTAGACCTTTTTGGTGTACAATACTGTAGTACATTATTTTTGCAATAAAAGCTCAAAAAATGCGTTTATTTACGACATCACATTAGAAACCTCTAAAATTATCAGAGTTTCTCTACTGTATTATGCATGTATTGCATGTATTATACATATAAACCTTCCTCTTGAAGATTTCAGCATAAATAGGGACAGGCAGCGGGAAGTGACTTAGATTTATACTATGTAGCGATGATATGTCAAACTTATTTATAACACACAATTACAACTAAAGAAGTTGTTAATAAAGTTAGTCGAAAAAAATTAACCCAAAGAGCTTACCAAAGTGTCGATATTAGGCCGATGTTATCCCAACATACCTTATCTTACATTTTGAGAGTCAATAAAAACATTTAAAAGATATTTCAAAATTGCTTGAAGCAATTAAGGTACGTCCACAAAGTCACTCAAGCTACAAGAGAGATAGAAATGTGGATGACATTGATTATAAACTAAGTACTTATCTTTTTACTCTCTCTTATATTTACTCATAGATTGCATTTGATGTACGAGGCTTGCACTGAAAGTGGCGGGAATCGAATACTTATTAATTTATTTTTAACATGTATTATACCTTTTTATAATCTCTGAAGTTTCCTTATCTCAACACACTGGCCACTTAGAAAAAAAAAGTATGGTTCGGTTTCAATTGTTTATTGAAGTCGTCGAGTCACTGCTTAAAATGGAATTGTGCCGTGAAAATTTCAGAGCTATGATTTATTATGACTTTAAAAGTGGACTAACACAAAAACAATGTGAAGAGCGGATGGTTGCTGCTTTTAATATTGAAGCTCCTTCAAAGACTACAATATACAGGTGGTATTCAGAATTTCAACGTGGCCGTGTATCCCTCACCGACGAAGTGCGTAAAGGTCGACCAAAATCGGCAGTCACGCAAGAAAACGTCGATGTTGTGCGTCGTCTGATAAATGAAGACCGACATGTGACATATCGGGAAATTCAAGAGCACCTGGGTATTGGAATGAGTCAAATACAAATTATTTTAAAAGAAGAATTAGGCGTGAAAAAGTTATTTTCCCGTTGGATACCTCACCTATTGTCTGACGAGCAGAAAATAGTCCGTGTCAATTGGTGCCGCAAAACTTTGAAAAGATTTAACAAGGGACGCTCAAATGCTGTTTTTAGCATAGTATCAGGTGACGAGTCGTGGATATACGCTTATGAGCCTGAAACTAAAAACCAATCCCGAGTATGGGTCTTCGAAGACGAGCTCAAACCCACAAAAGTTGTTCGTTCTCGCAGTACGGCTAAGAAGATGGTGGCTACGTTTATCTCTAAATCTGGTCACGTAGCTACTGTGGCTCTTGAGGATCGTAGAACAGTCAATGCTGATTGGTACACCACTATTTGTTTGCCGAACGTCTTTGCTGAACTCCGAAAAACAAACCCTAGTCGTCGCATCATCCTTCACCACGACAACGCCAGCCCACACACCGCTCGGACAACAACTGAGTACCTGGACGGTGAAAAAGTCGAAATATTGGACCACCCTCCATATAGCCCTGACTTAAGTCCCAACGACTTTTTTACATTCCCCAGAATCAAGGACAAACTGCGTGGTCAGCGGTTTCAGACGCCAGAAGAAGCAGTGGAGGCCTATAAAGTAGCCATTTTGTCGACCCCTACTTCAGAGTTCAAAAAGTGCTTTATGGACTGGTTTGAACGCATGCATAAGTGCATGAAATACAAAGGAGAATATTTTGAAAAACAATAAAAATAAATAAACTCACTTATACTGCATATTTTCTTCTATTCCCGAAACTTTCAGTTTTACCCTCGTAATATGAGATTCAAGTAAAATTCGGATGTTTTTATCTCTATTATAATTATATTTATTTAATCGTATGGCATACCTACATTATCTACACAAAGCGAAGGAGGTTACCTATAAACGATTGACGATTGAATTTGAAATAATATTTATACACATGAATGACAATTACAAGTACAGTTAGCTACAAAAGTAGCTTACAGGATTACCTACTGCTTTTAGGGTGTGCCAATTTTTTGCAGGTCGAGCTTAGGTACTTTGATTCCATGTAAATTGGGAAATTGTGGGGTGGCTTGTCGTGTCGGCTACTATTGCAGCTGCCTGAGTTTGAGTTTGTCAAAAAATGTGTACTAAAATAAAATTAATTCATCTCATCTTGTTTAAAATAACTTCTGTAAAAAATGTTACCAATGAAATTCCACAGCCACACATGTATACGTAGTAAACACCCGCAATATCATTACATGACAATGGTACGGAAAGATTCTTCTTAGCTTTATAATACTTCAGTTTGTTCATATGAATATACGCTAGCAAGGACCTGCGATGAAATCCAAACGCAATGACTAGACGCTCAAGAGCGCGTATTCGTTTCAAATTAGGATTACCTTTCCTTAGGTAGCCTGTCGTAAAAACATGGGTAAATGCTTCCGCCCGATGTAGCATCGCTTCACCACCGTCCTTATGAAACTCTGCTTCAAAATAAAGGTAGGCCAACCTAGAGAGGATAGTGTATCGTTTTCTTTTATTTGCAACTGCTTTTAAACAATCAACTTCGCTTTTACATAATGTACTGTTTTGTATTATCCCTCCCATATCCAGCTCTTCGCTTCCCCTCATTAGGTTGTGTAGAGCTTTACTTAAGTACAATTTATGATTTTGATTTAAGATTTCCTGCAGGGTATTAAATTCTTTATAATATGCAGGTCTTGTAAATATACTTGCCAAGTCGCATTGGTAGAAACACGTGATTAGCCAAGTAAACAAAGCCCAAGATAGCATAAAGTAAGTTGTACTTTTTTTTGACGCATTGTTAGTGAAGTAACCATACAGGTCTAATGCAGTTAAAATGAATAAGTGCAAATCTCTTTTACTATTGTTTTGTAAAATAAATGTTACCAGAGACACACAAGCAAATGTTAATAAAATGAGTCCCCATACCAAAGGCTTAAACACTGTGTACATTACTTCCCATTTGTCAATGTGCCTTGCTTTTGGTACTACTAATAAGAAATGGTCACACCAATGAGGGTAAGTGAAGTCAAAAACTTGCAACCTATAATTAGAGAGAACGGTTCCTCCTAAGACATAATCTACAACACCAGTCTGGACTTTCTTTAGAATACCTGAAACCGTAAAATTTTCACAAACTACACCAGTGCTGGACATATTTATATTATAGGAATACAAAATCCGAGTGAAATTCAGTCTCTTTAATATCCTAATGAATTCTTCTTCGTACCCAAAAGGCTCGTCTTTGTCATCTAGGGGACGAAAAATGAATGGCTCTCTGATAATGAATATAACAGACATATTGCATTCTGAATATGGTGTTTTATATTTTTCTTCCAATGAGCCTTTTACATGAGCTAAAATGAGTGAACCTTGCTCTGATGAGAGACTGTCACATTCATAATCCTTAATAGCACTCACAGTAAACCTACAATGGTCACTAATTTGAAAATCATAAAAATATAGACGATCATGAGTCACTAGCACTGTTTTGAAAACGTATAGCTGATGTAGTTTCTGGAAAAAAACTTCTTGGTCATGGCTGAAGCTTCTAACCATGACGACGAATATTGCATGGGGATTCCAATATCGGTCTTTCACTAAATCATCGATGCCTTTTTCACATTCACGGAATTCATCGCATTGTACTACATAAGCTTCGTGTGGCTCATGAAGTTTCGGCGCAAAAAATGTCCTCATTTGAGTTTTGATAGGAAGCGCATGGATATCTTTAAGAAAACCATTGTTCTTGACATGCACTAGTGTTATATCTTTTACATCTGTGTTTTTAATTATCATCAAGGAGCAATTATTGTTATTATAGTTCTGTTCGTCATTTAATTGCGATAACGCAGTTGAATGCACGGCACTAATGACGGTCATTAACGACACGCCAATATTAACGTAGGGTATCAAATGAGCCATAATCGACTGATTCTTGGATTCGTTCTTATTATATGCTAAACTTTAGACGACAATGTTGGTGTGACCGACGCAAGATTATTTTGAAGTAAATTGCCTGTAATAAACATTAAGTACCTACATAGGTCTAATCTAATGCATTGACAGTTGGTTTCATTATTGACGGGACATTCTAGGAATCCGTCACAGTATTTTAATGTATTTCGTAAATTAAGTAAGACACATGCCTATAAATGAGTTTAGTTCTTCCAGGGAATGATGTAGCTACTACTAAAGAGCATATCTGACTTCTGCAACACTTAAATGATCTTGCTTCACGACGCCCGCATAATGTACATGTCTCGTTTGGTTTCATATCTACCTATTAATTTTTTGCACTTTTAGCTGGTATAGTACGTAATTACGTATGTACTGTATAAGTACCTATAACTATACCTACAGTATATATAGGCTTAAAAAAAAGATAAAATCGACTTCAATCTCTTACCTTTGAAATATACAATTTCTCAATTTTTGATCACCTTTTGAAGTCGGTGCCAAACACAATTTAAAAGTTTTTATAGTAGATAACGCACGTGCAGTGCAGCATAAACTAAAGGAATACAAGCCCCATCTAGGCAAATTCGAGCGAGAAAAATTTAACACAGACTTTAAAAGGTGATGATGAGTATTTGTATAAGGTCGATTCACAAGAGCTGGCGCGGAATGTCTATGAAATTAGTGACAGTTTCATACATTTTCCGCGCCAGCTCTTGCGAATCGACCTATATGTTTGTTATATTGTACACCGTGTCCAATATGTTCGAATTCAGTTTCAAACTCTCAAACAAAGTTCTAATAACAAATGCAATAAAAACTATATTTCATGAGAGATATTCTTATATACAATATTCATAACAAATGTTTTGGGATGTCTCCACCTACCTTCATCACCAGCTTCAAACGTTTCTCGAATCCGTCACGCGCGGCACGCACTGCCTCAATCGGCATTTCGTCTGAAATTTGTACGTCAACTTTTTTAAATGATCCAAATTCTTAATTTTATAGTTATTCAGTTATGGGAGCATGTATGTACGGCCATACAAAAAATTCCAGTATATTTAAATCCGGAGAACTTAGGGGCCATTAATTTTTTGTTAAAAAATCCGTTAAATTGGCCTGACACCGCGCTTAAACTGAGTTCGCCGTGTGAGATGAGTTCCGTCTTTTTGGAAACAATAGTAGACCTCGGTTTTAAGAGATAGGTAGGTACCTAAACGAAACGAAACCCTTCAAATTGACTGCGTAGTTATATTATAGATAATATTTAAAGTCACCCCTGGGATTGTGACAATAATGGATTATCCGTTTATTAGTTCCAATTCCAATCATGGTGAAAGCTAATCTATTTTAACATTGTAAACCCTAGAATTTGTCCATCCAATTCATTCATCACCTCATTAAATCATTCACTTTAGCCACCTGTGCTTATCTCTACTGTTATATTTACACAACACAAACATGTTGTACTTATATAAATTATAATGTAATGCAAGTAGACCTCTATTTCTAATTAGTATGGAGGCAATAGGCCAATTTTAGGAATAGTCGTCAACATCTTTTCTGTATAAGTACCTAAAACTGGTATGGATGTGTTCCTGGTTGTCTTCCGGACATGAACCTACCGGTTTTTGTAAATGTGGAGGGCTAATTTTCGGTAAGTCTGTCCGCTTTAAAGCAGACGTATAACAATATTTATGGCTTAAATTTTTACCCACACATTCGGGAAAGTGCTCTGGGTACAGTTAGTGCATATTATTTTAGTTACGAGAGGCGTCTAATAAACGTGCCAACATGATCCGGCAGTAAGAAAAAAATAAGTTAATAATGTAATAAAAATGTGACGCAGTGATGCGGTGATGGTGAACTGTGATGTCATAAAGATGACGGCCGGCCGCCGTTGATTTTTGTCTAAATCTCGGGTTCTATTTCATCAACCGGCTTGTGTAAGATGTTGTTTGAAAGCTTATTAAACGTAATATAATTTTATTCTTGACGCCGATAACGTATAATAAACGGTTTAAAAAATATTTAAGAAAGTGTGATTTTTTACTTTTCACGGTTGCTTACCAGGATAATTCTGGATAATTCAAGAAAATGGTACATGAATATTATTAAAATGGTAGAATATTTTATTAGCTTCTTAAAAATATAGATTTTATCGTCGTACAGTTAGGGCCAATTCCGTAACGCAAGTACCAGCGTCAAAGCGTTAAATCGGAAAATTCGGCATGATATTAATCTTTGAAAGTAGATTTGTGACGTTCCCAAATAAAAGATGCTTTCGACAAATATAAATAAAAATAATCTTTGATTGCATCCTTTGACTCATAAATTCATATTAAAACCGACAAATTGATACTTTTTACCTAGAAGCGACATATTTAGGAGCATCTAAGTCGGAGAGGTCTAAACCCGACTCGGAATTGGATTCTAACGAACTACCTAAACAAATGACTACGGCCACTACTTTAATACTACTATATCGATATTAATAGGTAACTAGCATGTGTTCAAATCAAATAAGTTTGACCAGAAACAAATACTGAAGAAAAAAATAATTTCAACTGCTGGAGTATCTATGTAAGTCGGAAGGGTAAAAAATCGAGTTGAAATCGGATCCTAACGATTTAACTTCCTACACAAACGCCTATAACACTACCTAATCGATCTAGATAGGTAAATTGCGAATGCTCTACTTATTTTGTAATACCATAGATTGCTCCAAAGTTATTATTTGTTGAGTTATAAGCATCTTTTATCAGTACCACAGAATAAGTAATAGTACAAGTGTATGTCAGTACTTATGTAAACGTACAGGGTAAAAACTTCATATTTTTCAAATATTTTAAAAATGACTATAGTTATGGTGTAAATCTTAAAGTAAGTAGTTTGTAATACCATATATTGCTCTAAAGTTATTATTTATTGAGTTATAAGGATCTTAAGCTACAAAAGTCGTTAAAAAAGCTGTTCTTGCTATTGCTCCACCTTTAAGCTACATTATCAACTTATGTATTGAACATTTCCCGAAAAGTTAAAATTGGCCGTTGTTCGACCACTCTTTAAAAAGGGCGCAAAAGAAAACATGTCTAATTACAGGCCAGTGGCATTGTTACCAATTTTTTCCAAAATTATAGAAAAAGTCATATACAATAGTTTGTACCAATTTTTTGAAAAACATGATTTATTTACCCCGGAACAAAAAGGATTTAGGAAAAATAAATGCATAAATATGGCGATATACGAACTACTGAAACCAGTAATGACTCAAGTCGATAAAAGGATACCCGTTTGTGCTCTGTACATGGATATGTCGAAAGCTTTCGACTTTGTCGACCACCACATACTTTTATCGAAATTATACCAATACGGAGTTCGGGGCAATGTTCATAACCTTATAAAATCATATTTGATTGGACGCAAACAATACAAATACAAATACAATACAAATAAATTTATTGAATAACTTTTGTACAAATGTTATAACTATAGACTAAAATTTACAGTTAGTTATGTATAAAAAGGAGCCTGAGCTAGGGATTCCCTGTGGTTCAGGCAAAAAGGTACCGATATATGTCTATTAATATTCATCTAAATATAACAAATACATTATTTCTTGGTAACTAGTACAATTACAGTATTTATTAAAAAAAAACTATGTAAAATTAAGAGACTAATAAAAACAGTAAAAATACAATTATATAACATCAATTTAATACAGTCAATAGCTTCTCTGTATCATCAAACGTCATTTTTAATAGGGCATCTCGAAGCCTTTTCTTACAATTTGCGAAACTTAGCGGATATAGCTCTAGTTTAGCATTTAGCCTGTTATAAAGAAAAGGGCCCAAAAAAACAAAAAATCTTGAGGTGAAAGCGTGTTTTTTCTCTCCATATTGGGGGCAAACAATATCTTTACGTCGTTTGTTAGTATAATCTGTGCTGTAAGGGATTGCGGCGTGCTGTTTTAAAACTGTACTCATTATAAATAACTGCCGTACCGTAAGGACTTCACATACTTTATAAAGGTGGTCAGTGGGGTAGAGGAAAGGTAGGAAATAAGAGACTTTCAAAATCGCTCTTTGTGCTCTTTCTAGTTTGATAAGTGTTGTTTTGGCCAGACCACCCCATGAAGAAATGCAGTAATTTAATACCGACTGGCATAATGCAAAGTAAACTTGTTTGATTAGCATTGAATCCGCAAAAGAACGTAGTTTTTTGAATACATATATTAACTTACGCACTTTACTGCACAAAGCCTCGACATGATATTTAAAAGAGAGCGACTCATCAATTATAATTCCTAAGTACTTAATTTGATTAGTTATAGATATAATTGGACAAGTGCATTGTATATTTGTGTTATTATTACAATTGTGTGCATACAGGTTTTGATTATCTGGCGGTAAATTTGATTTGCGCATGAAAAATTTTATGTAATTAGTTTTATCTGGGTTAAGGGTCAGTTGGTGAAGCTGAAGCCACTGATTTACAAGGTTAAAGCCTTGTTGAGCATATTTGTAAACTTCGTCTGTCGATTTTGCAGAGAAAAGTAGGACAGTGTCATCAGCGTAGGAAATGATTCGGCCACTGTCGGTTTTCAGATTACAAAGGTCATTAATATAAATTAAAAAGAGAGTTGGACCTAATATGCTTCCTTGTGGGACCCCAAAACAGGCATTTTTTAGATCAGAACTGATGACATTATCTATTTTTGTGCACTGCGTTCGGCCGTCTAGATAATCTGTGAATAATTTGAGCTGAGTGCCTCTAATTCCTAAGGTTTCAAGCTTGTGCAATAGGGTGGGAATAGAAACGGTGTCAAAAGCTTTTGCGAGGTCCAAAAAAAGGCCTATTGTTTGGTTGCCCTTATATAGCTCCTGTACTAAGTAGCCAGTCATTTCATGAACAGCGTCGGCGGTTGATAGTTTAGGCCGAAAACCAAACTGGTTTTTCGAAAAAATATCTTGGCTGTCCAAGTACTTAACCAGCCTATGATTCATTATTTTTTCTAAGATTTTGGATATCGAAGGTAGTAGTGAAATAGGTCTATAGTTCGATATTTGGGTTTTATTTCCATATTTGTAAATTGGTACAACGATGGCTTTTTTTAGGCACTTGGGGAAAATTCCCTCAGAGAGACACTTTTGAAAAAGATATGTAAGGGGAGGAACTAGGATATGCTTGAACTGCTTTAGTATTCTATTTGAAATACCATCCCAGCCAACTGCAGAATCATCTTTTAATCCCATTATGATCCGTCCCACCTCTTGTTCATCAGTATTAAATAATACAAACGAATTTGAGGGATTGCTGTGATTTGTCGGACTGGTAATACGGGGTACCGGCGAGTGTATAGGGACTTTTTCAGCTAGATTTTTACCTATGTTAACAAAAAACTCGTTTGCGTTATTTGCGGCCATTAAAGGCGACCTGTGCGACTGTAACAGGCCTGTAGAAGGTTCACGTTGTTTTGCCGTGTAAGTAATCTTTTTAATGCTTTTCCAGAGTAATTTACTGTTTGTCCCAGCCATATCTATTTGATTTTTATCATACCCATGTTTAATTTTCTTAAGTAAGTTATTGCAAAAGTTGCGGTATCTTTTGTAAGTTAGTAGCAGTAACTCGTTGTCTGGGCTTGATTTAGCCTTCATGTGCAATTTATCCCTGTGTCTCATACAGCGTATAAGGCCGGGCGTAATCCAAGGTTTAATGTTATGATATTTACTATTTATACGTTTGTTTACAGTATTATTTAATATTGCTTGTTGGACTTTTTGAATGAGGTACGACATGCTAGAGTCTGTGTCAGCAGAATTATAAACTGGGTCAAGTTGAATGTTGCATAAATCACGTTCGAGTTTATTTAAATCTAGTTTAGGGATAATTCGTGCGCAAGTTGTATTTTGTTGTTTTTGAAATAAGGTTAGTAGGGCAGCTTTGTGATCGGTCACAGAGGAGTTAGTAACAAGGGCTAGTGCTCGCAGGTTCGACTTAAACATGATATGATCTAAACAAGAGCCGCTTTGATGAGTAGGGAGCGTATGTGCGGGAAGTAAGCCATGATAGGAACATAGGTTAAGGTAGTTTGGAGCCGCGGGGTCGATGCTCTCTGGCATAATGTTGATGTTGATGTCTCCTATCAAAATAAGGTTTTGAAAAGATGAGAGATTTCTTAAAGTCTGATCTAGAGAATCAATAAAAGGATTAATATTTCTAAAAGAAGGCGGTCTATACAAAGCCAGTATGGCACAATTTGAACCAATTCTTATTAAAAGACTATTGCAGTCGGCAATGTTTGGCTCCTCCGTGTTGATTATTAAATTACTTCTTGCATATATGACGATGCCGTCGTTTTGGTTAAAATTAATCTGGGTGTTATATAAATTATAACCCGGCATTAAAGGCAGGTTACCGTGCTTACGTAACCAACACTCCGTCAGAATAATAACATCACAATCGAGGCCAAGTCTGTGTTGAAATACTGTAAAGTTATCAAAATTCTTATATATACTACGTATGTTTTGAGTTAGTATAGTTAGCGGATTTCGGGAAGAGCAAATATATTGTTTGCAATTTTCAACTTCGCAGGTTTTTGACTCAGATACAGAGAAGTTATCTAGGTCAGAAAGTAAATTACTTGTCATTGTTTACAAACTAAGATTTAAGTTCTAGAAATATAAGATAGGAGGCGGCGCTCTTAGACGCCTTCATAATCAATCGAGTCAATATACCTTTTTTCGGCCAATTTTCTGGCTGGGCAGTCCGCATCGCCTGTCTCGTGTTCAGCCGGCTTCTTGTAGTGCAGACACGTGGCACATTTTGGTGACTCCGTCTTTTTAGGGCATTCCTTTGTTACGCGTTAATTTCATTCCTAGATATCTCGTTTGAGACTCACAGCGCCATCTACCGGCGAAGGATGGCGAGCAGTGACATAACGTCAATTTCTGGTTTGCCCTAAAGCTGCGTTCTGTTGTAATGTTGGTACGGTGAATAATTAATGTGTTTTCTAGTACATTATAGGTATTTTAAGCCTACACAGTTTATTAGTTTGTTAAAAGTTATCGTGGTAAAATTGGAGAATAATTTTTTGTCTTCATGCGGTGAGCGCATTTTGGTAAATGGCCCATACTCTCTATGGTCTTCAAATGGAACGCGTCGGAACGCATCCGTTCGGATTTTGACATCTGGAGAAGGAGCGGTGAGGCCTGTCACTCTCTGTCAGGATGCCGTGAGCAGTGCACACGTATCTCTGAGGGCACTCGCTAAGGCTTCGGCCATTTTTTTTATAATTTAGAGATGGGTGCTTAGACCCAAACGCATCTCGTTGAAAATAACTGCAACGACACAGTGAACAAAAGGTGAGTGCGTCGAAGTTTGTCGTGAATCAAGTGATCGTGTTATTTTTGCGGTTACAAGGCCGATCTTAACGAAATCTGTTGTTTTTTTGTCGCAGCCTAACTTTAACATTTTTAACGAAATGAAGTGAGGACATCGTGGTCGCGTGTGGACCGTCACCAAGCCTAGGCTTGTATTCTTGCCAGGTGAGATGAGCAGGATTTCGTTTACGTGGTGTTCAAAGAGTTTGCGTTGAGAAGTCGTACGCGAGGTTGTAGTTCGAGGATTAAATGTTTTGTGGTTTTCAGTGATTGTTGTGCTGGCCGCTACCGGCGGGCCAACATAGGCAATTGAGCGGTCGAAGGGCGTGGCGCGAGACTTTGCTGACGTCTCTGCATGGCCCCCCAAAGTCACCGCGACGCGGAGTCACTTCTTGAGGCTTCGTGGACCGAGGAGAGACAGGCAGAGGGTCTGCATGCTGGCGCCGCAATCTTTTAAGGTGATATCCATCCGTAACTTTTGTTCCGTTCTCTTGAACATGCCACGTGTCAACGTAGTGTTACGAAATATCTTGCTAGTGTTACTAGTCATAACAAGCTTCACACAAACACAATTCACATTAGATTAAGGCGCTAAGCCGGCCTCATCTGATATTTTATTTTTAAACTAAGAGTTAATCCTTATCCGTCCTTGGTCAGAGACATAGTGTAAATCTCCAGGTAGAAAGCCCTGCCTAAAACATTGTGACTTGCATGCTAGCATTAAGCCTACATTAAGGTACTTTATTTCTTTGTATAAGCCGAGAATGTGTGTACTGATTATACATACCATTCGGTTTGAACACTAAGCTTGTTTGCATTTCTCTCACCTGTAAGTAATTCCTATATAAACTCTTTCATAGTTTTGAGTGATAAACTATGTGGCGCCCTCTTCTAGCAGCACTATATGGTGATAGCTGAAAACCTGAAAGTACCTACCTCCTGAGATTCTCTACCTAATCTAGCTAGTGCGGTGCATGACATCAAGTGTGGACGACTCTTACGAGCCCGTCAAGTCGCTCTCACACCCAAGTGACTGACAACCGTCACAGCTCGCTATCATACACGGTTGCACGTTACATTCTAGCGGCCCAACGTGGAGCTTCCAGGTTAAAATTTGAACGGTTTTCACTGTATAGTGTTTTTTTGGTACTATTTTTATATCTATATCAGATGAAATTGGATTTGGTTTGTGTGAGGCTTATCTTTTGTTACTGAAACAAAACTCTTACTATATAATCTGTATCATATATTGATATCTACTGTTCATTGTGTCAAAAATATTTACCGTACTGTGTGAAATATTTAGCATTAGTGTCAACGAGTTGTGTCATTTCTTTTACCTTTACTTTGTAGAGTAAAGCATGTGTTAGTGCTCCAACTGGACACAATATATGTACTGTATGTTAGTACAATAACTGTCAAACTTGACACTTTAATTTTCTGGACCCGACTTAAAATATATTTTTATCGGACTTGTATATGAAACTCACTTAACATAATTAAGTAGGTATCAGACCTATTGTATATTTCTAAATAGAAAAGATAAGTGTGAATATTGTAATCAGCTGTTTTTACTTATCTGTTTTATTTTCTTACTGAGTGTTGAACACTACTATATCTTGTCAAACATGGCTTTACAAATTGAAGTGGATAATCTGACTAAGGACGAATTATTATTTGAATTACAAGCGAGAGGCCTAGAAGTAAATTCTAATAATACAGTAGATGAACTAAAACAACAATTTAAATCTGCCAAAGGCACTTCTCTGGATAACACAAAAGCGAACACTTTCATCTCAGGCTTGTCCATCGATGACGAATTTCAGGTCTGCGAGGGAAAACTGGATGCAGTGTTAATGGCTGATCACTCATCGTCGTCGTGTCGAAGGAGGTGTCTGTCGAAGCTATCTCATGTCATTCTGAGGTTAGAGAAATTGGTTTTAATAAATTCTGAACAGCGGCTTAGGAAGATAGCGCTTGTGTCTAAGGCGTTCAATGCCATTGAAACTTTAAAGTGTAATCAAACACCTGGCTCATCTTCTCAAGGCACTGGCACGAATGTTGTTGAGTCTATTCCGTCTGTAGTGTGTCAAAGGCACACTTCTCAGGTGCTCAAATGGGGACTTGTGTATGATGGTAGGGTACCGCCTCATGACTTTATTTTCCGTTTGCAAGAGCTTAAGTGCTCATCTGAGGTTTCAGACTCTGAACTGTTGAGGAATGCGGTTCACCTTTTTTCTGGGGAAGCTTTGATGTGGTTTCGCACGAATAAGTCACATTTTAACACTTTTCAAGATTTTGTAGAGTCGCTCAAAGATGAATTCCAACCGGTAGAATATGAACGGTGTCTATTGAACCAGATTAGGGCTAGGTTGCAGGACAAGAGTGAGTCGATTAGGTCTTATATCAACATCATGGAAAGTTTGTTTTTGCGTTTGTCAGTACCTATCACAGATGCGGAGCAACTAGATATTATAATGACCAACATGAACCCTTATTTCATTTCGCGTCTAGCTTTAACTGAAGTACGTACCGTGCGGGAACTTAAGAATATTTGTGCGCGTTTAGAAGTGTCAAAGTTTAAATGTGAAAACCGCGGATTTTTGAACACTGGTAGAGAGCTAGTCATTCCTAATTTTTGTAGTGGGATCTCAAGCCACATTCCCTCAACTTCTAATGCTAGACCTCGTATCGTTAGCCAGGGACAAGATAGGGCTACTGTGTCTTGTGGAAAATGCGGTGGCAATCATCATCACTCTCATTGTGACGCATATCCTACAACTATCTGCTTTAGGTGTAAGAGGCCCGGAGTCCTCACTAGAAATTGTCCTTGTTCAAAAAACTAGGTAGTAGGTCAGAGACTTCTAAGAATAATAATAATAATAATTTTAGAGTCACTCGTGTCTCTGACCAATCTACACAAACACAAGTATGTATGTCTGACTCGTTAAAACAGAGTTCTTACCGTCCTCTATTTAAGGAAAATGCAGGTGACCCTAGGCCATTTCTGTCTGTAGGTATTTTAGGCTTAGAGTGTAACGCGTTGGCTGACTCTGGCGCCGCGATCTCTTTGATAAGTGAATCCGCTTACTTGCTATTGCAAAATGAAGGCTTGCAATTTCCTTTACACGCATGTGTGAAAGACTTAGCTGTAGGAAACGGTGCACGCTTAACGGTCTTGGGAAAAATAGAAATACCTATCTCTTACAAACATGACTTACACTATATCACTTTCTTTGTATGCAGAGATGTAAATACACCTCTCATATTAGGCGTAGATTTTCTGGCCAAATTCAACCTTTGTTCTGACATTTTGGAAACTAAACGCTCTTGTATGGCGTCCTCTGATATAAACTTGTTGAAAGACTCTGGTGTACATTTGCATGATCTAGAGGATCTCACTGACCAGCAAAAGGTTCAGTTGAATAGAGTTGTATCTGAATTTGAGTGCATCGCGGCTACTAAAGATCGGTTGGGCTATACCCCGTTAGAAGAACATGTCATAGATACAGGCGATCATCTACCTGTAAAACAGAAATACTATCCAATTCCGTTTCACCACCGGGAATATGTTCGAAAAGAAATTGACGATATGTTACGAATGGGCATCATAGAAAAGAGTAATTCAGCCTGGAATAGTCCAATTTTGTTAGTGCCGAAGGCGAACGGTGAACTTAGAATGTGCTTAGATAGCCGAAAATTAAATAGCATAACTAAAGTGGATACATATCCTATGCCAAGGGTTCAGGAAATATTGGATTCCCTAAATAATGCCAAGTATATGAGCTCTTTAGATTTAAAGGCAGCCTTTTTCCAAATTAAGTTATCAAAGGAGTCGAGAGAGAAGACTTGTTTCTCTTTGCCGGGGCTCGGTAGTTTTCATTTCCGTAGAATGCCATTTGGGTTGGTAAATTCGAGTGCCCGAATGATGAGGCTCATGGATAAGGTATTTGGACCAGAGTTTGCACATAATATTTTCTATTATGTTGATGACATAATATTAATTTCTGAGACCTTTGAAGATCACATGACCTTATTAAGGAAGGCTTGTGAAAAGTTGAAACAAGCCGGACTCACTATTAATCTGGACAAATCTGTATTTTGTCGCTCCTCTTTGAAATTCTTGGGATATGTGGTAGATCGTAGGGGCTTGCGCACAGATAGTGATAAGGTACGTGCCATAGTGGATTTTCCCACACCTTCTACACAAAAGGAACTTAGACGCTTTCTGGGTATGGTATCCTGGTACCGTCGATTTATAAAGAGCTATTCTTCTGTTTGTGCTCCTTTGAATAAGCTCACTAGAAAGCTTCCAAAAGGAACTTCTTTCCAATTCACACCTGAAGCTGACGAGGCATTTAAAATAGTTAAGGAACTTTTAGTGACAGCTCCGATCCTGTCTATTCCTAAATTTGATAGACCTTTTATAATTTCAACTGACGCTTCTGATGTAGGCCTAGGCTGTGCCCTATCTCAGTTAGATGACGAGGGTCATGAACATGCCGTCGCTTATGCTAGTAGAACCCTTACTCGCACAGAGAGAAATCACTCTGTCTCTGAGAAAGAGCTTAACGCGCTTATTTTTGCATTGGAAAAGTTTAGAGGGTACATAGAGGGTTCTCCTTTTCAAACGAAAGTTTACACCGACCACAGCAGTTTGCAATGGTTAGTTAGTTTAAAATCACCAACTGGACGTTTGGCTAGGTGGGCTCTCAGACTGTCGCAATTTAATTTTAACATTCAGTACAAGAAGGGGTCTGAAAATAAAATAGCGGACGCACTTTCTAGAGCTCCAGTATCACCTGAAACAGTTGAGCTTGTCTGTCCAATAAATGACGTAACTGACACTTGGTACACTGATACATATAACCGTGTCGAAAAGTCTCCTCAGAAATTTCCTGATTTTAAAATTTTAGGTAATAACTTATACAAGCGTATTAGGAACAAAAATCCATTATCTAGGGATTCTGAATGGAAACGGGTAGTGCCCAGTGAGCTGAGACAAGATATACTAAAACAGTGTCATGACAGACCGGACGCTGCACATTTAGGTATTTTTAAAACTTTGAAACGGATAGCTCAAACTTACTTCTGGCCTAAAATGTTGAGTGACATTAAAAGGTATATCAAAAATTGTCAAATTTGTTTAGCCTATAAGAGTACTAATGAGGCACCGGCAGGTCTTATGGAGAACCCCAAAAAGGTTCAACGACCTTGGCAAGTTGTATGTACTGACATCCTTGGCCCTTTGCCCAGGAGTTATAAAGGCTTCAAGTTCATTCTGATAGTATGTGATTGTTTCACTAAATATACCTGTATTTTTCCGATGAGAAACTCATTAGCGAAGACGGTCGTAGGCCTAATTGAAAATAATGTTATCTTGAAGTATGGTGTTCCTCAGTGCATTATTATGGACAACGGTCCACAGTATGTGTCTAAACACATGCAGTCATTGAAGGAAAAATACAAGATACCTAAATTCTTTTTCAATTGTCGTTTCACGCCACAGAATAACCCTGCTGAAAGAAGCCTGAAAGTCATAGGTGCGGCTATCGCATCTTATGTGGGTGCAGATCATCGCACCTGGGACCAACAGGTCAATGCGATTGAGTTTGCTATAAACACAGCTGTTCACGAGGTCACTGGTTTTAGCCCTTATTTTCTAAATAGTGGACGAGAGGCCATTCTTTCTGGCGAATGGTATCCCTCAGGACCTCCTAGTGGTGATGATTTACAGTTTACTAATAGGAACTTATATTCCTCTTTGCTGTCGCATCTTAAGCCTATTTTTGAGAAAGTAAATGACTGTTTACAAAAATCTTATCAACGTAGCCGAGTGTACTATAACAGGGGTAGGAGACGCTTAGAATATGACGCGGGTCAAGTGGTTTGGAAAAGAGAATTTCCTCTCTCCGACGCAAGCAAATTCTTCGCTCAGAAACTAGCTCCCAAGTTTAAGAAATGTGTTGTACTTAGAAAAATATCTCCAGTAACTTATGAGCTTCGCGATTTTAATAGTCAAAAGTCTGTAGGTATTTGGCATGTCAAAGATATAATAAAATCTCAGCCAGACTAAACAGTCGTGTTAAGATAAATTCTCTTTTGCACAGCTGATGAATAGCTATTAGGTATTTGCTGAAATATTTTTGCAATTAAAACTTTGACAATAACATTTCTAGCTAACTCAATGTGTAAATATGAACTTTTATTTCATATTATGATTGACGGATGACCGATGTTTATCTGTAGCACTTTGATAAAGCATAATTTGACAACTGCTGATTAACAAATAATCCAAGTAGGTATTTAGGTAATAAACGAACCGTTATGTACACATTGCGTTTGTCAATGTGAAGCCTAACATGGATTTCATATAAATAAAGAAACGTTCTTAAATGAGTCGTATATAGGAACGTAGCCTTTCCTAGGTAATTGCTTTCAAGTAATTATTATGCACTCAAACGCAGATTCCCGGACTGTACAGTCGACCTCAATATTAGGATACATCTTCGAAATGGCCAATCGAAAATGTTAGTTAAAATTGCATAGGGTTAAATTTTAAACGGATAAGTATATGCGCTAACTGTAGTTCGTTAGGTAAATATATAGGTAGGAATATAACTGGACTCGTAGTCAAGATCATGGACGTGGGGACGCTCACGGACATGTCAATAAGAAATAGATTAGGAAAACGCGTTAGTTTAAGTAGGTAACTGTCGACCTTAAGTTAAGCTGCTTGGAACTTAGAGATCCATCTATATTATCTCATTCTGCTACTAAATAAATAGTCGTTTTATCTAAAGACAATAAGTCTTCTTATCTCTGCTCTTGTCATGTAGACACATCTGTCTTTTGTTTATTTTGATAGTCGTTATTTAAGGATACCTGGGAGGAAAAGGTGTCTTTGTCGATTCTGTCGGATTTATGCTTTGTGCATTGAAGTGAATAGGTATTCTATCACAGGTATGTGTTTTCTTAACATATACAAGCGCTGGTTTTAATCATAGACAGAATCTCTTTTAAAGTTCTATTCCATGACTCATGTTGTTTTATCGTGCTAATTGAAGTTGTGATATTTCAGGACATTGTGGTCAACGTGTATAACCTTATGTACAGTCGGCGGAAAATTTATTTTCGTTATGGAACTCTTTTCCGAAACTTGTGAAAGTCTAGCGTAAGATTATTGTTGTGTTGCGATGACCACCTGTCCCAATACCTCATTCATCGTAAGTTTTTTTTTGAGTATGAAACTCATATGTAAGTTCAAGGGTCGATGACCTCACATGGGGTCATGTTAGGTCAAATGTCAAATGGGTTAACCAGGGGCAATGTGCTTCAGTGGTGGCTTTGTTTGGAGTTTGATTACTTCACTGTCTCTGATTGTTTTAGGACTTTATTAAAAAAAAAAAAAAAATTTTTTCAAAAAAAAAAAAAAAAAATTTTTTTTGTCTAACTGAAGCGGTAATGTTACGCGTTAATTTCATTCCTAGATATCTCGTTTGAGACTCACAGCGCCATCTACCGGCGAAGGATGGCGAGCAGTGACATAACGTCAATTTCTGGTTTGCCCTAAAGCTGCGTTCTGTTGTAATGTTGGTACGGTGAATAATTAATGTGTTTTCTAGTACATTATAGGTATTTTAAGCCTACACAGTTTATTAGTTTGTTAAAAGTTATCGTGGTAAAATTGGAGAATAATTTTTTGTCTTCATGCGGTGAGCGCATTTTGGTAAATGGCCCATACTCTCTATGGTCTTCAAATGGACGCGTCGGAACGCATCCGTTCGGATTTTGACATCTGGAGAAGGAGCGGTGAGGCCTGTCACTCTCTGTCAGGATGCCGTGAGCAGTGCACACGTATCTCTGAGGGCACTCGCTAAGGCTTCGGCATTTTTTTTATAATTTAGAGATGGGTGCTTAGGACCCAAACGCATCTCGTTGAAAATAACTGCAACGACACAGTGAACAAAAGGTGAGTGCGTCGAAGTTTGTCGTGAATCAAGTGATCGTGTTATTTTTGCGGTTACAAGGCCGATCTAACGAAATCTGTTGTTTTTTGTCGCAGCCTAACTTTAACATTTTTAACGAAATGAAGTGAGGACATCGTGGTCGCGTGTGGACCGTCACCAGCCTAGGCTTGTATTCTTGCCAGGTGAGATGAGCAGGATTTCGTTTACGTGGTGTTCAAAGAGTTTGCGTTGAGAAGTCGTACGCGAGGTTGTAGTTCGAGGATTAAATGTTTTGTGGTTTTCAGTGATTGTTGTGCTGGGCCGCTACGGCGGGCCAACATAGGCAATTGAGCGGTCGAAGGGCGTGGCGCGAGACTTTGCTGACGTCTCTGCATGGCCCCCCAAAGTCACCGCGACGCGGAGTCACTTCTTGAGGCTTCGTGGACCGAGGAGAGACAGGCAGAGGGTCTGCATGCTGGCGCCGCAATCTTTTAAGGTGATATCCATCCGTAACTTTTGTTCCGTTCTCTTGAACATGCCACGTGTCAACGTAGTGTTACGAAATATCTTGCTAGTGTTACTAGTCATAACAAGCTTCACACAAACACAATTCACATTAGATTAAGGCGCTAAGCCGGCCTCATCTGATATTTTATTTTTAAACTAAGAGTTAATCCTTATCCGTCCTTGGTCAGAGACATAGTGTAAATCTCCAGGTAGAAAGCCCTGCCTAAAACATTGTGACTTGCATGCTAGCATTAAGCCTACATTAAGGTACTTTATTTCTTTGTATAAGCCGAGAATGTGTGTACTGATTATACATACCATTCGGTTTGAACACTAAGCTTGTTTGCATTTCTCTCACCTGTAAGTAATTCCTATATAAACTCTTTCATAGTTTTGAGTGATAAACTATGTGGCGCCCTCTTCTAGCAGCACTATATGGTGATAGCTGAAAACCTGAAAGTACCTACCTCCTGAGATTCTCTACCTAATCTAGCTAGTGCGGTGCATGACATCAAGTGTGGACGACTCTTACGAGCCCGTCAAGTCGCTCTCACACCCAAGTGACTGACAACCGTCACAGCTCGCTATCATACACGGTTGCACGTTACACCTTCATCACGTGACCTAAAATGCCGCAATGACCGCAGGTATCCACTTCCGCCTTGCACGTCTTCGCCGCATGACCGTACTGCTGACATCGGTAGCACCTCGTCACCAGGGTGAAATCTCTCACAGGACACGATGACCAGTTCAGGAAAACTCTCTCGTTTGTAATTAAGGTCTTCCTTACAAGGGCGGGGACTTCAATGATATAGTTGCAAGTTTCAGCGCCTTTTTTACCGGACTTATGGCTAAGCCTTGCAGAGGTCAGGAACTTTTCGAGGGACATAGCTGGTATTTTGTCGGCTAAGTTTTGTTGGTAGATGCAGGTAAAAACTTCCGCTTCCTGCAGGGCCGTCGGCACTCCGATCACCACGATTCTGGGCTTCCGTTTAACGGGCTCGTCAACTGTAAGCCCAGAGGCTGACAATTGCGTGGACTGTTTAAGCTTAAGAAGGTCTTGTTTGGAGTCCGTGCTGATGATTACGCCACCGTTCTTAACTTTACGTAGTCCACGCACTTGAAGTTTCCATTCGTCAGGCCTTATGATTTTCTGTACCAGGGATTTTGTTTCCTCGCTGGTTTTCTGCTTGTCGGTAGGATAAATCGCTACCGAGTTGACACTGGTGGGCTGGACGTACCTGGATGGTTGATTGGTCTTGAGCTTTTCGGCAAAAGTCGCAGGTATCGCATTAACTTTCGCGTTAAGATCTATTGTATGTTTTAACTCTAGGACACGCTGTGATAGGTCACTTTTCTCTTGCAGGGCTATAAGAGAGTTGTAGTTCATGGCAGCTTTTGCCTTGAGAGACTGGTATTCAACGACCAGCTGTGACGCGCAGTGACCTACTTTGCGGCAAAGATTGTGGACTTTCAGTTTTTGGTCCGAGTTCATTTTCCCTTCCGTAGCGATCCCGCATACCTCATTGAGATACTGCTCGATGGACTTCATCCATCCTTGAAGTTCCGGTGTAGGTATCATCTTCGGAGGGTCCGCTTCCTGTTTGGTGGGCGCAGGCTGCGGCTGTGGTGGGGGCGTGGGCGGCGGGCTGCGCTGCATCATCCTGCTCCGGTTGAAAGGGCTGCACTCCGGATTATTTGTATTCGGCATTTCACTTAGTTAAATAACTCTGTATTTACATTATTATTCACTGAGTTATGCTGACTACACTACTAAATCAATTGCGCTTGTTCGATCTAGGTCACAAATACAGCAGATGAATATTATTTATTTTGTTTAAGAGACACGTCCGATCTCGCTGACGACTTAACCAAGCAATCTTAACAATGCACTCAGGTCGATCGAATATGTATGAAGACCAGAAAAGAAGTCACATATTCGTCTGATTTTAAACATATAAGTTACGGTGTACCACAGGGTAGTGTATTGGGTCCCCTTCTCTTTCTTGTGTACATCAACGATCTACCTAGCGCTGTAAAGCACCCAATGGTATTATTCGCCGATAATAGCACTGTTATATTTACAGAGACAGACATGCATGTACATCAGGACAATATTAATAAGACTTTACGTATTATAATTGAATGGCTCAACAAGAATAACCTAAATGTAAATCTTGAAAAAACGAACATTATGAACTTTACATTACGGACCAAAACTACACCTAATTTAATGATTACTTACCGAGATAAAATAATTAATGAAACTGACATTACCAAATTTCTAGGGTTAAGTTTAGATAGTAGTCTGACATGGAAAAATCAAATTGACAATATATGTATGAAACTTAATCAATTTAGTTACGCATTGTATAATTTAAGGAAAATTGTAAACCGATCAACCGTGCTTACTGCAAACCACGCACATGTATTGGCTACGTTAAGATACGGAGTAATGTTTTGGGGTAATGCTACGGACCGTGAGATGGTGTTTAAGAGTCAGAAGAAATGTTTGCGATCTGTATGTGGTATTAAACCCGTCGATTCATGCAAGCCGCATTTCATAGAACATAAAATCTTGACTCTACCTTGCCTGTATATGTACGAAATATCAATGTATGTAAAATATAACATGAACCAATTTACTACATTTAACAGCTTGCGACATCAGGGGAAAATTTATTATATGTATTCAAAAACCGCTTTTCTATCCAAAAGTGTATTTGGTATGGCACCGGGAATTTTCAATAAGCTACCAGCGCAGATTTTAAAACTAGAAAGTGCTAAAGAATTTAAAACTGCATTATATAATTATTTAGCATCTAAGGCCTACCTATACTATTCCATTCAAGAATATTCCAATGACATTAATTCTTAGGATTCTATAGTACGAGGGGTGATCAATAAGTTTTGATAATCAGTATTAAATATGGGAGATATGTAAATCGTTATATTTTAATTAAAAACATGCACACTTTCTATATTTTCAAATACTTATTAACGTTATTCAATTGTTTTATTTTACCCTAATAAAATCAATTTTACTTTTTGAGGTCATGTTTTATACCTTCACTAAGTCATCACCAGCTCGTGATTTTCATGTAGTTGGTTTTGAACATATGTGAATGAGAAGTAGTAGTCGGAAGTTAAGGCTAAATAACAGTGGGAACGGTTATCAGTTCTGATCTTTACTTGAAGAGCAGCCCCCTCGTCCATTAGAAGGCTCTGAAGTACAATTTCTGCCGAAAATTCGTGATATTTTTTCTTCAGGTTATTTATAATATTTTTCACAACTCTAATAGAATAATGTTCTACAACTCTCCAATAATATTTGTGCTCAATTGGTGAAAGCTAATTTCGCAGTTTTTATTGGTAGGCCTCAATAGTCCAGGAAGAAGTCGAAAAATACACCCTAATTTTAATGACAGAACTGGAGATACAAAAAAAACACTGCACAGATAACTTGCTTATTCCTTAAACCGTAATGATAAACCAAGGTTTTATTTTCAATTATAATATTTTTTATAAGTGCATTAGAACTTTTTCCACACCACTCCAAATAATTACAAAACCAACTCTTATTTTTACCATCTTGTTATTTTTTCCATTCAGATGTTTTTTGTTTAGCAATTACAGAAAAATAAATGAATAATGTTTATATATTTTTGATCTAATTTAATGTTGATTAGTGTCATGGTATAACCCACATTAAAAGAATATCATTAACAGAGTGGTTCATACCGATTATCAAAACTTATTGATCGCCCCTCGTATAAGCTAATTATGCATGCGATACACATGACTAAATATTTGCATGGCCTTGTGACCAAACATGTAGTTCTATTATATTTTTAGAAAATCACCTATTTGTTCCATATTTTAGCAAATAAATGACTGATTACTGATTACTCTTTTGTCAGTACTTATGTAAACATAGACCCGGACCCGGGTATGTCCTAAAACTACGACCAAGACCACCGGGGGATGGGCAGCAGCATCCTCGGAGTGCGGTGGAGATACTGCGATCGCTAACCCGCATGCCAAGCGTGGCGATTATGGCATTACCTCCCCCAATTGATTGTCCTACTCGTATGTCCAGCAGTGGACGTCCTTGGGCTGATGTGGTGGATGTAAACATATACAGGGTAAAATCTTCATATTTTTCCAAATATTTTAAAAATGACTATAGTTATGGTATAAATCTTAAAGAAGCTATTATCACACGAACAGATTGGTAAAATAGAGCCCGAGATTTGGACATAAATCGTGGGGATGCAATTTTTTTTGCTTCAATCCTATGGTTTGGTGTTTGTTGGATAGGTCTTTCAAAATGAATAGAGGTTTTTATCAAGCACTTTTTGATAAAATTAATATTTTCGGATAGATTCACTCCAAAAGAAAAAAAAAATGTGTCCTCCCCCTCTAACTTTTGAACTATAGGTCCAAAAATATGAAAAAAATCATGGAAGTAAAGCTTATTAAAGACTTTCAACGAAAACTATAGCAGACATGGTCAGTTAAACTGTTTTTGAGTTATCGTAAAAAGTCTTCCCTTCTTAGTAAAAGACGAATGAAACGCTGCGAACGTATTCCCTTTTGCTTGTTATTGATTTTTTAAAAGTAAGTTCATTAAGCAACTACGGAGGCCTACACTGAGCATGGCCCGCCATGCTCTTGGCCGATTTTATTTCAATTTACCATGAAAAGGGTTAAAGCCCATTGTATTTCTGACTTTCTGTATGGCATGGAGTTATATGAAGTGTTTGGGAGAAAACCTCTATAAAAAGTTACAAGGGGACCTGAGGGTGTGAATCCGGGGTTTTTTCACTCTCTCCCGGTGGGGTTGGTCGGTAAATGTGTGGTGTCACCCTACACGCTTGCCGACGGGTGGGTGGGGGCGCTTGCCTCAGGAGAGGGAACAGCTTCGGCTGTTGCAGCAGACGGTGTTCGCTGTTGTGTGCGGTTGTTGAGAAATTGAATGAAAGATTTAAAAATACAACTTTAATTAGTCCTCATACTTAAACTTAAACTAACCATGAATATCTGCAAAGTAATTTAAAAACGGCTGCTAAGAGTTTTACAGTTCACTAAACAGATACTAGGAAACTCAATTTATGTTAGTCCTATTACTGGAAATACCATTCAATACGTGTCGTTGCCGTGAAAAAAAAAACATAGTAAAAAAAGCGTATCTATACGTACCAACTTTGAGATCATTGAGGATAGTTAGGTTTAGGTTAACAATCTAATGCCAGACTTGGCACCTTTTCAGATAACCTACGGAACTTGGTAGCCATTTAGATCTCAATTCTTTTGTCGGTGAAGACGACAACCACGCCTCGCATATTGAACTTGGCTGCCATTTTCACATTTATGTTTTTGATTAAGTTTACGCGATGGGACGTCGACGCGAGGCGCGTGTCGAATAATAAATAACTGGCCGAGATATCGCCGGAATATTACAATTCGGCAAGAACTCCTCCTTCATGAAGGTCGACAGCTTGTCGGTTGGCTGGTAATCCCACTACAAATGAATTGAAATTCACATTGCGGCGAGATTCCAACCGCTCGGCCTCAGAGTAGTGATTTATAATGTGTTTCGTTTTCCTTGTAGTCAGTCTTTTGTTAACTTTAAAATAAATAGTGGTAAATCATGAGTGCACATAATTCTAGACTTGACATCATAGTGTTGGGTGCGACAGGGTTTACAGGGCGATATGTTGTCAAGAAATTAAGTTCAATTAATAATGAAGAAGATTATTCAGATATTACTTGGGGTATAGCGGGGCGGTCGAAAGAAAAGTTGGATAATTTGGTACGGGAATTGGAAGATCAAGGTAACGTTTTTTATATTCTACTTCTATTTAGTTTCTTTCTATAGACGGGGTACGATGTGTATACCCGTGGTAAGTAAAGTACAGTAGAGATTAGTGAAAAAGTAATGTCACATCGGCTAAGCTCGGAATACGACTATTAGGTATAAAGTCGACAAATAGAAAAATATACTATTTTAGAATTATTTGCTGGCTCATTAGTCTCATTACGGTGTACCTACCCTGGTCTTAATGTTTGAATTCAACAAAGACCGTCTTGGCGTTACTAAAATAAAATAATAATAATAAATATCTACAAAATGACTATTAAATCGTTTACAGAGATATTTTTTATTTACCTACTATGTTCCACAGATCTAAATATGTTCACTCAGTACATTAAAACAAAAATGTATTTTAAGCATTTTTCTACCAGATTTTCGTAATGATTATTCTTTAGGTATAGATAGAATACCAAACTCTTCACATTCATGAATTATTATTATTTCTGGGATGAAAAGTATCCCATCCCATTATCCTATATTATCGAATTTTAAACAAAGGGACACACAGACAGATTCATTATTTCTGTAATATCGATTGGACATGGGTTAATTTAATAGGTGAAGTAACGAGCTGCGACATCAGTGTCAGATTAACGAAACAACAACAATTATAGTCTCGCATCATTAATGCTTTCTTGCCGGCGATTGCACGAGTTTCAAATATTAAACTAGTTGTGCCCGCTGGTTGCATGTGCCTGTCCGCGTTGACGACGTAGCACACGTTAATAATCGCAGTACAGACTATTTCATTATAACCGTACATGGGATGTGAGATCTGGGTGTCTTTTTTTAACCGACTTCAAGATTTCAAAAGAGGAGGTTATCAATTCGGTTGTATGTGTTTTTTTTTTTTTTTTTTTAATGTTTGTTACTCCATAACTCCGTCATTTCATAACCGATTTGGAAAATTATTTTTTTGATTGTAAGTATATATATCCAAGTTGGTCCCGTTTTTTGTCAAAACACAGTTTTGATGATGGAATCCATGAGAAATTGAGGGAACTCCTCAAATCTTAAAGGGAAACATATAGTGATTTTTGTGTTTTTATCAACATATCGAGCATTGTTATCCAAAAATGTGACATTTGATGAAGTGGAGTTGAGTTTATGGTTTTCTTGTGACAGTGTATTGACATTAAAAAAAATGGTTTCTAAAATAATAAAGTGTTATTTTAAATATTTGTCGTATTAATTAATTACGGAACAAATATAAGGATATAACAAAACTGCTGATGATGATCAGAACAGAACTCTTCAACGACGAAAAGTTCACGTTTGGCGATTTGTCCTCCTAGCTGTGTTTGTTAAGCAAGTTCTATCTTCACGATTAATTTTTGTCATGCTCGATTTCTGATGATGGGATCCATAAGGAATTGAGGGAACTCCTCAAATCTTAAAGGCAAACATATAGTGATTTTTGTGTTTTTATCAACAAATCGAGCATTATCATACAAAAATGTGACATTTGATGAAGTAGAACTGCTGATGATGATCAGAACAGAACTCTTCAACGACGAAAAGTTCACGTTTGGCGATTTGTCCTCCTGGCTGTGTTTGTTAAGCAAGTTCTATCTTCACGATTAATTTTTGTCATGCTCGATTTCTGATGATGGGATCCATAAGGAATTGAGGGAACTCCTCAAATCTTAAAGGCAAACATATAGTGATTTTTGTGTTTTTATCAACAAATCGAGCATTATCATACAAAAATGTGACATTTGATGAAGTAGAACTGCTGATGATAATCAGAACAGAACTCTTCAACGACGAAAAGTTCACGTTTGGCGATTTGTCCTTCTAGCTGTGTTTGTTAAGCAAGTTCTATTTTCACGATTAATTTTTGTCATGCTCGAGTTCTGATGATGGGATCCATTAGGAATCGAGGGAACTCCTCAAATGTGAAAGGCACACAAATAGTAATTTTAGTATTTTCATGAACTAATCAAGCATTTTCATCCAAAAATGTGACATTTGATGAAGTGGAACTGCTGATGATGATCAGAACAGAACTCTTCAACGACGAAAAGTTCACGTTTGGCGATTTGTCCTCCTAGCTGTGTTTGTTAAGCAAGTTCTATCTTCACGATTAATTTTTGTCATGCTCGATTTCTGATGATGGGATCCATAAGGAATTGAGGGAACTCCTCAAATCTTAAAGGCAAACATATAGTGATTTTTGTGTTTTTATCAACAAATCGAGCATTATCATACAAAAATGTGACATTTGATGAAGTAGAACTGCTGATGATGATCAGAACAGAACTCTTCAACGACGAAAAGTTCACGTTTGGCGATTTGTCCTTCTAGCTGTGTTTGTTAAGCAAGTTCTATTTTCATGATTAATTTTTGTCATGCTCGAGTTCTGATGGTGGGATCCATTAGGAATCGAGGGAACTCCTCAAATGTGAAAGGCACACAAATAGTAATTTTAGTATTTTCATGAACTAATCAAGCATTTTCATTCATAAAAGTGACATTTGATGAAGTGGAACTGCTGATGATGATCAGAACGGAACTCTTTAACGACGCGTAGTTCAAGTTTGGCGATTTGTTCTCTTCGTTTTGTTTGTCAAGCAAGCAAGGTTTTTCCATGATTCCATGAGGAATTGAGGGTACTTAGTCTTCTACCATTATAAACATACTTATAGCCATTTTTATTTTATTGTATGGAATCTAAGAGTGCACCATCTAAGTATAATAATCTTTCACCGGCCTCCCCTATTGAAGTCGGTTTTTTTTCTTAAAAATTATATTATTTATGCTCATAATAGAAAAAAAAAACAAAATATGACCAGTTATACAATTTATTTTCATAGCGAATAGTTAGTTCTTCAGTTTTCAATGTTATTTTAGATTTATCGTAGATATAGGTAAGTATACGTTTAGAGGTAAGTATATTTTCTTAAACATGCAATGAAATTTCGTCATTACGTGAGTTATAACAGGCTTCAAAGTATCATGTTGCAGGGCGAACAACTCTGGAGGAATTTTATACGAAATTGAGCACTGAATGTCAAACATGACGTCTGTTAAATTTGTTTTTTGAGTGGTGTATTTTTTTATTTCATTACATAATATTTGAGAAAAGCACTATACAAATCTCGGCGAGAAGAGTTGGGCTGCAAGACGCGTATTCCTATCCGGCCTCGCTACGCTCGGTGTTTATATCTAAGTACATGGTCTGCAACCCTTCGTTCCCCGGCCTCTATAGTAATGTACTATTTATAAACATGTACTTTTTGTTATAGGTGTGAACATCAAGCATATACCCGTCATAGAATGCGATATAACAAACGAGACCATGATCCACGAAGTGTGTCGTCGAGCTAAGGTTGTAGTGAACTCGACCGGGCCCTGCACTGTCCTTAGCGAGTCAATAGTCAAAACGTGCATACAAACTAAAACGCATTACGTTGATATTTCTGCTGAGCTACACGTAAGTGGAAAAGATATCATAAACTGAAGCTTTAGTTCTGCTCTGCAGTTCTTCTGCGGTTGAAGCTTCAGCAGATGCAGAGGGTCTACCGCGAACCGGAAACTGAATATATACCTAGTCTTCCTCTGCATCATTTGCATATTCGAGAGGGAGGTACTTCGTTTTTTGTTCGCGGTAGGCCTCAGATCCTTATTTTGAAAGATGTCTGTCTTATAAATAATTTTACACACTATTACTTATTCGGTGACCTAGCCAAAAAGCGCGTTTTTCCGCACGCTGCGCGTCCGGAAACCCCCACTTTTTGGCCAAGTGGTGACGTAAACTTCTGTACAAAACACGGGCCGTAAAACAGAAAGCCATCTCTCGCATATTTATGACCCTCGCCTGCGGCTCGGGCCTCAAACTTCTGCGATATCGGCCATTCTTTGTTTTACAACCCTTGTATCGTAAATAGCTATTTCAACACATTTGCTCGTAACTTTGGCTTTCAGTTACTTCACTTTGATGCTCATAATCCAGGATATTAAACACGCGGGTTTTGTTTTATACGACACTTCTTGTGCTATAATGGAAAGCCCGATTGTACTTCTCAGCAAGGTGGATTTATGTATGGAATGGACACGACTCATTCCTAAATTACCCGGGTTATACAGTTTTTATTTATATTTTGGCCTAATTCTTACACAACTAAAGAAATTAAACGTTTCGTGAAAAAAATTATACAGTTCCAAAATAAATAAAGTTTGCATTTAGTAAAATATACGATTTTTAATAACGATTAATAATATTCGTATTATTCGTATTAAATAAAATTATTGAACCTGCGCGCGAATTGGAGCAAAGGAGCAAAGATACAAAAAAAGGTACCGTGGTCTAATTTGACATTAATTCACAACTATTTGTAAACATTGTCGATAAGTGTTTGATTATCTTCAAATATGTTGAACTCTATGGAGGATTTAAGTACAATGCTCAATGATCTCAGTAAAGCCTCCGAGCGAGTTGGTCTTAGGATTAACATGGACAAGACGAAGATCATGTCAAATGCTGCCCATGTAGCACCGACTCCCGTATTAATCGGACACTTAAGAGTAAAATTGTGATAGTAAATAGTATTAACACTATTGACATCACTGAAAATACCCTTGGCGATGGTACAATACATATCTGCAAGTAATATTTAGTCTGTTGGCATCAACAACTACAGAAAATTATTAACGACATAGGAATAACATTTTTATCTTATTGATAGATCTTTTTCTCGCAAATGTGTTGAAAACGTCGTATGAAACTTGTGAGGATGATCGTGGGATGATCATTACACGCACTGTCGGCAGTGTGGGCTCCCTTATCGTAATATACCTACCCCTTCTAGTGTAATGATCAATGTACATCACCTGTATCATATAATGTACTAATAAGTATGTATAAACAGTGTGTCTCGCATAAAAGTTCAGAAAGCAGTTAAGTAATAAAATATTTCTGTGGTTTTAACTTGTTTAAGATATTTGGTTTTATCCGTGATATTCGTTTGTGCGTTTTCATATACCTATTTTTAATAAACCGCAAGAAACTTTTCAATTAAGTAATATACTCGTACATAGATACTTATGGCTGTGCTCCAGCACCGCTTTACCAGGCCGGACCTTACTGAGGTACATGTACCGGTCAAAAGTTCACCCTGAGGTATTTAGTTAATTTACGCCAGGGGTTCCCAAACTTTTTTTTCTCATAGACCACTTTAAAAAAATTGCTGGTTCTGGTGGACCCCCTACTCTACAGCCTACACCATATTCCCAAAAAATTACAAAAATGTGACTATTACCTATTTAACTCTGGTGACGATATAACTATGAAATAGTATAGTATATTATATGTACACCTAGGGAGATAATATAAAGAAAGGCCGGGATCGCAGATATTTACGGCCCGAGCTGCAAGCGAAGGACGCAAATGTGCGATCAAGGCTTTCTTTATTATCTCCCGTGTTGTATACATCATTTTATGTCAACATTTGGCGAAAAAGCGGCTATTTCCGCACATGTATCGGGCGAAAAAATCCACTTTTAGCCAGGTGTGACATAAATGTTCTTTACAGGTTTAGAAAAAAAAGTGAAAAATGATTGGTTAATATGCTGTCAATAATAAATACTTTACTTTTTTGACATCTACTCACAACCTATCTATTCCAGCATCAAATAAAATAAAATCAATCAAATCTAAATCTCGGAGTGGAGAAATAAAATTAAATATAGTATATTTTGCTTGTGTTGTGTTTATTCGAGTACTTTATAATATTTATGATGATAATAACAGTCGTAAAATAATTAAAATTAAACATTGTTACGTAACTTCTAAGTACAATGACACTCAAAATTAATGGGAGGGATGAGCTTGATGAATTGACAACAAATTGTCAATATTTGGGTTCAGTTTTGTCAGGAATAATCGCAAATCTCCTCGTTCTGTGATATTCAGTCTGTTCCTATTTTTCGTTAAAAGGTTTGTAACGGTGCTGAAACTTTTTTCCACAAGATATGACGAGGGAAATGATATCAAAAGCTTTCTCGCAATTTTCCACAGTCCAGGATATTTTTCGGGTATTTCTGCTTGCAGCCAAAAAGTTTGAGACCCTTTTTTATATTTCACCTTCAGCTCCTCATTAGTGCTAAGCTCAAGTAGCTCCTCTTGCAATATCACGTTCTCCACTTCCATTTCATCAAATGGATTTATAATCCATGGTGGTATTTCCATCGTGAGAATGTCTTCAAATCTGGTTTTGAAATCATCATGCAGGGCAATCAAATGTTGAACATATGTCTGAATATCATCATCCTCGCATTCTACCTGTGACAAGCTTGAGAATTGGGAAAATTCGCGTCGACTAATGTTTTGCTTCATTAACTTCAATTTTCCAAGAAAAGCGGAAATCACACTCTTTGTTTTAATTAAATTGAGGTTGTCCCCTTGCAGTTGTAAGTTAATATCATTAAACTTTTTGAACAAATCTGTCAAATACGCGATATCTGCTTTGAACTTGATCAGGTTTTCTTTTAAATCTGGAGCTTTACTATCCAGAAACTCCAAGACAGACTCAGAAAGTGAGTAAAATCTTGTTAAACATGCACCTTTCGACAACCAGCGTACTTCAGTGTGTAAGAGCAATCGTCGGAAGTCTTCATCATTTTCATCGCACAATTGGGCAAATAAACGCGTATTCAAAGCATTGCTTTTTATTTTATTAACCGCGTTAATCACAAATTGGAGCGATTGGTGCAGTCTAGCACTCAAATTTTTTGCTACTAAGTGTTGTCGGTGGATGACACAGTGAATTGCAGTTAAATCTGGTATCATTTTTTTTAGATGGCTTATGAACCCACGATATTTCCCGACCATTGCAGGAGCTCCATCTGTTGCCGCCAATGTAACGTTTGTGAACGGAATTGATTTTTCTTTTAAAAAATCGCTCAGGATGTTAAATATCGATTCACCTTTAGTGTCAGTCTTCAAAGTTTTGGCGAATAATAGCTCTTCATGAATTTCTTCGTCCATAACAAATCGCACAAATGCTAATAATGATGCCTCATTATCAGGTAAAGTTGACTCGTCCAGTTGAATAGAAAAATGAGTTGTTTGCAGATAATTACACAAGAAACTTTCAATATCAGAGCTCATTTCGTCAATACGTCTTTGTACAGTGTTGTTACTCAAAGGAATTTTTTTGAGTATGTCAAATGGAGGTTTGTGCAGAACAGTTTTTAAAACTTCTTCAACAGCGGGTAAAATTAACTGTTCACCAATGGTGTGGGGTTTTCCAGATTTCGCTATGAGTAATGAGATGTTGTAAGATGCCCGCAAGCCATCATCGTTACTTTCAGATGTTGAAGCGAACATACCTTGCAGGGTGGGTCTCTTTCATATTTTTCTTTCAATGATTGAAAATATTTCAAATCTTTACCTGTTTTATCAGGGTGGCACCTTTTTAGATGATCTTCGAGCTTCGATGGTTTCATAGAGTCATTGCTCAAAACTTTATTGCATAAAAGGCACATGGGCAATCGCTTGTCCGCGTTTGATGGAAGAAAGCCAAATTTTAAATATTCCACACTGTACTGTCGACACTTAATTTTCTTCTTTGGCTCCGCCATGTTTCAAATTAGCTACCTGTAAGTATAAAAAAGTTTTTGTGATCTTAACATTCTTACTTAACTTCTTCTTAGTCTTACTTAACAGGATATGGCTATTTTATAGAACAGAATTTATAATTTTTCGCTATGAATCAAAAAAAGAATACTAATAAACTTTTTTCGGCTGTCTGTTGTTTTATGGAAGTAGGTAGGTAATAATCGTAATGTTCATTATTTCATATTTCATACATGTCTATCATACACAAAGAAGACAAATATATTAACTACAAAAAGAGATACCTATAAGTTGTATAGCAAATAAACAAATAATGTACTTACTTTTCCGACACGATTCTGGCAACCAGGAACAGCAATTCACTTTACTTTTGTAGTCGAAATCCGGAAACAAATGAGTAACGTTTGTTCTTAGCATTCGTATTTATTGGTGAAGAATCAAACAAGTGCATACAAGCACAGCACATTACCGTAAGTCATAGGTATTTCGTCCCTTTGCACGTCCGAACAAGCGTTTTGGTCGGCGCCGGCGATAGCGACGCGACGGTGCTTCGCA
The DNA here is from genome assembly GCA_905163555.1 of Notocelia uddmanniana. Taxonomy (NCBI): domain Eukaryota; kingdom Metazoa; phylum Arthropoda; class Insecta; order Lepidoptera; family Tortricidae; genus Notocelia; species Notocelia uddmanniana. The sequence continues at coordinate 18,833,290 of LR991054.1, read as the reverse complement.
AGCCTAGACTTGTTCGTTTGTCCAACAGCTCGTTCGCGATATGTTGCAGACTTGCAGTCGACAAGTTTTGGAGCCGAAAGTTGTAATTTTAATAATATAGTATTATAGTATAGGTAGTTTGATTCACCGAAATATTTATCACGGAGGAACGCAATATTTTTATTATATATTTATCAGTCGTCCAGGCTATAAAAATAATACAAAAATCATTATCTGTTTCGTTATTTACCATCGAAACCAGATAAATTTTCGTGGACCCCCACGTACAAACTGTGAACCCCTATTTTTTTGCCACTCCAGCGTAGACCCCTGTCACATCGTTCGTGGACCCCTGGGGGTCCACCTGGACCACTTTGGGAACCCCTGATTTACGCCCTTTGATCAGCACGAGATCACCAATTTTATCATATGTAAAGCATTATCAGGTTATAGGTAGCAGACCCTCCACCCTTCAGTGTAGGCATCGTGCATAAGTTTTATATAAAAAACAAACAGACGCCGGTGCACTTTAGAAACTGCTACTCGATGATCTTTTCGTTGATCCTTCACAATTTTCTGGTGGATTTGAACGCAAAAAACATGTCTTTACTTTTTATTGTAGCTTTTGGCCTACCTGAACGGAATCGACGGGATTAAGGACATTTCCTTCTTTTTCGTTTTAAAGCGTTTAACTACGACTGCTGTTTGTAGAAATCCCATTCTTTCTATAATTAGTCGTGTAACGTAACCTTCGCGGGACAAAACCCGACGCTTAATTTACTGGGTTTTCGACATATTTTAAATGGTTTCCACTTTAAACGGGTATTTACCCAGGAATAAGGTTATTATTATTATTTATTTAAACAACTACACGTTTAAAAGAGTGTAAATGTATAGGTATTTGATATAACTGAATAGAAAATCAAAGTTTCATAATGTGAATTTAAACTTTTGAACGGCACTGTACATACTTAAGTAAGGTACGGCCCGGTAAGCGGGCTCTTCAGCGATTTGTTTTTGTTTTAGCATATGCTCAGCATATACCGATCTTACCATAAAGCAGCCGAAGAAGCAAACGTCTTAATCATCTCTGCGTGTGGCTATGGCTCCATTCCGGGGGTCATGGGGTTCGTGCACCTAGAAAATTATTTTAATGGTATTGGCGACTACATTTACTTACTACTGTTGAGATTTTAATACATAACAAGGTTCTGTTTGCGACTTTGTTAGTATACACTACCGTCAGAAAGTTTAAGACCAAACACAAAATACGCAAATGATCAACCTTGATTGATTATTCATTCAACCTTGATTCATCTGTCCGTAGTACTCTCGACCAATTTGCAAAAGTCCAATCCTTGTGAGAAACAGCCCAGCGCATTGCAATCTTTTCCCCTGTTTTTAGTTTCATTTTCATAAATTATTACGCAAAATATGTTTGCGTAATAATAATTTATGAAAATAAAACTAAAAATTGTGTTTGGTCCTAAACTTTTTGACGGTAGTGTAAGTAAAAAAATTAAATGTTGTGTTATTTTGACACATAATTAATTAGGTAAGCTTTATGTAAGTACTGAGAAAACATGTTTGTATCAAATCGCGTTTGTAGAATCAAAAAATAAATCTCGAGGCGCCCTGCCTGTGTGCCCAGCTCACCCACTCACACTCCTTGTCATGCAATTGTTGTTTTCAGGTACACTGCAAACAGTTGAATGTTATACAGAAATAGAAATGCCAAAGAGAGTGTATAGTTTAAAAAATATATTATGTGGCGGCGATAATTGCCTCGTGCATTATGGGACGTGGAATTCCCTAGTACATGAATTAAATAATTTCCCAGAATACTTTCGGATGCGAAACGAAACCTTTCCCGAGTCCATATATGGACCAGAGCCAGAGGAAATGAAAAAGTACGTTAGTTCTAAAAAATGTTATTTATCTACTACTCATAATCATAACTATACTGCATTTATGACTTGTATGTTAAATACAATACCTACTGTATGCACAAAATCAATTCTAATTATTATTTCCAGGTCATTTTTTCATCGAAAAGGCGGTAAAACTTGGTTTCCGTACCCAGGGCCTGATAGCAACATTATAGATATGACTCAGCGATACTTACACACGGAAAATGTGCATAGGCCAGTTCATTACAAGATGTACACAACTATGCCACTACTGATTCATTTAATTTTGATTATCCCGATTTTCTATTGTTACTACTGGTTATGTTATTTCAAGTGCTTCAGAAGTTTGTTACGGAGGTATCCTCGATTTTTTACAGCGGGGTTTATGAGCCATGAAGGGCCAAGTGAAGAAACCATGCACGACACAAAATATAGCTTTGTGTTATGGGGAAAAGGCCGGAATAAAGATAAAAAAGAAACAATGCATGTAAAGGTAACTTAAATAAGCTTTTATTGCCGACTGTACCGTTTTCCACAATCATCAACTACTGGTTGAGCCAAAACACGACGTGTTTATCTTGTGTAGTTTAGGAGTTGCTATGGCCACCTTCTGCCTCCATTATCAGATCAGCTCGTTGGTATCATAATAATGTATTGTCACCGAACTTACATACATACATACTCGTTCGTAACTATGCCAAATTTCAGCTCAATCGGATAGGTACCGGCAAGTGGCTGAAAAAGGGATTGCAAATTTTGATGACAACTGACATACAAACTTACATAATTAATAATAATTATTATTATATAATAATAATAATGGCGTAGATCGTAGTGACGACCCCATCGCCCATCGGTTCCCAGTGCAATCAGTCAACGTAGGGCGGCTTGTGGCGAGCTGTTAGGGAGTAGCGACTCTACGTACCTGAGTACTCCCTGTGGATTGGTTGTATGAACAGGCCCGCCTCTGGCTTTCCTTAACCGGCTGTCCAGAGTGGAGTCGCTGCATGGAGCTGTTGCTCGGGGGTAGATGTGTTCACCTAAGTGGCGAGTTGGCTATATGTTTAAAGTCCAGTGCCACCTCTCTACCCCCCGCCCTATGCACCGGTGTTGCCTTAGGCCATTTTTTAATGTCGCTATTTACAGGGGCCCATCTAGCGGGGGACAAGTCACCGTCTGCCTGAGATAAAAATGAGAGACAGTTTTATTAGGCAGACGTCTGTTGTCTCAATAGCCCAGCCATTAGTCCACCAGATTCACCCAATAATACGGTTCATTAGATGCCATCAACAAGCAATAGTCCCTGTACACCCTGGCGGGTGCTGTCTCTGTGTGCGTCCCATGACACGGACAGGGACAGCATCCGTTCGGTGTACCCCTTGTATTTCATTAAATTCTCAAAAGGGCTTCTACGTGTTGGCTATGGGTACTCGGTTGGTACTTCGGCTCCGCGCACGCCTTCCAAAGGTCCGGGACACTATTGTCCCGTAGCGGAAAAGACATATAATAATAATAATAATAATGGGTTCTAGCTGGTGTACCTCTACGTGTTATATTCCCACGCACGCCTTCCAAATGACCGGGTTTGACCCCGTGAATTTAGAACGCAGATACATAATAATAATCACATTATTGCATTCATGTTTTGATTATACTTATATAGCAGATCTTAATAACTGTTAACGTAAGAATAAAACATGACACCCTGTAAAGGTATTGCAAAATTAACTTAATTATATCCTAAAGGTACATTACAAAATTACACAGCGGTGCTACGATCATGTGGAGTATTTCACTGATATCTCTATAATAATAAATAATAATAATAAAATGATTTATTGTCGCAAGAAAGCAAAAAACAAAACAAAAGTACAAATGCACAAAGGAAAAATAATAATTAAAAAGAGGAACGGTGCGACAATAGGCTCGGGCTCAGCGTTTGCTGCGAGCCTGGTCGGCTGTACAGCGCTATCTCAATATATTGTACTTTGTGATTCTAAAGAGCTTTGGCACCCAATCCCATGCCTACAAATGTTGAAACCACTAACTTGAAAATGCAGGCCATGAGTATATGTACGTATTGTAGAAAATAATATGCATATAGATAAAGTTATGTATATAAAACTCACCTTCGGCTCGTTTCATAAACCCACACTGTCACATAAACTAATAATATACCTAATAGGCAACAAACTTTCGAAAAAGAAATAGATTTTTGATTGATCGCAGAGTAAAGTGTAACGTTATTTTATTAATGAACAAATCTACAAAATATGGCATGGGTACATGTCTTTAGCCCGAGGAAAATAATTTTTGTTACATTTCAGGTTTCTGGAACGCACCCATACGAGGCCACGGCAATAGCCTTTATTTTTTCGGCAATTACTGTACTAAGGGATAATCTTCATATGCCAAAGTGAGTGCCTATTACATTACATACGTGTAACACACATTCTTTTTAGCGTTAGCGGAGTATGGATTTTTATTGTCACTTCCACTTCATTCACAGTGGTTTGAGACGTAGGAGCCCACCGTATACCCACGTTTTCGCAGTAATAGATGTCGGTGCTAGCTTCCCTAACATATAGTAGTAGATTGTATGGCAAGAAGGGTCTAAAATAAGCATGACTCCACTTTTCGAGCACGGGAAGTGAAAAATGGGTTATTTTCGGAATAACATGTATTGTATGATACTGCCTACATGGTGCCGCTTTTTTTAGGGTTCCGTAGTCAACTAGGAACCCTTATAGTTTCGCCATGTCTGTCCGTCCGTCTGTCCGTCCGTCCGCGGATAATCTCAGTGACCGTTAGCACTAGAAAGCTGAAATTTGGTACTAATATGTATATCAATTACGCCGACAAAGTGGTAAAATAAAAAGTGGAAAAAAATATTTTATTAGGGTACCTCCCCTATACGTAAAGTGGGGAGTGATTTTTTTTTTCATTTTAACCCTAACGTGTGATATATTGTTAGATAGGTATTTAAAAATAAATAGGGGTTTACTAAAATCATTTTTTGATAATGTTAATATTTTCGGAAATAATCGCTCCAGAAGTAAAAAAAAATGTGTCCCCCCCCTCTAACTTTTGAACCATAAGTTTTAAAAATATGAAAAAAATCTCAAAAGTAGAACTTTATAAAAACTTTGTAGGAAAATTATTTTGAACTTGATAGGTTGAATAGTTTTTGAAAAAATTACAAAAACTACGGAACCCTACACTGAGCGTGGCCCGACACGCTCTTGGCCGGTTTTTTAATTAATGGATGTTATTGTAGAATATTTATATTTACTATTCCTTTTTAATCGACTTCAAGATTTCAAAAGAGGAGGTTATCAATTCGGTTGTTTTTTTTTTTTATGTTTGTTACTCCGTCATCTTAACCAATTATGAAAATTCTTTATTTGATTGTTAGTATATATATCCAAGTTGGTGCCGTTTCTGTCAAAACGCAGTTATGATGATGGGATCCATAAGGAATTGAGGGGACTCCTCAAATCTTAAAGGCAAAGAGATAGTGATTTTTGTGTTTTTATCAACAAATCGAGCATTTTCATTCAAAAAAGTGACATTTGATGAAGTGGAACTGCTGATGATGATCAGAACAGAACTCTTCAACGACGAAAATTTCACGTTTGGCGATTTGTCCTCCTAGCTGTGTTTGCTAAGCAAGTTCTAGTTTCACGATTATTTTTTGTCATGCTCGATTTCTGATGATGGGATTCATGAGGAATTAAGGGAACTCCTCAAATATTAAAGGCAAACATACAAAAATGCGACATTTGATGAAGTGAAACTGCTGATTATGATCAGAACAGAACTCTTTAACGACGAAAAGTTCACGTTTTGCGATTTGTTCTTCTAGCTGTGTTTGTTAAGCAAGTTCTATTTTCACGATTAATCTATTAGGAATCGAGGGAACTCCTCAAATGTGAAAGGCAGACAAATAGTGATTTTAGTATTTTCATGAACTAATCAAGCATTTTCATTCAAAAAAGTGACATTTGATGAAGTGGAACTGCTGATGATGATCAGAACAACTCTTCAACGACGAAAATTTCACGATTGGCGGTTTGTCCTCCTAGCTGTGTTTGCTAAGCAAGTTCTAGTTTCACGATTATTTTTTGTCATGCTCGATTTCTGATGATGGGATTCATGAGGAATTAAGGGAACTCCTCAAATATTAAAGGCAAACATACAAAAATGCGACATTTGATGAAGTGAAACTGCTGATTATGATCAGAACAGAACTCTTTAACGACGAAAAGTTCACGTTTGGCGATTTGTTCTCTTCGTTTTGTTTGTCAAGCAAGATTCCATGAGAAATTGAGGGTACCTAGTCTTCTACCATTATAAACATACTTATAGCCATTTTTATTTTATTGTTTGGAATCTAAGAGTGCACCATCTAAGTATAATAATCTCTCACCAGCCTCCCCCATTGAAGTAGGTTTTTTTTCTTAATTTTTTTTACATTTATTTTTATTTTCAGAGGAGGTGTCCTTACTACTGGTGCCGCATTTTACGAGACAAAATTGGTTGAGAGACTTCATTGTCATGGCATACATTTTGAGTTTATATCTGACAATATATGAAATGCCACCCATACTTAAACAATAATTTAAATAAAAATTAACATTCATCAGTGTTAGGTAGGTGGAAAGAGTGATGATTAATCAGAGCAACAATGCCGAAGTATTCTAAATCACGTCTAAATCAATTCTCTATGAGTAGTAATATTCTTTTCATATATAGGTAGATAGCTACGTACGTTAAGAGTCCGCAGTAAGCTCGGTTCTCCATAAAAAAGTAGTTTCACTCTCATTTTAAAACGTCATGCTAGAATAACGTGAAACTTTGTATACACAATGGGATCCGGCATAGCTAGGTCGGAAAGTAGTTTCTGTTGCTTGAAATTACAATGGAGAAAAAATACAGCTATTATTAAGGTTTTCATACAAGACGTAAAAAACTCAAAAACTTGCTGTATTTTTTTCTATTAGGTACAATTTCTAGCAACACAAAATAATATCCCACCTAGATATGGCGGCTTCCATTCTCTATACCTACAAAGTTTCATGTTATTTCAGCAAGGCGTTTTAAAATGAGAACGAAACTACGTTTGTATGGAGAATCGAGTTCAGCCGAATGAAAATAATAGCGAAGACGCGGCGCGGGCAACAGCTATTTAATTTTATTGTATTTGTGAATGTTAGATATTTGGATATTTTTTATATTAAATTTAAATAGTATGGAAGATTTGGTTTGACATAGAGTTGTTGATAACCAGGATTATACATAGGACACATACATAGGACATTAGGACATTACATAGGATACATTATTTTATCCCCATAAGTTTCTGTCAAAAAAAAACATACATTTTCCACAATCATCATTCATTAACTACTCGTTGAGACGGTTCGAATGAGCACAAGCACGATGGGTTTATCTTGTGTAGGTAGTTTTTGAGTTTCAATGGCCACCTTCTATCTTTTAAGAACCGCTAGGTGGTACCAGAATATTTTTCGGGATCTTCCAACACATGCATATTAAAATGCTTGACGGAAGGTTCTAACATCCTCTTTTTGTTACAACCTATGTGTAAAAAACTGAAATATTATTTTTGTATTGTATTGTCACCGAACTTAGTAATACTTATGCCAAATTTTAGCTCGATCGGACACCGGCAAGTAGCTTAAAAAAGGGTAGCAAATTTTGATAACAACTTGCATACTTAAATACGAACAGTGCAAGTAACCTAATGTAAAAATCGTCCATATAAACTGATGAAAGTTGATACGGGAGATTTATAGTGGGTATAATATATGTCTAACGCAAGGTCGTGTATCAAATCAACCTTGTACATTACGTATTGGCTTGGCTGACGTAACTACAACCGGTTGTCTGTTTTGTAGAGGTAAGTGCGTGGCCACAACACTGACTGACGCCAAAATCGGCGGTGCCCGTCCGTAGAACTAACTCCGTAGAAGTAAATTAGGGTTTGAAGTTCCGAATTGTATGAAAATTCTCGGGAATTTTAGGACATGTTAAATATTACTTTTAACATGTCTTAAAATTAATATCATCGTTTTTTAGGTGCGGCGCTGAAACGCAGTGTTGTACTGGCCACACGCTCTAAGGTGATATTTTTGTAATCAATGATTGTATGTCATGTATTTAAAAACTAAACTTTGTATAAAAAAGTAATGTGTAATATTTTACGTTTTTTTTTGTGGAATCTAGAATGTTACGCATTTGGCTGTTTTTCGGAACTTTTTCAGATTAAAGGTAACTACCTATCCTGAGAAAATCTGCTTAAATCTGGGACAACATTTAATAATGAAGTCCGCAACCTGCACTGGGCTAGCATTGCCCACTCACTCTCATTCATGAGAAGAGACCACGAATAGACCTGTACCAGATTAATACAGAGCAATAACTAAGTCTATAATAGAGATTGGGTTTTACCAATTCGTTTGCTAAACATTGATTGCCTGCATCGTGAAACAAAGAGTTCCGTGTCATCAACTCATCATATAAGCTTAGGAGTGAAGAAAGGCTGAATGATGAGTAAATGAATGAAGAAGGATTAATTGGACCGGCACACTTTTGTTCCATAGGAAAAAAAAATATGGCGTAGAAGTAAATCCAGCAGAGGGCGAGTCACCGTCTGCCTGAGATAAAAATGTGATACAGTTTTATTAGGTAGACGTCCGTTGTCTCACTCAATAGCCCAGCCATTAGTCAATCATATTCACCCAATAGTCCGGTTCATTTAGATTCCATCAACCAGCACTATTGCCCGCCAGAGTGTATAGGAACTATTGTATAGGGAATAGTCCCTATACACCCTGGCGGGTGCTGTCTCTGTGTCCGTCCAATGACACGGGCAGGGACAGCATCCGCTCGGTGTACCCCTTGCATTTCATTAAATTATCAAAAGGGCCTCTATGTGTTGGCTATGTGGTACTCGGTTGGTACTTCGGTACCTCGGTACTTGGGCTCCGCGCACGCCTTCCAAAGTTCCGGGACACCATTGTTTTTTTACGTGTACGCACACTATTACCAAGTTAGATGCCACATTTCACCTTTCTAGGTCACCTGGAAGTGTGATTGATAGTTTTTTGATTACTAGTCAGTCAGTTAGTGGTAGAAATGCCGTTTTTTGGAATTTAATAGGTATCTCAATAGTGTCGACCGAAGTTTCGGTTTCGGCCGGTTTCGGCCAAAAAAGGGCCGAACCTTTCGGCCGTGCCGAAACTTACAACATTGTACCTACTTTCGGACCGTAAATTCTAATTAGTCTTTCGAGGCTGGCTGATTGTGATCTGTTAACATTAAAGATCGAAATATTATTTTAGTTAATTTTATATCTAGTTTAGAAGCTGTTCGATTTAGTCATTCCCAAAGGCATGGGATAGGAGTTTGGTTGTTCTTCTTCAAAACTGAGACCACAGAGAACTTAAGTACTATGCTCGATGATCTAATGGGCTACTGAAGAAGTTGGGCTTGAGATGAACATGGACCAAACGAAGGACATAACTAACGTCCATGTACCTATGTAGTACGTACTCCAGTTAAGATCAGAGACTCTACGCTCAAAGTTGTCGACAAATTTGTGTACTGTCCCTGAGCTTAGGACAAACGGTTTAGTTGGGCAGGAGCAATTTCGAGAAGGAGATCAATTCAAAAATAACTTGGCTGGGTGGCGTTCGGGAGACGCAATATCTTTTCGTCATGTATCGATTATCCTCTCGTCAATTGTTAGTCTTTGACCAGGGCGTGTTGCCATTGATGACCTATGGCTCCGAAAAAGGAGGGTCAAAGTCTCTCAAAGAGCGATGGAGAGGGCTATGGCCTATGCTCGAAGTTACTCTGCGATATCTTAAAAATGACGATACCCGCAGACGAATCTACGTAACTGACATAGCCTGAAGGCTTGCTAAACTAAATTAGCAGGAGCGGACCATATTGCCCGGAGAACCGATTGTCGGTGGGGCAAGCGAGTTCTCGAGTAGCGATCACGTACCGGATGACTTAGCGTAGGAACAAGGAATGTTGCAGAGCTGCCCCTACAAGGTTGCTGAGGCTTGAGGTGGGCTGATCACCTGATTAAGGTCGCGTGGGTCCGCTGGATGCGGGTGGCTCCTAATTGATTGTTTTGGCATTCACTGGGGGAGGTCTATGTATGACATGATGCCCGCGGTTACCTATCATCATCGCATCTCCCGCCATCGAGCTCATCCCCACACCTTGGAGCCATTGCGTTCTCGTACAGCACGTTTCAATAAAGTCAAAGTCAAAGTCAAAATATTCTTTATTCAAGTAGGCCTAGCAACAAGCACTTTCGAATCGTCAGTTATAACATGTATTAACATATACAGGGTGTCCCAAGAAGTAGTGATATACTGAAGCTGGGAGGTAGAGAACCTAGAGGGCTATCTGAATCACCCCCATGTATGTTCCGCGATTTTTAGTATTTTCGGAGTTATGATTTTTTTTTTAATTTTTCACCTATTGCCGCGTACGATGAGATTTTTATTTATGGTGACGTGAATTATTGCGGTAGATGCTTGATTTTTTTTTGTGTGCTAAGCTGATAGATAGGCCAATTCAGTATGGTAACATTTACTATCGTTAGATCTTTGAATGGCATAAAAAAAATTAAATGCCAAGAAAGATAAAATTACCCAGTATGTTCACAACTTCAAGGGACCTTAAAAAAATAAAATCACATAAAAAATAATTACCGATTGGCTTTTAAAAACTTGCTCTATCTATCGGGTAGCTACCCTGAAAATTTCATTTTATTATTAATAAAGCTTCAATCAAAAAATTGAAATCTAAATGTGGTAAGTGCACAATTTTAATTTACATAATGATTAATGCAAGCAAAGCAAAACCTTTCTAAATAAATTTCGTTCTAAATCACGCACTGGCCATCAATAGAAAAAGAACAAAAAACAAAAGACGGTTGACGCATGAGAAAATTTTCACGTTGATTGGTCATCGTTGTTATTTTACAATAATTTAAAAATTGTGTTTTAATACTGTTAATTGTTCGTTTCCCTAATCATTTTGGCTATTCATATGGACTTTGACTTGCATTACGATTTGGATTAGTGTTATTACCTGGAATCGACGAGTTGGCATCATTTAACTGGACTTGAGTTTGCGTGTAAGTGATCATGTTTACTTCACGTGATTACGCAGAAATGCATTACTATTACAGTTATGCTAGGGGGAATGCGGCGGAAGCTTCAAGGCTGTACCGGGAACATGTGGAACGAAGAGGCGGGCCTCAACCTGAAACGTTTCCTGACTATCGCATGATCTTAAGAGTACATAATGCGTATTTGGCAGGTCACATACCGGGTACGAAATCAGGCCGTATGGCCACTATGCCGGATCCTGATGTAGTAGATGCAGTTGTTGAAGAAGTAGAAAGAGACCCGTCGACCAGTGTGAGAGTTACGGAACGTTGTACCGGACTTTCTAAATCTCAGGTACATCGTACACTACAGACCGTAGGATATCATCCGTTTTACATTAGAAAAGTGCAACAGTTGAAACCGGAAGATTACAATCGGCGAATTGAATTCTGTCAGGAAATGCTGAGGAGACAAGCTGAAAACGAAAAATTTTTTAACTAAATTTTGTGGACGGATGAATCCCACTTTAGACGCAATGGGATTTTTAATATGCACAATTATCACTCATGGGCAATTGAAAATCCGAATTTAAAAAGGGAATCGACATTCCAAGAACACTTTAGTGTTAACCTTTGGTCTGGCATACTTAACGGTAAGTTAATCGGGCCCTTTCAGCTGCCAGACCGCTTGGGCGGTAATCACTTTTTAAATTTCTCTCTGCCCCTGCTGTTAGAAGATGTGGATTTGGAGACACGCAGAAACATAGTACTGCAGTGTGATGGTGCACCATGCCATTTTGCCTTGGACGTGAGAAACTATTTAAATCAAAGATACCCTGAAAGATGGATTGGTCGTTGCGGCCGGGGTGACGCCTGCCTTATAGCCTGGCCTCCACGTTCCCCCGACCTAAACCCCATAATTTTTTTTCTATGGGGATATTACAAAGACCTCGTCTACTCGAGAGAATGCCGCAATTTGGACGAGTTAACCCGGAAATTGAGAGTAGCAGAAGAAACCATTAAAAATAATAGAAGTGCATTCAGACGTTTAAAAGACAACTTTTTCCGGCGATGTCGCACTTGCATTGAGCAACAGGGGGGCCATTTTGAAAATTTATTGTAATTAAACACCTTGTAATTGGTTTTACTTTGCTCGCATTAATCATAATGTAAATAAAAAATTTGCACTTACCACAGTTAGATTTCAATTTTTTGATTGAAGCCTTATTAATAATAAAATGAAATTTTCAGGGTAGCTACCTGATAGATAGAGCAAGTTTTTAAAAGCCAATCGGTAATTATTTTTTATGTGATTTTATTTTTTTAAGGGCCCTTGAAGTTGTGAACATACTGGGTAATTTTATCTTTCTTGGCATTTTTTTTTTATGCCATTCAAAGATCTAACGATAGTAAATGTTACCATACTGAATTGGCCTATCTATCAGCTTAGCACACAAAAAAATCAAGCATCTACCGCAATAATTCACGTCACCATAAATAAAAATCTCATCGTACGCGGCGATAGGTGAAAAATTAAAAAAAAAATCATAACTCCGAAAATACTAAAAATCGCGGAACATACATGGGGGTGATTCAGATAGCCCTCTAGGTCCTCTACCTCCCAGCTTCAGTATATCACTACTCCTTTTGGGACACCCTGTATATTAATTAATTATTTAGAGCAATTTATTGATGCTATTATTATTCTTTAAAATAAATATTGTGTTGTTGTAGACATGAAGTAAGAAATTATATTGTAGTAAAATTCACAATAGGATCGTCAAAACATAAATAATAATAATAAAAAGTTTCTAGAATAAAATCAAAATATCAAAAAAAAGATCATATTAATATCTAATGCCATAATGATTAATTTATTAGTATTTCAGTCACAATTAATTAAATAGGTACTTTATACCCAGAACACTTAGGTTGTCAAAGGGCTACAGCATGGGTCTCTTCAAATAAGGCGTGAATAAGAGCCAGGATAATCTGGCCCAGTTTAACCCCACCAAGACACAAGTATACGCGTGCACTACGAAAAAAAATCCCATTCACTGTTGCCCATTCCAATACACAGCCCTCTAGCTCCATCTTAGAGAGTTATAAGGATCCTTGGTGTCGAGATTTCCAGCGATGTCTAGTTTCGGAGTCACTTAGAAGACAAAGCCAGGCTGGCATCCAAAAAGCTATGCTCAATAGAGCGAAGCGATACAACACCCCTGGACAGAGACTTCTATATTATAAGTCACAAGTCCGTCCCCACTGAGTTGGCTGTCACCTCTGGGTGGGAGCACCTGGATACCAGCTTGGGCCTTTTGAATTGCTTCAGAGACGTGCTGTGCGAATCGTGGACGATCCCAAACTCACAAGCGATAATGAACCGTTAAGTTTAAGGAGAAATTTTGCCTCCTTGTGCGTGTCCTATGGCTTGTTTAATGGGTTGTGCTCCTAAGAACTGGTCAATATGATGCCTGCGGCCCCTTTATACCATCGCACAGCTCGCCGTCCACAGGGAATTCACCCTCACACCTTAGCACCTAAATGGTCACGTACGGTACGATTTCAGAGGAATTTCCTTCCTTGGACGCTCCGGTAGTGGAATGAGCTCCATGCCGAGGTTCTTCCGAGGGACTACAGTATGGGGTTCTTCAAGAAAGGAGTGTATACAAATTTAAAGAGTCGGCAACGCGCAAGTGTCACCCTTAGAGGTGCAGCCGTCCATAGGCTGCGGTGATCGTTTACCATCAGGCGGGCCGTACGCTTGTTTGCCACCGACGTGGTATTAAAAAAACTTGTTTATTTAACTCACCTACACGGATTATAGGTGTTTCATTGATCATATGATTCATGTCTAAAAAAATGGCCTACTGACATTTTAATCAACGATTTTAACACGTCTATAAAAGTTTAGAGCCAAAACCGAACCTTCGGTTTCGGTTTCGGCCAAAAAACATGTTTCGGTCGGACACTACTTTTTATCCCTTTCTGTTTTTTCACTTTTATATTCTATAAGTATATGTATAAATGCGTATGTCCTGACTGACTCATTCACTCACTCATCAACGCACAGCCGAAACTACAGGGGCTAGAGAGTATAAATTTTCACTGTAATTCAGATTAATGGCGTAGACATCCAATAAGAAGGGGTTTTCAGAAATTCAACTCCTAAGGGGGTGAAATGGGGGTTGAAAGTTTGTATGTGGATGGAGTAAAATTTTTGGTGAGAGACTTGAAACTTTGTGTATGGACTCCTTATTACCATACAAGAAAAGTATTTTAGCGTTTTGGAAAAATCCACCCCTAAGTGGGTTAAATAGGGGTGCAAAGTTTATATGGGGATGAAGTACAATTTTAGGTGAGAGATTTGAAACTGTGTATAGACTTCTTATTACAATACAAGAAAAGTAATTTTAGCGTTTTGGATAAATCTACCCCTAAGGGGGTTAAATAGGGGTGTAAAGTTTGTAGCGGGTTAAATAGAGGTGCAAATTTTGTATGGGGATGGAGTAAAATTTTAAGTGAGAGACTTGAAGCTTTGTGTATGGACTCCTTATTTACAATACAAGAAAAGTAATTTTAGGGTTTTGGAAAAACCCACCCCTACTTCAGCGGGTTAAATAGGGGCGCAAATTCCTGACTGACTGACTTAATCAACGTCCAGCCCTAACCGTTTGACCTGAAAAGCTGAATTTTTCATGGTAGACTAAGTAACCAGTAAGAAGGGATTTTCAGAAATTCATTTCCTAAGGGGGTAAATTTGGGGTTGAAATTTTATAGAAATAGAATAGAAATTATTTATTTGCATCAGGCACACAATACAAGAATAATAAAAAAAAAACAAAATTAAGTTGTGTGCCAGCAAAAAGGATCAGGCTTAGTATGATGCTACAGCCTGGCGGCTGCAGCGCTGATTTTCAGCCTGATCCCTATGGGTGACATCCAACCACTCGCACAGCACATTATCTGTAAAAATTTAAAAAATACAATAATAAAGTACTACTAAACAAATTAACATCTTAACCACACAAATAAAAAAATATAAACATAACATGACGAAAAAATAGTGTAGGAATTTTAACAATATACTTAGAACAACATATGTACCAAAAGAAAAAAAAAGGAAACTCATAACTCCGACTCTAACACAGATCGGTATACATAGTTGTACAGATACGCTGCTCAGTTGTGTTGAGCTTTTTGCTCGGAACGAAGTATTTTTTTATAAGTATGCCTGAAACTTCCAACCGTTTTAGAACTACGAACGAGTGAAGGCAGATTGTTCCAACACTTAGTGGCAGCGTATCTGAAATTACCACGAAAGGCAGCAGTACTATGACGGGCCATTGTAAGACGATATGAAGAGCCTCTACATTCATATTTACAAGTATCTTTGAGCCAAGAAAGTTTTTTATAAAGATAGCAGGGCATCTCCGTCTTCAGTACCCTGAATAATAATGTTGCCAAATGTAACTTACGTCTGGCTTCCATTTTGAGCCATTTAGACCTTCACCTTCTTCACCTAACGGTCAGGACCCTGGTGGGACCCTGCACCCTGCGTATAGTCGAGCAGTTGTATATCTATAGGGTTTCATGGTTGCGACTTTGAGAACTGCTCTTTGTGCTCGCTCCACCATGAGCATGGTTGTTTTACCAGCAGCTCCTCAGAGTGGTAGACAGTATGTGAGCAAGGATTGGCACAACGATTTATACACCACCATTAGGGTCTTGAAGTCGGCTGAATGACGGAGTTGTTTAAAATTATGCTCCGTCTATCTGTTCTTCTTGGTCTGAGGATTTTCTATTATAAATATTAGGGGACATATTTATTAATTTATTTTGAAGATTTCAAACTCAATTAAAACTTTACTTTTATTAGTTGGCGTTTTAAGTCACCTGGTGAATTTATCCCTAACAAATGGTATCTTCCCGGAACCCCTAAAGATATCTTTGATCAGACCACTGTTCAAAAAAGGTAACAAGGAATGTGTAGAAAACTACAGGCCAATCTCACTTCTTCCCGTGATCTCAAAGATATTTGAGAAGGCATTCCATGTTCGTTTAGTGTCGTTTCTTGATAAATTTAAAATTATTAAAAGTTTTCAGAGGGGAAAATCAACAACATTAGCTGCCTTCACCTTATCAAATAATATTCTGGGATATATGAACATGAGCATGCCTGTAACTGCCATTTTTTTCGACATGAGCCGTGCTTTTGATTTTGTTAGCCATGAAACCCTTTTAGCCAAATGTGAATTGTATGGTATTAGAGGTGTAGCTAATAAATGGCTCAAGACCTACTTGCATGCGAGGACGCAATATGTTGAAGTGGGCCAGATTGATTCTACCAATACCATAATAGCGCATAAGTCATCTACCAAAATTAACAATTTTGGCGTTCCACAGGGAAGTATCTTGGGCCCTCTGCTATTTTTGTTATACGTGAACGACTTACCAAATGTAACAAATTTTGACTGCACGCTTTTCGCTGACGATCTATCCGTTGTCATACCATGTCATGATTCTAGTACATATAATAGTGACATAAATAATACCATTGCTGACATTATTACATGGTTAAGTAAAAATAATTTAAAGGCTAATATTGAAAAGACTACATTTATACAATTCGTGAATAAAAATGGCAATAAACATTCACTGACCGTAACTTTTGCAAACCAGAGCTTAACAGAATCTTTTCATACGAAATTTCTGGGTATATGGATGGACGATGAATTTTCTTGGAGAGAGCATATTAATAATTTATGTAGTAAGATAAACTGATTTTCGTACGCTCTATGGAAACTAACAAAAGTTAGTACAAGAAAAACTGCAATCCAGGCCTATCATGGATACATTTGTTCTTTGCTCAGGTATGGCATACTTCTCTGGGGTAATTCGAGCCATGTACGACGCGTACTCATATCGCAGAAACAGTGTATAAGAGCAATATGTAATCTGGATATTTTGACATCTTGTAAGCCATTTTTTAGAGATTTAAAACTATTGACTGTACCTAGCCTATATATATATGAAGTTTGTTTATTTGTTAAACTTCACCCGGAGTTTTTTAGTAAAAAAAGAGAAATATGTAAGTTTAATACAAGATACCCTGATCGACTCACTATTCCGCCTAAGAAAACAAAATTGTATGGCAAAAACGCATTTTGTATGTCAGTCAGTATTTACAATCGATTGCATGATGACATTAAAGAATTGCCACTTAATTTATATAAATCTAGATAAAAAAAATGGCTGATACAGGAAAGTTTTTACAGCGTCAATGATTATTTTGAATATTATAGATCTTGAAATATTTTATATAGGCTTAAGTAATGACATTTTATCTTATAGATTGTTGATATAGTAATTTTCAAATGTGTTGTGAATATTAATTTATGCTCTTTGACTTGTGTTCTTTTTGCATGCCAGCTACTGGTGAAATGTGTGTTCCATTGCTTATGTAAACCACCTTTTCTATACCATGTTTTATGCAAAATAAATTACTTACTTACTTACTTACTTACTTACTTCTGTCTATAAATGGGGAGAATATTCTTCATGTGGTATCCCTAGAACAACTGTCAAATTACCTCTTAGCCTCAGAGTACCCCAGAGTAGACGTCAAATAATAATACCGCTACGAGCGAGATGGTCATATACTAAATTGAATAAGAGCAACAGAGAGGGATATAATATTTGTTGTCCTTGTCACAGTTCCGCTTTTCTTTATATGCCTCAATGTCATCTAAACGTCATGTCAAATATAGTAGTCGGCGGTTAAGAAATCAAATGTCTAGCACCCCAGGGGTGCTACCGCGAACTTCGAAAATCGAATTTCGTATCGTACCGTCCTTTTCCGTCATATAGAGTATAACACGAGAGTGAAAGGGGCGGCACGACACGAAGTTCGATTTTCGAAGTTCGCGGTAGCACAGCAGAGGGCCTACTCCAAAGTTCGAAAATCGAACTTCGTGTTGTGCCGTCCCTTTCACTCTCGTGTCATACGCAATATGACGAAAAGGGACGGCACGATACGAAGTTCAATTTTCGAAGTTCGGAGTAGGCCCTCAGCACGGCTAGCACAAGACGGCGCGCGAGCTATGTCGCGCGCGAGATAGACTATCCGTCTCTTTCCGTGTGTACCGATTAGATAGAGGCGGATAGTCTATCTCGCGCGCTGTCTTGTGCTAACCGTGCGATTGACTTCTTAACCGCCGACCACTGGTACTACCACGACCACTACTAATTAGTTTGAGGCAAATCAATGATTACCCACCCAGAATAAAGAGGTTGTTTATGGTAAGCAGCCAGACAGACAAGTTTTCATTTCAGCTGCATAAGAGCTTTTCTGTCACATACATGTTCTTGTCCATCACCTTCTTTTAAAATTATTTACTTCTTCTAATATCTAAAATCGCTTTACGCATTAACATAAAAACATTTATGAATCTAGCTCTCAAAGCAATTTTACATTATCCATAGCGTCCGAATCTGAACTGGCCAACTCGGCTGGCTTATGTGTAAATGAACGACAGTTTTCATTGGATTGGCTTACTGGCTTGGCTCAGTGGAGTGGCTCATCAAATGACCTCGTCTAAATAGTCCATTACTCTAAGCCATTAGCCCTTTCGGTGATTGATACGCTAAGCCTCCTTCGATATTATCCCCTTTTTATGGTGAAGGGTAAGGCCTGAATCACACCGGCGCGGCCTGCGGTGGCGGCCAATATTAAATTTGACAGCTAATGACAAGTTTACTATTGACCGCCGCGGCCAGGCCGCACCAGTCTGTGAGAGGCTTAATGTCGGATTCATGATGGCCAACGTACAGGGGTGCTACCGCGAACTTCGAAAATCGAACTTCGTATCGTAACGTCCTTTTCCGTCATATAGAGTATAACACGAGAGTGAAAGGGACGGCACGACACGAAGTTCGATTTTCGAAGTTCGCGGTAGCACAGCAGGATGCAGTTACTCGGTGAGACGAGATGTAAATATTTCTTTCTCTCTTTAATGGATAACTTTATTATTATTATTATTTATTTCTTAATAATCACAATATGGCAGTCGCTTCCGTAAAAACTAGTGCCTACTCCAACTCTTGGGATTAGGTAGCGGACCCCAGCCCGGCTAGTATGATAGCTTATACCGTCACGTTTTATGTGACGTTTCAGTACATTTTGGCCATATAACGTGACGGTATAAGCTATCGTACTAGCCGGGCAGGCATCCTTCAGGATGCAACTGTACTGGGAATAACGCTAGGAGGATGATGATGATTTCTTAATAATCACAACGGTAGGAACTTATACATATTACATTGCACTACAAAACTGTAGCAACAGTTTGACTGTGGAACTGCATCCGTACGTTGTAATCCAGAGGGCCTACCGCAAACTTCGAAAATTGAACTTCGTATCGTACCGTCCCTTTCCGTCATATAGTGTATAACACGAGAGTGAAAGGGACGGCACGACACGAAGTTCGATTTTCGAAGTTCGCGGTAGGCCCTCTGCCCGGCTAGTATGATAGCTTATACCGTCACGTTTTATGTGACGTTTCAGTACATTTTGGCCATATAACGTGATGCTATAAATTATCATACTAGCCGGGCTGGTATTAGAATTTGGTTAAAAAATGGTTGGAATTTGGTTTGGTTTGGTTGGTATTAGGGTTTGGTTTGGTTGGTGGTTTGGTTTGGTGGTTTGGGTTTGGCGTTTCTGTTAAATAAAAGTGACCTCACGTGATCTGTCGAACAACTCAATTAGTCAAGAGAGATTCAGAGCGCAATTTCCTATATTGGCTATGTGCACGTCTGAAACGTCAAACGTCAAAGGTCCCGAGACAATGTCAAAACTCAGAGATGTCAAATAATAACACATGAATATTTTATTTACTTTAGTAAACGAGAAAGACCCCGTATTGGAAATTTTACTGAAACAAATAAGAGAATAAATAAATACATACAAACGAAACGAATCGTAGGAAACCGTTAAGAAACCAATAGAAAACGTGAAAGTAAATTTGACAGTGGTCCCCGGTAAGTACACATTTCTGCCATGGTGTGCGCTACGATCGCCTAGATTACCCCCACCACCTAGTTCGCACATAGCCAATAGCCGTAAGGCGCAATCCGAAGTCTGTGATATTACTAGCCGCAACATGTACGAACCGTACTTAAATGGATTGTGTGATCGGCCCTAAAATATATGATACGTCACGTCACGTTATATGGTTGAAATAAATGTTCTAAAATGTGTCATAAAACGTGACGATATAAGCTATAGTGCTACCTAGGCTGGCAACACTTTATGATTGTGTCATTGCATTTTTCGTGACAAATAAGTCTATTTGGAGATCTGAATTCTGTTTTCTTCCAAATTAAGCGTTGAGCGGTTCCTTGGATTGAATTGGAAGTGTTTGTGAGGCAGTCAACCTCTTTGTCAATGGTACGTACGGCAAAGTAATGTAGAATAAAACATTTTCCTCACCTTACAATCTGAATACTTGTTCCCCTTGACAGGTCGTCATACCCAGAAGGTAAATGCATTTTGTGTCAAGTATTTTGCCTTTGAAATACTACAAACAAAACAATTACTAGAAACTATCAAACTTGATTGGAATCTCCTGAACAAATTCGGGGCTTAGCAGCAAAGGTGGATCTTTTAATCATGTTTCCTGTTGCGTGACTCATGGGTCATTAAGAATCCTCTTGCTCGTATTCTGTCTTTTATTTTGACTATAGTTTATTGTGATGGTTTTAGATGATCTATAACTTCGTTTCTTCGTTTGCGTGTCTTCAAACAAGCAATCTGATGGGGATTTAAGTGTGCTATTTGAATGTTTATGATTATAAAAGTGAACTGTTAAGTATTGTACCAGGTGATATACTAACAAAAAAAAAACTGTTGGTTCTCTCTCTGCATACCAATACCAAGTACAAACTCAACTTAAGTTTTGAATTTCATTATATATGTAATGAGCATGATTAGTAAAAGTTATTATTTTCGAAAATATCACTTGATCAAAAAATGTTTGATGAAGACCTCTATTCATTTTGAAAGACCTAACCAACAAAATCCCATACCATAGGGTTGAGGTAAAAAAAAAGTTCATCTCCACTTTACACATAGGGTAGGTCCGTATATTTTTTTTCTTGGTTTTATTTTATTGCTGTCAGATTTATTGATTTTTCCATGCCAAATTGCAGCTTTCTAGCACTAACAATCACAGAGCAAAGCCTCGGGCAGACAGACGGACATGGCAAAATTATAAGGGTTCCTATTTGACTATGGAACGCTAAAAAGGATTAATTTGTATTTGGGGCACAGACAACATTATTTAAGTAGTAGATTATGCAAACCCACCTTTGCATGCTAATGTAGTTAAAATTATTCTTATGGTGAATGAATAGCCACCGGATAGACCACCGGGGAATGGGCAGCAGCATTCCTAGAGTGCGGTGGAGATACTGCGATCACCAACCCGCATGCCAAGCGTGGCGATTATGGCATTTACCTCCCATGAAATCGGGGGAGGCCTATGTCCAGCAGTGGACATCCTAGGGCTGATATGGTGGTGGTGGTGGAATGAATAGCAAGTATAGAATACCATCTGAATTAATACTTCTGTGTAGATTTCTGGGTAGTTGATATCAGAATTGAATATGAAATTTGAACAAATTCTTCTCATTTTCCAGGTAAATAATGGCTTCCTCTAACACTCTACAAAAAGCAATTGACCTTGTTACAAAAGCTACAGAAGAAGACAAAAATAAAAACTATGAGGAGGCCTTACGTCTCTATGAACATGGTGTAGAATACTTCTTACATGCTGTCAAGTATGAGGCTCAAGGAGAACGGGCCAAGGAAAGCATCCGAGCAAAGTGCCTGCAATATTTAGACAGGGCTGAGAAACTAAAGGAGTATCTAAAGAAAGACAAAAAGAAAAAGCCAGTAAAGGATGGTGAATCAAAGAGTGAAGATAAAAAGAGTGACAGTGACAGTGATTCAGATGACCCCGAAAAAAAGAAATTACAGGGAAAACTGGAAGGTGCTATTGTGGTTGAGAAACCACATGTTAAGTGGAGTGATGTTGCTGGCCTTGAAGCAGCCAAAGAAGCGCTGAAGGAAGCTGTGATCCTGCCCATTAAGTTTCCTCATTTATTTACAGGCAAAAGAATACCATGGAAGGGAATCCTCCTGTTTGGACCTCCTGGTACTGGTAAATCTTATCTAGCGAAAGCAGTTGCTACTGAAGCAAATAATTCTACATTCTTTTCAGTTTCGTCTTCAGATCTTGTCTCTAAATGGCTTGGTGAATCAGAAAAGTTGGTCAGGAACTTATTTGAGCTTGCGCGTCAACACAAGCCGAGTATCATATTTATTGATGAAATAGATTCCCTATGTTCATCACGTTCCGACAACGAATCTGAGTCAGCCAGAAGGATTAAAACCGAATTTCTTGTACAAATGCAGGGTGTAGGTAATGATATGGATGGTATTTTGGTTCTTGGTGCCACAAATATCCCCTGGGTTCTCGACGCTGCCATCAGACGACGATTTGAGAAGCGTATTTACATAGCTTTGCCAGAGGAGCATGCCCGTTTGGACATGTTCAAACTTCATCTAGGTAACACTAAACATATGTTGTCTGAGCAGGACATCAAAGTGTTGGCGGCAAAAACCGACGGCTACTCTGGAGCTGATATAAGCATTGTAGTGAGAGATGCTTTAATGCAGCCTGTTCGTAAAGTGCAATCGGCAACACATTTCAAGAAAGTTTCAGGACCCAGTCCTAAGGATCCTGATGTGATTGTGAATGATCTTTTAACTCCATGTTCACCCGGTGACCCTGGGGCAATGGAAATGACATGGATGGATGTCCCTGGTGAGAAATTGGGTGAACCTCCAGTTACAATGTCTGATATGCTTCGATCACTTGCTACATCTAAACCTACCGTTAATGATGATGATATGGTTAAGCTGAAGAAATTCATGGATGACTTTGGACAGGAAGGTTAACCCAATGTTTAAAATTATTGTGCACTTCAATTATTTTTAAATAATTTGTATCACATGTTGAAATCTTATACTATTTAGCCTTGAATGTAACTTGCAGAATTAATGAAATTAATTTTATGCATCACGAGTTTGAAACTTTAAAATTAATTGATTTGTCATAGCTCTTTTAGTCTTTTTTTCCCAACAGAGGCTGCTTTACTTGACAATAAAAAAACACCTTGTAAACAAAAGTTTATTATCGCCAGGTAGGTATTTCAGACACGCTGTCATAGACCATTTTTTGAAGTCTCTAAAAATAAGGCTTGTTTTAGTTTGGAGATTTCAGGTGATATACTTATATGAAATTAATAATGTGCCTGTTTGGACAGTTTCTTTAGGGTGTATTTGTTATGAGATCCTTTTTATTTGATTTTCATACTATCACCTCAACACCATCATTTAAGGTTTTAGTAAATACGCTTCATGTTGAGCACTTCATTCAAATCACGTAATTGTAAACATTTATTACTCAACACACACACACACCTACATCAACAAACAACACGTAACATTTAAACAGCAGTGTTAAAACAGGCTGGCATTAAAATAAAAAAGTAACTTTTTATTTTTAAACCTGTTATACAGGGTGATTACGGGGTCGTGGAGCAAGAAAGAAGCATTTAACTTACTTTCCCCTAAGGATCACGATGGGTTAGGACTAACAGTACACCAGCGACTTAATTTAGTCAGCAAAAAAAAAAACTGCGATAATTCGAGATCATGGTCACCCTACTATTTCCCAAGAAAACTTATGTCAAGTGCATGGACTTAACAATCGTTGCAGTAAGGTTGTTAGGACGATATTGATAGACAAATAAGAAATTTCTTCGATGCCTACTGCGATTACGTCGATTACTTTGTCGTATTTAGAAGGAAAAGACTGAATAAAAATTTAAACTTTATTTACAAAAACAACGCTAAACGTACTTCAAAAGTTGTTCAAAATGTGAACCCTGTTCCTGTTCGCACAATTCCGCCCGTCGCCTAAGATTGGCCTTTAATCTGTTCAGAGCAAAGCGGTTTTGCTTAACCGTTTCGAAGGCTAAAACAATCCGCTGGCGTAGCTCTTCTACGGTGTTAGATTCTTGCTCATACACCAATCGTTTCACCTCTCCCCAGAGAAAAAAGTCCAACGGTGTGAGGTCGGGGCTGCGAGGTGGCCATGCAACAGGTCCAAGGCGACCGATCCATCGTCGCGGAAATTGTTCATTCAAATAATCACAAACACGGTTATGGAAATGAGCAGGTGCACCATCATGTTGATAATGCAGGTTTTCCAAATAATGTTCCGGGACGCCTCGCAATAGTTCCGGCACAACTTCACGTAACAAGTCAAGGTAATCCATACCATTCAATCTACCTTCAATAAAATGAGGTCCGATAACAACATCGTTAATAACTCCCGCCCAAACATTTAAAGAAAATCGAGTCTGATATGCGTTTCTCCGAGTAAGATGCGGGTTTTCAGCACTCCAAAAATGTTCGTTGTGCACATTGAACAAACCAATACGCATAAATGTACTCTCATCAGTCCACAAGATATTCGTTTCTTCATTTTCTAAAATCCATCGACACATGTTCATTCGTAAGGGAAGATCAGGGGCGGAGATATCCTGGACAGGCTGAAAATGATATGGATGCAATCCAGAAGCGTTGAGCAGTTTCCAGACAAAACTTTGGCTGACATTGTACCTTCTAGCAGCCTGTCGGGTACTGCGTTGCGGATCTCGGAGAAAATATCTGAATATGCGTTGATCCAGGTTCTCGGGTTGCCTCGCCTTGCTGGCCTGTCGCCACCTCGTGCTTGGGCGTGGGTTGGAACGCTGAACTGCCCGTATTCTCGAAGATTATGCACCATTGTATTAATCAAACGTCTAGTTGGTATTGGCAAATTGGGATATCGCTGATGAAACATTTCACTTGCTCTGGTAGTGTTGTGTGTTTGATAGTAAAACATAACCATATCTGATCGCTCGATATTAGAAAATGGGTACGGCGGAGGCATAATTAATTTATTTTATTTTAAATCTTTTTGACACGTTTATTGACTTTGACGTGTTGTGACATTATTACTCATAAATTATTAAGTATTCTATCAGAGAGTTTGTTTTCTAAAAAGGTGTAATATTAAAAGTAGGGTGACCACGCATTTTGAGTCAATAATATTTTTTTAAATAAAAATACGTAAATAACGAATCATCTTTGTTTCAATTAAAATAAATACAGGTAGCATCGCAATCATTTACTGAGTCAGAAAAAAATGGTTGGGATCACGACCCCGAAATCACCCTGTATAAGCTTATAAATATTTACATTTGCTACCGTAAAATTCCAAACTTTGTACCATTAGGTATGTAGTTACATGCACCATGTGTTGTCTGAGTATTTTTGTTTTGTACGTGCCTTGTAGGTAATACGTACAATGTCTTGTTCAATGTTATACTATGAAACGAGCAACATTTGTATATTTATTAGATTAATTGAAATCTCGAAAATCGCTCTAACGATTTTAATGAAATTTATCATCTTCGGGAAAACCTCGGTACTATGTATATTATTATGTGCTTACAGTCAGCTTCAGAGAAAAGTGACCCCCCTGCATAAAAAATATGCAGTGTAGGTCAGGTTTCTTTGCAGCTGACTGTACATTCCCAAAGGTTTAAAAATATTCGTGCAGTCTTACCCTAACTTAAGGCGCAGGGTAGGGCAAGCCATTCTCCATACAAAGGTTGTGCAAGTTTTTTGCGTTAGTTTTGGCACTACAGCATTTAATTTTATTTTTTGTTGGTACATATTGGATATACGCAGAACTTGATGTTGGTATTTTGCATTATTTCAAAAAATATTAAAATAAAAAAATACAAAAAATAATTATAATTAAAAAAGAAAAACATCAAGACATAGCTAACAAAAAAATAAGCATATGGACTAAAAATAGTAACTGGAGTGCAAACACAAACGAAGAAAAACTTGCACAAAGTTTGTATGGAAAGGGCTTGCCCACCCCTTCGCCTTAACAAAAAGTACTGTTCATTTATCTTTGATTACTAAACTTTGTCCGTGCGCGTGTTTTCGAACTTGACTGTAAAATCATTTAGAGTCTCGTCGTCACCCAAACCCGCTGGCAATTAGGTAAATTTTATAGCAACTCCAGGATGATATAAAAATATAATTACACGCTTTTTAACAATTTCACCTTATGTAATTATTTTATCGTCACAGACTAGTCATTTTCGTTGTTTTAAACGGACTATGGTGTTGTCTATCGCATTCGTGAGACCAAAAATGGTACGTTGAGGTGCGAAACTTGTGTAGGTATGTGAAAATACTGATGCAGTTACTTACCACTCAAGTCTCTGCAAGCACTGCACGGTTAACACAATTGACCGCGACTTACATAAACACTGAGCTAGAGGGAATGAGTCCGATAATATTTCTCTTGCGGAGATTTACACCGTCATTTGTGGCCTATTTACATTTTGATTAGTAATTCTGATTAGTGCGAGTGACATTTGCTGCAAGTGAAGTCGTCATTGTTTGGACTCGCACTGATGTAACCTGTAATCAAAGTGTACCTAAATATGCAAAAAAAAAAAGTCATTGAGATCATGAGCTTTTAAATAGAATAGGATTTGGTAGTTCATCCTGCTTTATTCGTTCTTGAAATGTTTTGTATCCATTCTTATTCTGCAAGATCATCTTTATGCTTAAATCTCAACGGCTTAACATTTTTCTCAAAATAACATGTTAATTAGGTGCATATATTATACTTATGTGAAATATACTTTCGCCTTTTATTTTTGTAATATTGATAAGAGAGTATAATAAATATTATTAAATAAAATGTCAAATGTCTATTAATAATATGATACTTAATGTAAATACCTCTTTTATTTTAAGATTGAAATGAAACTGGAATAAAGTTAGGTAATTACAATTTATTTACAGTCACTCATATTTTAATTGTATTCATAACATCATGAGACCTTAGGCAAAATAATAGTAAGTCCAGTGAGTATTATGATGACCACAAAACCGCAGCATTGGAGACGACTCGAAGAGTTAGTTTCTGCAAAGAAAACATGAAGTTGTTTCACATTATATCGAAATTCTGAGAATTTTTTATGACACAGGAGGCAAACGAGCAGACGAGTCGCCTGATGGTAAGCGATTAGCGCCGCCCATGGACACCCGCAACAACAGAGGGGTTGTAAGTGCGTTGCCGGCCCTTAAGATGGGAGTATTTATCGAATACTTGAAATATTTTCATGTCTAATGCTACATTTACACGCGTGCGGAGGCTTGGTAAGCGTCCACAAGCACAAGCGTGTAAACGGGGGTGTTTGGATTGTCTTATGTGAGCTTGTTCCGATCCGGGCTAGTCGAAAGGAGTCCGGCTAGTGTCGATTTTTGAACACAGATTAAAAAAGCTGTTTAATTTTAAAAGGTGTTTAATTTATATCACACCATTGACATAATAATAGTACATCAATGTATCACACGATATAGTTTGGGAACATTTTATTTTTAATTACAAGGTTTTATTTAGTTTGACCTATCCCGTTGTCTGTAATCAAATCTTGCAAGTTAAATTTGATCCACCTCCCGGTTTCCGATTGAGCTGAAATTTTGCATGCATGTATAAATCGGATGACAATGCAATATTATTATGACAGCTGATCTGATGATGGACACAGAAGGTGGTCATCATCATCATCATTTCAGCCGAATGACGTCCACTGCTGGACATAGGCCTCCCCCAAAGACTTCCACAATAAGTTTAGCGATTCGAAGGGCTATATCGGTCACTTGGTAAGCGACCACGTTTCAGTACAGAAGGTGGTCATAGCAATTCTTAAACTACACAAGATAAACCCAACGTGTTAGGGCTCATTCGAACGGACTCAACAAGTAGTTTATGATTGTGCAAAAAATAAGGTAGGCAATAAAAGCTTGTGCCAAAAATGAAATTTTTGATCAAAAACGTTTTTTTTATTATTGAAGACTTCCCATAAGTGGCCTCATGTTTAAAATTTAGTTTTATACGATACACGACCGTCTTTGGGTCACCGACTTACATTATGTGTACCAACTTTGAAGTCAATCGGTCCACTGAGACGGACGGACAGACTGACACACGAGTGGTCCTATAAGGGTTCCGTGTTGCTAAAATAACATGATACTTTGTATACACAATGGGAGCCGCCATATCTAGGTCGGAAATTAGTTTCAGTTACTAGAAATTGTAATCGAAATAATTTTTAAGGAAAAAAAACGACTTCAATGGGGGAGGCCAGTGAAAGATTATTATACTTAGATGGTGCACTCTTAGATTCCATACAATAAAATAAAAATGGCTATAAGTATGTTTATAATGGTAGAAGACTAAGTACCCTCAATTCCTCATGGAATCATGGAAAAACCTTGCTTGCTTGACAAACAAAACGAAGAGAACAAATCGCCAAACGTGAACTACGCGTTGTTGAAGAGTTCCGTTCTGATCATCATCAGCAGTTCCACTTCATCAAATGTCACATTTTTGTATGATACGATTTGTTGTTAAAAACACAAACATCACTATGTTTGCCTTTAAAATTTGAGGAGTTCCCTCAATTCCTCATGGAGCCCATCATCAGACATCAAGCATGACAAAAATTAATCATGAAAATAGAACTTGCTTAACAAACACAGCTAGGAGGACAAATCGCCAAACGTGAACTTTTCGTCGTTTAAGAGTTCTGTTCTGATCATCATCAGCAGTTCCACTTCATCCAATGTCACATTTTTGGATGCAAATGCTTGACTTGTTGATAAAAACACAAAAATCACTATATGTTTGCCTTAAAGATTTGAGGAGTTCCCTCAATTCCCCGTGGATCCCATCATCAGAACTGCGTTTTGACATAAACGGGACCAACTTGGATATATATACTTACAATCAAAAAAAGAATTTTCCAAATCGGTTAAGAAATGACGGAGTTATGGAGTAACAAACATTAAAAAAAAAAAACAACCGAATTGATAACCTCCTCTTTTGAAGTCGGTTAAAAAATACAGCGAGTTTTTGAGTTTTTCACGTGTTGTATGAAAAATTATTAATCGCTGTATTTTTTCTCAATTATAATTTCAAGCAACAGAAACTAAATTTCGACCTAGATATGCCGGCCGGATCACATTGTGTATACAAAGTTTCATGTTATTCTAGCATGGCGTTTTAAAATGAGAGCGAAACTACGTTTGTATGGAGAACCGAGCTTACTGCGGACTTTTAAGGGCTAGAAGGCCTGATTTTTGTTAGGATTCTAACCCATATAAACGGTGGCTACGGGTTTATAAATACATGTAATAAAAGCAGAATTTATATGCACATAACATGCCTAAGCAGTTAACAGACATAGCCCAAAGAATTTTATTACCAAACTTAAGTGGCAGTGGGCGGGTCACATTGCCCGGCGAACCGATGGCCGGTGGGGCCAGCGAGTTCTCGAGTGGCGACCACGTACAGACAACGCAGCATTGGAAGGCCCCCACGAGGTGGG
Organism: Notocelia uddmanniana; assembly: GCA_905163555.1. Taxonomy (NCBI): domain Eukaryota; kingdom Metazoa; phylum Arthropoda; class Insecta; order Lepidoptera; family Tortricidae; genus Notocelia; species Notocelia uddmanniana. The sequence goes on along the minus strand of LR991054.1, from coordinate 18,803,644 downwards.
CTGATTCCGCGGATTCCGCTGGATGCAGGCGGCCCATGACCGGTAGTTGTGGCGGTCTCTGGGGAAGGCCTATGTCCATTCTATGTAGAATGTTATAATACCATGAAAGCTGTTGGATATTTAAGAAAACTGCCAAGTTAAGGCTCAAAATGCATTAAGCCGCAATAAATTAGTTTTACTGTAAACAATCTAGTGCCAGACTTGACACCTTTTTAGATAATCGACGGAACTTGGCAGTCATTTAGATCAAAATTCTTTTATATTGATTTAAACTTGCACGATTTTTACACATTATTATTGGTAAACAGGACGGGAATTCCTTTGCTGGTGTAGACGACAACCACGCATCGCATATTGAACTTGGCTGCCTTTTTCACATTTAAGTATGTTTTTGATGGGATACCATTACTTTTTGAAACTTCACCAAATAAACAAGTGCGTGCAATAGTATGGTACCACCGAGCTGATCTGATGATGATAGAATATAAAGACAGAATGTGGCCTTAGCAACTCTTAACCACACAAAATAAACCCGTCGTGTTCGGTCTCATGACTGTGGAAATAAAAGTACAGTAGGTAGCCAGTAAAAGCTTGTACCAAAAATGAAATTTTTGAAAGAAACTTATCACAACTGTGGACTCCCAATCACGATGTCACGATCTATTTGGCTACAATCTGGTCCGTTTTGCCAAGTTACAATGTTTTCAAGTTTATACTTATAACACTGTCAGCAAACAGTCGGTGTTTTATTGGGGCCTTTTACTCGAGGCATTGTTATCACAATACCTATACACTAAAGTCGAGTCCAGAATTAGGCGAACTAACTTAACAGCCGAAAATATTGCCTGACATAGGAAAAAATAAATAGTGATAGGTTTAAGTCGATATAACCTTGTGTCTTCTATAAATCTGATTTTATTTATATTTTATCAAGTAATTGTCGTGTAAGTATTGTCGAAAGCCGAATGGCCTGCTTTGTTTGGCCAATGGTCCGAACTGTCAACAAAACAAAATGGCGGACAGTGTCCTTAACGATGTCCAAAATGATGTTCAATGTATTTTTAATACCAATCAATTTTTATTATTATTATTTTGCTTAGTAAAATTATTAGTTTGATTCCAAACACAATAATAATGACTAACTAGAATTTTTATAGATCGATATTAACAGCACTAGCCAAACCGTGGCAACATTAGTGTACAATGAACTGTCAAGTTAGTTCGCCTAATTCTGGACTCGAGTTTAGTATGTCAGAATTACCGCGAATTTCGAAATTGTTTGGATTTTACTTAAGAGGGCGCAGTACGCTTGGTTCTCCATACAAACGTATTTATGATGCCATGCTAGAATAACATGAAACTTTGTATACACAATGGGATATCTAGGTCGGAAATTAGTTTATGTTGCTAGAAATTGTAAAAGAAAAAAAATACAGCGGTTTTTTGAGTTTTTTACGGCTTGTATGAAAAATTAATAATCGCTGTATTTTTTCTCCATTACAATTTCAAGCAACAAAAACTAATTTCCGACCTAGATGTGCCGGATCCCATTGTGTATACAAAGTTTCATGTTATTCTAGCATGGCGTTTTAAAATGAGAGCGTAAATAAGTTTGTATGGAGAACCGAGCGTACTGCGTACTCTTAAATATTCATGATACGAAGGTATTACCTATTGTGCGAAGTAGGTGGTGGGGGTAAGCTAGGCGATCGTAGCGCACACCATGGCAAAAATGTGTACTTACCGGGGACCACTGTCAAATTTACTTTCACGTTTTCTATTGGTTTCTTAACGGTTTCCTACGATTTGTTTCGTTTGTATGTATTTATTTATTCTCTTATTTATTTCAGTAAAATTTCCAATACGGGGTCTTTCTCGTTTACTAAAGTAAATAAAATATTCATGTGTCATTATTTGACATCTCTGAGTTTTGACATTGTCTCGGGACCTTTGAAGTTTGACGTTTCAGACGTGCACATAGCCAAAAATAATCACCGAGTCAGGTGCCAAGCTACTCCGTGCTCTACCAGTTCGGAATTGTAAAATTGTTACTTGTACTTAGCTGTGAGAAACGGGCCCGGACTGTACCATCTAAACAATGAAATTATATCTCTCGCCACATATCATCTACAATTTTTTACCGACTTCAATACGAGTAGAAGGAAGAAGGTATTCAGTTCGTCTGCATGTTTGTTTGTTTTTTTTTTGTGTATTTCCCCGATAGCTCTTGACCACGTAGACCGATTTTCAATTTTTTTTTGTTTCAATGCAGGTACCCTGACATTGGTCTCATATAAATTTGGTGAAGGTCTGATGATGGGATCTAGGAGGAATCGAGGGAACTCCTCGAATTGATAGCACGCATATACCGATTTCGCTATTTTCTGTAACCAAGCATTGGCTCACGGAAACCACAAATTGTGGCATAGCAAGTACAAAATTGGAGTCGGTTTTTTTTGTTATAAATTATTTACCTACACTACTGTGAGATAAATCAGATAAACAAGTCACGTGAACTTCGATTATGCCCTTTCAGTACGGCAAGCTTGTACATAAAATCTACCCAGTATACTTGGTAGATTTTATGTATGTACATACAAGCTTGGTTCGGTCAGTGAAATTATATCTGCTCCTCGGTTCTGTAGGGAGTTAACTCATTTATTCCGTAAAAATATTTTTATTATATGATGTAAGTAACTAAAATTTACGGTTTTCGCAATTTTTCCTTTATATGTGCTACTAGCATTTGCCCGCGGCTTCGCCCGCGTACTAAGCGAAATTTTTAACCGTCTACAAAAAACAGGTTCGTATGTTTGTCCACGATTATCTCGCGTTTGGCTAAACCGATTTAGATGCGGTCTCCAGAAAAGTAGTTGTTACATTCTGGGGTTTCGCTATACGAAGTTTGGTGATTGTGATTCATTAACAGATGAACAGATAAAAAGTTAGTATACATTCTGAGAACCGGCAAACTGTTGAATTTCATTTGAATTTGGCAAAAATAAGGATCGAAAACTATTATCATACATTTCCGAGATGAAATAAAAGCATGTCTGAAATGGCTCTTAGTAAAAGTATCTGTGTACAACAGTAACACCAATAGGTCTGTAAACGACCTAACAGCGCGCAGCGGCCATAAACTTTGGTCCTTTGAAGTACAGAAATACGGCTAATTCAATACCATGTGTAACATTTATTTTTCCTACAATTAAATTTATTAGGTAGGTTTAGCCAGTTACCATTGGAGCATCCAAAAAGAAAATTTGGCCTCACTTCCATTCGCACTTCTTACTGTCAGTCCGTCTGTTACAACCAAGTTGCTTTTACTGGACCTATTGAATTGCAATTTGGCACAAACTATCAAGAATTTAGAGCGCTCGTGGCCCAACGGCACCCGCCTACCGCGTGCGTGACCGCTTTGAGTGGTTACTAACTGACTCTCGTGCTTTGAAAGGCACGCTAAGCCGTTGATCCCGGCTGCAATCGTTAAGCCAAGTTAGAGCCCTTCGAGTGGCTTGCGAACTTCTAACAGTCAAGTTGCCCACTCACTTGACAAAGGGGGGTCGAAGTTGCACCGCGTCCGTAGGGAGTACCCACCGTTACCATACACAGAACCCCTGGGTGGTGCTAAAACTGCAACAAAAACTGGCAACCGTACTAGTCTTCTCGAAAATCTCACGGTTCGTAAATAAATGCCATACGATTAAAAAAATGATGAAGGTTGATTTAAATGCAAAAAATATCGAAACCTCTATGTCGTTTTTAAAAGCAAATCCATAGATACCCCACACGCCTATATAGTAACATTAAACTTTTTTGCATATAGGTATGAATGGAGTGCCAATTTTTACCTCAGATTCGCATTAAGAGACCTCTCGGATGCTCAGATATCGATTTTGAACGAAATCGGGACGAAAAAAAAGAAAATCAATATGGCCGCCACTTTCACAAATTTTACCCTGGATTCGTATTAAGAGACCTCTCGGACACTCCGATATCGATTTTGAACGAAATCGGGACGAAAATGAAGAAAATCAATATGGCCGCCACTTTTTTCAAATTTTACCTCAAATTCGTATTAAGAGACCTCTCGGACGCTCAGATATCGATTATGAACACAATCGGAACGAAAATGAAGAAAATCAATATGGCCGCCACTTTTTTCAAATTTTACCTCAAATTCGTATTAGGGGACCTCTAGGACGCTCAGATATCGAAATTGAACGAAATCGGGTTGGAAATGAAGAAAATCAATATGGCTGCCACTTTTTCCAAATTTTACCTCGGATTCATATTAAGACACCTCTCGGACGCTCAGATATCGATTTTGAACGAAATCGGGACGGAACTGAAGAAAATCAATATGCCGCCTTTTTTTCCAAATTTTACCTCGGATTCGTATTAAGAATTCTCTCGGACGCTCAGATATCGATTTTGAACGAAATCTGGACGGAAATGATAAAAATGGATATGGCCGCCACTTTTTCTATTTTATACCTCGGATTCGTATTACGAGACCTCTCGGACGCTCAGATATCGATTTTGAACACAATCGGGACGAAAATGAAGAAAATCAATATGGCCGCCTCTTTTTTCAAATTTTACCTCAAATTCGTATTAGGGGACCTCTAGGACGCTCAGATATATCGATTTTGAACGAAATCTAGACGGAAATGATAAAAATTAATATGGCCGCCACTTTTTCTAAATTATACCTCGGATTCGTATTACGAGACCTCTTGGACGCTCAGATATCGATTTTGAACGAAATCGGGACGAAAAAAAAGAAAATCAATATGGCCGCCACTTTCACAAATTTTACCTCGGATTCGTATTAAGAGACCTCTCGGACACTCAGATATCGATTTTGAACGAAATCGGGACGAAAATGATGAAAATCAATATGGCCGCCACTTTCACAAATTTTACCTCGGATTCGTATTAAGAGACCTCTCGGACGCTCAGATATCGATTATGATCGAAATCGGGACAAAAAAAAAGAATTCAATGACTGCGACTTTTTCCACATTTTACCTCGGAGTCATATTAGGGACCTCTCGGACGCTCAGATATCGATTTTGAACGAAATCGGGACGAAAAAAAAGAAAATCAATATGGCCGCCACTTTCACAAATTTTACCTCAGATTCGTATTAAGAGACCTCTCGGACGCTCAGATATCGATTTTGATCGGAATCGGGACGAAAAAAAAAGAAAATCAATGACTGCGACTTTTTCCACATTTTACCTCGGAGTCGTATTAGGGACCTCTCGGACGCTCAGATATCGATTTAGAAACGAAATCGAGACGGAAATGAAGAAAATCAATATGGCCGTTACTTTATTCAAAGTTTAGGTACCTCGGATTCCTATTAAGAGTCCTCTCGGACGCTCAAATATCGATTTATGTCGAAATCGTATCGGACGGCACTGATTAATAAAACCATCTACAATACATAGAATCAAAAAAGGTCGTATCTTCATAGGGAACTCACGGCACTTCATGCACCTTTAGACCTTATAAGGAACTTACATGCCAAATTTGGTATCTCTCGATCCACCAGTTTGCGCTGTGCGGTGATATGTCAGTCTCTCAGTCAGTCAGTTATTTCTTGATATTTGGCACAATTTTTCAAAAGTTTTCATGACCACAATATTAAATTTAAAAACCGATGCCATTTTCGTAATTAACGTCCCAAAAAACCATAAAAACGACACCCATATTAATATTTAGACATTTCATCCCCCTCGGACCCCAACAGAGGGGATGGTATTTCACGTCCTCCACGTGGGATTTTAAAATCATTGTTGTTTTCGTAATCAGCGACCCAATAAACCATGGAAACAACACCCATATCGATTTTCAGAATTTGTCACCAGATTTCCCCCTTTTAGGGGTTAATTTCTCAAAAAACCTGAAACACATGTTTACTCATTTATCGTTAGAAATACTCCTGTGAAGTTTCGAATAAAATAATCCAGCTAATCTTGATTCCCCATACAATCTTCGGACCCCCATTTCACCCCTTAGGCGTTGAATTTTGAAAAATCCTTTCTTAATGCACCTCAAGACCTTATATGGAACCTACATACTAAATTTGGAATCTCTAGAACCACCAGTTTGCGCTGTGCGGTGATATGTCAGTCTCTCAGTCAGTCAGTTATTTCTTGAAATTTGGCACAATTTTTCAATATTTTTTATGTCCACAATATTAAATTACAAAACCGATGCCATTTTCGTAATTAACGTCCCAAAAAACCATAAGAACGACACCCATATTAATATTTAGACATTTCATCCCCCTCGCACCCCAACAGAGGGGATGATATTTCACGTCCTCCACGTGGGATTTTAAAATCATTGTTGTTTTCGTAATCAGCGACCCAATAAACCATGGAAACAACACCCATATCGATTTTCAGAATTTGTCACCAGATTTCCCCCTTTTAGGGGTTGATTTCTCAAAAAACCTGAAACACATGTTTACTCATTTATCGTTAGAAATACTCCTGTGAAGTTTCGAATAAAATAATCCAGCTAATCTTGATTCCCCATACAATCTTCGGACCCCCATTTCACCCCCTTAGGCGTTGAATTTTGAAAAATCCTTTCTTAATGCACCTCAAGACCTTATATGGAACCTACATACTAAATTTGGAATCTCTAGAACCACCAGTTTGCGCTGTGCGGTTATATGTCAGTCTCTCAGTCAGTCAGTTATTTCTTGAAATTTGGCACAATTTTTCAAAATTTTTCATGTCCACAATATTAAATTACAAAACCGATGCTATTTTCGTAATTAACGTCCCAAAAAACCATAAAAACGACACCCATATTAATATTTAGACATTTCATCCCCCTCGCACCCCAACAGAGGGGATGGTATTTCACGTCCTCCACGTGAGATTTTAAAATCATTGTTGTTTTCGTTATCAGCGACCCGGTATATCATAAAAACAATTCCCATGTCGATTTTCAGAATTTGTCACCAGATTTCCCCCTTTTAGGGGTTGATTTCTCAAAAAACCTGAAACACGTATTTACTCATTTATCGTTAGAAATACTCCTGTGAAGTTTCGAATAAAATAGTCCAACTAATCTTGTTTCCCCATACAAACTTCGGACCCCCATTTCACCCCCTTAGGGGTTGAATTTTGAAAAATCCTTTCTTAGTGCACCCCTAGACCTTATAAGGAACCTACGTGCCAAATTTGGAATCTCTAGGACCAGCGGTTTGGGCTGTGCGTTGATATGTCAGTCAGTCAGTCAGTCAGTCAGTCAGTCAGTCAGTCAGTCAGTCAGTCAGTCAGTCAGTCAGTCAGTTTCTTCTTTTATATATTTAGATAAGACGTTGCTTCGTACCAAATTTCAAAATTCTGAGTTCACGGGAAGCACCCTGTAGGTTTTGATTCCCTTGCGAAGTGTCGAAAATTAGAGCATAAACGGCTGTATCTTTTGATTGCGTTGATTTTTTCACAGGTCCAAGGGACAGTAGACGTGAGTATTTGATATAAATTCTAGCTTGATACCTCCACGCGTTCCTGAGAAAAAGGGTATTGACAGACAGACAGACGGACGGACAATGACATGAGCGCAATGTGCCCAGCTGTGGAAATGAATACTGTTTGTCCTAATCCAGGATATGGTGGAAAAAGTTGAAAACGACTATGTTCTGCTACCGGGTCTGAGAGCACATGGTACGGAATGAGGTAACTCGTCAGCTGGACTGAAATGGGTTAAGTTCGAGTAGGTATGTATCTACATCACGTTATACCAACCTATGACAATACTCCGTTCCCTCCTATGCGTGCCGATGACTGCGACACAGCGCAGCTTCATGTTCGGTTTCGCGGGCGCCGTGAGCCCCAGCGTTGACACCAGCAGTCCTTGCGGGGCCGGCTTGGCACCGTATGCTATCAACCACGACCGCTCCGTTACCTGACAATGAGAGACTTGACTTTGATTTGTTGACTAATCTGTCACTTTTATCACACACTGATCCGACTGTAGCATTAATGGCACAATATATCAACATTAAGTACAATCAAAACAATTCTGGCGAGCCCTGACACGACAGGTTTAGGTCCGAATAGGTTCTAGATGGTTAATGAATAGAGTATTATGTCATCTTTGGTAGTCGCCAACATGTGATCGAACGAGGTGGTCAAAATATATGAGCACGACTCTACTTCAATGCGTTACAGTGCTTGTTCAGATATTTTTGAGCACCTGAAGTAAAGAGTACACCATATATCTCCTTATTTTCAGATAAATATAATCAAATATGAAACGTCAAAACTTAACTTGCCACAAATAATTACAAAACACATATTTTTTAATCGATTAGAAGAATTGGAAAAATATTTGGTTAATAATCAAGTCAAAGTTAAAGATAAGTGTGAATGCGGAGGAACACAATATTTATGTTCTCAAACATGCGCCTAAATGTATGCATTAATGTCACGAAGAGAGGACATGAAGTTACCTGTTTATGGCTCCCTACATTACTTCTTAGCCGGCGGCCAAGAAGTAATGTATGGAGAATGTATGAAACTAACATTATTGTCCGCTGCTCTAACTTTTTAAATTTGCTTACAACTGACGAAGGAAATATTACATAGAGCCAACCGCCACGATTTTGTATACATATTTTTTATTTGTTATGTAAATTGGTATTTTTTTAGGTTTTTCCGGTTTTTTTATCGTTCTTGTATTTTTGTATTTTGTTTTTTTTTCGAGTGTTTATGTATTTTTTTTTAGTGTTTTTCGTGTTATTTTGTAGCGTTTTTTGTGTTTTTTGATATTTTTAAACTTTTTAAAAGCTTTTTCGTATTTTTTTTGTACTTTTCGATTTGTTTTTGTTTTTCTATGTTATTTCGTTTTTTTTTAGTTTTTACGTGTTTTTTGGTATTTTTTTGTTCTTTCGTATTTTTTAATGGTGCTTGTATTTTGTAGCATTTTTCGTGTTTTTATTTAATTTCCGTTATTTGTCGTGATGCTTTGCTATTTTTGGACGTTTTGTATTTTTTAGTTTTTTTATTTTTTTTTCTAACATGTTTGAGAAAAGTACTATACAATCCTCGGCCGGAACAGGGATTGCAGGACTCGTTTTATCCGGCCTCGTCTACGACTCGGCCGTTTATCCCAAACTCGTCCAGCAATCCCTTACTTCACGGCCTCTGCATTAATGTACTATTTTTACAATTGTACATGCTTTTAAGGACACAGTGAGGTGCTTCAATTGCAGAAACGTTTTATTAGGGCCAAAATGGCAAAAACGGAACCCTTATAGATTCGTCATGTCTGTCCGTCCGTCCGTATGTCACAGCCGATTTACTCGGAGACTATGACCACTACAATTATGAAATTTGGTGTGAAGGTGTAGTGTATGTTATGAACCGCTATAGAAATATGATGTGAAATTATGAAAAAAAAATTAAACTAAGGGCATGTAACACCCGGGGTCAATAAAATTCCTTTTTTTTAATGCGCATAAGCGTGTGGGATAGGCCTTCAAAAATGACATTGAGGTTTCTAAAAAAAAACATTTAAGTCAACCGTTGGTGAGATATTAGCTGTCAAATTTGTAAAAAGTGCTAAACTATAAACTATGAAGTTTAAAATTCTGAGAAAAATCAAGGTGATGTAATGTGCAAATCTTAACTAATCCAAATATCTTCTGTTTTTTAAATCATTTACTAGAGTGCCATCTATGTCTGGATAGCGGAAAAGCGCTTTCATAATTTGACTACTTATAGATGGCGTCGATAGACCGAATGCTATCTGATTTACGCGGCGATTTTGTTTTCGACTAAATTTCTTGTGTGCACGTGAGAGTTAGCTCCGCAAATCTATATATACAGGGTGTCCCAAGAAGTAGTGATATACTGAAGCTGGGAGGTAGAGGACCTAGAGGGCTATCTGAATCACCCCCATGTATGTTCCGCGATTTTTAGTATTTTCGGGGTTATGATTTTTTTTTTAGTTTTTCACCAATCGCCGCGTACGATGAGATTTTTATTTATGGTGACGTAAATTATTGCGGTAGATGCTTGATTTTTTTTGTGTTCTAAGCTGATAGATAGGCCAATTCAGTATGGTAACATTTACTATCGTTAGATCTTTGAATGGCATAAAAACAAAATTAAATGCCAAGAAAGATAAAATTACCCAGTATGTTCACAACTTCAAGGGCCCTTAAAAAAATAAAATCACATAAAAAATAATTACCGATTGGCTTTTAAAAACTTGCTCTATCTATTAGGTAGCTACCCTGAAAATTTAATTTTATTATTAATAAGGCTTCAATCAAAAAATTGAAATCTAACTGTGGTAAGTGCAAATTTTTATTTACATAATGATTAATGCGAGCAAAGTAAAACCAATTACAAGGTGTTTAATTACAATAAATTTTCAAAATAAAAGTTGTCTTTTAAACGTCTGAATGCACTTCTATTATGTTTAATGGTTTCTTCTGCTACTCTCAATTTCCGGGTTAACTCGTCCAAATTGCGGCATTCTCTCGAGTAGACGAGCTCTTTGTAATATCCCCATAGAAAATAATCTATGGGGTTTAGGTCGGGGGAACGTGGAGGCCAGGCTATAAGGCAGGCGTCACCCCGGCCGCAACGACCAATCCATCTTTCAGGGTATCTTTGATTTAAATAGTTTCTCACGTCCAAGGCAAAAAGGCATGGTGCACCATCACACTGCAGTACTATGTTTCTGCGTGTCTCCAAATCCACATCTTCTAACAGCAGGGGCAGATCGACGCGTAGAATATTTAAAAAGTGATTGCCGCCCAAGCGGTCTGGCAGCTGAAAGGGCCCGATTAACTTACCGTTAAGTATGCCAGACCAAAGGTTAACACTAAAGTGTTCTTGTAATGTCGATTCCCTTTTTAAATTAATTCGGATTTTCAATTGCCCATGAGTGAGAATTGTGCATATTAAAAATCCCATTGCGTCTAAAGTGGGATTCATCCGTCCACAAAATTTGGTTAAAAAAAATTTCGTTTTCAGCTTGTCTCCTCAGCATTTCCTGACAGAATTCAATTCGCCGATTGTAATCTTCCGGTTTCAACTGTTGCACTTTTCTAATGTGAAACGGATGATATCCTACGGTCTGTAGTGTACGGTGTACCTGAGATTTAGAAAGTCCGGTACGACGTTACTCTCACACTGGTCGACGGGTCTCTTTCTACTTCTTCAACAACTGCATCTACTACATCAGGATCCGGCATAGTGGCCATACGGCCTGATTTCGTAAACGGTATGTGACCTTCCAAATACGCATTATGTACTCTTAAGATCATGCGATAGTCAGGAAACGTTTCAGGTTGAGGCCCGCCTCTTCGTTCCACATGTTCCCGGTACAGCCTTGAAGCTTCCGCCGCATTCCCCCTAGCATAACCGTAATAGTAATGCATTTCTGCGTAATCACGTGAAGTAAACATGATCACTTACACGCAAACTTATTTAGAAAGGTTTTGCTTTGCTTGCATTAATCATTATGTAAATTAAAATTGTGCACTTACCACATTTAGATTTCAATTTTTTGATTGAAGCCTTATTAATAATAAAATGAAATTTTCAGGGTAACTACCTAATAGATAGAGCAAGTTTTTAAAAGCCAATCGGTAATTATTTTTTATGTGATTTTATTTTTTTAAGGGACCTTGAAGTTGTGAACATACTGGGTAATTTTATCTTTCTTGGCATTTAATTTTTTTTTATGCCATTCAAAGATCTAACTATGGTAAATGTTACCATACTGAATTGGCCTATCTATCAGCTTAGCACACAAAAAAAATCAAGCATCTACCGCAGTAATTCACGTCACCATAAATAAAAATCTCATCGTACGCGGCGATAGGTGAAAAATTAAAAAAAATCATAACTCCGAAAATACTAAAAATCGCGGAACATACATGGGGGTGATTCAGATAGCCCTCTAGGTCCTCTACCTCCCAGCTTCAGTATATCACTACTTCTTGGGACACCCTGTATATATAAAAGAAAGTCGTGTTAGTTACTTCACTTATAACTCAAGAACGGCTGAACCGATTTAGCTGAAAATTGGCAGGGAGGTAGTTTAGAGCCAGGAGAAGGACATAGGATACTTTTTATCCCGTTCGACAGCATTCCCGTGTGACTTGACATGTAACGTCAGTCACTATAAAACGTGGTATAACAAAAAAGAATCAGACTTGGAATAACAAAATTGACGTATAATGACAGCTATGTAATGACGTATGGATGACAATTTGATATTTGTAAGAAATCAATAATAAAAATATTTCTATTAAATAAATAGTAATTTTGTCTCATCAAAAGACGAACTTATCAACAATGTATTTCCAGAAATTATTTCTAACTAAAAAAATAATGAATGGTTGAGTGAGCGAGCAATTTTAGCGGCTAAGAATAAAGATGTAGATGACCTAAACTACATAATTCAAAATAAGATCATTGGAACAATGCATTCATTCAAATCTATTGACTGCGTCACAAATGAAGATGAAGCCACCAACTATCCAATTGAATTTTTAAACTCTTTGGACGTGCCTGGCTTACCACCGCACAATTTACGCCTAAAGGTTGGCTCCGTAGTAATCATGCTTCGAAACATAAACCAACCAAAACTGTGCAACGGTACGCGTTTGGTGGTTAGAAAATTGATGAACAATGTAATTTACGCTACGATAATGATAGGAAAATTCAAAGGTGAGGAAGTTCTCATTCCGAGGATACCGATGATCCCAACCGATATGCCGTTTGAATTTAAAAGACTTCAATTTCCGATACGTCTTGCATTTGCCATGACCATCAACAAATCACAAGGCCAATCCTTAAAAGTTTGTGGTTTAAATCTAGAACATTCATGTTTTTCCCATGGTCAATTATACGTGGCATGTTCACGGGTCGGAAGACCATCTGCGTTGTTTGTTTTTGCGCCTGATAATAAAACAAAAAATGTCGTGTATCACAAGGTACTTAAATGAAGAGCAACCTATGTACTAAAATACAGAAATAATTATGAATGATTGATGTAGAAATTCATTTTTTTTTCTGCTTATTTGCTTATTTATTGACATTAAGGCGGAACAAAGTTCGCCGGGTCAGCTAGTTTTAAATAAAAAGAGTGGTTTTTAATGAGAATTTACAAATTTTTCAAATGTGATTTGCATATATATAGTCTAATTCATGTTTCTATGTTGCTTATTTATGATCTAGTTTGTTTTAATAGTATTTTGGCGATAGTTAGAATAACCCCACTTAAATTGAGATGTCGGCAAATTTCGACTTTTTGCTAGTTGAAATTACCCCTCCATATTTTATATGAAAATGAACAAACACTAGTGATGTGCACGATTCGAGATTTTTTCGATGTAAATACCAATTTAAAAATACTGACTCTAAAGGATTATATTTTTCTTTTATTTCCACTTCATAATAATAGTAATTTAAGTTATGTTTTGTTTTTATTTATTATCGCAGATAGTTTTATTATTATTATTATTTATGCAAAATGAAATAAAGCTATGTAAAGGATATAATTGATAAAAACATATACCTATAATAAAACTACTATTAAATTAAAATAACTAAAACTAAAACTTAAAAAATATAAATAAAATAATTAATTAAATATGAGACCTGGGCCTCTTGGCAGTGTGCCCATCACGCAGGCAGCATTCCCGCGCTGAACTGCTATCGCGATTCTTTGACCGTGCCAGGCTGCTAGCTGTGTCCAAGCCAGAATCTGGATACTGGCTTCATGCATATCCCTCACCCAATACTGGAACTTTCATCGACCCAGACACTTTACGAACAGCTGTCGGTCTCCGGCTGGGAGCTGGGATCTGCACAGGTCACACCTGTGTTTCTTGTGGGGCTGCAGTGGACCGACTCGGCCACCATGGCCTCTCCTGCTCCTCGGGCGGCGGCCGTCTATCCCGCCACGCCGCTCTCAACGACATTATCAGAAGGGCGCTCGTCAGTGCCAACGTTCCCGCTGCTCTGGAGCCTCATATTGTGCGGAGCCATGGCAAGCGCCTTGACGGTATGTCGTTGATACCCTGGAAGACGGGCCGTGCGTTGGTGTGGGACGCCACCTGTACAGACACTCTGGCGGCGTCCTACCTGCCAGCAACTACCAAACGTGCGGGGGCGGCGGCAGACGCCCGGGAACGCCTGAAGGTCTCGAAACACAGCTGTCTCGGCGCCCAATATCATTTCTTTGCTTTCGGCGTCGAGACACTGGGTCCTTGGGGTAAGGGTGCGCTGGAGCTCCACAGGGAAATCAGCAGAAGGTTAAGGGAGACGACAGGCGACCCTCGCGCCGGTGGCTTTCTCGCAGATAGTTCGCCATTATCAAAAAAAAAACGAATCTTACACAATGGCAGAACTGTAGCAAGCTATGAAAGATGTGAAAAATAAAAATATCGACTTATTAATATCATAAGTCCCATCACTATTTACTATGGAGTGCAGTCAAAATTACCCCGCAATAATCGTATAAGTCTTTTTTTGCATACCTGAACCTAGCTACATAAATAATAGGGTTCAATTTCAATTCCTGACCCCATGAGGAACTCAGTTTTAGCAGTTTAAGTTCACTGTAACGGAAATTATTATCGATAGTTGCATTTGCCCCTCGGCGGGAGAAATATGACTATTTTTGCCTTTTTAAATAAACAACACATTTTATACTATATAGAGTCAATATTTTAGGATACCAATCCTAAAAAATAATACCTAAATCACTAATGTACAGTATGAATGCAATCAGTTGTCAGTAAAAATACTGTAGATGGCATTTATCAGTACTGAAAGTTGTACTTTGCAAGTTACCAGTCGAAATAGCCCCTCTGCACCTTACATTAAAAAAAATCTTTAACCGATTTTTGGTTTGAATAAGATAGGTTTAATGGTTTTTGAGTTATTGCTGAAAAACTGTCTCGCCAAAACAAAAGATCGTAAGAGTGCCACAAGTTTCCTATGAAGATACGACCTTTATTGATTAAATGTATTGTACAGTGGTTTTAAATGTATATTAGGAGGTGTCGGTACGGAACCCTTCTTTGTGCGAGGTCCAACACGCACTTGGCCGGTTTTTTCATAGCTTGTAAAGAAGTCACAATGTTCTTTAAAATATATATTATTCTTTCTATTCTATAAAATAAGGATGCAACTAATATTATCAGGGGCCACGAAAATTAATATAAAATCCTTGTGTTATTTCTGTTTTTTGTGTATATATAGTTTTTGTTCCCCCTGAAGTCCGGCAACTTGCTCTATTTCCGGGGGTTCGAATTTCATAATCATAACATTCATAACCCGTTCTACTGACGTCAGAAGTAGTGGAGAAGTGACATGAAATTTAAGTGTAATTTATTCGGTAACATTACAGTCAGAAACGTTTCTTGTCAATTATGTTATTTTCAAAAGTTGAAATATGTCACAGTTAAATTAAATTAAATTAAATATTATTTATTTCAGACACGGAATCCATAATTTGTTAGTAACAATTACAAACTTAAATCTAATGTTAGCAAAAAATAGACTTTATGGCTAATATCGGCGGGCGGGGGCACGCACCGGAGCATGTACCTCATCCCAATACCGCATTATCGGGCAGTCCACCCGTTCAACAAGGGCACACATGATGCTGTTAGGGCTACCCCTCACCCTACGCATGAGCGAAGCTACTCTACTGCGCATTATTGCGTGGAATCCCGGCACGCCCGCCGCCGCAAACATGCCGGACGCACTGCAATATCGGGGCAGACCCATCAGCACCCTGAACGCGTTGTTATATTGCACTCTCAATGCATTGACGGCTCGCTGCGTATAGTTAGTCCATAGCGCACACGAATAGAAGGATTGGCAAAATGCCTTAAATAAGGTAACCTTGACACCCTCACTACACCGCGCGAACCTACGAGCCAACATATTACACCGAACCGCCAATGCTCGGCGCTCCCTCTCTATGTCAACATCATCGCATAGAGTTTCCACTAACCAGTGCCCTAAGTACTTAAATTGTGAGACTCTTTTTAACGGTGTGCCCTCAAGTACAAGTGGTGGGACAATATCGTAAGTTTTATTGCCTGCCTTGAACACCAGCAGCTCACTCTTTTTCGCATTATACTTCAGGCCATGTGCATCAGCATAGCGCTCACAAACAGCTAGCAATTTCCTCATCGCACTGATGGAAGGACTCAGCAACACCATGTCGTCCGCGTAGCTAATATTATTCATATTTTTTCCACTTACATAACAACCCACTGGTGTGTTACTGAGCTCATCGATCAGCCGATTCATATAAAGATTAAAGAGCTTCGGAGACGTCAATCCGCCCTGCCTCACTCCACACTTCAACCTGTACACATCCGACATACACCCAGACCACCTCACAACATTTGTCTGATGCTTATACCAATATTTGAATATTGATATAAGTTCCCAAGGCATGCTTGTCTCTTTGGATAACTTTGACCATAGGATATCATACGACACTAGGTCGAAGGCCTTAGACAGGTCCAAGAAACAAGCATACACTGGGGTTCGTTCTTTGGCATAATACTGGACAGTATGCTTGAGACAATAAATAGCTGACTCAGTCGACAAGCCAGCTCGGAAACCGAACTGAGCGTCATTCAGCTTTACGTGAGCACTTAACTGTTGATCAAGCAGGCTATCCAGAACTTTTGCAATTACAGTCGCCAGAGATATAGGTCTATAATTGTTTTTATCCGCTACATCACTAGTTTTATTCTTAACAATCGGGATAACAATCGTTTTCATTATGTCTTCGGGCAGATAAGAGTGACCTATGGATAATGCAAACAACATGGCTAGTACCCTGGGCAGGTGAGGACCGGCATACTTTAAATGCTCAACACTGAGGCCGTCATGACCAGGCGACTTACCACGCGACATACTTCGTATGACAGTAGCGATTTCCTTGGCGGAAAAATAAATAGGTCGGTGATAAACGCCCGCACACTCCTGATTGACCTCAGTATTAAGCGAGCCACTCAATAAGTTATGCCGAGGTTCAACTTTGAAATGTGTTTTAAAAAGATTTGCGATATCCACCGGCTCACACGCACCCCCTACACTCACAGGTAGGCTCGGCCTGATATCAAGATGATTAGTCTTTTTCCAGAAAGACCCAAACTTCTTGGCATCGTGATGTGATGCCAAAATATCCATTTGGATCTGGGTTTGATTATCTTGACACCATTTCAGTTTAATTTTAAAATGTTTTCGAGTAGAACACATTAACTGATAGGTAGGACCATGTTGAGGTTTGCCACTACTGACCCACTGGAGGAAAGCGAGCCGAGCCTCTCTATGAGCATCTTTTACATGTTTGTTCCAACCAGTGATGTACCGTGCACGACTAGGCTTTTTACAATTATAACTAAGTACAGACGCCTTACTTAACGCCGTTATTATAGTAGTATATAACTCGCTAATATATTTCCTGTGATTAACATTGGTACATATTTTGTCACAACACTCACCAAATTCAGATGGGAAATCTATTTTAGCAAGTAACCCGTTACATGTTTCCGTATACTTAGCTATTTGAGAGGGTTCCCTTGTACCCCAAAGAATCTTGTTGGTATATAAGGGTACATCACTGATTTTCTGCTTTAAATTATTAAAATTAACTATTAGTTCAAGTGGAAAATGATCCGACCAAAATACATTACAGTCAACCCTTATGTCAATAACAGAACCCCAAGCTGCCTCCGTGACAAGACAGTGGTCGAGCCAGCTGGTAGTGCCATGCGCATCACTATAATACGTAAAGGTGTCAGAGTCTACGCCCAGTTTATCTAAGTCCGCACACCTCCACTTTTGTTCATTGCAAAAACTCACCAGTTCATTTCCGAAACGCCCACCTGGATGTGCGTTAAAATCTCCCAAAATAATAACGGATTCCACGCCCTCGCTCTCAATCACTGCACTGACCTCACTTAAACACTCCGTAAAATCTACTAAATTATCCGCACAATCCGTAGGCATGTAGACACAAACAATTACAACTGCCCGATCTGACATCGCAATTTTTATTGCTGTGATACGCACACTACGACATGCGATTACCGACACATTTTTAAAAACACTATTGCGCCATAATATCGCCACTCCACCGTAGGGCCTACCTCGCAAAATCCCAGCAGAGGTATCCACAGCTGATTTTCCTGTATAGCTGAAATCCGGGCTGATACTACCTAGAAACGGTATATCATGCGGCATCAACCAGTGCTCTTGAATAGCGATAATATCAGCTGATTGTGTCATTGACCTAATACACTCCACAGATCTAGTAACCGATTTACAGTTGAATGATATTATTTTATGATCCATTTTACTATTATTCCACTAGTTGCGGTCCTTCTCCCTCCTTTCGCTTTACATTAAAATTCACAAACCGTCTGAAAGAGATCCCTTCAGGCCATAAGTAGTCATTCATGAATAGTTTCAGCTTGGCATAAGGAACATGACACTTAAAGGCATTGTGATCTTTATCTCTCACCATATTCATTTTTTCCGACTTTACATGCACTTGAGTTTTCATGAAAATGTATTCATTAATATCATTCTCAGTAGCCTCTTTATGCACATTAGTGATAAAAAGTTCAACCTGATTTCTGGCAGCTCTAAACTTAGAATTGCTGTCATTTTGAGCTTTTCCCAATTTACCTATAAATCGGTTTTTTAATCTCTTTCTCTGAACTAAAATATAGTCGTCCGTCGGGTCTCCATTTTCATTTTTCCATTCTCCACTGCGCACAACTTCAGCCATAGTCGGAATACTCGAACGCATGTTACTATTGACCGTAACAGGTGTAGTTAATTCATAATTTTGTCGTGCGTTGGCACGCCGGCGTTTGTTTCTACGCCATTTCGAAGTACGGGGACGGTCTCCCTCTCCCTGCCTCGACGCTAAATCAGTGTTTATTTTGTCCGTAGAACCGGACGGCTCCCCCGCCACCCGCTCCACCGCTACAGCGCCCGACTCAGTAACGGCAGTGCACGGCGTATTTTTTTCCATTGATGCTGGTGTATGCGCTCGCGGAGATATTGTGCTACCCCCAATCTTATTTATGGTATTGTCTCCGGCTTGAGTTAGCGACCGTTGCACTAATGACTCATTAAGATCAGATGATCTATGCATACTCGCATCCCCATCCTTGATGTCAATATGAGTCAATCCCATAGGACCGCTGCCGCTTTCGTAGCTTATATTTTGGGTTAAATATGCTCCTCTTTTTGTATTAACATTGCAGTCGAAGGTGTTAACAAGCGATGCGGTCTTTAACATTTCTAACTCGTTCTTTACCCGGCTCACTTCCTCCATAGTCGCATAGGTTTGTTTTATATTACGCAGCTCACTCTGAATGATTACAATATCTTTAAGAAGTCTTGTCGCATCGATGTGGTCAAAAGTTAGAGGAGGTAGCTTGTGAAGTTCCCGCGCGACAAACGTAGGTATACATTCAGGATCCACTTGTTTAAACAAACAAATTATGTCATCGAGGTCTCTTTGAGATTTCCCTTCACGTTTCCTTGTTATCTTGCGTATTTTAGATGGCACCGAGTCAAATAATAAGCTTTTAGCAGCTTCAATATCCTCGGCAGTGAACGCCGTGGTACAGATCCGCACCAAGCTCTCCTCTCCCATCACCTGGATTTTGTTCTGTATAAATGCCAGCACCTCACAAATCACTATATTGCAGTTTTTGCAACAAAGCACTTTGGTAGCCATCTTTTTTAAAAATTACACCTCGCGGCGCTCACAGTGAACCGTGCGCACGAAACGCCGCGCGCGTGACGACTACTTAAGGTAATATGTGAAATGTTTCAGAAATTGCCCATCGCTAGATGCAATAGGCCGCATTTGAATTGAATTCAAATTGGAATCATCCTATATGCAGTTTTACGTCATCGGCACGAAAAGTTCAAGCCCTGGTAATTATGTAGTATTACTACCATACTGTTGAATATCGAGTGTGTATGACTTAAGTGTATTAAGCCTATTTTATCTATGCTTGTCTATGACTGTTAGACACTCCTTGTCTACGCTCTCTTTTCCTGTACAGCGACCAAGCTACACGCACTGTATATGATGTGAGTTATATCATAAGTATCTAATTTAAACCGAACAAGACATTAAATAATGTGACGATAATATTTGTTTCTCTGCCTGTGCATCTCGCTCCGCTACAACCCAATGCATATTTGTAAGTACTGAACCACTGCAACTGCTGCACAACTATCAAGAGGTTATGGCCCCTGACCACGTCATTTCTTAAATGTGCATTTAAACGGTACTGAAGAACTATATACCTAATTAAAAGTAGCGTTGGAGCGAGTGCCAGTGCCAGGCAAGTAATTACGTCAATATATTATCACGAACATGGATTCCGTGCCGTCACCTAACCTGAGCTCACACGTGGCTTCCATAGAAAAGTTACTAGGTGCTTCAAACTATCACACCTGGAAGTTTACCACAAAAAATATCCTCATATTGGAAGAGCTTTGGGATGCCGTCGAGGGAAGTGACACCGACAACGCAAAACAGAAAAGGGCGTTGGCACGCATCTGTCTTTCAGTAAGTAGAGAATTGTACCAATACGTCAGAGACGCTAAAACCCCTGCCGAAGCTTGGCAGAAGCTGTCAGAAGTGTTTGAAGATAAGGGTCTATATCGCCGAGTGCTCCTACTTAGAAAGTTACATCGGGTGCAGTTCGCTGATCATTCTACTATGAGTCGATACATAGAAACAATTACCACGTTAGTGCAGCAAATTCACGACATCGGGCGGACCATTGAGGACGCAGAAGTAGCGGAAATACTATTAAGTGGATTGCCTTCGGAATATGACACAGTAGTTTCCAACCTATCGACAGCGACTGCGACAGATAATCTTTCCAGCGAGCTTATTAAGGCTAGACTACTTCAGTAATACAGTAGAAAATCTTCAGCTGACAGTACAGCCGCATACACTAGTAGGAAGAATGGAATTATATGTGATTTTTGCAAGAAACAAGGCCACAGAGATAGATCGAAATGCTATAAGTTGAAGCGCGTGAAGAACCCGAAGAATGCCAGAGCTGATCGGACTAACGTTGCTGCTGCATTCTTGACTGCGAAGCCATCAGAAAGTTTTATCTTGATAGTGGTGCGACTAACCATATGGTATTTAGCAAGAAATTTTTAACTGATATTGTATCACGTCACTCTTCCGTTATTGTTGCTAATAACAATACTATAAATTGTGAGGCAGTAGGGAAAATGCAACTTTCATTGAAAGACAAGGTGAGTCCATTAACATTGTTTAACGTTATGTATGTGCCAAAACTTTCATGCAACTTGATTTCGATATCAAAGTTGGTTGAGTCTGGCCATATCGTTCGGTTCAATAATAAAGGTTGTTGTATTTTTAAGAGCAATGCCACTGACTTTGATAAGCCTATTGCATGTGCTACATGTTGTAATGGTCTGTACAAATTAAATGTCTCTGTGTGTGTGACTAACAAGACCTCACCCGTGGAACACTCTTTGTTCCTGGAAGGTAGCCAGGAATCACCGAGGGCCACATCAGCCGACCTGTCAGCGGAATTATGGCACAGACGTCTAGGTCACCTGAACATTGAAGGTATGAAATGTTTACGGGATGGTGCATGTGGTATAATGTTTCAGGATGAAGACATCAAAGGCTGCGCTGCATGTCTCGAGGGGAAGATGTCGGCCGTACCTTACCCTAAGGGACCGGCAAAGCGCACCACTGAAATATTGCAGCTCATCCATAGCGACGTCCTTGGACCTGTGCAAGAGCCAAGCTGGGGAGGCAAGAGGTTCCTTGTCTGCTTCACCGATGACTACTCGAGAAAAACCTTCGGATATCTCATGAAGAAAAAATCAGAGGTAATGTCACATTTCATTACATTTAAAGCACAAGTAGAAAAGCAAGTTGGGCAGTCAATTAAGTTCTTACGAACAGATAATGGTGGCGAATTTGTTAATAAAAGATTCTCTGATTATTTAAGAAGGGAGGGCATTATACATCAGACTACTGTGCCCTATTGGCCGAGCCAGAACGGCGTCAGTGAGCGAAGCCTCAGGACCATTATGGATAAAGTCAGATGTATGCTTAGTGAGTCAGGTCTTAGCAATCGTTTTTGGGGCGAGGCGGTAATGACTGCCATTTATTTGAAAAATAGGTCCCCTACTACTGCTTTAACAGGACGTTCACCTGAGGAGGTTTGGACTGGATCCAAAGTAGATCTTGGTCATCTCCGGGTATTTGGCTGCACCGCATACTGTCTGATTCCATCACAGAAACGCCAAAAGTTAGACCCTAAGGGCAAAATGGTGATTTTTGTTGGCTATAGTGAGACTACAAAAGGCTATCGTTTATGCGAGCCGTCTAGTCCCAATACTGTGATATTGTCTCGTAGTGTAGTGTTTATCGAGAATCGTTTTTATTACAAAAGTGAACATAAAAATGTTCATGATAATTATTATTTATTTGATATTTTAATGAATAATAATTTCAGTACAGAAATTGAGTCACATGAAAATCATAATGAATTTTCTTTAGGTAATATTGAAGCTAACAATGTTTTGCCTGAAATTTCAGATGGACCTGATGGAGTTGACGAGGAGTACCAGTCCGTGAGCGAGCCCGACTCTGACGATTCTGCCGATGGTGGGCGCGAGGAGCGACCTACGTCATCTGGACAGGTGTCACGTGAAGGGGAAGTAGTACAGTGCAAGCCTGACTCCAACGACTATCGTGCTGATGATGAGCGCGTGCAGCACCCTACATCGTCTGAGCCGGTGTCATCTGGAGGGAAAGCAGTACTGAGCAACGAAGCGACAACAGGTGCATCCGATCGTTCTGTCCGTATCAGGCGGCCCCCACAAAGGTATGGAGATTATGATATTTTTCAATGTTGACACAGCCTGCCGCATTTGATGAGCCGCAGTCGTATGATGAAGCTATTGCGTCACCATATCGTGACGATTGGATTGATGCAATGCAATCTGAATACGATTCGTTGGTTTCAAATAAGGTATGGAAATTGGTTGATCGACCTACTAACAAAAACATAATTAAGTGTAAGTGGGTATTTAAGTTAAAGCATGATGTGGATGGGAAATTTGATAGACATAAGGCACGGCTCGTTGCCAGAGGCTTTACTCAACAACCGGGCATTGATTATAATGAGACATATGCTCCTGTCATACGCCATTCGTCTATGAGAATTTTATTTTCCCTTGCTAATGAGATGGACTTGGATATAGATCATCTTGATGTTGCCACAGCATTCTTAAATGAAGACCTTAATGAAGTTATATACATGGAACAGCCTGAAGGTTTTTGTAATGGAAATAAAAGTAAGGTGTGTTTATTGCAGAAAAGTATTTACGGTTTGAAACAGGTTAGCAAAATGTGGAATGAAAAAGTAAATCAAGTGCTATTAAGTAACAGTTTTAAACAGTCTATATGCGAACCATGTATATACACCAAAAAATCTGGTAAGGACTTCGTCATTATTGCCCTTTATGTTGATGACTTTTATGTCTTTTACTCTAGAAATAGCTCAATAAAAGTTGAGTTGCTTAATATTTTAGAGAAAGAATTTAATGTGAAAAACTTGGGTCCATTAAAGAATTGCTTGGGCATAAGAATCACTAGAAATATGTCAAAGGGTACTATGTGCTTAGATCAGACAGAATACATTAAGAAACTGTTAGTTCGATTTAAGATGCAAGATTGCAAACCTGTTGCAACGCCCATGGCTTTAAATTCAAAATTGACTGTACCTAAAACCGATAGTGCTAATGCACACAATGAGATCTATGATTATAGGCAACTTGTAGGTAGTTTAAATTACCTTTCAGTGTGTACAAGACCTGACATAAGTTTTGCTTGTAGTCAGCTAAGCCAGTTCAATAATAGCTTTGACAGGTCCCATTGGATAGCAGCTAAACGTGTACTTAGGTATTTGACTGGTACAATTAATTACTGTTTATATTATATAAATAACAGCATATTATGGATACGTTTCGTCTACTTTAGATTATGGTCTCTTATTGTGGGGCAATTCGGTTCAGGTTGAGAGGGCATTTAAAGTACAAAAAAAGTGCATACGTGCTATCACAAACTCATGGTTAATGGACAGTTGCAAACCTTTATTTAAAAAATACAATATACTGACTTTGGCATGTATGTATATTAGAAAGGCCTGTCTGTTTGTCAAAGATCATAGGGACTATTTTCAATTACGTTCCGATGTGTCTACCGGAACACAAAGGGCACAGTACAGAAATCTCTTGTATCAACCTCGATGTCGTGCTGATATATATAGACGCAATGCCTACTATTCTTGCATATTAGTGTACAATAACTTACCAGACGAAATTAAACTTTTGTGCAATATAGAATTTAGGACAAAATTGACGAAATGGCTCTATGAACATTGTTTTTACTCCGTAAAGGAATTTTTGGACATTGCACGCAACTAAATTAATTTATAACCTTAAATTGTTTTCCTAATATCATTAGTTAGTTCATCAATATTTTTATTTGTAATTATTAATAGAGTATTATGCTAATATTTGCATGCCGTTTAAGGCTGAATACTGCGACTCACAATATAATGTTAACATCTTATGTACATATTCTTGCAAATAAACTTAACTTTACTTTACTTTACTTTACTTTAAAAAGCGTTAATTGTAATATACAGGCTTATACTGACGCAGACTATGGTAATGACCTTATTGACAGAAAATCGTATACTGGTTTTGTCATAAAGCTAGGAAATAATACCATTAACTGGGAATCACGTAAACAGAGATGTATAGCACAATCGACAACAGAGGCTGAGTTTTTGGCTATAAGTGACGTTTGTAAAGATATTTGTTTTATTAACAATTTGCTTATTGAAATATTAAATAAACAGGTAGCATGTACAGTGTATAATGACAACCAGAGTGCTCAAAGACTTTTGGAATGTAAAGAGTTTTGTCATAAACGAACGAAGCACATTGATATTAGATATCATTTTGTGAAAGATTTAATTAAAAGAGACTGTATTTCAGTAAAGTACCTTTCAACAGACAAAATGATTGCTGACATTTTAACCAAGCCATTATGTGTGCAAAAGCATTGTGGCTTTATTACCGATATGAAAATTACTAGAAGAAATGATGTATAAGTATGTATAGGAAAGATTGTGACTCAATTAAATTTGCCTTTATTTATATATCTGTGATAATGTCAGTGTTTTTTTTATATGACTAAACTAGTGATCAATGAATGTATAATGTACATACAATAATGACATTTACTTAATGTAAGTAATGAATGAACTTACGCCTCTTTATTGCAGAGATCATTATATGCTATTTGTATTTTAACTTAAATATCATTAGATATTGTAATGTTTTTTTAATAATGATGACCTCTTTATGACATTTATATTACTGTGATATAAATTTAGCAATATAGATATAACTCTACCTATATGACGTATATGACTTGCATTTATTAAAATTAGTGTCAATAATAGCCTTATTGCTCCAACACTGTAAGTCATAAGGGGAAGTGTTGAATATCGTGTGTGTATGACTTAAGTGTATTAAGCCTATTTTATCTATGCTTGTCTATGACTGTTAGACACTCCTTGTCTACGCTCTCTTTTCCTTTGTACAGCGACCAAGCTACACGCACTGTATATGATGTGAGTTATATCATAAGTATCTAATTTAAACCGAACAAGACATTAAATAATGTGACGATAATATTTGTTTCTCTGTCTGTGCATCTCGCTCCGCTACAACCCAATGCATATTTGTAAGTACTGAACCACTGCAACTGCTGCACAACTATCAAGACATACTACATATGGTGGTATGGCAGTAACCATACCATCTACAGTCAGCAGCAGGAGTATAGCTACGCTACGCGGGCCTAGTGGTCAAAATGAGCTACACACAGACTCTATAATGTCAAGAGAATAAGGCTCTGTGAAGATAATTGTGAACGTGTTATACTGCTTAACTACTTCTGCTCCTGACTGTACCTACATGTAGGTAAATGCATACTTACCATGATATTAATATATAATGACTATATTCTCATAAATATAAATGGATTACTTGAAAAAACAAAAGCCAAGCCCTAAGTAATTTACTTTCTTATTTTATTTTTTCATACCACTCTGTTACCTTTTGTCCATCGATGAGCCATTGCAGATCAGGTGCCGGAAAGGCCTTCGCCGAGGAGCAATTCACGTCCAACGGCTCGTTCAGTCGGTAGGGGCGCTCGTGACCCGTGATGTAAGGACTCTCGCGAGGGAAGTCTGGAATAATACGAATTATACCCGTGTTATTATGATAGGAACATTATTCGTACTGTAGGGTAGGGATTGCAACGACATTTCCAGATATTTAATTATTTTTCTAGAGATATTTGAATAGCTAGTTCAAAACACTTAACTTAAAAGTATATTCTTTATAAAAATTCTTAAACAAGGATTTTCTCTCCATATACATTATCTATACATATAATAAAGCTGAAGAGGGTCGATATTCGAAAAAAAGTTGGCTGGGGATACTTAGAATCGATAACAGAACACGTTCCAACAGTTTTTAGAATTTTTGTCTGTTTGTCTGTTTATCTGTTTGTCTGTTTATATGAACGCGCATCACGTGAAAACGGCTGATCGGATTTTGATGAAAACTTTACTAATCTGTCGAGTGAATACCCGGTCAGGTTTTAGGCTATAAAAATTGTGCAGATTTGGGTTAAAAGGGGGTAAAAAGAGGGGTTGAATTTTGTATGGGAACTCCTATAATCCATGAGTTACAGGTATGAAAATTGGTAAGGATATACTTGATGACAAAGGAAAAACATCCTAATTCAAAATTTGTGAAATCTTAAGATAGAAACTGAAAAAAAAGTAAACGCAAGCGCTGCGCCGCGGCGCCGACCAGTGTGCGCGCCAGCCACCACGGTCTCTTCAAAACATGCAATTACAATGTTACTTTTGCCGTTCACTTCATGTACACTCACTTTATACCATAATCCCACTACTTAATATTATAAATGCGAAAGTTTAGATGTTTGGATGTTTGTCACTGAATCACGCAAAAAGGGCCGAACAGATTAAGATGATTTGTATGCTAATATAATCTGGATTCACTTATATATATTATAAGTGTACTTTTTGTCCCGATGATCTTCCATCAAAGGGATGCAAGTAAGGTCCATGAAACGGGGTGGTTTAATCATCATACGCCATTCTACGATTTAAGTTTCAGCCAATTGGGAGTATAACAGCGTGTTAAGAAATTTAACTTAAAGCATAGCAGAATTGTAAACAAGTTGACGATTCATTATGTCAAAACCGAAGTATCATAATTCCTTCTGATTGTTGACGCTACTTTTGAGCACAACCTCTTCGCAATAAGTTCTACTTTGCGTGTACATCAAAATGCATTTGCGATACTTTGGCATTGTTTTTATTCATATGCTTAAGACTGCGCAGTACGTTCGGTTCTCCATACAAACGTATTTATGCTCTCATTTTAAAACGCCAGGCTAGAATAACATGAAACTTTGTATACACAATGGGATCCGGCATATCTAGGTCGGACCATAGTTTCTGTTGCTTGAAATTATAATGGAGAAAAAATACAGCGATTATTAAGGTTTTCATACAAGCCGTAAAAAACTCAAAAAGCCGCTGTATTGTTTTTTTACATTTTCTAGCAACAGAAACTATGGTCCGACCTAGATATGCCGGATCCCATTGTGTATACAATTTTTCATGTTATTCTAGCATGGCGTTTTAAAATGAGAGGGTAAATACGTTTGTATGGAGAACCGAGCCAGACCGAGCGTACTGCGGCCTCTTAAATACAAAAACAGCTGTTTCAATGCACACTTTGTATCGTCGGTGTACCATTTAATTTTGTCGTGCGTTATTTTTTACGTAATTGTTGACCCTTCACACCATAAAAACTGTTTGACATAAGAGATCACTTGAGCTGGGCAGCCCAACCGTCAGCATAGACAGTTGGAGCATGTATACTGAGAAGAGGGTCGAAAGTCTGTACATAGAAGATATTGGAAAAAAATTTGGTTGGGGATACTTAGAATCGATAACAGAAATCGTTTCAACAGTTTTAAGAATTTGTGTCTGTTTGTCTGTCTGTTTATGTCTAGGCATCACGTGAAAACGAACGAATGGAGTATAATTTACCCTCATTAATATGGCAACTGGATCTTCGGCGACGACATAGCTCGGCCTTCGGCCTCGCATGGCTTGCCACTCTCCTTCGGCTGTTCAGTCATCAACCTTACATGAAGAATGTACTCTGTTGGGAGGCGCGGCCTTCAGCCTCGCGTGTCTCGCCTCTCTGCTTCAGGCCTTCGGCCCTCAGCCTTACATGAGAAGCCTGCTCTGTGTGATTATTCTCGCATGCCTTGCCGCTTTGCTTCCGGCCTTCGGTCATCATACTTACAAGAAGAACTCGCTCTGTTGGGATAACGTTTTACGGTAGAACTGCGTAGCGAAACTTTTACCATTGTACAATGTACATGTAATATTTTTGACGACATTCATTCACCTAGAATCGGTACATTTGATATGCCGAAATAAGCACTTAAACATTCGTTTTGACAATAGGATTTCTAGGGAATGTCATATTAACTGTAATCATTTCTTAAGGGGGTGTAAAGAAGGGTGAAAGATTGTATCATCATCATCATCTGAGGCGTTATAGCCGCGGGTGGGCCCTAGGCTAGCCTGGTCAAGCAAATATCTCTAGTCCAATCTATTCGTGGCATTCCTTCTCCAAAATGTCACTCCTAAGTTCCTGGTGTCCACCTGAGCTTGAGAAAGATTGTATGGGAAAGCAAATAATTCTAAGGCGAGAACGAATTATACGCGGACGAAGTCGCGGGCAAAAGCTAGTTGCAAAATAATATGACAAAAAATCGTAGGATGAATAAATAAGTGTGGATCAATCAAGACCTCACTAAAATTAATTCAAGATAAAACCGGTAATTAATAATTTAAAATAAATATTGATGTAGGTATGGCTCGGAAGTCGCAAACTCTTCATAGATATAGAATTTATGGTTATAGAAGTCGGCGGTTAAGAAGTCAATCCTGACACCTGTCATTTCTATACAGTTTATAACCAATAATTTTTAAGAAAAAAAAACCGACTTCAATGGGGCAGGCCGGTGAAAGATTATTATACTTAGATGGTGCACTCTTAGATTCCATACAATAAAATAAAAATGGCTATAAGTATGTTTATAATGGTAGAAGACTAAGTACCCTCAATTCCTCATGGAATCATGGAAAAACCTTGCTTGCTTGACAAACAAAACGAAGAGAACAAATCGCCAAACGTGAACTACGCGTCGTTGAAGAGTTCCGTTCTGATCATCATCAGCAGTTCCACTTCATCAAATGTCACTTTTATGAATGAAAATGCTTGATTAGTTCATGAAAATACTAAAATTACTGTTTGTGTGCCTTTCACATTTAAGGAATTCCCTCGATTCCTAATGGATCCCATCATCAGAACTCGAGCATGACAAAAATCAATCGTGAAAATAGAACTTGCTTAACAAACACAGCTAGGAGGACAAATCACCAAACGTGAACTTTTCGTCGTTGAAGAGTTCTGTTCTGATCATCATCAGCAGTTCCACTTCATCCAATGTCACATTTTTGGATGCAAATGCTTGACTTGTTGATAAAAAAAAAACTAAAATCACTATATGTTTGCCTTAAAGATTTGAGGAGTTCCCTCAATTCCTCATGGATCCCATCATCAGAACTGCGTTTTGACAAAAAGGGGACCAACTTGAATATATATACTTACAATCAAAAAAAGAATTTTCCAAATCGGTTAATAAATCACGGAGTTATGGAGTAACAAACATTAAAAAAAAACATACAACCGAATTGATAACCTCCTATTTTGAAATCTTGAAGTCGGTTAAAAAGTCACTTTTAGTTGGGGCAAAGTGCGTCTTTCTTTTCGGGCCTCCATTTCTCTTTGACGGCCTGTTTAGCTTAATTGGTAGTGACACTGCCTCCGAAGCTAGAGGTCCCGGGGTCGAATCCCGGCCAGGGCATTAATTGTGCATTTAGCACGGATATTTGTTCTTGGGTCTTGGATGTTTTCTATTAGGTATGTATCTACGAGTATGTAAGTATGTATATCGTCGTATAGTACCCATAGTAGCTTTTGCTTAGTTTGGGACTAGTCGATTTGTGTAAGATTGTCCTGCAATAATTATTTATTTATTATTAATCTCATTATAAATATCTGTAAAGACAGATATTTCATTAGTGGCTCTGTGAGCTGTACCTAGGTACCTCGCATTTTTTATATCAATTTAGTTTTTTTTTTAATTTAAAAATTTCTAAAAACTGACTAGATTAAAAAGTCTATATAGATATTAAACCTGTTAACAAAATTTTACGATAATCGGTTGAGAAATGCGACCTGTAGAGGAGAACCATAAAAGATACTTCTGCAAATTTCTAAAAATTCAATAGACAAAATTTTTGACGAGAATCGCTTGAGAAATGACCTGTAGAAGAGAACCTCCGGAAATCCAGACATCTGGTCATCCGGACATACGAAATCATTTTTGTCGAAGCTGAAGCAGAGACCTTCGTTTCACTCGGTCGATAACTACCTCACTACATCATACATCCTAGAACTAAAACAAGTGTGTTGCATAGATGTAAGATGTTGTAATATTTGTAGGTTGCGATAATATACATTTTTACAAAAGGCGCACTAAGGCTGGGTTGCACCAAACCGTCTGTAATCGTAAACTGTGTTCGTTAAAATTTCAATGTATGGAAAGTTTGACAAGTTGGGATATGGATATGGGATAACAGCTGCCGTCGCCATATTTAACGTTGATCCGTCTGTGATCGTAATTCGGTGCAACCCAGCCTTAAGCTAGAAACGTACAGAGCGCGGCGCAGCGTCGCTGCGGGCGGAGGCGGTTTTGTGGTAGCGAACGCGGTCCCGGGAGCGGGGTATATCCTAAAACTCCGACCAAGACCACTGGGGGATGGGTACCAGCATCCCTGGAGTGCGGTGGAGATACGGCCATCGCTAACCCGCATGCCAAGCGTGGCGATTATGGCATATACCCCCCGTGAATTTGGGGGACGCCTATATCCAGCAGTGGACGTTTTTTCGCTGATATAGTGGTGGATGGTGGGAACACTGTCCGGGGCACGTCGCACCAAAGAGGCGGCGCGTGTGACATATGAAGCAATAATCGACTGTAGACAGTTTCGGAAAAATCTAAAATGCAAAACCACCTCCGTTCCGCACCGCGCCGCGCCCGCTCTGTGCGTTTCGAGCTTTAGGGTGGGTTGTAACAAATCGTCTGTAATCGTAAGCGGTGTTCGTTAAAACTTGATTGTATGGAAAGTTTCTATAGGATGACAGCAGCTGGCTCCGGTTCTCCCTTGTTAGACCTAACTAAGTTAGCTTTAAATGCTTCATTTAACCGAATGTTTCATCAGACATATGGCATTTTTTCTTAAATAGTAAACTTTATACGAGTAATGCATAACAAACCTAACCTAACCCAATGAACTTTTCGGGTTTTCTTTGAATATTATTAAATAGAAAGCTATTTAATAATATTCAAAGAAAACCCGAAAAGTTCACTGTTTTGAAGAAAAAATGCCAAATGCAAATGGTCCAGTGAAACATTAGGGCAAAAGTTACTACTTAGGCCAAGTGACAGGATCCCGTCGTCTCTTTATATTTAACGATGACCGGTCTGTAATCGTAAGTTGGTGCAACCCTGCCCTTATTCCGGTGGTGTACTTGGCCTGACTAACTTTTGTCCCCACCATCGTGATCCCTTCGCCCTTTTTGGGCCTACCGGATGCGGACTGGTGAATAAGCCGGATTCGGTATATATGACCTATCAGTCATTTTCTACTATGTATGTACTTGATTTGTGCAATAAAATGTTTACTAAGTACTATTACTAGGTACTACAAATTAATCTGTATATTATGACCATCTCGCTCGGTATAGTGGTATTATTATTTGACGTCTACTCTGGTGACTATCAGATACACAGACTATATCAGAATAAAGCAGATCTGGTCATTTAAGTTGAACGATTTCTGTACATCTGATCTATTTTCACTAATGCACAAATCAGAAAGTTTGAGAGAGACACCAAAGTGACATCTGACACGTCTCAAGTTCCGTCTGACAGTCCCTTAAGTTTATATGGGATTTAACATCCTGGTGTGCTTTCAAATGGAGACAACTCGTTAACAGCCGAAAACGATTGTACTATCTGTCACATTCTAACTCATTTCGATGCACCATAAAGATTAAAGAGACAGCGAGTCTGCTTTACTCTGATGTCTGTGCTCTGACAGTTGCGGTAAAGATAAAAGAAGCACGGCAATAGCACGCACGAGGAGCTGTATCTTTTGGCTCTTATAGACATTGTGATAAGAGTGAAAAAGATATGTACGTGTTACAAATTCTTTGACTTTGGCTAGGTACATTCTCTCACACGCGTAATAAAATGTTGCAAAATTCTTTACCTTAATTAAGTCATGAAGTTACAAGAAAAATAATATTATTTTTATTCCTTGTAATCAATATAGTAAGTGATTAATTCATCTTGATCAATCAATTCAAGTCGAGATACTCAGAACTAGCTTACTGCGCTTCTGATATCATTTATGAATTTTAAGTGTCCGGGGGAGAGATAGCTACCTAGCTGTACTGCAATAGAGTTAAGGGAGCCATAATTCTTAAGTGTCCATCTCGAGTGTTCACTTAAGCATTTAAGCGAAGTAGCGAAAAAAGCGCATTCGCGTTGAGCGAAACGAGAAGTGGTCATGCGATCATATAACAGTGTCAGATCAGAGTAGTCATTACGCGATCGGAAAGTAAAGTCCATTCGTGTATCATCGCCTCTGTTGCACGAATTAGTAATTATTAATTGCGATATGTTTTAAATTGCGTTTTAATAACTATTAAGTAAATAATGAATATTAGGGGACAATCTTACACAAATCTATCGAGCTAGTGTAGTAAGCTCGATAAGGCTTGTGTTATGGGTACTAGATGATGATATATTTAATAGATATATTTTTTTTAATCGCAGCAGTTGTTAGCAGCGTTACTGCTTAATGCAAAATTAATTTAATATACTTAAATACATAGGCAATAATTTTTAAGAAAAAAAAACCGACTTCAATGGGAGAGTCCGGTGAAAGATTATTAATCTTAGCTGGTGCACTCTTAGATTCCATACAATAAAATACAAAAATGGCTATAAGTATGTTTATAATGGTAGAAGACTAAGTACCCTCAATTCCTCATGAAATCAAGGAAAAACCTTGCTTGCTTGACAAACAAAACGAAGAGAACAAATCGCCAAACGTGAACTACGCGTCGTTGAAGAGTTCCGTTCTGATCATCATCAGCAGTTCCACTTCATCAAATGTCACTTTTATGAATGAAAATGCTTGATTAGTTCATGAAAATACTAAAATCACTATTTGTGTGCCTTTCACATTTGAGGAGTTTCCTCGATTCCTAATGGATCCCATCATCAGAACTCGAGCATGACAAAAATCAATCGTGAAAATAGAACTTGCTTAACAAACACCGCTAGAAGGACAAATCGCCAAACGTGAACTTTTCGTCGTTGAAGAGTTCTGTTCTGATCATCATCAGCAGTTCCACTTCATCAAATGTCACATTTTTGTATGATAATGCTCGATTTGTTGATAAAAACACAAAAATCACTATATGTTTGCCTTTAAGATTTGAGGAGTTCCCTCAACTCCTCATGGATCCCATCATCAGAACTCGAGCATGACAAAAATTAATCGTGAAAATAGAACTTGCTTAACAAACACAGCTAGGAGGACAAATCGCCAAACGTGAACTTTTCGTCGTTGAAGAGTTCTGTTCTGATCATCATCAGCAGTTCCACTTCATCCAATGTCACATTTTTGGATGCAAATGCTTGACTTGTTGATAAAAGCACAAAAATCACTATATGTTTGCCTTAAAGATTTGAGGAGTTCCCTCAATTCCTCATGGATCCCATCATCAGAACTGCCTTTTGACAAAAACGGGACCAACTTGGATATATATACATACAATCAAAAAAAAAATTTTCAAATCGGTTAAGAAATGACGGAGTTATGGAGTAACAAACATTAAAAAAAAAAAAAAACAAAAAAAAAAAACATACAACCGAATTGATAACCTCCTCTTTTGAAATTTGGAAGTCGGTTAAAAATTATGAAGCTGGACATCATAACAGTTCCTGGACTGTACGTGCTTGTGTTATTAACGGACCTCGTTAAACATGTTTCAAAATACGAGTCTTCTACGGAACAAGAGCTGCGCTTACAAACGCGGACGAAAAATATAACAGTTTCTGCCCAAAACTGAAAATAGTAGAGCATAGTGTTAGGCCGTTAAAATGTTTAACAAACTACCCACAGAACTCAAAGTCATTACCAATTATGAGGTGTTTAGCAAAAAAATAAAAATGTTTTTACTGAGAAGGTGCTTCTATAGTATTGACGAGATCTTTGCTGCTTAATTTTGATAAGTATACAATAGGTGCTTCAAGTTTCAATTGTAATATTGTGACATTTTTTTTTATTTTTTTTATATTTCGACATTTATTCTTTTACGATTATTATTATTAATTTTATTCACCATGTTTGGAAATTTTTATCTTTTAAATAATATCACGTTTTATTTTTATTTATATCCTAATACATTTTTAATTTCGGAAGTATATTTGTGGACATGTCTTTTTATTATTATTGGTCTTTTAGATTTTTCTTTTTCATTGGGTGCTGCTTTTGTTTAGTTAGTTAAGTATAATTTTTGCATGTATCTAGATTTATGATCATTTAAATATTATTTTCAACAAAATTTAATATTGTTATTAAAATAAATAAATAAATAAAATAACAACCAAGTCTAAGGAACTAATATTAGTGCTCATCACAAATACAAATGCCCTTACCGGGATTCGAACCCGGGACGTCCAGCAGCAGTCCGGCAGTGGCTACGTACAACGCTTCGTGAGACTACCTATACACCTCACCTGTTCATTAATAAGTCTTATTTGGATGAAGAGTCACTTCAGATTCCGATTCAGATTATTTATTGATAAATGTACATCTCATTTACACGTCATTCTGGAAAATTCACACATTATAATTATATAGGGTGGTAATAGTTGTCACAATTGTAATGTTTAGTTAGGTATACTTACAGTAGACTTCCATGTACCCCTCAGCCTGAGCGGAGTGGAAGGAGGGCGCCTCCTCCGACACTTCGCAGCGATAAAGCCCGCGCGAGCGCAGCGTGAGATCCCGCAGGTGCACTCGTCGCGCGCTCGACTTGTCCAACTATATATCGAAAACAATACTTTAAATTGATGTCAACCTTTACGCAATTCATACGATATATTATATGTCACTTATTTATCTGTCTGAGAACATCGTGATTTTGACACGTTACAATATAAACGAATCCATATAATAGGTATATTCCGTGATAGTGGTTGCGATGGTGGACTACTAATACACAATTTAAGTACTCGCCTATTTGCCTCTCTAAGATGTTGTGATGGGGTGTGTAATCTATACACACACATGCATGCTAGTTTGGGGGAGTCAAGCTGAGACATATCTTCAGACACACACAGTGTTGCAGAAAAGACTTGTAAACATTAGTATTTTGCGGGAAATTACATACAAGCCACTTGAGATTGGAAGCTCTACATGTAAATAATAAGAGTATTGTTAACCTTGACTGCGTCTTGCCTGTAAGTAGCAGGCGCAGCCGCGGCCTGTACTCGTCGCTGTCCCCTAGTCATCGCCTGCAGTCCGCCCCACAAAGCGGACTCCGCGCCTCGCAAAGCACTCACAAAGCATCCAGAGCAGAGTAAGCCACCCAACTCCAAGGAGGGTGCTGGGAAGAAGCTCAAAAACAACAAACCACTTAAAGGAGTAGAGTTTGCCGCCCTCCAGATTATAGTTGCAACTGGCATGTGAATGAGACAGACTTGTCCTACTGTTTTAGAATTGGTACTGTTTTTGCAAGCGAAGCAAACAGTCAGATAACAATATGAATACTTAAATCAACTCCGTCTAGCCTGTGAGCGTTCTGCGGCAGATACAGCGCGGGCGCAGCCTAGGCATGTACCGGTAGAACTCCTCAGTGTCCCGGTACCAGTTGACGGAGCAGCTTACCGCCCTCCAAATCACACTCGCACGTTAACGAGGCTGATTCACTCCACTGTTTTATAAGAGGTACTGTTATTGCCAGGACTCGACGATCAAACAGTCTAGTGATAACAATATGAATACTTACATCAACTTTGACTCCGTCTAGCCTGTGAGCGTGCTGCGGCGGGCGTAGCCGCGGCATGTACCGGTAGAACTCCTCGGTGTCCCGGTACCACTTGACGGAGTACAGCTTGCCGCCCTCCAGGTCGTAGTCGCAAGTCAGCGAGGCCGATTCGCCCCGCTGTTTTAGAGATGGTACTGTTATTCCCAGTACTCGGAGACCCAACAGTCCTGTGGTATATTTAGTTTATTAATTTTTGGATATGTGTTTTCTCTTGTTTTTTTTTTACTTTTTAACAACAACGAGATTTACCGAAATAGTATCCCATATTTACTTCAAAACTCACTAAATATATATGGCATCAAAATTTAACAATTTTAGTCCAACTAGTTTTTTGGACGTAACTTTAATGAAAATGGTTTAAAATAAAAACATCTCCTACTTTGTTAGAAATGTCAATAAAGAACAGTTCCGCATACATTTCATAAAGAACATATTAATGTCGAAAATAGAGCTACTTGCGATCATTTTTGAATAAATCATATAAAAAATATTTTTTTCAAAGTTAGGCTCGTGCAAATGTATTTAAAAGATTGAAGAACCAATAACTATTTGAGTCATAAATATACCTATAGTTTTGACGGGTGAATATCAACCATATCAACGCAAAACTCGTCAGAAATCAACGATAGCGCGTAGAGAGAGACACGGCGATATGTTGGATGAGAAAGTAGTTGCGCATCTCACTCCAACGGGAAACTGTCGACATTGAAAGCTTAATAAATTTGCCAATAGATTTAAAATAAACGCGAAAGCACGATTATGCTGGATCCTATAACGAGCAATAATTGGATATTTATCCCAACAACGAACAACGAGTCCTCTAAAACGGCACAAATTATTTTATTGAAATTTACTATACTTATAGGTTTTTATGGAGGCGAAAATTTGATCTAGCTAGGTCTCATGTCGAAAAAACTTGTTTCCTCCGAAATAAACACGAAAAACGCCCAGTAAAGATCGGTTTAACTTTAAAGAAACTTTCACTTTTTTTAATAACCTTTGATTTTTTTTAAAAAAGATGACACATTGAATTCGAAGTGTATTTCGAAATAGTTCCTGAACAATTTAAAAGGACCCACTCGCCGCCCGGCTGCCCACTGGCGTCTAGACCACGTTCTAATAGTCGTTTATAAAGCCCGTGACAATTTGGCGGTATTTTTTGTAAATACCCTACTTATTTTTGAGTAGATATCTAAATGTTTTGAATATAAATCGATTTAAAAGACGGTCCGTTTATTTGCGGCATACCTATATATTTTGTATTTGCGTCAAATTAAAACTGTTTTTGGTCTTGGAAAGTGGAGTGTATAACCCTGGTCTTGAAGCCACACTAAATAACAATATTAAGTAACTAGCTTTTGCCCGCGATTTCGTCCGCGTATAATTCGTTCTCGCCTGAGAATGATTTGTTTTCCCATATAATCTTTCTCAAGCTCAAGTGAACACCAGGAACTTAGGGGTGACATGTTGGAGAAGGAAAGCCACGAATAGATCGGATTGGAGATATTTGCTTGACCAGGCTAGCCTAGGGCCCACCGGCGGCTATAACGCCTCAGATTATGATGATGATACAATCTTTCACCCTTCTTTACACCTCCTTAAGAAATAATTACAGTCAATAATGACATTCCCTAGAAATCCTATTGTCAAAACGAATGATTAAGTGCTTATTTCGGAATATCAAATGTACCGATTCTACACGAATGAATCTCGTCAAAAACATTACATGTACATTGTACAATGGTAAAACTCTCGCTACCGCAGTTCTGCTGTAAAACGTTATCCCAACAAAGCGAGTTCTTCATGTAAGTATGATGACCGAAGGCCGGAAGCAGAGCGGCAAGGCATGCGAGAATAATCACACAGAGCGGGCTTCTCATGTAAGGCTGAGGGCTGAAGGCCTGAAGCAGAGAGGCGAGACACGCGAGGCTGAAGGCCGAGCCTCCCAACAGAGTAGATTCTTCATGTAAGGTTGATGACTGAAAAGCCAAAGGAGAGTGGCAAGGCATGCGAGGCCGAAGGCCGAGCTATGTCTTCGCCGAAGATCCAGTTGCCATATTAATGAGGGTAAATTATACTCCATTCGTTCGTTTTCACGTGATGCCTAGACATATAAACAGACAGACAAACAGACACTTGATCTCTGTGTCGTATGCAAATAAGTTTCCTTCAAACATTTCATTTTGGTACAGACTTTTATTGTCGACTGTACACTTTGGACTTTTTGTTCCACAGTCATCAACTACTAATCGAGACAGTTCCGACGAGCCCAAACACGAGGGGTTTATCTTGTGTAGTGTAGGAGTTGTTATGGCCACCTTCTGCCTCTTTCATCAGATCAGCTCGGTGGTACCATAATATTGTATTGTTACCAAACTTACATAAGTATGCCAAATTTCAGCTTAATCTGATATCGGCAAGTGGCTGAAAAAAGAATTTTGATGACAACTTACAAACATAAGTATTTACATACTTACATACGAACAGTGGATGTTAAATAAAAGCTTGTGAATAAAGTAGGTACAGATGTAGTTAATACGAGTAATGCTTTCCCCTCGGCTAAACTCCGAATACGACTACACCCACAGAAGTGTCGATCAATTAGCGTATTATTTAACATCTGTCACGTGTAATTGCAAAATATTACCAATTCTTATTCTGTTCTCATTGTTAACTAATAAAGTTGCACATGAATAGGCATGAACTTGTCAATAATTTAATACGATAACTGATAGCCACTTTGAGTCTAGTGTGTTCCGAGCTTAGCCGATGGTAAAGCATTAATCTCTACATATGTACATACCAATCTAGATAACATGTTGGGACTAGAGTGCAATTAACAATGGTCGCGTACGGTACATTTTCAAAAGAATTACCGGACGCTCCGATTGTGGAGTGAGCTCCTTGCCGTGGTTTTCCCGAGGGTCTACAGTATGGGGTTCTTCAAGAAAGGAGTGTATATTTTTTTAATGCGCCGGCAACGTCTAACGGGTCACCACTGGAATTTCAGGCGTCCATAGGCTGTGGCGAAAATAAATAATAATGAAAATGAAGAAAAAGCCGTTTAGAAAATTACCAGCAACATTAATGATATCGAAATTCAGAATTGAGCTAAATAATAGGTAGATTTAAAGTAATATTATATTATTTGTATTCCAAACATGAAAAAAATAAACACACAATGTGCTCTTTTCAATAAATCCATCTCCTCAGACACGTTTCACGCAAATCGAGTTAAAGTTGGGATCCATAAAAACGTACATAATATATTTTGTCCCGGAAAAAATTGGGAGCACGTTAGAATATTTTACCTTCCCGCCCGGTGGGCTAGAAAAACACTAAGAAAAATTAAATATCTGATACTATAAAGCCCAAACGATTCTACAAAAACACAAAAAATTGGTCGATAAGTAGCCTTGGCGGTCATTGCCAAATTAAGGATTACCACCACCACCACCATATCAGCCCTAGGACGTCCACTGCTGGACATAGGCCTCCCCCAATTTCATGGGGGGTAAATGCCATAATCGCCACGCTTGGCATGCGGGTTGGCGATCGCAGTATCTCCACCGCACTCTAGGAATGCTGCTGCCCATTCCCCGGTGGTCTTAAGGATTACCATATTGACGTTATTACCGATTTGTGAAAAAAAACATACAGACTAAATGAGAACCTCCTCCTTTTTTGAAGTCGGTTAATTATGCGATACAATGCGAAACTACGAATGAAACAAAACATTGGGTTATAATTGCTTATATGTATATGTGTTAAAAATTAAATAAATTACCTTTTATGTTTGCTAGAAGCATATAACACACAATTACAACTTTCTTCATGACTAAAACTATTTTAAATTACAATTAATACTATCACTGTGTATTTTTATAAGACTATTTAAATGGTGTATAAAGAAAACTAACTACATTTAGACAAAGAACTTTGCACTTGAAAGCAGGATTTGCTTTTTTGAAACTTCGCGCTGTTTTATGTCACAAAATAGGAAATCTCGTAGCAAACGGGCGTAGCGTAGAGCGAACCGATTGCAACTGTTGCTACGAAGTGACGACGGGCTCTACGAACGTAGGCACGTCTATGTATAAGTAAGTAGCGTTCAATTGACGCAAGGAATATGGGTTCTTATTTTTAGAGACTTTACTAAGTAAGTAACAGTTACGTATTACTGAGCTAACCGCCTAGCTAGAATTTTTTTTATGGTTTTCTCTGGCTACCGTACAAAGACAAAATCGAGGACGTAGAGTTCATATCACTAATATTTGTATCTACTAAGACACTTAGATATACTCGTATGCTTTGGCCGCGGGAACCCTAAAAATGTGTTGAGTTGAACTTTAAACATATTTAAAGCCATTTTTCAAACCTAAATATTTCAGTTGAATAGTCATACTAGCTAAAGCCATCTCAGCGTTCGTGGCCTAGCGGCGCCTACGTACCGCGTGCGGTATACAAGGTTAAGCAAGATTAAGAAGAAGATGTCGTGGTCGATTCTTGGATGGGTGACCACTACTAGTGGTTACTAAATGGAGCGCCCCCGTGCTTTGGAAGGGACGCTAAGCCGTTGGCTGCTGTCTATGATAGAAGTTGTTAAGCCAAGTAAGGCGGATTGAGAACCTCTAACAGTCAAGTTGTTCACTCACTTGATAAGCCTAATCTCAATAAGGTCTAGTTTTCCCTTAAATAAAAACTTAAGCCTACGCCAATTCTTGGGATTAGGTAGCGGACCCCGGTCATCCTTCAGGATAATGCTAGGATATTGATAAATATGATGACCATCTTAGATGTACGTTACACTTACACACACATAGCTGCATATTAACGCAAGAGGGCGCGTTTTATGAGTAATCGATACAAAACAAAAACTACTGTCTAGTTAGGTAGGACCAACTTCGAGAAAGAGGTTAATTGTTGAATCCGACTTGGCTAGGCAGCGTTCGGAAAGATACGGTACATATTTTCGTCGTAGTGTCTCAAGACGAGAGTCTTTAACTAGTGTGTGTTCCCAATGATGACTGATGACATATGGCACTGAAACGTGGTTTCTTACTATGGGCCTTATAAGAAGGCTCAACGTCACCCAAAGAGCAATGGAGAGGTCTATGCTGGGAGTATCTACGCGGTCGCATCAGAAATGAGGCCATCCGCAGCAAAACCAAAGTAACCGATACAGCCCTTCGAATCGCTAAACCTAAGTGGCAGTGGGCGGAGCACATAGCACGTCGAGCCGATGGCCGTTGGAGCGGAAAGGTTCTCGAGTGGCGACCGTATTGGAAGGCGCAGCGTGAGTAGCCAGGTCACGCAGCGTCGGCAGTATTTCAGAACCAGAATAGCTTTTTATTTATTTTCCGATACTACGGTCGGTTAGAATATTTAAATAAGACTTCGTAATGCTTTGTGAAATTAGTATGAGCCCTTTCTGCGGCTTCTAGCTACGGCATATCTCTCAGTACAAAAAGGTAAATATTTGTATAACCAGCAGGTACTTTACGACAGGTTTTTTATATCGATGAAAAAAAAAAACAGTGTATTTGATATTTACGAAGTATTAGCACTTTTTTCGGGCCTCCCCATCTTGGGACATCTATCCCATAGTTGCCTGATCCGTATAAATTACGTTTAGGATAGATGACCCGCCGAGAAACAGGGCATCTATCTCGCAAAAACTTTGGTCGCACATTGCCTATCCATGCAATCGCACAGATATGATATGCGACACGGGCAAATAAATAAATAATAAATAAAATAACATGCGATTCATCCGTGAAAATAGAGTAATTACAATCGGGACACCTATACTTCGGGGCATCTATCCCTGTTTTACCTTATGGGTTATGCTGTGCTGGTTCCCTAGAATCCCTAGGATAGTTCAGCCCTGTATTCTCAGTCGCCTTTAAACAGAAAATACTGCGATAAAGCCTCATTTATTCGGTTTTTTTATTACAGTTAATACATACATGTGTTAAAATGCGGGAGATAAAAAAATATATTATTAAGTGGAGGTCAGAGTGACCTCAATTACTGACAGCTCTTTTTCTAAATACCGAATCGTTTTGACCTAAGTAATAAATCCATCTAGTTCAGTGTAACCAAATTCCATTAAAGTAAAAATCACCATTTTAGCTAGGTAAAATACGGCTACGCCCGCCTTTTTAATTATATTTATCCTTCGCTTTATTACAGCGAGATGAATATTTTAATTAAATTAATATCGAAAAAGCAATTTCGATGCTGCATTACTTTTAACGACGTATTTCGAGAAATGTCATAATAAAATACTGTTGGGATAAACCTTCGCATATTTTAGTGGCTTGTTAAAACTTTAATGAGGTAAAATATTACAGAAGGATTTACTAGTAGTATTTGTTAATATGGCTTATTTATGTCACTGCGTAATTTACTTTTGAGTCTTAGGACATTTATTTTTCCCATTTTTTTAAATACTTTGTTTCTTATTTACGTCTTATACAAGCGCCATACATCACCATTTTCATTCACCCACGACACACATGATGTCCCCAACTTGCAGAAAACATATTTGGCGCCATTACATGAATCAAAGAATATAAAAATAGACTGATTGTGGCTGTTGGGGGCATTCTTACATTAGAGTTCACCGAGTGCATTTGTCGTGCTGCTAAAATGATGTCTGATTATTTATTGTGAAAATGTGTTTTAATATATTGTCAAGTTGGTTCGATTATTGTGAATTGATATTAAAACCAGTGATCTAATTACTAAATCTAGTTGTTTCTATTAAATTGGAACCTGCACCTTTTATCATGGGAGACGACTCGCCGATATATATAATTTTTTTTTATCTTGTGGCGCGGTTTTAAAGTGTATCTTAATATTATTGAATATAATTAACGTCGCGTCTGTCCAAATTTAATAAAAAACTTACATCTGAACAATTAGGTTTGTGAGGTGACATAATGTATAGTGAATTATGTAGTGCCAGTGTCCGTACAATCTTCATGCTTATTGAGGACCCACGGATGTATTCTGGAGATTATTGACGGCCTGTTGTGTTGTGCCACGGGGCAAAAGCCAGACATCAACACCTTTGGAAAGCGTCATCAACACACCTCAGCTGCACTCTTAGTATATAATAATACCCAATTTTGTACAACAAACATTGAGTTGCACGCAAGAGCTCAAGTAATAACATCAGAGGAGATCGC
The DNA here is from genome assembly GCA_905163555.1 of Notocelia uddmanniana. Taxonomy (NCBI): domain Eukaryota; kingdom Metazoa; phylum Arthropoda; class Insecta; order Lepidoptera; family Tortricidae; genus Notocelia; species Notocelia uddmanniana. Next base: position 18,759,918 of record LR991054.1, on the reverse strand, counting down.
CAAACAGAAGACAAAATACTCCAAAGCTAAAAATCAGAGAAGTTTTAAAACTCCGACGACTTTCGTACCATGTGCACGTACGAGTACTTAGGCGCAAAAAACCACATCTATTACACGTATCCCTAAAGTACAGAAGAAAGAAGACTCACTCATCTACGACATAAGACATTATATTAATAAGATTCGCTGTTTTCGAAAAACGTAGCCAAGGACGGAAGTCGAATGAGGAGGGGGAAAAAACTAACTATCGGAACCACACAGAAAGACAGCGGACACAATTTACACGATGAGTGCGAAGAGGTTCATTGTCAGAACCTGAGAATCTAAATTAGAAGAATGGGGAAAAAGCAGTCACAAATTAATAATATATATTACACACCGAGTATAGAATTTATCTACCCCATGCTGACCGCACGATGCTAGTATTCGGGTCGGCTCCACCTCCCCTCTGTCCTAAAAATCCCGACTGCGAACCTAACACAGCCCCATATCCTTATGTAAATAGCTTCCCGGTTTCTTGGGCAAGAGGCTGTTGTCTGCGGCGGGGCGGCGGAAGTTGGGGCAAATGGTCAAGCAAGCTCGCTTATCCGGATTATTTTAGCGTTTGCGGCTAAGTCGGTGTGAGGTTAAAGTTCACGTACCCCACTGACTTCCTACCTCATACGCTACACTAGGATGGATACGCGAGTCACATCTGTCATTTTGCTCTAACACCTCCTCCCTAACGTAGCCAGCTCTTCCGAGTCCTTGCAGCAGAACTGCTGGCTGGATAAGTCACCTGAACGGAACTGAACTGTGAATTTAAAATGTATATATGACTGCTTGTGTTTTGAATTAAAAAAAAGGTTTGTATAGTAATATAGTATGGATATGTTAAATATTAAAAAAATAACTATAAAATATTAGTGATCAATGATGAAGGCTATAATTTAACAATATAGTTTTCAGTGTACTCATACTGAAATGTGCCTTAGTGTCGTGACTAATCTCGTTTCGCGCACATTGTTGGCATCTTAGTGAGCACTGCGGAGTACATACCTAATGCTGATTTAAGTTTTCTTCCTGAATAATCACGGGACATGTAAGTACGTAAAAGCTTATGATATTTTTAAAGTTTAATATGTTCTCACTACTGAGGTGAATAGTTATATGTATCACACGAGAGCAAAGTCATTTACATCTCGTGTTCTTGAGTCCAAGCCAGCCAGTCCATCCCTATTTTCAAGATTCTAACTTTAAATCACTTGCAACAACTTGGCAGTTTTCTATGCAGTATGTTATAATACCATAAAAGCTGTTGGATATTTAAGAAAACTGACAAGTTAAAGCTCAAAATGCATTAAGCCGCAGTAAAATAGATTTTCTGTAAACAATGTAGTTCAAATTCAAATTCTAAAATGTTTATTTCGGACAACTTGATCCATATTTTGTTAGTAGTTACAGTTATAACTTATGCTAAGGGTTAGTATTTATAAAATGATAGAATTAAAAGCGGCGCGTTGGAGCGGCGACAGGCGCGTGTAGCTGCGCATGTCGCCACACCAGCGGCAGTAGTGCCGGACTTGGCACGATTTCAGAGAAACTACGAAACTTGGCATCCATTTAGATCTCAATTCTTTTGTCGGTGAAGACGACAACCAAGCATCGCATATTCTTAATATTGACACATTTATGTTTTTGACGAGTTCAATTTTATGATCTTCTCTTTCCGGGGACTCAAAATCAGCACTCGCAGCAAGAAACAAATTTGCTCGCTTGTTGCAGAAATAACTATTTTCATACAAATAAGTTTCCACAGAAAAACTTTTTTGGTATAAATATATTATTGCTGACTGTACCTTTTTTCCACATGCATCAATTTACTCGTTGAAACGGTTGCAATGAGCCCAAGCTCGACGGATTTAACTTATCTAGTTTAGGAGTTGCTATGGCCACTATCTGTCTCCATCATCAGATCAGCTCGGCGGTATCATAACATTGCATTGTCATTTTGAGGAAAATTTACATACATACGAGTAAATACAAACACTTGTAGTGCTAGCCACTGTGCCTGATTAAGACTACTGGATGCCCTAAGCAATTCACGCCTGTGGCCCCCTCTTCAGTCGGAACGGAATCAATCCACCAACGGATTTGCCTGTATTTATCGGCTTGATTACATTACGCATTCATCAGAGTTCCTGCGGACAGCTTATTATGCGTATCCAGCGGAATTGCATGCCCTGTCAAATATGGCGGCTGCGATACAGATATTGCGGTTGCTGTGATATTCACGTTTTAATTTAAGCCAAAAGTCAAGTTAGACTGTATTTTTTGTGTGCGTTTACGCGAAACGGTTTTAATTAATTTTGTTATTAAAAATGGAAGCTGTGCTGTTAGGATTGTGCCAGGTGTTTGCCACGGACACTCATTAAACCTTTTGTTTGTAATGGGAAACTTTTATCAAAGTAAATTTTTCTCATTTCAATTATATTATTTTTCAATATATCCGTTAATGCCAGCAATTAGAAAATAATCAAATTCAAATTCAAATTCAAAAAATTTTATTTGTAAGAATACAGTATATATGGTCTTAAGCTATAGTGTACAAAGTTCATGTATTCAGCCTGCAAGCAGGCGTACAAATATTTCAATGAAAATAATCTATGTATGAAGAATAAAATTTAAAATAATACAAATTAGATATATGCGTGAGTCAAATTTTTATGATCCAAGTAGTCCTTAATACTGTAGAAACATTTCTCTTGTAGCCATTTGGTCAATTTATTTTTAAATATGTCGCCTGTTAATGCTTTTAAATCATCCGGCAATTTATTAAAAAGTACAATGCTCATATTATAGATATTTCGTTTATACATGTCTTTGTGACAGCGAGGCTTGTACAATAGAGACATAATGTGTGGTCTTGTTTGTCTCTGGATGACTTCGCTTCGTCTACTGAAGTACTCTTGATGAGAGTCAACAAAGACACATACCTCTCGAATGTACAAACATGGCAATGGTAATATATGTAATTTTCTAAAAAGTGGAATACAGCTTTCATCCATCTTAACATTACTTATTGCCCTTATACACTTTTTCTGAATTTTAAACACTCTATCCAGCTCGATAGAGTTACCCCATAGAATTAGACCGTAAGCAAGTACTGACGACACATATCCGTGGTAAGCTGTTAGTGCAGCTTCTTTGGATACCGTAACTCTCAATCTCTTAAGTGCGAACACAAAACGGTTTAATCTATTACAAATTTGTTCAATTTGATCTTTCCAATTGAGGTGTTCGTCAATGGTTATGCCTAGAAATTTTATTGAATTTACTTCATCTAAAATGTCATTTTTATATTCTATTTGGATTGGTATTGGATTCGAATTATATGATTTAAATTGTATGAACTTAGTCTTATTAATATTAATATTCAAATTATTTAATTTCATCCATTCTATAATGTTCATTAGCGCTGTATTAATATCTGATTGGAAAGTATCCCTTTTTTCACATTTTACCACGAGTGTTGTGTCGTCAGCAAACATTATACTTTTCTGTGCGGTGGCTTTGGGTAAGTCATTCACATAAATTAGGAATAGAAGGGGCCCCAGAATACTTCCTTGTGGTACTCCATGACTACAAGCTCTAAGTTCCGATCGGAAAGTTTGCTTCAATGCTGATTTACTTGAATCACTGGCTGATATTAACTTAATTTCTACACATTGCATTCTATCGACCAAGTAACTTTCTATCCATTTTAACACCTTCCCTCTAATCCCATAAACTTCAAGTTTGTAAAGTAGCTTACTGTGGTTGACAAAGTCGAACGCTTTTGACATATCCAGAAATACTACTCAACAAGAACAATTAAAAAAATAAATGCTTCATAAAAAAACTTTACAGTATTATTTAAATAGCCTAAAATATGATGTTATCAAATACATTGTAGACGAAATAAAATTCATTTCACAGATACGAGTACGTCGAATAAATATGTACTTAACACACGACTCTACTTCGTTCGTTCGCATAACAGCTTGTTTAAATGGACTGAAAACAGGTAATCGTTTCAAACTTACAGGTGAATGGGACAAGCTTAATGATGTCATTATCGGATGAGCGAGCGCAGTTCTCAAAGTCTACTTGAAAAATCCGGCGTTTGTGCGTATATGTATGCGTACACGTATGTGTAAAATTTCGTTCCACGATAATTTGAGCACATCGAAATATATTAAGTATAGAAGCATAACTGTCATTCAAAACCAGTAGCACAATACCTAATCTCGGTGCCAAAAGCGTAGCTTTTATTTAATTAACGTCGGATGACTCGTAGAAAAAGTACAATACAATACAATAAAATATGCTTTATTGCACACCTCAAAAAGAATTACAGATAGAAACAGCATAAAGATACAAGCAGAGGTAAATAACAGGCGGTATTATCGCCAAATGAGCGATTTCTTCCAGACAACCTTTGGGTAGCGGAGAAAAAAAGTAAACAATCATGATAAGTGGGTGGTGCAAATAAAAGGAATAACTACTAGAAATAATTTTTAAGAAAAAAAAACCGACTTCAATGGGGGAGGCCGGTAAAAGATTATTATACTTAGATGGTGCACTCTTAGATGGATATACAATAAAATAAAAATGGCTATAGTATATGTTTATAATGGTAGAAGACTAAGTAGGTACCCTCAATTCCCCATGGAATCATGAAAAAACCTTGCTTGCTTGACAAACAAAACGAAGAGAACAAATCGCCAATCGTGAACTACGCGTCGTTGAAGAGTTCCGTTCTGATCATCATCAGCAGTTCCACTTCATCAAATGTCACTTTTATGAATGAAAATGCTTGATTAGTTCATGAAAATACTAAAATCACTATTTGTGTGCCTTTCACATTTGAGGAGTTCCCTCGATTCCTAATGTATCCCGTTATCAGAACTCGAGCATGACAAAAACAATCGTGAAAATAGAACTTGCTTAACAAACACAGCTAGAAGGACAAATCGCCAAACGTGAACTTTTCGTCGTTGAAGAGTTCTGTTCTGATCATCATCAGCAGTTCCACTTCATCAAATGTCACATTTTTGTATGATAATGCTCGATTTGTTGATAAAAACACAAAAATCACTATATGTTTGCCTTTAAGATTTGAGGAGTTCCCTCAATTCCTCGTGGATCCCATCATCAGAAATCAAGCATGACAAAAATTTATCGTGAAAATAGAAATTGCTTAACAAACACAGCTAGGAGGACAAATCGCCAAACGTGAACTTTTCGTCGTTGAAGAGTTCTGTTCTGATCATCATGAGCAGTTCCACTTCATCCAATGTCACATTTTTGGATGAAAATGCTTGACTTGTTGATAAAAACACAAAAATCACTATATGTTTGCCTTAAATATTTGAGGAGTTCCCTCAATTCCTCATGGATCCCATCATCAGAACTGCGTTTTGACAAAAACGGGACCAACTTGGATATATATACTTACAATCAAAAAAAGAATTTTCCAAATCGGTTTAGAAATGACGGAGTTATGGACTAACAAACATTAAAAAAAAAACATACAACCGAATTGATAACCTCCTCTTTTGAAATTTTGAAGTCGGTTACTAAAAAGAAATATAATAATAATAAAAAACTCATAAAGCACTATATATAAATATATTTACAATAAACATACATAAATAAGTAAATAAATAAACATACATATATACCACAAACTTAAGTGAGACCCAAAAGTAAACTACAGACCAGTATCGAAAAATATTATGGAAGAGACAAATAGTGCTCTTTCAGACTAGATTTACAAGACCCACTAGATTTAGCCCGTCGTACATCAAGTGGCAGAGAGTTCCATAGTCGGACAGCTTGAAAAGTAAATGAACAGTTATAAAATTTAGAGGAGGACGAAGGCACAGCAAGAATATATTTATTAGAGGATCTAATTGAACGCAGATAGTTAAATCGTTCCTTGAGGTAGCGAGGGGTTGCCGGATTAAAAAGTATATTAAAGAGAAGAGAAAGAATGTGAGAGTTACGACGAAGACGGATTGGGAGCCACTTGAGTTTTAAACGGAAACTAGAGACATGGTCATACTTGCAAAGTATTGTAACAAACCAAAATAATTAAATAAACTCTCCTACGAAAACGAAGTCAACGCCCAACGGGTCAGCGTTCTTTGATGCTTTATGTTCTATATCCGCGACGACACGTGATTGGTCAAATTTGTTATAGTTTTCTAAAGCGTTGTCTTATGAGTTCCGTGTCCGAGTTGAGAGAAAAAGTATGTGATTTTAGTTTGATCTACAAGGTCTTAATTCAAATAGTAACCGGGCGAGTACACCCCGAGCTTGCACTTCCGGCCGAATCACTAGTTACTTGAGAAGGAATTATAATTATATTTTTTTTGGGTAGTAATAAAAGCTCCGAACACAAACTAACCTAACATAATCTACAAAAAACTAAAACGTACTGTTTGAAATACCAACTGTGCGAATACTCATGAGCGAATAATTCGGAGAGTTAGTTTTTCTGTGTACTGGTTTATTATTTCTCTATTTTCTTTATAATTTTTGTAATTAGTCTTTATTGACTTTTTTCTGTATGTAATGGGTAGGTAGGCAGTGTAGGCACTAGGCAGAGATCACGGATTTTCATTTGCTCTGATCCTGACATACAACTTTCGCTACATGAAAGCTCATAACATTCATCATGCATGCGCGCCGATTTAGGGAGAGATTTGGTCGGAGTACGCTGGCCGACTTTTCCATCCATTCGTCCTTCATACACGCGTTTTGTTAATCTTCTCTCATCCTCTCTACATGTCCAAACCATTTTAACATAGCTTATTCGATTTTCGTCACTATTTCTTAATTCACTCCACACCTCTTTGTATGTAATATTTAATTTATGTAAATATTTGTTTTATTTTAATTCTATTTTAAGCCTCATTAATCTCATTATTATTATATTTACAAAAAAGTTGTTGTCTGTACCATCCGATATATTATACGCTTTTAATGATTTCGATTTTTAAGTTTATCTTGTTATTGCGATGTATACGTAAGTTGAAGTATCAGTTTAACATTACTGCCATGTATAATATCTTATAGATCAAACCATATAGATAGGTAGTGTACAGAAAGATAAAACAACTTCAACCGTGACGAAAACTTTAATTAAACTTAGGTAATTTAAACAAACGTGGGTACTAAGCACCTTTGGGCATATCATTAACTAAAATCAACTTCTACAGTGAACCTTACGCGTCGGCGAATAAGACTAGATTTTGATTATGTGCCAACTGCTGTTTGGTGGGTCATCTGATACATTGTTAAAAGTGTCATTATAGAGCCACTTTGCAGGCCTTGTACTTAGTTAGGGGATAAACCAAGTCGTTTTGATTGTGCATCTACTCATACTCATGTTTATTAATAATTAATTTCATAAATTCAAGCAAGTACCTACTAATGGGCGGAGTTAATGCGTGTTCCCGCCACCACCACCATATCAGCCCTAGGACGTCCACTGCTGGACATAGGCCTCCCCCAATTTCATGGGGGGTAAATACCATAATCGCCACGCTTGGCATGCGGGTTGGCGATCGCAGTATCTCCACCGCACTCTAGGAATGCTGCTGCCCATTCCCCGGTGGTCTGCGTGTTCAATTACAACAAACATTCTTTGAACTGAATAATGGACTAAAATTTGAAATGGAAAATGGAAAAAATTCAAAAATACGTTAAGAAGTATCGCGGTGGACCAGTGAGAAATAAACGTACACCGCGCGAGAGCTTTAAGAGTTAAAAAGCAAAAAAGTTTAATGTACATATTAAAATAGAATTATACCTAACTGCATAATTATAAATTAAGGGCTTATACAACAAATAAATGCTACCTAAATTAGGTTTTTAATTTACATTAACTAAAATAGGAGGAGCTTGATAAACGTTTTAATTTACGCCTACCACCTTTCGGCGCCTTTGCGCTATACCGGCAGGGAAATTCCATCAATTTGAAAATAAAAGTGCGACAATAAACTAACGCTTTAAGAGATTGTAAAACATGTTATATTTTTACATGAATTTTTATAAAATATTGCCCGTAAAGTTTAAAACATAAAACGCCGAGGTTTTATTGCGTCTCAACGGGTAGTGTTGCTACGTATAAGCTCGATATCGCCTCATAAATTTATGTGAAATTGATACTTTCCTCTTTATTGTCTCGTGAATGGTCTCGCTAGCAGCCGTTTGTTTTTAAGGGCTCATCATAGCATCTGTAGGTAGTTTCACTAGTCCCTAGGGTGTATAATACCAATCTTAACTAATAATAATTGATTTAAATCTGAACGCGCTTCTAATGTATGTACGTTTTAAACAAAATTTTACGTTATTATGCTTACCAATGATTCATTAAAAATACGTTAAAAATTTCAAGTTAACGCGTAGATGTCGCTACACTCCTCCTGGTTGTAATAAGAGAGAATTGGTTGATGAATTCATTGACTCCTGGTAAGGTTCCGCAATTATTTTTTAATATTTTCGCTTTAGTTTTAATTTTTCGTAAATAGTAGCTACTGCTTTATTCGGTTATTAATTATCATTATGTATTTAATGAATCTTAAGTCGCTTCATCATGTCAGCCGGAAGACGTCCACTGCTGGACACAGGCTTCCCCCAAAGACTTCCACAATGACCGGTCCGGGCCACCCGTCCAGCAGTGGTATTCTTGTAAAAGTATTGGCTTGTGGCGTAAAGACGTACGTCTCCACCTCTAGTTATCACCTCAACGCTCGCCCCACCTTAAACGCTCGCTCCATCTGTCATATGTCAGCCAGTACAGTCTAACTCCTATATACGTAACATGGTTTTAATTTGATAAAATGTAGGCTTTGCACTTGATATTTCATACACAAATATTGTAAAAATCTATTTCTCTTTCATTCGTAGTGTTTTTTTAATCAATAAGCGGTTTATATTACTTGAATCAGGATAGTTTTAATGCATAAATCCATCGATTAGTACGTCGATTACTAGAACATCACTAGAGGTGAGATGGTTTGACAGTTACACGTATTCGCAAAGTATTTTTGAAAAGGTGGGGACGCACGCCACGACACGTTAATGTCAAAAACGTTGTCCCCACCTTACACCTCTAGCAATGTAGGTGTAGTTGCTATGGTCGGTGGCCGTCGCGGGCGTAGTTGCTATGGTCGTTGCTAAGGCAATTGACATTTGGTGTCAGTAATATATTTCATGTGCTAAGATGTTTAAAATAGACATCTATAATGTAACAAGAAATCAGTATTTCAGTCTGAAAAATTAATTTCCTTTTGTTGGGGATCATTATTTAACCATGCCTTTGGTTCTCCACATAGAATAGATGTCTTCTATTGTAAATTCCAGTGATGTGACGGACAGGTAACCTATTATGTAAATTTGTTTTGCCGAGTGTTTATGAAAATTAACATGTAAATTGGAAAGAAAATGTGCCTAACACTTTGATGAATCTAATGTCCACCTACCTAAATATTTATTTCATGTTAGCTGGGAGAGGTTTGCCGATGATTTAAGTACCAAGTACTAGTTGCCGAAAGCATGTTAAGTGTTTTTTTATTGCAGGATTATGGAGAAATTCTACTTGGTGATCATGCAATGTAAGCTGCAAAATGAAACAAATACAGCTGTAAGCAGTACAAGGAAAAATATTTCAACCATTCATAATGATAAATATATTCCGGCTTAGTAAATTAGTAAAATGAAGAACCAGAAGTTAATGACAGTATAAGGACCCTTTCAATGCTTATTCATTATTTACTCTTTCTTCATAGGATAGCATTTGTTGTAGATATTATATTTTAGAATAAAATTAAGAATATTTTATTTATTTTTTTAATAATACATTATAAAAACACCAACACAAAAAGAGAGCCTAGTCAAACAAGAAAACCCCTGTGTTGTACTGGGCGAAAAGGTACCCATCACACTTGCTGCGTTACCACTTTGGATCAGTTGGATGGCGATGGACAACCTTTGCACCAGACAAGAATCAGAGCATCAAACCCTCTCCTAGTTTCGTCGCCTTCCTTCATTTATGAAGGCTAAAGCGTCAGGCTCCCAGCACCCTATATATTTGTCTCGCTTTTAAATTTTTGAATAAAAACAGGCTTGTATGTTAGTAACTATTGTTCCCGTTATATGTATAATTGTTATATAAACAATTTTAGACATACGCACTTATATACACATATTATTATATCATTCCCTGACCGTGATGGCTCCAACATCACCTGTGGCCCTTATGTGGGCCCTGGGTACTAGATCTCCTGTAGCTTATGAGTAAGTAAGAGAATGTATGTATGTAATACAAGTGGTATCTGTGTATCTTCTGAGCGTCCGGTGAGCGATGGACATCTCTTGTTGTGTTCTCTTATAGCCTTTGATTTTTAATTTTAAGATACTGTAACATAGTGTGTAACCTTAGTTCATATCTTGTTTCTATTGGTGAGTTTCTGTTATTGGCTCCATATTTCTATTTAAAATGTCAACATGTTTAAAAAGCTGTTGAAACTCCTTTAATAAATAAATAAATAAATAAAATGCAAGTTATTATAAGTAATTATGTATAGTACAGGTACTCTTTAATTATAGTACAGGTCGCCCATTTCTCTAAAATATAATCAACAAGTATGACAATGCAGGATATCGATAATTTTTATGTTTGTTCTTTTGCGTTGTATGTTCTCGATCAGTCATATACGACATCTTATCACTGCTGCCAGTTGTTTTAATTTTTCATTCAGTTCTCGGTTTCTCGGTGATCGGAAGCCGTTACTCCATCATGACAGCTGCAGCATTAGACCCGGCTTGCTGCATGCTTCGTATCTTCCTTTGCAGGTCGTGTTTGTTAGTGCATATGCTGCGCGCTTGTGGTCGTATATGATTACCATTATATCATGTACAAAATTACAGAAAATTAAGAGCATAGAATTAAAATTATATAAAATCAAATAAAATAAAAATAAAAATCATTTATTCATTATAATTTGCCTATCGTTGCTATGCGATGCGACCGAGCGCAGTGTAAGCCGGGAAAATATTCTCATCAAAGAAATTGTATAGAACTATACGAGACCGCTATCTTTTAAAACCTTGACAGTTAAAATTAAACTTTATGTCTAAAGTCACAAGACTTTTTTTAAATTATTCACAGATGTAGTGCTAGTGCTTGAAGTTATCAATGCTGCTCTCAAGTGGCGGTCGTGGGTTCGAAACCTGCCTCGTATTAATGAGTTTTTTGGAACTTAGGTAATACGGAGTTTAATTTGATATTTACCATCGGGTGAAGGAAAACATCGAGAGGAAACCTGCATAGATCTTGAAAGCTATTTCTGTTTTGAAAGTTGCGTGTTTACATTTTTGATCACTAATTCTGTCATCGAGGTCAACGGTCCCTAATCATGAGTACTTATAGCGGCGGCGTTTCTTTTAGCATTAAAAGGGTAAAGGAGGGGGTAAAATGACTGCCGCTGCGATAAGTACTCATGAATCTCACGATTAAGGTCTGCGAACCGGTCTGAAACATGTCGAGCGATAGTTGACCTTAACAACGTGAATGACCCGTTTCATCATATTTTAATATGTTTGAAACTCACGGGAGCTTTCTGTATACAATTTTAATAATATTTCAAATTAGGGCGCAGTTTGACCATAGAAAATTGTGACGTCATTAGGTAAATTTGCTTACAAACAATACTAAGCGAGCGTTATTGACGCTTCGTAAAAAGTTGCTGATTTGACTATCAGTAAAATACAGTATAATCTTATACGCCCCGACCGACAGGATTTCAGGGCCCTTTCCAGCGCTCGTATATTTTTTCTCTAACAAATTGGACCTTTACCTATTTATACTTCTGAGTATTTAAAAATTTGGTTTCATTCAAGATGTATATATAGGTCGATTCACAAGAGCTGGCGCGGAATGTCTATGAAATTAATGACAGTTACATACATTTTTCGCGCCAGCTCTTGTGAATCGACCTATATAATTCCTTAACTTGTGATTAACAACTTTTAAGTTAAAGATTGTTTTATTTCTTTTTATACCACGTCGGTGGCAAACAAGCGTACGGCCTGATGGTAAGCAGTCACCGCAGCCTATGGACACCTGCAACTCCAGGGGTGTCACATGCGCGTTGCCGACCCTTTAAAAATGTATAAACTCCTTTCTTGAAGAATCCCATACTGTGGTTACTCGGGAGAACCTCGGCAGGGAGCTCATTCCACAACCAGACCGTCCGAGGGAGGGAGTTCCTCTGAGACCGTACCATACGCGACCGTCGACCGTTTAGGTTCTAAGGTGTGAGGATGAATGCCCTGCCGACGGCGAGCAGTGCGATGATAGAAAGCGGCCGTCGGCATCATGTTAAAAAATTGTTCTTTCACTCTGTTGATTGAAGACCCAAGACATAAGTTTTATTCCAATGAGTAGGTACTATCAACAATCTTGTGGTTTATTTAATACATAGTCCATTTTTATTTGTAATAGATCTCTCAAGTTATATACGTAAATTTTGATCAAAATAGTAAATAAATTTCCTTCGGCCTGCTACTACAGTAGTCTCTCCTTTTATTTAGTATTTTGTACATCTATGATATCGGTTTAGGCATTTGCTGTCAAAATTGACAATCGATGAGTTGATTTTCTTGTAAAGAGGTTTAGTAAGTAGCAAGTCGAGTCAGAAAAGGCAGCGGGTTGTAACGGAGATCCAACCATGAATTATGTATGAGTAAATATTACTTAAGTCTTAATTTTCACTTCTAATCATTCCGTATGAATTAGAGAAAATGTAATAACAAATCTATACTCAATTTACAAAGAGCGGTAATACACGTCTGATTTTTAGGGTTCCGTAGCCAAAATGGCAAAATCGGAACCCTTATAGATTCGTCATGTCTGTCCGTCCGTCCGAATATGTCACAGCCGATTTAGTCAGGGACTATACATATGTTATATATTTTGATTTAACTTGAATGCTCATCCGGTTTTTAGATTATTGTGTTTGTGTTCTGTACTAACTAACAGTAGTTTTGTAAGACTTTTGTAATAATTATTAACACTTTATGGGCAATGCCTGAAATAAAAAATGGTGTCCTGGACCTTTGGAAGACGTGCGCGGAGCCGAAGTACCGAGGTACCAAGTAACAACCGAGTACCACATAGCCAACACGAAGAGGCCCTTTTGACAATTTAATGAAATGCAAGGGGTACACCGAGCGGATGCTGTCCCTGCCCGTATCATGGGACGCACGCAGAGACAGCAATACAATTTATTATTATTATATGAGCACTACAATTACGAAATTTGGTAGGAAGGTGTATTCTATGAACCGATATAGAAATGTGATGTGAAATTACGAAAAAAATATTTAAACTGGGGGGCACGCCATGTATTTAACAGTAGGGTCATAATTTTTTTTCAATGCACTTGTGCATGCTAGAAAGTAAGGGAGAAACAATCAAAATAAACAAAGGAGTAAGACAAGGAGACCTACTTTCCCCAAAGATCTTCTCTGCAGTACTTGAGGCAATATTTAGAAACATTAACTGGGGAAGGAACCCTAATTACGGATTTAAAATAGATGGCACCATACTTACTCATCTACGTTTCGCAGATGACCTAGTCTTAATCTCGAACACAGCCGATGCTCTACAAACTAGTTAACGAGAGTGAAGTAATGGGTTTGCGAATAAATATGGAAAAAACGAAAACAATGACTAATTCCAAGAAGATACCAATAGAAGTCAATCAGGGAATTGTTGAGTATGTAGATGAGTACATATACTTAGGACAAACAATATCCATGAACAATCAAATGGAAAAGAGATCGACAGGCGAACAACCAATGCTTGGAAAAGGTACTGGTCACTGAAGGAAGTCATGAAAAACAAGGAAACAAGGCTTTCCACAAAGAAAAAGCTATTTAATGCATGTGTGTTGCCCGTGTTAACCTATGGCAGCCAAACTTGGGCATTAACAAATAGCAACCTGAACAAATTACAAGTATGCCAAAGGTCAATGGAAAGAAGTATGATAGGTGTGAAACGGAATGACAAAATCCGAATCGAAACAATAAGACGTAAAACTGGAGTGGAAGATGTAGCTGTTAAGGTGAAAACACTCAAATGGCGATGGAAAGGACACATAATAAGGAATAAAGAGAAGTGGAGCAAAAGAATAGTATGGTGGTACCCCAGAGACAAAACAAGGAAAAGAGGTAGACAAAAAATAAGATGGGACGACGAAATAATAAAAGTGGCGGGTAGACAATAGACAAGGCTAGCGAGACACAAAGATAGATGGAAAGGGATGGAGGAGGCCTTTGCCAAACGGCAAACAGACAGAGCCGGTGCTGTCAATAGAATATAAATCATAAGAATTTTTTTTTTGTAAGCAATTGATTGAATAAAAGGCTTATATTATTATATTATTATTATTATGTGCTTGCCAAGCATTACGTATAGACAGGTCTTCAAAAATTCCAGAGGATGCTAAAAAAAACCATTTCTACCGTTGTTGGTGAGATATTAGCTGGCTGGATAATTTCCAAGCAATGAAGTTTAAAATTCAGAAAAAAATCAAGATGATGTACATTAATAACTACTTTCAACAATTTTTGGTTTGAACAAGATAGATCTAACTGTTTTGAGTTTTTGCTGAAAAAATGTCTTACTCAAACAAAAGGGCTTAAGTGCCGAGAATTTCCTATGAAAATACAACCTTTTTTGATTCAATATATTGTATTGTGCTTTTAAATGTAGATTAGGTGTTGGTACGGAACCCTTCTTTGTGCGTGATCCGACACGCACTTGTCCGGTTTTTTCTTCGTATAGTCGGAATTGACTGTGGTCATTTTCAATCCTTTAAGTTTGGGGAATTGTTTATAAATAAATTACATAGGAAATCATGGGCGTCATTTGAGTATACTTACTCATAGCACAATACAAACGATGCAATTTGTCATGACAGCCTGAAATGGCTGAAATGAATTGCTGTCTCATTTTAACTAAACCTACAACTCTATCGGTTTTTGTGACAAACTGCAAGATGTGTAATATGTAATGGCCTTATAATGACGATCATAAACGACCATGAATAAGTCATATCTTCAGAACGATTGGAATACATATTAAACTATGAAGCCATAAAAGAACCATGAAGCGCACATATTTTTGAACTGCTTTTTCATACAAGTTTACAATCAAAGAAGTATCCAGCTGCAAAATGCGACTAATTTGAAAAATCTCAAGCTGTTAACCCCGAATTACATAGCAATATGCGCAACATTCTTCAAGCTTTAAAATAGACCGAGACAATACTTTTTACTTTACTGCTATAGATCTTAGTCTATATTATAGGATGACTGCAGAACTACGTGAGACCGCCTATCCAGCTAGCATGATAGCACAATGGCAGATTTTATGGTCACGCTTTATCGTCAAAGTCGGGTAAAAATTGACTCCGACAAACCGTGAAGCTAAAGTATGCCGCAGACCTTACGTATGTACTACCTAAAACATGATATGATATACCTAGACAATATTATCGATAAAATAATACCAATGCGGATGAGTCAATCCCTACCACGCCAATGTCTCGGTCGTTCGTCTCTTCTTGCACCCGTCGCAGACTGTCAATGTCAGAAGCATGTGAATTAGGTGCAATGTCAAATAGACGGACGTCTGGTGATGACTCGAGCGGACCAATGCGTTAAACCCCCGATTACGTATTGTTATTATGAGCCCCGGCGTCAATATATATTAGGGGTGGGCTGTGCCGTCATCGGTCTTGGACGTGCACCCCACCTCTGGCTTGTTTTGTGAATAACATAGCAGTCCCGTCCAGTATATACGCTTACCAAAGACCAAATAATTAAAACTTTTTAATTTATTTGTTTCAAGTTTATAAACATTAAATAATTTTTATTTAAATTACGAAATCATATAAAAAAAATTAAAAAAATCTGGATGATAAAAACACAATGACAAAGTGCTGAAAAGAGCAAAAACCGTTTACTTAAAACGATTCTCTATCGTTTTAAGTAAACAGTTTTTGCTTTTTTGGCGAGAGAAAATCATTTAAAACGAGTACTATCAACCACGTTGAATTAAAAAAAAAAGTATTTCGCTCCCTGTCGGCAGGGCAGAAATAAATAAAACACAGGGATCAAAGTCGAGTTTTGCTCCCTCTGAACGTGCTAGAAAACACTTTTCTCAAACATGCAATGAAATATGGATGTTATGTTCTTATAATAGGCTGCGAAGTATGATGTTTCAGGTGCGGCTAGGACAAGAGGTCGTTAATGGAATTTCATACAAATCTTGCAGGCCTAGGCCGGCAAATTCCTCTTTTTTAATTTCCATTTCACATAAATTTGTGGCACAGGCATCATGACATTCTGCCACTATGCGTATTAAAAATAAAACCTTGATTTTTTTGTTGTTTATTTCATTGCATGTTTGCGAAAAGCACTATACATACCTCGGCGGGAAATATGGGGTTGCCCGCCTCAGACCTACCCGGTCTCGCAGAGGGAGAAAAACTCGTTTATGCTCCCCCAGTTTTTTTTAGTTTCTGCCTTTCTAAACGGGCTAGAAAAGACTATCGTTTTTTATACAACGACGGTGGCAAACAAGCTTACGGTCTGCCTGATGGAAGGCAGACACAGTAGCTTGGACACTTGCGAATCCACAAGAATCGCAAGTACGTTGCCGACCCTTTATTGAGTTGAGGATACGTTGTGTTGACAGCTAGAGACATATGCAGGTCCCACACTCTGAACAAACCACGAATCTCCTGACTATCCGCGCCGTGTCCAGGAGTATCGCCTTCTGTATCTGACCTAACCTAACCATCTAGCGAGAGTGTCTTAAGATGTTGGTCGAGACTCTTCGCAATTAGACCTTTCGCAGAGACGACTATCGGGACAAATAATCGTCGAATCAATCCCACATGGCGGTTACCTCGTGTGCCAGGTCTATATAGGTACTTATTAGTTTTGTGCTTCTCGGCCTTCATATTTATTATTATTATTATACTAGCATTTGCCCGCGGCTTCGCCCGCGTACTAAACGAAATTTTAACCGTCTACAAAAAACAGGTTAAACGACCAAGCAGCGCGCAGCAGTCATAAACTCTGGTCCTTTGAAGTACAGAAATACGGCTAATTCAATATGACGTGTAACATTGTTTTTTCCTAAAATTAAATGTATTAGGTAGGTTTTGCCAGTTCCTATTGGAGCATCCAAAAAGAAAAATTTGGCCTCACTTCCATTCGCACTCCTTACTGTCAGTCCGTCTGTTACAACCAAGTTGCTTTTACTGGACCGATTGAATTGCAATTTGGCACAAACTATCATGAATTTAGAGCGCTCGTGGCCCAGCGGCACCCGCCTACCGCGTGCGGTGTGCGAGGTTAAGCAATGTGGGCGCAGGTCAGTTCTTGGATGGGTGACCGCTTTGAGTGGTTACTAACTGACTCTCGTGCTTTGAAAGGCACGCTAAGCCGTTGATCCCAGCTGCAATCGTTAAGCCAAGTTAGAGGCCTTCGAGCGGCTTGCGAACTTCTAACACTCAAGTTGCCCACTCACTTGACAAAGGGGGGTCGAAGTTGCACCGTGTCCGTAGGGAGTACCCACCGTTACCCTACACAGAACAAAAAAGTGGTGCTAAAAGTGCAACAAAAACTGGCAACCGTACTAGTCTTCTCGAAAATCTCACGGTTCGTAAATAAAAATCCCATACGATTAAAAAAATTGGAGGTTGATTTAAATGGAAAAAAATATCGAAACCTCTATGTCGTTTTTAAAAGCAAATCCATAGATACCCCACACGCCTATATAGTAATATTAAACTTTTTTGCATACAGGTATGAATGGAGTGCCAAATTTTACCTCAGATTCGTATTAAGAGACCTCTCGGATGCTCAGATATCGATTTGAAAGAAATCGGGATGAAAAAAAAAGAAAATCAATATGGCCGCCACTTTCACAAATTTTACCTCGGATTCGTATTAAGAAACCTCTCGGACACTCAGATATCGATTTTGAACGAAATCGGGACGAAAATGAAGAAAATCAATATGGCCGCCACTTTTTTCAAATTTTACCTCAAATTCGTATTCTCGGACGAATTTACCTCTCGGACGCTCAGATATAGATTTTGAACGAAATCGGGTTGGAAATGAAGAAAATCAATATGGCTGCCACTTTTTCCAATTTTTACCTCGGATTTATATTAAGAGGGTTTTTGGTGGCGCTAGTGTGCTGCTGTCAATATCGACTCTGTTATTTTTCTCAATAATAAAATAGAATAACTAAACTAAAGTGGTTAAAAATAAATGAAATGGGAAGATGATCGAGTGGACCAACAGTGCAAATGAAATCTTCATCAAGTAACAGTGATTTGTGGACATATTTTTAAAATGTAATTGTGTCAACGAACTCTGGCAAATAGTGTTGTTTCTTTTACAATAAAATAACCTATATGGTGCCTTGCAATAAGATTTTGATTATAAACAAAGCAAGAAGGACATTTAAAAAGTTAAATAAATAGTGAACAATCGGAAAAAGGAAGCTATACGTAGAAGAACACGGAACAATATTTATAAGTGATAGTGAATAAACAACCGTATAAAAGTACTTGCGAACGTCTCTGCTAGTGGAAAAAGTATTACGAACCTCAAATCTATTGAATTGACGATTATTGGGTTAAAGTGAATGTATACTGTGGTGAAGAATATTAAAATAACCTCAAAATACTGCATTATAGACAAGACCAGCATTATATTTTTCTATGACACTGCTGCCATCTAGCGAGGAGTAGCAGTCGAACGGAAACCTTACCTTTCACTATCGGCCAGCAGAGGTCGCTTTAAACAGCGCCATCTATTGATGAATAGAGAACAATATCGTCAAATACTTGTAATACAAAATATATCTGTATTAAGAAATGGAAAAACTGGAAGAATTCGCCACTATCCTCAAAAACATCCAACTGCACATGGATGAACAGAAAAATGAGCTCATATCAATAAAAAAAAAATATTAGTAGCGTAACAAACACGATTAATGAGAACATCAACGAAAAATTTTCTGCCATGGGAGTTCGGCTTCAAGACATAGAACAGAACGTGGAAAAAGAACAAAAACAAATAAACTACATAAACAGATACAATAGGAGAAAAAACATCGTACTATTTGGAGTGGAAGAGACGGATAAAAAAGGATATCACGAATTGGAAAATGTGGTCTTGGACATTTTGGCCAATACAGGAATGGACTTTAGAAGAAGCGATTTGGAATCGGTCAGGAGAATTGGAAAGTATACAGGAAAATTAAGACCTATCGTTATCACTTTTGTAACATTGGGTAAAAAACTTGAACTGTTGATAAATAAAAAAGGTTTTGAAAAAACCCCATACTATGTTAAAGAGGACTTTCCATCTGACGTTTTAGAGAAAAGGAAGCAACTACAAAAACAGCTCGAAGAGGAGAAAAAAAGAGGCAATAAAGCAATAATAAAGTATGACCGCTTAATTATAATAAAAGAAAACAAAAAGCAAAATAGCAAGAATGCCAATAAACGAAATATATCTATTTCACCAGAACAAACCTACCAAGGGAACAGAATGCCGAACACAAAAAAGACTAAACACAACTTTACAACCCAAGAGTATGACAGTAGACAGCAGGCAAGTAGTAGCTCTTCACAAAATACTATCACATCATACTGGCATAAAAAACAAAATAAAGAAGATGATGTGAAGACTGGAACTTCGGTACCATAGCAATTAACACCGGCCCCTTCAAAAATACCTCTCCCAATACGGCTAGTCACCGCGGGGGAGTATGACTACAACCCTCCAACCTGCCAGCAACTCTACATCTGCACATATAATGTTAAATCATTACTATCACCACAACGATTGTTACTATTGCAATATTCATTATCGAACATTAAATATGACATCGTGGGACTGTCAGAAATCAGAAGGAAAGGTGACGAAATTGTCGAAGACGACGATCATATTTTCTGTTACACGGGAAAGATACAAGGACAATATGGCGTAGGATTTTTAATTAAAAAGAAGTACAAAAACAATATAGAAAAATACGTAGGTATATCAGATAGAGTCTGCCTCATTAACATGAAATTCGGCACAGTACATATATCAATAATACAAGCTTACTCCCCTACCTCTGAAGCACCGGAAGAGGAAATCGATGCCTTCTACGATCAAATAGATGAGGCGCAAAAACTTGCAAATAAAAAATTCATTTTAATGGGGGACTTTAACGCAAAAATAGGACAACGAAAATCCACGGAAAACATAATTATGGGACCATACTGTTATGGAGTAAGGAACCACAGAGGAGAAAAACTACTACAATACGCATTAACCAACAAATTTACAGTAATAAATACAATATTTAAGAAAAAATTCTCAAACCTTTGGACTTGGACCACACCAGACAAGCAATATAAAAACCAAATAGATTATATATTGAGTAACAACCCAATATATTTCACAAACATAGAAATCTTAAAAAATAGTACCTTTCCTAGCGACCACAGAATATTAAGAAGTACAGTACAACTGGGAAAACTAAAGAAAAGTAGAGCGGCTTTTAGTAAAACCCGAGCAGACCTAGTATGCGACATAAATCAACAATTATACCTCAAAGTTCTAGAAGAAAAAGCGAAGCTAATCCAGTGGGAAAACAGAGATAATATAGAGACCTTCTATCTCAAGATAGAGACGACCATTAAACAAAGTCTAAGTGCTACGACCTCAAAGAAAGCAACCAAAGATATTCTAGCAGAAGAAACAAAACAGCAACTTAAACAGCGAATTATACTGCAATCAAAACAATCCAAAAACAAAGACGACAAAACAGAACTTTCAAATCTCTACAAGACAACAAACAAAATGTTAAAAAAAGACTATGAAAACTACAGGATGAAAATAATTGAGAAAAGCCTAACTACCACCGGAAGTCACAAAAAAGCGTACAAACAACTGAACACCGAGAAAAAATGGATTCCTAAATTAAAAACACAGAATGCAACTAACAAATTACAAACGCGAAAAGACTTAATAAATATTGCTTCGGATTTCTACCGGGATCTCTATCAGGACAAAGAAAGTGAAGAAAATAAGTACCGAAAAAAAAGAAATACAAGCTACTACACTCATCAACCCTTTCGACTACATGGAAATAATGAAAAATATTGAAAAATTAAAAAACGAAAAAAGCCCCGGTTTCGACAACATAACAAACGAAGCCCTAAAACTTGGGAAAAAAATACTGATAGGTCCTATCACAACTCTCTTTAATAAAATTCTAGAAAAACAAGAAATACCTAAGAACTGGGGAGAATCTCGAATAATTCTCTTATACAAAAAAGGGGATCCCACAGATATTAATAATTATCGACCTATAAGTCTGTTGCCAACCCTATACAAATTATTCGCCATGTGCCTTGAGAAAAGAATATCGTTAAGTGTAGAAGCCAGCCAACCAGTGGAACAAGCCGGATTCCGTCCGGGCTATGCCACCACCGACCATATCCACACATTGGACCAAATAGTGGAAAAACACCTAGAATATAATAAGCCGCTTTATCTTGCATACATTGATTACGCTAAGGCGTTCGATTCTATTTCGCACGAGAGCATATGGCAAGCCCTGTCACACCAAGGAGTCCCGAATACGTACATAAATATTATCAAAGATATATACAAGAACAGCACTAGTAGGGTAAAATTGGACAGACTTGGACCAAGAATATATATAAGAAGAGGAGTAAAACAAGGAGACCCACTGTCCCCCAAGATATTTATATCTGTCCAACAGGATATCATGAAAGAGTTAGAGTGGAGCAAAAAAGGTATACAAGTAGGCACAGAGTCCCTTAGCAATCTAAGATTTGCAGACGACATCGTCTTATTTGCAAATACCCCTAAAAAACTTGAAATAATGATAAAAGAATTAAACAACGTTAGTTCAAAAATTGGTCTACAGTTAAACACATTAAAAACTAAAGTTTCCACAAACAGTATAAAAAGCAAAATAATGGTAAACGAAACAGCTATAGAATATGTTGACAGCTATATATATCTTGGGAAACAAATCTCATTCAAGAAAACAAGACATGAAGACGAACTCGAGCGCCGTATCAACATGACATGGAGAAAATACTGGAGCTTTAAAGAAATTTTAAAGGCAAAACTTCCTCTAAAGCTCAAGAAGAAGGTAATAGACTCGTGTTTGCTGCCTTGCCTATCATATGGAGCCCAAACTTGGATCTTCAAAAACAAATTAAAACATAAAATACGCTCCTGTCAGCGCGCTATGGAAAGAAGTATCCTAGGTATTAAGCTTACGGATAAACGTAAAAGTGAAGATATTCGCAGAAAAACTAAACTTATAGACGCAAGACAACACGCACAACAATTAAAGTGGAGATGGGCGGGGCACATTGCTCGGACTACAGACAAAAGATGGTCGAAACGCGTCACAGAATGGACGGGTCCTACAGGAAAAAGGAGTAAAGGGAGACCTAAAGACCGTTGGATCGACGAAATTAAGTAAATAGCCGGTAGAGACCAGTCTCTAAAGAAGAAAGCACAAGATAGAAAGATATGGAAACAGTTGGAGGAGGCTGTTAGGGTCCTACTGGGACTTAAATAAAATGGACTGTATTTCTAATAGGCTGGTATATTCCGCCTTAATTACAAAATAGGGCCCGGCCAAACAATATGTAAGAACTTTAAATCGAGTGTCGTCCGTTGCCGGCGGAGTTCGTGAAGCCGAGTGTCGCTCGCGGGTCCCGCTGCCGCCGTCCCCGCCTCTCCTCCCGCGCGCATGCCGATCAAGTTCTCAACAGAGGCCTATACCCAGAGCGGGGCCATGTGAAGAAAAAAAAACATAAAAAAATAAATAAATAACGAATCTAGTGTATAATGAACTCTGTAAATATCATGGAATAAAAGGCTTTATTATTATTATTATTATATTAAGAGACCTCTCGGACGCTCTAATATCGATTTTGAACGAAATCGGGACGGAAATGAAGAAAATCAATATGCCGCCACTTTTTCCAAATTTTACCTCGGATTCGTATTAAGAATTCTCTCGGACGCTCAGATATCGATTTTGAACGAAATCGGGACGGAAATGATAAAAATGAATATGGCCGCCACTTTTTCTAAATTGTACCTCGGATTCGTATTACAAGACCTCTCGGACGCTCAGATATCGATTTTAAACGAAATCGGGACGAAACAAAAAAAGAAAATCAATATGGCCGCCACTTTCACAAATTTTACCTCGAACTCGTATTAAGAGAAATCTCGGACACTCAGATATCGATTTTGAACGAAATCGGGACGAAAATGAAGAAAATCAATATGGCCGCCATTTTCACAAAATTTAACTCGGATTCGTATTAGGAGACCTCTCGTACGCTCAGATATCGATTTTGAACGAAATCGGGTTGGAAATGAAGAAAATCAATATGGCTGCCACTTTTTCCAAATTTTACCTCGGATTCATATTAAGAGACCTCTCGGACGCTCAGATATCGATTTTGAACGAAATCGGGTTGAAATGAAGAAAATCAATATGACTGCCACTTTTTCCAAATTTTACCTCGGATTCGTATTAAGAATTCTCTCGGACGCTCAGATATCGATTTTGAACGATGTCGGGACGGAAATGATAAAAATGAATATGGCCGAAAATTTTTCTAAATTATACCTCGGATTTGTATTACGAGACCTCTCGGACGCTCAGATATCGATTTTGAACAAAATCGGGACGAAAAAAAAAGAAAATCAATATGACTGCGACTTTTTCCAAATTTTACCTCGAAGTCGTATTAGGGGAGCTCTCGGACGCTCAGATATCGATTTAGAACGAAATCGGGACGGAAATGAAGAAAAGCAATATGGCCGTTACTTTATTCAAAGTTTAGGTACCTCGGATTCTTATCAAGAGTTCTCTCGGACGCTCAATTATCGATTTTGTCGAAATCGTATCGGACGGCACAGACTAATAAAACCATTTACAATACATTGAATCAAAAAAAGTCGTATCTTCATAGGGATCTCACGGCACTTCATGCACCTTTAGACCTTATAAGGAACTTACATGCCAAATTTGGTATCTCTCGAACCACCAGTTTGCGCTGTGCAGTGATATGTCAGTCTCTCAGTCACTCAGTTATTTCTTGATATTTGGCACAATTTTTCAAAAGTTTTCATGTCCACAATATTAAATTTCAAAACCGATGCCATTTTCATAATTAACGTCCCCAAAAACCATAAAAACGACACCCATATTGATCTCGGACCCCAACAGAGGGTATGGTATTTCACGTCCTCCACGTGGGATTTTAAAATCATTGTTGTTTTCGTAATCAGCGTCCTAATAAACCATGGAAACAACACCCATATCGATTTTCAGAATTTGTCACCAGATTTCCCCCTTTTAGGGGTTGATTTCTCAAAAAACCTTAAACACATGTTTATTAATTTATCGTTAGAAATACTCCTGTGAAGTTTCGAATAAAATAATCCAACTAATCTTGATTCCCCATACAAACTTCGGACCCCCATTTCACCCCCTTAGGGGTTAAATTTTGAAAAATCCTTTCTTAATGCACCTCAAGACCATATATGAAACCTACATACTAAATTTGGAATCTCTAGAACCACCAGTTTGCGCTGTGCGGTGATATGTCAGTCTCTCAGTCAGTCAGTTATTTTTTGAAATTTGGCACAATTTTTCAAAAGTTTTCATGTCCACAATATTAAATTACAAAACCGATGCCATTTTCGTAATTAACGCCCCAAAAAACCGTAAAAACGACACCCATATTAATATTTAGACATTTCATCCCCCTCGCACCCCAACAGGGGGGATGTTATTTCACGTCCTCCACGTGAGATTTTATAATCATTGTTGTTTTCGTTATCAGCGACCCGGTATATCACAAAAAAAAACCCATGTCGATTTTCAGAATTTGTTACCACCTTTCCCCCTTTTAGGGGTTGATTTCTCTAAAAACCTGAAATACGTATTTACTTATTTATCGTTAGAAATACTCCTGTGAAGTTTCGAATAAAATAGTCCAACTAATCTTGTTTCCCCATACAAATTTCGGACCCCCATTTCACCCCCTTAGGG
This sequence comes from Notocelia uddmanniana, assembly GCA_905163555.1. Lineage (NCBI taxonomy): Eukaryota > Metazoa > Arthropoda > Insecta > Lepidoptera > Tortricidae > Notocelia > Notocelia uddmanniana. Next base: position 18,734,672 of record LR991054.1, on the reverse strand, counting down.
GTTGAATTTTGAAAAATCCTTTCTTAGTGCACCCTTAGACCTTATAAGGAACCTACGTGCCAAATTTGGAGTCTCTAGGACCAGCGGTTTGGGCTGTGCGTTGATATGTCAGTCAGTCAGTCAGTCAGTCAGTCAGTCAGTCAGTCAGTCAGTTTCTTCTTTTATATATTTAAGAAAACTTAAAGAGCAAGTAATCATGTTAGTATGGCTGTGGTCTTCTGTAATGTGGAAGTACTCCCCAGTTTGGCTGCTCCAAATTCGAGTGAGATGGCGTTCTGCTATACTCGTTCCATCAACCACACAAACAAGAAAACTTAAAATATGTCATCGTTCTACACACGTATAAATTTGTCACAACAGCCACCTTAAATGTAAGTGAATCATTGAGATACTACATAGAAATAGATAACGTATAAATAAAGACTCAGTGGAAATGTAGCAAGCAAGAGGAAATAACTAAGCTAAGAGATAAAACAGGGTATTCGAATTTAAAGCCGCGGAAATTTAAGTTTTATTTACATTATCGCAATGTACGAAGTTTTCGAAAGCACACTGCACTGAAACTTCTTCACGCCAGGCTTTGCATTGATACGGTCCGTGATGAAACGTAAAAAACAGAGTTGTTGTGACGAGTTCAGCAAACATACGGTATCTAATCAATCAGGGGTTCAGTTTCAGTTGTAAACCCAGCGATTCATCAACGAAGCACAACAGCGGACCAAAAGCACTGCGAGAGCTACAGTTAAACTAACAGTTCGCAATTCGGGACCACATTAAATAGAATAAATCGGACTTCCTAAATGAGCAAAAGGTAAACTCGAATCTATTATCAAGCAAAAACGCTCAAATTACACTGGAGCTCAAACTGATCGTTATCACGTTTATACAGTTACCGTCTATACTTTCGCAATATGCGCGCGTTCCAGATTAGACTTTACATAGATCCAGTTAAGATAAGGATTCGTATGCTTGTATTAGGGATATACCATAAAGCTAGCACGTGTACAATGGGCCCCAGAGTTAATGGAGCAAGTGATATTGAAGCCAGATATTGCGCGGCCGAAATTTAGAATTGTCTACATTTGTTAGCTGGTTACAGTACAAATGTTGCGGTCAGGTCATTTTGTGTTTAGCCGAGCAGTGGCAGGGATATAAATTAACTCAGCAATCTTCACTATGGCTCTGTGAAGCTTGTGTATGAGATCATTTGTGGTTGGTTGCATTATGTTACAAACAGGAGTAAACACAATTTGGCTCGGATAGCTAAGTAGCTGTAGGACATAGTTTTTTACAATTTAGATTCAGCGTAACATAACTGTGAAAGTTTTGAGGAAACGTTCATTTGGGTGTTCCAACGCGAGAAAACGCTTGTGGCATGGAATCTGTTCCAATACAAATAAAATCTGTATTTCTTAATATTATTTATTTATTTATTCCGAACACAAACAGTCGCATAGGCAAATTATACATATGTGTACATGTAGTGTACTAAAGAGATATAAAACAAAGACCTGGAGGTTCATTTTTATGCGATGAGTATAGATCACAGATATCAGAGAAAAGCAGATGAGAGCGAATAAGTTGAACGTTTTCTATACTTCCAATCTATTCCCACTAAAGTACTTATCAGTAAGTAAGAAAGAATGCAGGGTCACTACCAACTAAGCCAAAGTGGTCGTCAAACGTCAAAATATTCTAATATATCCTACAAATTTAAATTATGTAGTTATTTAGGTAATGATTGTAAGCATTTTATACTTAAATATTTATTTGCAACTTTAGTCAACCGTTGTTTTACCCTTATGACATACATGGTATAAGAATTGTACTTTTTTGGGTCCAGTACCTTAAATGAAATGAATGAAAAAAAAACTTTATTCTGCAATTAGGCCGCAATGGCACTTTACAAGTCAAAATCAAGGTACTAGCGTTTCTGAAAAAGAATACCACTGCCGAGAAGAAACGCCGAAACTAACTTGACAGTCAGTCATTTTTTTCCAAATTAAATGCTTATTACAATGATAATACTTAGGCTACTCAAAATAAGTATATCCGAGTATGAATAAATATGAGTAAAAATAATGCTTAATTCGGCAAGACAGCATGTCAAAACTCGAAAGTGTATAACCAAATTTGAAATAGACAATAATAGAAATAGAGTTACAATAATTGAAATTAATTCCACTAGCATTTATTATTTAACAATTACACAGCCTAATTTCTCAAAATGTTCTATTGAGTATCGTAATTAAAACCTTTTATAGTGTCTAGGACCAAATACCGTGGTGTATATTATATCATATTTTTTTTGTTGTAGTCCATCCATGGTAGTCCATCCATCAGGTGATTTAACATCTTTTATAGAAATTATGGAGGATGTACTCAGTAAAGCAACAAGTGGTAAAAAGTCAGTAGTGGTCTGTGGCGACTTTAATATCGATATTTTATCACAATCAGTTGAAAAAGATAAGTACATCACTCTTTTGAAATCTTTCAATTTTGACTACTTGTTTGAAGTACCTACCAGAGTTACTCCGACCTCGGCCACTTGTATAGATAATATTTAGTTAAACAGTTCTCATATAGACAGTAGCATAGTGAATGGAGTTCGTTCGGATCATAAAGCTCAGATGGTCAGGCTACCTTGCGAAGTAAAACATCCAGATCGCGTTATAGAAATAAGACCGCTGAGTCGAAGTAGACTAGAATTACTAAAGTCTAATCTACTAGTCGCCATGCCGAACACCCAGGTACAATCAAATGATCCGAATGATCAATTCAAAATGCTTCTGAATACAGTGTGTAACGAATTTAATAAGACTTGTAGTAAAAAGCGTATTAAGATAAACAATAAAATGAGATTTAATGAGTGGGCAACTACCGGAATTCGGAAAAGTAGAGATAACTTATATCAACTTTATGAAAGGAGATCTTGCACCACTGACGAATGTTTCCATCAGTATGTTAGGGATTATTCCAAATTGTTTAAAACAGTGTGCACGAAAGCAAAAGCAATGCACTTGAATAATAAAATTAAGTCCTCAGATAATAAAGCCAAGACAGTCTGGAAAATAATAAACACAGAGACTGGGAAGAGAAATAATAAAGAGTCCACAATTTCTTTGAAAGTAAAGGATAATTTAATAACTGATGCAGTAAAAGTAGCTGATGAATTTAATAATTTCTTTTCTAAAATTCCTATAGTCACTACTCAAAGTTTAGCATCGTCTACCACAAAAGCTGAATCCCTTCTGAATGACAACGTAAAATTAGAATCACTAACTAATTTCAAATTTCATCATGTTTCTCCTCTAGATGTACTGAAGTCCTTTGAAATGTTAAAAATAAAGAGCACTGAGGACTTATGGGGCGTGTCAGTCAAGGTACTGGAATCTATTCTGGAGTCGTTGCACCAACTCTAGCTCTCATTTTTAATAACTGTGGCATTTTTCCAGACTTAATGAAATGTAGTAAAGTAGTTCCAATTTTCAAATCAGGTCATAGAGATAATCATTCTGATTATCGTCCAGTTTCTATCCTACCTGCGTTTAGCAAAATATTCGAAAAAATAATGCTTACGCAATTGGTTTCTCACTTTAATTCTCACAATATTTTGCACGCACAGCAGTTCGGCTTCACGAAGGGTAGGTCAACTACTGATGCAGGTGCAAGTTTATTAAAATTTATTTTGCAGTCTTGGGAAGAGTCGCACGACGCCATCGGAGTATTCTGTGACCTTTCCAAGGCTTTTGATTGTGTAGATCATGGTACTTTAATTTGTAAACTTAAGTTTTATGGCATCAGAGGGCATGCATTAGATCTCATGAAGTCATATTTAACACAGAGAAATCAAAAGGTAGCGATAAATAAAGCCATTTCGTCAGAGACAGTGGTAGAGATGGGAGTACCTCAGGGGTCTATTCTAGGTCCGTTCCTGTTCCTTGTTTATGTAAATGATCTGCCATATATGGTAAGCCGACGATCAGGCATTGTAATGTTCGCAGACGACACCTCATTACTGTTCAAGGTAAATAGGAGAGATACTGAACTCATTGAACCAAATAATACCCTCTCCATGATATCTGACTGGTTTGCTGCCAATAACTTAGTATTGAACCCGAAAAAAACGAAATGTATGAAATTCTCTCTAGCGAACTCATCAAACAGAAACTTAGATATAAATATTAAACTTAATGGTCAAACATTAGAATTTGTTACTTCTACTGTATTCTTAGGTATTACATTGGACTCAAAATTCCAGTGGGGTTCCCATATAACAGCGATAGGAAGTAGGTTGAGCTCTGCTGCATTTGCAGTCAGGAGAATAAGGCAGCTTACCAATGTGGCAACGGCACGGTTAGTTTACTTTGCTTATTTTAATAGTATAATTACTTATGGTCTTATCTTATGGGGATCAGCCGCAGATATTGAAACTGTTTTTATTTTGCAAAAAAGGGCTATCCGAGCAATTTATAACTTGGGGTCGCGTGATTCATTAAGAGAATTTTTCAAAGAAATAGATATTCTAACCCTGCCGTCCCTATACATATTTGAAATAATAATGTATGTTAGGAAGAATTTGGGCAATTTTCCAACGAACGCAGATAAACCAATAGCCACGAGAAATACTGGGAAACTCAAAATAACCTTCTATAGACTAGTAAAGGCGAAAAAGTCGTTCTTGGGAAATTGTATCAAATTCTACAATAAAATTCCTAAACACATTACTGAACTTAGCAATTCTAAATTCAAATCTGCAGTAAAACAAACACTTATATCAAGAGCATATTATAAGATAAACGATTACATCATGGATAGGGATGTTTGGCAGTGATAGTGTCCTGCACGGGTAATCTATCGCGAAAATATATTTTCTACTGTAGCATTGTTATTTAAGTTATTTTGTAGTAATGTAATTTTATATTTAACTATATAATGAATACTGTTTTGAAAAAATGACACCTCGCCGAGTTTCTTACGCCGGTTCTTCTCGTGGCAGAGGTATATTTTTCCGAACCGGTGGTAGTTTATTGACGTTCATAGGTGCATGTAATAATTTGAAGAATAAACTACTTTTACTTTTACTTTTTTTACATGCTTGGTAAGTCGCGATAAGGTTCCTGAAAATATTGTATGTTGATCAAAATTTATATAAGAAAAAAGTCTAAAAGACGACCTTATACAACAACACAATATTTGTTCCTGATACTTGGATGTTTTCTAGGTATTTAAGTATGTATCTATTAAATATATCGTCGTCTAGACCATAACACAAGCCTTATTGAGCTTACTATGGGACTAGTTTGATTTGTGTAAGAAATTGTCCCCTAATATTTATTTATATATGCATTCCTTGTTTTGCCATTAAACAAATTATCGTAGCTAATTTAGATCAAAATATTTCTCTCAGATATAAATAATAATAATGAATAAACCTTTTACTGTCCATACTAACGTAAAAGTCACTTTTAAAATGGTTGGAACAGGTTCTGTGATGTTTGGTCGGCGTCCAGTTATTGCGCCCTACTACATCAATCCATTTTTGAGGTAAATTATTTTTCGGAAATCTAAAGTTGACAAATAACCATGTAATTAATAATTTAACAAAATAATATCTCGTCTAAATGCTTACGTAAATAATTCATATCGATAAATTGTCGACATTTTTTTTCATTACGTAACAACACTAGCCTAGTTTACGCCAGATGAATTTTTACCAAAAAACCTTTCTGAAATGAATTTGGAACTACGCAAAAGGTACATTTTGTAGTATCCAGCATCTGTAGTCTATCTCAGACTATATGTTGCATAATGATCTTGCAATTTTTGAAATAATAGCAATATTTTCTTACCGTTGAAAACTGATATTTTGTCCGGACTATTTCACTGATTTTAAAGGGCACTACGCACCACATTTCTGCTTACTTATAAATAAAGATTATTGAGTTTTGAAACATATATTTTCGTAAAAATCACAATATTTTTGCACTTTCGATCTTCCGTTTTGTTTTTGACGTACCGTTGTGATGTTTACGAATTTCACAGTGGTGTGCCCATGTCATGTGTGTGTGTGTGTGTGTGTGTGTGTGTGTGTGTGTGTGTGTGTGTGTGTGTGTATATTTATCTACTGTGTCTGACACAACTAACAACATTATACAGGGAGGAACAATACCACGGACTTTCCTGAAAGTATATTGTTATTTAAATGATATACAATCGACTTGTAATCATTGGAAACTTTTGTTGGAAAGAAAAAAAATATCATATAAATAATGCCTTTTAATATTAGTAACAATCTTATTGTTTCAACATAACCATTTAAGTATTTATATTTCGAAGTGACTTATGTCACTAGCTCTCTTATAATATAGCGTTCAAATATGCTGTTTTTAATGGTTGTTTAAAATTCGAAAACGTTTACGAAAATTAACAGTTTATTTGGCAAAATTATAGTACCAATGCTAACCTATTCCATGTTTACAGGAGAGTCCATCGTTCTGTTCCACCCAGTATACTGCATGCATTTTTTTTTCATTAATTACATATATGTAATTAATGAAAAAAAAATGCATCACTATTTTTCTATTTTTAATTCAACAATATAAATCCTTTAATTCAAGAATATAAATCCTAGAATTAAAAATAGAATCATATATCAATCACGCTGACAAAACGGTAGATTATTCTACCGTTTCTAAAAAAATGCATCGCTATCTTTCTGTTTTTAGGAATTTTTATTCTTGAATTAACAAAAGAAACATAGCGATGCTTTTTTTTAGAAACGGTAGAATAGTCTACCGTTTTGTCAGGGTGATTGATATATGATCAGTAGGTAACGTTTAATGAGCTAAGATGGCGAAAGCCATGGCGAAACTATAACGGTTTTTTGTTTACAACGAAACCCTAAAATAGGCTGCAGCTGAAGAGTCTCACCAGATTCACAAGGACTTAATAGCTTCTTGGGGACCCATTTTCGAGAACAAAAGGTATAAATAGCATCTAGTGAAAGAAAATTACCCTAAACTTTTCAGAAGTGTACTTGTTTAGTGATACTTGAGCATTGTCAAAACACTATAGTAATTAACGAAATTTACTTATTTCTAATGAAAGAAAATTACCCTAAACTTTTCAGAAGTGTACTTGTTTAGTGATACTTGAGCATTGTCAAAACACTATAGTAATTAACGAAATTGACTTATTTTTTTGTACTACTAACGTAAAATTTATCTTTCTAATTACTAATTAAAAAATAATTAATCGTTAATAAATATATTTTTAATAAGCCACACAGTACAGAACAACATACATACACAGTCGATACAGTTCAATCCCACTAATATTATAAATGCGAAAGTTTAGATGTTTGGATGTTTGTTACTCAATCACGTAAAAACGGCTTAACAGATCAAAATGATTTTATGTGTACTAACAGTATGTAATCTGGATTCACTTATAGTATACTTTTTGTCCCGATAATCACCCTCAAAGGGATGAAATCGGGGATGCAAATATGGTCTATGAAACGGGGTGATTTAAATCCTCATACGCCATTCTAAGCTTTAAGTTTCAGCCAATTGGGAGTATAACGGCGTGTCAATAAATTTAACGTAAGCCATAGCAGAATTTGACGTATTGTAAACAAAACTCTCTAAGCCGCGGTTAGTCCGTCATACATACCCGTCCCCGACAGGACGGCGTGCGTAAACGCATTTCCCCAAAGGAAAAAAAAGGTTAGATTTATTTAGCTCTTCTTGACCTCAGATTAGCTACGTACAGTACAAATACGACTAATACGGGTTTATACTATTACTACTAGTAACTAACTAGATAGATATTCAGTGATCTTCGCCGCACCAGAGATGGACATTAATCGATTAATTATTTAATCGAATAAATCGTAATTAAATTAGTCGAACGAATGTCAGACTAACGATTGAAGACTCTCGTTTTTTTACAAGCTTTTATTTGATTTGCACTGTTCGTATGTATTTATGTACCAAGTAAGTTGTCCTCAAAATTCTTGTATCCGATTGAGCTGAAAAGAGAATGGGCAAATTAGTATGGGTGGTGTCCCATTGGTGTATACAGTTAAGACATATATCATTTGAAAGCTCTTAATAGTAGCTTCAATTTCTTGTATGGCGCCGCGTGCAGGGAAGATGCTATTCCTCATTTTATAACAACACTGTGGTGCTAACCGGAACTAAATATTTTCATATTAATTGGCCCCTTGTGCATAGACAGTGGCGCCAATATTTTAGTAAATCATGAATAGGGCTTTAAAAAGAACGGGAATAAGTTCATAGTTTTTTTTTGCGCATTAATCTCTGTAAAATAACCTTATAAAATCCATTAATTAAGTTAAAATTCAGTATCGTTTGGTTCTGCTACTGCACGCGAGATGTCGCTGGTAAATAATGTTAACTTCATATGGTCGTTTATAAACGCTAACAACCTACTGTTGACATCTAAGGCCCGCCGTACATGCCAGATCCCTATGCCAGTGTTCAGTAACTCAGAGCGCTCGTAGTGCTTACTGTCATGTTCGAGCGCTGATAATGATTTTATAATAAATATATGTATGAATTTCGTGCGCTCATTTCGTGTTACATACGGGGTCTGTGCACACGGGTCTATTACCACAAATACCACAATACAATTACGAAATTCGAGTCAATCTCTTTCTGTCGCTTAAACACAAATGCGATAGATATATAAAATATTGGAGCATAGTAGGTATATTAGTATTATGATATGTACGTTTGGTGACAATGCAATATCATAATACAAATAACCATAGTAAACACACCTAATATTAATTGGCAGAAAATTAGTCTAATCGATTAGCCGATTAAAACATTAGTCGCTGGTGATTAATTGATGATTGATTTAATCTCGAATAAATTAATCGGAACGCATACGACTAAAATAACGCATAATCGTTGCTCGCGATAAGGTATATTAATCTTAACCGTTAATCGATTACTTTCTTCCTATATCTGCCACGCACGCATCGCATCTAATTGCGAAGTTAGAATAAAAAAATCATATAGTCAAAACGAATTATAAAATTATTACATTAAAAAAGTTGATTGCTTTAGATAAAAAAAGATCAATCTCCAAACCAAGTAGCCAACTAAGTAGAAGCAAGCTTAGTCGAGAAAGGTCTTATCTCAGGATTTTTTGGACATAGAGAGAAGAATTTAAAAATAAAATAAAATAAAATTAATACAAGAAATTCAAAAAATAATAAGATATTAAAGTATGCCATACTTAATATTCTTCACTCTCTGGCTTATTTAAAAGTCTTAACGTTTCAAAAAATACCATATGGCATTACTACTCCTCTTAATTTTCTTTGACAAAGTAACGCATTTACCCTGGAGAGATCAGTTATTGTAATCATTAATGAGCAAGGTTAGCGCTCCTTTGATTTAACTAATATCCGCAACCCAGCCAGGTAGATGCATTGAAATGTATTTCATTAATTTGTAGAAATACCTAACCAACTAGTTTATAGAATTCAGAACGTAAGGTAATTCATTCGACAAGTTATAAGAGTTTTGGAGCCACTTGAAAAACGATCACGTACTCAAGACGTATGTGCGATGGAGTTAAGCCAAGTTTTTAATTACATTGCAACTTACCTCATAAATATGCTAAGAACAAAATCCCAAGCGAGTGCTCTCAAAGTTTGAAAATCACCCTTTTATTATTTCACTGACAATTTTGTATGAATTTGATGTATTCAGAACTTTGTACTTGACGACTTGATTAAGGGACTTCAGTAATTTTACCTGTGAAGAAGCTATACGGTGGCCTAGTGGTTCAAGCTTGCGGCAGTCAAGCGGCAGTCGTGGGTTTGAATCCCGGCCTTATTAGAATATCATTTGATATTTACCTTTAGGTTTCCGATGAAAGAAAAAATCGTGAGGAAAAATTACATAAATTACATAATATCTGTTGCATGTGATACTACCCGTTCCCTCTCATGTATGAAAGGAGGCCTGTGTGCCCAGCTAACGGGACCTACAACTATATGTGCTGATGATGGTGAGTAATTTTACCTGGCTGACAGATTTGGGTGTTATCTAACAAAATAAAAAAACCGGCCAAGAGCGTGTCGGGCCACGCTCAGTGTAGGGTTCCGTAGTTTTTGTAATTTTTTCAAAAACTATTCAACCTATCAAGTTCAAAATAATTTTTCTACAAAGTTTTTATAAAGTTCTACTTTTGAGATTTTTTTCATAATTTTAAAACTTATGGTTCAAAAGTTAGAGGGGGGGGGACACATTTTTTTTTACTTCTGGAGCGATTATTTCCGAAAATATTAACATTATCAAAAAATGATTTTAGTAAACCCCTATTTATTTTTAAATACCTATCTAACAATATATCACACGTTAGGGTTAAAATGAAAAAAAAAAATCACTCCTCACTTTACGTATAGGGGAGGTACCCTAATAAAATAATTTTTTCAACTTTTTATTTTACCACTTTGTCGGCGTAATTGATGTACATATTAGTACCAAATTTCAGCTTTCTAGTGCTAACGGTCACTGAGGTTATCCGCGGACGGACGGACGGACAGACGGACGGACAGACATGGCGAAACTATAAGGGTTCCTAGTTGACTACGGAACCCTAAAAACGGCTAGGAGCATCTCGGGCCATGCTCAGTGTAGGGTTGCGTAGTTGCCCAATGAAATTACTATAAAAAAAACAATAATAAGCAAAAGGGAATACTTTCGCAGTATTTCAGTCTTTTTAAGAAGGGGAGACTTTTTACGATAACTCAACTGATCATGTCCGCTATAGTTTTAGTTGAAAGTCTTTATTAGGCTTTACATTCATAACATTTTTCATATTTTTTGGACCCATAGTTCAAAAGTTAGAGGGGGTTTGTATGTGTCCCCCATTTTTATTTCTTAAGGGAATATTTCTGAAAATATTCACGTTATCAAAAAATATTTGATGAAGACCTCTGTTCATTTTGAAATACCTATCGAACAACACTCCACACTAAGGGTAGAAGCAAAAAAAAAATCCCCACTTTACGTGTAGGGGAGGTACACTTAAATTTTTTTTTATTTTTTTTTTCCGACCTTGTCAGCAAATGTGTCATTATCTTCAAACATTCCATTTTTTTTCACTGGCAAAGGTACATGCACTCGCAGTTAAATTTCCTTAACATTAAGAGTTCTTTTTATGTTGACTAAACTATACTGAGACTCATTCACCAAACTAAACCGAATTTCATTTTTCTGCAAATCGTAAAATCTGCATCTTTGGTTCAGTATTAATAAGAAGGGAAAAAGTAAAATGTGAAATTTTATTGCGATAACCGTTCGTGCCTACTGTTCCCGGAAAAAGAATACCAGGAGAATATGTACACGTCCGCTGGGCTTTTATATTGCCCGCAAATATTGTACAGTTGCGTTTAATTTAAGGTCCTGCCCGGAATAATGCTTTGTAAGGTGCTAACAAATTGGCGGCGGTGCCTGTGTGTTCCGCCTCCGACAGTTTTCCTGTTTCATGAGAAAGTGGAAAATACTGGCCCAGAAGCTGTGTAACAAAGGCCAGCCAAGGGTATTTGTAAATTCTGCTTCAACTGTTTTCTATTCTCACAATTTGATGTTTATTGTATGAAATTAACACTTTTTACTGTATAATCGACAATAAAAAAATAGCACTCCTTTTTTGGGTAGTCGTGCAGAATAAAATTGAGAATATAATAATATATGTCATCGGAAATGTATGAAATCTAGGAATGGTATACAACTTCTAGGAAATGTATACAATTCCAAAGCTATTTAGGATATGTATAAAATATTGTTTTAACAATTATTTCATACTAGCTTTTGCCCGCGACTTCGTCTGTGTAGAACTCATTATCGCTTTAGAATTATTTGTTTTCCCCCTTCCTTACACCCCCTTAAGGAATGATTATATTCAATACTAGCTTTTGCCCGCGACTTCGTCCGCGTATAATTCGTTCTCGCCTTAGAATGATTTGTTTTCCCATACAATCTTTCTCAAGCTCAGGTGGACACCAGGAACTTAGGGGAGACATGTTGGAGAAGGAAAGCCACGAATAGATCGGACTGGAGATATTTGCTTGACCAGGCTAGCCTAGGGCCCACCCGCGGCTATAACGCCTCAGATGATGATGATGATGATGATACAATCTATCAACTATTTCGGAATATCAAATGTACCGATTCTAGACGAATGAATCCCGTCAAAAACATTACATGTACATTGTACAATGATAAAAGTCTCGCTACGCAGTTCTGCCGTAAAACGTTATCCCAACAGAGCGAGTTCTTCATGTAAGTATGAGGACCGAAGGCCGGAAGCAGAGCGGCAAGGCATGCGAGAATAATCACACAGAGCGGGCTTCTCATGTAAGGATGAGGGCCGAAGGCATGAAGCGGAGAGGAGAGGCGCGCGAGGCTGAAAGCCGAGCCTCCCAACAGAGTAGATTCTTCATGTAAGTTTGATGACTGGAAAGCCGAAGGAGAGTGGCAAGGCATGCGAGGCCGAAGGCCGAGCTATGTCGTCGCCGAAGATCCAGTTGCCATATTAATGAGAGTAAATTGTACTCCATTCGTTCGTTTTCACGTGATGCCTAGACATATAAACAGACAGACAAACAGACACAAATTCTTAAAACTGTTGAAACGATTTCTGTTATCGATTCTAAGTATCCCCAGCCAACTTTTTTTCGAATATCTTCCATGTACAGACTTTCGACTCTCTTCTAAGTGTACATCTAAGATGCTCCAACTGTCTATGCTGACGATTGGGCTGCCCAGCTCAAGTGATCTCATATATCAAATAGTTTTTATTGTGTGAAGGGTCAACAATTACGTAAAAAATAACGCACGATAAAACTAAATGGTACACCGACGATACAAAGTGTGCATTGAAACAGCTGTTTTGTATTTAAGCATATGAATAAAAACAATGCCAAAGTATCTCAAATGCATTTTGATGTACACGCAAAGTAGAACTTATTGCGAAAAGGTTGTGCTCAAAAATAGCGTCAACAATCAGAAGGAATTATGATACTTCGGTTTTGACATAATGAATCGTCAACTTGTTTACAATTCTGCAATGCTTTAAGTTAAATTTCTTGACACGCTGTTATACTCCCAATTGGCTGATACTTAAATCGTATAATGGCGTATGAGGATTAAACCACCCCGTTTCATAGACCTTACTTGCATCCCCGATCCCACTCGAGAACCTTTCCTCCCCAACGGCCAACGGTTCTACGTGCAATATGCCCCGCCCACTGCCACTTAAGTTTAGCGGTTCGGAGGGCTATGTCGGTTACTTTGGTTCTACTGCGGATGGCCTCATTTCTGATACGATCACGCAAAGATACTCCCAGCATAGCCATATCCGTTGCTCTTTGGGTGACTTTGAGCCTTCTTATGAGGCCCATAGTAAGCGACACGTTTCAGTGCCATATGTCATCACTGGCAACACACACTGGTCAAAGAACTCGTCTTGAGACACCGCGGAATATTGGACGAAAAGATGTGCCGTAGCTTCCCGAACGCTGGCCAGCCGAGTTGGATTCGACGATTAACCCCTTTCTCGAAGTTGGACCTTCCTAACTGGACAGTCTGTCCTAGGTATAATATATAATCATCTACAACTTCAATTAAAAGTGTCCGATTGTAACGGAAGTTGGTGCTACGTGCTCGTGCTTTCAAAACGAATGATTAAGCTTATTTCAGAATATCAAATGTACCGATTCTAGACGAATAAAGCCCGTAAAATATTACATGTACAATGATAAAAGTCTTGCTACGCAGTTCTTCCGTAAAACGTCCTAACAGAGCGGGTTCTTCATGTAAGTATGAGGGCCGAAGACTTGAAACAGGGAGGCGAGACACGCGAGGCCGAAGGCCGAGCTTCCCAACAGAGTAGATTCTTCACGTAAAGTTGATGACTAACGGGCCGAAATGGAGTGGCAAGGCATGCGAGGCCGAAGGCCGAGCATTTAAATAGAGCGAGATCCTTATATAAGGCTGAAGGCCCGGAGCCGTGTGACACGCACGCGAGGCCCAAGGTCGAGCGTCCCAACAGAGCGGGCTCCTTATGTAGGGCCGAAGGCCTGAAGCAGAGTGGCAATGCAAGCGAGGCCGAAGGCCGAGAGTCCCAACAGAGCGGGCTCCTTATGTAGGGCCGAAGGCCTGATGCAGAGGGGCAAGGCATGCGGGTCTAAAGGCAGATCATTCACACAGAGTGGGCTCCTCATGCCGATCATTCACACATAGTGGCAAGATAGCCAACAGAGCGGGCCCCTCATGTAAGGCTGAGGGCCGAAGGCCCGAAGTAGCAATGCACGTGAGGCTGAAGGCCGAGAGTCACACTGTCTAGACATATAAACCGATAGACAAACAGACACGAATTCTTAAAACTGTTGAAATAAGTTCTGTTTCGATGCCAAGGGCCCTCCAATCGCTCCATTGATATATCCAATATCTTCAATGTACAGATTTTCGACCCTCTACAGCTGTATTATATGTATACGGATAAGCATAGATCCAGGGGCCTTTCAACTCGAAGTACGAATTTTTCTATGGAAATATTATTTTAACTTGTTTGTACCAGATGTCACTTGGTCTATCTCTATCGCACTTGCATATTGAAGTGACAGGGATGCAGCGGTCGTGCGGTTAGTTCTTCCTAAATACACAACGGCGCTACGATCTATGTGGAGTATTTCACTGGTATCTCCATCTCAGTATATATATTGTACTTTGTGCATAGATCTAAGGTGCTTCAACCGTCAATGTTGACGATTGGGCTGCCCAGCCCAAGTGATCTCTTATATCAAACTGTTATTATAGTCTGAAGGGTCACCGATTACGTAAAAACTAATACACGACAAAATTAAATTGTACACCGACGATACAAAGACTGCATTGAAGCAGCTGTTTTTATATTTCAGCATATGAAGACAAACAATTCCAAAGTATCGCAAATTTATTTTGATTTACACGCAATAATAGACCTAATTGCTAAAAGGTTATGCTCAAAAATAGCGTCATCAATCAGAAGGAATTATGATATTTCGGCTTTGACATATCGAAACGTCAGCTTGTTTACAATACGTCAAATTCTGCTATGGCTTAAGTTAAATTTATTGACACGCCGTTATACTACCAATGGGCTGAAACTTAAAGCTTCGAATGGCGTATGAGGATTTAAATCACCAGTTTCATAGACCATATTTGCACCCCCGATTACACCCCTTTAAGGGTGATTATCGGGACAAAAAGTATACTATAAGTGAATCCAGATTATATACTGTTTAGTATACAAAAAATCATCTTGATCTGTTCAGCCGTTTTTGCGTGATTGAGTAACAAACATCTAAACTTTCGCATTTATAATATTAGTGGGATTACAAAGTTATATAGGTATATGTAGTTTTTGAACCTAGAAAACGGTACTGAAATTGGGGTTTAGAGTCACAGTTAATTAATGGAATTAATTATTATAGTGTTCAAAATTTGAAGAGACCGTGGTGGCTGGCGCGCACACTGGGCAGCGCCGCGGCGCAGCGCTTGCGTTTACTATTTTTCAGTTTCTATCTTAAGATTTCACAAATTTTGAATGAGGATGTTTTTCCTTTGTCGTCAAGTATATGCTTACCAATTTTCATTCCTGTAACTCATGGATTATAGGAGTTCCCATACAAAATTCAACCCCTCTTTTTACCCCCTTTAAACCCAAATTTGCACAATTTTTATAGCCTAAAACCTGACCGGGTATTTACTCGACAGATTAGTAAAGTTTTCATCAAAATCCGTTTAGCCGTTTTCACGTGATGCGCGTTCATATAAACAGACAAACAGATAAACAGACAAACAGACAAAAATTCTAAAAACTGTTGGAGCGTGTTCTGTTATCAATTCTAAGTATCCCCAGCCAACTTTTTTTCGAATATCTTCCATGTACAGACTTTCGACCCTCTTCAGCTTTATTATATGTATAGATGACATGCTCTTTACCGCCCTCGGACAAAATTTAAATAGAAAACCTATAATCAAAATGAATCATTATCAATATCATAATCATCAGTCAAAGTCCACTGCTGGACATAGGCCTCCCCAAATAGTGACACAATGACTGATCCTTTGCCATCCGCATCCAGCGGACTCCTGCGACCTTTAACAGGTCAACAGTCCACCTTGTGGGGGGCCTACCCACGCTGCTGCGCCTTCCGGTACGTGGTCGCCACTCGAGAAGCTTTCCTCCCCAACGGCCAACGGTTACTTTGGTTCTACTGCGGATGGCCTCATGTCTGATGCGATCACGCGGAGATACTCCCAGCATAGCCCTCTCCATTGCTCTTTGGGTGACTTTGAGCCTTCTTATGAGGCCTATAGTAAGCGAACACGTTTCAGTGCCATATGTCATCACTGGCAACACACACTGGTCAAATATTCTCGTCATGAGACATTGCGGAATATTGGACGAATAGATGTGTCGTAGCTTCCCGAAAGCTGCCCAGCTGCCGAGTCGGATTCGACGATTAACCACATTCTCGAAGTTGGACCCATCTAACTGGACAGTCTATCCTAGGTATATATAATCGTCTACAACTTCGAGTTGCATGTGAATACAGTGTCTGATTGTAACGGGAGTGGGTGCTACGTGCTCGTGCTTTCAAAACGAATGATTAAGCTAATTTCAGAATATCAAATGTACTGATTTTACACGAATAAAACCCGTCAAAAATATTACATGTACAATAATAAAATGCCAATGTGTGCTGAGTGTGCAGGAAGATTCCCATGCCATCACGCTTTAAACGACATCATCCGAAGGGCACTCGCATTCCTAGTATGTTGGAAGCCCCTGGCCTAAGCCACTCAGATGGTAAGTACCCGGCTGGTCAACTTTAGTGACCTGGAAAAAAGGAAAGGACCTTCTTTCGGACGCTTTCAGCACTTTTACACCATCACACATCGGTCGTACCGTACCATCCGGTGGCTGGGGCAGCGGCTGAGCTGGCGGCTCTTACGTATAGAAAACGGGACAAAGTTTGGAGAGCTACTTCTTCGATCCTTCGGCGATGGAGACGACAGGCTGTTGGTGCTCGGAGGTCAAAATATTTCTTAACGAGGTTGGGAACCTATGCCGTGACATACCCCCTGTCCCGCATACGTCAGCCGCTCCGGGTCATTCTTGATGCAAAGGACTAATTGAAGAAAGGAAGGAAGGCTATTTACGCAGCGAGCGTTTCTTTGCACCAGGAATGACGGGGGGTGGGCTATTTGGTTAGCATGTACGAGTATATACTATATATATATCAATACAATACCAATGGTTTAGACCAAAAGTTAAGGTTCAGTTTTGTTTTGTTGTGGAAAAATAAAAACAAATGTTTATTTCATTTAACAAATAGGATTAAGTTCATATATGTATATATATTGTGTTTATATTCACAAATGTCTTATCTTGTATAGACAATAAAAACTTTTATAAAATACTATTTACATCTAATTAGTACTTTTACAATAAATGCCATTGAACAATAATAATATAATAGTGTTCTATAATAAAACAATTCATTACAGGTTTTATTGATTATTGTCAGTGCACATGGAAAAGTATTGAGTTATGCATAGTTCCAAAAAGTAGATTAAATTTTCTATCAATACAAAAAAGAATAATGGCTGTAGGTGGAACCACTATTTTTATATAAATTTTAAAATTTTCGACTTCCGAAATGCACAAGCTGAGAAAATTGCATTTAAAGTTTATAGTGGCAAAAAACACACTTCTACTTCGAAGTTACATAGTGAAGGGTATAATCATAAACTTTGGATGTTAAAGAATTTTAATAAAGGTGAATTGTCTAAAAATACATGTTAATTATTCTGATTTATTAAGTTGAACATGCCAGGGCGGAAGAAACACGAAAGTGTTAATTATACCCAATTCATAAAATAAAGAGATTAAAACTGTTAGTTTCTCATCATCTAAATATATAAAAGAAGAAACTGACTGACTGACTGAGTGACTGACATATCAACGCACAGCCCAAACCGCTGGTCCTAGAGTTTCCAAATTTGGCAAGTAGGTTCCTTATAAGGTCTAGGGGTGCACTAAGAAAGGATTTTTCAAAATTCAACCCGTAAGGGGGTGAAATGGGGGTCCGATGTTTGTATGGGGAAACAAGATTAGTTGGACTATTTTATTCGAAACTACACAGGAGTATTTCTAACGATAAATGAGTAAATACGTGTTTCAGGTTTTTTGAGAAATCAACCCCTAAAAGAGGGAAAGGTGGTGACAAATTCGGACAATCGACATGGGTATTGTTTTTATGATATACCGGGTCGCTGATAACGAAAACAACAATGATTTTAAAATCTCACGTGGAGGTCGTGAAATATCATCCCCCCTGTTGGGGTGCGAGGGGATGAAATGTCTAAATATTAATAAGGGGGTCGTTTTTATGTTTTTTTGGGACGTTAATTACGAAAATGGCATCGGTTTTGAAATTTAATATTGTGGACATGAAAACTTTTGAGAGTTTGTGCCAAATTTCAAGAAATAACTGACTGACTGAGTGACTGACATATCAACGCACAGCCCAAACTGCTGGTTCTAGAGATTCCAAATTTAGTACGTAGGTTCCATATAAGGTTTTGAGGTGTATTAAGAAAGGATTTTTCAAAATTCAACCCCTAAGGGGTTGAAATGGGGGTCCGAAGTTTGTATGGGGAATCAAGATTAGTTGGATTATTTTATTCGAAACTTCACAGGAGTATTTCTAACGATAAATGAGTGAACATGTGTTTCAGGTTTTTTAAGAAATCAACCCCTAAAATGGGGAAATCTGGTGACAAATTCTGAAAATCGATATGGGTGTTGTTTCTATGGTTTATCGGGTCGCTGATTACGAAATCAACAATGATTTTAAAATCCCACGTGGAGGACGTTAAATACCATCCCCCCTGTTGGGGTGCGAGGGGGATGAAATGTCTAAATATTAATATGGGTGTCGTTTTTATGGTTTTTTGGGACGTTAATTACGAAAATGGCATCGGTTTTGAAATTTAATATTGTGGACATGAAAACTTCTGAAAGTTTGTGCCAAATTTCAAGAAATAACTGACTGACTGAGTGACTGTCATATCAACGCACAGCCCAAACTGCTGGTTCTAGAGATTCCAAATTTAGTACGTAGGTTCCATATAAGGTTTTGAGGTATATTAAGAAAGGATTTTTCAAAATTCAACCCCTAAGGGGGTGAAATGGGGGTCCGAAGTTTGTATGGGGAATCAAGATTAGTTGGATTATTTTATTCGAAACTTTACAGGAGTATTTATAACGAAAAATAAGTGAACATTTGTTTCAGCTTTTTTAAGAAATCAACGCCTAAAATGGGGAAATCTGGTGACAAATTCTGAAAATCGATATGGGTGTTGTTTCTATGGTTTATCGGGTCGCTGATTACGAAAACAACAATAATTTTAAAATCCCACGTGGAGGACGTTAAATACCATCCCGTCTGTTGGGATCCGAGGGGGTTGGAATGTCTAAATATTAATATGGGTGTCATTTTTATGATTGTTTGGGTCGTTAATTTCGAAAATGGCATTAATTTTGAAATTTACTATTGCGGACATTAAAACTTTTAAAAGTAGGTACCAAATTGGAAGAAGAAACTGACTGACTGAGTGAGTGACATATCAACGCACAGCCCAAATTGCTGGTTCGAGAGATACCAAATTTGGCATGTAAGTTCCTTATAAGGTCTAAAGGTACATCACAGACATCATATAAAAGCAGACTCGCAGTATTAAGCCAGACGATTTTTCATATAGTTGTCTCGTTAATCCTTATGGCACACCAAAATGAGTTAGAATGGGACAACTAGTACGATATTAACGAATTGTCCCGATTTAAAAAACACACCATGTCACACCAGAGTGAATTTAGTAAACATCACAACGATACGTCAAAAACAAAACGGTACCGAAAGTGCAATAGATGTTGTGAAAATTACGAAATTATATGTATCAAAACTCAACAATCTTTATTTACAAGTAAGCAGAAATGTGGTACGTAGTACAATGGTGCCGGAGCAGTTTAAAATCAGTGAAAATGTCCGGAGAAAATATCAGTTTTCATTGGTAAGAAACTTTTGCTATTATTTCAAAAATTGCACGAACATTATGCAACATAATAGTCTGAGATAGACTACAGATGCTGGATACTACAAAATGTACCTTTTGCGTAGTTCCAAATTCATTTCAGAAAGGTTTTTTGGTAAAAATTCATCTGTCGTGAACTGGGCTAGTGCTGTTACTTAATGAAAAAAAAAATATGTCGACAATTTATTCGATGTGAATTATTTACGTAAGCATTTAGACGAGATATTATTGCGTTAAATTATTAAGGGGAGGTCGTCAAGCGAGTTAGCGTTTTCGAGTTTTCTAAAAACAACCCGAAACGTATAAAAAGGGTTTTAAAAATTTGAAAAAATTCTATGTTTTACTTAAGGATCTAGTCTAGTCAAAGTTGCACTCAGATACACGATCTAATGAACTTCGCTCGATAGAAAGAGACCCCAAAGTTACTCCTTTTTGTAAAGCATTTACAATCTGACGACTAAACTATTGATGTTTTAAATAAAGTTTTTGAACTAAACTAAAGCCATTCAGTATTTCTAGACATTTTTGCAGAATTTAAAAAGATAAAATGATTGTATGAATTAATATGTTTAAATACCTACGAAATGCGCGAGCGCGGAGGCTCGGCAGGCCCGATCAGTCGCGCGCTGGCGCTTACAGACAACGGACCTGTGTCAGTTTTATCCGCGACAGTTTCGTGCACCAAACAAGCAGTTTTTGACGAATTTATATAATGGTTGCAAATTATTTAAGAAGGGCAATAAAAACCCGAATGAAAAAAGGCGTAATTATTAACAAATAAATTATGGTCATAGTGCCACAGTATAAAAATGACAGTATAACAACTGAACTGAACCCCTCCAGAAATGTAACCAAAGTTGGTAAAATTATAAAAAAAATGTTTATTACCAGAAATTGTAGATATAGTAAGAGATCTACGAGTACTGCTTTGCACTTGAATATTTTTTTAAGCTGTGAGCTTCAACACATTAATTCCGGCCGTCTTTTTTTTAATACCACGTCAGTGGCAAACAAGCGTACGGCCCGCCTGATGGTAAGCTGTCACCGCAGCCTATGGACGCCTGCAACTCCAGAGGTGTCACATGCGCGTTGCCGACCCTTTTAAAATTTATACACTTTCTATCTTTCTAGCTAATCTTCTTTTATAAGATCTACCCATTTCCAGGTAGCTACCGTGGCAAGTTTGGTATCATTTTATATACCATATTGATTCTTTTGTCATCTTTATGTAAAAATCATTTCTAGTATTTATGTTTTAAAAATACGGTAACCTTTCGCATAAATAGTAAAAAAGTAAAAACTTCGCAATGTTTTTTATGCTTTGAGAGCTATAATAACTTTTGATGAATAAATTAAACCACCAAAAAATATTCTGTCTGTATTTTATGTGGCACTCTTTAGGCGAGGCCTTTGTCCAGCAGTGGTCGTCCATCAGCTGATATGATGATGATGACGATGACACGCACACGACAAATAATTATAACAGCCTGTATAAATATAACACAAATAGATAAAAAATTGCATGACCTATTAAACAAATCGAGTAGAGAGGTATAAGACATATTTCTTAGGTTCTTAGGTTTCATAGATTAAATAACGAATTTCAGGGTTGTACTATGAATTCTGTTTTTTTTTCATTATAATGGATCCTACCGTAAGTTCGACTTTCAATTATTTATTTACTACCTATTTATTAAAAAATGATATCAATGACATACTAAAGTTTAATCATAATTAATGCATTTCTTAAGTCAAAATACAGTTATATTTCTATACTGTGACCAGTATGAAGCTAGCGGGGTCATCCGAGTTCACAGTCGCTTCGTCCGCGCGGGCTTGTTCACGCACCGCCAGGACAGCGCTAAATACCTACTCTCGCAGGACTAGAGGGCCTTAATTACATGGTTATTTGTCAACTTTAGATTTCCGAATAATAATTTACTTCAAAAATGGATTGACGCAGTAGGACGCAATAATTGGACGCCGACTAAACATCACAGAATCTGCTCCAAACATTTTAAAAGTGACTTTTGTGTTACTAAGAACAATAAAAGATTATTATTGCCAGATGCAATACCTACAATATTCCAGATGCCCCTTGAGGTAAGTTGGGAAAGATCAATATTTATTTACTGAATTTTCAGGGACCGCTTCAGATGAGTTGGTTTGGTTTAGGTTTAGGCATAATATGTTAAGACGTTGCATACATTAATATTTTTTTTTATCTGAGAGAAATATTTTGATCTAAATGAGCTAAGCTAATTTGTTTTATGACAAAACTGAATTATAAACGCATATATAAATAAATAAGTATATATTAGGGGACAATTTCTTATAAAAATCAAACTAGTCCCATAGTAAGCTCAATAAGGCTGGTGTTATGGTCTAGACCAGGGGTTCCCAAACTTTTTTTTCTCATAGACCACTTTAAAAAATTTGCTGGTTCTGGTGGACCCCCTACTCTACAGCCTACACCATATTCCCAAAAAATTACAAAAATGTGACTATTACCTAACTCTGGTGACGATATAACTATGAAATAGTATAGTATATTATATGTACACCTAGGGAGATAATATAAAGAAAGGCCGAGATCGCAGATATTTACGGCCCGAGCTGCAAGCGAAGGACGCAAATGTGCGATCAAGGCTTTCTTTATTATCTCCCGTGTTGTATACATCATTTTATGTCAACATTTGGCGAAAAAGCGGCTATTTCCGCACATGTATCGGGCGAAAAAATCCACTTTTAGCCAGGTGTGACATAAATGTTCTTTACAGGTTTAGAAAAAAAAGTGATAAATGATTGGTTAATATGCTGTCAATAATAAATACTTTACTTTTTTGACATCTACTCACAACCTATCTATTCCAGCATCAAATAAAATAAAATCAATCAAATCTAAATCTCGGAGTGGTGAAATAAAATTAAATATAGTATATTTTGCTTGTGTTGTGTTTATTCCAGTACTTTATAATATTTATGATGATAATAACAGTCGTAAAATAATTAAAATTAAACATTGTTACGTAACTTCTAAGTACAATGACACTCAAAATTAATGGGAGGGATGAGCTTGATGAATTGACAACAAATTGTCAATATTTGGGTTCAGTTTTGTCAGGAATAATCGCAAATCTCCTCGTTCTGTGATATTCAGTCTGTTCCTATTTTTCGTTAAAAGGTTTGTAACGGTGCTGAAACTTTTTTCCACAAGATATGACGAGGGAAATGATATCAAAAGCTTTCTCGCAATTTTCCACAGTCCAGGATATTTTTCGGGTATTTCTGCTTGCAGCCAAAAAGTTTGATACCCTTTTTTATATTTCACCTTCAGCTCCTCATTAGTGCTAAGCTCAAGTAGCTCCTCTTGCAATATCACGTTCTCCACTTCCATTTCATCAAACGGATTTATAATCCATGGTGGTATTTCCATCGTGAGAATGTCTTCAAATCTGGTTTTGAAATCATCATGCAGGGCAATCAAATGTTGAACATATGTCTGAATATCATCATCCTCGCATTCTACCTGTGACAAGCTTGAGAATTGGGAAAATTCGCGTCGACTAATGTTTTGCTTCATTAACTTCAATTTTTTAAGAAAAGCGGAAATCACACTCTTTGTTTTAATTAAATTGAGGTTGTCCCCTTGCAGTTGTAAGTTAATATCATTAAACTTTTTGAACAAATCTGTCAAATACGCGATATCTGCTTTGAACTTGATCAGGTTTTCTTTTAAATCTGGAGCTTTACTATCCAGAAACTCCAAGACAGACTCAAAAAGTGAGTAAAATCTTGTTAAACATGCACCTTTCGACAACCAGCGTACTTCAGTGTGTAAGAGCAATCGTCGGAAGTCTTCATCATTTTCATCGCACAATTGGGCAAATAAACGCGTATTCAAAGCATTGCTTTTTATTTTATTAACCGCGTTAATCACAAATTGGAGCGATTGGTGCAGTCTAGCACTCAAATTTTTTGCTACTAAGTGTTGTCGGTGGATGACACAGTGAATTGCAGTTAAATCTGGTATCATTTTTTTTAGATGGCTTATGAACCCACGATATTTCCCGACCATTGCAGGAGCTCCATCTGTTGCCGCCGATGTAACGTTTGTGAACGGAATTGATTTTTCTTTTAAAAAATCGCTCAGGATGTTAAATATCGATTCACCTTTAGTGTCAGTCTTCAAAGTTTTGGCGAATAATAGCTCTTCATGAATTTCTTCGTCCATAACAAATCGCACAAATGCTAATAATAATGCCTCATTATCAGGTAAAGTTGACTCGTCCAGTTGAATAGAAAAATGAGTTGTTTGCAGATAATTACACAAGAAACTTTCAATATCAGAGCTCATTTCGTCAATACGTCTTTGTACAGTGTTGTTACTCAAAGGAATTTTTTTGAGTATGTCAAATGGAGGTTTGTGCAGAACAGTTTTTAAAACTTCTTCAACAGCGGGTAAAATTAACTGTTCACCAATGGTGTGGGGTTTTCCAGATTTCGCTATGAGTAATGAGATGTTGTAAGATGCCCGCAAGCCATCATCGTTACTTTCAGATGTTGAAGCGAACATACCTTGCAGGGTGGGTCTCTTTTCATATTTTTCTTTCAATGATTGAAAATATTTCAAATCTTTACCTGTTTTATCAGGGTGGCACCTTTTTAGATGATCTTCGAGCTTCGATGGTTTCATAGAGTCATTGCTCAAAACTTTATTGCATAAAAGGCACATGGGCAATCGCTTGTCCGCGTTTGATGGAAGAAAGCCAAATTTTAAATATTCCACACTGTACTGTCGACACTTAATTTTCTTCTTTGGCTCCGCCATGTTTCAAATTAGCTACCTGTAAGTATAAAAAAGTTTTTGTGATCTTAACATTCTTACTTAACTTCTTCTTAGTCTTACTTAACAGGATATGGCTATTTTATAGAACAGAATTTATAATTTTTCGCTATGAATCAAAAAAAGAATACTAATAAACTTTTTTCGGCTGTCTGTTGTTTTATGGAAGTAGGTAGGTAATAATCGTAATGTTCATTATTTCATATTTCATACATGTCTATCATACACAAAGAAGACAAATATATTAACTACAAAAAGAGATACCTATAAGTTGTATAGCAAATAAACAAATAATGTACTTACTTTTCCGACACGATTCTGGCAACCAGGAACAGCAATTCACTTTACTTTTGTAGTCGAAATCCGGAAACAAATGAGTAACGTTTGTTCTTAGCATTCGTATTTATTGGTGAAGAATCAAACAAGTGCATACAAGCACAGCACATTACCGTAAGTCATAGGTATTTCGTCCCTTTGCACGTCCGAACAAGCGTTTTGGTCGGCGCCAGCGATAGCGACGCGACGGTGCTTCGCAAGCCTAGACTTGTTCATTTGTCCAACAGCTCGTTCGCGATATGTTGCAGACTTGCAGTCGACAAGTTTTGGAGCCGAAAGTTGTAATTTTAATAATATAGTATTATAGTATAGGTAGTTTGATTCACCGAAATATTTATCACGGAGGAACGCAATATTTTTATTATATATTTATCAGTCGTCCAGGCTATAAAAATAATACAAAAATCATTATCTGTTTCGTTATTTACCATCGAAACCAGATAAATTTTCGTGGACCCCCACGTACAAACTGTGAACCCCTATTTTTTTGCCACTCCAGCGTAGACCCCTGTCACATCGTTCGTGGACCCCTGGGGGTCCACCTGGACCACTTTGGGAACCCCTGGTCTAGACGACGATGGGGCGCTAGTCGGGTAACCTCCACGATTGTCTGGGCTCTTCCAGTTCCTCTGGACCCTCGCGGGTCTGGGGGAAGGGGAAGGGTTCTGGCCGGTGCGCCCTGGAGGCAACCATAACCTAAAGTTTCAAATAAACATTTGAGTATAAAATGCTTAAAATCATTAGTCATTACCTACTACATAACTACATAATTTTAATTTGTAGGATATATTAGAATCTTTTGACGTTTGACGACCACTTTGGCTTAGTTGGTAGTGACCCTGCATACGACAGGGTTCGAATCCCGGTCAGGACATTATTTGTGCATTTATCCTGGGTCTTGGATGTTTTCTATGCATTTATCTATATATGTATATCGTCGTCTAGTACCCATGGTTAGTACAAGGTTTGCTTAGTTTGGGACGAGGTCGATTTGTATAAGATTGTCCCCTAATATTTATTTATATTTATTATTGATATTGAATGCAGTTTGTGTTTTTAATTTCATTTTCAACAAAGTATAGGAGTAAGATATACGACTTAAGAATATCAATAGTAATTGAATATCGATGTCGATATTTCGTAGTAAATTATCTTTCACTGCACTAACTCTCGTCACGAAGCGATGAATAGTTGAGACAATGACAGTTGAAGACCTGTCAGACTACATGATATCTATTTCTTTCTTACTTACTGATAAGTACGTCAGTGGGAATAGATCGGAAGTATAGAAAACGTTCAACTTATTAGCGCTTATCTGCTTTTCTCTGATATCTGTGAGGTACATGAAGTGCCGTGAGTTCCCTATGAAGATACGACCTTTTTTGATTCAATGTATTGTAAGTGGTTTTATTAATCAGTGCCGTCCAATACGATTTCGACATAAATCGATATTTGAGCGTCCGAGAGGACTCTTAATAGGAATCCGAGGTATCTAAACTTTGAATAAAGTAACGGCCATATTGATTTTCTTCATTTCCGTCCCGATTTCGTTCAAAATCGATACCTGAGCGTCCGAGAGGTCCCCTAATACGACTCCGAGGTAAAATTTGGAAAAAGTGGCGGCCATATTGCTTTTCTTCATTTCCGTCCCGATTTCGTTCAAAATCGATATCTGAGCGTTCGCGAGGTCCCCTAATACGACTCCGAGGTAAAATTTGGGAAAAGTCGCAGCGATATTGATTTTCTTTTTTTTGTCCTGATTTTGTTCAAAATGGATATCTGAGCGTCCGAGAGGTCTCGTAATACGACTCCGAGGTAAAATTTGAAAAAAGTGGCAACCATATTGATTTTCTTCACTTCAACCCGATTTCGTTCAAAATCGATATCCGAGCGTCCGAGAGGTAATACGAATTTGTGGAAAAATTTAGAAAAAGTGGCGGGCATATTAATTTTCTTCATTTTCTTCCCGATTTCATTCAAAATCGATATCTGAGTGCTCGAGAGGTTTCTTAATACGAATCCGAGGTAAAATTTGTGAAAGTGGCGGCCATATTTATTTTCCTTTTTTTCGTCCCGATTTCATTCAAAATCGATATCTGAGCGTCCGAGAGGTCTTTTAATACGAATCTGAGGTAAAATTTGGTATTCCATACATGCCTGCATGCAAAAAGGGGGGGGGGGGGGGGTATCTATGGATTGGCTTTTAAAAACGACATAGTGGTTTCGATATTTTTTTCCATTTAAATCAACCTTTAGGTTTTTTTTTAATCGTATGGCATTTATTTACAAACCCTGAGATCTTCGAGAAGACAAATACCGTTGCCAGTTTTTGTTGCAGTTTTAGCACCACCCGGGGGTCACATGTAGGGTAACGGTGGGTACTCCCTACGGACGTGGTGCAACTTCGACCCCCCTTTGTCAAGTGAGTGGGCAACTTGACTGTTAGAAGTTCGCAAGCCGCCCGAAGGCCTCTAACTTGGCTTAACGATTGCTGTCGTAGACAGCAGCCGGGATCAACGGCTTAGCGGCTTGCGTTCCAAAGCACGAGAGTCAGTTAGTAGCCACTCAAAGCGGTCACCCATCCAAGAACTGACCTGCGCCCACATTGCTTAACCTCGCAAACCGCACGCGGTAGGCGGGTGCCGCTGGGCCACGAGCGCTCTAAATTCTTGATAGTTTAGATAGATCGGTTGTAACAGACGGACTGACAGTAAGGAGTGCGAATGGAAGTGAGGCCTAATTTTCTTTTTGGATGCTCCAATGGGAACTAGCAAAACCTACCTAATAAATTTAATTTTAGGAAAAATAAATGTTACACGTGATATTGAATTAGCCGTTTTTCTGTACTTCAAAGGACCAGATTTATGACCGCTGCGCGCTGCTTGGTCGTTATCAGACCTATTGGTGTTACTGTAGTACACAGATACTTACACTAAGGGCCATTTAAGACATGCTTTTATTTCATCGGCCTTTTTCCCTTCGGCCTGTCGGAAATGTATGATAATAGTTTTCGATCCTTATTTTTGCCAAAATCAAATGAAATCCAACAGTTTGCCGGTTCTCAGAATGTATACTGAGTTTTCATCTGTTCATCTGTTAATGAATCACAATCACCAAACGTCGTATACCGAAACCCCCAGAATTTAACAACTACTTTTCTGGAGACCGCATTTAAATCGGTTTAGCCAAGCGCGAGATAATCGTTGACAAACATACGAACCTCTTTTTTGTAGACTGTTAAAAATTTCGTTTAGCACGCGGGCGAAGCCGCGGGCAAATGCTAGTAGTTACATATTCTATGGCATTTTGGGACAATTGAATGAAAGAAAACTCCATAATCATAAAGAAATTTAATAATTACCGCATTTTGAACAATTACAAAAAAGATCACATATATTATTAAAAATCAACAAAATAATTTGTGTATTCTTGCTATATCACAAGAACAAATGGTATTTAGCGTGGTGCACCACAATGGTATAATAGAAATGGTGTTAAAGCAGTTTTTTTAACAATAAAGTTTAGTGACTCGGTCGTAACTTTTGTATGGAAACGTAACTAGGGTACTTTGTCACGACATTTACTAAACTTTAGTAACTTAAACTCGAAGATCACTATTTTAGAACCTATAATGCAAGAAATATCTGTAACAAAATGTTATTTAGGATAATTATAGCGGAAATCAATGTATTCTTATTTATAAAGACTTCTGTTTTAGTCGTGTAAGACATAAAGTTTAGGATTTTACTAAACTGGGTTCCTTGTCACGCTAAGTCATTATCTTACATAAATTGAGTAAAACTAGAAAAATTAATAACTCAATTGTGTACATAACTGCACCTAATTTATGAGTTATCTGTCCTTCAATCAATATTATAATACTAATTATATACGTCAAACAACTAAAATCACAGCTCAATTTTTCATTGACTAAATTCGAGATCAACAAATTATTATTAATAAAGAAACACCTCGTGACGCGACCTTGGTGTGGTTTTAGTAGGAGAAATATACCTAATCGGTATTTTCCCTCAATCTATCCTCAGCATGGTCGCGTCACGACACACGATAGTGAAGTTGCAATTCTGTATCGATATCGATGAAATAGGCTTGGTGAAATATTCCGGGAATGGTTATTTAAATAAAAATACTTTGTTTTAGTACAAAACAAAATAAAATAAGTAAATGTAATGTCGAGGTCTGTAATGATAGAATTATTGAATTTTATATATCATGCAAGTTGAATGTTTTTTTTATAAAAAACATTAAGTATTTTTTTGGCTCAAAATACCATTTTGCTATAGACCGATCCTATACCCTATCTTAGAAAGAGGTATTTGACTACCCGCGATGGAAATATTGATAAAATTATTCAAAATTTAAAGGCTTTTAAGACATGGCGTGACAAGGTACCCTGACTACTAAATTATTAAAATTATAGTCGGAGAAATATACTAAAAAACATAATTTTACTGATATTCTTGTAAACACGTGTTCCTTAGGATGTAAATAACCCAATTATAACACAAAGCCATTTTGGCACTTTTTCACCAGCTTCCACAAAAACTCATGTAACTCGGTAACTAAATGTCGTTACTAGGCTCCTTTCCAGATGCACTGACACATATTTTTGGGATAAAATAAGGAAGGCCCAGGATGTCTACTTCGGACCACGCTATTGACAGTATATTAGAATTTGATTTAAACTCGTTATGGTTGTTGCACTTCCCTTTTCACACTTGTGGCTACACAGACATGAGATTATCCAAAGCGTTTAGTTGATTTTATTTTAAGTTTATTCATTTTGGTAACGAAGTCTATATAATGATGAATGTAAATCACTTAAAGTTCCATTAAAACTAGTTAGTTAATCCTAAACAGAGTTATTGATCTCTATGTAATATGGCGTTCAAAAGGTTTATGTAATGAATCGCCGATCGAGTCTCAATTCGACGAAACAAGGAATAGTGATTTTTCTAAAGTAGTCCCTTCAATTTTGACTTTCAACCTTAGATTTATACGTAGATCAAGTCCTTATTTATTTTTAATTAGGTCGAATCGAGCACGAGTTGAATAAGCTTCTTGCTCAGATTAAATTTAAGATTTTGAAGACGCATCCATACAACGTCACCACCACTTGCCTGTAAAGCGGCCGCTATAAGCCAGTCCTTGCGCGGTGTGAATTTTTCTCGAAAACTCCCATAAAGCCTTGTGTAAATTATGAAATGTCGAGTGCTTAGAAAGGGGATCTCATTAACCGCAGCACTCGGCTTTCTCTCGCCCCGGCTGCGTCATTTGCAAATAGTCGTGTGAAAGGACGAGTCGAAATCACTGAATAATTAAAATGTTTGCCCAACTATGAAAAAGAAGGAAATTTGAATCTGATAACTATAGTTACAACTACGAACTTTAACCATTTATTCTGATATATCTTGACAGTTAAATAATTAAGTAAATTGGGAAAGTAACCATTAAAATGTTGACAAAAAACTATATCTACTTACGAATTTATACTTAGGTATTTTATTAATATAATCAGATGCTCGTTAATAAATATTCGTGTAACTAGGTGAAAGTGCTCTGATTATTGCGAAAAAATAAGATTACGACATTTCTAATAGGAATAATGGCTACTTATATGCATACGAGTATATGAGAATAGCATTATTACAGGTATGATGTTCGTTACTTAGAAGCCGCGTCATTAAAGAAGAGATAGATTCTAAAGAGGTAGCTGCTCTTATCTTACGCCATCTCACTCCCACCTTGGCATTGTAAAATCTATTCTTTATTGCGCGGCCTATATACATAACGTATTAGAGGAACGGCCACACCGCTTGACGCCGCGCATCGTACCAGGCGGTCAGAAGCGAGTATTACGATTTCTAACTAAAACCTGCCCTGTATGCGGAGTGCGCATACTGAGCTTACTATGGGACTAGTTCGATTTGTGTAAAATAATACAATAAAATTGTCTGCTAATATTTATTTATTGTTTAGTGATGCGGACTCCGCGTATACATTTTGGTGTGGTGGAGCCTGAAGTACCGAATATGGTCGAGCGACTTTCACTAATACCTACATGATAAAGATACTTCAGTAAATTGCTCTTTGATTTATTCTAACCCGACTTTCTAATAAACATTTTAACAATATTAAACTTCCTATTTCATGTTTACGTCTTTAGCATAATAATTAAGTACATTAAACGTATGTAGCTTGAAAGTCGCTTTCAAGACGAACGGTGCTGAGAGTCGGATGCATAATTGAGCGTCCTGTGGCCCGGTGGGTTTTATGTCAGACTCAGACGTTCCTTGACCTGTGTATTTGGAACTTTGGATATTAGGTACTCCATTCACTTTAGACATACATCACCGCCTTTTAATATAATATTTTGTTGTAAGTTATTTCAACAACGGCAGCGCTCATATATTTATTAATTTTGCATGTTACGTGCTATTCTAAAATTATGTTACTGATTTCGAATTAGAATATATACACATGAGTACACGTAAGTTTTTTTTACACATTTTACCTCCATAACCCGTCATGTAGTTAAATTCGCATGTAATACGCTATTTGACTATTTTTTATGGTGGTATTGGAAGTAGTTTTTAGAAAAAATTAAAATGTCTACACGAGACCAAGTACAACTAGAGCCAAATGAAGTGCAATAAAAATAAATTATTAACCTAACTCGTCGCTAGCGGCTCCGAAATGGCTCCTAAATATTGAAACTTACAAAAATACATAAGAACCAACCATTGTACGAGAAAAAAATATTACTTATGCTGTTTTAGTCGTGAAATATTGCGTAAAGTATGCATAGTTATCGTATACGTATAATTTATTACTTTTTTATAGGTACCTTTTATTTGAATTTTGGATAAAATAAAATAAAATATTATAAATAAATAAATAATTATTGGGGGACAATCTTACACAAATCGACCTAGCCCCAAATTAAACAAAGCTTGTACTATGGGTACTAGACGACATCAATATACATACTTATATAGATAAATGCTTGATTAAATACATAGGAAACATCCAAGACTCGGGTACAATATTCGTGATAAATGCACAAATAATGCCCTGACCGGGATTCGACCCCGGGAACTCCGGCTTCGTAGGCAGTGTCACTACCAACTACCTGAGCCAAAGTGAACGTCGAATTCCTCGGTTAGTTACTGAATTTTTGAATTTCTTTCTATTTACAATTAACAGTGTAACCCTCAAGCAGCTCTAATTACATAATTGAACTAACACAGAGGATCAATACGCGACATTCGTCACGCAATCCAATTTAATAATGTTTTTTAATTGCGCTCGAGGATGCAACCATGCAAGGTAATCTGAAATATTAAAAATATTTGTCCGTTTTTATTTTGCCAAAAAAGTAAATGTTTTTTATTATTCAATTTAGGCATATTATATGCACCTATGAATGTCAATAACTACCACCGCACCGGTTCGGAAAAATAAACCTCTGCCTCGAGAAGAACCGGCGTAAGAAACTCGGCGAGGTGTCATTTTATTAAAGTAATGCAAATGTTTATCTATACTAATATTATAAAGCTGAAGAGTTTGTTTGTTTGAACGCGCTTTGTGTTAGATATTCCATTTATCGAGGAAGGCTTTAGGCTATATAACATCACGCACGACCAATAGGAGCGAAGACGCGGACGAAGACGTGGGCAACAGCTAGTTTAATATAAAATTACAATGCTACAGTAGAAAATCTATTTTCGCGATCCCTATCCATGATGTCGTTTACCTTAGAGAATGCGTTTCAAATAAGCTTTTGTTTTACTACAGATTTGAATTTAGAATTGCTTAGTCCAGTAATGTGTTTAAGAATTCATCATCATCACCATATCAGCCGGAGGACGTCCACTTCTGGATATAGGCCTACTCCAAAGAGTTCCATAATGACCGGTCCTGCACCACTTGCATCCAGTGGACTCCCACGGTCTTTCATTACCATCAGTCCACCCTGTGGAGGGCCTTTCAGTACGTGGTCGCTACTCGAGAACTTTTCCGCCCCGACGGCCATCGGTTCTACGTGATATGTGTCCCGCCCACTGCCGCTAAGTTAAAACAAAGCTAATATTTTTTTACTTTTTTTTGTTTCCAGCTGGTCACTTTGGTTTTTAAAACAAGACATACTAATAATTTGACAAACATGTGGATGAAAGTGGCGATGAGCGGTAAGGCACAGGGGAATCATCTCGTTGATACATATTTGGAGCAAACCCGCTCTTCTTCAAACTACCTCCACCTTACAAACAACTGTAACTATACACTACTATTTGCTGGAGGTATGGCGGCATTGTGTTACTGGTCCAGGGGACCAGCATTTATCTTTAACTGTTACAAGAACTGATCTTCATATCATAAAAGAGTCGGCAGCGCGCTCGTGATTGTTCAGTAGTCGAAAACGTCTACAGGTTACGGTGTCTACTTTGTATCAGGGAGTTCGTATGCTTGTTTGCCGTCGCAGTATTAAAAACAAAAAAAAACATTTAAATCAAAAGTATTTTACTTAAACGGTTTAAACTCTAATATTATATGCCATGTTCTGGGTGATATGTTCCGAACTCTTCGGGGCACGTCATCCGCCCACCATCAGGCGATTGCCAACTTGCCACCGTGGTGGTATGATAAAAGGTATTTATTCCTCAGAACGAATCCTCGAAGAGTTCGTAACATGCCGCCTGGAGTGACAATTGATTGAGTTTTAACCGTTTTAGTAGTATAATTTTAAACATGACCCACGAAAGTTTAAATTCAAATCAAAATAGAATGCGTAAGTTATGTCTTGAATCGATTCGATCGACGAGCGTGCTCAGTAGTTGTAGGGTAATGGTGTAAAGCATAATTTAATGGATTAGGAGGGCCTATTGAACGTCAATGCACCATAGCCTGGCTCACCCTTTGACCTATTCTTGCATAATTCAGGTTATTCATCACTGCCCCTTTGGGAGATGGTTGAGTACCTATTTACTGTTCACACTTCGTATTTGCGTATCTAATATACCTAAGCTTTTATTATGAGAATAAAATTGTGATACAGAAGAGTGCATTATGTAAGAATGTAATGTGTACTCCAATCGAATCGAAATTTATTACAACCGGTATTGTCTGTGCTCACTGTCTCTGACCGTACATTATGTACTTCATGTCCTTCAACACTTTGTTTGCATTAATAATAATTCCATAAAGAAACACGAATACGTCGAATAGTAACGTGGAAATAACTGAATTGATGTGATAACTCTCTACGATAAATCATTAAAAATATGGGATCGCCTGAGTGGTTACCTACGAAGTTACCTATTTCAACTCAAAATTAAAGTTAGTTAATATCTAGGTAATTATATTGGAAGCTTATGTTACGCGTCGAAGCAGTAACTTACTTTAGTACGGGGCAGTGACCAGAAACAGAATGATTGATGCAACTCAATATTGTAATTACGCTCGCGTGAAGTTCTTTCTACGTTTTTAATGACGCTTACCATTTTTCATCGGCTTTGCGTTGCTTGTTGATTGATGTTGACTCTTATTAAACATTTTTATGAATATTTTATTGCTTATACAAGTCGGCTTCATGCAAATCCAGGATAAATCTCTCATTTTTTCACTGCTTGCTTTTATTACTTAAGCGACTCTGATGGATGAAAACGCATTTTACAAGCTGTTCAAAGTGGTGGTTGAACGAATAGACTTTGTTTCCCGAAACTAAACAGCTCGGTCAGAAACTTTCCACACTAACAAAGTTAAGTTAACATAACAAAACGGTCCCAATGTACCCATTCTGCCTTTTGGTTTGTGTAAAACTTTTGCAATTTCGTCGTATGATAAATACAATAATTCGTTTCATATGTTAAATTGGCGAACGATGGCTTGGCCTAGCAAACCGGCCAAGTGAGTGTCCAGGGTTGTGTAGTTGTTGTTCGTCACATTATACGGACTTACAAGGAGGCCTTTGTAGAAACGAATGAATCTTGAGTTCACGGTCTAAAAATGGGCTAATAAACGACGATAATAAGGGGTATGTTCGTCATAAATTTTCGGTTGATATAAATTTGTTATTCTATTGTCTAAGCTATGATACTGAGTTTCATAGAAATCAGTTCACGTAGTTATTATATTAGGTTTAGGCGTCTTGCGGGCGTATGATGGTTGCCATTTTATCACTTATCGTCTTGGATAGGACTCCCGTCTCTCTCGCACTCGCATACTTTTCAGAACGTGACGAATGTCTTATCCACGACGATAAGTGATAAAATCGCAACCATCGTATGGCGTATGCCCGCTGTAAGATAGGACTACGAGTAAGATAGCCAGGTCGACGTTCCAAGAAACATCATACTACTCGTATCACTGATTAAATGCAACCTTCACAGGTTGCATTTTAATCTATGCGCTCTTTTTCACGTAATGACATTGCAAATAAATTACAGACGACAGATAAACAAAAATCTTTGTTGCTGATTCTAAGAGCCACAATATTATTTTCTTCCTTATATCTTTAACTAGCGGCCGTTTGCTACTTCGTCCGAGACGATTTTAGATGATTCTTTTAACCCCAATCTGGTGACTAAATCTTGTGTATTAAAAAAACAATCGAGCTACAACACAACAGTTAACAGTCCGGTAGTACTTGTCGCAGTAAAGCTGCTCCGGATTATTTCAAGTGTTTGAGTATTCCTTTTACGAGGAATACTGTTTAGATTTTCTTTTTAGTAAACCGGTTTTAATACAAAACATTTTCATATATTTGGCAGGAGACAAGCTGGTGCTAGTCATGTTATTATTTTGACTTTGGAATTGCAACAGTTCCTGGATATGATTGTGTAAATACCAGATTTTTTCCATACAAAAGTCCGGAATGTTTTTCACCCCTTAATCCTGAACTGATTTGCAAGATTTTTTGAAATGTTGTAGATACCATTAAATGCTAGGTTTATACGTTTTGTTTTTTTTGGAAATCATGCATATAATTGAAAATAGGGACCCTTAAAAATCTTTATTTGACTCGAAAACTTACCCCTTTTTTGTTATTACCAAACAAGTAAACAATTTCCAAAAAACCAAAACGTAATGAACCTAGTTAAGAATGTAAGTATGTAATATCGTACGCGCGCGGCGGTGGACCGCGACGGGTGAAACAGATAGAATCCCAATCAATCAAATTATTATTTCTTTTCTTGTCGAGCACGATCTAGACACGCGGGAGCGTGTCCAGCCAAGTTCATCCCAGGAACTGGCGGACAGCAGCCGTGTGTTTATATTACACGAACCATTTGGAGCCACTTTTGACCCCCCAATAATTCCAAATCTATCTAACATAAAAACATGAAATTTGGTACATATATTAAGATCTTTTAGAACAACTATAACCCCAAATTTCATAAATATAGGTTTAATAGTTATTGAGATATTAAATTCCAAAAAACGGCATTTTTACCACTGACTGACTGACTGACTGACTGACAGACTGACGACTGACTGACTGACTGACTAGTAATCAAAAACCTAACCCACTTCCAGATGAGCTAGAAAGCTGAAATTTGGCATGAAGCTTGGTAATTATGTGTATACACCAGAAAAAAACAGAAAACAGTGATTTTATTATTATTATTATTTATGCTAGTTACCTCAGAACTCCGTCATTTATTAACCGATTTGGAAAATTCTTTTTTTGTTTGAAACGGTATATTTCCGGGGTAGTCCCTTATTCATCGGGTCAGAATCTGATCCTAGGGTCCTGGAGAAATCGAGAAAACTCTTCAAATATTTTAGGTGCACCTATAGCGGTTTGGGTATTTTGTATAGTAACTCGTGCATTCGCTCTGGGAAAGCACCATTGGATGAAGTTTGACAAAAAGTAATGATATCCCATCAAAAACATAAATGTGAAAATGGCAGCCAAGTTCACCGACAAAAGAATTGAGATCTAAAAGGGCGCCAATTATCTGAAAATCTGCCAAGTTTGGCACTAGTTTGTTTACAGTAAAACTAATTTACTGCGGCTTAATGCATTTTGAGCTTTAACTTGGCAGTTTTCTTAAATATCCAACAGCTTTTATAGTATTATAACATACTGCATAGAAAACTGCCAAGTTAAGGCTCAAAATGCATTAAGCCGCAGTAAATTAGTTTTACTGTAAACAATCTAGTGCCAAACTTGGCAACTTTTCACATAATCTACGGAACTTGGCGCCCTTTTAGATCTCAATTCTTTTGTCGGTGAACTTGGCTGCCATTTTCACATTTATGTTTTTCATGGGATAGATTCACAATAATCTTAAATCAAACGGTGCCTTACGCGGCGCGTGATAGAAGATGAGAGTGACGTTAAAGTCTAGCGGAACGGGCGGCCTGCCCCGCTCCGCTGTGCTTTGGCGTCACCCTTACGCAGCGCATCGCGCAGAAACCTCCGGAGTTAAACGTCAAACCTATATTAAGGGTTTCTGTGAAGATAATTACACTATGCAGCGTATATGTTAGCGTGTGTTTTTATCGACACCTAGTAATTTTTGTGCAAAACTTAACTTCTTCTTTGCAACAGGAAATTCAGTTAAAGGCAAAATGATTCGTGTTTACTAACACTTCAACACTATGTAAGCCAGAAGCTCGAGAATAATACTTTATTCCCTGCGTAATACTACGTTTCAACCATGAATGCTTGTACTAAATGGTTTCTGTGACGTACGTGCTGCGGTTACGTTCCAAAGCGTCGAATTCACGCGAAAGAATGAAAGAGGAATGAAAGAGTGGATTGAAAATGCTGAATCATCGCGGCGTTGAGTGGCGGGGCGGCACTAGCGATGATGTGCTGTAACGACTGGGTGGTGGTGGGCTTTGTCGTTATCGATATGCTACAAATTATACTATCACCAGTGGAACAACTCCATATTCTTATGTGCTAGTGATTTGGTATGAGATGGTCGGTGTTGTTAGGCGGTTCCTTTAGGGAGGGGAAACTATCTTTTGAAATGCTTTTCAATGAATTTTCATAATGGTACTTTATTTATTTAGGTTTAAGTACTACGGTAGCTTAATGGTACAAGAATGCGACTGTCAAGCGGCGGTCTTGGGTTTGTATCCCGCTTCGTACATATGCGTTTTCGAAACTAATGTTACGGAATATCATTTGATATTTAGCCGGCCTATTAGATTTTCGGCGAATGAAAACATCGTGAGGAAACCCCCAATCCGCACTGGGCCAGCATGGGGACTACTGCCTGCTCCGTCTCATCTATTGAGAGTGGAGACCTGTGACCGGCAGTGGGACGTATACATATAGGCTGAGAATGATGATGGCTACGCGAACTAGGTATAGGCTCTGGTTTTTCCTTAATGTTTTTGTGTAACAATTGAAAAAAAAAGACGGGCCTATAAGTAAACATATAATGCAGCTCCTTTTATAGCATTTTAATATTTATACATCATTATCACCATATCAGCCAAAGGACGTGCACTGCTGGACATAGGCCTCCCCCAAAGAGTTCCACAATGACCGGTATTGTGCCACCGTTATCCAGCGGACACCCGCGACCCTTACCTGGTCATCAGTCCATCTTGTGGGGGGCCTGCCCACGCTACGCCTTCCGGTACGTGGTCGCGGTACTTGAGAACTTTTCCGCCCCAACGGCCATTGGACAAATATTTATCTAATTTAAATTTGAAAAAAATGTTACAGGTGGGTGGTATAAATTACTAAAATACGCTTGTATTTGTTTTCACTACTATGAAACGGGTATGTTAGACAGATAATTAATCAGCATTCTATTTTTACTGCTCATACTCAAAATACATTGAATATATGCGTCAAGCTAGAGCGCTCTCGACTGATGAAGTCCACGCTCCGTCCAGCAGCAGTCCAAATCCAAAACCCCGAGAGCTTTCAGCTGGAACTCCAAAACCGTTTCGATTGTCTAGGCGGCGATGTGGACGAATTCAGCGACGGGTTTGTGGAAGCTGTCCATAGCATTGGGTCTAAGTTCTTTAAGGCCCAACGAACTCAAAGAGCCAAAAGGCTCTCTATCTCCACTCAGAGGCTCATCGAGGAAAGGAATGAGATGATTCTGCAGTCTTCAGCCGATGCGAAATTATACAGGCAGCTCAATAAACAGATCTCTAAGTCCCTTACCCGCGATCTGCGCCAATTCAATACAAATCGGATTGAAGAGGACATCGAGCAGAATAAGGGCTCTAAAGTTTTCTCAAGAGATCTGTCTATTGGGCAGAGCCAGCTCGCCAGATAAAAAACTGAGGATGGTAGAATCGTTTCGTCCAAACCTGAGCTTCTGAGTGAGATAGAGTGCTTTTATGGACAGCTATACACGTCAACTAGCAGACCCGAAGTTGGTCTGGCGGAAGACCCTAGAGCTAGATTAACCCGGCACTATACCGAAGATATCCCGGACATCAGCCTGTACGAGATTAGAATGGCTCTTAAGCAGCTGAAGAACAACAGGGCACCCGGTGAAGACGAAATTACAGCTGAACTCCTGAAGGCGGGTGGAAAACCGGTCCTTAGGGCCCTTCAGAAGTTGTTCGACTCCGTCTTACTGGAAGGGAAAACTCCAAAGGCATGGAACAGAGGTGTGGTGGTGCTGTTCTTCAAAAAGGGTGACAACTCCTTACTGAAGAACTACCGACCCATCTCACTTCTGAGCCATGTCTATAAGCTGTTTTCAAGAGTCATTACGAACCGTCTCGCACGCAGGCTAGATGACTTCCAGCCTCCCGAACATGCCGGTTTCCGAAGAGGCTTTAGCACCGTAGACCACATCCATACGCTCCGTCACGTTATACAGAAGACTGAGGAGTATAACCTGCCCCTCTGTTTAGCGTTCGTGGACTACGAGAAAGCCTTCGATTCGATTGAAACGTGGGCTGTACTACAATCTCTCCAACGGTGCCAAGTGGACTACCGGTATATCGAAGTGCTGAAAAGTTTGTACAAGAACGCCACTATGTCAGTCCGACTCCAGGACCAGAACTCAAAGCCTATTCCGTTGCAGCGGGGAGTCAGGCAAGGAGATGTTATTTCTCCTAAACTGTTCTCCGCTGCACTGGAGGATGTTTTCAAGACTCTGGACTGGAGAAGGCTAGGCATCAACATAAACGGCGACTACCTCACTCACCTTCGGTTTGCTGACGATATAGTAGTCTTGGCTCAGACCATGGAGGATTTAAGTACAATGCTCAATGACCTCAGTAAAGCCTCCGAGCGAGTTGGTCTAAGGATGAACATGGGCAAGACGAAGATCATGTCAAATGTCCATGTCGCACCAACTCCCTTAACAATCGGACACTTTACGCTCGAAGTTGTAGACGATTACATATACCTAGGACAGACTGTCCAGTTAGGTAGGTCCAACTTCGAGAAAGAGGTTAATCGTCGAATCCGACTCGGCTGGGCAGCGTTCGGGAAGCTACGGCACATCTTTTCGTCCAATATTCCGCAGTGTCTCAAGACAAAAGTCTTTGACCAGTGTGTGTTGCCAGTGATGACATATGGCACTGAAACGTGGTCGCTTACTATGGGCCTCATAAGAAGGCTCAAAGTCACCCAAAGGGCAATGGAGAGAGCTATGTTGGGAGTTTCTCTGCGTGATCGCATCAGGAATGAGGCCATCCGCAGCAGATCCAAAGTGACCGATATAGCCCTCCGAATCGCTAAACTTAAGTGGCAGTGGGCGGGGCACATAGCACGTAGAACCGATGGCCGTTGGGGCGGAAAGGTTCTCGAGTGGCGACCACGTACCGGAAGGCGTAGCGTGGGCAGGCCCCCCACACGGTGGACTGATGACCTGGTGAAGGTCGCGGGTGTCCGCTGGATGCGGGTGGCGCAGGACCGGTCATTGTGGAAGTCTTTGGGGGAGGCCTATGTCCAGCAGTGGACGTCTTTCGGCTGACATGATGATGATGATGACTAAAAATACTACTTTTTTAATGTTCTACGTTTTCTTTTTATCAATTGGCGCCTTGACCTGCTAATAAAATTATCTTGGAAAATTAATTATTCTAGGTATCCTTATTATATTAGAAACGTATACTGAAATGCGTTAGGACCGAGCTGGAAGGTGAATGCTACCTATATGCAGAGTGAAAACGATTGTAAAATGATATATTTGCCCCTCCCTACGGTCACACCATAAAAACCCGGTGCCTAATCTTGCGCGGGATCTCAAAAGGTGAGTTTGAAAGCAGCGCACTGGTGTCTCATGGGTTGATGAAAAAACGCTCAAGTGTCGCTGGTCCTTTACTATTCACCCTCGGCTTTGTCTGAAAGATTGACGAAAATCGTCCCGTAGGCGAGGCGAGGTTGTCAATAGACTGGTTTCATGCGTCGGGGGACATTTTTTTGGCTCTGTATGTTCGACAAAGATGCATGTGCCGACGTTCGATTGTATTTATTTAATTGAGTTGTGATTTCCATCACAGCGGCTTCTTGCATTTGAGAAAAAAGAAATTAAATTATAGAACTATTACAAAAGGCGGACATAAAATGATATTCACTACAAATAATTCACCAATATATCAATATTTGAATAATATGGGCACCTGTAACCTATTAAGGGGTGCATGCACGCCTAAATATGTAAATGTTTGCTTTTTAAATGGACCCGGGTATGTCCTAAAACTACTACTAAGGCCACTGAGGGATGGGCAGCAGCGTCCTTGAAGTGCGGTGGAGATACTGCGAGAGCCAATCCGCATTCCAAGCGTGGCGATTATGGCATTCATCCCCCATGAAATTGGGGAAGTCCTATGCCCAGCAGTCCTTCGTCTTATCAGACGAAGTCGAGTGTGGTATGGTGGATGTTTTTTTAAATAAGAACTTTTAACACGTATTCGGTCGGTATCCCGTATATAAATACGGACCCGGGTATGTCCTAAAACTACGACCAAGACCACCGGGGAATGGGCAGCAGCATTCCTAGAGTGCGGTGGAGATACTGCGATCGCCAACCCGCATGCCAAGCGTGGCGATTATGGAATTTACCCCCCATGAAATTGGGGGAGGCCTAGGGCTGATATGGTATATAAATAAATAAATATAATTACGACACGACACGAACTAAACTTATGTTTAGCCTACCTA
Organism: Notocelia uddmanniana; assembly: GCA_905163555.1. Lineage (NCBI taxonomy): Eukaryota > Metazoa > Arthropoda > Insecta > Lepidoptera > Tortricidae > Notocelia > Notocelia uddmanniana. The sequence continues at coordinate 18,692,167 of LR991054.1, read as the reverse complement.
TTATACTTGTTAACCTGCAGATTCATGGGCCCACCTTCATGAAGCAACTTAGTGGTTCCAAACAGTTACAGATATAGTGACTAATTTATCGCCAATCCGCATGCCAAGCGTGGCGATTATGGCATTTACCCCCCATGAAATTGGGGGAGGCCTATGTCCAACAGTGGACGTCTTTCGGCTGATATGGTGGATGTGTGTTAAATAATCAAATACCGAAGTAACATTCATAGATATTACCATTAGGATAGTAGTGCGATATTTTAGTAATAATATTAAACATATAATGAATAAATTAACACAGCATGGGTAATAAGTAATTATTGACATATATAATTAATTAAACTAACTTAAAAATAAATAAAATATTAAAATAAAATTAATTTTAACTTAATATTTTATTACATTTAAATGTAAATTATAAAAAGAAAGCAGCGTCTAGCTTTCCTTGTTGTGGCATGGATCCCAGGACGGTAGAGGCATTACCCCTTTGGATTGCGAGAGCGATCCGTTCCCAGCAGAAGTATCCACCAGCCCTGTGATCCTCCGATTCGTTGATCAGCCAAGACGACAAAGCCTAGTGCGATTTAGAGGGTGCAGTACGTTTGGTTCTCCATACAAACGTATTTATGCTCTCATTTTAAAACGCCATGCTAGAATAACATGAAACTTTGTATGCACAATGGGATCCAGCTTGTCTAGGGCGAAAATTAGTTTCTGTTGCTTGAAGTTATAATGGCGAAAAAATACAGCGATTATTAAGGTTTTCATAAAAGCCGTAAAAAACTCAAAAAACCGCTGTATTTTTTTTCTTTTTCAATTTCTAGCAACAGAAACTAATTTCCGACCTAGGTATGACGGATCCCATTGTGTATACAAAGTTTCATGTTATTCTAGCATTGCGTTTTAAAATGAGAGCCTAAATACGTTTGTATGGAGAACCGATCCACACCGATCGTACTGCGCCCTCTTAAATTGCAGTAGGCACGTTTTAATACAATTCAACCTATTTGTATGTGTTATAAATGGTTTGTATTTCTGGAAGTATTTTACTCTAAAAAAGCTGAAAATATAAATTAGTTTAAAACGTGGAAAAAACACAGGATACTTTCTGCTCCAAAAATCATCACTCAAAAGGATGAAATTTGAAAAAAAAAGGTACAAGAGTTAGTCCTAGAGAGTAAGTCCTAGTTATGTTCTTTTTAAATTCTCCAGCCGATCTCGCTATATAAAGGTTGGTCCGCAGTTCAGGTCATAATCTCCGACTCAATCATAGAGCTACACTACACGTATGTAGTTGCGCGGTATCTCGAATAAATCGTATTTTCGGAGCAACATTACCGCACCCACACGAGTTCCGCGATCAGTTTTTATAGGTTTCCATATCAGCTACATACGTTACGTATCTAAAGCTCAAAACGCACAGAGCGGGCGCGGCGCGGTGCGGGGTGGAGGTGATTTTGCATTTTTGATCTTTCCGAAACTGAACACTGTCGATTACTGCTTCATAGTCACACACACCGCCTCCACTCTACGGCGCTACTGAATAGCGCGCGGTTTTTTGGCAAAGACGCTGCGCCGCTCTCTGTGCGTTTCAATCTTTAGATTTACAATGCAATGAATTAGACTGACAATAGTGTCAGTCTACACACATAGACATGAAAACCACTATACACTACATTGAATCAGAAATAGTACATTACTACAGAGGCCGGGACAAAAGGGGTTGCCGGCCGAAGACATATAGACGGCTGAGCGGAGCGAGGCCGGATAGGTCTAAGGCCGGCAACCCCATATTTCCCGCCGAGGTATGTATAGTGCTTTTCTCAAACATGCAATAAAATAAACAACAAAAAAAACAAAGTTTTATTCTTAATACGCATAGTGGCAGAATGTCATGATGCCTGTGCCACAAATTTAAGTGGAATGGAAATTAAAAAAGAGGACTTTGCAGGCCTAGGCCTGCAACATTTGTATGAAATTCCATTAACTACCTCTTGTCCTAGCCGCACCTGAAACGTCATACTTCGCAGCCTATTATAAGGAACATAACATCAATATTTCATTGCATGTTTGAGAAAAGGTCGTATCTTCATGGGGAACAAACGACGCTAACGTGCTTTTGTTTGGGCAAGACTGTTTTTCAGCGATAACTCAAAAACCATTAAGCTTATCTTGTTTAAATCAAAAATGTTTGAAAGTATTTGTTATTGTACACCATCTAATTTTTTCAGTGTTTTTAACTTCATAGTTTGGTAATTAGCGTGTGGGGGGGACACTTTTTATTTATTTATTTAAGGCATAAGGCATTCTCTACCAGTCAACCATAGGGTCAAACAGAAAATTTACGATTTTATGACTTAACCAGTCATTTTTAAAGGCCTAATCAATGGATACCCACATGAATGTGCATTTAATTATTATTTTTTATCCCCTAATTTAATATTTTTTTGTAATTTATTATTATTTCGTAATACACCATCCTACCAAACTTCATAAGTCTAGTGCTAGTAGTCTCCGAACAAATCCGCTGTGACATATAGACGGACGGATGGACAGATATGACGAAACTACAAAGGCGACGGAACTCTGTAATTTGAAGAAGCGAACCATCGCCAGGGGTACTAGCCACTCAAGTGCTCGCGTTAAAAAAAAGGTGGTCTAAAGTGCTCAAGATTCACCGGGCATTAGCAGCGCATTGTCTTGTGTTGTTAATAAATCGATTGCCTGGCTTCGTCTAAACTTTTTGCTATGATTCTTTTTATGTTACAAAGCTAAAGAAACAGGCAATTTGTTTATATAATTAATTACATAGGTCACAATAGTAAAATATTTAAAAAAAAAGTCACAAACTTAACATACAGTTTCGAATGACACCTTTTGCAATAAATATATTTTTATTTTATAATCTAAATTGATAACATATGTAAATTAAATGTTTATTTAAAACTGTAATAGTTTACGCTTCGATTGATACCGAATAAAGCATATAATCCCGGGGAAATATTTTGCATAAAACCTTTTTCATTTGCAATGTTTACATTGTCAGTTTTGCAATTCGCCGCAAAACAGTGTAGTTTGTTTATGATTTTTTTATGAATAATTTAGGCAAACGAGTACAAAAATAACGTCAGAGGTAGATAGAGACACTATTAATATTTAAATAACAAGTGCCAGTTTTGTTAAAATCGCAGCAATTTCTGTCACAAATTATCAATAACAAAAAATAGCCTTACATACCTAACGTAATGAGTGCCGCTTTTGACGCCCGATTAAAAATAATTCCATACACTTCAAACCACATAAAACACTTAACACAGATACTACGCATGTTACACTTCACAACTTAACAGATATTCGACCGATTACAACTCGATTTATATTTTTGTTCACATTTCTAAGGTATATAAAAACCCACGTAAAGGTCCCGACTCATACTAAAGGACATACTCCGGCGGGCCTGCGCTGTCAAAATTTAATCATGGCGGCGATATAAGGTCGGGATACACTGGTGCGCAACGAAACCACAGTTCATGCAGTGATCGTCAATATTGAAATTACGAAATTTACATTTCTTATTAAATCAATTACGAATAGTTACAGATCCTTAACTTATTACTTATACAATGCTAATACGAAATTAACAGCGGTAAACTCATGGTGACTTTAATTATGTTGACTAAATAATAATAACGTTTGGCATTTTATTTTAAATATCAGTGGCTGTCGTGATATAGAATAACTGACAAAGTAGAAAAGTTGGTAAACCGCCGATATTTTCATTTCAAAGTTATATATCTCAGCAACGGCTGAACCGATTTTGATAAAACATGTTTTACTAATATTATCGCTTTCAGAGAGAAAAGTTATGTTATTATCTTTTTATAAATTCGAGGAGTTAGAAAAATGCAGTGTTTTTTCACCATAATAGTTACAACTTTTTGGCTCGACATATCAGATCTCAATGACCTCGTGTTTGCGTGTCTAGGCATTTATAGTTGCTTCAGTCATATTGATCCACGGCTATAAGATACTACTAAATTTCTCTTGGAAATCCTGCTCTGAAAAAAAGACAACCTAATGGGTTCACCAGTTTAAATAAAAGCTACGATGCCACAGACAGATATACACATTAAACTTATAAACCCCCTCTTTTGCGTTGCGTAGTATAGTAGGTATGGTACCAAAACTGACTATATTGTAATTTCATCATGTCAGCCGAAGGACGTTCACTGCTGGACATAGGACATACTTATATATTTATTTGGCACCCCAACAAGTTTTTTTTTTAACTCTAACAAGTTCTCATTGCTGAGGTGATAAGTTTTATGTAATGTGGTATGTGTGTTGTACACGAGAACAAAGTTACCTATATGCATATCGTGTATTTGAATCCTTTGATACACTATAAAATCTATCATAGAATCACTTGCCACGCTCGCTAGTGATTCGATTAAGGCATCCTTCGCTACCTCGGGATTCGAAATTATCACTCGTCGCAAAAAAACGACTGCTCTCTTATTGCACAAATAATTATTGAATCCTTGCCTGACACATCACATAACCACTAACGAGTAAAATTGTAATGAAAATTTAAGAAATTAAATTAATATTAGAAAAAAATACATCACAAATAACAACAACATTCATACACTTATTTTGTGAGGTAAGTATTTTTTTATTGGTACGTGGTTTTCACTGCCGCAATGAAGAAATTTTGGGGTGTTAAGTTAAAACGACTAAGACAATAGTTTATATGCGAGCTACAAATAACTGAGATAACGGTCAATACGAGTCAAAATCAGAGGGCCTACTCCGAACTTCGAAAATCGAACTTCGTGTCGTGCCGTCCCTTTCACTCTTGTGTTATACACTATATGACGGAAAGGGACGGCACGATACGAAGTTCGATTTTCGAAGTTCGGAGTAGGCCCTCAGAACTGGTTTTTTGAAAAAAGAAAACCATACATTCTTATTTGAACCATTACATGGAATATGTGAATTTTATAAATTTATATCATCAGTTGAACAAGTAAAAGTGAACCATACCTCTACTTCATAGATTCATAAATAAAAGGTAAGCAGTTACATTGGTAATGGGCCGCCACTTAGTATGCGTAAAAGAACCTACCAAAAATGAATAAACTAAATTAAACCATTCTACGACAATAGTCCAGTGTGCACCCCGCCTTATGACATAATACGTGGATCCGACGCGAACCGGCGGAAGTGCCTTGTGCAACCACAGTTGCGTACAATAGTATTTATAGACGTCACAAGTTCATTCACCTAATCCTGCATAGAACATACCTAATTGTTCATTTAAAGTGGATTTATGTTGATTTTAATAGACGCATTTATTGATTTTAATAGCCTAGTACAGAAATATGGCATAATCACATAATAATGTACGAATTAAAATTAACCTCGCAAAATTTTCAGCACTCAACGTAATTTGTTGGAAGAATTTATCACATTCTATTTTAATTAGTATCAAAATATATGCTTCGTCTTATGAAGCAGTAAACCAGGATTAATTTGGTTTATAATAAAAACCAATTAAAAAATGCGAAATTGATTGCTTACAGCATTTTTTTATCGCGAGCTCTCTCGCTGACGTACCGAACTTCGATTGTCATCAAAACAACTTTTATATTTTATATAAATTGTTCCGTAGACTGCGGTTTTTTTTTTAATGTTGCCACATTCATACTCTACCTATATAACTCAATTAAAAAGCGTTCTTTGCATGTTCCGCATAGCAACAATTTAAAAACCGTTGGAACTCCAACTCGCAACTAGTGTTGCGAGAGCACTGTACGTTTTTCCCAAGTCGCAACCCTAGTTGCGGAGAGCACGTGAGTGGCTAGCGTAGAGTTAGGTTGCTTGTTCAAATGTAGCTCGCGGAATAAACATATTTTTTAATTTATTACTTAAGTAAGTAGGGATACCAAATATTCAATTTGTTCATTAATTTCTTTCCCGCACGCTGCTCGTTTGCTGGGCAATGGTCTCCTCCACTTTTCCTCCAAGCGACCCTAAACTACCCAGACCTTCCAAAAATGTCTGCAGGTCTCCATCTAGGCCATTACCTCATCGAACGAACAAATAATACCAAACGCATTCACGAATATGGGAATATGGGATGTAGTGGCACAATCTACAGGGTGTTTGGTAACTAGGTGCAAAGATTTACAGGGATGAAAGAGGAGGTAATTTGAAATATTTTAGACACAACATGCGTTAGTACACAGTCCTTTAGTTTCCAAGATATGCACCATTTTATTTTGAAATTTGTATGTTTTCTATACTACCATAAATTTTGGAAGATGTTTGGGTTTTTTTTTAAGTTTCTTTTTTTTTTCTGGCTTATCGTAATTTTTCTGTAAATGCAGGAACTAAGGAAGTTTTTGGAATGAATTGAATTGGGATAAACGACTTTTTACTGCCTGTATTCACACGGTATTCAGTTGCTAATTTCTCTCCATACATTTTTATAGTATGAACGAAAAAAATTAACCCGTTATTTTCGAAGTTCTTCTAGTTCGAAGTAAGAACCTAATCAGAATCATTTAGGATATTTTAGAGTGATTAGGATTTTGAATTTTTTATTTCTTTTCCGTTTCTATGAAATTGTATGAAGAAAAATTCGCATCCGAATACCATGTGAATACAAGCAGTTATAAGTCATTAGTCCCAACTCAATTGATTTCAAAAATTTCCTTAGTTGCTACAGTTATTGAAAAATTACGATAAACCAGAAAAAAAGGGAAAATTGAAAAAATCAAAACAGTTTCCAAATGTATGGTAGTATGGAAAACATAAAATTTTCAAAATAAAATGGTCCATATCTTGGAAACTAAACGACTTTGTACAACGCATGTTGTATCTTAAATAATTCAAATTACCTCCTCTATTATCCCTGAAAGTCTTTGCACCTAGTTACCAAACCACCACCACCACCACATATATATGCCATAATCGCCACGCTTGGCATGCGGGTGGGCGATCGCAGTATCTCCACCGCACTCCAGGGATGCTGCTGCCCATCCCCCGGTGGTCTCGGTCGTAGTTTTAGGACATAACCGGGTCCCAAACAGTACAAGTTACCAAACATCTTGTATATAATATCAGCTGTCCGCATAACAATGCGACTTCGTCCAAGTTTTGCTTAAATAAGCAGAACTTGTACGAACTTGTACTTGTATGTTTATTCCCGCGATCGCTAAATAGCGAAGTCGCGGGAATAAAATAGCCTATGGTCGGCCTAAAGGATTATTCTACATAAATATTTCTGAAATCTGATTAGCAGTCCCGGGGTTTATATCTACACACAAACTTACAAAGCTACAACCACACAAACGTTACTTCTCAATAGTATTAGTATAGAGAGATTGGCTATGTCTGATACTCAAAAGGAAATGCTTTAGCAAAGAGCCCGTAATCTCATCCCAGCCCATCAGCGAACCGATTGCAGCGCCTCAGGCATGCCGATGCAAACATAATGCCTTCCAACTCGATTAGAGTTCGCTAATACAAGTGCACAATACAATTTGTAGTATAATAGACGAGCGAGGACCAACTGCTGACACTGCAATGCACTGTATTTCTTGAACTGTATTACACTTTATATACCATAACAAGTTAAAACAATATACAAGTCACACAATACTGAAGTACAAATGCGAGCTCATCCATATGAGGGATCTGATCCAGCTAATCTTTGAGAAACTCAGGAAAGTAGGACAAAAGAGAAACTCACACCGTATATTAACAAAGATTGTATAAGTAAACCCCGGACCCAGAAGTAGACCCGGGTATGTCCTAAAACTACGACCAAGACCACCGCAGCAGCATCCCTGGAATGCGGTGAAGATACTGCGATCGCCAACCCGCATGCCAATGCAAAGCGTGGCGATTATGGCATATACCACCCGTGAATTTGGGGAAGGCCTATGTCCAGTATTGGATTTCCTTTGGCTGATATGGTGGTAGTGGTATAAGTAAAGATAATTGGTATAGCTAAATCTAAATATAATTAAATACACCTAAAGTAGGCGATGGCGATATTAGAGGAGCCGCTCGTCTGCTTTTCTCCTACGATGTGATAGCACCCAATAACCCTTGCAACTCTGCACTGAAAGCATCCGCCTCCGGCTACTAACTCCCACCTCCTCGATCCACCGGAGCCACACGATCCCTCGCTCCAGGCTACCGCCCAAGATGTTCTTGGGGCTGTCATGTCCTTTCAAAACTGATCTGCAGGTGGCTTAGATGGCCTTACGCTACAACACTTAAAGGATTTACTGAGCCAGAGCTGTGGAATATGATGCTGGCCGGCAAAGTACTATCAAATATTACCGATATCCTTTATGGCGCGAATCTCTGCGCATTGCTTAAAAAGGATGGTGGCATACGGCCCATTGCTGTCGGTACTACTCTCCGCCGTCTTGCTGCCAAAATAACCTGCCGTGCCAACTCAGAGAAACTGGGCAAGGAGTTCATTCCGTTACAACTTGGTTTCGGGTCCAAAAGCGGATGTAAAGCCGCTGTGCTGCCGTCCGAGCGTTTCTTAAGGGCCAAGTAGGGGAAGTATTACTGAAGGTTGATGTTACTAACGCATTTAATTCTGTTGACAGGGGTGTCCTTTTGGCTCAAATCAAAGAAAAAATCCCACTATCCTGTAAATTTTTGTGGCAATGTTACAGTTCTTCTACTAATCTCCTGTACAAAACTAACCTTTTGGCTTCTTCCGTTGGCTGTCAACAGGGTGACCCCATGAGCCCAGCTATTTTCATTCTCGCAATACATCCAAGAATAAAATCATTAAATTCGAAATTAAATGTCTGGTATTTAGACGACGGCACTCTAGGTGGCGAAGCCCATACCGTTTTGGCTGACCTACAAAATTTAACTACAGACCTCCAATAAATCGGCCTCTCTCTTAATTTTTCAAAGTGCGAACTTTTATTCCAAATTCCTGCATCGATAAAGATTCGGTAATAAACAATTTCCAAAAGATACCTCCGGGAATCAAAATTATTGACGATAAATCACTTCATCTTCTAGGCTGCCCCATTCTGGACCAATCTTTTAACCAATTCAAAGACTCCAAATATCAAAATTTTAATTCTGCTTATGATTGCCTACTCAAAATTAATATGCACACAGCTTATACAATCATTCGGCATTGCTTATTCTTGCCTAAATTCACATACGTTCTACTTGGTAGTCATCTTTGGAAACACCCCAGTTTACTCTCAAAATTAGATAACTTAATACAACAAACACTAACCTCCATTCTTAATATTACTTTCACTGAAAGATCATGAATGCAAGCCAGCCTTCCGATCAGATTCGGTGGCTTAGGCATTCGCAAAGTATCTAGCGTGTCACTCCCTGCGTTTTTGTCCTCGGTGCATAGCGTTCAGGGTTTGATCAGGGCAATTCTAGCTCCCTCTCTCGGAAACCCAGAGGCTTCGCATTGCTCCAAGGCCAAAAACGTATGGGCCTTAACCTGTCCTAACACAGACCTGCCCCACAATCTATGTTCGCAGAGGCATTGGGACGAGCCGCTTTGCCGACTAGTACGGAATAACCTTCTAGATACGTTAACTAGTCCGGCGGAGCGAGCTCGTCTCCTTGCGACTGCGGAATGGGAGTCGGGTCTATGGCTGCAAGCACCTCCATTGCCCAATATAGGTACTTTGCTGGATGACCATACTTTCAGGCTGGCTACGAGTCTGCGGCTAGGGACTGCAACCAATGTCCCACATCGCTATCAGTGCGGAGTGTGGGGTGGTTGGTCACCATGGCGCAGGCCGCATTCCACGGCACGCGGACATAAAAGATATTATCCGACGAGCCCTGTGCCGGGTCAAGGTACCCGCTGTTCTGGAACCTGTTGGTCTAGCGAGAGACGACGGCAAAAGGCCTGACGGCATGACGCTGGTGCCCTGGAAGATGGGTCTTCCCCTTGTATGGGATGCTACGTGAGTAGACACGCTTGCTCCGACCCATCTTCCAGGCACCAGAATCAATGCCGGCTCTGCTGCATCCTCAGCCGAAGACCTCAAACGCCGCAAGTATGCCTCCCTGGGGAGTGGATATTTATTTGAGGCGTTTGGGGTCGAAATACTTGGCCCATGGGGACCAAGTGCGCGTCGACTTTTCAAAGATTTGTCGGCGCGCTTAATAGAGACCACCGCTGACCAGAGGGCTGACCAATATTTCGCACAAAGAATAAGCATTGCCATCCAGCGCGGCAATGCGGCCAGCCTTCTGGGCACTCTACCCGCTGATGGCGATTTGGGACAAATGTTTTATCTTTATGTTTGCTTATTTTATTTTTATTTTATAGGTTATTTTATTATTCGCTTATTGAATAAATATTTCTGTCATTATGCACCGAAATACAAAAAGGGTACGAAAACCTTTGTCAGTTATTAAATTCATTCTTTTATCCACGTGCAATGTGCAATTTAAGCCCTTTCATACGATCTTCCAGATTCGATCCACTTGACCATACGTACACGTTAGGTAATACCTCAATAAATAAATCTTTGTGGTTATTTTAAGCCTTTGGTCAATTTTCAAATAAAATAAAAATAAAATATATGTTTTGTTATTATAAAATGTATATTTTATATTTGTGTGGACAATTTTACACAAATCGATCGAGTCCTAAACTAAGCAAAGCTTGTATTATGGGTACTAGGCGACGCTATACATGCTTATTCGTACTTTTTAGCATTAATCGCTTTGTATTATCTCTATGTTTATATTTCTCCCAAATGCTAAATAAATGTATTTCTTCTTCTTCTTATAAACATAGATAAATAAATACTTAAATACATAGAAAGCATTCAAGACTCAGGAACATAATATCATGTTGTATAAAAAAATTCACAGATTTCGTGCACTACACGACCATCAAGGTACATTGAAAATGAACTCAACAAAATAAAAAAATGCATTACATTTGCTAACGTTATGCCAATTTGGTTGATATATAATATATAAACATAGCTCACATACAAAATTCCTATTAAATTGGCAATTTTTTAAAGCGCAGCCAAGTTACGGTAACCACATAAAAAGGCATTTGCCACTTTACTAATATTCACGCAAGATAACGGCGACTTCAAATTAACTCGACCTCCAAACTCCGACTATAACTATAACAAGAATTTTCAAAGTCGAATTCAACATGACACCCTAGGCCCCAGGAGAAGGATAAATTATATGATATCATAACTTTGATTATTTATTTATTTAATTTTCTCGCAATCGAAGTGAAAATCAGATGTATAACTCATGTATAAAACTCATTTTATCCTCTACTTTATATCGACCCTTGCCTGCGGCTCGGGTCGATAAATTGTCTCGGATAAAATGGCTTGTTTTATGCAATCTCAATCAACTATTTTATTTGCCAAGGTTTTGGAAGATATTGGTCTTCTAAAACATCATTGACTTATCCACGAATTGCTATTTCCCGGGCACATTATTGCAAATGTGCTATTGTTGTCTCGAACTATAATTAATAATAATTTATTAAAGAAACAATAGTTTAATTTAAACAATTTGAAATATAAAACTAAAACTAACGACAATTGTACAAATGTGTTGATTTAAAAAAATATATATTACCTACTAATAGTCGTTCTGACTTTTTGACATCTTTCAAAAAGGTTAGGCTACAGCGCAAACCCTTGAGCCGATCGTCTTTATTTTAGGCTCAAATTGTAGCCGACTAAATTGTCCAAAGAGGTTTTGATCAAAATTTTGATATCATTCTCCGTTTCCAAAATATCGAGTGCCAAAATGAAAAAAATCGGAGGAAATTAATTTTTTTTTTCACTATTTCGTCCAAAAATTTTATCGTTCTGGACTTTCTCAAATAATTCTCTTTGCATCTTACACATCTCGTAAATACGCGTCTTTTGAGCCTAGTTTAAATATCATACCTTCACAACTCTCTGAAATATAAGGGGATCGCACTATTTCGTGAAATGGGACCCTATACTGGAGCGAACGAAAAGACATTTTCAATGTCAAAAACCCTGACCGAGATTCGAATCCGGGACCACGAGCTTCGAAGACGGGGACACTACGAACTAGGCTAAAGCGATCAACAAAATTGTTTATATCAAATTTACAACCGGAGTGAAAAATTGATCACCTCAAGTGGGATTATTAATTACTCCGGTTATTGTAAATTATAATTTCGCTAAGCGGACGATTGCACTTGAAACACTGGCTATTAAATTGCCATTCAAAACAAAAATAAATTCAAATTTATACTTACGTTTTAATGAAGTTACTTACTCTAACCATCATTTTATGTTCCTTCCTACTAACGCCATCTGAGGATTTTTTTATATGTTAGCGGCAAAGTATCAGGCCCCTGAAGGGTAACGTCAAAGCAATGCCACCTAGCGGCCTGTGAAATAATCTGAATGCGGACTTTCCTGCCTGTAGGTTGTAGTTGCCTATTCAGCTGCTGTTTGATTGACGGTTCTTGAAGAATTTCGTAGATGGCACTAGCTACTTTAAACACACTGCGATACACGTATTAACTGGGATTGTTGATATCGGAAACTTGTATTTTATAGTCGGCCTGTTTAGCCTAGTTGGTAGTGACACTGCCTCCGAAGCTAGAGGTCCTGGGTTCGAATCCCGGTAAGGGCATTTGTTTCTGTGGTGAGCAGAAACACTTGTTCCTGAGACGTGGATCTTTTCTATGTATTTAAATATATATCTATTAAATATGTTGTCGTCTAGTACCCATAACACAAGCCTTATTGAGCATACTATGGGAATAGTTCGATTTGTGTAAAAATTGACCCATAATATTTATTATTATATACACTAAACTTCAACAAATAATAAAAAAGAGGCACAGCGGAACGTCACCTGGCTCAGTATATTTGGAGCAGCCCAACTAGGGAAGTACCTCCATCTTACAGAAGACCGCAGCCACAATAACACCACTATTTGCTGCTTACATATGTGGTATTGTGTTCCTGGTGGTGAGTAAGGTCGCCAGAGCTCCTGAGTATACGCTATGTTGAGAATGAGGGACTTGCCTATCTCTAACTTTCAACACACCGAATCCTGAAGTTGATAAAGGCACGGCAACGTGCTTCTGAGTCTCTCCCGTGGCAAGCGTCCATAGGTGACGGTGACTGCTTACCATCATGCGGGCCATAAGCGTTGCCACCGTCGTTGTATAAAAATAAATATTAACCAACAGTAATCGATTCCCGGAGTCCGTTAAGTATAATGCTCAGAGTCATTTACCTCAAATTTCACGAGCCTGCTCATTACCTACTATATGAAAAGCGACACAAAAACAAAGATAGGAAATTATAATAGCAAGTGCCCTTTGATTCTTGGCTAACTTAGGACAGCTATCGCTAATCTAATCCCCCATAAAACGAACAATTAACGTCAAAATATTCGGCAGAACGGTTAATAATTAGCAAATTACTATGAGGGTCCTTTCAGCACCTCCAGAAAAATAAAACACTGTTAAATGAGGGCTCAAAATTACTGAAGCAATTATTTTACGGGTCAACTGTTTTATTTAACAGACGGTCGCTTATTCGTGGAGGATCCGAGACAAAGAAAAATAATATAAAAAAAACATTTGAAGGCTTTCACAAAGGACCTCTTAACGCCTTTTGGCCCAAGAAAGCTGAAATACGACCTACTTTTCAAAGACTAGCGAATTTCGTTGAATTTCTCGGAATAACATGTTTTTAGCCAGTTAAGGACTGAAAATTAATTCTTTCACTCGAGCTATAAACATATAACAGTTATAACTCACTGTTTAAGTATGAATATTACATTTTATTCCTTTTTAGGGTTCCTTAGTAAACAAGGAACCCTCGTAGATTCAGCATGTCCGTCCGTCCTTCTGTCCGCTGCTTAGCTCAATAACCGTTATTAAGCTAGCAACTTTAGTTTCAGACTCCTGAGAAGCACTATTTCAGAAGATGAAAATATTGACATCGCCGAGCTTATATTTTTTTGAAGTGGCTGTATATGTTAAACTTCATCAGCCGAAAGACGTCCACTGCTGGACATAGGCCTCCCCCAAAGACTTCCACAATGCCTGGTCCTGCCCCACCCGCATCCAGCGGACACCCGCGACCTTCACCAGGTCATCAGTCCACCGTGTGGGGGGCCTGCCCACGCTACGCCTTCCGGTACGTGGCCGCCACTCGAGACCTTTCCGCCCCAACGGCCATCGGTTCTACGTGCTATGTGCACCGCCCACTGCCACTTTAGCGATTCGGAGGGCTATATCTGTCACTTGGTTCTGCTGCGGATGGCCTCATTCCTGATGCGATCACGCAGAGAAACCCCTAACATAGCTCTCTCCATTGCCCTTTGGGTGACTTTGAGCCTTCTTATGAGGCCCATAGTAAGCGACCACGTTTCAGTGCCATATGTCATCACTGGCAACACACACTGGTCAAAGACTTTTGTCTTGAGACACTGCGGAATATTGGACGAAAAGATGTGCCGTAGCTTCCCGAACGCTGCCCAGCCGAGTCGGATTCGACGATTAACCTCTTTCTCGAAGTTGGACCTACCTAACTGGACAGTCTGTCCTAGGTATATGTAATCGTCTACAACTTCGAGCGTAAAGTGTCCGATTGTGAAGGGAGTTGGTGCGACATGGACATTTGACATGATCTTCGTCTTGTCCATGTTCATCCTTAGACCAACTCGCTCGGAGGCTTTACTAAACTTAATGTTAACCAATTCCCTATAAGGTCAAAGGGACCTTAACGGATTTTAACCGTAACCAATACCCTATAAAGTTTACTTAGTAGGCTTCATCAGTTAACCTGAACTTATCAACTAAATAGGACCACCCCGAACTGTAGCCGGCCCAAAAGTACCCATTATGCTAGCAGCATTACCGCGGCTATACCAAATTAAATCGGTTTAGCGGTTTAAGCATGAAGAGGTAACAGACAGACAGACGGGTGACTTTCGCATTTATAATATTATAAATATATATAAGTATGTAAGTAAATATAAGTATGTAAGTACATAAGTAATACGTATGTATAATAAGTATGGAAGTATGGATTATTAATATTATGTTTCATATTTTGCGACTATTTGAACTTAAAAGAAAAGAAAATTTAATGGTTCTACCGCTTGTGAGTCCGGGATTAGCATAGCACGTCTCTGAAGCGAGTCAAAAGGCCCAAGCTGGTATCCAGGTGCTGCCGCGCCGCTCAGAGGTGACAGAAATACGCCATGTGGGGACGAACTTGTGATTTATGTAATAGAAGTCTCTACCCCGGAAAAAAGCAAGTTGTTAGTTGTGTGAAACACATAGTAATTATAAGTTTGTGAATTTTTAAGTCTTCGTAATGGGTAGGATCGACTACGGAACCCCACAAACATGCACTTGGCCGGTTTTCCTCGTCCGTCATACCTCGGTAGGCATGAATATGTTTACCACTTTTCCAATTTATTTCAATCCAGAGGGATGAAAAGTGGCAAACATTTTCATTCTGCGACAGTAACTAATGTAAATATTTTAAAATATGAAGTGAAAACACAAACATTCAATCCCAATTACGTCTACAGTGTTCAGATCAACATAATTCGCTTGCGTCGCCATATTTTTGGCATTGTTAGTCGTTTTGTAATCGTCGTCCCGAGTATCATCTCGCTTCTATGTGAGTGATGTCCTTGTTAATTTTAATTGGCAAGGAAAATTGAGAACTTTTTTTCATTGTATTTTTTCAGGTTAGAAGTTTTTGTGGTGGGTGGCATGCGTAATATTTCAACCAATTCTCCTATAGGTAGGTTAGCGACATTTGTTTTCCTAAGGTTTCTCAAAGTTTTTTTGTGTGTCAAGGCAGTTGTTTCAACATATTTACTATCAGACATTTTGTGTTGAAAGGTTATATTGAATATGACACATTTCAATTTTAATAGGAGGTGTATATCCATAAAAGATAAGATGAATATAATCAATGACATTATTCTTTTTTTTTATTAAAAATGGGATTGCTCTTGCCCAGCATCTAGCCAAGGGGCAAAGATGAGGCCGACGATCAAGCGGCCGACCATTCCTAATTTTAGCTAGAAAACATCCCATTTATAATAGTTATTATTATTACAAAAGTGGTAATCCGACGGTAAAACCACCATAGAGGTAATTTAAAGCCTGGAAATTTGTCAAAAACCTTGTTTGGGTTTGGCTCGGTAAAGAATAGGTCTGAGGTCTCGTAAAAGGTGGCTAAAGGGGATCATCCGGGTTGCCAGTATCTGGGGTGTGTGGTAATTGTGGCGGCGGCAACAAAGAGCACTGGCAACACCTCGTTGCATATATGTGACGTATTTGTGGTGATCTCTAAATCAACATCTTAAATTTTGTTCTGATAGTTAAGTGCCTCTTTATTTTATAAAAAAAATAATAATAAACCTTCCACAGTAAATTCCCTTATAATAAAGCTCATCATTCCATCTCAAAAAGCGAGATGATGCATTTTAAGAAAATTTATGCATATATTTCAATATCAATATATACGTGAAAATCTTTCCATTGGTACTCAGTATTTTCTTGCTAAATATGCTTTTCGGTATAGAACTATTAGCTTTTAACTATTATTTTGTTGTACATTTTGTACTCATTTATTCCTTCCGTGTATAGAACTGGATCGACACAATAATAAGGAAAGAAAATACAATATTTCGACAAACCTACGGCCAAATAATGTGGGGATCAGCCTGTTATTGCGGTACCGCTAAGTAGGAAATAAGCCAAGTATTTATTTGAATCTCTTTGTATTTGGTCGCACGCTATATTAAACATGACTTCTTCAATTCTGGAGTCGATAGGAGGTATTGACTACGATTCGATTAAAATGTGTTTTGCGTACTCGTTTTTAAATGGTAGCCCGGTACGCGTGAACTCAATAAAATCAAATTTGAATGTGTTACATTTACATATATAAGTAATATAGGTACGTCTCAAATCGACGTTCTGTTTTTTTATCAGCTAATTAAATTTAATAATTAATCCAAACTAGTAGTTTAGACAGCTGTAGACCACGCGATTTTTTTCAAAGTTTTTTAAAAACTGAATCGACAAAAAATAACTATATTATTATCAAACCTGCCTACAACATTTCATGACAATCGGTTGAGAAATGCGACCTGTTGAATTTCATTTTATTTTGGCAAAAATAAGGATTGAAAACTGTTATCATACATTTCCGAGGGGCCGAAGGGGAAAGGGCCGATGAAATAAAAGCATGTCTTTAATGGCCCTTAGTAAAAGTATCTCTGTACTACAGTAACACCAATAGGTCAGTAAACGACCAAGCAGCGCGCAGCGGTCATAAACTCGGGTCCTTTGAAGTACAGAAATACGGCTAATTCAATATCACGTGTAACATTTATTTTTCCTAAAATTAAATTTATTAGGTAGGTTTTGTCAGTTCCCATTGGAGTATCCAAAAAGAAAATTTGGCCTCACTTCCATTCGCACTCCTTACTGTCAGTCCGTCTGTTACAACCAAGTTGCTTTTACTGGACCGATTAAATTGCAATTTGGCACAAACTATCAAGAATTTAGAGCGCTCGTTGCCCAGCGGCACCCGCCTACCGCGTGCGGTGTGCGAGGTTAAGCAATGTGGGCGCAGGTCAGTTCTTGGATGGGTGACCGCTTTGAGTGGTTACTAACTGACTCTCGTGCTTTGGAAGGCACGCTAAGCCGTTGATCCCGGCTGTAATCGTTATGCCAAGTTAGAGGCCTTCGAGCGGCTTGCGAACTTCTAACAGTCAAGTTGCCCACTCACTTGACAAAGGGGGGTCGAAGTTGCACCACGTCCGTAGGGAGTACCCACCGTTACCCTACACGAGACCCCTGGGTGGTGCTAAAAGTGCAACAAAAACTGGCAACCGAACTTGTCTTCTCAAAAATCTCACGGTTCGTAATAAATGCCATACGATAAAAAAAAATCTAAAGGTTGATTTAAATGAAAAAAAATATCGAAACTCTATGTCGTTTTTAAAAGCAAATCCATAGCGCCTATATAGTAAAATTAAAGTTTTTTGCATACAGGCATATATAGAGTGCCAAATTTTACCTCAGATTCGTATTAAGAGACCTCTCGGACGCTCAGATATCGATTTTGAACGAAATCGGGACGAAAATGAAGAAAATCAATATGGCCGCCACTTTCACAAATTTTACCTCGGATTCGTATTAAGAGACCTCTCGGACACTCAGATATCAATTTTAAACGAAATCGGGATGAAAATGAAGAAAATCATTATGGCCACCACTTTTTCCACATTTTACCTCAAATTCGTATTAGGGGACCTCTCGGACGCTCAGATATCGATTTTGAACGAAATCGGGTTGGAAATGAATAAAATTAATATGGCTGCCACTTTTTCCAAATTTTACCTCGGATTCGTATTAAGAATTTTCTCGGACGCTCAGATATCGATTTTGAACGAAATCGGGACGGAAATGATAAAAATGAATATGGCCGCCAGTTTTTCTAAATTTTACCTCGGATTCGTATTACGAGACCTCTCGGACGCTCAGATATCGATTTTGAACGAAATCGGGAAGAAAAAAGAGAAAATCAATATGACTGCAACTTTTTCCAAATTTTACCTCAGAATCGTATTAGAGGAGCTTTCGGACGCTCAGATATCGATTTTGAACGAAATCGGGACGGAAATGAAGAAAAGCAATATGGCCGCCACTTTTTCCAAATTTTACCTCGGAGTCATATTAGGGGACCTCTTGGACGCTCAGATATCGATTTTGAATGAAATCGGGACGGAAATGAAGAAAATCAATATGGCCGTTACTTTATTCAAAGTAAGTACCTCGGATTTCTATTAAGAGTCCTCTCGGACGCTCAGATATCGATTTATGTCGAAACCGTATCGGACGGCACTGATTAATAAAACCACTTACAGTACATTGAATCAAAAAAGGTCGTATTTTCATAGGGAACTCACGGCACTTCATGCACCTTTAGACCTTATAAGGAACTTACATGCCAAATTTGGTATCTCTCGAACCAGCAGTTTGGGCTGTGCGTTGATATGTCACTCACTCAGTCAGTCAGTTTCTTCTTGCAATTTGGCACCTACTTTTAAGTTTTCATGCCCGCAATATTAAATTTCAAAATCAATGCCATTTTCGAAATTAACGACCCACAAATCATAAAAATGACATCCATATTAATATTTAGACATTCCAACCCCCTCGTACGCCAACAGAGGGGATGGTATTTCACGTCCTCCACGTGGGATTTTAAAATCATTGTTGTTTTCGTAATCAGCGACCTGATAAACCATAGAAACAACACCCATATCGATTTTCAGAATTTGTCACCAGATTTCCCCCTTTTAGGGGTTGATTTCTCAAAAAACCTGAAACACGTATTTACTCATTTATCTTTAGAAATACTCCTGTGAACTTTCGAATAAAATAGTCCTTTTAATCTTGTTTCCCCATACAAACTTCGGACCCCCATTTCACCCCCTTGGGGGTTGAATTTTGAAAAATCCTTTCTTAGTGCACCCCTAGAACTTATACGGAACCTACGTGCCAAATTTGGAATCTCTAGGACCAGCGGTTTGGGCTGTGCGATGATTGTCAGTCAGTCAGTCAGTCAGTCAGTTTCTTCTTTTATGTATTTAGATAACATCTCAGTAGATACAGTGACGACATAAAGGGCGTCCTCTATCCGAAGATCCGACCCTAAACCATCATTACTCCAAACTTGCGTCCTATCTAGATCGCACAGATATTAATATCAGCAAACCGACTACTTCATTCTATGTTGTATGCAAATATGCCAGTTGAGAATGGGTTCTATTTCAAATCACTAGCTTTGACGCGTAGAATTTAGTTTTAAGTATTCATCATCATAATATGACCGTTTGAGCACGGGTATGCGCCCTTTTAGTAAGTAAGTCTGCGTAACTAGAGGCTATTTCACTTGGATAGCGAATATGAAGCTGAAAACAGGTATGGAGTTATGTTAGCTTTAGTAGCAACATATTTTATAAAATACTAGCATTTGCCCGCGGCTTCGCCCGCGTACTAAGCGAAATTTTTGACCGTCTACAAAAAACAGGTTCGTATGTTTGTCCACGATTATCTCGCGTTTGGCTGAACCGATTTAGATGCGGTCTCCAGAAAAGTAGTTGTTACATTCTGGGGGTTTCGGTATACGAAGTTTGGTGATTGTGATTCATTAACAGATGAACAGATGAAAAGTCAGTATACATTCTGAGAACCGGCAAACTGTTGAATTTCATTTAATTTTGCCAAAACTACGGATCGAAAACTATTATCATACATTTCTGAGAGGCCGAAGGGGAAAGGGCCGATGAAATAAAAGCATGTCTTAAATGGCCCTTAGTAAAAGTATCTGTGTACTACAGTAACACCGATAGGTCTGTAAACGACCAAGCAGCGCGCAGTGGTCATAAACTCTGGTCCTTTGAAGTACAGAAATACGGCTAATTCAATATCACGTGTAACATTTATTTTTCCTAAAATTAAAAAAGAAAAGAAAAAAAAAAGTTGCCCACTCACTTGACAAAGGGGGGTCGAAGTTGCACCACATCCGTAGGGAGTACCCACCGTTACCCTACACGTGACCCCTGGGTGGTGCTAAAAGTGCAACAAAAACTGGCAACCGTACTTGTTGATTTAAATAGAAATAAATATCGAAACCTCTATGTCGTTTTTAAAAGCAAGTCCATAGATACCCCACACGCCTACTTATATATAGTAACATTAAACTTTTTTTGCATACAGGCATGTATGGAGTGCCAAATTTTACCTCAGATTCGTATTAAGAGACCTCTCAGACACTAAGATATCGATTTTGAACGAAATTGAGACGAAAACAAAAATAATCAATATGGCCGCCACTTTCACAAATTTTACCTCTGATTCGTATTAAGAGACCTCTCGGACACACATATATCGATTTTGAACGAAATCGGGACGAAAATGAAGAAAATCAATATGGCCGCCCCTTTTTTCAAATTTTACCTCGGATTCGTATTAGGGGACCTCTCGGACGCTCAGATATCGATTTTGAACGAAATCGGGTTGTAAATGAAGAAAATCAATATAGCTGCCACTTTTACCAAATTTTACCTCGGATTCATATTAGGGGACCTCTCGGACGCTCGGATATCGATTTTGAACGAAATCGGGTTGAAATGAAGAAAATCAATATGGCTGCCACTTTTTCCAAATTTTACCTCGGATTTGTATTCGGGGACCTCTCGGACGCTCAGATATCGATTTTGAACGAAATCGGGACGAAAAAAAAGATAATCAATATGGCCGCCACTTTCACAAATTTTACCTCGGATTCGTATTAAGAGACCTCTCGGACATACAGATATCGATTTTGAACGAAATCGGGACAAAAATGAAGGAAATCAATATGGCCACCACTTTTTCCAAATTTTACCTCGGATTTGTATTAGGGGACCTCTCGGACACACAGATATCGATTTTGAACGAAATCGGGACGAAAATGAAGGAAATCAATATGGCCACCACTTTTCCCAAATTTTACCTCGGATTCGTATTAGGGGACCTCTCGGACGCTCAGATATCGATTTTGAACGAAATCGGGTTGAAATGAAGAAAATCAATATGGCTCCCACTTTTTCCAAATTTTACCTCGGATTCGTATTCGGGGACCTCTCGGACGCTCAGATATCGATTTTGAACGAAATGAGGAAGAAGATGAAAAAATCAATATGGCTGCGACTTTTTCCAAATTTTACCTCGGATTCGTATTAAGAGACCTCTCGGACGCTCGGATATCGATTTTTAACGAAATCGGGGACCGAAGGGGAAAAAATCAATATGGCCGCCACTTTTTCCAAATTTTACCTCGCATTCGTATTACGAGACCTGTCGGACGCTCAGACATCGATTTTGAACGAAATCGGGAAGAAAATCAATTTGCCTGCGACTTTTTCCAAATTTTACCTCGGATTCCTATTAAGAGACATCTCGGACGCTCAGATTTCTATTTTGAATGAAATCGGGACGGAAATGAAGAAAATCAATATTGCCGCCACTTTCTTCAAATTTTACCTCGGTGTCGTATTTGGGGACCTCTCGGACGCTTAGATATCGATTTTGAACGAAATCGGGACGAAAATGAAGAAAAGCAATATGGCCGCCACTTTTGCCAAATTTTACCTAGGAGTCGTATTAAGAGTCCTCTCGGACGCTCAAATATCGATTTTTGTCGAAATCGTATCGGGCGGCACTAATTAATAAAACCACTTACAATACATTGACTCAAGAAAGGTCGTATCTTCATAGGGAATTCACGGCACATCATGCGCCTTTAGACCTTATAAGGAACCTACATGCCAAATTTGGTATCTCTCGAGTCTCGAACCAGCAGTTTGGGCTGTGCGTTGATATGTCACTCACTCAGTCAGTTAGTTTCTTCTTGCAATTTGGCACCTACTTTTAAGTTTTCATGCCCGCAATATTAAATTTCAAAATCAACGCCAGTTTCGAAATTAACGACCCAATAAATCATAAAAATCACACCCATATTAATATTTAGACATTCCAACCCCCTCGGACCCCAACAAAGGGGATGGTATTTCACGTCCTCCACGTGGGATTTTAAAATTATTGTTGTTTTCGTAATCAGCGACCCGATAAACCATAGAAACCACACCCATATCGATTTTCAGAATTTGTCACCACCTTTCCCCCTTTTAGGGGTTGATTTCTCAAAAAACCTGAAACACATGTTTACTGATTTATCGTTAGAAATACTCCTGTGAAGTTTCGAATAAAATAATCTAACTAATCTTGATTTCCTATACAAACTTCGGACCCCCATTTCACCCCCTTAGGGGTTAAATTTTAAAAAATCCTTTCTTAATGCACCTCAAGACCTTATATGGAATCTACATACTAAATTTGGAATCTCTAGAACCAGCAGTTTGCGCTGTGCGTTGATATGTTGGTCACTCAGTCAGTCAGTTATTTCTTGCAATTTGGCACAAACTTTCAAAAGTTTTCATGTCCACAATATTTAATTTCAAAACCGATGCCATTTTCGTAATTAACGTCCCAAAAAACCATAAAAACGACACCCATATTAATATTTAGACATTTCATCCCCCTCGCACCCCAACAGGAGGGGATGGTATTTCACGTCCTCCACGTGGGATTTTAAAATCCTTATTATTATCGTTATCAGCGACCTAATAAACCATAAAAACAATACCCATGTCGATTATCAGAATTTGTCACCACATTTCCCCCTTTTAGGGGTTGATTTTTTAAAAAACCTGAAACACGTGTTTACTCATTTATCGTTATAAATACTCCTGTGAAGTTTCGAATAAAATAGTCCAGCTAATCTTGTTTCCCCATACAAACTTCGGACCCCCATTTCACCCCCTTAGGGGTTGAATTTTGAAAAATCCTTTCTTAGTGCACCCCTAGACCTTATAAGGAACCTACGTGCCAAATTTGGAATCTCTAGGACCAGCGGTTTGGGCTGTGCGTTGATATGTCAGTCAGTCAGTCAGTCAGTCAGTCAGTCAGTCAGTCAGTCAGTCAGTCAGTCAGTTTCTTCTTTTATATATTTAGATAGATTACCAGACGAGACCTAACTATATCTATTTTTTCCTTATAATCCAACGTGGTCAAATATACTTTAAGGAATGACTGGAATCCCCAATGAACTATGAACCTGTTTCCAATTACAGACTGAAAGAGTAGAGTGATTGATGTACTTGATCAACTTTATATAGGTTTATGTGCGTGAACTCCATGTCTATTTCACTCGCATGCTTCAGTTATCCGCGTGTTTTATTTTTGGCTTTGATTTCTATGCCACGAGTTTAAACTGAAGCCGGAACAATGTACGTGTCTCGGGTTGTTTATGTTTTGGCGTTGTTTTCGGGAATACGATACGCTCGCCGAAGTCTTTGTTTTCGTATCTCCATTTACAAGTTGGCTGATAATGTTTGTTTACTACTTTTAGGGAATCATTCGCCTTAATAAATATATGGGTAAGTAAATAAAATAAGATAAGCATGTTATAAGCAATTTCTAGGCCGTCCCATTTAGCCTCCACGTCTTTGAGGGCGGGCGGGGCGGCAATAGCGACAGAAGCTTCGAAGCGTCGCAAATATGCTAGCTTGACAAATAGCCACATATTTGCGGCATTCGCGGTCGAAACTCTCGGCCCTTGGAGCCCGGACGCACATCGACTATATAAAACCATTAAAAAAATTTTTTTTGAAAATACTGCTGACCATAGGGCTGGTCACTTCCTCGGTCAACGGATAGGTATCGCTATCCAGCGGGGAAATGTGGCCAGCCTTATGGGCACCCTCCCCAGAGGCAGCGACCTCGGGGAATGTAAGTATATAGTAATTATAACCTGTAATTGTGGACAATAAATAAATAAATAACACTTTCATCCCTAAATTTCTAGGCGCGATTGGAAAAGTATCAAATGAACATGGCATTATTAACTACACACGCGCTGTGGTTTTGTGAATAGTACAGACATCCCAATTTAACTGACACGATTTGTTTCAGTAGGTATCAACCAGTACACAAAACTAAAAATCATGTCTTAGTTTTGCAATAGCTCAGGAGACAATCAAGTGTATACATATAATCTATCTATACATATAATAAAGCTGAAGAGGGTCGAAAGTCTGTTACATGGAAGATATTCGAAAAAAACTTGGCTGGGGATACTTACAATCGACAACAGAACACGTTCCAACAGTTTTTAGAATTTTTGTCTGTTTGTCTGTTTGTCTGTTTAAAGTATATGAACGCGCATCACGTGAAAACGGCTGAACGGATTTTGATTAAAACTTTACTCATCTGTCGAGTAAATACCCGGTCAGGTCTTAGGCTATAAAAATTGTGCAAATTTGGGTTAAAAGGGGGTAAAAAGAGGGGTTGAATTTTGTATGGGAACTCCTATAATCCATGAGTTACAGGTATGAAAATTGGTAAACATATACTTGACGACAAAGGAAAAATATTCTCATTCAAAATTTGTGAAATCTTAAGATAGAAACTGAAAAAAAAGTAAACGCAAGCGCTGCGCCGCGGCACTGCCTAGTGCCACCACTGTCTCTTCAAATTTTGAACACTATTATGATTTATTCCATTAATTAACTGTGACTCTAAACCCAAATTTCAGTCCCGTTTTCTAGATTCAAAAACTACATTATGTAACTTTGTAATCCCACTAATATTATAAATGCGAAAGTTAAGATGTTTGTTACTCAATCACGCAAAAACGGCTGAACAGATCAAGGTGATTTTTTGTATACTAAACATTATATAATCTGTATTCACTTATAGTATTTTTTGTCCCGATGATCACCCTCAAAGGGATAAAGTCGGGGGTGCAAATATGGTCTATGAAACTGGTGATTTAAATCCTCATACGCCATTCTAAGCTTTAAGTTTCAGCCAATTGGGAGTATAACGGCGTGTCAATAAATTTAACTTAAGCCATAGCAGAATTTGACGTATTGTAAACAAGCTGACGTTTCGATATGTCAAAGCCGTAATATCATAATTCCTTCTGATTGATGACGCTATTTTTGAGCATAACCTTTTAGCAATTAGGTTTATTATTGCGTGTAAATCAAAATAAATTTGGGATACTTTGGAATCGTTTGTCTTCATATGCTTAAATACAAAAACAGCTGTATCAATGCAGTCTTTGTATCCACCACCACCACCACCATATCAGCCCTAGGACGTCCACTGCTGGACATAGGCCTCCCCCAATTTCATGGGGGGTAAATGCCATAATCGCCACGCTTGGCATGCGGGTTGGCGATCGCAGTATCTCCACCGCACTCTAGGAACGCTGCTGCCCATTCCCCGGTGGTCTTGGTCGTAGTTTAAGGACATACCCGGGTCTTTGTATCGTCGGTGTATAATTTAATTTTATCGTGTATTATTTTTTACGTAATTGGTGACCCTTCACACTATAATAACTGATATAAGAGATCACTTGGGCTGGGCAGCCCAATCGTCAACATTGACGGTTGAAGCACCTTAGATCTATGCACAAAGTACAAAATATATACTGAGATAGAGATACCAGTGAAATACTCCACATAGATCGTAGCGCCGTTGTGTATTTAGTAAAAACTAATCGCACGACCGCTGCATCCCTATCACTTCAATATGCAAGTGCGATAGAGATAACACCAAGTGATATCTGGTACAAACAAGTTAAAATAACATTTCCATAGAAAAATTCGTACTTCGAGCTGAAAGGCCCCTGGATCTATGCTTATCCGTATACATATAATACAGCTGTAGAGGGTCGAAAATCTGTACATTGAAAGAAGAAGAAAGAAAGAAAATACATTTATTAACGTCTATACACAGCATAATAATTATATTTTATGAAAAAAAACAAACAAACGACGCTAAAAAGGGCCCCACTCAGCATAATGTCACGGCAAGCCATGACACTGGTTTTCAGTGGGATCCTGTCTTAAATCTATCGAATGACGACACAGACGCAAACAACATAAAATAAAGAAAAAAAAAGAACATCCACCTCTACTACATAATAATAGTTTTTTTTGTTACACCTGTGAGTGTGGTAATGGGGCTCCTATTGCTCAAATTAAAGTCTTTAAAATTAAGTAAAAGGAACTTCCAAGTAAAAAGTGTCCACCTTGAAGATATTGGATAAATCAATGGAGCGATTGGAGGGCCCATGGTATCGAAACAAAACACATTTCAACAGTTTTAAGATTTCGTGTCTGTTTGTCTATCGGTTTATATGTCTAGGCATTGTGACTCTCGGCCTTCAGCCTCACGTGCATTGCCGCTCTGCTTCGGGCCTTCGGCCTTACATGAGGGGCCCGCTCTGTTGGCTACCTTGCCACTCTGTGTATTCACACAATCGATCATTCGATCGCCATTAGGAGCTCACTCTGTGTGAATGATCTGCCTTTAGACTCGCATGCCTTGCTTCTCTGCATCAGGCCTTCGGCCCTACATAAGGAGCCCGCTCTGTTGGGAGTCTCGGCCTTCGGCCTCGCGTGCATTGCCACTCTGCTTCAGGCCTTCGGCCCTACATAAGGAGCCCGCTCTGTTGGGACGCTCGATCTTCGGCCTCGCGTGCGTGTCACACGGCTTCAGGCCTTCAGCCCTCAGCCTTATATAAGGATCCCGCTCTATTTGAATTGCCTTGCCATTCCATTTCGGCCCGTTAGTCATCAACTTTACATGAAGAATCTACTCAGTTGGGAAGCTCGGCCTTCGGCCTCGCGTATCTCGCCTCCCTGTTTCAAGTCTTCGGCCCTCAACCTTACATAAGAAGCCCGATCTATGTGAATACTCGGCCTTCCGCCTAACATGTTTTACCACTCTGCTTCTGGCTTTCGGCCATCATACTTACATGAAGAACCCGCTCTGTTGGGACGTTTTACGGAAGAACTGCGTAGCGAGACTTTTATCATTGTACATGTAATATTTTACGGACTTTATTCGTCTAGAATCGGTACATTTGATATTCTAAAAGAAGCTTAATCATTCGTTTTGAAAGCACGAGCACGTAGCACCAACTCGTGTTACAATCAGGACACTTTTACTTGAAGTTGTAGATGATTATATATTATACCTAGGACAGACTGTCCAGTTAGGTAGGTCCCACTTCGAGAAAGGGGTTAATCGTCGAATTCAACTCAGCTGGGCAGCGTTCGGGAAGCTACGGCACATCTTTTCGTCCAATATTCCGCGGTGTCTCAAGACGAGGGTCTTTGACCAGTGTGTGTTGCCAGTGATGACATATGGCACTGAAACGTGGTCGCTTACTATGGGCCTCATAAGAAAGTTCAAAGTCACCCAAAGAGCAATGGAGATGGCTATGTTGGAAGTATCTTTGCGTGATCGTATCAGAAATGAGGCCATCCGCAG
This sequence comes from Notocelia uddmanniana, assembly GCA_905163555.1. Lineage (NCBI taxonomy): Eukaryota > Metazoa > Arthropoda > Insecta > Lepidoptera > Tortricidae > Notocelia > Notocelia uddmanniana. The sequence goes on along the minus strand of LR991054.1, from coordinate 18,664,155 downwards.
TAGAACCAAAGTAACCGAAATAGCCCTCCGAACCGCTAAACTTAAATGGCAGTGGGCGGGGCATATTGCAAGTAGAACCGTTGGCCTTTGGGGAGGAAAGGTTTTCGAGTGGCGACTAAGTACGTACCGCGTATGCGGATGGCAAAGGAACGATCATTGTGTCACTCTTTGGGGGAGGCTTATGTCCAGCAGTGGACGTCTTTCGGCTGATATGATGATGATGATGATGATTCGTTTTGAAAAAAGAATTCCTATTAAAATTTGCCGTGCGCGGTAAAGAGCATGTCATATTGAATGTAATAATTTATTAAGGGGGTGTAAAGAAGTGTGAAAGATGTATGGGAAAACAAATAATTCTAAAGTAGGATGACTTCTACGCAGACGAAGTTGCGGGCAAAAGCTAGTCTTTTATAAAATAAAAGCACGATTAAAACAAATGTCACAGTAAAAATAAAAGAAAAGAATAATAAAATATGGGGGAGGGGAGGGCCCGTCTGGTCCGCAGGACTTTATCAGGATTGAGCGAGGTATCTTCCAGGGTGACAGTCTGGTTCTGCCTAGCGCTGAACCCGCTCAGTACTCTGTTGAAGGATCCAGGGCTATGTTGCCAGCTGCGGAGAAGGTGTGAGGTCATTACTCATATGCTCATGTTGAGCATATGAGTAATTACGACTTTAAGGAGCGACTTTATTTGCACCAAATAAATATGACCTGTTGGAGCTACTGAAAACCACAGAAGTTTTCAGTAGCGCCGTCTAAATTGAATTTGGTGTAGATAAGTGTGCGGTCATCTGGCGGTCATGCATGTACAGCGGGTGAAAGTTGTAAATTCAACTAATTTACAGCTTTCTGAGACAATGCCTCTCAGATCTCTGCCCAAAGCAGAAACCTACAAATATCTTGGTATCTCACAGTCTTTGGGTATCGAGGGTCAGGCCGTCAAGCGGGCGATGAGGGAGCACTTCTTTTGTCTCCTGACAAAAGTACTTAACCGTTTCTTGTCGGGCGGTAATAAGGTACGCGCCTTCAACGCCTGGGTGATGCCCTTGCTTACATACCCTGGATAGAAGGTTACGTGTACTGCTCACTGCGCACCGTATGCTACACCCACGATCGTCTGTTATGAGACTGTACATCCCGAGAAAGTTTGGTCGTCGCGGCTTCTTAAGTGTTAAAGACCTCCACAACCGCGAGGTGTGCAGTCTAAGGGATTATTTCTTAAACAGCGAGTGTGGGATGCATCGCGACGAAGTGACAGTAGACGCATCTCCTACCCCGCTCTCCATGGCAAACGAGAACTGGCGCAGACTTAAAGTAAAAAGCACCGAGGACCGCAAAGCGGTATGGAAGAGTAAGGAGCTACACGGGCGGTTCTACAAGACTCTCACAGGCCCGACGTATACCTGCTCGCGACATTTAACTGGCTATGTTTCGGAGATCACTTTGGGGAAACCGAAGGTTTTGTCTGTACAATTGCGGACGAAGTTATCATGACGAACAACTATCGGAAATATATTTTAAGGGACGGTACGGCTGAGATTTGTCAGCCATGCCGCCGTCCCGGAGAGTCACTCAGACATATCATTTCCGGTTGTGGTCATCTTGCTAAAGGCAAGTACTTGCACAGACATAACTTGGTAGCCAAGATTATCTTTCTCTTCTATACGGTCTTGTGGACTTCGAAGTGCCGTACTATATAACCTGCGCCAGTTCTCGAAAATGGGGGTCGTGCCACGCTCTATTGGGATCGGTCTGTCACCACAGACAGGACTATTATACCAAACAAGCCTGATATCGTGCTGACAGTTCGATATTGATCGATCGTGGTAGTAGCTCTGGACATAGGCGTCTCCAAAGAGTGCCGGAATGACCGGTCCTGTGCCAACGGTATCTAACGAAACCGGCTTAGGCAGTAAATAATAAACAGGTTAAATTTAAATGAAATAATTTAATGCCTGAAATATAAAAAAAGTAACAAGACCTTTTTTTATACTGCAAGCTGGTTCAAACAATTAGTCTACGAGGTAAGTTATCTATTTATCGTGATTTATCCTACAGAAGGTACATAAATTATATTTCGTAACAACTGTAACAAGTATCGTTCAAAACAAGTAGCTTTGAGTATAAACCATTTTATTTTGACCTCACCAGCTTATTTTATGAGTCAAAATCTGCGGCCAAATGTCTCGTTGGGTTCCAAATTATTTTTAAATGAGTGGTCATTAGGCGTTTAGAAATGAGAAATAACATACAAACGCCAGACGGCTTGCTATTATTTTTTAATAAAATAAAAAAAAATAATACTCGTAATAGCTTAATTTTAGAATATATATTTATTTACTCCACCACGAAGAATACAATAAGAGTACAGTAATTTGATGCTTCCTTATGTGGTGGAGAATGGTGCCTGAACTAGGAGAAGATACCTGAATGTAAAATAATAATGAGATTCATATATAAAGAAACGATGCAAATAAATAAATTTGAAAAGTATGATTCTGTTTAATTTATTTACATACTAAGTATATACTATTGACTATTCTGTGGTGATGGGACGAACACAGTATCCGCCAGGGTGTACAGGGATTATAGTTTGTTGATGGAAAATAAATGAACCGGGCTATCGGATGAGACAACAAACTATGAGGCGAACGAGTATTTTATTTGTTCTGTGAGTATTATTAAATGAACTCTTACTCGCAATTAAACCATTAGGTACCATTTATATTAATTTTTAGTAATTACTAAATAGGGCGATACTCTTGTTTAATTAAATGCCATTAAGCGCCAAGACAATTATTTGACATGCCATAATTAAAAGTATTTATAAACATGGTATTTAAGCATTTATATTCTAATTAGTATTTATTACTGAACAAGAATTATATCTCGCGTTGTTATTCAAAACACGTGTAGGTATTTCGTGACGTCACGTTACACGAGTCTTTGGACTTTGTTTTGTTTTCTCATTTCGGCCGTCCCTTGTCCCGGCCTAACGCCATCAGGCGGCCCAATCAAGTAAGAAATTGATAATCCCCCAACTTCCTTCCTTTACAGAAGCTGTTACCCCAGATAAGCTCCTAAGGATGTGATGGAATGTTCCCTAGTGCAGAAAATTTGTGGTGAACATACGCTTGGCTTTATTTCTGCGTCGTTTGATGTGTGACTAAATGATAAAAGAGCTCAGAATTTTAATAGGTCTATTCATAACTGACCGAGCGAGCGAAGCATCTCCGTTTCAGCTTTCGACAAAAATTCTTTTCTATGTCTGTCTGTCTGTCTGTCCGGATGTTCTCCTCTACAGGTCGCATTTATTAATCGATTCTCGTGAAATTTTGTGAGCAGGTTTGATAATTATAATATAGTTTTCTTTTGTCGAGTTAGTTTTTGGAAATTATGAAATTTGAAAAAAATATATATTTTTTTGCGAGCTTTGCAGCTCACAGACCCACTTATAAGTGTTCAAATGAGCGTCATCATAAATATGGCAGGTATTACAAAAACAATATTGCGTAGGTATTTATCACAAATTCGTTCTGCGTAAAATTCGTTTGTTAGACATCGGGTTTAAAATATGAACCTAAGTGCTTTTAAAAAATCTCTAATAAGAATTTGACAAGTGATTGTTTCTCAGAAGTTTTATTACGTACCTAGAGACATTTTACACGAGTTTCAAATTGTTCATTTAAAGTATTGTAATTATCAGAGCTCCGTAAACGGCGGAACAGTCACTAATTAGTTCTCCTTCTCATTGAGCGAGGCGTCAAATCCAAGAACACAGACGGTTCGGCGAGTACTTCCCTGCTCCTAGCAACTCCTTTGTAACGAGACTCTTCATATTAGCGAATGTTCACTAACAACGTAGCAACTCACTTTTCATTCAGTATAAGCACTTGTTTACAGTTTAGACCCTCCGAATTTGTAATCAACAGTATTAGGCAAACAGGGAAGTCAGAACGTACTTAATAAATATCGTAATGTTTTATACTTTTGCAATAACAACAGGCTTATAAATAGGCATCGAATACTTTCTACTTAAATAAACCGGCCAAGTGCGTGTTCCTGAGTTACTTCACCCGTTAATTATGAGGACTTAAAAATTAACAAACTTATGTTTGCTATGTATTGAACACAAATGACAACGTTATTTATCTTAATAATTAATGTAAATTTTAAGAAAGTGTCTTTTCCAAGTACATTCCTTAAATTGTGCATTTCTCATAAGTATCATAACATAATAGTAAAATGAGATTTTAATATATTATTCTTATTCTTATCATCATCAGACCTCTGCAGTCCACTGCTGAATATGGTCTCTCCCAAGACGCGTCACAAAGTCCGGTCCTCTGCTTTAAGCATCCAGTCCCTGTCAACTATTACTAGTAATGTTTACTTAGCTTGTATAGTTTTCCTTTTAAATTCATTATATATAACCACTGTCATGATTTTTTCAAATACCCAGTAGCAATTGTTTAGCGGGCAGGGCGGGTAAAGGGCTTGCGGGCCACCTTATCCCAACAAAATTATCACCTCACAGTTTAATATCACACAAACGGCTTCCTGAATCAAAACATGTTTGAAGAAAAACCATATATTATTACTTTTAAACGAGCTATCTAGCGATACCTCACACGATGGATTTTCCAAAAAAAAAGCAATACTGTTTAACTTGTAGGGTACATATAAAAATAAAACCGGCCAAGAGCGTGTCGGGCCACGCTCAGTGTAGGGTTCCGTAGTTTTCCGTCCGTCACATTAAGTTGACATATTAAGTACAGAAACACACAATTTTATTATTATTATAATTATTAGACAACGAACGACCAAAGACAACTACGACAATTTGAGAACGACAAATTTTTGACCTAATGTATGGGCGCACCTGCTCAGACCCCATTAAATCAGGAAAAATCTTAACACCGCCATGTAGAAATGAGCGTTCCACGTACAGCGACATCTATCGGCAAATTAAGTAAACTATTGCGCGCGAGCTTAAAGTATGGAAGATGATTTTTATGGAATAATTATTTATTGCGTGAACCGATTTTCACCGGTTTTACTTTATTTGAAAGCACGTCATTTCATTGTGATTTTGTAGAAATGACAAGTACAATAAACACCTGTTTATACGGTTAAATTACAAACTTAGTTCAGAAATTATTTTTGTAATTTTTTCAAAAACTATTCAACCTATCAAGTTCAAAATAATTTTCCTACAAAGTTTTTATAAAGTTCTACTTTTGAGATTTTTTTCATATTTTTAAAACTTATGGTTCAAAAGTTAGAGGGCGGGGGACACATTTTTTTTAACTTCTGGAGCGATTATTTCCGAAAATATTAACATTATCAAAAAATGATTTTAGTAAACCCCTATTTATTTTTAAATACCTATCTAACAATATATCACACGTTAGGGTTAAAATGAAAAAAAAAACACTCCCCACTTTACGTATAGGGGAGGTACCCTAATAAAATATTTTTTTACACTTTTTATTTTACCACTTTGTCGGCGTAATTGATATACATATTAGTACCAAATTTCAGCTTTCTAGTGCTAACGGTCACTGAGATTATCCGCGGACGGACGGACAGACGGACGGACAGACATGGCGAAACTATAAGGGTTCCTAGTTGACTACGGAACCCTAAAAACATGATTTACATTATAGCGTTTAGTCGGAGTGATTAACACGAATGTACCTATGGCAAACCTACAGCTCTCTAGTAGTATCAGTTACTGAGATAAGAGGACGGACGTAGGGAAACTAGAAAGGTTTACTACGGAACCCTAAAAGCTAATTCGTCGATTGGGAGTTCTAGACAAAATGTAAGCGGTAATTATTAAAAATTACAAAAAAAAATATCCATTGAAACATACTTTTACAGTCATTTTTAACCATTGTGGACATATTATGTACCTACTAAAAACTTTATTTTATATTTATGAACCGAGGCAAAGATGTACAGCTATTGACTTAATAATCGTTATTTTGATGTAAATTCGATATCGTAAATATTTTGAGATTAGTTAAATGATGTTCGATGTTGACAAGTCATATAGCGTAAATGCCAGTTCTTGATATTTTATTACTCGACCAAATAAAGGAAGCAAATGATATGAAGAAAATAATCTGGACATTATTTGCTTAGGCGGCAAACATACTAGTGTGAAATGATCAATGATTTAGTACATATAGCTCGTTTTAGAATAAGTATTGCTAAATTAATCTATACGTACTATGATCTAAAATACTAAATAGTTACACTTGTACATAGATACATAATACACTTGTAATCGGATACCCAATTAACTATGAATACTGCTTATTGATATGATCATAAATATGTATAAAACTTTAAAATGTACATTGTTTTAGTGAAGTTAGAGAGTACTGTAAAAAGAATAGTGAATGAAAGAAGTACGAATAAGGGGAAATTTGGAACACCTAAAAAGCATAGGAAAGGGCGGCCTCAATTACAATAAGATTACTTTGATATATGACTAAAAAAAAAACAAAAGATTCTTTTTTTTTTCATTTTTGTAATTATTTTTATACCAGGACCCGGGTCTGTTCTAAAACTACAACCAAGACCACCGGGGGTTGGGCAGCAGCATCCCTGGAGTGCGGTGGAGATACTGCGATCGCTAACCCGCATACCAAGCGTAGCGATTATGGCATGAGTACCTCCCATGAAATTGGGGGATGTCTATGTCCAGCAGAGGACGTCCTTCAGCTAATATGCCATATTTATGATGACGGTGGTGGTGGTGATTTATTTAAATAACTAGCATGCGTAAGTATATTATTATAGAAAAATAATGCTTTGTACTGTATTATTTTATATTTAACTATTATCATTAGTAAGTATCAATATCGATCGAGTCCTAGTATAAATGTTGCCTGTTGCAGCACAGTGGCGACCTCAATTAATTTGTACTCTTTATTGTCAGACTATACATAGACGCACAATGTACTACTTTGTAGTAGTTTGTATTAACGTGCCTGTAACATTCCATACATTTATCACAATGTAAAAAATACACTAGTGGCTCTGTGAGCTGTAGACCTCGCGAATATTTTTTATTTAAATTTCCAAAAATCAACACGACAATAAAACTAGATAATTATCGAAACTGCTTACAAATTTTCACAATTATCGCCTAAGAAATGCGACCTGCTGTAGTTGTAAAGGACAACAGCTGGAAATCCGGATTTTTTTTCCGAAGCTGAAACTGAGACCTACGTTTCACTCGGTCAGCTATAATATTAAAAATGAGATAGTAAAACAGAACTCTTACTTTGGTTGTTGTTGTTTTGTCGTGTGTGTAGTCGTCATAAATTACACATGCCTGTCCGATATTCTGTACACTGCGACGACCCTGCGCGGCGTCTAACGAGCTATAGAATTAGTTGGCTATTCCGCATCACTCGCTTATTTCCGTGTGAGGGGATAATAATAACTAATGCTAGTTATTAGAGGTGCCTTATTTATCTTTCACTGCTTTTATTCCTTGTTATTATTGCTTCACTGATTGGGCTCATTATATGTAAGTTGTACGTAGTCTATATTGTGAGCTCAAGCACGAAAAAGGTTATTAAGTAAAATGCAAATAAAGCTAAGCTAATAAATCTCACATTTCTAATAACATTAAACAAAAACTTGTCATAGTTCTCAATAAAAGTTACTGGATGATTTTGTATTAATTAATTACGCCTATTGTTTAAAAACGTTAGTCTAAGGGTTTATGATTCTGTATTTTGAAGTGATCAGCTGGTTATAAAAGGATTGCAATGATGTCACGAAGTCATAAAGGAGTTTTGTACTTATAGTATTTACCGTGTGCCAACTTAGTTAACGACAGAGTGCTGTAGAGGACGTCATTAACGTTTTACGACTGAATACTTAAGCTTATCGGTAGACTGCTACACAGTTTATGCGCTGTCCAAACCGAAGCGAGTGGCTTATGATATCGTTTGATGATGATCGCCTGATCATTATTTTCTGCGAGAGTTTACGCTTTTTAGACTTTTGTGGATGCTTATGATTTATGTGTATATTAGAGAATAATCACTCCGAAAAAACTCTTTTTCTGTGGAAGCGTTAACATTTTGGGATTATTTTATGCCAATCCTACTAATTTCTACATAATACCATTTTTACAAGTTTTTATTTAATTTATGTATGTAACTAATGTTTGTTCGGGTGGAATCTTGCAACTCAATTTTGAAGCAGATATCTTCAACCGATTGAGATGAAATTTGGCATACTTATGTAAGTTCGGTGACAATACAATATTATGGTATTCCCGAGCTGATCTGATGATGGAGTTAGATGGTGGCCAAAGCAACTCCTAAGCTTCACAAGATAATCCCATTATGTTTGGGCTCATTCGAACCGTCTCTATGAGTAGTTGATTATTGAGGAAAAAGACTAAACAAAGCTTATCCAAAATGTCATTTTTGTCAGTAACTTAATATATATAATATAATACCTACATCAATTTTAACTATTCAGGTAGATATAATTAGATTTATTTGTTCAAAAAAATATTTTTTGATACAAGCTTTATTCGAAGTTTCAGTTTCAAGGACGATAGGTAAGATAAATATACTAATGATTGATACAAATCATACATTAATTTTAATAATTGATACCCCGTTCAGCGCCTCTATTGCTATGACGTTCTTAGAAGATCAGAGATGAATTTATCTGAGGTATTTTAATTTTACGGAATTCACCATGTCCGCTTCGAGTTCGACTCTCTTATGACTCAAAATAATCCAAACTCCGAATTCTCAGGTCACCATAAATGTCTCTACCCACTACGCCGTATCATACCATGACCGTAATAGGAAGGACGGGTCTACGACACGAACTATTTTGTATAAAAAATCTTGAAAATTATAATTTACTTAACATTTCAACTATGTTCTGAATCTAGTTTAACGATATTTTTTTAATGAAAAAGTCAAATGTGTCTAGATTAACGGCCATAAACAATTGTCTGCGGAAACTTGAAGATTTTCTACTTAAAAGCCTGCTTTGTCTTCGTAGGGCGAACCGTAGCAACGCTACGAAATACGAATTATGTTTATAGACTTTGTTTTATTTTTTCAGATGTGCAGTACATCGGATCCTTTTCAAAGGGTTTTATGTGTCATGCTATTGAACATAGAGCAAAACTATTTTATTAAGCACCTGCCAATACCGTAAATTAAAATTAAAAAATGCTCGCAAAATAAAAGAGGATCAAACAAATGTTGTGTCGTTATATAATACAGAAACTGAGCTCAACATCTCCCGTCACTTCAAACGAAGTTCAGCCGCCTTGCAGTCGAGTAGTATGGGAGGTTTCCGCGGTGCCTCTTATAGTTTGCATGACGCTGGGCATAGTTTCACCCGCGACGCAAAGTGGGCACTAGATGAGTTGAGAGCCTGGCGCGCCGCCAGCAGCGGCCGCCGCACAAAGTGCCCCCGACCGACTGACTCAGCTATATGGGTCCCTATTAGGCTAGCTGAAAATAATCTAAATGTTAGTTTTAGAGGTTCATACTATCTGTGAGAGTTAGCCACAGTGATTACAAGATCTGTCAGTTTGATAAAAGCCATGATACGTTGATTCTGTGGCAATTCTTTTTACCTTCTCGCGCGGATCAAAAACCTGGCCGGCGAGTAAAAATGATGGGATGTCAATACTGTAAATGACACGAAAAACAATCTTCATTAATTCGTGATCAAACCAAATTTAACACTTTCAGTGCTAGGAACTCGCTAGCCCAAAGCTCATCTCTTAGGTACTTTCCTCTATATAAAGATTTTTCCGCTACGAGCGTAGCGCTACGAAATTATTGATAGTGAAAGTGTAATAAAGACAATTAGCAACCAGTGTGGCTTAGTTGGTAGTGACCCTGCCTTTGAAGCCATTAGTCAGGGCATTATTTGTGTGGTGAGCACAAATATTTATTTGTTTCTCTCCTGACTCTTGGATGTTTTCTATGTATTTAAGTGTTTTTTTATCTATTTACGTATATTTAACTATACGTACGAGTCTATCTAGGACCTTAGTCAAAGCTTTAATTATTTTTTCTCAAACATGCAATGAAATATTGATATTATGTTCCTTATAATAGGCTGCGAAGTATGACGTTTCAGGTGCGGCTAGGACAAGAGGTAGTTAATGGAATTTCATACAAATCTTGCAGGCCTAGGCCTGCAAAGTCCTCTTTTTTAATTTCCATTCCACATAAATTTGTGGCACAGGCATCATGACATTCTGCCTCTAGGCGTATTAAAAATAAAACTTTGATTTTTTTGTTGTTTATTTCATTGCACGTTTGAGAAAAGCACTATACATACCTCGGCGGGAAATATGGGGTTGCCGGCCTTAGACCTATCCTATATGTCTTCGGCCGGCAACCCCTTTTGTTCCGGCCTCTGTAGTAATGTACTATAGGACTAGGTCGATCTTTATAAGATCGTCTCCGCCTATTTTTATTATTTATATATTTAATAAATTTTACCCATATAGGCTCCAATTCCATTGATTAAATAGTTTTGGAAAATTTCTAAATGTCTCTCCCTCTGTCTCTCTCTCTCTCATCTGAGCGTTTATCCCGGTTGCATCCTCAGCTGCTGCTTCGGAGCACAGGGTCCGCTTTGCTACTTTTTCTACTCCACTTGGCACGGTCTTCGGCATCCTCTTTTGTGAGACCATTGGTACGCATGTCATCTCTCACAACGTCCAGCCAGCACCTCCACGGTTTTCCCCATTTCCCGGGTCCAGGCGGAGGCGGCATAGCCAGAAATTTGTTACCCACGTAACTTGCCGGTTTTCACAAGACGTGGCCGTACCAGCGGAGGCGATGCTCTTGCAGTTTATCTGCTATGTCACGAACATGAAGGCTGCCGCGAATGCGAGAGTTCCTTATGCGGTCATTCCGCGTTACTCCGCACATCTAGCGTAGCATGTTCATTTCCGTGACCCGCAGCTCCTGCTTATGTCGCTCAAGCGCTGGCCACGCCTCACAGCCATACACGAGGACAGGTCTGATGATGGTTTTATAGACCTGTCCTTTCAGCTTGACGGGCATTTCGGGGTCGCAAATGACACCAGTTACCTCACGCCATTTCGCCCAGGCTGCAGAAATGCGAGCTTTAACGTCGAAATCGATGATACTGGACGCGTGAAGCACGGATCCCAAGTGTTTAAACTGGTCCGTACGCTCGACCACGTCGTCGCCTATGCGTACTGACAAGGGACCCGTTACATTACAGGCCACATACTCAGTCTTCGCCACGTTGAGCTTTAGACCACCGTTCTCAAGTGACTCCTTCCACACATTCACAAGTCGCACCAGCCTACCCCTGTCCGCATCCGCCAGCGCAATATCGTCAGCATACATGAGCAACCACGGGGGTTGCTCGTGTGTGTCTCTGATGCTGTCCGAAACTTCGTCTAATATCGCGCTGAACAGAAAAGGGCTGAGAACAGAGCCTTGGTGGACTCCAACAGTGATGGGGAAGGGTTTGGTATCGCCAACGGCAGTCCTTGCTACACAATCGGAATCGCAGTACATGTCACGAATAATGTCAATATACTCGTAGGCTTCCGGTACCGTTTTGGATCTTAGGGCCCACCAGATCATCGCGCGGGGAACACAGTCAAAGGCCTTCTGCATGTCCAGGAACAAGAAGTGCAGAGGCGTGTTCTTCTTCCTGTATTTCTCCATGACGATCCTTAGGGCAAAGACAGGATCCATCGTCCTTCGGCCAGGACGAAACCCATATTGACATTCCGATAATGTACACTCCTGTCGGATACGGGAGTCAACTACCCGCTCAAAAAGCTTCATGGTGTGGGACATGATCTTAATACCGCGGAAGTCTCCGCAATCCTGCACCGACCCCTTACCTTTGAAGACAGGGTTAATGATACTCCGTCTCCATTGGTTAGGAATTGTACGAGTGAGCAGTATGCGGTTGAAAAGGTTCGTTAAGATGTACACACCAGAAGACCCTATTGCTTTCCAGGCTTCGACGGGGACTCCATCTGATCCAACAGCCTTCCGATTGTGCATACGGCGAAGAGCTGAGTGCACTTCCACAGGCGTTATCGGTGGCACTAGTCCCTGATTCGGAGGAAGGTCGGGTGGCCACACCTCTTTAAGCTGCTGATTCAGCTGCTTATGAAAGTAAGAACGCCATCTCTCCTTTACCGCGAGGTCCTCGCATAAAAGGGTACCGTGTGGATCTTTAATACAATGACACTTGGAAATGTCCTGTGCCACTTTGATCCTGGAGCGTGTTAACTTATAGATAAGCTTTTGCCCCTCAGACGATTCCAACTTATCGTATAACGGTTCCAAGTGGTCATGTCTGGCTCTGGCTACGGCTTTCTTAGTAGTACGCTTTGCGGCCCTGTATGCGTCGCGATCTTCGGGGGATCCAGTCGCTTGCCACATCTGAAAGAGGGCTTTCTTCACCCCAAACTCATTCTGGACTGTGTCGTTCCACCACCAAGTTTCCTTGTCACATTTGCGTCCACCCTTTGGCATGCCAAAGACCGCCTTTGCTGCGCCAGAGATGGCAGACTGAATTTTTTCCCAGTGTTGATGGACTGGTTCATCTTCGACACTAGCACACTTGTCGCCAATAGCCAAATTGAACTTCTGGGACGTAGTGTCGTTAAGCCGCCACCATTTGATTTGGCGTCTGAATCGCCAGCAGATTTTTCTATGGGTCTTACGCGGAGATCCATGACAAGGAGACGGTGTTGGGCAGTGAGACTCTCACCGGGTATAACCTTACAGTTGGATACTTTACTAATGAGGTGTATTCTAGTGAGTAGAAAATCGATTTGGGTTGCGTGCCTCTCGCTCTTGTTGGTGATTAAGTGCTCGGGTTTCTTTTTAAAGTAGGATTCACAATAGCAAGGTCGGCGGCCGCACAAGTTCCTAGGATATCTAGCCCCTCCGTGTTGCGACTCCCGTAACCAAAACCACCGTGAATCCGCCTAAACTCCTCACACGCCTCACCCACGTGACCGTTCAGATCGCCGCCCAGAACGATCCCATGTGACAACGGAATTCCTCGCAACACTACACCGAGTTGATCCCAGAACCTCGCCTTGGTTGTGTCGCTACACTCAACCTGTGGCGCATAGGCACTTATTAAGTGGGTCATAACTCCCCCAATCAGCACCTTTACAACCATGAGCCGGTCGCTAAAGCGTTTTACCTCCAAGACGTTGTCCCGGAACTCCTCAGAACGTACTACGGCAACCCCATTCTCCCCCCCAGGAGCACCCGTGTAGATTAGTTTGTAACCATTCCCAATGGACCGGGATCTGTTGCCTTTCCATCGAGTCTCCTGCAGAAACGACACGGCTACCCTCCGCCTGGAGAGTACATCGGCCAACTCCCTCGCGCGTCCGGTCAGCGTGCCAATGTTCCAGGTTGCGAAGCGGAGTTTCCTTGATGGGGCTCGCCTCTTTGGCCGTGTCCACCCCTGAACCGGTAGCCCTAGCCCACTTGACGCAGGAGTCAGGCTCCTGCGCGCCGTCTTGCGGCGGCGCCCTATCCCTTCTTTATCGAACTTTTCATATTAGAATGGCAGATTGTAAAATTGACTGTGACGGAAGCGACTGCCGTCTGACCTCCCAACCCCAAGGGGAAAGTCTTCGCCAGAGCCTCGTCCGTTGAACAGCAGGTGCACCGACTTGCAGGTGAGGTTGACTTAGGCCCAAAGATGTTGGCAGAGCCCCATGTACACCCCTGTTTCTAAATGTGTATGACAATAATTTTACCTTACTCTCTGCCTGTGTCTGTTTACTCGTAGTTACTACTGTGCCGTCTTTTCTTAACAAAATTCAAACGTATCTGTCAAACGTCACGTTAGTCAAACGCTTTGAACGTACACATTCATGCATATTATTTCAAAAACAATGAAAATTCACTTTTAAATTAGCCGTAACGAGTATTCTGTTTTTTAGGGTTCCGTAGCCAAAATGGCTAAAACGGAACCCTTATAGATTCGTCGTGTCTGTCTATCCGTCCGGCCGTCCGTATGTCACAGCCGATTTACTCGGAGACTTTGAGCACTACAATTATGAAATTTGATAGGAAGGTGTATGCTATGAACCGCTATAGATTTATGATGTGAAATTACGAAAAAAATATTAAACAGGGGGGCACATGCAGCACATATAACAGGAGGGTCAAAATTATTTTTTCAATATACATAGGCGTGTGGGGTATCAATGGATATGTCTTCAAAAATGACATACAGGATCCGAAAAAACTTTTCCATTTAAGTCAACCGTTGGTGAGATATTAGCTGTCAAAGTCGTAAAAAGTGTGTCCCCCCTCTAATTTCCAAACTATGAAGTTTAAAATTCTGAAAAAATCAAGATCATGTACAATTATAAACACTTTCAACGATTTTTGGTTTGAACAAGATAGGTTTAACGGTTTTTGAGTTATTGCTGAAAAACTGTCTTGTCCAAACAAAAAGGCGTAAGTGCCGTGACTTCCCTATGAAGATACGATCTTTTTTATTTACTGTATTGTATAGTGGTTTTAAATGTAGATTAGGAGGTGTCGGTACGGAACCCTTCTTTGTGCGTGGTCCGACACGCACTTGGCCGTTTTTTTGTATGAACAATCTTAACCTCTAACTTTAACGGTGAGAGTCGTAAAAAGTGTCCCCCCCCCTCTAATTTCCAAACTATGAAGTTAAAAATTCTGAAAAAAAACATGATGATGTACATTAATAAATCCTTTCAACGATTTTTGATTTGAACAAGATATGTTTAAAGGTTTGTGAGTTACTGCTGAAAAACTGTCTAGCCAAAACAAAAGGGCGTGAGTTTCGTAAGTTTCCTATGAAAATACGACTTTTTGTGATGAAATGTATTGTAAAGTGGTTTTAAATGTAGATTAAGAGGTGTCGGTACGGAACCCTTATTGTGCGTGGCCGGTTTTTAATAACAAACAAATGAATTAACGTAAACGTCTTCACTTTATCTATCTACTCTACTATCATATTGAAAACAAAAACTGTATTTAAATGTTGAAGTCCAATATTTATGTTAATATTTTGGTGTTTTCTCCTGGGGGATTTTAATGTAGTTCCATTCCATATTACTACTACTTGTATTATTAGGCGTATCAACATTAAACTTTTCGAAAACCGAATGAAAATAATCATTAAAATAATTAAAAATTTTCTCTGCATCTGAGGAAATTAATCAACTATACGATGTTTGGGGGAGTTTATTTGAAGAAAATAATGATTTAACGTAAGCCGTAAAAATCGAATGCTTACGAACATACAATTTTCAGTGACGATCAAATTGCCAGTTGTGGAATAAATACCATACAAGGTTTTTTGACAGGATTCCTTATCGCAGTAATTTTATATGTGTACGAGTATATGTATGTATGTATATTTGAAATCGTTATCGAATACGAATCGATCCAAATTTAGGCGTCTGTGCCTTCGTTTGAACAACTGCGAGATTAACCGCAAGATATCTTCACTATATCTGTCTCTGTCTATCCCCTCCATAGAGGCGTGCGATGGCTGGCGATTTCAGTATATCTTAGCCACCAAGACTCTCAAAGGTTTAGGGGTGATTTTGGAAAAGGCTTTTTTTTTACCGAGGCGGTTATTTATGGCATCCCGTAAATAAGTCTTGTATTGAACATGGCGTAAAACTCCGTAATATCCTATAATAACTCCGTTTTAACCGTTTTTTTTTCTTAGAATCGCCATAGCCAGCACACCCTCACCTAAACTTGGCATGTCGAACCAACTTCCTTAGGTACAATAAAACTTTTCCCTATACTTTCTTGTTTGAGTTTAGGTAGGTTTATCTACTAAATACGACTAAAGAAAGTTTCGGGATGGGATTAACAAGATTAGAAGTATCAAGCACACTAATTGATGCCATTGAGGGGAATTACCGGTCCACTGACTCTAATTTAAACTTAACTTTTTTCTCTAAATTACTGTGCGTTGGTTGTAAGACTTAGTGAATGTTAAAAGATAAATAGGTACTCCTCTTATCACCTTGTTTGAACTAGGAACTCGTATTCTCTTATTCGTGTGTTATACAATTCATGATCAAACATGCATAATAAGTACGTAAGTTCAACTAGAAATGTGGCTGCAATAGCGGTTGAGACAAAACATAATTATTAGAAAACGAAATAAGTACTTATTTGCAAATTAAGTTCAGTTCAATTCTTATTATTTCAGATTATTTATAAACATGTATCTAGAAAATACCTACTATTTTTTATCTTCTACATCTTTATTTGCTTATAATTACATCGGCAATGTTCTAGCTATGTATTAGCTGAGGATACATTATATTTTAAGCGTCGAATTACTTTTTCATGTCATTCTCGAAACTGGTCTACAATATTCTCTAAGATTGATCTCCGTACTAATACTAATAATTTGATTTGTTTCACTACATCCACGAAACAAAGATTATATTGTTATAAACTTAGACTTTATTGTTTCTTTGCTCTCGGTTTCATATATGATTTCCCCGGGGCCGAGGTCTGTGGCGTGCTGTTACTGAAATAAACAACCAGTTTATGGAGGCCTCCCTAACTTCCCTCGCCACGTAAGAAATTAGGTCAATTTTAAGGTATTTTAAGAACCTTCGTCGTTCAGTGTTGAACTGGTCAGGGGCTGTGAGCTCTATTTTTGCTTTGCCGATCGTAAGACTCTTGTAGTCATGCTCCATATTTCGTTAAAATTAATATTTGGTTTTTGTTGTCTATATTTAAATCTAACTATAACAGACTTCATCTATAGCAAAATTATATACAACTGCTTGCTCCGGCTTTACACAAGTTTTATTAAAGAAGAAAATGAGACCAAATCTTTCCTTTACTGTGTTCTGTCCCACTCACTCACTCGCTTTTTATCTGAGGTTTTTTATCTCATTTTTTTTCACATATCGTACATTTATTTCACTTTTGTTCTGACTTTGCGCTACAAAAAATGTAAAGTCAAAAAGGTGCAGTCGTTCTGTAGTTAGGCATACGTACATTTCCAGAATCGATTTTTAAACATATAGATAGATAGATTAATTTCTCTTTTTATTTAGGACTCGCCAGTGCCAGCGTTTGTATTTTTGACGAAGAATATTAAAACTCGAATCGAAAGCAACCGCAAACAAAATCATGTTTTCTTACCATTTGTACTTATGCAACCAATGGTATGCAACGCCGTACATAATGCAGTATTGATCTGAGTTCATTTATATCCAACCGTTTACATTATAGTCTTCACATTCAGTCGAAATTCAAAGTTCGAATTGTTCTGTTTAAATTCATTGTAACTTCTCAGGGCGACTCATGTAAGTTAATATTTATCTTGGCGGCGGTGACTCGTTCGCGACGTATAACAAAGTTTTTTAATTTTGCTAAGCGCTGAGTGAAAGCCAGCAACATTAACTTGTTGCAACTCAGCGCGATGCATAATAGTTTTAACCCTTAAAGTCACTTCGTATAGCAGAGTATACGCAAGACATATAAAAATAATGTGGGTACTTTAAAAATAGTTACACTCAAATGTTCGTTTAAGAATTGTTCTTTAAGGTAGGTAGAATGTTATTAAAAATACTATGAAGTTTACTTAGTGGCAGATAACGATTTAGTTGCACAAGTTCGGTGACAATGAAGAGACCTCTGCGAAGTTATAAGGTAAATATGTTTTTTTACATGTTAGATCTTTCTAAATCATAAATAGATGGTGTCAATTATTCACATGTGGTAGTAAAGATTACATTTTCATTAAAATACAGTGTTCGATTTATCATCCGTAGTATTTATTACCATTTTTGTAATACTGTATAGTGCACTATACGTTGGCAACTATCTGGCAAACAATGTCCGATTCACTGAGTATAGCATTCTATACACTGCGACTTCTCGAGCAAATTATAGGATCTTTATTTAGTATAGTACAATATACCTTGCCATTCAAGTAATAAAATAAATTGGACTGTATTTTAATGTTATTTTAATATCAGATTTATAGATAAATAAGAAGACGTCATCTTTATTACATCCCTATTGATATTGCTTTTTTGAACAGATTTAATTAACGGTTTATGTGTTATTTCAATTCGTGCCCATAGCGTATGTATAGTGAAAGTCGGTTATTGAAGCTGTGGTTAGTTTACTTTAATAGTGGCGACGTCATTTCTTTTATATTTTATTGTTTCAGTCGTCACTCCACGACCGTACTAGGCGTATTTTAGCGTTAGTACCGGAGTTAGGTGCTCGGTCTAGCGAAAGTGAAGAATCCAGTAGCGATGATGAAGCTCACATTATCGCTGTTCCAGATTCCATTGAGTTTTCATCGTTTTCCAGCTCACCAGCCCCGTCCTTAGATTCTTCTTACGAAAGACTTGATTTATTGGCTGATGACTCTCCAATACCAGAGAATGATGATAATCAAGTTCCTCTGTCACCCATAATTCTACAAGTCTTTCCTGATTTGGTGCAAAGTGACTAAGAAGTGTTACCTTCAATATCATCTGTGCCATCACTTCCTTCTGTGCAACCATGCACAAGCTTACGTACACCATCATGCACATCAGAACCGTTGCCAAGTACACCTGGATCAGCAACCATTCATCGTAAAAATAATGGAACCCCTGCATCTAACACAAGAGCTAATCGGAAGCGAAAATTAGCACCTACTATATCTAAGAATACAAAACGTCGTCGAATCCAAAAACTAAAACTTCGCTTGAATTGGAAGAAAACTAAGAAAAAACCATTTCAAAGAACCGATACCTAAAGGTTGGTCGCCGCTCAATTACTTTCACAATTTTTTCCCCTTGGATTTAATTGACGACATAGTTGTCAGTACTAACATATACAGTGTGCACAAAATAGGGAGGTCTATCAACGTCACGAAAGAGGATATACTCGACTTTCTTGCAATTAATATTTTGATGGGTATTGTAAAAATGCCTTCCATCAAAGATTACTGGAGTACATCATTTCGATATGGCAAATTAGCGGATATAATGCCACTCAAAAGGTTTCAGCAGATTAAACGTTACATTCATTTCGCTGATACTAACGATTGCGACATAACGGACACGTATCATAAAATAACACCAGTCCTTGACAAAATCAGATCTCGATGCTTGTCCGTGGAAGAAGAGAACACTTTCAGCATAGATGAGATGGTTATTCCATACAAAGGTAAAAAAGCCGGTAGCCGGCGTCAATACAATCCTAATAAACCTCGCAAGTGGGGGTTCAAAAACATTGTCCGTGCTGGAGCATCTGGCATCGTATACGACTGTATGATTTATGCTGGCGATGATACTTACAGAAATATTTGTTTCAGTAGTGAAGAAGAAAATTTGGGCGTGGGTGCCAAAATGGTTCTTGCCCTGTGCAAAAGTATAAACAATCGTGCGTGTGTTGTATACATTGATAATTATTTTACCTCGCATGAGCTCGTTTATCTTTTGCGAGAAAACTACGGCATTTTTAGTCTCGGAACTGTCCGACAAAATAGATTGCAAGATGCTAACAATTTTTTGACATCAGACAAGGCGCTGAAAAAAAAGGGACCAGGTTCATCATGCCAAGTAGTATGCAATGACAACAAACTTGCCATAGTGAAATGGTTCGACAACAAAGCCGTCACGTTAGTCAGTTCATACGTAGATTCTTATCCGATGCGAAAAATTAAGAGGTATAACAAACAAGCCAAGTCACGAATTGACATTGAGTGTCCACAAGTCGTCCTCCATTACAACCGACACATGGGAGGCGTAGACCTCGCAGATATGCTTATAGCATTGTATCGTACCGGAATGAAATCTCAGCGTTGGTATATGAACATCTTCTCCCAAATGATTGATATTTGTATCAATAACGCGTGGCTTTTAAGACGACGTCACTACGAACTGGCGAAAAAAAATAAAAAAAATGATCGACTCAAAAGTTTTCGCTATGAAGTCTTTGCTGGATTATTAAAGGAAAACCGGATTACAAAAGAAAATGATTTTGGAATGATGACTGAAAAGCAAAAAATTCAAAAACCAAAGGCTGAGAGGCCTAGTGATAGTATAAGGTATGATAAAGTTGATCACTGGCCACAGCACACTGCATACGGAAGATGTAAATTTTGCAAACATGGCCAAGCCCGTACCAAATGCACTAAATGTCAAGTGCACTTGTGCTATGTAAAAGCAAGAAACTGCTTCGCCGCTTATCATCAGAGTTTGTAGGAAGTGTATCATTGCATATTATACCATACAGAGGTTCAAAGTTGATTTTTCTTAAGTCGTTGGCAGTGTATAGTATTTTATACATATAATATCTCGTTATGTACAAGATATAGTTTTTTTTTTCAATTTTTTTACATGCTTACAAACTATAAATAAACTAATAATCACAAAAAAAAATCGTATTTTATTTTAAAAAAATCTTGCGACTCTAAGGGTTAACTCTACGTTGAGTTATATGAAAAAGTCTTATTGCAGTTTTTATGTTACGAATTGAATATTTTGTTTTTCATTATAACCATTGCAATAGTGTTTGCATGACTGCTGTTAATAATATCAAAGAGGCCAACATACTTATAATATTGATATCTGCCTCATGTAATAAATACACTATAGAGTGCTTCGTGTCTGAAAGTTATACCTATAAATAAGTTTGTGTGTAGTAAATGTATGTAGTTAGGTAAACACTAAACAGGGATTTTTTTTAGTAAGCAAACAAATGATAATAACATTGATTTAAGCATTAAAAAGTGAGGACGGGACACATTTTATTTTTTAATCGTATGACATTTGAATCCCAAATCCGATTTTAATTGATCAATATCCACTATTTACGGGATAAAAACAATAACTCATTCGCCTGCAATTCTGCGTGATTTATGAATGCGTTACGGTGCATAAAGTACCACCAAGCAATCTAGTCTCTATAACAATAGTTTACAGCTGATATTTCAATATACGTTTTGCGAAATGGGTTATACTGGATTGGGTGCATTCGCGACGCAATTACGACATCACGATATTGCTTTTTTGTTGCTGGATATGAATACAATGGCTTGAAAAGCAGTAAGTGCTTACCTGTATATTAATTATTTAAAATTAATCTACCTTTTAGAAGGAGAGATTGTATGTTTTATTTGAAAATACCAATACACGAAGCAGCAATTAGTTTATGAAATTTATGAACACATAAATATCATTATCATCAGGTAAAGCCGAAGGCGTTATTATAGAGTTTCTTATTTGCTTCCAAAGCTCACGATTTCTTCTTAGTGAAATTGAGAAATCGTGGAGAACGCATTCATTGTACTTGTAGTAATTATTCCCCATGTGGTACTAGGTTAGAATTTAAAATAGCATAACCCTCTTTCTTCCAATGGTTGTGGTAAGAGTCGACTATGGGAACCGGGTTAAAGTTTCTTATGGGTATTATGCTAGCAAATTATCACTAAAATATCACATGTTTTTCGTCTTGATTCTTAAAAAGTAGCTTTGAAATAGTAGATATTAAAAGTTCAATAAAATGCGTGGCAGAGGGATAGATTACCTATAGATACTCCCATTTGTTACATTCAGTTAGTCCCTATGTTCTAGTAATAAATTTCCAGTTCAAGTATTTTCTACCTGCATTAGAATGAAAATGAATCGCGTCAATCCATTGAGGAGAGACAAGCAAGCCTGTGTAGAAACCTAGTCGTATATCAACGTACCCTTAATTCAATGTCGATTACACGTTCCACTGTTTTTGTCGCTGCGGGGACCGTCGAAAACGGCAGCAAATCTAGCTGTAGAGACGAAAGGCTGTGGGAAAATTATTTAACAGAAATAGTCGGGAAAGCGACTATTCACTTGAATGCTTTTGGATATTTCTGTATCAGTTTCTAAAGCATTATGTATTTCCCTTTTGCTTGCATACTGATATTGTATTTTTCAACTGCATTCACCACGATCTATTTTTGGATAGGTATATCTTTTCTCGTAGATTATGTTTATGCCATTTCAGAATGCGCGGAGTTTTTAAGTGCTGTGTGTGTATTTATCACTTACATTTCCATACCAAAAAGGTAAAACCAGCCTAGTGCGCGTCGGGCCACGCGCAATAAAGGGTTAAAGCTTAAAATGTTCTTATCCCTTTTGAATCTAGCAAAGTATGCAATTGTTTAACCCAATCAAATTACTGGATATTCGAATGTCAATTCGAAAGTGATATAATTGTAACTAATATACCATAAAATAAAATTACATTTCCAAAGAATCATTTTAGACAGATCCTAAAATCAAGGAATAATGTTATTTGTTGACGCTATATTTGGTAAATGACAAATTAATAACGTCTATCTAGACACGCGGCAGCATTTCCAGCCAAGTTCACCCCGAGAACTGGCGAGCAGCAGCCGTGTGTTATTTTACACGAACCGTTTGGAGTCACTTTTGACCCCTCAATAACTCCAAATCTATTAAGGATAAAAAAATAATTTTGGTATATTAAGATCCTTTAGAACAACTAGAACCCCAAATTTCATAAATATGAGTGAAATAGTTATTGAGATATAAAAGTCCAAAAAACGGCATTTTCACCACTGACGGACTAGTAATCAAAAACTTAACCCACTTCCAGGTGACCTAGAAAGGTGAAATTTGGCATCCAGCATGGTAATTTTGTGTGTACACATAAAAAGTCAGAAAACAGTGATTGTTTAAAGTTTTATTATTATTTATACCTGTTACCTCAGAACTCCGTCATTTATAAAACGTCATGTATCTTTCAGGGTGGTCCCATTGTCATCAGGTCAGAATCTGATCATAAAGGTCCTGGAGAAATCGAAGGAATTCTTCAAATATTTGAGGTGCACCTGTAGCGATTTGGGTATTTTGTATAGTAACTTGTGCATTCGCTCTTGAAAAGCATCATTTGGCGAAATTTGACAAAAAGTAATGATCCCATCAAAAACATAAACGTTAAAATGGGAACCGAGTAGAATATTAAGATTAAGCGATGCTAGGTTGTTGCACAGGTTGTTGAATTCATCATGTCAGCCGAAAGACGTCCACTGCTGGACATAGGCCTCCCCTAAAGACTTCCACAATGACCGATCTTGCGCCACCCGCATCCAGCGGACACCCGCGACCTTCACCAGGTCATCAGTCCACCGTGTGGGGGGCCTGCCCACGCTACGCCTTCCGGTACGTGGCCGCCACTCGAGAACCTTTCCGCCCCAACGGCCATCGGTTCTACGTGCTATGTGCCCCGCCCACTGCCACTTAAGTTTAGCGATTCGGAGGGCTATATCGGTCACTTTGGTTCTGCTGCGGATGGCCTCATTCCTGATGCGATCACGCAGAGAAACTCCCAACATAGCTCTCTCCATTGACCTTTGGGTGACTTTGAGCCTTCTTATGAGGCCCATAGTAAGCGACCACGTTTCAGTGCCATATTTCATCACTGGCAACACACACTGGTCAAAAACTTTTGTCTTGAGACACTGCGGAATATTGGACGAAAAGATGTGCCGTAGCTTCCCGAACGCTGCCCAGCTGAGTCGGATTCGACGATTAACCTCTTTCTCGAAGTTGGACCTACCTAACTGGACAGTCTGTCCTAGGTATATGTAATCGTCTACAACTTCGAGCGTAAAGTCTCCGATTGTTAAGGGAGTTGGTGCGACATGGACATTTGACATGATCTTCGTCTTGTCCATGTTCATCCTTAGACCAACTCGCTCGGAGGCTTTACTGAGGTCATTGAGCATTGTACTTAAATCCTCCATGGTCTCAGCCAAGACTACTGTTGAATTCACCGACAAAAAAATTGAGATCTAAATGGGTGCCAAGTTCCGTAGTTTATCTGAAAAGGTGCCAAGGCTGGCATTAGATTGTTAACAGTAAATCTAATTTTTGCGTTTCATCTTAGCAGTTTTCTTAAATATCGAACAGCTTTCATGGTTCATATGAGTCTCAGATTCGTTCACTTTTCTGTCATAACTCTTATTTTTCCTTCGGTCTAACAATTGTGCCTACCGGTAAATCGGTCGCCTTGGTTCAACTCCGGAATCGAATTAAATAAAAAGGTGGATCGAATAGAAAACATCCTTGGAAGTTAGCGATATGCGCAGTGACAGAGCATCGGAGTTATCGCGTAGGCGTCTAAAGTAGGGATGTAACGGTAATATACTATATAGATAACTGCATTAAGCCGCAATAAATTAGTGCCACTGTGTTACTGGTTGTTAGTGTTACTGTAAACAATCTCGTGGCAGATTTGGCACCTTTTCAGATAATCTACGGAACTTGGCACCCATTTAGATCTCAATTCTTTTGTCAGTGAAGACGACAACCGCGCATCGCACAATCTTAAACTGCTCCCAATTTCAAAGTTATGTTTTTGACTAAAGGTTAAGAAATAATAAATGTACGTTGATCATAAAACAAGTTTACCAGTAATGTGATACTTACTTTTGTTGCTTATCAGACCTTTCTAGACTAATTGAAATAATATTTTTTATTTTATTTTTACCTATTGTTACCGTACAAACAACTAAACATCTGCAAGTAAATAGATAATTATCTTCGGCAGTGATACGAAATATAAATAAGAATCAAACGAACTTACGTAAATAGGTAAGTTCGTTTGTGATGAGAGTATCAAAGCCGAAGATAATTAAGTCGTCCCATCCCCCCAATCCAAAAATAAATACACATAAACACTCTGAAACAGTCAGGGTAACGGCGCTGGAGCCCAGGGAGGTGGGGGTAACGGAAGTGCCGTTTTCTTCCCTTTTAAATATTTTTTGCTCTGAAAGTGTGACAAGGATGGCAGCATCTCATGTACAAAACATCTATGCTGCAAGTAAATATATAATAGTTTTCGCCTGTGATACTCACATAATTGGAATCAAACATCACTAGGTAAGTTTGTTTGATTCTTACATATTACAGGAAAAATATAAGTATATCCCTCCCTAACTTGATTGAATATGTTTTTTTTCGACAAAAACATTTCTTTAAATTATGTATGTTTGTGATTTTATCACCTTTGCATGTATTTTTGTTTTGTAATGCTCCTATGAGATAAAGCTTAAAAGTACCTACTTTCAAAAAAAAAAAAGAAATCGGTTCGCGTTATAAAGAAATTATTCTTGAAGAACCAACATACATACTAAGTTATTTAGTCGCCCAAATTAGTATCAAAATGCGCCGATAGATGGTGCTGTATACATGGTGTTCAATTTCTTTATAGCACTATTAAAGTTTTTCCTACATGAATGGGGTCAGGATGGGGACACAATCGTTGTACGGAAGCCTCGGTGCGCGAGTCGGACTCTTGACCGTTTTTTACCAAGGGATCATTTTGAGACTTCAAAGAAGATTCTCTCGTATACACATTGTCAGTAAAAGCCAGCGCAAACTCCTTTCAAAATGTATCGTTTCAAAGGAATTTAGATGAAATAGAATATATTGACGACAGACACACGCTTGCGTTTGGCGCATACCGCTATCGTTCGACTTATGGTATGCATTCACAATTCTTCTATTCAGGTTATACTTTGCGACTTTGCATTTGAAATTAGATTGGAAATGTACCTAAATCAAGATTACTTTAGCAGAAAACACATAATGTCAGTACATGAAAATATGTAATCCTACTTTTAATATATTGAAAGTTTGGATGTTTAGGTGTTTGAATAAACATATTTTAAGGGATTAGATAACATTTCGTTTAGTATAGGTATACATATCACTCGGGCAGGGTTACACCAAAGGACTCTTTTTATTCTAGAAATAACATTTTTAGATTTGTCATTTTTACTATGGAAAATTACAGTTAGACCCACCTTATGCATGCTCGAAAACGTTGCGTAATTACCCGGAGATAATAACTCCCTTTCTTTGAAGTCGGCTTTTATTCCGTTGTCCTGTCCTGCAATAAAGTGACTGGTCTATGATTCATATTTTCGCATGTATTTATGGCGATAAAAGGCGGAAGACAACTTATGTTCCATTTTTTAATATTATAGACGCCTAAAATAGTTTCGTCATGATAATCCTAGCATTATTCCAGTACGAGTACAGTTGCATTCTGAAGGATACCTGGGTCCACTACTTAATCCTATGAAATATATAAACCGAAACTATTTTAGGCTTCAGTAGCATCAGTATTCATTTATTTGTTTACTACCTTTTGCCCGTGACTTCGTCGGCGTAGAACTCATTCTCGCTTTAGAATTATTTGTTTTCCCATACATCTTTCACCCTTTCCACCCCCTTAAGAAATGATTACATTAAATATGACATGATCTTAACCGCGCACGGACAAAATTTTAATAGAAATCCTATTTTCAAAACGAATCATCATCATCATCATCATATCAGCCGAAAAACGTCCACTGCTGGACATAGGCCTCCACCCCAAAGAGTAACACAATGACCGATCCTTCGCCATTTGCATTCAGTGGACTCCTGCGACCTTTACCAGGTCATCAGTCGACCTTGTGGGGGGCCTACCGACGCTGCGTCATCCGGTACGAGATCGCCACTCGAGAACCTTTCCTCCCGAACGACCAACGGTACTACGTGCAATGTGCCCCACCCACTGCCACTTAAGTTTAGCGATTCGGAGGGCTATATCGGTTACTTTAGTTCTACTGCGGATGGCCTCATTTCTGATGCGACCACGCAGAGATACTCCCAGCATAAGCCCTCTCCATTGCTCTTTGGGTGACTTTAAGTCAAAGTCAAAGTCAAAATATTCTTTATTCAAATAGGCCTAGCAACAAGCACTTTCGAATCGTCAGTTATAACATGTTGTTGGATGTAGGCACTGACTCGAGGAATCAAAGACTTTAAAAACTGTGTATGAGGTATTTATTCGCACATTAGATAGCAGAGCCGTACGGTATGGCTCGCGATTAGTAGCGGACTGTTCCGGCCGGCGATAACAAAACAAAAACAGGGTAAACGTACATATTCAAAGTACCTTATTTTCTAAATCTTAACTATACTAAGATATTATGTTGCCAACACAGAAAAAGGTATTACGTAGGAACAGAACGCGTCGCTAACATTCCCCACCCTAGTGCTGATTCAGCACTCATCTTCCAGAGAGATAGGTGCGACGCGTGCCGCAGACCGTCTCCAAGTCCCAGTGGCGGTCCTCACCTCGACCAGTCGCGTGCGCCCGTCCTTGCCGGGGAACGCCTGTGTGACCAGGCCCTTAGGCCACATGTTGCGAGGAGAGTTCGGGTCTACTACAAGGACGAGGTCGCCCACTTGCAGCGGCTTCCGTTCCTCGTGCCACTTTCTTCTCGGTAGAAGGTCAGGTAAAATTTCCTTCATCCACCTCTGCCAGAACATATCGGTCAGCCTCTGAGCCGTACGCCAGTGTTTCCTTAGATACAGGTCAGAACCATCAAAGGATCCGATAGTAGGCAGATTTGACGAGGTACCGAGGAGAAAGTGATTAGGAGTGAGAGATTCTACTCCTCCTGACTCGACAGAGACGTGCGCTAGGGGACGACTATTAACTATATTTTCTACTTCTGCCATAAGTGTGCTCAAAACTTCGTCCCGTGGTGCACGTTCATTCAAGACGACTTTAAGTGACGTCTTTACACTACGTATTAGCCTTTCCCACGCCCCACCCCAATGGGGGGTAGAGGGAGGGATAAAGGTCCATTCCATACCTTTGTTGACACCCTGGCGTTGCAGCTCTGCGGTGTCTAGTTCGCGCATCGATCGCTGGATCTCAGTATGGGCGCCCCTCAGGTTCGTACCGTTATCGGAGAACAGGTGCGACGGCCAGCCGCGTCTAGCTGCCATCCGCCGCAGCGCCATTATGAGCGAGTCTGATGTCAGCGAGGAGACCAGCTCAATGTGGATCGCGCGTACGGTTAAACAAGTGAACAAAACACCGTACCTCTTTTCCCGACGACGACCAACTACGACCTCCATTGGACCGTATAGGTCCAAACCGCAGTAACTGAAGGGGCGCTGGTGGTGCGCCATCCGTGCCTTAGGCAGGTCACCCATCCGCGGTACTTGAGGCTGACACTTACGCAACCTGCACAGCATACACCTGGATACTACGGATTTCACGGTAGGTCTAAGGCGTAATATCCAGTACCGCTGTTTCACTTCGTTGACAACGGTTTCCTGATTTCCGTGAGCCACCTGAGTGTGGTAATGTCGGATGATCAGCTTGGCTACAGGATGTCGACCATCGAGTATAACCGGCCGCTTCGCATCCAGGGCTACATCTGTGGCGGCGTCGATGCGGCCACCCACGCGCAGGAGACCCTGTTCATCAAGAATTGGTGACAAACAGATTAATCTGCTGTTGCGGTGTAATGGCTTACTGTTTTCCAATTTGGTGATATCTTCGCCGAAGGATTCCGCCTGTGCGTGCCTTAGCAATAGTTGCTCGGCGCGGTTCATTGTACTGCAATCCACTTGACCTGAAATACCCTTACATTTGTCGATGAATGCTAGTACAGTGGCCGCGGTCCGCTTTAAGCGAAGCCAAGAGGAAAACCGTAGTGGATCTGGCACTGCCAGTCCGCCTGAGCCTTCTTGTACTATAGCCACACATTCAGGAATTGTGATGGTAGACTGTGATGCGATAACATCCATTGGCCATAAAGATTCGCCTTGATACAAAAAGTTCGGGCCCGCGAACCATTCATCGAGCTGAGTGTGATCGAAACTTTCCCGCGTGGATAAATCGGCCACGTTCTGTTTGGTAGGTATATACCGCCACTCATCCACGCGTGATAGCTCGTCGATCTCACCCAGCCGGTTTGCCTCGAACGTCTTATAAGTGCGCGTATTGTTGCGAATCCAATGCAGTACTGTAGTGGAGTCGCACCAAAAAAAACGGCGGCCTGGAACTAATTTATGCTCCTTCCCTATTGTATTAGCTAGCCTTGCAGCTAATAAAGCAGCTTGTAACTCGGCCCTGGGTACTGTTAAAGGCTTTACAGGCATTACCTTACATTTACTAGCAATGAATGCCACTTTAATATTATTATCATTATCCCACCGCCAATAAGCTACAGTACACATGGCTCGAGTACTGCTATCACAAAATAAATGTAATTCTAAATTATTATAACCTGCGTCGGTCGTAGCATTCGTAGATGCCGCTACGGATTCGTAGCCGACCGTAGACGCGCTGTTGCCATGCGCGAGCGCCGAGCAATGCGGCAACGTCGCGCTCGAGTTTCCCGCGTAGTGACTGCGATCAGCTGATTTGTACCATCTAGGTATGCGTATATCGCTAATTACCTTAAGTAGCTCAATCCATTTCCGCCACTTATGATATATCTCGTCCGGAATGTAACTGTCCCAGTCAATATGGGATCGCCACGCGTCTTGCAGCATAATTCTCCCTTGAATAGTGAAAGGCGATAAGAAACCTAGTACGTCAAAAACGGACATAATAACTTTTAGCATTAGACGTTTTGTAGGTCTAATCTCACCTTTAAGTACGTCGTCTGGTATGCGTTTAAATGACATGTCGAAACCTAACATGTCCTCAGCTGGATACCAAATGAGACCCAAAGTACGCTCGCTTTCATGTTGTTGGCCGATTTTGAACCTTACAGCAGCGGTACCTAAGGTCTCCTTTGGCACGCTGTCTAAAATTGCGACGCTGTTACTCGTCCAATTCCTAATCTCAAAACCGCCCGCTTTGTGAATATCAGTGACATTCCTTACCATTTCGATCGCCATCGCCTCGTCCGGGAGGCTGTCGATGTAGTCGTCCATGTAGTGCGAGTTGACGATGGCATCGACGGCGGCGGGATGTGATGACTCAAACCGCCGCGCGTTCTTATTTTTAACGAACTGCGCGACAAAGGGCGAACAACAGGCGCCGAAAATTAGTGATGTCATTACGTACGTCTTAATGTTTTCGGTGGGGATGTTTCTCCACAGAAACCTTAGTGCGTGCTGGTCTTCTTCTCGGATCTTGACTCTTAAAAACATGTCCCTGATGTCACCTGTTACTGCGAATTTATGCTCCCTAAAGCGCAGCATTATACCTAAAAGTGATGACAACAGGTCAGGCCCTGTGAGTAAATAATGATTTAAACAACGACCATTTACCTGATTTGCTGAGTCAAAAACCAAACGAAGGTTTTTCTTATTTTTATTGTCCACGCCAAAATGAGGAAGGTAAAACGTCCTCGGCGTGACCGTGGTGTCCGTTAGTTCCCTGGCGTAGTCGTTATTTAACAAATGACTGATTCGTTCACGGTACCTTTCTGCGAATCCTTGATCCTTGCTCATTTTGCGCTCGATACCCTTTAGCCTGTTGAGGGCGCTTGGATGCGAGTCTGGCATGACGCTCGCGTCCCGCCATGGCAGGCCGACGTGCCAGCGGCCGTCGCGCAGCTCTGCGGACCGCTCCAGCAGCTCGACGGCGCGCGAGTCCTCGGCGTTCTGCCGTGGCGCGCACGTCACGCCCATCGAGTCCAGTATGAACGACCGGCGCACCTCTTCGTGGATCTGTCGCAACAGGTTGTCACCCTCTGTGGTGACCGTTCCTTCTTCACACGCTGCAATAAAAAGGTTAGACTCGGCCTCGGTGGGAGGGCGGGCGCCCTGCGGCACGTACACCTTTCCATGGACGCACCAACCTAAGGGGGTAAGGGTAGCACACGGTTCATTAGGTTTACCTACTTTAATCTGTGAAGGCAACAACAAGTGATAGTTATCTTGGCCTATCAGCAATTCGGGCTTTGAATCAGAAGTACATAATTTATCCTTTATGACATTTAAGTGAGAAGAATTAATACAATTCAAAATAGATAGGCTTTGCAACGGTAAATTTAACTCGTTAACGCAACGCATTCTTATATTATGCACCTTATTATCCATACCCGTAAGGTTCACATTCACGGCGGTCGATTCACATACTAGTTCATTATCAGTAAATGCGCCACGCACTCGCAGCGTGCCCGCGCGGCCGCGTAAGCCAGCGCGGCGCGCTAAATCCGCACACAGTAAACTGACAGACGAACCGTCATCAAGAAGGGCGGTACTCGAAAACACACCGTTAGGTCCATGAACGCGGATAGGTACCACTTTTAACAACACCTTACTGTCACTCGCGTTAATGTGCGTTAATATTTCTGGCACTGATTTGAACACGGGTTCTTGCGGTACGAGGTCGTTCATCGCGGGGCTATTGTTCGGTGCACTTGCACTTAGTAACGGCGCGGGCGCCGTGACGTCACGCGACCTGTTATTGTTTACCGGATAATGTAGCAGGCGGTGATGTGGAGCTCCGCAGCCGTCCTTGTCGCACGCAGGGGCTTTGCACGTGTCGCGCTCATGTTTGGAGATAATGCATTTGTAACATAAGCCGTTTTTCTTAACGTGCTGCCATCGCACCTTACGAAGCGCCTTCTTGAATTGTTTACATTCTGTTAGCTTATGAACATTTGTACGGCAAAATAGGCATTTAGCGTCGCCTTCTTCCGAATGCAATAAAACGGTTTGTGTGCGTAAAGATGACTGCTCGTTATGTTTGGTTTTATAGTTATCGCTGCGTGTTGTAAAAAAACTAGCCGTCGTAGAAATCTTCATTGCTTCGTCATTAAGAAATTCGGATAGAATAACTAACCTTGATTTATGCGCTTCCTTGATTAATTTGAAACTGTAGTCTGACCATTTGGATATAAGCACAGTGGGCAGCTTGGACAGAATGATGGAGACAATGTTCATGCCCTGTAGGTACTCCTCACGTCCTACTGCTCGCACGGCTTCCACAAAGTTTTGAACTTTCACTGCGAACACAACTATATCCTTATGATATTCCTGTTGAAGCGGCTGCAGTCTTTTGATGTCTTGCAGGATGCGAGAAATAATGCTGTCAGGATTTCCAAAACGTAGCTCCAACGTTGACATTACTCGGTCGGGTGACGTGGCGCTGATAAACAATGCTGCGACAGCATCTCTTGCGGCTCCGCGAAGACATTTTCGCAACCTCCATAAATTTTCTTTATCGGTAAATTTACAGACCTCAGTGGACTCGTCGTAGGCTTGTTTGAATTGTAGCCATTCCAACTGATCACCTGAAAATTCGGGTAGGTCTTTAGGCGTGCTAATGCGGCTGAGAAAACTAGCGTTGGGCACGTGATTGCTAGCGGTGGAGATGTCCTTGAGGGCACCAGCCAACAGTTGTACCGTGTGGTTAAGCGCGCTGACGGTGTGGTCGGCTGCGGCGTGCGGGGCTGAGCTGGGCCCAGCGCCATGCTGAGCAGGCTCGGCGACTTCAGGGGGCACGTACGGCGCTGGCTTCCATACTGGAACCGGAATGTGCTGCGCGCCCGTTATTTCTCCATTGTTGGGGGGTTGCTGCTGCTCCTGTTGTGGTTCCTGATGGCTACTTTGATGCCTGACCCATTCGGTTATCTCACTGCGAGGTCGAGGAGGTAAATCGCCTTCAAGTGAACTGTATTCCTCTGGGTCCTCCTCGTTTTCACTAAGTGCTGCAAGTTGCGCGTCTAAAGTCTTGTCAATTAGGTCCATTTTAATCGCAGCCTTCTCTTTTGCGGCTTCTAAAAGTAACTGTTTCCGCTTGGCTTCTTTAGATGCCGATGATTTCCGTGAACTCTTGCTGCTTGATGGTGCGGGTGCGCCGACACACGATGTGGCGGGCTTTGTCTCAGGGACGTGTTTATCTAGTTGCATCGGCTCCGATTTTATGCTACCGGTATCGGTTCTGTTCATTAAAAACCTCTTCACCATGGGATCTAATGGTTTTTCGCACGTGGTTTGGTCGCCTGACGACTTAACCTCACTTTCGGGCCTTTGTTCTCGCTCGAGCGCCGCCATTTGTTCGGTATGTACCCGACGCGCTTTTGCACTGCGTGTTTCCATTTTAGCCGGCGTACGTATGGTACTCATGATCCGGTTCGAAGACCACTTTGTTGGATGTAGGCACTGACTCGAGGAATCAAAGACTTTAAAAACTGTGTATGAGGTATTTATTCGCACATTAGATAGCAGAGCCGTACGGTATGGCTCGCGATTAGTAGCGGACTGTTCCGGCCGGCGATAACAAAACAAAAACAGGGTAAACGTACATATTCAAAGTACCTTATTTTCTAAATCTTAACTATACTAAGATATTATGTTGCCAACACAGAAAAAGGTATTACGTAGGAACAGAACGCGTCGCTAACACATGTATTAACATATATATTAATTAATTAATTATTTAGAGCAATTTATTGATGCTATTATTATTCTTCAAAATAAATATTGTTGTTGTAGACATGTCAAAGTAAGAAATTATTTTGTAGTAAAATTCACAATAGGATCGTCAAAAAATAAATAATAATAATAATAGAAAAATATATAAAAAATAGAAATCTAGACAGTTTCTAGAATAAAATCAAAATATCAAAAAAAAAGATCATATTAATATCTAACGCCATAATGATTAATTCATTAATATTTCAGTCACAATTAATCCCACGGTGTTTTATCATTCATGTAGTCATGTGTGCTATAATATGCTTTCGATATGAGTTGACGCTTTACATAATTTTTAAATTTATTAATAGATAATTCAGTTAAATTTCTTGGAAGCTTATTATAAAACTTCACACCATTACCCATGAATGATTTTCTAATTTTCTGTAGGCGAGTGGTGGGCACCGCGAGTTTGTGTTTATTTCGAGTATTAATATTATGTATGTCACAGTTCTTCCTGAAATTTACAATGTTTTTATGTACATACACAATATTATCATAGATGTATTGACAATGCAATGTCATTACATTAATGTTCTTGAACTTATCTCTAAGTGAGTCTCTATGGTTCATTTTATATATTGCTCGAATAGCCCTCTTCTGCAGAACAAAAATGGTATTAATATCTGAAGCACTGCCCCATAGTAAAATACCATACGACATAATACTGTGGAAGTAACTAAAATATACTAATCGAGCTGTCTTCACGTCTGTCAGTTGGCGGATCTTGCTCACGGCAAAAGCTGCAGAACTCAGTCTATTCGAGAGATTAGCAATATGGGGACCCCATTGGAGTTTGGAATCTAATGTTAATCCAAGAAAAACTGTACTATCCACTAGTTCCAATTCCTCATCTTTCACAATGACACTTGTTTGATTGTGCTTAACGTTAGTCGTGACAAACTTGATACATTTGGTCTTTTTCTCATTTAACAATAAATTGTTGACATTGAACCAATTAACTACTTTAGAAATAGCATTGTTTATATCTATATTAGCTTGTTGCTGTCGTTTGACTTTGAATATAAGAGAGGTATCGTCTGCAAACAATACTATATCATGGTGGGTCTTTACGAGGTATGGCAAGTCATTTATGTAGATAAGGAATAGGAAAGGTCCCAATATTGATCCCTGCGGTACACCCATCGAGACCACTGATCCTGGAGATCGCTGTCCATTCACATCGACCCTTTGTATTCTACCATATAGATAAGATTTTAGCAAATTCAGTGCCGATCCTCTAACTCCATAGTAGTGCAGTTTCCTGATTAATGTTTCATGACATACGC
Organism: Notocelia uddmanniana; assembly: GCA_905163555.1. Classification (NCBI taxonomy): domain Eukaryota; kingdom Metazoa; phylum Arthropoda; class Insecta; order Lepidoptera; family Tortricidae; genus Notocelia; species Notocelia uddmanniana. Next base: position 18,629,544 of record LR991054.1, on the reverse strand, counting down.
AGTCGAAGGCCTTGGACAAATCGCAAAAAATACCTAAGGCATCCTGTGACTCTTCCCAGGCATCGAATATATGTTTAGTTAGCTCAACAGCCGCGTCGGTTGTCGAGCGACCCCGCGTAAAACCAAATTGCTTATTATGCATTAAATTGTTTGCATTAAAATGTCTTATTAATTGGGACAAAACTAATTTTTCAAAAATTTTACTAAATGTTGGCAGCACAGATATTGGTCTAAAATTAGTGGGGTCAGAAGTGCTACCTGATTTAAATAAAGGAGTTATTTTACTATGTTTCATTAGATCAGGAAACTCACCGCAGTCAATACTGTTATTAAATACAACTACCAAGTCAGGCGCTATGACTTCTATTAGAGATTTGACAGCATGGACAGAGACTCCCCAGAGATCACCAGTTTTTTTGACATTAATTGATTTAAACGCCTTTATTACATCTGGGGTACTAACATATTCAAAATGAAGATTTCCACTACATTCCGAGGCGTTATCTTTTAACAATGTAACGGCAGACGAAGGTGAAGAATTTAATGTCTTTGTTGTGGATACTGGTATCTCAGTGAAAAATTTTTCAAATTCTGTTGCTACTTCTAAACTTGAATCTATAATTATGCCATTAATTTTTAGTTTAAGATCATTCATTTTGTGCTTTGATCTACCAGTTTCCACATTAATTAATTTCCATGTTGTTTTGATAATGTCCGAACTATTTGTAATTTTCTGGCTTATAAAATTACGTTTAGCTATATGACAATCTATTTTAAATTTCTTAGAATATTGTTTGACATGTTCCTTAAATTCATCACTCATATTAAACCGGCGTTCCTCATATAAAGCATACAGTGCTTGTCTACGTTTATGTAAGTCCTCAGTAGCCCACTCACTAAAAACTGATGTCCCACCAACCACGACCGATTTGGATGTAAAAATCGCATTATAATGTTTCATAAAAGTGTGAAAAAATGTGTGTTTAATCCTTCTTATGAGGCTCATAGTAAGCGACCACGTTTCAGTGCCATAAGTCATCACTGGCAACATACGCTGTTCAAAGATTCTCGCCTTGAGACATTGCGGAATAATGGACGAGAAGATGTGCCGTAGCTTCCCGAACGCTGCCCAGCCGAGTCGGATTCGACGATTAACCTCTTTCTCGAAGTTGGACCTACCCTGGACAGTCTGTCCTAGGTAAATATAATCGTCTACAACTTCAAGTATAAAGTGGCTGATTGTAACGGGAGTTGGTGCTACGTGCTCGTGCCTTCAAGACGAATGATTAAGCTTATTTCAGAAAATCAAATGTACTGACTCTACTCGTAGACGAATGAAGGCCGTCAAAAATATTACATGTAGATAAAATGATAAAAGTCTCGCTACGCAGTTCTTCCGTAAAACGTTGTCCCAAGAGAGCGGGTTCTTCATGTACCTCGTGTGTTGATAAGTTTTGAGACGGCTAAATACTCGATTTTTTGTTTATTATTTTGTTTTGTTGTATATAATATAGCTACAAATATTTTGTTAATTTTACTTGACAATAGTTTCATTAATAAACATACATAGGTATTATTTAAACTGCGTTCCAATATTTTATGTTAGATGCCATTTATTGCCTGGGCTACACCTAGATAATGACCCCGCGAGACACGGCAATTTTCATCAGGGATTCTCTTGCTTCTCTTCCCGTCGCTCATTTGTGAGTAACTATTTTTGACTAGTATTTACGGCAGGCTTTTAGCTGTAGCTGTGTTCATAAAAGGTAATTTTGTCCAAAAAAACTAATCAGGAGTATTTAGAGCCAGGGTCGAAGAAAGTTACGTATATTGACTGATAAAAACATTCATTTTTCTTTCAGCAGTTTTCATATGAAATTTAATTTTTTTACGCTGTTCTCTAAAACTTTATCAAAAAAAAACATTATTTTGACCAATAAATGTGTCAAACAAACTTTAACAAGTGATTCCAATAGTCCATCTAGTAAATGGATAATTTTAAAGTATAATTTGAGCATCTAGTATTCAAAATTGAAGGAAAAGGCTACCTCGTACATAATAATCGACCGTATCGTGAACCTGGCAGGGTGATAAGGTTGCAGTACGTTCTGTGCAGTAGTTGGAACATCTATCGACATCTTGATGTACAATTTGTCATTCCTTTGCTTTAACTTTCTTTCTACTATAGATATTAACTTGTCAGTGAAAAAGGCGTTTTTCGTTTCGTGTCGGCACCTAAGAGAGACCACCGCATTTATAGGCTAAAATCAAAAATATTGAAAGCCGATTTAAATAAACTCTATTTACTTTTATCAGCTACAGTACAGTGATTTAATAAAAATTATAACCTAGACCGAAATATTTTCTGTAATTGATTTATTTAAAACAATATTCATCTCAAAACTTATGAACATACGAGGTAAGTATGATGGCCGAAGGCCGAAAGCAGAGCGGCAAAGCATGCAAGGCGGGAGGCCGAGTATTCACACAGAGCGGGCTTCTTATGTAAGGCGTGGTAAGGCTGAGGGCCGAAAGCCTTTAGCAGAGAGGCGAGAGACGTGAGGCCGAAGGCTGAGCTTCCCAACAGAGTGGATTCTTCATGTAAGGTTGATGACTAAAGGGCCGAAACAGAGTGGCAAGGCATGCGAGGCCGAAGGCCGAGCATCCCAACAGAGCGGGCACCTAATGTAAGACTGAGGGCCGAAGGCCTGAAGCAGAGTGGCAATGCACGCGAGGCTGAAGGCCGAGAGTCACAGTGCCTGGACATATAAACAGAACAGAGACAAACAGACACGAATTCTTAAAACTGTTGAAATGTGTTCTGTTTCGATGCCAAGGGCCCTCAAATCCCTCCATTGATTTATCCAATATCTTTAATGTACAGATTTTCAGCCCTCTACAGCTTTATTATATGTACGGATTATTTATAAGCATAGATCTAAGGTGCTTCAACTATCAATTTTGACGACTGGGCTGCCCAGACCAAGTGATTTCTTATATCAAATAGTTTTTATGGTCTGAAGGGTCACCAATTACTTAAAAAATAATACACGACAAAATTAAATGGTACACCGACGATATAAAGTGCGCATTGAAACAGCTGTTTTTGTATTTAAGCATATGAATAAAAACAATTCCATAGTATCGCAAATTTATTTAGATTTACACGTAATACTCGTAATATACCTTATTGCTAAAAGGTTATGCTCAAAAATAGCGTCAACAATCAGAAGGAATTATGGTACTTTGGCTTTGACATATCGAAATGTCAGTTTGTTTACAATACGTCAAATTCTGCTATACTCTAAGTAAAATTTCTTGAGACGCCGTTATACTCCCAATTGGCTGATACTTAAAGCCTAGAACGGCGTATGAGGATTTAAATCACCCAGTTTCATAGACCATATTTGCACCCCCGATTTCATCCCTTGGAGGATGATTATCGGGACAAAAAGTATCCTATAAGTGAATCCAGATTATATACTGGTAGTATACAAAAAAATCTTCTTGATCTGTGCAGCCGTTTTTGCGTAAATGAAGAACAAACATGCAAACATCTAAACTTTCGCATTTATAATATTAGCGGGATATCCTAGGTACAGAACGTAACAAAAGTACTGTTTATGATAAGCAGATTTTTTGATATACATTGAGACTCCAAATGACTGCTACATTACAGTACAATCTCCGTCACACTTCGCTTGGTAGATGCCTTCGAGAGCTTCTATACCGCTAATACAGTTGCCATGTATCTAATGATGTAATTTGTGGGCTGCCTTTGACTGGCACTCCTTGATGTAATATATCAAACGTTCTACATTTGCTTAATTCCTGAACGCGTCTCTAGCGCAATAAATAAAAACCATTTTTGCAAATGTGTCAGATCGAAGGAGGTCCATTTTTATACAACAACTCTGCCAAACAAAGCTTACGGCCTGCCTGTTGGTAAGCAGAGTCAACAATTCTTCAGACGAACATTTACCTTAACATTAAATTGCTTGCGATAAATAATATTATTCATTGTTTTAAAATGAACACGACTCACCAACCCAGAGATTGAACACTAGCTGAAGTGGCTGTCAGTGTAAATCACGTTACAAGTAGTGATGTGCCGCGGGAATATTCCCGGGAATATTCCCTTTGTTCCCAGTAATATTCCCAAAACAGGGGAATAACGCAATTTTTTTTTTAATAAAGTTAGTTAATAATGAAGTACTCTGCAGAATTAAATGACTTTTGCTAAAAACCCCGTGTTATACCTACTATATACCCGTAATAGATGTTATATATAATACAATTTCAGCTTTTGTTTCGATCACAAAATCGTTTCGCTTTTTGCGATGCCGTTTCTGAGTATTATGTTTCTGTCTCTTTCTTTCAATGGCTGTCTCTCTTCCTCTAAAAAGATAAACCGTGTTACACTTGTTGAACTTGTTCAGTCTTCTAACGTATCTGGTGCTATCAACACGTGCGTAGATGTGCTTGTGACATGAGATCGAAAAGTAAAGTATTTGAACATTTCACTACTCATACAGTTAACAATAAAGTCACGTTTTGTTGCAAATACTGCAATACTGTGTATTTATTTAAAAATGCTACAAAATTCACCTATAATTCAGGCAAATGTTCCAAAACACCTGTGAAGTTCAGTGTTTTTTTTAAAGACGGAGAAAAAAATAAGTCTAACAGTGCCAAGTCAAACATCGCATGATGGTTCTAGTTGTTCTTTAGCTTCACAATCCCACACTCCAAATTGACAGATTCATCCTAGTATTTATATCGTAATAAGTACTCTACCGTTACAAAAACGAAAGTACATGATATACTACTGTGATTTTTAATGAAACTGTGATGATTTGTGTAGTTTTTGCTAATAAAAAAATATATTCTAAATTTTTTTTTATTTAACTTCCCTAGTAACTATGGGAATATTCCTGGGAATATTGGGAATATACCCCGGGAATATTGGGAATATTCCCGGGAACATTGGGAATTTACTTTCGAAAGTGAGTTAGACTGGTTAATGTGTCGGTAAATAGTTCAATGAATAAAGTTTTGATATAATTCTCAATCACACAAAATGAAAACCTATACACTTTCAAAATTCCCCAATGTTCCCTTTGTGTGGGAATATTCCCGGGAATTTTCCCACCTAGGGAATATTCCCGGGAACGGCACATTACTAGTTACAAGCATATACAAGTTATACCACAAGGTGGCTGATGACCTGCTAAAGGTTGCGGGAGTCCGCTGGATGCGGGTGGCGCAGCTCCTAAAGAGTACCACAATGACCGGTCGGTCATTGTGGCACTCTTTAGGAGAGGCCTATTTCCAGCAGTGGAAGACTTTCAGCTGATATGATCATGATGACAAGTTATACACAACGAACCTAACACTTGATACTGTTGCATTAATATTTTGTAAGCCGTCGGTATGTAAAACAATTATACTATTCTGTGTCTTCGGACTTCAACATTATGTTCGCGGTTCTATTCGATTCGACGTATTATTAATTAGCTATGACATACTTATGCCGTTTTGGAGCCCGTGCTCGCTTCCACGCGCGCAAGGTCCAACGTGCCAGAAAGAGTGCGCGCAAATATCAGATAACAAAATAACGCAAAATCGAATCTAATTGAGCTGGATTGTTAATCTTTTTAAAACGGATTCCAAAGCTGACTTTAAATTGTCAAAATTCAATCAGAAATGGCCGGACTCGATTAATAGCCCCGTCGATGCGCACATACTGTGTACACAGCGGAAATAAATCTTTAAAGCAATTCAAACTCAATTACTACGGTTTACTTTGGCCTAATGGGAAAAGGTTTCCCTTTGTTATAGAGATTGATTTAATTCGATCACTTTTGGACTTCCGATGACTATTTGTATAGGGAACGTTGACAGGTGGCTTAGTTCAATATGACTTGATTAACTTTCTAAGCCTGCATTCAATAATATAACAGCGAGAAAAGTGAAAAAAAGATACTACAAGTAACTTTAGGAATTATTAAAGTGAATGACTAGATAGTCGCATTCATTACAGTTTTGTGCGTGCTCGTTCACTAAACAGATCGCTTCAAACTAGTACAATCCCGCAAATGTACTACTTGGGTCTTTTAGTTCACTTAGTTCACTAAGTACACTACAGAGTCTATCTCATCAACGAGAGGGTTGCTGCCGTTCCGTACTATTCCGCTCTGCTCTGTTAGCTATTGCATTGCATGTGGTGTAGTTCGGTTGGCGAGGATATTGGTTAATGTACTAATTATACTATAGAGTAAATACAAAGCGGAATAGGTCGTTCCAGTACAGTGATTGGATTTTATTCTTTTTAGTTCCTAGTACATGCCTAATTCATTATGCATAATTAAGTAATTGAGGGTTCATATCAATTACGAAGCTTAGCATTAAAAATTGTGTATTATGGCCGTTCTAAGTGATAAACAGTAACCCCCTTATTCATAAAATTTAGCAAACCTCTGTTAACTAAAATTTATTTTGTCGCTTTTTCACAAACATAAGTGACAAATAAGGACCAACAAACTTTAGCGCTTGTTAGCTAATATAGGTTTGATGGACGTTTATGAATAAGGGGGTAAGTATTCTTATTTGATTTTAACTGTCATGCGCTAGCTTCACGCGCATCAAGCTAAAGTGTCAGAATCCTCCGGATGAGTTACTTCGTTTTAATGAATAATACGTTTTAATTTGATCAATCAAAGAACTTCACCGAATTAAATACAAGTCGACAATCAATCGCGACGTTGGTTTTTTGATATTAACTCTTTCAAAATGTTATATCACGCGAGCGGCGGTAGCCCTGGTACAGTCAAGAGCAACTTGCCCTGACCTAATAAGAACCCCTTCAAAAAAGGAGTGTAGTTTGGGTTGTTCGCCGCCGACGTGTTATAAAATAATATTGTGTATTAAATATTTTACACCCTGGTTCTACTGTACGATCCCGATCCATTTGAAAAATCTTGGCAAAAGAACTATGATTACGTAGTTATGTTTGAGATTTCAAATAAGTTCAGGCATATTTTTGCATTTATAAGTCGTATGGAAGTGTACGATATGTGAGGTTAAACAACGTCGGCCCAGTTGGCCAAACTGTTGGATGGGCGATCGCTTTAAGTGGTTACTAACTGAGCGCTCCCTGACTTTAGAAGGAACGCTAAGCCGTTGATTCCAGTTGCTGTCTATGACTTCAGTCAGGAACAGCTAAATTGCCCAATTACTTGACAAGCCCAATAAGTTTTATTTTCTCCCTCGGGTTTGAAGGGTAGCCGCTTGCGTAAAGACCAGTGCCTACGCCAGTTCTTGGGATTAGGTAGCGGACCCCGGGCATCCATCAGGTTGCCGCTGTACTAGGGATAGAGCGTTAGGATGAAGATGATAACGGAATATTAGAATGAAAACACCCGATCATACGTATTATGCTCGTAAGTTCAACGCCAAAGATTTATACAAATGAATAAGGTGCAAAATTCTTAGACAAACTTATCGTTGACGGTATATACAACGTCAAGTGCTTAAGGCTAAATAAAATGCATCAGAGACGACGCTTCCACGCTTCATCTCGTAATCTCGTTACGACAACTTTTGACGTTAACGCGCCAAAATCAAATCACGTCCGAGGCACAAACAAGTAATATAAGCGGTCGAAAATTGCTGGGTTTTATTACCCGGAACGGCCGCCATCTGACAGCGGGCAAAGTTTCATTTTTATGAAAAACTTGTAAGTAGCTCCTCGCTGATCCAAATAATATATCGATTATTATATTACGGCCAGTGAAGATTTCATTTTATTACGACCTGACGGATGCCGTGGACCGTTTAGGGTACGAGGGTGAAGAATTAAAGTTTGGTAAGTAAAATGCGGCAATTACTGGGTCTGTCTTAATATACGCATGGAATTCAAATCAAATTTACATTTTTAGTGCACACTCGAGCAGAGACCTTAGGCGTCTGCGTTGGGTACGGTGGCGCGATAGTCGTGCTACGAGTATCAGGCGAGTAAAGATCAACAACTCTCGTTTATCCAAAAACTCTCATAACATGCTCACTGCCAAAGAGTTCGTAGTACTACGCTCGTTCCCGTTAATATGCGAAAAGGGAGCGGGGTCATGGCATAGAAATTTAGGCGGCATCTAACGCGCGGGGCACTGCTACACTCATCACCTGTTGTCTCAAACGCGGCCTTAGTCTAGAAACAAGTGGAAGTGAGCGCGCGTGTCATACTACCATTGATTTCATTTCAGTACGTTTAGTCTGATAGACTCCCTGATTTATGTTGAGTGCTTAGAAAAGTCATTTGGAATAAAAAAAAGTCATTAGGCACAGCCCAATCTTGGCTACTTAAAGAGTTGAATTAGACATTGTTAGTTTCTGTAAATGTGAAGTATCTAACTATACTCCGTTTTTTTCGAAGTATGAAGTACCGGTAAACTAGTTAGGGTTAGTTTGATTCGGGGGGTGATTTTTATCGCACCGGTGGCACTGAAATTCCGTACATTACCTTGTTGTTTACTTAATTACCTAAATTTACCTCATTGCCAACAGTACCGCTTTAATGTTTCATTCTAAATGATCAAAGAAGCCTCATCTTAGCCTTTTTAGCCCGGTTATAGTAAATGTACGGAACGCGCATTTGTTCCTTACATAGAATTTCTATGGTATAGTACTCTATATTTAGAAAAAAAAGATAGAGTATAGCTATGCTGAACATATTTATATACATTTGTAAAAAAGATAAGTATTCATTCTTACATATGACAAGTTGCTTATGTTCGCGGGTGTCAACGATATTCCTTAACAACTAGCAAAAATGTTAACTCATTAAAACTTTAAATTGACATCATCGGAACTTGTCTAAATTAGCATCTAAATTGAGTTTTAAGGAAAAATACCCTTTTGCGCATAGTTCGTACCTATCTTCAAAAATCTATATATAATAGGTCACTTCCAAGGGTCGTTTGGGAAAGTTCGTGGTTTATCTTTTATCACCTTAATTGAATTTGTCGGAAAAGGGTCCGTTTAACACCTTATTGTTTTTTAAAAAGTCCCATTATGAAACCGAAATGAGTTTCGCTTTTACTTTAGTTGTTTAATTTTATGAGGGCGGCGTACCGCCCGGTGATATACTTAAAGTCGTTAAAGGAAATTAGGTGTCTAAAGTTTTAGTGATAAACTGTTGGTGAAGATACACAGGATCTTTGAAAATAATGTCTATTCTATTACTAAATTAAAAATATTAGTTTTGTAAATATAATTATATTGATTGATTGATTAAATATATAGAATTTTAAACTGAAGAATAAAGAATTTGAAGGCCTATAGAAACCCCCTCTTTCCCCCCCTGTTACATGTAGGGGTAGGGATGCCCCCCTAGTTTGATATTCTTTTTGTAATTTCACATCATATTTCTATAGCGGTTATAACATATACTCTTTCATACCCATTATTGTAGTGGTTTAAGTCTCCAAGTAAATCGGCTGTGACATACGGACGGACGGATGGATGACGAATCTATAAGGGTTCCGTTTAGGCCATTTTGGCTACGGAAACCAAAATGGAAAATGTTATATGAATTAAATCACTGAAAAAAATTGAACTCAACTGCTTCATTCCAATATCCAACAAGTAAGAGACAATTAAACTTGATTATTCGATTTAGAATTATCTTTCTTCGTATGAAGTTTTGTCAAAAAATTACTTTATACTTTTTCATAAATAAACATAGGATTTCCCAGAAAAATTCCTACTTTTACCAAATAAGGAATCAGTTCAGTAATCAGGATTTATTCCCCTATCGAAGCACAACTCCAATATTTGTATGCGGGCCGCAGAAAATGTATGATAATTTATTTCGCCGACCCGTTGTGAAACTTTCACGACCCACGAAAATTATTTCACTGACAGCCGACACTGATCTGCCACGCAGGTGCAAATGAATTATTCTTATTTTTTTCAACTATAAAATTACAAATAGTTATGTTTATTTACTAATTCAAGGCTCTTCAAAGTTTTTGGTAGTTGGTGCATTTTATAGCTAAGAAAGATGATAATAATGGATTTTTTTATAGTGTAAGCTATCAACGTAATCTTAATGTATTCAGTTAAGTCCGTGTATTATTTACTGCTTGTAATGAAAATGAATCATAGCTTGTAATTCAACATCCCTGTATGTAAGTACGAGTATAAAAGCGATTAGTATAGTAAATAATATTTAGTGGTTTATCTTGTGTAGTTTTTCTCATTTTCTTCTTTTTCCATAATCGAAACATATTTGACGTCTTGACATGACTTTGTCGAAACTTTTTTAATAAACCCACGTAGAAGGCATGGAAAGGGCCGTGTCGGATATGAAAGTAAAACTTCATCGATAAATATTGTTATTTATTTTGGTCTTTGTTGCCAGCTTGTGCTACGAAATAATGTATTCTAATAAAATTCTCATTTGTTCAATAGTTGCGAGTTTTGAAATTCTTGCGTTTTAGCACCATTACCCAAAATCTAGGTCCTAGATATATAGATTGTGCCTTTATAATCAAATCAATTTAGTAACATCAATATGTATGTACAGTCAGCGTCAGGAAAAAATTACCCCCCCCCCCCCCGTAGCCTAATGACAACTGAAACATAATTTCCTCTACTTAGCCACATGTTCACTGATCCGATGATTTCTGGTTCAAATCCACAAACCGACACCATTTTTTTGTATTTTTAAATTTTTAACTAAAAATTAAAACTATAATTATATAGGGAGAAATATAAATAAAACCACTAATTGGATAATTATTTTTATATTATCTTAAAAACACTTAACTCGAACAATACTTATTATAATTTTATTTTAGCATAGTTTATTAGTATGATTAATTATTATTTATCTTAAATTTACACTTGTTTCATTAGTAAACTGTGACCTACCAAGGCGCAAAGCCATTTTGGTTAGTCTCACAGCCAAGTATAAAAAGTAAACATATAATTAAGTATTCAGTCACTTTATTTATTTTTATTAGAGTTAATAAATCAGCAACAAGCCATTATTATACTGTTGGTTATTTCAAATGTTTTTTACCTCCAGGGTTGCTAATAGAAGCATAACTCCCACGCTAATTATTCGTCCTCCAATTTCTACGAGCATGGATCCATAGAGGAGATTTTGGGGATAGCTCCAGTATAAAAGTATTGTATGATAATATGATAAACATAAACATTGTTTATTTTAAAATAATATGAAGAGTAAATCACAATTAAAAATAATTGTTTTAACTAAATCACACTGAGTGAGTAAATTCTAAGAAACTTACCGCTTTATTAATTTCAAGTATAATTCTTTTAACTAATGTTTTTTTTCTTACGACTATCGAAACACAACTTTTTTTTATTTCATAATAGTTGTCAATTGATCCATCTTAAAATCTGGTATGGTAACGATTGAAAATGACGTGAGAATAATAGTCAAGATGTTTCTATATCAACGCACTACTATATATGAAGTCGCCTCGAAACTCAATTTTTTCAACTCAAACGCAAAACGAGAAAATCATGCTGATCTCGACCTTTAACATATTTGGTTAAAGTCGTTGTTAGTCACTTTCGGAAATAAAACGAGGGTAATGCAATAATAATAAACAAAGACCGACTATTATCTACACAGGCCCTCTAGACAGAGACGCAAGGACATAAGTTATTTCTATTCATTGGTAAACTGTGACCTACCAAGGCGCAAAGCCATTTTGGTTAGTCTTACAGCAAAGTATAAAAAGTAAACAATTAGGTATTATAGGCAAACGTGTTAAGAGTTCTATATGGCTTTATTCAGTTACTTAATTTATTTTATCAGAGTTAATAAATGAGTAACAAGTCACTATTATAGTGTTGGTTATTTCAAATGTGGTCACTAGGTCGCAATTACAATCGTCTACATTTAATCTAATTTTTGAAAGCACAGACATGAAATCGGGAAAGGTATTTCTATGACATGCCAGGGTCATCATATTTACAAACTCTTTCGAATCAAAAAGAACAAAGACAATAAGAACAAATACGTAAGTTATTTCTATCTTTAAGAGTTGATGCAGCAAAGTCATTCATATTTTTACACTGTATCGTAAGTACTCAGTGGCGCAGCGGTATCTTAGCCGGTCTAAAGTTTGAATGAGGAGCCCATGAGAAATCGTCAGATCTGCACGGCTTGCACAAGACAGCGCGCGAGCTGTCTCTTTCTACTTGGTACAGTTGGTACACAAAGAAAAAGCCGGATAGTCTAGTCTATGTCGCGCGTGAGATAGCTCGCGCGCCGCCTTGTGCTAGCCATGTTGAGGATCGAATCCCAACCGTGGCAATAGAAATATAAAAGGAGAAAATGACTTTTTGAAATAATTGTTTTATTGTTGGTAACGCCGAATCTCGTACATTAATTAGCTTTGCCTTGCGAGTTATAGTTTTAAATTAAGGGGGTCACGTTTCACTGACGCTGACTGTACTATATTATGTAAAATGGCCTTAGTCGATTTTCTTAGACTGCGGCGGTGGCAAACAAGCTTACGACCTACTTGGTAGTAAACACGGCTGTTTATCTACGTAGAACGAAACGTGTATGATAGCGGCCATATTGTGTCAAAAAGATTCTGACGACATACCGAGCTCTCATTGGCTACTGCCTTGTCTGCCAATGGACGACAAACATCAAAATAAAGTGACAAATAAAAATAAAATGGCGTCTCCTCGGAATTACGTCTAGTCGTTTCTGATTTTTTTTTTAATTTTTGCAAATGTTGTTATTTAATTTGTAGTATTGATAGATTACTATGCAATAAACAACCGGAACAGTGTGTGGCTAATCGAAAATTCATCTGCAAACGCGTAATAACCATTGTTTGAACAACAAATGGAAGATAGTGAAGTGCGTCGTATGTGGCATGCCATGCAAGTTCTCATTTTGAAATATGTACGAGTGTAGTGGTTGTAAAACGTAGAACTCTGTGAAAGGACGAAGATATATCGTTTTCCCGGATATGATGTAAGGTACATAAAAAAATAAATCTGTTGATAAGTTAATTGTTTGTTTAATTTCATATAATACGGCACAACATAGTTCACGGTATTTCAATTGAACACGAGTTTCATTTTACATCGGACGTTGGTGTTCAATTGGAAATGCCGTGAGCTTCTACACAAAGTTAAATTTAAATGAGCTATATATATTTATCGTTGGATGGTCACAGTAAGTTCCATTGCCACAGTGTCATTAAATAATTAAAAAAAATTAACGTCAAAAATCTACCAGCGGGTAGAGATTAAATATGGTTGCTTACGGTCTATATTTTTGGTTCGTGAGTTGGCGGTCTGAACCCTTACTAGTCTGTGGTAGTAAATAGACACCATCGCCCGTGCACGCTTGTGACTCCAGAAAAATCGCAAGCACTTTACCAACCCAATATTAACTTGAGGATTCGGTGTATTGTCAGCTAGAGACATGCTAGCCCCTCACTCTCAACAAAGGGTATCCTAGGGAGCTATGGTGACCTTATTCACCACCAGGAACATAATACATATACTCTTAGACTCTCTCATCAATTTAGGTTTTTAAGAAATAAAGGTACATACATAATACATTCTTAAAGGCCGTACGCCTGTTTGCTACCGACGTGATATATAAAAAAAAACCGACTAAGTGCGAGTCGGACTCGGCCACCGAGGGTTCTGTACAAAAATAAAAACGGAAAAGAGTCCGACTCGCATTTGGCCTGTTTTTAATATTTGTTGTTATAGCGGCAACAGAAATGCATCATCTGTGAAAATTTCAACTGTCTAGCTATCATGGTTCTTGAGATCTAGCTCGGCGAGTGGCAGCCATGAAAAAGGGCTAAAATATCACGTTTTTTGTATGGGAGCCCCCCTTAATTATTATTATTATTTTGTTTCTAGTATTTATTGTTATAGCGGCAACAAAAATACACAATCTGTGAAAATTTCAACTGTCTAGCTATTACGGTTCTTGAGATACAGCCTGGTGACAGACGGACGGACGGACGGACAGCGAAGTCTTAGTAATAGGGTCCCGTTTTTACCCTTTGGGCACGGAACCCTAAAAAGTAGCAGCTATTTCAGGGAAATAGGCAAAAAGAAATCTTCTAATGTTCTCAATTGATTACACATAGTTAACTGAGCCTGGGAAAATTAATCCGATTCATAGACGAAGAGGCTTTTTTGCCAAGAAATGTGAAATGTGTGTGAATTAGTCATGAGCATCAATACTCAATCAGTGGGGATTAGCGGATGGTCTCCATTTGTCTTTATGTCAATGCCTTGAGCCAGCTTGCGACGAATTCAGATAAAAGACTTTCGGAAGCCAATAAATTGGGCATCAGTGGACGAAGTAGATATATTTATACGTAAAAGTGTGAAGGTGAAATTTATTGCGTAAGATAAAAAAAATGCGTAGACTTAACGATGAAGATAAACACCCCAAGGAAATATTGCGTTAATGGTTACTCGATATATATGTAGGATGGTCTTCTATTAATTCTTATTATATATGAATTCTTTTTCTATTCATTTTTCGTTTAACTGCCATTGTAATTTTGTAGCTGTTGGCCTAGTAGTTATTTGTCGGCCTGTTTAGCCTAGTTGGTAGTGACACTGCCTACAAGGTTAGAGGTCCCAGGTTCGAATCCCCATAATGGTATTATTTTCTATGGTGTGCGAAAGTATTTGTTCCTGAGGCTTGTATATATTATATCAATTAAATATATCGTCGTCTAGTACCCATAACACACGCCTTATTGAGCTCACTATGGGACTAGTTCGATTTGTATAAAAAAAAATCCCCTAATATTTATTCATTTATTATTTATTCTTATTCAGCAAAATATAGTACATTACTGCAGAGGCCGTGAAGTAAGGGATCGCTGGACGAGTTTGGGATAAACGGCCGAGTCGTAGACGAGGCCGGATAAAACGAGTCCTGCAATCCCTGTTCCCGCCGAGATTAGTATAGTACTTTTCTCAAATATGTAAAAAAAAAAACCTACAATGTAAACAAAACTAAAAAATACAAAACGTCCAAAAATAGCATAACATCACGACAAATAACGGAAATTAAACAAAAACACGAAAAATGCTACAAAAAAATCCAAAAAACACGAAAAAAACCAAAAATATCAAAATAATTAAACATAGGAACATGAATAATACTACAAACAATACCAAAAAACATGAAAAAACAAAAAAAACTGATGAAAAGTACAAACAAACATGAAAAAACTCTAAAAAATCCAGAAACATTAAAAAACAAAAAAAAAACGCTACAAAATAACACGAAAAAACCAAAAAAAAAATACCAAAATTCACGAAAAATTCGAAAGAAACAACAAAAAATACGAAAAAAGCTACAAAAATACAAGCACGACTTAAAAAACACGAAAGAACTAAAAAAATACCAAAAAACACGTAAAACTTATAAAAAAGACTAAAAACAAAACAAAACTGACGAAAAGTACAAAAAATTACATAAAAACTTTTAAACAGTCCAAAAATATCAAAAAACACAAAGAAACGCTATTTTGTAGCGTTTTTTGTGTTTTTTGATATTTTTGAAAAAACTTTTCGAAATCCAGAAACATCGAAAAACAAAAAAAAGACGCTACAAATTAACACGAAAAAACTGAAAAAAAATACAATTATGTTGTCTGGACGGCCGGAGGTCTTCTTAGAAGTAAACACCGATGTCGAATAAGTGTTTTATTAATTAATTTACAATCGAATTTACGAGTTACAATAATACGCGGAGGTTAACCGATACAACAGAGCAATTTGGAGCTCGGTGTAGGTCACGGAGTATGGTCGAATGCTGACTGACTTCTGCTGACTGGAACTCAGGTATTTATCCTTGCTCGGCTGGGTCATTATCTAATGACGCATGGGGATGTGTCACGTAGACGGTTCTGGATAATTCTCTGAATATATACCATTAGCACTATTGTTTATTTGCGCATCACTATGTTATCAGCTCAGGAATGCGGCGCCGTCGGGAATGCTTTTGGGTTCGTATTATGAGCTGGCTGGAGATAACGGCTGGGGTGAAGTCGTCGGCCCGTCGTTTCTTAACTATACCAAAATTCACGAAAAATTCGAAAGAAACAACAAAAAACACGAAAAAAGCTACAAAAATACAAGCACGATTTAAAAAACACGAAAGAACTAAAAAAATACCAAAAAACACGTAAAACTTATAAAAAAGACTAAAAACAAAACAAAACTGACGAAAAGTACAAAAAATGACATATAAACTTTTAAACAGTCCAGAAATATCAAAAAACACAAAAAAACGCAACAAAATAACAAGTAAAAACTTTAAAAAAATACCCAAATTCATAAAAAATTCGAAAAAAACAATTAAAAACGCGAAAATTGGTACAAAATTTTAGCACGATTTAAAAAAACACGAAAAAACTAAAAAATACCAAAAAACACGTAAAAACTAAAAGTAATACCAAAAAACATGACAATACTAAAAACCTGTCGAAAAGTACAAAAAATATGAAAAACTTTCAAATAGTCCAAAAACATCAAAAAACACGAAAAACCCTACAAAATAACAAGTAAAAACTTTAAAAAAAATGCCAAAATTCATAAAAAATAAATAAAAAAACAACTAAAAACACGAAAAATGCTACAAAATTTAAGCACGATTTAAAAAAACACGAAAGAACTAAAAAATACCTAAAAACACCTAAAAACTAAAAGTAATACCAAGAAACATGACAAAACCAAAAACCTGTCGAAAAGTAAAAAAAAATATTCCGCGTTATCGTACAACGTTTTACAGTACATATGGCTCTTTAAAGTTTCGACATATGCACGTAATCTGCTGATTATCGCACTCGGGTGGTAACGTAGCACCATATATACTGTAAAAGTATCTTACCTACTTTTATTTACTTTAAAAAAAAGAAACATTCAATTTGATAAGCAAACATCGTCTGTGATGTATAATGCCCTATTCATTTATTTAACCACAAGTAACTTTTGGCACGTCAGAAATAACTTCTTCAAAGTAAATCTAAACTTTTGCTTTTGTTCCAAAACAGAAAACTCGCGAACTAACTGGGTATGTTTGCTCCTGTTTGTACTTTGGGCAACAAAAATTCCGCTCAATGGGAACTGTTGCTCAATTTCAATACAAATACATGAAAATAGTTCTAAAACTCGTTAGTTGTTTATTTGTTTGACAGACAATACCCATATAAACATATCTACAAATGTAGTGAACCTGTAATATTTACTTTATTGGTATATTAATTGAGCACACTTAATGGCTCCTCTACATGATGGCCCATCCTACTGGCCCACTAAGATGGGCCAGCGTGTGGAGAGGGTAGTGCTGTCGGATGGCTTATGGCGCGGCGGGATGGCGATGTGATGGCCGCGGTGTCGGTTTTTCGGCCGCACATCAAAGGGAGTGGGCCAGCGATAGCGGTACGCATTTACACGTGGCCCATTCCGCAGTGCGCGGTCGACCGCGGTTGAGTGTGGACGTTCGTGCTGTGTATTTTTTTTAAATCGAAAATGACGTGTACGTGGCCTCAACACGAAACAATAAAGTTTTTGGAATTATATCGCGGAGAAAGCGTAATATGGAACCCCAAACATAAAACCACAAGGATGAAAATCGGCCAAGAGCATGTCAGGCCATGCTCAGTGTAGGGTTCCGTAGTTGCCCAAT
Organism: Notocelia uddmanniana; assembly: GCA_905163555.1. NCBI lineage: Eukaryota > Metazoa > Arthropoda > Insecta > Lepidoptera > Tortricidae > Notocelia > Notocelia uddmanniana. The sequence goes on along the minus strand of LR991054.1, from coordinate 18,611,807 downwards.
GAACTGGGCAACTATGGAACCCTCGGCCAAGAGCATGTCGGGCCATACTCAGTGTAGGGTTCCGTAGTTGTCCAATGAACTTAATAAAAAAAAATCAATAACAAGCATAAGGGAATACTTTCGCAGCGTTTCATACGTCTTTTACTAAGAAGAGAAGACTTTTTAAGATAACTCAAAAACTGCTTAACTGATCATGTCCGCTATAGTTTTTATTGAAAATCTTTAGCAAGACTTTTATGTTTTTTTTTCATAATTTTTGGACCCATAGTTCAAAAGTTAGAGGGGGGGGGGGCATTTTTTTTTCTTTTGGAGCGAATATTTCCGAAAGTATTCACCCTATCAAACAATGTTTGATGAAGGCCTCTATTCATTTTGAAAGACCTACCTATCCGACAACATCACACACCATATGGTGAAGCAAAATAAAAAAAATCATCTCCACTTTACGTGTAGGGAAGGTACCCTAAAAAAAAAATGTTTTTTTTTGATGATATTTTACGGCTTTGTCAGTTTTATTGATTTATATATCGACACCAAATTGCAGCTTTCTAGCACTAACAATCACAGAGCAAAGCCTCGGACAGACAATCGTACAGACAGATGGACGTGGCGAAAGTATAAGTATTCCTACTTAACTACGGAACCCTAAAATTAACGCTAATGCTTCGACGTCCATCTCGCAAGACGATTCAATTACAACTGAATGTCGCCATCGTGTAGTGGCGTTCAACCATCGCATTGCCATAGCGCTGGGCCATAGGATGGGCCATCATGTAGAGGAGCAATATTTCTTGTGTAATATTTTTACAATTTATAGGATTTAAGCTATTACCATCGAGTCGCATGGTCCAAAAGTTTTGCCCAGAAGCATGAACGTAATTGAAGCTATGAGTGTATAGTCAAGCCAAGAGTCTAAAGATTGACATCATAAATCGTCCTCTATGTTGTGCACGTAACTAACAACTGTCGTCCGACCGCTGTTGGTTTCAGCTTTGCCTAAGGAGTGTACTTGTAGATTTCGTAATTGTTTTGCATCGTCTCCGCTACCCAAAGTTAGCCTGAAGAAGATAGCTTTCTAGCGGTAAGGCCATTTGCTGTTTATCGCAGTTCATGATTAATTGAAGTTTGTTTTCATTTGTGTATGATATTATTGGCGTGCAATATGGCTGTGAATGGTTGAATGGTCTACATGAAGATGTTAATAAGCAAAACAAATCAAAACAAACAAGCCTAATTTTATATTTTTGCAATAACCTTTATTGCGTTATCCTTTGTGTCGGGATTTTATCCAGGCTATGATCCTAAAGTGAAAATAATTAGTTTGGTAACCATTTTATGCATTAAGTATTACAATTGTGATACCACAAAAACATATCATAATCTGCAAGATATAAAAAAAAGTTTGGTTTTCCTCAAAACCATTTTTTTCAACAGTTTCCTTCAAAAAGGAAAAATCTCAAGATCTTTCATGATTTCCTATTTGACATAATATCTAAAAAAAATTATATTTCGCACCCCCTTATATTCGTCGTAAATAAAAAAATCGTTTGATTTTTTCCATTTTCCACACACGTGGATTAGATTGGTTACAACTAGCAACTGTTCCAAATTTAAAATTGATGGAATGTGTAGGCCCTGAGATATATAACATGTATGTATGTATTTATGTATGTATAACACTTTATTGCACAAAAAAACAATAACAATCGAAACAAAATAACAAAATGTAAAAGTACAAAGGCGAACTTATAAGGGATCTATTCCAGCTAACCTTCGACAAAATGAGAAAAATAAATGTAGTACACAAAGGTGACAAACTAATTTTGCACAAACACGGATATTTAAGAAAGCAATTTTAGATTATGAATACACGTAAAACTAATAAGCTTGTATACACTATAACATAACTATTCATGTAAATATATACTTGTATATATATATATATATATATATATATATATATATATATATATACATATATACCACATTATATATCCATCCATCCATATCAGCCCTGGGACGTCCACTGCTGGACATAGGCCTCCCCCAATTTCATGGGGGGTAAATGCCATAATCGCCACGCTTGGCATGCGGGTTGGCGATCGCAGTATCTCCACCGCACTCAAGGAATGCTGCTGCCCATTCCCCGGTGGTCTTGGTCGTAGTTTTAGGACATACCCAGGTCCAATATTATATATATTTATATATATAATATAGAATACACACATATATACGTTTTATACATAAATGCAGGATAAATAATAAATAAGCATTAGTATTCAATATTTTCCATAGTCCATAGTCAGGATTCCGAAAGCCACAACTTTTTTAGTCTGTCCTTAAGCGAGGCAACAGACTGTGATTGCCTGATAGATACCGGCAACTCATTCCATAATGAGATAGAATAGGCAGTGAAGGATTTAGAATAACTTCGCGATTTTCTGGATGGAACGGCAAGCGATAGATTGGCACTAGACCGCAGGCGGTGACCGCTGGCGGCGGCCATAAAACTAAATCTTTCGGAAAGGTACTGTGGTGATGCAAGATTGAATAACACGTTTTTATTTAATCGTATGGCATTTATTTACGAACCGTGAGATCTACGAGAAGACAAGTACGGTTGCCAGTTTTTGTTGCACTTTTAGCACCACCCAGGGCTCACGTGCAGGGTAACGGTGGGTACTCCCTACGGACGTGGTGCAACTTCGAACCCCCTTTGTCAAGTGAGTGGGCAACTTGACTGTTAGAAGTTCTCAAGCCGCCCGAAGGCCCCTAACTTGGCTTAACGACTGCTGTCGTAAACAGCAGCCGGGATCAACGGCTTAGCGTGGCTTCCAAAGCACGAGAGCGCTCAGTTAGGAACCACTCGAAGCGGTCACCCATCCAAGAACTGACCTGCGCCCACATTGCTTAACCTCGCATACCGCACGCGGTAGGCGGGTGCCGCTGGGCCACGAGCGCTCTGAAAATAACACGTTGAAAAGCAACGACAGAACATGTACATCTCTGCGACGGCGAATTGGTAACCAACCAAGTTGCGAACGGAAGTGGGACACGTGATCGTACTTTCGCAGGCCAAAAATATAACGAATGCAAACATTTTGTAAGCGTTCAAGCTTGCCAAGCAGCTCCTCTGTAAGATCCACAAACGCAATATCGCCGTAATCAAAGAGAGGAATTAAAAGGGAACGAGCAATTGAAATTTTTGTAGGGAGAGGAAGAAAACTCTGCAATCGCCTCAAAGAGTGTAGTGATGCAAACAACTTCCTACTGGTCTCCGCAATGTGAGATGACCAGGACAGTGTCTGGTCAATGATGATGCCCAAATTTTTGACTGTAGAGGAGAGAAAGATTGTTGTTCCATCAAAAATAACATCAGGCAACACCATATTAGACAATTTGGAGACAAAATGAGGTCTTACAATGACAATTGCTTGCGATTTCTTTGCATTAACTTGTAGTCCAAAATTGGAGGCACAAATACGAATTGTTTCTAAGTCGCTATTTATAATTCTAAACATAGAAGGGAGGTCGTCAACACATGCTGCTGAGTAAATTTGCAAATCGTCGGCGTAAAGGTGATAGTTCGATTTTAAAGATTTAGTAATTCCTTCAATAAAAATGGTAAAAAGAAGAGGAGATAACACCCCTCCCTGAGGGACACCAGCGGAAAGATCGCACCATTCGGAAAGCCGATCGTCGATCCTGACCTTCTGCCGTCTCCCAAAGAGGTAGCTATGAAACCAGGATAAAGTCGTTTGAGAAAAGTTAAGTGTACCAAGTATACCTAAAATAATATCAAAATCAACAGTATTGAATGCACTACTAAAGTCTAAGAGAACAAGAAGTGTGAGTACTTTGTTTTCTATATTGAAGCGAACGTCGTCCTTGAAGTGACCTTAACCAATGCCGTGACAGTGCTATGCCCGGGACGGAAACCAGATTGGAAAGGGTTTGAACATTTTGTGCCTATTCAGATGTGATAGGAGGCGACGATTGACAAAGTGTTCAACAACCTTGGACAAAAGTAGAAGAATGGAGATGGGACGGTAATGAGAGAAAGAAACCGGACTAGAGATTTTGGGTAGCGGGATGACGTGGGCGTTTTTCCAAAAGGACGGAAAAGTACCCGAGGAATAATTGATAATGTGTGAAAGGATAGGAGCAATGTTATCCGCCACGAGCATAACCATGCCCAAACTAAGGCCATCCTCACCAACGGCTTTCGTCTTAACAGTTTTCAAGATGGCAAGGGTTGTGACAGATAGACAGCCAGCCAGACAGAGTCGCATCATAAGGGTTCATTTAGTACAGGGTCCTTAAAAACATAGGTAAAAAAAATTGTTACCAAATCACCTTTCTTTTTCCTCTCGTAAGCATATTACTGCCGTATTTTTTATCCGAAAAGTATATTTTTTATTTTAGAATAATCTACAATAACTAGGTTTTCTTACGTTTTTGAAATAATGATCCGTTTTGACAACGAGTAAAAATATGTGTTAACCCTATTTTTGCAGTGTTGAAAGCATGATTAAATGGTGAAAACGTGCATGTCCAGCCAACACCTTCTTAAATCTTAAGTAATTTAAAGTGATAACACAATTTAAGCACATTATAACGGTACAACTCCACGGGGACTTCCTTTTAATTTCACCGCTGAGCCGCCACAATTGCTCAAAAAGCCTGGCCTTTATACTGAGTGCAACGGAAATCATTAGAGCGGCAGTGACAGTAGTACTGAGGCAAATTGCATCATCACCCTAATTGTCGCAGTAATTCTACAATCTGTATACTTTACCTAAAGTATACAGATTCACTCACCTGAGTGAAACCAGATAGTTAAGGGTTATAACATTTATTTTCTCCTTGAACTGAAACTGCACAGTTAGGAAAATTGGGGTTTATTTCATTAAACAATTTTTATTGGAAGCATAGGTTACATTACAGGTTTTAATAGTGGGCGTCCTATTACGAGTACATTTAGCGCTCGTGCAAGCAAGGCGCGTCATCACACGTTTGTTAACTGTTTCCCCGTTGCGCTAAGCTTGTAGCACCACGCAGTAGTCCATAGCAGAACACAATATCCCGTAGCGTAGAGGAAAACGCTTATGAGTCGAACGCCCGCCGAGCGAGTTCCTGGAGCTGAATGTGTTAATTTCCTACGTATCAAAAAGCACCCGTAGCGCTATGACGCATCCACCATATGAGCTGAAGAAAGTCCACTGCTGGACTGAATTCCCTATACCAACACCCCTCACCGCACTCCCAGGATGCTGCTGCCCATCTCCCGGTTGTCTTGGTTGTAGTTTTAGGACATACCCGGGTCCACGCGCGTAATTGGCGGTAAATGAGTTATATTATATAAGTAAACCAAATTGACGTCAAGAACACGTAGATACTAATTGAATTTAACCCATAGTAAAGTAATAGAAGGACTTGAAAAATATCACCCTTAGTGTCAATGAATGTGGAAGTATATGGATGGGAGTATACTTCCTACACCGGAATAACTAGATTCTGCTCAAAAATCGGATAATTTGCTCGAGGTGTTTCAATTGTCCGCTGACAATCCTAGTTTTTCCTCGATGACTGTAAGATAATGACTGAGCTGTTTCATTATGTTCCAAGTCAATATATTTGCGAAAATGTTATGTAGGTAAGTAAGCAAAAACCAAGCGCTATTTCGTAGAAGATTTGTCATTGACATTCATGATAGATATCAGTTAGAACTACATTGCTTGAAAAAAATCAATAGAATAAAACCCATGTTCGGAACGAACACTCAAATAGCATGTATAATATGTGAGTGAATGAAAATTGCATATGGCCATTCGCCATTCGTTTACTCTCCCTCTCACTCAACAACCATCAAACTCGCTGTATGTGCTCCGTAGAAATTAATTCAATTTATTAATAAAAGTGCTAAAATCATACTACAAATCATTTAATTTATGTTCCTCCCGAACATAAATTGGTGCCGAAACAAAATATCTGCTCGAGCTGCAAGTTTTAACCATTTTCGTTCAAAGTGAAAACGTGTGGCCTATCGCCATTAAAAGTGAATCGCGAAAAACTCAAGTGTTTCGTTTAATACTACGGGCCAATAGTGTGTGTAATCGATATTCGTCAATATTATCATACGAATTATTGCCGCACTCGTCCGTAAATTCCAGTTTTCGCGAAGCAAATTTTAGAAGAAAACGGCCGCCATTTTTTCTCTTGGTTGGCAGCGAGGCACGCCGACTTCAACGTGAACTTAGCCACAGAACAACAGGCAGTGGTTTCCGCCAAGACGAACTTCACTCTGCGCTCGCTTCACTGACATCAGTGACATCTGTCACTGTCAACTTCGTATTTTGGCTACTGTCATTGTCAACTTCGTATTTGGCTACAATTAATTAATCAAACCTAAGATTCGAACAAATAAACATGCCAGCAGAAAGAAAAATAAAAGCGCAGATGGCGCAATGCAGAGGGTCGCTTACAAAGGCAGAAAACTTCTGGCAGGAGCAGCAAAACGGGCCTTTTGACAAAGAGGCAATCACATCAAGGTTACAACATATCGACAGCATTTTAGCAAGATACAACAGCCTGTCGCTAGAACTACAGCTACTCGACGAGGAAGAGACTGCTGACGAGTTTGAGGACCCCTTCGTGGACGACACCTTCGAGGATCGCGCCCTCGCGATATCGTCGAAGCTGCGGAGTTTGTTGAGCGCTCGTCAGCAATCGTCAGAGTGCGCAAACCATCGGTGCGGTGCTAGCGTTGTTTTGCCGCAGATTGACATACCCGTGTATGACGGCAAGGACTACACGCAGTATCAAACATTAATTGAACTCTATACATAATAACGTAAAATTAGAATCTATTCAAAAATTATTTTATTTAAGAAAATATTTAAGAGGTGAATCTTTATCATTGAATGAAGGGCTTCCCATTGTAGGGGAATCATACGAAAAGTCCTTGCAATTATTAAAAAATAGGTATGATAACAAGTTCTTAATAATAACTAACCATACTTTTTTTTTTTTTTGCTTTGTTGGATATCCAACCAATTGTAAGGAGTTCTGCCAGCAATTTGCGAGAGTTAATTTCACAATCCCGGCAGCACTTAGGGGCCTTGAAGACTCTAGGGCAATCAACTGACAGCTGGGACATGGTCATTCTACCTATTTTGCTGCGGAAGATCGACCAATTCTCATGTCGAACATACCATAGCGAGCGAGACAACACGGAGCTGCCAAAGTTGGAGGACTTCTTTACCTTCATGGAAAGAAGAGCCAGCAGCTTCGAGGAGAGCCAAAAAAGTGAAGGTATGACGTATAACCATTATAATAGTAATGTGTCAAAAAACAAAGTGTCAAATTTTGCAAGCAAATTAGTATCCTCTTGTAAATTTTGCAATTCTGAGTCTCATAAATTATTCAAATGCTCAAAGTTTGAAGCCTTGTCCCCTAAGGAAAGGATTGAATTTGCAACCACCAATAATTTATGCAATATATGCTTAGGAATGAACAGCAACAAGTGTCACTTTCACTTCAAGTGCTCTCAGTGCAGTAGTAAGGAGCACAATTCCTTATTGCACTGTGAGCCAAGCAAAACAAAACCTTCATTGCACAGTGGTGTTAACAATACAGTTTTACTACCAACAATAAAAGCAAAGATTTTCAGCCAAGACCGAAAGTCACACATAATTGCTCGTGGGCTTGTCGACACTGGTAGTCAAGTAAACTTTTTAACATCCGATCTGGCCGAATCATTAAAATTAAAATGTTTCAATAATGACCTAAACATAACTGCTTTAGGCAATCAAACAAACACAACTTCAAAATCAGCTGTTGTCAATTTTATGTCACTCAATAATGACAACAAGTGTCAAGTGACATGTTCCATTGTGAACCAAATTACAACACAGCTGCCGCAGCAGACAATTAATTTGCAGAATGTGATCATTCCGGATTCTGTGGTACTTGCAGACAATGAATTTTACACTCCGGGTGACATTTCCTTTTTGCTCTCTGCTGATGTGTTTTTTTAAATACTTTTACCTAACAAAGTCAAGCTCCAAAATAGTGATGTCTACTTAATAGACACTGAGTTTGGCTCAATATTGTCAGGTGAAATAAAAACTAAAAAATCATCTTTCGAACGCAATCTGGTAGCGATGCATGCTGCTTCATGTAGCACCGAGGATAATGTGGATCACCTCCTACAAAAGTTTTGGGAAGCCGAACTGGTTCCTGAAACGAAATCGGAGGTTACAGTAAAGCAGGCCACCTGTGAAGCCGAATTTAAAAAAATCGGTACAGCTCAGCAGCGAGTTTCAGGTGTCTCTTCCGCTTCAGTCACCATTAGATCAGCTTAACTTAGGCAACACATTTCCTATTGCATCAAAAATATTAGGCTCAATAGAAAAAAGATTAGCCAAAGATGAGCAACTAAATAAACAATATAAAGACTTCTTAAATCAGTATATTGAACTGGGTCATGCAAGGGTCATACCTTTAAAGGATGCCAATATAGAAAAAATGTATTACATGCAACATTTACCTGTCATAAGACAGGACAAAAAAACCAACCCTGTTCGCGTAGTTTTCAATGGCAATACTAAGGCGAGTTCTCAGCATAACAGTTTAAATGATGTTCTCTTAAATGGGCCCAAGGTGCAAAAAGATCTGTTTGACATTTTAATTTTATTCAGGTCTTACAAATATGTAATTTTAACAGATATAAGGCATATGTATATGGCCATTAAGATTGATCCATCTCATAGGCATCTACAAAATGTACTATGGAGGGACAGTTGTAATCAAAAAAATATTCTCGAATTACAAACTTTAACGTACGGGCTCAGAAGCTCCGGGTACTTGGCCGCCAGATGCCTGGAGGAGCTTGCAGAGCGAAATGAAGCTGACATGCCGTTAGCAGCTGATGTCATCCGCAAATGCATGTATGTAGATGATGCTCTCTTTGGAGCCCAAACAATTGAAGAAGCTCTTGAGGTAAGAGACCAATTTATATCTTTACTTGGTAGAGCCAACTTTCACTTGCACAAATGGGCTGCAAATGATCAAAGGCTGTTGTCTGGCATACCAGGACTATGAAAGCATTAGGGTTGTCATATGACATTAGCAATGACGTTTTTAAAGTAAGTTGTCCTACAAGGTATGTGCAGTCATGGAACAAGAGGGCCATCCTAAGTGTTATAGGGTCTTTCTTTGATCCGCTAGGGCTGGCAGGACCCGTTACAGTTAGGGCTAAGGAATTCTTACATAAAGTATGGAAGGAAAATCTTAAATGGGACTCTCCCATTCCAGCACAATTGCTTAAAGCATGGCAGGTTTTTTATACGAACTTGATATCCACCACCACCACCACCACCATATCAGCCCCAGGACGTCCACTGCTGGACATAGGCCTCCCCCAATTTCATGGGGGGTAAATGCCATAATCGCCACGCTTGGCATGCGGGTTGGCGATCGCAGTATCTCCACCGTACTCTAGGAATGCTGCTGCCCATTCCCCGGTGGTCTTGGTCGTAGTTTAAGGACATACCCGGGTCTAATACCCGTAAACTTGATATCAATGCCTCATATATCAGTCAACCGAAATTTAAACATACATAATGCTCAATGTATAGAATTATATGGGTACTGTGATGCATCCAATATTGCATATGGATGTTGCATTTACATAAGGGCTATTCATAATGACAATGTAACAGTTACACTCTTATGTTCAAAGTCTAGAATTTCACCTGTAAAAAATAACTTGACTGCTCCTAAGCTTGAACTCAATGCGGCATTATTGTTAGCAAAGTTGTACAATAAAGTAATGGATGTGTATTGTAAAATTAAGTTCCACGCGAAATACTTGTTTTCAGACTCACAAGTGGTCTTATGTTTGATAAAGTCGAAAAGAAATACAATACCTGTTTATGTCAAAAATAGAGTAAATGTAATCAACTCTATTACATCAAATAGCGACTGGTTTCATATAGATGGAGCATCCAACTCTGCTGACTGCTTATCTCGTGGCTGTGACACCTGTGTGAAGTCAAATTTAAAAAGCTTAGCTCCATTTATAGATGGCAATAATGTAATGAGAGTAAGTGGTCGTTTGCAAAACTCGTCAATACCATATTCTCAAAAATATCCGATTATTCTGCCCAAAAAATGTCATGTAACAGACATAATTATTCAAGACGAGCACTTAAACTCAATGCATGCTGGATTAAAATTAATGATGTGCAACTAAGCCCAAAAATATTGGATTATTAATTGCAACAGAGGAGTTAAACGAATTATAAACAAATGCATTAAATGTTACAGATTTGAAGCCAAGTGCGCTTCTCAGTTAATGGGCTCATTACCTTCTGATAGAGTAAACGAAGCCAGCATATTTAGTATAGTCGGCATAGATTATTGTAGCGCCTTTCAAATAAAGCAATCATCGTTGCGGCGAAGTGTCATTACAAAAGGCTATGTTGCTGTATTTGTGTGCTTTGTCACCAAAGCAGTTCACTTGGAACTAGTGTCGGACATGACGTCTCAATGCTTTCTTGCGGCATTAAAAAGGTTTATCTCACGGCGCGGAGTTCCGAATACAATACATTGCCATAATGCTAAAACATTTAAGGGGGCCAACAACATTTTGAGAGATTTGTACTTGCTCAACAAATCAAATGAACATTTGTCCTTAGTGAATAACTTTGCTGCATCCAAAGGCATTAACTTTCAATACATACCCAGCTATTCTCCGACCTTTGGGGGGATTTGGGAAAGTGCAGTGAAAAGTTTTAAGTATCATTTGAAAAGAATAGTAGGACTCAGTTTATTCACATATGAAGAGTTCAATACGATTATAATTAGCATTGAAGGAATTCTCAATTCTAGGCCAATAACAGAAATGTCTAGAGTTCCTTCTAATTTTTCAATATTATCGCAGGGCCACTTTTTTCTGGGCAGACCCTTAACAGCTGTACCAGAGCCTGACATAACATCAATTCCTTCAAACAGGCTTCGCTTTTGGAGGCGCTGTACACAAATACAGCAGCATTTTTGGAAGGCCTGGCATAGGCAGTATCTATCCCAGCTAAATAGCCGGCCTTAATGGCGAAATAGCCTAAAAAATATAACTGAAGGAAGCCTAGTACTTTTAAGGGACGACCATACCGCTCCCTTGCACTGGCCTACAGGTAGAGTCGTTAAAGTTTACAAAGGACCAGATCAAAAAGTAAGAGTTGCCGATGTAAAAACTTCTACCGGCACGACCCGTAAAGCTATAAATAAGCTATGTTTGCTTCCTGTAGATCCATGAATGAGATATGTATGTAGTAAATAAGTTTAAACAAAACATTATATCTGTAATGTAGAGTAACATGAGAATTATTTAATTATAAGTTGCTTAGTATATGACATTAACATTGTATTTTTCCATATAAATAAACTAAAAATAAATAAATAACATTGTATAACATATGTACATTAACATTGTATTTTTCCATATAACTTGAAAATAAGTTTAAAAACCCGCCTCTCGGGAATATGTTCGGAACGAACACTCAAATAGCATGTATAATATGTGAGTGAATGAAAATTGCATATGGCCATTCGCCATTCGTTCACTCTCCCTCTCACTCAACAACCATCAAAGTCGCTGTATGTGCTCCATAGAAATTAATTCAATTTATTAATAAAAGTGCTAAAATCATACTACAAATCATTTCATTTATGTTCCTCCCGAACACCCAAATTAAGGTCATTTGTTTTAAAACACAACATTATTAAATGTCACAATCAAATTTAAATGATGTCATTCTCTCTGATCTATATTATAAAAGGAAATATGAATAAAAATTCAAATTCAGATAGTTATTAACCGAAACTTATGCAACGATGCATTTCGTTTTCTCGTGTACGTAAGCTGAAAAAGCGTGTGTCTGTGATTGGGTCAAACGCAATAAAATTGTACATAATTAAGGCCTAAATTTAATATACGCTTTAATTTTCTCAGTTTCGTAACGAAACTTACCCATACTCATATAACACATATGACTAATTGTCGTTACGAAAATGAGAACATTAAAGCGTAGATTAAATTAAGGTACTATGTAATTTTTTTTGCATTCCACCCGATTACAGAATCGAGGCATCTGAAAACAGCGCCGTTTCTATGCGTTTATTCACGCAAAGCCATGTAGGTCGGTGCAGAAACGCCTCGTGTGTTGGGTGCTTCAGGGAACTTTAACATTCTGACATGAGAACTAGCATAGCATAGTTCAACTAAACTAAAACTATGTGCAGACCAGTTTAACAGTTTTGCCAGGTATTGTAATTCCTAAAGGGCCCGATTAAACTGAACTCCGATATAACTGATGTTTGGAACTAAAATACTTTAGATGTAAGGTAACTTTTTAAATAGAAAAAACAAATACAGGGTGTCACAAAAATAGTGCAGGAACCTGTTCCGAAAATCATTTCCTTTTATTGATACAACTCATAATACACTCGTGCAAAAAATAATAATACACGTAAAACATTTTACAAAACTTTGCTAACCCCTGCTATATTACTGCCTAGTCGCAGGCAACTTTTTAAAAATAACTAACTACTTAGTGCTATAACGAAACATGAATAGCTGGTTATTCGAAAGGCACCGCACGGTCAAATTATAATACACAAACATGGTCATGGTCAGTAGTGACGGGAAGTTCAGCATAATTTATTTAAAGTTAGAGAGAGAGAGAGAGAGAGAGAGAGAGAGAGAGATTTGAGACCAATTATTCGTGGTACACGAAGGACGGAGAAGGACGAGAGTTAAAGCCGCTAAACGGTTTAATGGCAAAAAACTTCTACACTAACTGAAAAAGTTTGTTTTATCTCGTAATCTAATTCAGATGTAGTGTCACGAAATGTAATGCCTTTTAGCAGGCTCCTGCTTGGAAGCATGTTCTTACTTCATCATGTCAGCCGAAAGACGTCCACTGCTGGACATAGGCCTCCCCCAAAGACTTCCACAATGACCGGTCCTGCGCCACCCGCATCCAGCGGACACCCGCGACCTTCACCAGGTCATCAGTCCACCGTGTGGGGGGCCTGCACACGCTACGCCTTCCGGTACGTGGTCGCCACTCGAGAACCTTTCTGCCCCAACGGCCATCGGTTCTACGTGCTATGTGCCCCGCCCACTGCCACTTAAGTTTAGCGATTCGGAGGGCTATATCGGTCACTATGGTTCTGCTGCGGATGGCCTCATTCCTGATGCGATCACGCAGAGAAACTCCCAACATAGCTCTCTCCATTGCCCTTTGGGTGACTTTGAGCCTTCTTATGAGGCCCATAGTAAGCGACCACGTTTCAGTGCCATATTTCATCACTGACAACACACACTGGTCAAAGACTTTTGTCTTGAGACACTGCGGAATATTGGACGAAAAGATGTGCCGTAGCTTCCCGAACGCTGCCCAGCCGAGTCGGATTCGACGATTAACCTCTTTCTCGAAGTTGGACCTACCTAACTGGACAGTCTGTCCTAGGTATATGTAATCGTCTACAACTTCGAGCGTAAAGTGTCCGATTGTTAAGGAAGTTGGTGCGACATGGACATTTGACATGATCTTCGTCTTGTCCATGTTCATCCTTAGACCAACTCGCTCGGAGGCTTTACTGAGGTCATTGAGCATTGTACTTAAATCCTCCATGGTCTCAGCCAAGACTACTATATCGTCAGCAAACCGAAAATGAGTGAGGTAGTCGCCGTTTATGTTGATGCCTAGCCTTCTCCAGTCCAGAGTCTTGAAAACATCCTCCAGTGCAGCGGAGAACAGTTTAGGAGAAATAACATCTCCTTGCCTGACTCCCCGCTGCAACGGAATAGGCTTTGAGTTCTGGTCTTGGAGTCGGACTGACATAGTGGCGTTCTCGTACAAACACTTCAGCACTTCGATATACCGGTAGTCCACTTGGCACCGTTGGAGAGATTGTAGTACAGCCCACGTTTTTCAATCGAATCGAAGGCTTTCTCGTAGTCCACGAACGCTAAACAGAGGGGCAGGTTATACTCCTCAGTCTTCTGTATAACCTGACGGAGCGTATGGATGTGGTCTACGGTGCTAAAGCCTCTTCGAAAACCGGCTTGTTCGGGAGGCTGGAAGTCATCTAGCCTGCGTGCGAGACGGTTCGTAATGACTCTTGAAAACAGCTTATAGACATGGCTCAGAAGTGAGATGGGTCGGTAGTTCTTCAGTAAGGAGTTGTCACCCTTTTCGAAGAACAGCACCACCACACCTCTGTTCCATGCCTTTGGAGTTTTCCCTTCCAGTAAGACGGAGTCGAACAACTTCTGAAGGGCCCTAAGGACCGGTTTTCCACCCGCCTTCAGGAGTTCAGCTGTAATTCCGTCTTCACCGGGTGCCCTGTTGTTCTTCAGCTGCTTAAGAGCCATTCTAATCTCGTACAGGCTGATGTCCGGGATATCTTCGGTATAGTGCCGGGTTAATCTAGCTCTAGGGTCTTCCGCCAGACTAACTTCGGGTCTGCTAGTTGACGTGTATAGCTGTCCATAAAAGCACTCTGTCTCACTCAGAAGCTCAGGTTTGGACGAAACGATTCTACCATCCTCAGTTTTTAATCTGGCGAGCTGGCTCTGCCCAATAGACAGATCTCTTGAGAAAACTTTAGAGCCCTTATTCTGCTCGATGGCCTCTTCAATACGATTTGTATTGAATTGGCACAGATCGCGGGCAAGGGACTTAGAGATCTGTTTATTGAGCTGCCTGTATAATTTCGCATCGGCTGAAGACTGCAGAATCATCTCATTCCTTTCCTCGATGAGCCTCTGAGTGGAGATAGAGAGCCCTTTGGCTCTTTGAGTTCGTTGGACCTTAAAGAACTTAGACCCAATGCTATGGACAGCTTCCACAAACCCGTCGTTGAATTCGTCCACATCGCCGCCTAGACAATCGAAACGGTTTTGGAGTTCCAGCTGAAAGCTCTCGGGGTTTTGGATTTGGACTGCTGCTGGACGGAGCGTGGACTTCATCAGTCGAGAGCGCTCTAGCTTGACGCATATATTCAATGTGCCTCTTACCAAACGATGATCACTTCCGGTTTTAACCGTATTGATCACAGAGACATCATTGAATATATGCCTCTTAAGACTACCGAATTAAGGGGTTCGTCGACATGATAAAGTCAATCTCGTTTTTTGTTGCACCGTCGGGACTCATCCAGGTCCACTTCCTGTGCTCGCGTTTCTCGAAGAAGGAGTTCATCATGTAGAGTCCCTCCTTCTCCAAGAAACCAGCCAGTAGTTGGCCCCAGTGGTTCCGACTTCCAACTCCAAATTGCCCCACTCTCGGCTCTTCGCCGTCTCTCTTGCCCAGTTACGCGTTGAAACAACGGCGAAGTAGGTTTTGGAACTATGCAAGACCTTTGATATATCCTCATACATAGCCTACACCTCGTCGTCGGAGTGTGCCGAGGTCGGCGCGTACACCTGTATGACCGTCAACGAGTACCTCTCGGATACTCTGAGTATAAGGTACGCCACCCTAGCCGACACACTCTCGATCTTCACCACGTTGTTCACGAGGGATTTGTGGACGATAAACCCGACACCTTCCTGGGACTGTTGGTCGCCCTCCCGGAAATAGAGCAAGTTGCCTGACTTCAGGGTTATCGTGTCCTCCCCCTCTGTTCGGACTTCAGATAACCCTTTTTTTTTATTTTTTTTTTATTTGGGGAAATCCATTATGGATCCCGTCCGGCCCGGGGAGAGGCAGGACGGGTATCTCTGACTCCCACGGAGTAAAACCCCAAGGTGTTTCGTCTCGTCGCCGTTGTGCCGGGCTACGGGTACGCTGATGCACTCTTCCACGGCCCGGCAGCGAGTGGCCTTGCGTTAGGCCCCGGTCTCAGGACCAGGCGGGGAAGGAGTGATCCCGCCTGCGCAGATGCTTCGAGTGGCGCGCGGAAACACGCGCGGCGCCATCTCGGGGAACCCTTTGTGTAGGCAACAGATATCCCCATGTCTGTCGCCCACAGGAACCCTTATGGGGGAAGTCGACGGTCGTAGGCTAACCGCCGCCGCCCTATACGTTTGCGGCGCAATGGTTGGGAAGCCGGGTTGTCCTCCCTTCCACGCTCCGCCTCCTCCTTTTGTGCCATCACATCCTCACAAAAGGAGGCCACCGCCTTCCAGGACCTGTCGCTTCCCACCATGGCTTCTATCACGGCAGGCAGGGAGAGGTCATGCCCCACCACGGCCACGAGCGCGGCCCTCTGCTCCGCCCACGCTGGGCACACCTCCAGGGTGTGCTGGGCCGTCTCCTCCGGGCAGCTGTTGCAGTGGTGGCACTCCGAAGTTGGTTCCCTTCCTATGCGACACAGGTACCTCCCGAAACATCCATGCTCCGAGAGGACCTGCGTCAGCCGAAACGTTAACGGACCATGCTGCCGGTCCACCCACTGCTCCAGCACTGGCCGAACTGCCCGGATAGTGTTGAGGCCCGCACTGGGCCGTGCCAGCCTCTCTTTCCATACCGCCACCATTTCGAGGCGCGCTGCATCTCGGCGAGCCTGTACCTCTCTTGGCGCTGGAGGGTTACCTCGACAGCGCGCCTCCTCGCGCCAGCGATAAACCAACGCGAGGGCCCTCGCATCTAGGTCCCAAGGAAGCGACCCCGCCAGCACGCATGCCGCCTCATTTGAGATCGTGCGGTATCCCCGTATTACCCTGGTGGCCATCACTCTCTGCGGCTGCCTCAGCAGAGTGATTCCACGGCCCCCCAGAGTATCAGCCCAGACGGGTGCTCCATATAGGGCCATGGACCGCACGACCCCAGTGTACAGCCGTCTGCAAGACGCCTTGGGCCCCCCCGTGTTCGGAAGTATGCGCCCTAGGGCGCCGGCTGCTCCCAGCAGCTTCGGCAACAGGCGCTTGAAGTGGGCGTGGAAGTCCCACCGACTATCAAGTGTGAGGCCCAGGTACCTCATAGTAGACTTGATGTCGATCCGGGTTCCTCCGACCACTATATGCGCATCCTGTGGAGGCGCATTCCGAGGCTTGTGGAAGCTAATTGCTTCGGACTTGTGAAGGGCCACCTTAAGCCCGAGTTGCCGTATCCGGCCAACTACGTGGACTACCCCTGCAGTAGCTATTATGGCGGCTTCCCTAAAGGTTTTTCCGCGGGCTGTTACCAGCGTGTCGTCAGCGTAGCACGTGAGGGCGATCCCGGGTAGGTTGGAGCCACGCAGGACCCAGTCATAGCCGATGTTCCACAGGAGTGGCCCCAAGACCGACCCCTGCGGAACACCACGCGTCATTTCGTGACTCCCCCACTCCTCTCTACCCGGACTTCAGATAACCCTACGATATCCCAACGCAACTTGCTCAATCCTTCCTCCAGTTCCGCTATCTTTTCTTCGGTCCGCAGTGTTCGTGTGTTGTATGTTGCCGGGGCCAGAAGTCGTCGGTGGTGGTAGCTGGATCTTAACCGGAGATTCTTCGCACCCCTGACCCCGCTAGTACCCTTTTTTTTTTTTGACCCAGAGAAATGCGTTACGCATACCAATACGTAATATGAGGCCTGCGGGGACAAGCCAGATATTACGCATTAGTTATGTGGGACTCTCTGGTCCAAACGAGGACCAGCCTACCCACTAAAACTCTGGGATGCTGCCTCCACCGTGCCCGAGTGGTGATGCCATGGGATCGCGAACATTTCACCACGACATCACCGGCACCATTGCCCTAAGGCGAACCCTTACCAAAAAGGCACACTGTAGCATGACCAGTGTGCCTTCCCGCACCGACCTCCCTACACCCCGGGAAGGTTAGGGACCAGCACCGACACACGGTGATCTGGTCCCACCCGCGCCACGGCACCGGGAGGACAAACGCCCCTACCCCGCAGCCCTCCGAGGCCAAAGCCGCCGGCCCCCCAGTGGGCCGTGTAATTTTTTATAGAGGTTTTCTTCCTCGCGACTGCAAGCCTACAACAAGCGGGGTCTTCACAGTCCCCGGTCCGGACATCATCGGCCCTCTGCCTAGTCGGGATTACGGGGCCGTTATATTTGACGAGGCAAACGGTCGGTGCCTCGAACCGCACTACGCCGCCGAAGCGGCCCACCTTCGTCGGACCTGGGGATTTCTCCGTGGAGAAGTCCTTGGTCCGATACCCTCCCCCCCCCTGACAGGTTATTGGTAGCCCGACAAGTGATCACTTAGGGTCCCCCCGCTAGTACCCTGGCCGCTACCAGAACCAGGGTACCGGGGGTCGCCGGAACCTCGGGGCCGTAGCCTGTTTGTGTATGTCATGAGGGGTAATTGCCATAATCGCCACGCTTGGCATGCGGGTTGGCGATCGCAGTATCTCCACCGCACTCCATGGATGCTGCTGCCCATCATCCGGTGGTCTTGGTCGTAGTTTAAGGACATATCCGGGTCCATGTTCTTACTTACATAAAAGTTAAGCGACATTTATTACTGTCCAAAAAGTTAATGGATCCAAAGTGAATTTAGGAGTATTTTGTTCAATTACTTTTAAGCATGCCATGGATGGGCGGGTTGTAAATTAGGGGATATATTGTTTTTGTTCACTGGCACACTGGCGTAAGTATTCAAACAAACAAAAAGTAAATTAAATGTACTAGGTGGAAATCACCATTTTGCACCCTGTAAATCACGATTATCAACGTCAGCAGTACTCTAACGAGTAAATTAAGTCGTGTGTGTAGATATGGATATGAATCTCATGCTTCGGGCAAGGCTTGAGAATTTAAAATGAACTCCTTTAAATTTATCTGGTTATGTGTAATTGGCTTAGTCGCACAAGCCATCGAAGCTGGCGGCGATCACGACGTCGGCGGCACGTCCATCTCAATTGCTGTCGCAATGCGTACTGATATAACATATTGCTGTGTTAACTGATCGTGTAATTTTGTATATTGATGGATATTTAATATTTAGAATAATAACTACCTTTTGGCCGCGAGTTCATACGCGCAGAGCTCGTTATTGCCTTAGGGAAATAATTGCTATTAAATTTTGTTAGGTATAGATAGGGTTTCCAATGTTTATAACAACCCCATGATATTCATTTTGTTTTTTGCTAAGATACCTTTATACAAAGATTCTAGCCTATAAATTTCCAAGTGTACGATTTACATACAACGATTTAACCCCAATTTCAAGCCTTAAGGGTTGGATTTCGAAAAGTCCTTTCTTAGTACACGTGTACGTATAGTCGAGGGCATAAATATGTATACGTTTTTGGACCTTATTTCAATGGAATAAGGTGAAAAATGCATACATATTAGAGCCCTTGACTGTACTTTAAGTAATATAATATGTTTCAAATTTCATGCTTATATTTTCAGTGCATATCTTTACGCTATGCGCTGTCTGTCAATTGTTATTTAAGTAACGCAACGGTTTTGTAATAAATAATAATAATCGTTTATTTGAAAACATATCTAAAAACATTGAAATCGATTCAAATTAACCAAATTATTAATAAGTACATCATTTTACATAAATTAAATTAGATAAAAATAATTGATTACAACTTTTCTACTTTTAACTAATACGAGTATTTCCGTAATAAATACAGGTTGTAACAAAAATGCCGTGGATCCGTTTAAGGCGCTAATTTTATCTTCCACCACACACACAAATATCACGATATTTTATAAATATCAAAAGATTACAGTATTCATTTTACATATTGCTTTCACTTAAATACATAGAGAGCTCTAGCAACTCCATAAACTCCATATAGGCATTTCAAATCCATTGTTATTTGAGAGAAATTGAGTAGTCCGTTAGTTGCAATACGTAGGCTTTAATTTAGTGATCTCTAACTAACTGCTATCTTTAGACACGAGGAGAAAATATTCATAATACCTACTACTACTTTGTTCCTTGGCATGTATTTTTTACCAGCCATAAGCTATGTTCTGGTAGCCACAGTCACAATATTTTAGAACACTCATTATTCATTATCTCACAGATTTGCGATATGAGTTGCATCTAATTTAGAACATTTAAAAGCTTCACCCGGAGCTGATTCAGCGTCGAGTCCAATTAGCATTTTAAAACTCAATTTCGCCACATCCAACTAGTTAAATCAGAGTCGTGACGTCACGGCGCTGGTTACCTGCCGCGAGCCGCGGACCGCATTATATCAACTTTATATGACAGTTATTTCAGCCGGGAGAGCGCCGAATGGCCCTCGAGTGAATATCCTGAAACAGAAATATGATATTTGGAGCGATGAGCTCCCAAATTCCACTGACAATTTTATATTCTTTTAACTTATTGCGTGGATTAAATGCGGTTGGATTTTGTAATGTGATATATGGGACGGGGTTACCGAATTAAGGGTTACTTTAAAAATATGCAAATAAAAGATTGGGTACACGGAAGATCAACATACATACATTTGGGTTAAAGCAGTTTAATATTTTGTGTAAGAATGAGACAGATATCCTTTTGTAGAGAAAGCAACATCTTTTTACACATGATAAGTATATCATGCACCTGTCACTGCAATATCACATTTTCTCCATCTATAAACCTACAATTGCTAAAAGTGGCACTGAAATTAATTTCGTGTGCTTGCCTACCCCTTTTGGGAATATAGGCGTGAGTTTATGTAATGTTAAGTATTTCAATCATTCGAATCTTGTGATAGTGATAACTATAAATGTCACTATAAAGAATAAACATCTGAAATACGTACAATCAGCTTAGATCGGTTTCATAATCGAGTTTATGTGAGATGCATTCGTCCTTCACTACCTATTATATAAGTGTAAGAGAGACAAATGATTTATGTCGGACATAAACGCAATCATGCTACCTGTGCTGCAGGCCTATGATGGCGACATTTATAAAACCATAATTGGCTTCTAGGAGTAGTAATTATATAAAATTAGTGTTGATGTGTTCGCATCCTTGAAAACGTGATATCATAGGCCAATCAGCCTAGTCTATAAATAACCAATACTTTCTTATGTATTTAAAAGCGACTTTAAAAATATTTCGTGATTTAGTTTGTGAAGGTTTTTTTTATGTAATTATTAACATTCAGTTAAACAACGTCATGGGGTGTGGAAGAGATCGCTCTTTAGCGATAAAACCGTCGAAAGTCGACGGTTTCGTAGCTTAAGTAATTTTATGCTTTCCATGCGGAAAAAAATGTTATCTATTCCGAGTAAAAGAATATGTACGAAGTTGCAAACGATGTCTCTATGCAAAGAGAGAAAACTGCAGCAGACAAAGTCCATGTCGTTAGGTTTTACGATAGAACCATGATTACAGAAGTTTTCTCTTTCCATCGTAATAGTTCATGGGTTAAAGATCTTTAAGACTGGATCTTTCTAATCGTGGTTTAGTATTTCGCAGGTACAGACATAAAGGGATAAAGTTTGTGGGCTTGTAACTTTGTAAGTTTGTGTGAGAAAAAAAACACTACGAAAACGCTCGTATGATTTTTGGTGTGGGCGGACGTGACCGCATGAAACACAAAGAAAATGCAATGAAAAGTCTTGAGTATAAAATTGGAGACACGTTAGTCGTTTGTTTCTTACTTATAAAAACAAAGCATTCAGTTAAATAAATATTAATTTGCACGCTCAGCGTCATGCAGTCAAAACCGATTGTAGGTATATTGCAAGAACACTGACACTCAACAAATTAAGTAATCTTAATGTCAGTTTCCATGATGATCAAAATGACGAAATAAAATTATACATTCCCATTTCCATATTACCGTGCATACACCATCAGCGCATAAAAATTATAATATTAATGAATTCGCCGGTCAAAATGCAGCGTGTGTCTAGCTGACGTTTTATTATTAACTACCCACTAGCTTTTAATAACTTAAAATTAGGTGTAGTTTTTTATAATATGTTAGTTTGATATAAGATTTCGTATTCTAATATGATTACCATTATCAATGTATTACTTGAGAAGTAAAACCAATTATAAAATGAACGGTTTTCTCCTAGTATTGACCTGAAATTCGACATTGTTTCAGTGAGTTATTTTTTATATTAATTTTATATGCTTACTTCAGAGATGTGTGAAAACTCAGTGCAGGGGCAATACATTTAAAATTGGTTTGAATCGTCAGTGGGCGCGTATGCAAGCTCGTGCAACTCATGGATATCATGTTTGAATAGGAATTGTCGAGGCACGCTGACTTCCTGTTTTTTAATCACCATCAGATCAACCAGCATACTAAAAATTTAATGTAAATCAACGAAAATTTGGGACAATAATTTATGCCAAGAAAAACCGACTCCAATTTTGAACTTGCTATGCCACAATTTGTGGTTTCCGTGAGCCAATGCTTCGTTACCTACAGAAAATATCAAATTCCAGGAGTTCCCTCGATTCCTCCTAGATACCATCATCAGACCTTCACTCAATTTATATGAGACCATCTTGGGGGTAGCTGCTTTGAAACAAAAAAAGAATTATCAAAATCGGCCAACGTGGTCAAGAGTTATAGGGGAACATACATACATACCCGGGACCCGGGTATGTCCTAAAACTACGACCAAGACCACCGGGGAATGGGCAGCAGCATTCCTTGAGTGCGGTAGAGATACTGCGATCACCAACCCGCATGCCAAGCGTGGCGATTATGGCATTTACCCCCCATGAAATTGGGGGAGGCCTATGTCCAGCAGTGGACGTCCTAGGGCTGATATGGTATACATACATAAAAAAAGAACAAGCAAACAAGCAGACGAACTGAGTACCTCCTTCCTTCTATTGAAGTCGGTAAAAAATAACAAGGTAAACGTTTCGCTCGCTGTCAGGAACACGTTTAGTGTGCGTTTAAAAACGTTTATAGAAAATATTTTATTATTTAAAAATATACTACATATATTTGTAATAGTCAAGTGGTTGCGGTATGTGAGTAGCCTTGTAACGGTAGTCACAGGATCGAGTACTGGCTAGTTACAATGAGTCTATGAATCTTATGTACGGAATATCAATTGTATTTACTATTATGGAAAATATCGTGAGCGGAACTCGACTCGCACTAGGCAGATCATCTCTCTCTCTAGTCTATAGATACCTGTGCCCAGCAGTGGGATATAAACCACGAACGTACTATAATATCGTAATAACCACGACAATACTATTCAGTTTTTCTTTAACGAGTTATGTAAGCACGCCATTTTACAAATTGCGACCAAAAGGCTTCTTACCACAATTCTTCATCAAAGCATTAATGTTTGGTTGAAGTCACGCAACCGTAATCATTTTTTCCGTTCCAAATATTGGATTGCGTCTGCCCGGCTTAATAAGGTAACAACAAATACGTACTAAACAGACAGATATCGGATTACATCCCTCGAAACGTTACGGCACATCAAAGAGTCGCTAATTGGTCTCTAAACTAGCTCGATAGGATTTGCCTTTGTTTACTCGGTGGAGGCAGTGCCGCTCAGGTCTGCTGTTGATCACCGTAAATAATTCCACGAATGCGCAGATTTAGTTAAATCGATTTAATTGATCCCTTTGGAAGTTAATTAGGTATTACTTTAGCTACAACTTTTACAAGTTATCATAAAGCATTAATTCTTGTTGAGAGCGGGAGGACTTTATTAATCAATAATGCTTTGTGTTGAGAGTGAGTGACCTGCATATGTTTTTAGCTGTGAACATACCGAATCCTCAAGTTAATAGAGGGTCGGCAACGCGCTTGTGATTGTTCTGCAGTCGCAGGCGTCCTTGGGCATCAGTGTCTGCTTACCATGAGGCAGGCCGTAAACTTGCTTGGCTCCATCGCTGTTTAAAAAAAGTCATTCCAATTGAAAACGCAGTTAAATAATAACACATTACAAATATAATATTTTTAATATATTATTTGTTTATGATCCCCATAAAAAATTTAATTTATCTGTTTATTTTTTACCTATATATTAATGAGTTAATGACTACTAATTCAGCAAATTAATCCAATTTCAAATAGGTACTATTCCTTCCTACCTTTGAATTACATTTTAATTCGTACTCGTATCCATTATCGCTTGAATATTTGAAGACAAAACAGACATTATATTGACGCCCCTTAGGCAACGAGGGTATTCGTTTAAATGAGAAGATGGAAATAAACAAGTCTACCTATTTTGCCGGAAATTAAGGGACTGGGCCTTTCCGGGGCTCGGCGTATCGAATACATGCCGAAACATCAGTCCCTCGGTGCTAACTACGTGAAACAAATAAATGTCAAGGACCATATTCAGGGTAGCATAATGGTAGCTTAGTGATATCACTAAAGTTATAGGTCATACGATTACATTTATAGATCTTAGTGATATCACTAAATGTACATAGGTTGTCAAATTTTACTATTTTAAGACCCAATTATGTAACGTTGCATACAATATTTTTTCTACAACAGCAAGCTTGATTTAAATTAAAAATGAAAGCAGAATACGGGTATTGATGCGTGCTTCTTTGAAAAATTTTAAACTTAATTTCACCCTTTTGTATCGACCTCGACCTATTGGCGTTGAAACTCTAGGTTCATGGGGTTCCAGTGTGCACAAGTTATTTTCAGAAATTGCGAAGGGTCTGGTTTGCATAACTGGGGACCGATGAGCTGGTGACATCCTCGCACAACGTATCAGCTACAACGTATCGCTAGATACAGCGAGGAAATGCCGCCAGCATCCTTCGTACAATGCATCAAAGGCTTGTTTTACATTTAAGTAAGTTTTCATCTAAACTGTTCTCCGCTGCACTGGAGGATGTTTTCTAGACTCTGAACTGGAGAAGGCTAGGCATCAACATAAACGGCGACTACCTCACTCACCTTCGGTTTGCTGACGATATAGTAGTCTTGGCTGAGACCATGGAGGATTTAAGTACAATGCTCAGTGACCTCAGTAAAGCCTCCGAGCGAGTTGGTCTAAGGATGAATATGGACAAGACGAAAATCATGACAAATGTCCATGTCACACCAACTCCCTTAACAATCGGACACTTTACGCTCGAAGTTGTAGACGATTACATATACCTAGGACAGACTGTCCAGTTAGGTAGGTCCAACTTAGAGAAAGAGGTTAATCGTCGAATCCGACTCAGCTGGGCAGCGTTCGGGAAGCTACGGCACATCTTTTCGTCCAATATTCCGCAGTGTCTCAAGACGAAAGTCTTTGACCAGTGTGTGTTGCCAGTGATGACATATGGCACAGAAACGTGGTCGCTTACTATGTGCCTCATAAGAAGGCTCAAAGTCACCCAAAGGGCAATGGAGAGAGCTATGTTGGGAGTTTCTCTGCGTGATCGCATCAGGAATGAGGCCATCCGCAGCAGAACCAAAGTGACCGATATAGCCCTCCGAATCGCTAAACTTAAGTGGCAGTGGGCGGGGCATATAGCACGAAGAACCGATGGCTGTTGGGGCGGAAAGGTTCTCGAGTGGCGACCACGTACCGGAAGGCGTAGCGTGGGCAGGCCCCTCACACGGTGGACTGATGACCTGGTGAAGGTCGCGGGTGTCCGCTGGATGCGGGTGGCGCAGGACCGGTCATTGTGGAAGTCTTTGGGGGAGGCCTATGTCCAGCAGTGGACGTCTTTCGGCTGACATGATGATGATGATGAAGTTTTCATTTTATTTATATTATTAAGGTACCACTTACCGGAAGGACCAGCGTGGGTAGGCCCCACACAAGATGGACTGATGACCTGGTCAAAGTCGCTGTAGTCCGCTGGATGCGGGTGGCACAGGACCAGGCGTTGTGGCACACAACACCTTCATTTAGTTTTTTCAAGAAGTTTCTTTGTATATTAAGTACCTTTTGATTTACATGAAGATCTATTTACTTTCTTTTTCTCGACAAACTGTTAAATCTATAATTTAAAACGTTATTTGATTGCAAAATACAGTTAAGTTACAAAAGTCACCGTAAAAATAGATAATCAAAACGCTTACCAGTCTTTTATTTTAGAATTTGGGGAAAAAATCAGTCGACGATATTTTTCCCGTTTTTCGGAATTTTTCAATTACGTTTCTAGTCTCTCCTGTAAACTTCCATAATATGATGATGTTAGCAGGTTTACACTATTAGCCGACGATATAACGAGTTGCACGCGGATGGAGTCGCGGGCAACAGCTAGTTCATTTATATATTTTCATGGTACATAAATAAGGTACCTACAAGAAATTTTTTGCAGTTGTACCTAGTTGTTTAATGTATGGAAATTCATTATGATCCTCCCACCAGTCGTATATTAGTACATTGTTTATATATAGACTTCCATTGGTATATGTATAAATATTATTGTTTTAATACTGCTGTCAGTCATTTAATTGACAGATTATGGCGACTTTCTGACTTGACGGGGCAGGTGCAATATGTAATAAATAGGTATTTTTTTCTTTGATGTGAGTTTACTGATGTGACATTTTCTCACTTGATGAAATACTGTCAGTATCGCGCTTCCGCAGTAGTAATACCATGCACAGAAGAGAGGCAGTACTGCATTCGTATCGGCTGACACTGACAGCTGACAGTTTTCTCATATCGTACCGCCTCCGCATCGATAAATCAGGAAGACGTCTAAAATGCTGGAGTAGAAAAAAGTGGAAGATTGGATTCATCATGGCGGCTTGCCGTTTTATCGTACGTATGTTTGTTTCTTGTAGAATACCAATTTTGTGCACGACTATTTTGCGCAAATATTTAACAGCAGTATGTATACGTAGTACCTGGGGACAGAAATTAAATTTACAAAGTTATTATTACTTTCCACTTTCTATTGTTATAAATGTCGTATAGATGTTTTTACGAGAATCGAAAATATTAATATTTAAAAAAATCCTGATTCCTTATTCAATGATACAAAGTTGTAATTCATACTATAAAAATAATATTGTAAGTTTCAGATTCTGTATTAAATAAGTACGTAAAGTGTAAACCTGCTAAACAATTCGTCAATCAGTCAGTGCGGAACGACTGGCACTGGGCTGATTTTTTATATAATATTTCAGTTTGTGAACTAATATAAAGAACTTATTTACTACTTAAGTGTGACTGCATAGTGTCAAAGTGTCGGAGACTGCAGTGGAAATTGATCTAGGGTCCTATTTCGAGTAGGAAGTCGATAATTGGATTACCGGTACAATTACGAGGGGCGGCAGCCTGTAGCCACTGACTGACATCTGCACTGGGTACGTCAGGGCAGGTATTGACAATAACTCGCATGAGGAGAACCAGCGTAAAGCTAACCTCTGATTAATCGTAGTTTCTACGGGGCTCGAGATCAAGATATAGTCCGCGTTATTTAGGAGCACGGAAACAGGTTTGGGTTCTGCGTTTAAAGTGCATCAATGTTGAATGAAAGTGCTCGTTAGCTCGGTTCTATTTACGATTTTTAAGGGTTCCGTAATAAATAAGGAATCCTTTAAATTTCACCATGTCCGTCCGTCCGTCCGCCTGCTTGTACGCGGCTTAGCTCTGTAAGCGTTAGTTAACTACAAGAAAGCTATAATTTGGCATGAGTATACCATTGGAGGTTTGGCGCAATAAAATATTATTTAAGCAGAATTTTTAACAGTACGGTAGTGGGAAATAAGCTGCAGAGCCTAGCACATAGCATAGATGCAAAGTAGCATGTCCTGTGCGTCTTCTACAGATTGTGCTTCGGTGAGTGTGCTCTGGAGCTCCATGAGCTCATTCCGCCTTCCCCCTTCTTCCATCGGACATCCGGACGTACGGCTGGCTACCATCCTTACCTGGTCGAAATTCCTCTAATTCGAACCAAGCGCCATGCTTCATCCTTGATAATGCGCACTTCTAAGGTTTGGAATTCTCTGCCGGCGTCTATATTTCCGAGTTCATATAACCTGGACCTTTTTAAGGCACGAGTGAATAGGCATCTTCTGGGTGAGCTCGCTTCATCGTCGGATCATCATTGCCCCCTGGCTAGATGCTGGCCAAGAGCAATCCTATTTTTAATTAAAAAAAATTGAATAATGAACGTTTATTTAACACCACTTGGAAGGAAGTGTATACTTACGTATGTCCGTACTGAATCAAAGAGGGTAGCGAGAGAATTGCCATTAACAAAAATATAATAGTGTTGCTATCTATACATATAATAAAGCTGAAGAGGGTCGAAAGTATGTACATGGAAGATAATTAAAAAAAATTGGTTGGGGATACTTAGAATCGATAACAGAACACGTTCCAACAGATTTTACAATTTGTGTCTGTTTGCCTGTCTGTTTATATGTCTAGGCATCACGTGAAAACGAACGAATGGAGTATAATTTACCCTCATTAATATGGCAACTGGATCTTCGGCGACGACATAGCTCGGCCTTCGGCCTCGCATGCCTTGCCACTCTCCTTCGGCTTTTCAGTCATCAACCTTACACGAAGAATCTACTCTGTTGGAAGGCTCGGCCTTCAGCTCGCGTGTCTCGCCTCTCTGCTTCAGGCCTGCGGCCCTCAGCCTTACATCAGAAGCCCGCTCTGTGTGATTATTCTCGCATGCCTTGCCACTCTGCTTCCGGCCTTCGGTCATCATACTTACATGAAGAACTCGCTCTGTTGGGATAACGTTTTACGGCAGAACTGCGTAGCGAGACTTTTACCATTATACCTATACAATGTACATGTAATGTTTTTGACGAGATTCATTCCTCTAGAATCGGTACATTTGATATTCCGAAATAAGCACTTAATGATTCGTTTTGACAATAGGATTTCTAGGGAATGTCATATTAACTGTAATCATTTCTTAAGGGGGTGTAAAGAAGGGTGAAAGATTGTATCATCATCATCTGATGCGTTATTGCCGCGGGTGGGCCCTAGGCTAGCCTAGTCAAGCAAATATCTCCAGTCCGATCTATTCGTGGCTTTCCTTCTCCAACATGTCACCCCTAAGTTCCTGGTGTCCACCTGAGCTTGAGAAAGTTTTTATGGGAAAACAAATCATTCTAAGGCGAGAAAGAATTATACGCGGACGAAGTCGCGGGCAAAAGCTAGTATCATAATAATTCGATTTGACATATTAGTAGCGATTTAGATTATGATTGTGTGAGATTGATTTTTGTATAATAATATGAATATAAACCAAGCTGTACAACAAAATCTTGAAACTTTAGGTAAGCTCGCGAGAGGTTTTCTTTCTCAGTTTTTAATTCAGGAATCTGTTTGGTTGATGATAAACTTTTAAGTATAAATTTTAATTTTTGTTGCGTCTCAGTCTATCTAAACGGCTGATACTCGGTATGTAAAAAAAAAACATACCACCACCATATCAGCCCTAGGACGTCCACTGCTGGACATAGGCCTCCCCCAATTTCATGGGGGGTGAATGCCATAATCGCCACGCTTGGCATGCGGGTTGGCGATCGCAGTATCTCCACCGCACTCAAGGAATGCTGCTGCCCATTCCCCGGTGCCCCCGGTGGTCTTGGACGTAGTTTTAGGACATACCTGGGTCCGGGTAAAAAAAAACATGGTCGTAGTATATATACAGTATGTTACCGGCATGCGGGCTTTTCTTTACACAGGGTATGGAAACAGTTTTTTTATTTAAGCATGAGCTTTTTATTATAAATATTAAGTTTGGACTTCATTTCTTTACTAACAAAAATTAAATTGTCAGTAATGTACATGTACATACAGCAAATTGAATAGACAGAATGTTCTGTTTTATAGGACTTAAGCAGTGCACCTATTTATTTAAAGGTGCGGATTCAAGAAATTGAATTGTACAGTCAATTGTAAAACGTTATCTAAGTAATTGTACGTTATGGTATTGTACGAAAGTTTGTTTTTCAGGTATATGTCTTAAGTTCGGCAATAATCATGAGCTAGTCAATCTAGTCATGTCTTCTTAGCTGTTCTATTTTTCATTTTAAATTCATTATAAGTACCATGACATTTCACATAATCAGTAGCGTGGTTACCGTTTAGCTGGCACGTTGTGGGAGATACTTGACCATAACAAAAATTTGCTCTTTAAATTGTTGTCAAGACTTTGTTCCACAATTATGTCGGCTTCATTGATTTACTGTTGGCTTGATAGATTTAATCATGCCAAAGTACAGTGTTCTTATAATACGGGTCATTGAGCTAGGCTATAGACGGACAGACGACCTTGGCGAAACTAATGTTCCTTATTTAATTTTACTAAGGAGCCTTAAAATGTTCAATATGTTACCTTGTAAAAATTTTGTTACATAGTTATCGTAAGGCTTATATTTTAACACTTGCCGAAACGCAGTTAACATAACAGTAAAGTTTACAACTGGCTAATAACGATTTGGCTCAAAACCAAGTTACGAAGCGGTCGGAAGCACTTTGGGTCTAAAGCCAGCGCTCCAGTTTGTCGTCTCGAAGTCACCAGACAACTTAAGACATTTAGGGGCATTCGTGTTTACCGGGCAAATGCTGTTCTATTTATTAATGATTATTTAATACTCGGAGATTCGAACCGAGAGGGCAATATAACATAATAGTCGTAACAACATTATTTAATCAATAAATTATTTTTTGTATGTAATTATTATAAAATCTTATAATAACCTCACGTATAACTAGGAAAGGAGGTAAGTTCTTACTTACCTCCTTTCCTAACCAAATAACCAAATCTATGAAGTCCATTTTCATCGATTTACATTTAGTTGTATCGGTTTTTGTGTAGATGACAATAAAATAATTTGGTTCCATCAGGTGTTTGTGATGATGAGCCCTAAGGTTAATAATAGTACTCTAATGGCTTATCATAAGGCAGAAAACACAACAGGAATGATAACAATGCCACGCGCTATTGTCAATTTACGTATAAAAATTTGATTTATAGGTAGGTACAAGATTTTCAAAAAAAATTGAAACGTGAGGAAAAGTAATTAATTAACTAATTACCCTTTTAACCCTACAAACAGGGAAGCTGCGGAATTGTAATACCTACATTGATTATACCTAGATGTTTTATTGTGCACTCATGTTGAGTGCAACGAGTAAAAATATCGGTTTGCACAAAGCAGGTGATAGCCACGCCACACTCATAAAATGAATGGAAGATTCTTTACAGCGCTGCAACCGTCGATCCCTTATTCCTCTTAATGAAGTTTATCTTGTGTGATGGTAATGTATTTACACGACTATCCAACGTTCGATTCGAAATCATTTACGTAACGTTACTTTATAAATAACTCCGAGAAGGCCGAAAAGCGATCAAGTGTCCTAACCTGGGACACGAAGATGTTGATAAGACAATCATTTATCGTGATAGTCATCTTTGCCAACGGTCCAATAACGAAGAGTCACGTCTAAGCAGCTCAAGACACTCGTTAGATGGCTGGGTCGAAGGTGAGATATGTACAGAAGGTACATTACATTTTTATAGTTTTACTTTTATTTACATAGCGTGAAAAACCTAGCCTTACTCTTACGAGATATAAGATAAGACAAGATATGAATTTGTAGCACAATAAAAAGATATACTAACACCCAATGTAAATGAGTTCATTGTTGTAATCCGTGCCATGAAATAGAATGCGTTTGCATCTATTCATGCAAAAATGTAACCACCTAAGCGCGAATATTTTCACCAATAAAGAGGACTACTTTGCATATTAACTCGAAAATTTTGCAGAGCGTTAGCATTTGCGGACTACGTTTTGAAGCAGCCTGTGGCAAATATCCAAAATACCTACATATAGTACGACTTCGTTATACATACTTATAGACGTATTTTTAACCGACTTCAAAATTTCAAAAGAGGAGGTTATCAATTCGGTTGTGTTTTTTTTTTTTTTTTTTAATGTTTGTTAGTCCATAACCAAGGGGCTTGCAATGGGTGGAGCGCGCCGCTTTAATAACCTAACGCTCGAAAACCCTGACTCTAGCTGTCAGTCGCGGGCCGCCGCCGCGACGAACCGCGCGTTACTACGTAATTTTTTGTGTCATTTAAAAAACCCACGATGAAACCAATAACCGGCCACACATGCTCTGTGTATATGGTTGTTTGAATACCCGAAGGAACGTTGGTGTATCTTTTTTTCAGTTGCCTATACATTTTGAACGGTAAGTTTTTTATTTTAGTTTGGTATATCTAAATATATAAAAGAAGAAACTGACTGACTGACTGACTGACTGACTGACTGACTGACTGACTGACTGACATATCAACGCACAGCCCAAACCGCTGGTCCTAGAGATTCCAAATTTGGCACGTAGGTTCCTTATAAGGTCTAGGGGTGCACTAAGAAAGGATTTTTCTAAATTCAACCCCTAAGGGGGTGAAATGGGGGTCCGAAGTTTGTATGGGGAAACAAGATTGGCCGGACTATTTTATTCGAAACTTCACAGAAGTATTTCTTACGATAAATGAGTAAACACGTGTTTCAGGTTTTCTGAAAAATCAACCCCTAAAAGGGGGAAATGTGGTGACAAATTCTGAAAATCGACATGGGTATTGTTTTTATGGTTTATCGGGTCGCTGATAACGAAAACAACAATGATTTTGAAATCCCACGTGGAGGACGTGAAATACCATCCCCCCTGTTGGGGTGCGAGGGGGATGAAATGTCTAAATATTAATATGGGTGTCGTTTTTATGGTTTTTTGGAATGTTCATTACGAAAATGACATCGATTTTGAAATTTAATGTAGTGGACATGAAAACTTTTGAAAGTTTGTGCCAAATTGCAAGAAATAACTGACTGACTGAGCGAGTGACATAGCATCGCACAGCCCAAACTGCTGGTTCTAGAGATTCTAAATTTAGAATGTAGGTTCCATATAAGGTCTAGAGGTGCATTAAGAAAGTACTTTTCAAAATTCAACCCCTAAGGGGATTAAATGGGGGTCCGAAGTGTGTGTGGGGAATCAAGATTAGTTGGACTATTTTATTCGAAACTTCACAAGAGTATTTCTAACGATAAATGAGTAAACACATGTTGCAGGTTTTTTGAGAAATCAACCCCTAAAAGGGGGAAATGTGGTGACAAATTCTGAAAATCGATATGGGTAGGTATTGTTTCTAAGGTTTATCGGGTCGCTGATTACGAAAACAACAATGATTTTAAATTCCCACGTGGAGGACGTGAAATACCATTCCCTCTGTTGGGTTCCAAGGGGGTTGGAATGTCTAAATATTAATATGGGCGTCGTTTTTATGGTTTTTTTGGGTCGTTAATTTTGAAAATGGCATTGATTTCGAAATTTTATATTGCGGACATGAAAACTTTTAAAAGTTTTAGCCAAATTGCAAGAAGAAACTGACTGACTGAGTAAGTGACATATCAACGCACAGCCCACATTACTGGTTCGGAAGATACCAAATTTGGCATGTAGGTTCCATATAAGATCTTAAGGTGCATGAAATGCCGTGAATTCCCTATGAAGAGACGACCTTTTTTGATTCAATGTATTGTAAGTAAGTGATTTTATTAATCAGTGCCGTCCGATACGGTTTCGATAAAAATCGATATTTGAGCGTCCGAGAGGACTCTTAATAGGAATCCGAGGCAAACTTTGAATAAAGTAACGGCCATATTAATTTTCTTCATTTCCGTTGCGATTTCGTTCAAAATTGATATCTGAGCATCCGAGAGGTCCCCTAATACGACTCCGAGGTAAAATTTGGAAAAAGTGGCGGCCATATTGCTTTTCTTCATTTCCGTCCCGATTTCGTTCAAAATCGATATCGGAGCGTCCGAGAGGTCCCCTAATATGACTCCGAGGTAAAACTTGGAAAAAGTGGCGGCCATATTGATTTTCTTCTTTTCTTTAACGATTTCGTTAAAAATCGATATCTGAGCATCCGAGAGGTTTCTTAATACGACTCAGAGGTAAAATTTAGAAAAAGTCGCAGCCATATTGATTTTCTTCATTTCCTTTCCAATTTCGTTCATAATCGATATCTGAGCGTCTGAGAGGTCTCGTAATACGAATCCGATGTAAAATTTAGAAAAACTGGCAGCCATATTCATTTTTATCATTTCCGTCACGATTTCGTTCAAAATCGATATCGGAGCGTCCGAGAGAATTCTTTATACGAATCCGAGGTAAAATTTGGAAAAAGTGGCAGCCATATTGATTTTCTTTATTTCCAACCCGATTTCGTTAAAAATCAATATCTAAGCGTCCGAGAGGTCCCCTAATACGAATCCGAGGTAAAATTTAGAAAAAGTGGCAGCCATATTGATTTTCTTCATTTCCAACCCGATTTCGTTCAAAATTGATATCTGGGCGTCCGACAGGTCTCGTAATACGAATTTGAGATAAAATTTGAAAAAAGTGGCGGCTATATTGATTTTCTTCTCGTCTTGAACGATTTCGTTAAAAATCGATATCTGATCATCCGAGAGGTTCCTTATTACGAATCCGAGGTAAAATTTAGAAAAAGTGGCAGCCATTTTCATTTTTATCATTTCCGTCACGATTTCGTTCAAAATCGATATCGGAGCGTCCGAGTGAATTCTTAATACGAATCCGAGGTAAAATTTGGAAAAAGTGGCAGCCATATTGATTTTCTTTATTTCCAACCCGATTTCGTTGAAAATCAATATCCGAGCGTCCGAGAGGTCCCCTAATACGAATCCGAGGTAAAATTTAGAAAAAGTGGCAGCTATATTGATTTTCTGCATTTCCAACCCGATTTCGTTCAAAATTGATATCTGGGCGTCCGACAGGTCTCGTAATACGAATTTGATGTAAAATTTGGAAAAAGTGGCGGCCATATTGATTTTCTTCATTTCCGTCCTGGTTTCGTTCAAAATCGATATCTGATTGTCCGAGAGGTCTCTTAATACGAATCTGAGGTAAAATTTGGCACTCTATGCATGCCAGGGATTGTAAAAAAAAGTTTAATGTTACTATATAGGCATGTGGGGTATCTATGGATTGGCTTTTAAGAACGACATAGAAGTTTCGATATTTTTTCCATTTAAATCAACCTGTATTTTTTTTTATCGTATGGCATTTATTTACGAACCGTGAAATCTTCGGGAAGACAAGTACGGTTTCCAGTTTTTGTTGCACTTTTAGCACCACCCAGGGGTCACGTGTAGAGTAACGGTGGGTACTCCCTACGGACGTAGTGCAACTTCGACCCCCCTTTGTCAAGTGAGTGGGCAACTTGACTATTAGAAGTTCTCAAGCCGCCTGAAGGCCTCTAACTTGGCTTAACGACTGCTGTCGTAAACAGCAGCCGGGATCAACGGCTTAACGTGCCTTTCAAAGCTCGAGAGCGCTCAGTTAGTAATTACTCAAAGCGGTCACCCATCCAAGACCTGACTTGCACCCACATTGCTTAACCTCGCATACCGCACGCGGTAGGCGGGTGCCGCTGGGCCACGAGCGCTCTGAATTCTTGATAGTTTGTGCCAAATTTCAATTCAATCGGTCCAGTAAAAGTAACTCGGTTGTAACAGACGGACTAACAGTAAGGAGTGCGAATGAAAGTGAAGCCAAATTTTCTTTTTGGATGCTCCTTTTAATAAATCACAATCTCCAAACTTCGTATACCGAAACCCCCAGAATGTAACAACTACTATTCTGGAAACCGCATCTAAATCGGTTCAGCCAAACGCGAGATAATCGTGGACAATCATACATATATACGGGTCAAACAGTGATCCTCTTTTTTGTAGACGGTTAAAATTACGCTTAGTACGCGGGCGAAGCCGCGGGCAAATGCTAGTGTAATAATAAGTAGTTATTTAGTGTTGGTTGGTGTTTAAAATTATTGGTTGATGTCTAAAATTATCAAGTTAAATTATCAATTATTATGTCGCCTGCGGTATTTCCGGACCGATTCGACCTTCAAACCTTCAAGAAAAGAGCGTACTCCCATCTTAAAGGCCGGCAACGCACTTACAACCCCTCTGGTGTTGCGAGTGTCCATGGGCGGCGCTAATCGCTTACCATCAGGCGATTCGTCTGCTCGTTTGCCACCTATGTCATAAAAAAAAAAAGTTGTAAGTTACAATACAAAAAAATACGATACGAACCACCTGGTTACTTGTGAGGTACTTATAGCTTAAACTCACCATTTCCGACGATTTACTTATTAAGAAACTAACTGTAATTTTATTCAAAATGAAACGCGTTATTAAATTTATTTTACTTGATTAGCTACATAATAGTTGTCCTATTTAGGTAGTTGTACTTTATTGTGGCCATAGCATTTGAAACACGGACACAGTGTAGGTATAAATAGCTGAAAAACATAAGAAGATGACCTGTCCTGTTGTATGCAGTTGTGACGTGTTTGTTGTTGATTTGTATGTCCGACAAAACCTGTTGGTTGATGATTTGAAATGTATTTTTTTATATTTTAGACGCAGTAGTTTCGGAGATGAAGAGGGGAATGGTAATTTTTTGGCTATTATCTTAAATAATTTCTAAAATAATTATTTTAAAATTAATAAAATATATATTTAAGATGCACACAATGAGCTCTTTCATTTTAAATGTAACACGATATATGTAGTTTGAAGGTACTTCCCCTACACGTAAAATGGGGATGCATTTTTTTTCTTGCAAAACCCACCGTGTAGGGTATCGTTAGATGGTTCGTTAAAAAAATATGTGATTTATTATTCTTGTGAAGTAACATGTACTTAATTAATATCGGTTCACTGTACTTAAGCGACATCTGGTGAGGTAGAACATTTTTTTGCATCATTGAAGTATTTTTGGCGTGACAACCCTAGGGCTACACGTGCCATGCGTGAATGAATACAAGTTATGCGATAGACAGAGATGCAGAGAGTAGGCACGTTTCTTATGCCTAAACGCCGCTTTCGTTCGGAAGTGAAATTTCTGTACTTGTACTATTCCTTATTCTGTGCCATAACTCCGTCATTTCTTAACCGATTTGGAAAATTATTTTTTTGATTGTAAGTATATATATCCAAGTTGGTCCCGTTTTTGTCAAAACGCAGTTCTGATGATGGGATCCATGAGGAATTGAGGGAACTCCTCAAATCTTTAAGGCAAACATATAGTGATTTTTGTGTTTTTATCAACAAGTCAAGCATTTTCATCCAAAAATGTGACATTGGATGAAGTGGAACTGCTCATGATGATCAGAACAGAACTCTTCAACGACGAAAAGTTCACGTTTGGCGATTTGTCCTTCTAGCTGTGTTTGTTAAGCAATTTCTATTTTCACGATTAATTTTTGTCATGCTTGATTTCTGATGATGGGATCCATGAGGAATTGAGGGAACTCCTCAAATATTAAAGGCAAACATATAGTGATTTTTGTGTTTTTATCAACAAATCGAGCATTATCATACAAAAATGTGACATTTGATGAAGTGGAACTGCTGATGATGATCAGAACAGAACTCTTCAACGACGAAAAGTTCACGTTTGGCGATTTGTCCTTCTAGCTGTGTTTGTTAGGCAAGTTCTATTTTCATGATTGATTTTTGTCATGCTCGAGTTCTGATGACGGGATCTATTAGGAATCGAGGGAACTCCTCAAATGTGAAAGGCACACAAATAGTGATTTTAGTATTTTCATGAACTAATCAAGCATTTTCATTCATAAAAGTGACATTTGATGAAGTGGAACTGCTGATGATGATCAGAACGGAACTCTTCAACGACGCGTAGTTCACGATTTGCGATTTGTTCTCTTCGTTTTGTTTGTCAAGCAAGCAAGGTTTTTTCATGATTTCATGAGGAATTGAGGGTACTTAGTCTTCTACCATTATAAACATATATTATAGCCATTTATATTTTATTGTATATCTATCTAAGAGTGCACCATCTAAGTATAAAAATCTTTTACCGGCCTCCCCCATTGAAGTCGGTTTTTTTTCTTAAAAATTATCACTTCAAAGTTGCAATGTGAAAGGTTAACACCAAAATGAAATGAATGAAATAAATGCTTTACGAATATATTGGGGAGTTCCAATAGTTATGGCCAAAATATGGCGACTGTTTCTCTAGGAGGTGCTTTGAACTACAATCCAGATCTAGCGCTGTATTTCTGCTGGACACATGATACGATGTATTATGAAAGCTTTTCTATATCAAAACACGCATTTTGTTAAATATTTCTTTACACGATTACCGTTTATACAGAACATTTACTACACGTTGGCGTTTATCGAGGCACTATTTTCCATCCTTCCTACAGTACCGATAAAAGAGCTAGCCTATACGCTTTTGGGAGGCTTTGTAGTATTATTTTATTTCACTAGTTTCACAACGAACAAGCGGAACGTTTATCGGCATTGACACACAATCGTGCGTGTTGTGCAAAACGAATGTGACTTTATTTATGTAAAGCATTTGTAGTGCACTTGCTCAGCAAGTTACGATGAAAGCTTGTATTCAAATACAATCTAATTATATTTTTAAGAAAGATCGAGTAGTTGTTTATTTTCTATCGGTACTATAGAAATAATGCTCTATGTTTTTGTCCAACGTTACAAAGGTACGTTTCTAAATGGTGCGTTGCATTAGGTTTTTTTAACCACTCCTGACGGTGGCAGCGTGCCCTGCCCATTACGAGATTCAAACTGTGTATCTTGTCTACCTGTAACTTGCTACAATGAAACCGCAAACTTGGCTTACAGCACCCGGAGTGCCCTGTCCTTGCATTCCTTGTCCTCCTTTATAAAAAAGTCAGACGTTTATTTTTTTATTCACACTGAAATGCTTTAATCATCCTACAAATAGAATCATGAATGTAATACTTAATCAACAAGCTGAACGGAGTAAGGCGAATTATGGTAAACGTCAGCTTTATTTTTATCAAAAATCAACCTTCAAAGGGGTGGATATTGATACGGGCGT
Source organism: Notocelia uddmanniana (assembly GCA_905163555.1). Lineage (NCBI taxonomy): Eukaryota > Metazoa > Arthropoda > Insecta > Lepidoptera > Tortricidae > Notocelia > Notocelia uddmanniana. The sequence continues at coordinate 18,572,987 of LR991054.1, read as the reverse complement.
CCTCGCGGATAGAATTAAAATAAATATAAAATAAAATGAATCTACCACGCACCGCGCACGAGTAAACAGTGTACCGGGTTGTTTAAACGAAAAATATTTAGTTATGGTGAAGTTTATCGAAATTTTCAGTGTAAATTTTGACCTTAACTATAAAATATCGATTATATTAAAGGAGTAGTGTAAATTAGGCTCAATTAATTGGATAAATAAACGATATTCGAATGATATAGAAGTGACTCAAACTTGTGGATAACGTCAGTTAACTAATCGGATAGTGCTCAGACAAAACCCATAAGTGCCGCATTCTGCACGGCGCTATGAAGACAGTGCAACGTAGTACATTTGATTGTGGACTTTGTGTGCTACAAAATAGCGACCATCATTACTTTTATTTCGCCTTCCCTTGGACTTGAAATATTTACGTGATTCATAACAAATAACGGTAAAAATGAAATGCAATAAATGCAACTTGGAATTGGCGTCTGAAGAGCTAATTAAATGTGTAGCTTGTCAAAATAAGCTGCACTACGCCTGCGTTGGGCTTTCGGAAGCCGAGTATAAAAAAATACTGCCCATGAACCTGCAAAAATGGAAGTGCCCTCGTTGCAAACCATCAAAAAAGCCCACAACACCAACGTCGAACTCATCAAAGATGCCGCTGCTCTTGAATGAGGACTCCAGTGAAAACGCCGGGAACTTACCATCGATAGTGAGCATCGACACTGGGGCATTGCTTAGCAGTATGAACGGGCAGTTCCAGCAGCTGTCTCAGGACATGACCGAACTCAAAAATAGCTTTAATGCTAAACTGGACGCATTGACGGCGACAATTAATAACTAGTCTGACAAATTCAAGAAAATAGAACAGACGGTCACGAGTATGCAAGCCGAGGTAGCCGCGGTCAAGGAAGAGAATACATTCCTTCGGGGCCAGCTCGAGAACCTTCAGCGGAACATCGATGATCAGGATCAAAAGTCACGCCAGTGTAATATTGAAATTCAAAATTTGCCCGTTAAACCCTCAGAAAACTTAGTGCATGTTGTATTGACCCTGGGCCAGGTGTTAAAGGTTCCCTTAACTGCCGATTCCATTAAGACCGTCCATCGAGTTGCCCATAACTCGCAAAGTGATCGCCCGAAAAACGTTATAGTGGAATTATGTTCACGTCGGCTACGGGACGACGTCGTCGCTGCGGCGCGGGCTCGGTGCGGGCTCACCGCCGGCCAGGTGCTAAGCAGATGGCCAGATCTTATTTTTGGTGGCCAGCCATAGATTCAGAAATAGAAAAAATCACTAACAATTGCCTGACTTGTTTGTCAAATCGAAATAATCCAAGTAAGGGTATCCAACGGTCATGGCCTCCAGCTCCATCTTCATGGTACCGCATCCATGCAGATTATTGCGGTCCATTTTATAATAAAATGTATTTGGTAGTGGTGGACAGTTACAGTAAGTGGCCAGATATAATAGAAATGAATACAATCACTTCAACTCGCACAATTGAAGTGCTAAAATGTTTATTTGTACGGCATGGACTTCCAATTCATTTGGTAACTGACAACGGACCATCATGGACCAGTCTGGAATTTAAAAACTACTGTAAATCAAATCAAATCACCCATACCTTTTCTCCTCAATACCACCCCGCCACTAATGGGGCGGCAGAGAAATTTGTTGACATTTTTAAAAAACACGTTTTGAAAGTTAAGCAAGATAGCAAAGCCAGTCTGCAATCAGCAATTAATCTGTTCCTTTTTGACTACAGGTGCATGCCTATGCCACAACTAATATTACACCAGCTAAATTAATGTATAATAGAGAACTACGTTCACGTTTTTCTCTTTTGAGGCCTCCACCGGTGATCGAAAAGATGCAAGAAATGTTAGATAAACAAACTAAATTTGCATCAGGAAATAGAAACATTAAGTTTGCCGTGGGAGACAAGGTTATGACTAGAGATTACAGGAAGGGCCATCCTCCTTGGATACAAAGTATAATTGTCGAGGAATGTATACCCGACACTACCTATGTTGTAGATGTTAACGGCTGCAAATGGAAAAGACATGTAAATCAATTGTTAAACTGCAGTGACTGTCTTACTGAATAAATTTAAAACATACCTCTAGAATGTACTAAGTATTCAAGTATTATATAAGTCTAAGGTAACATTGTGCATTACTCAAGCGTGTCGTTTTCTTAAGTACCACACCTGTATATTTTTATTATGAGGAGTGAGAGGGAACAACGTCAAGGGAGCCGTCAAATTAAGGTGGGGAGAGTGTGGTAACCCTGGACGGTATGTCTATCTCGCTCCCTCATGTTCCTCTCTCTCTTGCCAAGATGGCGTAACAGATTGTGTTCTGTCTGCATTGTCTTGAAACTAAATAAATTCCATTAATTAATTGGAGCCTATTATTTCGAGATATGACAGTCTGCAAACCGGAACCTTTCCTAATTGCTGGAAATTATCACATATTACACCTATTCATAAATCGGGGTCAAAATCCCAGGTTGCAAATTATAGACCAGTTTCGGTACAATCCTGCATACCTAAAGTCTTGGAAAGCTCGATACATGATGTAATTTACCCTATCCTAAAGAGAACCCTTTTACCGGAACAACATGGGTTTATGAAAAACAAATCCACAGTTACCAACCTGATGCTGTACACCAATTTTCTTTTTAAATCTATGGAAAAAAGGGAACAAGTGGATGTCATTTTCTCAGATTTCCGGAAAGCGTTTGATAAGGTGGACCATTTATATTTACTAAAAAAACTAGCATATAACAATTTATTACGATGGTTTGCATCATATTTGACGAACAGGACTCAAGTGGTAGTAATAAATGGGTTTAAGTCCAATCTCACTGAAGTGACATCTGGGGTAATACAAGGATCAATTTTAGGACCTTTGCTGTTATTTTCATCAATGACATAAAGTTATGCTTCAAAAACAGTATTTTTTTAATGTTTGCGGACGACTTAAAGATCTACAAGGTAATAAAAAACGATAGTGATAGTTTTTTGCTCCAAAACGATTTAGATGCATTTTATGATTATTGTGTACAGAATAAACTACAGTTAGCGGGGATAAGTGTACGCAAATGACATTTACAAAGAATAGAAAACGGGTATTTAGGTTTCAATATAACATAGGTAATACAGAAATAATACAAGTACAGGTAACTACCTGACTTAACTAAGGGTCTTGGCATAATATTTGATGAAAAGTTACATTTTAATGCACATGTTGACAAAATAGTTTGTAAGGCTTATAAGATGTTAGGGTTTGTGACTAGATCAGCAAAAGTTTTAAAAAAGGCTGACACGTATCTATTACTTTATAAAGCACTTGTGAGGCCGCAACTGGAGTATGCTTCAGTGGTATGGAACCCATTGTATGCCAAGTACTCGGATTCAATTGAAATGGTGCAGAAGAAATTTTTACGTATGATGCATAGAAGGTTAACAGGGAAAAGGATGTCCTATAATGACCTAATAAAAAAATACAAACTGCCTTCATTATTGGTTAGACGCAAAATGGCAGATGCAGTTGGACTTTATAATATATGTAGAGGGTTATACGATAGCAGCGAGCTGTTGCAGCTCGTGCGGTTCCGCGTCCCGCCGCGCTGCGGCACGCGCTGCGGCACGCGCTCCGCCGCGCTGTTCGCCCTGCCCGCCTGCACCAGTCACGCCGGGGCCCGGGCGCCCCTGCCCCGCTTGTCCAAACTTACAATAGGTACCTCGTCTCAGTCGATATATTCAATACGTCAAATAGTCAATTTAGAAAAGAAATTCTCAGTGTGCTTTCTGAAAGTGAATAAGTGTCGTAAATTGTCTAATATTTGTTTCCATCTTCTTTTATTTTCGACTGAATGTTCCCAAAATTATTAATCTTTTTTTTTTATTATCTCTTGAAAGTAGTATCCTCTTTTTGTAAGTGTGGAAATAGTATTCCTTTTTGTGTCATCATTTAAGATATTCCAACCTGGCAACACCTAATAGTGAGTGTACTTAGTGGGAACTAGTAAGGAGGTCGATGCATGTTTAGTATAAGTTTATATAGTTTTTAAGTGTCTTATGTACATCTATCTCTGTTTGTTCTCCAAATAAATAAATTGCGGACATATGTACGTATAAGCTACGAATAACTAGTAGGTAAGAAAGTATATATGTATAAAAGGTAGGTTACCTCTTTTCATACATCATGAATGTATGTATGTATGTATTAATTTATTGTACATAAAACACGACAAAACGATAAACAAACAAAAAGTAGACGTACAAAGGCGAGCTTATCCCTTCAAGGGATCTCTTCCAGCTAACCTTGGAGCAAATGTTTATGAATAAAGCCTACTTAGTGGTACCTAATAGTTTTCCTTTTATATACATTATTATATATTACTACAACTGTGTTTTTTTTCACAAACCTACCCAGTAGTAACCGTTTAGGTACCGGTGGCACTTGACTTTTCCAAATACCTATTTCGTAAAAGGACCCCAGAATCAAAAGAAATAATATTATTATTTTTCTCTAAAACAACATTTTATTATACCACTTTATTAGCGTGTTTATACATTTATACTAAAAACTTAGAAAAATAAAGCTTTATACTGGTAATGGGTGCACTAAGCTCACTAAACCATGGATAGATGTCTGTCTAGTCAATCGGCCATGGCGAAGCTAGAAATAACTACGGAACCCTTAAACATTATGTAACAAGAAAATTCAGCCTATCGTGCATTTTATTTATAGGACCTACGAGTATTTCTAAAATTCGTTTAATATATTTATTGGACTTTGAAAGGAAATACCAAAGCATTTAAGTATTAAAGGTATTCATTGCGCACCCTGAATACCAAATTTTTTAGTTCAGGTAGTCATTTTCCTTACAGAAAGGGTTGTCCGTGTCTCTAAAATGGATAAAACGATCATATTGCGAGCCTTGATCAATGAATTGAAAATAATTTACATGCTGGAAAAACACTGACTGAAAAATATGCTTTTACCAAAATGATTCTTAATTAAACATTTTATTTTTAAAGAGATAGGCCACAGGTGGAATATTATTCTCATATCGCTCATACAGACGAACGGACCTTGCGAAACTATAAGGATTCCTTGTTTACTACGGAACCCTATAAATGAGTTTATGCAATGCGCAACTTTGACGCAATACCAATACTGCACGCATATAGAGTGTGTATATAATGAAACTGCAAGAGTTGATTAACCTTATCCCGGTGAAATAGCTAGTGGGAGTTTATTTAAGTTCATGTTTACTTTCCACAAAGTACTGAGTAAATGTATTTAGCAGATAGGAGTGATTGAATGTTTCTGTTGAATTAATTAAGGGTGCTTTAACGTGTCTACTAGCGCCACTCGTAAATAATTGTGATTATTTAACTTTAACGATAGACAGTGGAATAGGAGGCCACTGTGTAGTGTATTTTGTATATAAGTAACTTTTGTATACATCAAACTAGTTTTTATGTTGCTGGATTCGTCAATCGATGCGTCCAAAGTAAAAACGGCCATTTTTCTTTGGACGCATAGATTAATAGCAAGACAACAGTATCTACCCCTATCTACCCCTAGGCACGAAGCATACTCGTACCTACTTGATCAACTTGAAATCCTGTAATCTAGTAGCATTCATTAATGGGCTTACTACAATATGTAGCTTACAAATGAGTTATATGATACGCTAATGTAACCACGAGTATGCAATACATAGCCCAGCATGCAATTGTCTAGTTTTAAGGCAGTATTCGCTTTGCGTTGCCGGGAGGCCTTGAGCTATAGCTATTCCAGTAGCATCGGCTGCATTAGCTAAAATCCTTCCCGGCTATTGGATCCCTCGATAGTAAACGGCTTAGATTTACTAGAAGAGACGACCGTTGCAAAAATAATACGTATAAGAAATACCGAAATTTAAGATAGCCAACAGTTTCGCATACGTCGTTGCAGGTACTACTTAAGGATATGCCGGACAGCGCTCAAAAGATTAGCAATATGCATGTTTCATGTTACGAGCGTTCATACCTATAATCTAAATTACAAACTTTGTTATCAAATTACGTGCACCTTATGCGTTCGTGGCCCAGCGGGAGCGTTCGTGGCCCAGCGGCGCCCGCGTACCGCGTGCGGTATGCGAGGTTAAGCAATGTCGGGCGAGGTCAGTCCTTGGATGGGTGACCACTTTGAGTGGTTACTAACTGAGCGCTCCCGTGCTTTGGAAGGCACGTTAAGCCGTTGATCCCGGTTTCTGTCTATGATAGCAGTCGTTAAGCCAAGTTAGAGGCCTCCGGGCGGCTTGAGAACTTCTAACAGTCAAGTTGCCCATGCAGTTGACAAGCCTAATCCCAATAAGTTCTTGTTTCCCCCTTGGGTTGTAAGGTCACATGGCAGTCACTTCCGTAAAAACTAGTGCCTACGCCAATTCTTGGGAATTAGGTAGCGGACCCCACGCATCATTCAGGATGCAACTGTACTGGGAATAACGCTAGGAGGATGATGATGTTATCAAATTACGTGCACCTTTTAACTTCCGTAGTAAAAAAGAAACCCAGTTTTTACTAAAGTCTTTGATGCTGGCTTGTTTTATTAGATTCTTCCTAACTGTTCCTTCCATTGTTGCGGTCTCATCGCTGCCACAAGTACCGAACGCTTTTGTCGCGCACAGGGACAGTTCCGCCATCTATTCTCACTTAATCTGAGCACAATGCATGGTACTCGCTCGATTTATCCGCTTCGTTACAGTACGTTCTTAAAAACACTTGGACAGTTTCACCTATTTTTAAAGAATTTCTATCGTTGAAGTTAATATATACGTTAATATATCAAAAATCGCAGCTCGTGGCTTTGTTATTACGTGATAATCTTTTTTAGGGTTCCGTAGCCAAAATGGCGAAAACGGAACCCTTATAGATTCGTCATGTCTGTCCGTCCATCCGTTCGTCCATCCGTATGTCACATCCAATTTATTCGGAGACTATGACCACTACAATAATGAAATTTAGTAGAAAGGCGTATGTTTTGAACCGCTATAGAAATATGATGTGAAATTACGAAAAAAATATTAAACTTGGGGCGCACCCCATACATGTAACAGGGGGGTCCAATTTTTTTTAATGCACATAGGTGTCTGGGTATCTGTGGATAGGCCTTCAAAAATGACATAGAGGTTTTAAAAAACTTTTCCATTTAAGTCAACCGTTGGTGAGATATTAGCTGTCAAAGTCGTAAAAAGTGTGTCCCCGCCTCTAATTTCCAAACTAAGAAGAATTCTGAAAAAAAAACAAGAAGATGTACATTAATAAATCCTTTCAACGATTTTTGGTTTGAAGAAGATAGGTCTAACAGTTTTTGAATTATTGCTATAAAACTGTCTTGCCGAAACAAAAGAGTGTAAGTGCCGTAAGTTTCCTATGAAGATACGACCTTTTTTGATTCAATGTATTGTATAGTGGTTTTAAATGTAGATTAGGAGGTCTCGGTGCGGAACCTTTCTTTGTGCGTGGTCCGACACGCACTTGGCCGGCCTTTTTTTTGGCGTGTCTTTATTCTTTGTTATCCGATGCGATATTTATTAAATAAATAATATAGGACACTTGTTTACACCAATCGAACTAGTCCCATAGTAAGCTCAATGAGGCTTGTGTAGACGACGATGTATTTAATAGATACTTAAATGCTTAAATACATAGAAAATATCTAAGTCTCAAGAACAAATGTGTCTGCTCACCACAGAATCAAATGCCCTAGGGATTCGAACCCGGGACCTCTAGCTTCGGAGGCAGTGTCACTACCTATACTATCTAATAAGCTAAACAGGCCGACATTGGTATTTTGACACTGATTGAATATTTAGGTACTCTAATGCTTAACTCTGCCACACTGTGCATAAATATAGAGAAAATGTTGAAATCAATCTTATGATTTCACTTTAAACTGGCATGCTTGAAAAGTAATGTAAGAAAAATATACTATGCATTTTGATTGTATCGATATTACTATTTTGGATTGCTGACATAATATTTGATAAGGTGACGATGACGATGCAGGTCTTGTATTCTAGCCATACGTATATTAATTTGGACCCGGGTATGTCCTTAAACTACGACCAAGACCACCGGAAAATGGGCAGCAGCATTCCTAGAATGCGGTGGAGATACTGCGATCGCCAACCCGCATGCCAAGCGTGGCGATTATGGCATTTACCCCCCATGAAATTGGGGAGGCCTATGTCCAACAGTGGACGTCCTAGGGCTGATATGGCGGTGGTGGTATATTAATTTATTTATTTTAGGAGTTCCAACAGCTTTTACAAACATGTTAGCTTCTTAAATAGAAATATGGAGCCAATTATAGAAACATGATTTGAATGGACAGCACCTTTTGTGTACTTTTATTACATTATAAAAATCAATGTGCATTTTTTCCGAGATAATGTCCGTTATTTTAAACTATCATTGTATGATTAAGTACCTATCGTAGCCGTGAACGAGGTATAAACTAGAACGAGGTAAAAATTATACTAGTTATAAAAATGTTTATCAATTATAGGTTAAAGTTAACGGGTACTGTGAGATGTTTTCAACTTCTTTCCAGTTTTGAAACTTATTATGAACCTCGCTATCCGAACAGTACAAGGTCAGTGTCCCGCAGTCACGATTCCAGAGAACAGCCGAAGATACGCCCCGACATCAAACTTACATTTGAAATGCAAACACGAGGCTGCGTCTGTAAACCCCACATTGAGGTATGTTTATTTAAATTTGCTTCAATTTTGTGAACAAATCTATGTGTATTTGCGCGGCGTATCATTGTTAGTGGCTCTGATATGTTTGCATTACTGTGAGGTGTTATGTAATGTTCGATACATTACACCACACCTGGCCTTTTCGAAATGTTTTTAGAGTATTGTAATCGAATAATTAACACAAAGGCGGGTGTCCGCTGGATTCGGGTGGCGCAGGATCGGTCATTGTGGAAGTCTTTGGGGGAGGCCTATGTCCAGCAGTGGACGTCTTTCGGCTGACATGATGAATTAACACAGATTTTGATATACGGTGCACCCAGAGATTAACAACAAATGCCAAAACAGTAACTATTCTCCAAGTAATATGCATAACAAAAAACAACAGTTCATTTTTACTATTAAGACCAAATAAAGCTGTTTTATAAGAAGTGTAGGAAATTTTCCTGAATATTAACATGAACTGGAGAGTTATGAATTATGATATATATTTAACACTGAGGGAGCACAATTCATTACACTCTCAGAGACCTAAGAGCGATACCACGCGATACGTTGACATTTCCAGAGAAAAAGGCGGGAACAAACCTACTAAACTAAACATGGAATCATAATTACCTACAACAATATTAAATTATTTTTACTGAATTACTTTTAACAAAACATTAATGGCCCACAATATAATGGTGGTCTTGATAACTAAACAGCTAAAAATAACTTGGAAACTACAGCTGACATAAAATTATCTGTACCGAAGTACTCTTAACGGGGTGAAATTCATTTGTATCGGCTTTATCCGAAGGGTTTCTGACAAAAATGCTACCGGCCATTAAGGCTGATAGTATTAAATGTCGCTAACATGCGCACAGGACAGGACCTCTTTTTAAAATGAAATCCCATTTTAATTTAAACCCAATCTCATCTGATCTATGTCGCATTCACTCACATTGGGCTATGTGGTCATGCACACGACAGTGCTTGTATCTGGATCTCTATATACATAGATCATCATTTTCGCATTTAAATTAGTTTTGCGCGCTCGCTCTGACGCGTTTGTGCGGCGGCGTTGTCAGAAAGCGTTCCGGAATAACTTCTGAAAGCTATGTCAACAACATGCAAGTTGTTTTGCAAGTGGATCACTTCTTGTTGAAGAACGCGTGTGCAGCACCTTAACTTGTAAATATACTTTATGGTCCGTTGGTGGCTTTGTACTTTTTTATCTTGTTTGTGAATAAGAGAAGTTAAAATTCAGTTCGGCATAATCACTTGAAGAGGTGTCATTGTGTAATGACGGACTACGCGGTAGTTACGCGTAAAGTAAGATGCCGCAGGATTGAATAAAAAAACGGCCAAGTGCTTGTCGGATCACACACAAGTGTTCCGTAGCGTCACTTAAAACCACAATACAATACATTGTGATCGCCAACCCGAATGCCAAGCGTTGTGGCATACCTGCAGGTTTTCACTGGACATCTTCGCGCTCTGTCGGTTGTAGCGATGCGCGTTCTCTGATCAGGTTACTTTATATAACTGCTTCCTTTAAGGATTTTCCTAAAGCATTGGGCACCTTTTCGTCCTCCCTTGCAAGTTGCGGCGATGCGCCAACAGTTCCTTACATAATTGCATTTCACGTAAACGCTGAAACGATAGGAAACATATTTTATGTATGTACGTAAATTTCAATGTTCCTACACTTGCCTACGTAATAGACGCATGAAAATAGGCCAGTTACTTACCTTATCTGATGTAGATTAAGTTTGTCGTGTATTATTGAGTATTGTAGTTATTTTTCCTTGATTTTCGTGAAATTAGGGTAAAATCTCGTTGTTGTTATTTGGTTGACGTAACTACGAAAATTGTCAAATTCACTTTTGTGAAAGGTTGTAGTCAAAATCTGTATCGAAAATGATGTTATTTTAAAATTATGAATGAAGAATTGTGAATTCTGGAACGTCAGCAAAAATCGTAAAAAAAGGCCAACATGGCCCAGAACAGTGAGTTTCTCGTCGACTAGCTAATAGTCGTGACCGTAACAGACGTGATCAAAGAGAATATAATACTCCTTACGGAGAAGAGACGTAACTGCCTATATACTGTCATCCACAGTAATTTGTATGTTTCTGAATATCTTTGATGTTCAACACTATAAAAATATCTGTCACTGTAGTGCTGTGGGGTTATCGATAGTATTGAATAGTAAATGCACTAGTGATGTGCATGTCTTATCGATATTCGATAAAAATTGCTTACGTAGGTAATGCGATTTACATTTTGCCTTTTTTAACTAAGTTTGCATTAAGAAGTAACTAGCGTTAATACTTAATGCGAAAACAATCGACTTGTTTTCAACTGTTGTTGTAAATAGTAAATAAACCACGTCAAGCTTATACAATATTATTTATTTACACACAAGGAGTTATAAAGAACCCTTTTAGTTCCATTAAATCTTATAGATATTTACATTATCTTGTTATTAGCTCATCTTTGGGAAAATTGGCAAAGAATCCTCCCCTGAGGCTTTCCCTGACGCCACATTATGAGTCACTTATCACTATTTAGAGTCTCTATCTCAGAAATATCACGAGTCCACGTCTCTAAAATAAAATAACACACACACACACACACAAAACAATACGAGTCCCTGTCTCTAAAAACCGCGCGCACACGCGAAATAAGCGGAGGAGCAAATTTGCTCAACTCTACGCCACTAAAGTTTCAAAAATAATTATCATTAATGGACGTCGGTATTTCAAGTGAGAAAAATATTTTTAATGTACTTATTTGACTTTGTCAAGTTTGTCAGATTGCCATGACAACCCATTATCCTGTAGGTTGGCATGACAGGCGTTCGATCGCCATACAATGTTTTTTTTATATAGGAGTTGTTACTGACTGGACGTGATAAGTCAATAACCGTAAGCCGTAACCGGTAACCGTTACTTATTTTATTCAAACTAATGACAGACTTTTTACAGACATGACGAATCTATAAGGGTTACATTTTCGCCATTTTGGCTACGGAAAATCATTCTACTGCGACCAATTCTATAACATCTGTACTACGTACAAAAAACATTAAAGAATCTATTATTCTAGAAAGTAGCCGTTGCTAAAGAGCCATACCCCTTAATGGAGCTGGTTTACCTCTCAAGGTGAGCGCTACCTATTCGAAAAACAAAAGAATTTCTTTTGTTTCGCCGAGCGCAATTAACGAGGGTCCCTTGCTTTTGCATGCAATAGCATGCACTTTTTCAGGTAACCTAATGGCTTTGTAATATCCTCCGATATTATTACATTAGACGGGTGCACGCGAGTAAACAGACGTTTTGCAGTTAGCCTTAATGGGAAACTAGATGCGTAATACCTTTAATGATGTTTGTTTATTGTAACAGAAGGATTTCAAATAGGTTTTCGATTATAATGTATTAAAAGGTGTCATTAAAAATAGTTTTTTTGGTTCAGAAGGAAACAAGGTACCCCAAGGTAGGAAGGTAAGGTCGTAACTTATATAAATTAAATTTATATTATTAGTATTATATAAAATAAATTTATATAAGTTTTGCTGTAAATCCACGTATACTCGTTAATTTCGTCAGTGTTTACCCGGTAATCGCCTTAAGGGATTAATTAAAAACGGATATGAAAAATCTAAAGCAAATAGTTAATTTTATTAGACTTACCACAGATGCAGCAATTAGTTTTTACACTACTCACATAAAAACTTCCAGTCTACTTTTCACCCCTCTAGGGGATGATTTCAGAGATAAATTTATCATTCGTATCTTCTAGGGTCTGAAACTTTCTTCATGCCATATCGGTTTAGCCAGTGGTTTAGGCGTGAAAAATAACAGGCAGAGAGAAAGAAAGAAAGAAAAATAGAGTAAATCTCATTTTTTTATATTAGTTGTCTGCAATTCTCATGTCATAATAACGAAATAATTAATCCCATCAAAAACATAAATGTGAAAATGGGAGCCAAGCGTAATATTAAGAATATGCGATGTCTGGTTGCCGTCTTCACCGGCAAAAGAATTGAGATCTAAATTGATGCCAAGTTCTGTTGAGCTTTAACTTGGCAGTTTTCTTAAATATCCAACAGCTTTCATGGTATTATAACATACTGCATAGAAAACTGCCAAGTTAAGGCTCAAAATGCATTAAGCTGCAATAAGTTAGTTTTACTGTAAACAATCTAGTGCCACACTTGGCACCTTTTCAGATAATCTACGGAACTTGGCACCCATTTAGATATCAATTATTTTGTCGGTGAAGACGGCAACCACACATCGCATATTCTTAATATTGAACTTGGCTGCCATTATCACATTTATGTTTTTAATGGGATATGATTACTTTTTGTCAAAATTCAACAAATGCTGCTTTTCAAGAGCGAATGCAAGAGTTACTATACAAAATACCCAAATCGCTATAGGTACACCTAAAATATTTGAAGAGTTTCCTCGATTTATTCAGGACCCTATGATCAGATTCTGACCTAATGACAAAAGGACCACCCCGGAAGTATACCGCTTCAAACAAAAAAAATTAATTTTCTAAATCGGTTAACAAATGAGAGAGTTCTGGGGTCACAAGCATAAATAATAAGTATAAATAAAACAAAAAAAATCACTGTGTTCTGATTTTTTTGTAAACACACACGCTTTAATGTTAAAAAGATTAGGAGTTATTGGGGGATCAAAAGTGGCTCCAAACAGTTCGTGTAAAATAACGCACGGCTGCTGCTCGCCAGTTCTTGGGGTGAACATGGCTGGACACGCTGCCCGCGCGTCTAGACAAGATGACAAAAGTAATATTTCAAACTTATCTAAAATTAATATTTGCAAAGAAAGCCTTTAGATACCTGCCGCTGATATCTCAAGGCTTTCTTGTAAATATTCTTTTTAGAGAAGCTTTAAATATTTTAAATACAGGGTGATTTCGGGGTCGTGATCCCAACCATTTTTTTCTGACTCAGTAAATGATTGCGATGCTACCTGTATTTATTTTAATTGAAACAAAGATGATTCATTATTTACGTATTTTTATTTAAAAAAAATTATTATTGACTCAAAATGCGTGGTCACCCTACTTTTAATATTACACCTTTTTAGAAAACAAACTCTCTGATAGAATACTTAATAATTTATGAGTAATAATGTCACAACACGTCAAAGTCAATAAACGTGTCAAAAAAGATTTAAAATAAAATAAATTAATTATGCCTCCGCCGTACCCATTTTCTAATATCGAGCGATCAGATATGGTTATGTTTTACTATCAAACACACAACACTATCAGAGCAAGTGAAATGTTTCATCAGCGATATCCCAATTTGCCAATACCAACTAGACGTTTCATTAATACAATGGTGCATAATCTTCGAGAATACGGGCAGTTCAGCGTTCCAACCCACGCCCAAGCACGAGTTGGCGACAGGCCATCAAGGCGAGGCAATCCCGAGAACCTGGATCAACGCATACTCAGATATTTTCTCCGAGATCCGCAACGCCGTACCCGACAGGCTGCTAGAAGATACAATGTCAGCCAAAGTTTTGTCTGGAAACTGCTCAGCGCTTCTGGATTTCATCCATATCATTTTCTGCCTGTCCAGGATATCTCCGCCCCTGATCTTCCCTTACGAATGAACATGTGTCGATGGATTTTAGAAAATGAAGAAACGAATATCTTGTGGACTGATGAGAGTACATTTATGCGTATTGGTTTGTTCAATGTGCACAACGAACATTTTTGGAGTGCTGAAAACCCGCATCTTACTCGGAGAAACGCATATCAGACTCGATTTTCTTTAAATGTTTGGGCGGGAGTTATTAACGATGTTGTTATCGGACCTCATTTTATTGAAGGTAGATTGAATGGTATGAATTACCTTGACTTGTTACGTGAAGTTGTGCCGGAACTATTGCGAGGCGTCCCGGAACATTATTTGGAAAACCTGCATTATCAACATGATGGTCCACCTGCTCATTTCCATAACCGCGTTCGTGATTATTTGCATGAACAATTTCCGGGACGATGGATCGGTCGCCTTGGACCTGTTCCATGCGACCTTTAGCAGGTCATCGGCCCACCGTGTGGGCGGCCTGCCCACACTACGCCTTCTGGTACGTGGTCGCCACTCCAGAAACTTTCCGCCCCAACGGCCATCTGTTCTACGTGCAATGTGCCCCACCCACTGCCACTTAAGTTTAGCGATTCGGAGGGTTATATCGGTCACTTTGGTTCTGCTGCTGATGGCCTCATTCCTGATGCGATCACGCAGAGAAACTTCTAACATAGCTCTCTCCATTGCTCTTTGGGTGACTTTGAGCCTTCTTATGAGGCACATAGTAAGCGACCACGTTTCAGTGCCATATGTCATCACTGGCAACACACACTGGTCAAAGACTTTCGTCTTGAGACACTGTGGAATATTGGACTGGAATACAGTCAATATTGTAATATAGCGAAATGCAATAGGTTAGAAAAGAGATCAGTTTTCTCTCCATTCTAGTTAGGTACTTATGTTTGATGACCGCCCTAAATGGTTCTGTCCCCCTGTCTCCTCTTTCTGCAATATTAGTCACTTAAGAACGATTTGTTGGAAATTAGGTAGGTACCTACGTCATGACAACGTTTAGAAATATAGGAACCCAGCTGTTGTCCGCGGCTTCGCCCGCGAAACAAGCGTAAGTTATTTCATATTCTAATTATTCCGGCGTTAAAATAAACGTCATGTAATCAATAAAAAAAGCCGATGCAACTACATATTGCAAACATACAGAATGTAATTTGCGGAGCTTCTAATTTTGCAGTTTGGTCCTTCGGGCCTGGTCAATACTATCCTAACTTGATTATCAAATTTCTGTAATAAATTGTCAAAAACGATTGATATTGCTATTGAATTAACTTTTTTAGGGTTCCGTACCCAAAGGGTAAAACCGGCCAAGAGCGTGTCGGGCCACGCTCAGTGTAGGGTTCCGTAGTTTTCCGTCCGTCACATTTTTTTTTTTTGAAAAAATTACAAAAACTATTCAACCTATCAAGTTCAAAATAATTTTCCTACAAAGTTTTTATAAAGTTCTACTTTTGAGATTTTTTTCATATTTTTAAAACTTATGGTTCAAAAGTTAGAGGGGGGGGACACATTTTTTTTTACTTCTGGAGCGATTATTTCCGAAAATATTAACATTATCAAAAATGATTTTAGTAAACCCCTATTTATTTTTAAATACCTATCTAACAATATATCACACGTTAGGGTTAAAATGAAAAAAAAAATCACTCCCCACTTTACGTATAGGGGAGGTACCCTAATAAAATATTTTTTTCCCCTTTTTATTTTACCACTTTGTCGGCGTAATTGATATACATATTTGTAACGTGCAACCGTGTATGATAGCGAGCTGTGACGGTTGTCAGTCACTTGGGTGTGAGAGCGACTTGACGGGCTCGTAAGAGTCGTCCACACTTGATGTCATGCACCGCACTAGCTAGATTAGGTAGAGAATCTCAGGAGGTAGGTACTTTCAGGTTTTCAGCTGTCACCATATAGTGCTACTAGAAGAGGGCGCCACATAGTTTATCACTCAAAACTATGAAAGAGTTTATATAGGAATTACTTACAGGTGAGAGAAATGTAAACAAGCTTAGTGTTCAAACCGAATGGTATGTATAATCAGTACACACATTCTCGGCTTATACAAAGAAATAAAGTACCTTAATGTAGGCTTAATGCTAGCATGCAAGTCACAATGTTTTAGGCAGGGCTTTCTACCTGGAGATTTACACTATGTCTCTGACCGAGGACGGATAAGGATTAACTTTTAGTTTAAAAATAAAATATCAGATGAGGCCGGCTTAGCGCCTTAATCTAATGTGAATTGTGTTTGTGTGAAGCTTGTTATGACTAATAACACTAGCAAGATATTTCGTAACACTACGTTGACACGTGGCATGTTCAAGAGAACGGAACAAAAGTTACGGATGGATATCACCTTAAAAGATTGCGGCGCCAGCATGCAGACCCTCTGCCTGTCTCTCCTCGGTCCACGAAGCCTCAAGAAGTGACTCCGCGTCGCGGTGACTTCGGTGGGGCATACAGAGACGTCAGCAAAGTCTCGCGCCACGCCCTTCGACCGCTCAATTGCCTATGTTGGCCCGCCGGTAGCGGCCAGCACAACAATCACTGAAAACCACAAAACATTTAATCCTCGAACTACAACCTCGCGCACGTCTTTTCAACGCAAACTCTTTGAACACTACGTAAACGAAATCCTGCTCATCTCACCTGGCAAGAATACAAGTCTAAGCTTGGTGACGGTCCACACGCGACCACGATGTCCTCAGTTCATTTCGTTAAAAATGTTAAAGTTAGGCTGCGACAAAAAAACAACAGATTTCGTTAAGATCGGCCTTGTAACCGCAAAAATAACACGATCACTTGATTCACGACAAACTTCGACGCACTCACCTTTTGTTCACTGTGTCGTTGCAGTTATTTTCAACGAGATGCGTTTGGGTCTAAGCACCCATCTCTAAATTATAAAAAAAATGGCCGAAGCCTTAGCGAGTGCCCTCAGAGATACGTGTGCACTGCTCACGGCATCCTGACAGAGAGTGACAGGCCTCACCGCTCTTTCTCCAGATGTCAAAATCCGAACGGATGCGTTCCGACGCGTTCCATCTGAAGACCATAGAGAGTATGGGCCATTTACCAAAATGCGCTCACCGCATGAAGACAAAAAATTATTCTCCAATTTTACCACGATAACTTTTAACAAACTAATAAACTGTGTAGGCTTAAAATACCTATAATGTACTAGAAAACACATTGATTATTCACCGTACCAACATTACAACAGAACGCAGCTTTAGGGCAAACCAGAAATTGACGTTATGTCACTGCTCGCCATCCTTCGCCGGTAGATGGCGCTGTGAGTCTCAAACGAGATATCTAGGAATGAAATTAACGCGTAACATTACCGCTTCAGTTAGACAAAAAAATTTTTTTTTTTTTTTTTTTGAAAAAAAAAATTTTTTTTTTTTTTTTAAATAAAGTCCTAAAACAATCAGAGACAGTGAAGTAATCAAACTCCAAACAAAGCCACCACTGAAGCACATTGCCCCTAGTTAACCCATTTGACATTTGACCTAACATGACCCCATGTGAGGTCATCGACCCTTGAACTTACATATGAGTTCATACTCAAAAAAAAAAACTTACGATGAATGAGGTATTGGGACAGGTGTCATCGCAACACAACAATAATCTTACGCTAGACTTTCACAAGTTTCGGAAAAGAGTTCCATAACGAAATAAATTTTCCGCCGACTGTACATGAGGTTATACACGTTGACACAATGTCCTGAAATATCACAACTTCAATTAGCACGATAAAACAACATGAGTCATGGAAATAGAACTTTAAAAGAGATTCTGTCTATGATTAAAACCAGCGCTTGTATATGTTAAGAAAACACATACCTGTGATAGAATACCTATTCACTTCAATGCACAAAGCATAAATCCGACAGAATCGACAAAGACACCTTTTCCTCCCAGGAATCCTTAAATAACAACTATCAAAATAAACAAAGACAGATGTGTCTACATGACAAGAGCAGAGATAAGAAGACTTATTGTCTTTAGATAAAGCGACTATTTTATTTAGTAGCAGAATGAGATATAGATGGATCTCTAAGTTCCAAGCAGCTTAACTTAAGGTCGACAGTTACCTACTTAAACTAACGCGTTTTCCTAATCTATTTCTTATTGACATGTCCGTGAGCGTCCCCACGTCCATGATCTTGACTACGAGTCCAGTTATATTCCTACCTATACATTTACCTAACGAACTACAGTTAGCGCATATACTTATCCGTTTAAAATTTAACCCTATGCAATTTTAACTAACATTTTCGATTGGCCATTTCGAAGATGTATCCTAATATTGAGGTCGACTGTACAGTCCGGGAATCTGCGTTTGAGTGCATAATAATTACTTGAAAGCAATTACCTAGGAAAGGCTACGTTCCTATATACGACTCATTTAAGAACGTTTCTTTATTTATATGAAATCCATGTTAGGCTTCACATTGACAAACGCAATGTGTACATAACGGTTCGTTTATTACCTAAATACCTACTTGGATTATTTGTTAATCAGCAGTTGTCAAATTATGCTTTATCAAAGTGCAACAGATAAACATCGGTCATCCGTCAATCATAATATGAAATAAAAGTTCATATTGACACATTGAGTTAGCTAGAAATGTTATTGTTAAAGTTTTAATTGCAAAAAAATATTTCTGCAAATACCTAATAGCTATTCATCAGCTGTGCAAAAAGGCTTTATCTTAACACGACTGTTTGGTCTGGCTGAGATTTTATTATATCTTTGACATGCCAAATACCTACAGACTTTTGACTATTAAAATCGCGAAGCTCATAAGTTACTGGAGATATTTTTCTAAGCACAACACATTTCTTAAACTTGGGAGCTAGTTTCTGAGCGAAGAATTTGCTTGCGTCGGAGAGAGGAAATTCTCTTTTCCAAACCACTTGACCCGCGTCATATTCTAAGCGTCTCCTACCCCTGTTATAGTACACTCGGCTACGTTGATAAGATTTTTGTAAACAGTCATTTACTTTCTCAAAAATAGGCTTAAGATGCGACAGCAAAGAGGAATATAAGTTCCTATTAGTAAACTGTAAATCATCACCACTAGGAGGTCCTGAGGGATACCATTCGCCAGAAAGAATGGCCTCTCGTCCACTATTTAGAAAATAAGGGCTAAAACCAGTGACCTCGTGAACAGCTGTGTTTATAGCAAACTCAATCGCATTGACCTGTTGGTCCCAGGTGCGATGATCTGTACCCACATAAGATGCGATAGCCGTACCTATGACTTTCAGGCTTCTTTCAGCAGGGTTATTCTGTGGCGTGAAACGACAATTGAAAAAGAATTTAGGTATCTTGTATTTTTCCTTCAATGACTGCATGTGTTTAGACACATACTGTGGACCGTTGTCCATAATAATGCACTGAGGAACACCATACTTCAAGATAACATTATTTTCAATTAGGCCTACGACCGTCTTCGCTAATGAGTTTCTCATCGGAAAAATACAGGTATATTTAGTGAAACAATCACATACTATCAGAATGAACTTGAAGCCTTTATAACTCCTGGGCAAAGGGCCAAGGATGTCAGTACATACAACTTGCCAAGGTCGTTGAACCTTTTTGGGGTTCTCCATAAGACCTGCCGGTGCCTCATTAGCACTCTTATAGGCTAAACAAATTTGACAATTTTTGATATACCTTTTAATGTCACTCAACATTTTAGGCCAGAAGTAAGTTTGAGCTATCCGTTTCAAAGTTTTAAAAATACCTAAATGTGCAGCGTCCGGTCTGTCATGACACTGTTTTAGTATATCTTGTCTCAGCTCACTGGGCACTACCCGTTTCCATTCAGAATCCCTAGATAATGGATTTTTGTTCCTAATACGCTTGTATAAGCTATTACCTAAAATTTTAAAATCAGGAAATTTCTGAGGAGACTTTTCGACACGGTTATATGTATCAGTGTACCAAGTGTCAGTTACGTCATTTATTGGACAGACAAGCTCAACTGTTTCAGGTGATACTGGAGCTCTAGAAAGTGCGTCCGCTATTTTATTTTCAGACCCCTTCTTGTACTGAATGTTAAAATTAAATTGCGACAGTCTGAGAGCCCACCTAGCCAAACGTCCAGTTGGTGATTTTAAACTAACTAACCATTGCAAACTGCTGTGGTCGGTGTAAACTTTCGTTTGAAAAGGAGAACCCTCTATGTACCCTCTAAACTTTTCCAATGCAAAAATAAGCGCGTTAAGCTCTTTCTCAGAGACAGAGTGATTTCTCTCTGTGCGAGTAAGGGTTCTACTAGCATAAGCGACGGCATGTTCATGACCCTCGCCATCTAACTGAGATAGGGCACAGCCTAGGCCTACATCAGAAGCGTCAGTTGAAATTATAAAAGGTCTATCAAATTTAGGAATAGACAGGATCGGAGCTGTCACTAAAAGTTCCTTAACTATTTTAAATGCCTCGTCAGCTTCAGGTGTGAATTGGAAAGAAGTTCCTTTTGGAAGCTTTCTAGTGAGCTTATTCAAAGGAGCACAAACAGAAGAATAGCTCTTTATAAATCGACGGTACCAGGATACCATACCCAGAAAGCGTCTAAGTTCCTTTTGTGTAGAAGGTGTGGGAAAATCCACTATGGCACGTACCTTATCACTATCTGTGCGCAAGCCCCTACGATCTACCACATATCCCAAGAATTTCAAAGAGGAGCGACAAAATACAGATTTGTCCAGATTAATAGTGAGTCCGGCTTGTTTCAACTTTTCACAAGCCTTCCTTAATAAGGTCATGTGATCTTCAAAGGTCTCAGAAATTAATATTATGTCATCAACATAATAGAAAATATTATGTGCAAACTCTGGTCCAAATACCTTATCCATGAGCCTCATCATTCGGGCACTCGAATTTACCAACCCAAATGGCATTCTACGGAAATGAAAACTACCGAGCCCCGGCAAAGAGAAACAAGTCTTCTCTCTCGACTCCTTTGATAACTTAATTTGGAAAAAGGCTGCCTTTAAATCTAAAGAGCTCATATACTTGGCATTATTTAGGGAATCCAATATTTCCTGAACCCTTGGCATAGGATATGTATCCACTTTAGTTATGCTATTTAATTTTCGGCTATCTAAGCACATTCTAAGTTCACCGTTCGCCTTCGGCACTAACAAAATTGGACTATTCCAGGCTGAATTACTCTTTTCTATGATGCCCATTCGTAACATATCGTCAATTTCTTTTCGAACATATTCCCGGTGGTGAAACGGAATTGGATAGTATTTCTGTTTTACAGGTAGATGATCGCCTGTATCTATGACATGTTCTTCTAACGGGGTATAGCCCAACCGATCTTTAGTAGCCGCGATGCACTCAAATTCAGATACAACTCTATTCAACTGAACCTTTTGCTGGTCAGTGAGATCCTCTAGATCATGCAAATGTACACCAGAGTCTTTCAACAAGTTTATATCAGAGGACGCCATACAAGAGCGTTTAGTTTCCAAAATGTCAGAACAAAGGTTGAATTTGGCCAGAAAATCTACGCCTAATATGAGAGGTGTATTTACATCTCTGCATACAAAGAAAGTGATATAGTGTAAGTCATGTTTGTAAGAGATAGGTATTTCTATTTTTCCCAAGACCGTTAAGCGTGCACCGTTTCCTACAGCTAAGTCTTTCACACATGCGTGTAAAGGAAATTGCAAGCCTTCATTTTGCAATAGCAAGTAAGCGGATTCACTTATCAAAGAGATCGCGGCGCCAGAGTCAGCCAACGCGTTACACTCTAAGCCTAAAATACCTACAGACAGAAATGGCCTAGGATCACCTGCATTTTCCTTAAATAGAGGACGGTAAGAACTCTGTTTTAACGAGTCAGACATACATACTTGTGTTTGTGTAGATTGGTCAGAGACACGAGTGACTCTAAAATTATTATTATTATTATTCTTAGAAGTCTCTGACCTACTACCTAGTTTTTTGAACAAGGACAATTTCTAGTGAGGACTCCGGGCCTCTTACACCTAAAGCAGATAGTTGTAGGATATGCGTCACAATGAGAGTGATGATGATTGCCACCGCATTTTCCACAAGACACAGTAGCCCTATCTTGTCCCTGGCTAACGATACGAGGTCTAGCATTAGAAGTTGAGGGAATGTGGCTTGAGATCCCACTACAAAAATTAGGAATGACTAGGTCTCTACCAGTGTTCAAAAATCCGCGGTTTTCACATTTAAACTTTGACACTTCTAAACGCGCACAAATATTCTTAAGTTCCCGCACGGTACGTACTTCAGTTAAAGCTAGACGCGAAATGAAATAAGGGTTCATGTTGGTCATTATAATATCTAGTTGCTCCGCATCTGTGATAGGTACTGACAAACGCAAAAACAAACTTTCCATGATGTTGATATAAGACCTAATCGACTCACTCTTGTCCTGCAACCTAGCCCTAATCTGGTTCAATAGACACCGTTCATATTCTACCGGTTGGAATTCATCTTTGAGCGACTCTACAAAATCTTCAAAAGTGTTAAAATGTGACTTATTCGTGCGAAACCACATCAAAGCTTCCCCAGAAAAAAGGTGAACCGCATTCCTCAACAGTTCAGAGTCTGAAACCTCAGATGAGCACTTAAGCTCTTGCAAACGAAAAATAAAGTCATGAGGCGGTACCCTACCATCATACACAAGTCCCCATTTGAGCACCTGAGAAGTGTGCCTTTGACACACTACAGACGGAATAGACTCAACAACATTCGTGCCAGTGCCTTGAGAAGATGAGCCAGGTGTCTGATTACACTTTAAAGTTTCAATGGCATTGAACGCCTTAGACACAAGCGCTATCTTCCTAAGCCGCTGTTCAGAATTTATTAAAACCAATTTCTCTAACCTCAGAATGACATGAGACAGCTTCGACAGACACCTCCTTCGACACGACGACGATGAGTGATCAGCCATTAACACTGCATCCAGTTTTCCCTCGCAGACCTGAAATTCGTCATCGATGGACAAGCCTGAGATGAAAGTGTTCGCTTTTGTGTTATCCAGAGAAGTGCCTTTGGCAGATTTAAATTGTTGTTTAAGTTCATCTACTGTATTATTAGAATTTACTTCTAGGCCTCTCGCTTGTAATTCAAATAATAATTCGTCCTTAGTCAGATTATCCACTTCAATTTGTAAAGCCATGTTTGACAAGATATAGTAGTGTTCTACACTCAGTAAGAAAATAAAACAGATAAGTAAAAACAGCTGATTACAATATTCACACTTATCTTTTCTATTTAGAAATATACAATAGGTCTGATACCTACTTAGTTATGTTAAGTGAGTTTCATATACAAGTCCGATAAAAATATATTTTAAGTCGGGTCCAGAAAATTAAAGTGTCAAGTTTGACAGTTATTGTACTAACATACAGTACATATATTGTGTCCAGTTGGAGCACTAACACATGCTTTACTCTACAAAGTAAAGGTAAAAGAAATGACACAACTCGTTGACACTAATGCTAAATATTTCACACAGTACGGTAAATATTTTTGACACAATGAACAGTAGATATCAATATATGATACAGATTATATAGTAAGAGTTTTGTTTCAGTAACAAAAGATAAGCCTCACACAAACCAAATCCAATTTCATCTGATATAGATATAGAAATAGTACCAAAAAAAACACTATACAGTGAAAACCGTTCAAATTTTAACCTGGAAGCTCCACGTTGGGCCGCTAGAATGTAACGTGCAACCGTGTATGATAGCGAGCTGTGACGGTTGTCAGTCACTTGGGTGTGAGAGCGACTTGACGGGCTCGTAAGAGTCGTCCACACTTGATGTCATGCACCGCACTAGCTAGATTAGGTAGAGAATCTCAGGAGGTAGGTACTTTCAGGTTTTCAGCTGTCACCATATAGTGCTACTAGAAGAGGGCGCCACATAGTTTATCACTCAAAACTATGAAAGAGTTTATATAGGAATTACTTACAGGTGAGAGAAATGTAAACAAGCTTAGTGTTCAAACCGAATGGTATGTATAATCAGTACACACATTCTCGGCTTATACAAAGAAATAAAGTACCTTAATGTAGGCTTAATGCTAGCATGCAAGTCACAATGTTTTAGGCAGGGCTTTCTACCTGGAGATTTACACTATGTCTCTGACCGAGGACGGATAAGGATTAACTTTTAGTTTAAAAATAAAATATCAGATGAGGCCGGCTTAGCGCCTTAATCTAATGTGAATTGTGTTTGTGTGAAGCTTGTTATGACTAATAACACTAGCAAGATATTTCGTAACACTACGTTGACACGTGGCATGTTCAAGAGAACGGAACAAAAGTTACGGATGGATATCACCTTAAAAGATTGCGGCGCCAGCATGCAGACCCTCTGCCTGTCTCTCCTCGGTCCACGAAGCCTCAAGAAGTGACTCCGCGTCGCGGTGACTTCGGTGGGGCATACAGAGACGTCAGCAAAGTCTCGCGCCACGCCCTTCGACCGCTCAATTGCCTATGTTGGCCCGCCGGTAGCGGCCAGCACAACAATCACTGAAAACCACAAAACATTTAATCCTCGAACTACAACCTCGCGCACGTCTTTTCAACGCAAACTCTTTGAACACTACGTAAACGAAATCCTGCTCATCTCACCTGGCAAGAATACAAGTCTAAGCTTGGTGACGGTCCACACGCGACCACGATGTCCTCAGTTCATTTCGTTAAAAATGTTAAAGTTAGGCTGCGACAAAAAAAACAACAGATTTCGTTAAGATCGGCCTTGTAACCGCAAAAATAACACGATCACTTGATTCACGACAAACTTCGACGCACTCACCTTTTGTTCACTGTGTCGTTGCAGTTATTTTCAACGAGATGCGTTTGGGTCTAAGCACCCATCTCTAAATTATAAAAAAAATGGCCGAAGCCTTAGCGAGTGCCCTCAGAGATACGTGTGCACTGCTCACGGCATCCTGACAGAGAGTGACAGGCCTCACCGCTCTTTCTCCAGATGTCAAAATCCGAACGGATGCGTTCCGACGCGTTCCATCTGAAGACCATAGAGAGTATGGGCCATTTACCAAAATGCGCTCACCGCATGAAGACAAAAAATTATTCTCCAATTTTACCACGATAACTTTTAACAAACTAATAAACTGTGTAGGCTTAAAATACCTATAATGTACTAGAAAACACATTGATTATTCACCGTACCAACATTACAACAGAACGCAGCTTTAGGGCAAACCAGAAATTGACGTTATGTCACTGCTCGCCATCCTTCGCCGGTAGATGGCGCTGTGAGTCTCAAACGAGATATCTAGGAATGAAATTAACGCGTAACACGTTAATGTAACGTGCAACCGTGTATGATAGCGAGCTGTGACGGTTGTCAGTCACTTGGGTGTGAGAGCGACTTGACGGGCTCGTAAGAGTCGTCCACACTTGATGTCATGCACCGCACTAGCTAGATTAGGTAGAGAATCTCAGGAGGTAGGTACTTTCAGGTTTTCAGCTGTCACCATATAGTGCTACTAGAAGAGGGCGCCACATAGTTTATCACTCAAAACTATGAAAGAGTTTATATAGGAATTACTTACAGGTGAGAGAAATGCAAACAAGCTTAGTGTTCAAACCGAATGGTATGTATAATCAGTACACACATTCTCGGCTTATACAAAGAAATAAAGTACCTTAATGTAGGCTTAATGCTAGCATGCAAGTCACAATGTTTTAGGCAGGGCTTTCTACCTGGAGATTTACACTATGTCTCTGACCGAGGACGGATAAGGATTAACTTTTAGTTTAAAAATAAAATATCAGATGAGGCCGGCTTAGCGCCTTAATCTAATGTGAATTGTGTTTGTGTGAAGCTTGTTATGACTAATAACACTAGCAAGATATTTCGTAACACTACGTTGACACGTGGCATGTTCAAGAGAACGGAACAAAAGTTACGGATGGATATCACCTTAAAAGATTGCGGCGCCAGCATGCAGACCCTCTGCCTGTCTCTCCTCGGTCCACGAAGCCTCAAGAAGTGACTCCGCGTCGCGGTGACTTCGGTGGGGCATACAGAGACGTCAGCAAAGTCTCGCGCCACGCCCTTCGACCGCTCAATTGCCTATGTTGGCCCGCCGGTAGCGGCCAGCACAACAATCACTGAAAACCACAAAACATTTAATCCTCGAACTACAACCTCGCGCACGTCTTTTCAACGCAAACTCTTTGAACACCACGTAAACGAAATCCTGCTCATCTCACCTGGCAAGAATACAAGCCTAGGCTTGGTGACGGTCCACACGCGACCACGATGTCCTCACTTCATTTCGTTAAAAATGTTAAAGTTAGGCTGCGACAAAAAACAACAGATTTCGTTAAGATCGGCCTTGTAACCGCAAAAATAACACGATCACTTGATTCACGACAAACTTCGACGCACTCACCTTTTGTTCACTGTGTCGTTGCAGTTATTTTCAACGAGATGCGTTTGGGTCTAAGCACCCATCTCTAAATTATAAAAAAAATGGCCGAAGCCTTAGCGAGTGCCCTCAGAGATACGTGTGCACTGCTCACGGCATCCTGACAGAGAGTGACAGGCCTCACCGCTCCTTCTCCAGATGTCAAAATCCGAACGGATGCGTTCCGACGCGTTCCATTTGAAGACCATAGAGAGTATGGGCCATTTACCAAAATGCGCTCACCGCATGAAGACAAAAAATTATTCTCCAATTTTACCACGATAACTTTTAACAAACTAATAAACTGTGTAGGCTTAAAATACCTATAATGTACTAGAAAACACATTGATTATTCACCGTACCAACATTACAACAGAACGCAGCTTTAGGGCAAACCAGAAATTGACGTTATGTCACTGCTCGCCATCCTTCGCCGGTAGATGGCGCTGTGAGTCTCAAACGAGATATCTAGGAATGAAATTAACGCGTAACATTACCGCTTCAGTTAGACAAAAAAATTTTTTTTTTTTTTTTTTTTGAAAAAAAAAATTTTTTTTTTTTTTTTTAAATAAAGTCCTAAAACAATCAGAGACAGTGAAGTAATCAAACTCCAAACAAAGCCACCACTGAAGCACATTGCCCCTAGTTAACCCATTTGACATTTGACCTAACATGACCCCATGTGAGGTCATCGACCCTTGAACTTACATATGAGTTCATACTCAAAAAAAAAACTTACGATGAATGAGGTATTGGGACAGGTGTCATCGCAACACAACAATAATCTTACGCTAGACTTTCACAAGTTTCGGAAAAGAGTTCCATAACGAAATAAATTTTCCGCCGACTGTACATGAGGTTATACACGTTGACACAATGTCCTGAAATATCACAACTTCAATTAGCACGATAAAACAACATGAGTCATGGAAATAGAACTTTAAAAGAGATTCTGTCTATGATTAAAACCAGCGCTTGTATATGTTAAGAAAACACATACCTGTGATAGAATACCTATTCACTTCAATGCACAAAGCATAAATCCGACAGAATCGACAAAGACACCTTTTCCTCCCAGGTATCCTTAAATAACGACTATCAAAATAAACAAAGACAGATGTGTCTACATGACAAGAGCAGAGATAAGAAGACTTATTGTCTTTAGATAAAACGACTATTTTATTTAGTAGCAGAATGAGATATAGATGGATCTCTAAGTTCCAAGCAGCTTAACTTAAGGTCGACAGTTACCTACTTAAACTAACGCGTTTTCCTAATCTATTTCTTATTGACATGTCCGTGAGCGTCCCCACGTCCATGATCTTGACTACGAGTCCAGTTATATTCCTACCTATACATTTACCTAACGAACTACAGTTAGCGCATATACTTATCCGTTTAAAATTTAACCCTATGCAATTTTAACTAACATTTTCGATTGGCCATTTCGAAGATGTATCCTAATATTGAGGTCGACTGTATAGTCCGGGAATCTGCGTTTGAGTGCATAATAATTACTTGAAAGCAAATTACCTAGGAAAGGCTACGTTCCTATATACGACTCATTTAAGAACGTTTCTTTATTTATATGAAATCCATGTTAGGCTTCACATTGACAAACGCAATGTGTACATAACGGTTCGTTTATTACCAAAATACCTACTTGGATTATTTGTTAATCAGCAGTTGTCAAATTATGCTTTATCAAAGTGCAACAGATAAACATCAGTCATCCGTCAATCATAATATGAAATAAAAGTTCATATTGCCACATTGAGTTAGCTAGAAATGTTATTGTTAAAGTTTTAATTGCAAAAAAATATTTCTGCAAATACCTAATAGCTATTCATCAGCTGTGCAAAAAGGCTTTATCTTAACACGACTGTTTGGTCTGGCTGAGATTTTATTATATCTTTGACATGCCAAATACCTACAGACTTTTGACTATTAAAATCGCGAAGCTCATAAGTTACTGGAGATATTTTTCTAAGCACAACACATTTCTTAAACTTGGGAGCTAGTTTCTGAGCGAAGAATTTGCTTGCGTCGGAGAGAGGAAATTCTCTTTTCCAAACCACTTGACCCGCGTCATATTCTAAGCGTCTCCTACCCCTGTTATAGTACACTCGGCTACGTTGATAAGATTTTTGTAAACAGTCATTTACTTTCTCAAAAATAGGCTTAAGATGCGACAGCAAAGAGGAATATAAGTTCCTATTAGTAAACTGTAAATCATCACCACTAGGAGGTCCTGAGGGATACCATTCGCCAGAAAGAATGGCCTCTCGTCCACTATTTAGAAAATAAGGGCTAAAACCAGTGACCTCGTGAACAGCTGTGTTTATAGCAAACTCAATCGCATTGACCTGTTGGTCCCAGGTGCGATGATCTGTACCCACATAAGATGCGATAGCCGTACCTATGACTTTCAGGCTTCTTTCAGCAGGGTTATTCTGTGGCGTGAAACGACAATTGAAAAAGAATTTAGGTATCTTGTATTTTTCCTTCAATGACTGCATGTGTTTAGACACATACTGTGGACCGTTGTCCATAATAATGCACTGAGGAACACCATACTTCAAGATAACATTATTTTCAATTAGGCCTACGACCGTCTTCGCTAATGAGTTTCTCATCGGAAAAATACAGGTATATTTAGTGAAACAATCACATACTATCAGAATGAACTTGAAGCCTTTATAACTCCTGGGCAAAGGGCCAAGGATGTCAGTACATACAACTTGCCAAGGTCGTTGAACCTTTTTGGGGTTCTCCATAAGACCTGCCGGTGCCTCATTAGCACTCTTATAGGCTAAACAAATTTGACAATTTTTGATATACCTTTTAATGTCACTCAACATTTTAGGCCAGAAGTAAGTTTGAGCTATCCGTTTCAAAGTTTTAAAAATACCTAAATGTGCAGCGTCCGGTCTGTCATGACACTGTTTTAGTATATCTTGTCTCAGCTCACTGGGCACTACCCGTTTCCATTCAGAATCCCTAGATAATGGATTTTTGTTCCTAATACGCTTGTATAAGCTATTACCTAAAATTTTAAAATCAGGAAATTTCTGAGGAGACTTTTCGACACGGTTATATGTATCAGTGTACCAAGTGTCAGTTACGTCATTTATTGGACAGACAAGCTCAACTGTTTCAGGTGATACTGGAGCTCTAGAAAGTGCGTCCGCTATTTTATTTTCAGACCCCTTCTTGTACTGAATGTTAAAATTAAATTGCGACAGTCTGAGAGCCCACCTAGCCAAACGTCCAGTTGGTGATTTTAAACTAACTAACCATTGCAAACTGCTGTGGTCGGTGTAAACTTTCGTTTGAAAAGGAGAACCCTCTATGTACCCTCTAAACTTTTCCAATGCAAAAATAAGAGCGTTAAGCTCTTTCTCAGAGACAGAGTGATTTCTCTCTGTGCGAGTAAGGGTTCTACTAGCATAAGCGACGGCATGTTCATGACCCTCGTCATCTAACTGAGATAGGGCACAGCCTAGGCCTACATCAGAAGCGTCAGTTGAAATTATAAAAGGTCTATCAAATTTAGGAATAGACAGGATCGGAGCTGTCACTAAAAGTTCCTTAACTATTTTAAATGCCTCGTCAGCTTCAGGTGTGAATTGGAAAGAAGTTCCTTTTGGAAGCTTTCTAGTGAGCTTATTCAAAGGAGCACAAACAGAAGAATAGCTCTTTATAAATCGACGGTACCAGGATACCATACCCAGAAAGCGTCTAAGTTCCTTTTGTGTAGAAGGTGTGGGAAAATCCACTATGGCACGTACCTTATCACTATCTGTGCGCAAGCCCCTACGATCTACCACATATCCCAAGAATTTCAAAGAGGAGCGACAAAATACAGATTTGTCCAGATTAATAGTGAGTCCGGCTTGTTTCAACTTTTCACAAGCCTTCCTTAATAAGGTCATGTGATCTTCAAAGGTCTCAGAAATTAATATTATGTCATCAACATAATAGAAAATATTATGTGCAAACTCTGGTCCAAATACCTTATCCATGAGCCTCATCATTCGGGCACTCGAATTTACCAACCCAAATGGCATTCTACGGAAATGAAAACTACCGAGCCCCGGCAAAGAGAAACAAGTCTTCTCTCTCGACTCCTTTGATAACTTAATTTGGAAAAAGGCTGCCTTTAAATCTAAAGAGCTCATATACTTGGCATTATTTAGGGAATCCAATATTTCCTGAACCCTTGGCATAGGATATGTATCCACTTTAGTTATGCTATTTAATTTTCGGCTATCTAAGCACATTCTAAGTTCACCGTTCGCCTTCGGCACTAACAAAATTGGACTATTCCAGGCTGAATTACTCTTTTCTATGATGCCCATTCGTAACATATCGTCAATTTCTTTTCGAACATATTCCCGGTGGTGAAACGGAATTGGATAGTATTTCTGTTTTACAGGTAGATGATCGCCTGTATCTATGACATGTTCTTCTAACGGGGTATAGCCCAACCGATCTTTAGTAGCCGCGATGCACTCAAATTCAGATACAACTCTATTCAACTGAACCTTTTGCTGGTCAGTGAGATCCTCTAGATCATGCAAATGTACACCAGAGTCTTTCAACAAGTTTATATCAGAGGACGCCATACAAGAGCGTTTAGTTTCCAAAATGTCAGAACAAAGGTTGAATTTGGCCAGAAAATCTACGCCTAATATGAGAGGTGTATTTACATCTCTGCATACAAAGAAAGTGATATAGTGTAAGTCATGTTTGTAAGAGATAGGTATTTCTATTTTTCCCAAGACCGTTAAGCGTGCACCGTTTCCTACAGCTAAGTCTTTCACACATGCGTGTAAAGGAAATTGCAAGCCTTCATTTTGCAATAGCAAGTAAGCGGATTCACTTATCAAAGAGATCGCGGCGCCAGAGTCAGCCAACGCGTTACACTCTAAGCCTAAAATACCTACAGACAGAAATGGCCTAGGGTCACCTGCATTTTCCTTAAATAGAGGACGGTAAGAACTCTGTTTTAACGAGTCAGACATACATACTTGTGTTTGTGTAGATTGGTCAGAGACACGAGTGACTCTAAAATTATTATTATTATTATTCTTAGAAGTCTCTGACCTACTACCTAGTTTTTTGAACAAGGACAATTTCTAGTGAGGACTCCGGGCCTCTTACACCTAAAGCAGATAGTTGTAGGATATGCGTCACAATGAGAGCGATGATGATTGCCACCGCATTTTCCACAAGACACAGTAGCCCTATCTTGTCCCTGGCTAACGATACGAGGTCTAGCATTAGAAGTTGAGGGAATGTGGCTTGAGATCCCACTACAAAAATTAGGAATGACTAGGTCTCTACCAGTGTTCAAAAATCCGCGGTTTTCACATTTAAACTTTGACACTTCTAAACGCGCACAAATATTCTTAAGTTCCCGCACGGTACGTACTTCAGTTAAAGCTAGACGCGAAATGAAATAAGGGTTCATGTTGGTCATTATAATATCTAGTTGCTCCGCATCTGTGATAGGTACTGACAAACGCAAAAACAAACTTTCCATGATGTTGATATAAGACCTAATCGACTCACTCTTGTCCTGCAACCTAGCCCTAATCTGGTTCAATAGACACCGTTCATATTCTACCGGTTGGAATTCATCTTTGAGCGACTCTACAAAATCTTCAAAAGTGTTAAAATGTGACTTATTCGTGCGAAACCACATCAAAGCTTCCCCAGAAAAAAGGTGAACCGCATTCCTCAACAGTTCAGAGTCTGAAACCTCAGATGAGCACTTAAGCTCTTGCAAACGGAAAATAAAGTCATGAGGCGGTACCCTACCATCATACACAAGTCCCCATTTGAGCACCTGAGAAGTGTGCCTTTGACACACTACAGACGGAATAGACTCAACAACATTCGTGCCAGCGCCTTGAGAAGATGAGCCAGGTGTTTGATTACACTTTAAAGTTTCAATGGCATTGAACGCCTTAGACACAAGCGCTATCTTCCCAAGCCGCTGTTCAGAATTTATTAAAACCAATTTCTCTAACCTCAGAATGACATGAGACAGCTTCGACACACACCTCCTTCGACACGACGACGATGAGTGATCAGCCATTAACACTGCATCCAGTTTTCCCTCGCAGACCTGAAATTCGTCATCGATGGACAAGCCTGAGATGAAAGTGTTCGCTTTTGTGTTATCCAGAGAAGTGCCTTTGGCAGATTTAAATTGTTGTTTAAGTTCATCTACTGTATTATTAGAATTTACTTCTAGGCCTCTCGCTTGTAATTCAAATAATAATTCGTCCTTAGTCAGATTATCCACTTCAATTTGTAAAGCCATGTTTGACAAGATATAGTAGTGTTCAACACTCAGTAAGAAAATAAAACAGATAAGTAAAAACAGCTGATTACAATATTCACACTTATCTTTTCTATTTAGAAATATACAATAGGTCTGATACCTACTTAGTTATGTTAAGTGAGTTTCATATACAAGTCCGATAAAAATATATTTTAAGTCGGGTCCAGAAAATTAAAGTGTCAAGTTTGACAGTTATTGTACTAACATACAGTACATATATTGTGTCCAGTTGGAGCACTAACACATGCTTTACTCTACAAAGTAAAGGTAAAAGAAATGACACAACTCGTTGACACTAATGCTAAATATTTCACACAGTACGGTAAATATTTTTGACACAATGAACAGTAGATATCAATATATGATACAGATTATATAGTAAGAGTTTTGTTTCAGTAACAAAAGATAAGCCTCACACAAACCAAATCCAATTTCATCTGATATAGATATAGAAATAGTACCAAAAAAACACTATACAGTGAAAACCGTTCAAATTTTAACCTGGAAGCCCCACGTTGGGCGCCAGAATGTAACGTGCAACCGTGTATGATAGCGAGCTGTGACGGTTGTCAGTCACTTGGGTGTGAGAGCGACTTGACGGGCTCGTAAGAGTCGTCCACACTTGATGTCATGCACCGCACTAGCTAGATTAGGTAGAGAATCTCAGGAGGTAGGTACTTTCAGGTTTTCAGCTGTCACCATATAGTGCTACTAGAAGAGGGCGCCACATAGTTTATCACTCAAAACTATGAAAGAGTTTATATAGGAATTACTTACAGGTGAGAGAAATGCAAACAAGCTTAGTGTTCAAACCGAATGGTATGTATAATCAGTACACA
This sequence comes from Notocelia uddmanniana, assembly GCA_905163555.1. Classification (NCBI taxonomy): domain Eukaryota; kingdom Metazoa; phylum Arthropoda; class Insecta; order Lepidoptera; family Tortricidae; genus Notocelia; species Notocelia uddmanniana. The sequence continues at coordinate 18,538,937 of LR991054.1, read as the reverse complement.
CATTCTCGGCTTATACAAAGAAATAAAGTACCTTAATGTAGGCTTAATGCTAGCATGCAAGTCACAATGTTTTAGGCAGGGCTTTCTACCTGGAGATTTACACTATGTCTCTGACCGAGGACGGATAAGGATTAACTTTTAGTTTAAAAATAAAATATCAGATGAGGCCGGCTTAGCGCCTTAATCTAATGTGAATTGTGTTTGTGTGAAGCTTGTTATGACTAATAACACTAGCAAGATATTTCGTAACACTACGTTGACACGTGGCATGTTCAAGAGAACGGAACAAAAGTTACGGATGGATATCACCTTAAAAGATTGCGGCGCCAGCATGCAGACCCTCTGCCTGTCTCTCCTCGGTCCACGAAGCCTCAAGAAGTGACTCCGCGTCGCGGTGACTTCGGTGGGGCATACAGAGACGTCAGCAAAGTCTCGCGCCACGCCCTTCGACCGCTCAATTGCCTATGTTGGCCCGCCGGTAGCGGCCAGCACAACAATCACTGAAAACCACAAAACATTTAATCCTCGAACTACAACCTCGCGCACGTCTTTTCAACGCAAACTCTTTGAACACCACGTAAACGAAATCCTGCTCATCTCACCTGGCAAGAATACAAGCCTAGGCTTGGTGACGGTCCACACGCGACCACGATGTCCTCACTTCATTTCGTTAAAAATGTTAAAGTTAGGCTGCGACAAAAAACAACAGATTTCGTTAAGATCGGCCTTGTAACCGCAAAAATAACACGATCACTTGATTCACGACAAACTTCGACGCACTCACCTTTTGTTCACTGTGTCGTTGCAGTTATTTTCAACGAGATGCGTTTGGGTCTAAGCACCCATCTCTAAATTATAAAAAAAATGGCCGAAGCCTTAGCGAGTGCCCTCAGAGATACGTGTGCACTGCTCACGGCATCCTGACAGAGAGTGACAGGCCTCACCGCTCCTTCTCCAGATGTCAAAATCCGAACGGATGCGTTCCGACGCGTTCCATTTGAAGACCATAGAGAGTATGGGCCATTTACCAAAATGCGCTCACCGCATGAAGACAAAAAATTATTCTCCAATTTTACCACGATAACTTTTAACAAACTAATAAACTGTGTAGGCTTAAAATACCTATAATGTACTAGAAAACACATTGATTATTCACCGTACCAACATTACAACAGAACGCAGCTTTAGGGCAAACCAGAAATTGACGTTATGTCACTGCTCGCCATCCTTCGCCGGTAGATGGCGCTGTGAGTCTCAAACGAGATATCTAGGAATGAAATTAACGCGTAACATTAGTACCAAATTTCAGCTTTCTAGTGCTAACGGTCACTGAGATTATCCGCGGACGGACGGACAGACGGACGGACAGACATGGCGAAACTATAAGGGTTCCTAGTTGACTACGGAACCCTAAAAACGGGACCCTATTACTAAGACTTCGCTGTCTGTCCGTCCGTCCGTCTGTCACCAGGCTGTATCTCAAGAACCGTAATAGCTAGACAGTTGAAATTTTCACAGATTGTGTATTTCTGTTGCCGCTATAACAACAAATACTAAAAACAAAATAATAATAGTAAATGAGGGGGGCTCCCATACAAAAAACGTTATATTTTAGCCCTTTTTCATGTGGCTACCACTACCACTCGCCGAGCTAGATCTCAAGAACCGTAATAGCTAGACAGTTGAAATTTGCACAGATTATGTATTTTTATTGTTGCTACAACAAAAAATACTAAAATCAATATAATAATAATAATTAAGGGGGGCATACAACAGAGTTGTTGCCGCTAAAACAACAAATACAAAAACAAAAACTCAATAAAACAAGTGTTTAATGGCACCAGCTTTTAGCCTTTTTTCTGGTACGGAACCTTTCGTGCGCGAGTCCGGCTCGCACTTGGTCTGTTTTTAACCAACTTCAAAATTTCAAAAGAGGAGGTTATCAATTCGGTTGTATGTTTTTTTTTTTTAATGTTTGTTAGTCCATAACTCCGTCATTTCTTAACCGATTTGGAAAATTCTTTTTTTGATTGTAAGTATATATATCCAAGTTGGTCCCGTTTTTGTCAAAACGCAGTTTTGATGATGGGATCTATGAGGAATTGAGGGAACTCCTCAAATCTTTAAGGCAAACATATAGTGATTTTTGTGTTTTTATCAACAAGTCAAGCATTTTCATCCAAAAATGTGACATTGGATGAAGTGGAACTGCTCATGATGATCAGAACAGAACTCTTCAACGACGAAAAGTTCACGTTTGGCGATTTGTCCTCCTAGCTGTGTTTGTTAAGCAATTTCTATTTTCACGATTAATTTTTGTCATGCTTGATTTCTGATGATGGGATCCATGAGGAATTGAGGGAACTCCTCAAATCTTAAAGGCAAACATATAGTGATTTTTGTGTTTTTATCATCAAATCGAGCATTATCATACAAAAATGTGACATTTTATGAAGTGGAACTGCTGATGATGATCAGAACAGAACTCTTTAACGACGAAAAGTTCACGTTTGGCGATTTGTCCTTCTAGCTGTGTTTGTTAAGCAAGTTCTATTTTCACGATTGATTTTTGTCATGCTCGAGTTCTGATGACGGGATCCATTAGGAATCGAGGGAACTCCTCAAATGTGAAAGGCACACAAATAGTGATTTTAGTATTTTCATGAACTAATCAAGCATTTTCATTCATAAAAGTGACATTTGATGAAGTGGAACTGCTGATGATGATCAGAACGGAACTCTTCAACGACGCGTACGTAGTTCACGATTGGCGATTTGTTCTCTTCGTTTTGTTTGTCAAGCAAGCAAGGTTTTTTCATGATTCCATGAGGAATTGAGGGTACTTAGTCTTCTACCATTATAAACATATATTATAGCCATTTTTATTTTATTGTATATCTATCTAAGAGTGCACCATCTAAGTATAATAATCTTTTACCGGCCTCCCCCATTGAAGTCGGTTTTTTTTTTCTTAAAAAATATTTTTATTAAATTTGCTTTATTCCCGGTAATTTAATTACACAGTTTTCTAATTGGTCATTTTAATCTGTTATTCATTATTTCAACGATCGTCCATTGGGCTCAACGTTTGAATACGCAATACCGAATAGTAACGTTCTTAAATTTTTTAAATAGTCGTTCATGATGAGAAAGCTTTCCACAGAATTTCAAATTGCCGAGACGTAAAGGAAAAGTGCAAAGTTTCTATACTAAAATCAATAATTAATACAGAGACCTGAGAGAAAGAGAAAAAGTACTATTTTTTTAATTTTTAACCGACTTCAAGATTTCAAAAGAGGAGGTTATCAATCAGGTAGTATGTTTTTTTTTAATGTTTGTTACTCCATAACTCCGTCATTTCTTAACCGATTTGGTTTTTTTTTTGTAAGTATATATATCCAAATTGGTCCCGTTTTTGTCAAAACGCAGTTCTGATGATGGGATCCATGAGGAATTGAGAGAACTCCTCAAATCTTTAAGGCAAACATATTGTGATTTCTGTGTTTTTATCAACAAGTCAAGCATTTTCATCCATAAATGTGACATTTGATGAATTGGAACTGCTAATGATGATCAGAACAGAACTCTTCAAAAAATTATTACATCTTCTATCTATATATACATATAATAAAGCTGAAGAGGGTCGAAAGTCTGTACATGGAACATATTCGAAAAAAGTTGTCTAGGGATACTTAGAATCGATAACAGAACACGTTCCAACAGCTTTTAGAATTTTTGTCTGTTTGTCTGTTTATCTGTTTGTCTGTTTATATGAACGTGCATCACGTGAAAACGGCTTAACGGATTTTGATGAAAACTTTAGTAATCTGTTGAGTAAATACCCGGTCAGGTTTTAGGCTATAAAAATTGTGCAGATTTGGGTTAAAAGGGGGTAAAAAGAGGGGTTGAATTTTGTATGGGAACTCCTATAATACATGAGTTACAGGTATGAAAATTGGTAAGCATATACTTGATGACAAAGGAAAAACATCCTTATTCAAAATTTGTGAAATCTTAAGATAGAAACTGAAAACAAAAGTAAACGCAAGCACTGCGCCGCGGCGCTGCCCAGTTTGCGCGCTAGCCATCACGGTCTCTTCAAATGTTGAACACTATTATGATTTATTCCATTAAGTAACTGTGACTCTAAACCCAAATATTAGTCCTGTTTTCTAGATTCAAAAACTACATATATAACTTTGTAATCTATTATATAAAAAGTGAAAAAACAGAAAGGGATAAAAAGTAAGGGGAGCGAGCGAGATAGCGCCTTACAAAAAGCACGATCTCCGGTTTCTCGAAAACTGCAGGCGTAACACGAAAAATAACTATCAAAATCTATTCTCTGGATATTGCCCTAGAATAAGAGCATAAAAGCTACCGCTTCCGTTGCGCATTCTTTTTACAATCACCTATATAAAAGTTACAGTTTCGAGCTGCGGCCATTTTTCGGAAACGATCGGCTAACGTCGGGTGGGTCTCGGTTTTGAGCCACAGACTACCACAAAGTACAGTATAATATATACTGAGATAGAGATATCAGTGAAATACTCCACATAGATAGTAGCGCCGCCGTGGTATTTAGTAAGAACTAACCGCACGACCGCTGCATCTATGTCACTCTAATATGCAAGTGCGATAGAGATAGCACCCAGTGACATCTGGTACAAACAAGATAAGCTAACATCTCTATAGAAAAATGCGTACTTCGAGCCTTCCTTCAGATTATTTTAAGAGTTGCGTGTTAATTCTGTGATGGGGGAAAATCGAAGTTGTCATTTAATAGTTTGCGAACGCAATGTCCTATTCAGCCAAGTTGTATATTGTAGCCGGGATTTATGGTATTAATTCAATTTCGTAGGTGAGTAATGCCTAATCCGTACAAAGTATTTTTAAGTATTATTACCCCGTGTAAAAAACAAAACAATATTTTTTACATGATTTACTCAACCTTTTCGATGTGAATATTGATGAATACTGAAGCAAAATCCATACAATTTTGAAAACCACAATAATATTGTCATCCCAGTATTGTGATAATAATTTGATTTAATATTCACGTATTGTTATATGAGTGTATCGTGTTATAATAATCACCGTTTAAAAGGGCCCACTAAATGTTTAACGTCTACAATTTAGTCACGTCCGTCTCTTTCGCACTTATGATATCTTATGCAAATGCGAAAGAGATGGATATCGGATCAGAGGCGTTATCGCGAACCGAAAACGATATATCTGCCTCTCTGTCGCACTTGAGTATTCGAGCGACAGAGAGGGACATACTTCGTTTTCGGTTCGCAGTAGGCCCTCAGGTAGTGTGTTAATGCTTTTATAGCTTAGGCAGTCCGCCAAATACGGTTTTGGTCGCTCTACGCGCGGTTTAAAAAAATATGCATGTAGTCTGTGGAACTAGCGTTTTCTTTACTTTCCTTTCTGTCATTAACGCCCGCGACGGAACGTTTATTAATGTTTCAATTACCCGGGCGGAGCCGCGGGTACGTCTAGTCCTATATAAAACATGCAATTATAATGTTACTTTTGCCGTTCACTCACTTTATACCTTAATCCCACTACTTCTAAATATATAAAAGAAGAAACTGACTGACTGACTGACTGACATATCAACGCACAGCCCAAACCGCTGGTCCTAGAGATTCCAAATTTGGCACGTAGGTTCCTTATAAGGTCTAGGGGTGCACTAACAAAGGATTTATTAAAATTCAACCCCTAAGGGGGTGAAATGGGGGTCCGAAGTTTGTATGGGGAATCAAGATTAGTTAGATTATTTTATTCGAAACTTCACAGGAGTATTTCTAACGATAAATGAGTTAACATATGTTTCAAAAGGGGGACATCTGGTGGCAAATTCTGAAAATCGATATGGGTATTGTTTCTTCTTATACAACGCCTCTCATATTGAACATCGCTACCATTTTCACATTTATGTTTTTGATGGGATATTAAAAAAAGACCACCTGGACTCAATAACAAATCTCGTGCTCATCATACAAACGTTCGCCCGTAACGGGAAATTAACGTAGAACCACTAGCTTCGCAGACAGGAGTACTTCCAAATATTTTCTTATTGTAATAATGTGTAACTTTGACTTAGATTTTCTGATTTCTTAATAGTATTTAGGTAGTTTTTAATAGTGACTGAACAAAATAATCATAATATTATTCAGGAAATTAAGCATTTGACATTTCACATACAGGTTGATTCGGGAGACGTGAGCAAGATCCACACTACGAATTCAGTAGATCATAAGCTACTGCTTCGTGCCACTATTAGTGAAATTAACGTTCATTTATCTTTGGAGTTGAAAATAAAATGTTTTAAATTATTTACGAAATTCATGGTCACTCTAAAATCAGAATACTTCAGTCAAGTTATACGTGTCAAATTGAATGTTATCTAAGTCCGATTACTTTTGAAATATCGTATCTCACTCAATGTGACAATTTACTTTCTTCGTATTCAAAGTGCTGTCATAACAGTTAGAGGTTTAATCTTTATAATTATAAACCAGTTGTTGTAGGGTGACCATGATTGTAGAGAATTAAACTTTAACTTAACAAAAATTAAACTACAGGAAAAAGGTATGGGTGTTTCACTTAAATACAATTGTGAACGATTCATTGCCATTTACTATGGATGTAGTGTTGGTCCTGCTCACGTCTCCTGAATCACCTTGTATACATCAAAAACTATCTGTTGTACATATTTGCATGCCAATTTCATTGGCGAGATATTCTGATCTCACTATCAATGACAAATATCTATTTCTGTAACCATGTCTCTTGCAAATAAATTACTTTGTCTTTTGTCTTTGTCAAAAGCACCAACTAAGTTTAAGACAAGTGATCTTCTAAAATCAAAACATAGTTCATCAGGGACCGATAAGTTTTTGGTATGCCTTCAGGCGTATATATCACGATGGCCGTTTTCCGAGGGACATAAAATTCAGGAATGGAGTGGTGGTCTCGTTTTTACGCTAAATTGAACTAAAAGGCTTTCACAGACAGAGACGGCGGATGCGGCCGGCGGCGGAAGTCCGGCCTTAGGAGCCTCAGGCTAGATGTGCAGTTACTTTTTATTTACAACATTTTATATTTCTTTTAAGTAAATCAAACTACTCTATGAAAAGCCGAGTGAACATTCCTACAGCAATTTAAGAGGTCAATTATGAATAACACATTAAAAACTTTAAAATGAAAATGGCATTTGTTAGAAGATTACATTTATTTATAAACGACGATTTTTATTTATAGAAGGAGAAATATAAGTAGTCCATTACATAACAAAACATTATTGTGATTTGTTGGTACTTATACAATGGTTTGAAACCATCTGTTAAATACGTATGAAGAACATTTTGCAACGATTTGGTGATATCATTCTATTACTGTTATGTTGTAAGTTAAATAAATAAATAAATAAATAATAACATTTGACATGGGGGTGCCCAGTTGCCCACTCACTTGACAAGCCTATTCCCAATAAGGTCGGTTTCCCCCTCGGGTTGGAAGGTCAGATGGCAGTCGCTTCCGTAAAAACTAGTGCCTACGCCAATTCTTGGGATTAGGTAGCGGACCCCAGGCATTCTTCAGGATGCAACTGTACTGGGAATAACGCTAGGAGGATGATGATTTGACATGGGGGTGTTTTACGGGAAAAAAGCCCTCTTGATTATATTCCATTTATTTTTAGTGTCATAACTAAATTAATTCACAGACAGGAAACTACTTATTTTAAAGTCAAAAAGGAATTACATTAAGTCATGATTTTTTAATGTCTTTTGTTATATTAAAACTAATATTTATAAAAGTTTTATGCCAGTTACCGTAAGTAGAACCGCTGATCTAAAGCATCTGGAAGTAATGGTACAATTCCACTTGTAGCAAACTTGGCCATCAGGTTTCTTATTACTTTAGAAGTCGAACGATTAAGTAAGAAAAATGCTATAACTTCCCGTCGCATTGTGAGATAAGTTTCACTACGGCTAGGAAACTTTTTCATTCTTTTTCCGCTGTTGTTCTATTACTTGCTACTTAGCAACATTAATTGTTAAGCGGTTTCTTCTTGTTCTCGTTTCATGTTCCAGTTAACTTTTATTCTGTGCTATTAGCTAATGGAAACAAAATTGATTTTAAAAGCCATTAAAATTCTTTATTTTTAGGGTTCCGTACTTCAAAAGAAAAAGAAACAGTACCCTTATATAATCACTTTGATGTTTGTCTCTCTGTCTATCTATCTGTGTCTCGAGACCCTTTATTTCAAGAAACACGTGTAGGTACCGAGTTAAAATGCACACCATGTGCTCAAGTCTACAGTACCTTGAAGCTGTCAACAAATTAAACTTCTAAGTAAACGTAAAAAAAAATACCATTTTTGCCGATATTTCGACACTCTCAAGGAATCAAAATTTATAAGGTACTTAACTTTGCTAGGTCAACTTCGAAATTTGGCAAGTAATATCGTTTTCCATTCGACACAACAACAAACAAGTAAGTAAGCGTTTTTTTGTGTCGTCACACACTTGTAGATAGGGAAAAGTCTGAAAACTATACATTTGTAAATAAATTATAAGATACTAGCATTTGCCCGCGGCTTCGCCCGCGTACTAAGCGTAATTTTTAACCGTCTACAAAAAAGAGGTTCGTATGTTTGTCCACAATTATCTTGCGTTTGGCTGAACCGATTTAGATGCGGTCTCCAGAAAAGTAGTTGTTACATTCTGGGGGTTTCGGTATACGAAGTTTGGTGATTGTGATTCATTAACAGATGAACAGATGAAAAGTCAGTATACATTCTGAGAACCGGCAAACTGTTGAATTTCATTTGATATTGGCAAAAATAAGGATCGAAAACTATTGACGACCTGTTTAGCCTAGTTGGTAGTGACTCTGCCTCCGAAGCTAGAGGTACCGGGTTCGAATCCCGGCAAGGGCATTGATTTGTGCATTTTTCACGGATATTTGTTCTTGGGTCTTGGATGTTTTCTATGTATATAAGTATGTATTTATCTATATAAGTATGTATATCGTCGTCTACTACCCATAGTACAAGCTTTGCTTAGTTTGGGACTAGGTCGATTTGTGTAAGATTGTCCCCCAATATTATTATTATTATTATCATACATTTCCGAGAGGCCGAAGGGGAAAGGGCCGATGAAATAAAAGCATGTCTTAAATGGCCCTTAGTAAAAGTATCTGTGTACTACAGTAACACCAATAGGTCTGATAACGACCAAGCAGCGCGCAGCGGTCATAAATTCTGGTCCTTTGAAGTACAGAAATACGGCTAATTCATTATCACGTGTAACCCTTATTTTTCCTAAAATTAAATTTATTAGGTAGGTTTTGCCAGTTCCCATTGGAGCATCCAAAAAGAAAATTTGGCCTCACTTCCATTCGCACTCCTTACTGTCCTTACTGTCCGTCATTTACAACCGAGTTGCTTTTACTGGACCGATTGAATTGCAATTTGGACCAAACTATCAAGAATGTAGAGCGCTCGTGGCCCAGCGGCCACCGCCTACCGCCTATGCGAGGTTAAGCAATGTGGGCGCAGGTCAGTTCTTGAATGGGTGACCGCTTTGAGTGGTTACTAACTGAGCGCTCTTGTGCTTTGGAAAGCACATGAAGCCGTTGATCCCGGCTGCTGTCTACGACGTTAGAGGCCTTCGAGCGGCTTGAGAACTTCTAACAATCAACAAAAAACAAAGGGGGGTCGAAGTTGCACCACGTCCGTAGGGAGTACCCACCGTTACCCTATACGTGACCCCTAGGTGGTGCTAAAAGTGCAACAAAAACTGGCAACCGTACTTGTCTTCTCGAAGATCTCACGGTTCGTAAATAAATGCCATACGCTTCTATGCTATATTCTATGTTGTATTGCTTGGTTGTTCCGATAGCTCAGAGGCTAGAGCAATTGGCCGCGTATGCCAGATATCGCAGGTTCGAATCTTGCTCGGAGCATAATTTTTTTTTAATTTTTCCCTTTAATTTGAAATGCCATACGATTTAAAAAAAATGTAAAGGTTGATTTAAATGGAAAAAAATATCGAAACCTCTATGTCGTTTTTAAAAGGAAATCCATAGATACCCCAAACGCAGTAACAATAAACTTTTTTGCATGCAGGCATGTATGGAGTCCCAAATTTTACTATTAGGATACCTCTCGGACGCTCAGATATCGATTTTGAACGAAATCGGGACGAAAAAAAGAAAATCAATATGGCCGCCACTTTCACAAATTTTACCTCGGATTCGTATTAAGAGACCTCTCGGACACTCAGATATCGATTTTGAACGAAATCGGGACGAAAATGAAGAAAATCAATATGGATTTTGAACGAAATCGGGTCGGAAATGAAGAAAATCAATATGGATTATACTTTTTCTAAATTTTACCTCGGATTCGTATTACGAGACTTCTCGGACGCTCAGATATCGATTTTGAACGAAATCGGGACGAAAAAAAGAAAATCAATATGCCTGCGACTTTTTCCAAATTTTACCTCGGAGTCGTATTAGGGGACTTCTCGGACGCTCTGATATCGATTTTGAACGAAATCGGGACGGAAATGAAGAAAAACAATGTAGTCGCCACTTTTTCCAAATTTTACCTCGCAGTCGTAATAGGGGACCTCTCGGACGCGCAAATACCAATTTATGTCGAAATCGTATCGGACGGCACTGATTAATAAAACCACTTACAATACATTGAATCAAAAAAGGTCGTATCTTATAGGGAACTCACGGCACTAAGAAGGAAATATGCCCTGTTAAGGGAAGCAGAAAAGATTCGCCGGAACCCGAACCTTCCTATCTACGCGGAGTTTCTGGATCCTGCGAGGCTTCGTCTAAAATCCCGAAACCCATCTTACAGGATTGCCGCTGACCTGCTCGAGGGACAATTTGACCTCAAACAGGAATGGTCGCAGAGTTGGTCGTCGACTATGGCGGGTAAATTTGGCTCCCAGATAAACCCAGGCTCGACGATAATGGGGATTGAACTTCCTAGAAGAGATTGGTGCAACCTCAATAGGCTACGAACCGGGCACGGCCGCTGCGGCCAATATAAACATCGGTGTGGTTGGGTTGACTCTCCTGCCTGCGCCTGTGGTGCCGAGGAGCAAACCATCCAACACATCATCCAGGATTGCCCTTTAACGCGCTATGCTGGTGGCCCCCCTGATGACCTGATCACCCTGAGCGACGAAGCTTTGTTGTGGCTGACAAAACTAAGGCTAAATCTTTAAAAATAGGTATTCTGTTATTGTGCCATACGATTAAAAAAAACCGGCACTTCATGCACCTTAAGACCTTATTAGGAACTTACATGCCAAATTTGGTATCTCTTGAACCAGCAGTTTGGGCTGTGCGTTGATAAGTCACTCACTCAGTCAGTCAGTTTCTTCTTGCAATTTGGCACCCTACTTTTAAAAGTTTTCATGTCCGCAATATAAAATTTCATAATCAACGCCATTTTCGAAATTAGTGACCCAAAAAACCATAAAAATGACACCCATATTCTATAATAAAATCTGCATTCACCAAAACATTAAAGTGCTGCATTTTCTTAAAGCTAAAAGGACTGCCAAAAACTGGCTTTTAACCTTGTCGTACGATGAAACTGAATACCTGATCAAAATGCCACATATGAACTGATACTCGACCAAACTGATGTGTCCTTATTGGTTCCAAATACACTCTCATGATTTTAAACAAGCGCACGCACACACAAACGCATACACACACACACACACACACACACACACAAACACACACGCACCTCACCCACTACAACCATTTATAAACATACACAATTCTCGCACACTTACCCACACGACTTACCCACCCTAACAAACTAACAATAAATCTACTGGGCAAGTGTACATTTAATTAAATAATTGCATAGTGAAATTCCAGTAATTACATAGCTATAACCATCGTTTTAAGATCTATAAGTTTGTTTAGTTTTAGTCCAGAAGTACTTATAGAATGTCAATCTAGTCTTAAAATTAATCTTGTAGTATATCTTATTAATCCGTAAATCGCACTCGCAGACTACCAAGACACAGGCTCAGCCTAGTTTGGTGTCTGATAAATATTCAAAAATTGTAGAAATTTTTTGGCAAATAAATTATTATTATTATTCACCTTATTTATTTCTTTTTCTTAGGTTAGATTTTTTACAATAAATTTATCAAATGTAAAATATAAAAATACACGTACAAAGTATAAAAGCATTATAAAAAACCTAACCTAGAGTGCCGCCGGCAGCGAGGCGGGCCTAAGCTACCGGTGGTTAGGGCGACAGAGAGAGGAACCTCCGGACTATCCGCGCCGTGTCCAGGAGTACCGCCTTCTGTATTTGACCCTTGACCCAGCCATCTAACGAGAGTCTCTTGAGATGTTAGTCGAGACTCTTCGCTATTAGACCGTTCACAGAGACGACTATCGTTAGGTTGAATTTTGAAAAATGCTTTCTTAGTGCACCCCTAGACCTTATCAGGAACTTACGTGCCAAATTTGGAATCTCTAGGACCAGCGGTTTGGGCTGTGCGTTGATATGTCAGTCAGTCAGTTTCTTCTTTTATATATTTGGATGTAGCTTTTATTTAAAGCACGTAATCCTTCCTAAATTGCACGGAACCCTCGGTGGGCGAATCCAACTTACTCTTGTCCGGTTTTTTACTATTAGCGCCTCTGGCTTCACATGGATCAGAGCAATTGCATCATTTCAATATTAGTCGTATTCGTGTCAAGAGCTACGGAACTACAATACTAGCTTTTATTGCACGATAAGGACAAGACACAACATTATGTTTTTTAGGGTTCTGTAATAAGAATCACTATTGCCGCTATAATAATGAAAAATGAAGTTAAAAATTAAAGGGGGCCCCAACAAAAAACGTGATTTGTTGATACTATGTACGAAGGTACTTATACAATGGTATGAAACCATCTGTTCCGTGGATTTCACCATCAATTACTGTTGGTCAAAAAGTAGCTGACGCTATGTAATGTTAAATGTTTTTTCTCAAACATGCAATGAAATATTGATGTTATGTTCCTTATCATAGGCTGCGAAGTATGACGTTTCAGGTGCGGCTAGGACAAGAGGTCGTTAATGGAATTTCATACAAATCTTGCAGGCCTAGGCCGGCAAAGTCCTCTTTTTTATTTTCCATTCCACATTGTGGCACAGGCATCATGACATTCTGCCACGAAGCATATTAAAAATAAAACTTAGGTTTTTTTGTTGTTTATTTCATTGCATGTTTGAGAAAAGCACTATACATACCTCGGCGGGAAATATGGGTCTATATGTCTTCGGCAGGCAACCCCTTTCGTCCCGGTCTAGTAGTAATTACAAGTAGAATCGTCCGCCTAGCGAAATTATAATTTACAACCGGATTAAAAAAAATATCACCGCGTTTGATCCCGCCCAGGTGATAAATTTTTCACTCCAGTTAGAGACTATCTATGTTTATCAAATAAATATGTCACAAACACAATCATAAACCTTCTTACTTATATATTGAAAGACGTTATAACAAAATCAGCTTGCACTATATCCTGAGTATAGTTATGCACACCGCTATATATAACACACCTACGTGTATGTTTTTTACCTCTATATTTTAACATTATATGCCAAATTTTCGATAAATCTAAATTACCTTGTTTTTAATTCCCAGCCAGTATAGCAGCTATAATGTTTACCAATTTTCAGACTGCATAGGTGCAACGACACATTTTAAGTCGAACGTCCTTTTCTACTTCTTCACAATCATAACGCCGATGTTAATAACTAGTTTTTCTGTATCTTAATTTTTGCTGGAAGAGCGGTATCTCCTGCCACAAGTACATTACTGCCATTAGTACGCTTATTAGGAGATTCCAACCACAATGTATTCTAGAACCATATTGTACCCAAATAAACTTTTTTCATTTTAAGTTCGCTGAAACTTTGATTAATAATCTCACATCTTGTTGTCTCCGTGGTTTATTATGGTTAACTGAATTGACAGATAGTACGGCCTTTATTCAACTTTTGAGAACTGTCTCCGTTTAAACGCTAACCAAAGTATTCCTCCTATATATAAACTAAAACACCACAAACGTCAGTTCAGTATAGTTTACAGCTATAAAAACGAAGACACTAACAGATCAAGACCTGATAGATATCATTCATCTGTCTCTCTCAAACTTACTGATTTGTGCATTAGTGAGAATATATCAGAAGAACAGAAATCGTTTGACTTGAATGACCGGCTCTGCTTTAATGTGATATCTCTGGTACGTAGATCGAAACTGAAAATAAGCGCCACGAAATAACACCTAATGTCTTATTTCATGGCACCAAGATGAGTGGCGACCATTTTGGCATTTTACATTATATCTAGTTGTTTAATATATGTACTTTTTCATTAAATTTTAAAAATGCTAAATAAAACTATTTTCTTTCTTTCTTCTAGATAGATAGCTTTGAAAACATTATACAACTCCAAGTACTCCAAGTAACATGACGGTTTGAACACGATAGCAAAAGACACATTGAAATTCAGCGTTCCAATAATATTCACTGCGCGCTGTAACTGATTATCCCAATCGGCATATCAGTTGTCAAAAACTTTACAGACTGCAGCTGCGAAACACTAGCTACCGTGCAATCAGCAGTTTGCCTGCCGGCCGATTGGTTTGTTAGTGCTATTGAAATACGTAAACAGACGGGTCAGCCGTCTGTTGCGGTGGGCTATCTCGATTGGGCCTAGTCACCGAAGTTAATTTGCTTGAAAGCACATTCGTTATATATATAGACAGTATTCGTGATTTAGTTGGAGATAAATCTTACAGCGCTTGAATATTACTAAATTACAAATATGTTTAAAAAATCATTTTATTTTCTAGGTACTAGGAAGTTACTTGTTTTGGGTTTTGTGTAAATAAGCACGCTTAATGAGATTCCACATACCGCATACAGGTCATGATTTTGTAAACCGTATTCTTTAAACTTATATGTCTGTAATAACACGACTATTCCGTCATTAGGTGATCGGCTTTAAGGCAGTGTCGAATATTTCAACCTGAACTAAACTAACTTAACTCTGGGGTTGTATACAATTTTATTTAAATACTTACATCGAATTCCGCTACTGCCACCTAAATAACCAACAAACGCTAAAAAACACTTTAAATCAATATTTTAGGTTGACGGATTAAAATTTATGATTTGTTGACTAATAGAATACTAGAATCGTAATAAATAAATTAGGGGCTGTATTGGGTAGCGTCTCAATTAGTGGGAATTTTAATCCTAAACACCGGCGGTTCATTATAAATGCCCCCGCTTAGGGATGAATTCTATAACTCAATCGGACACGTATAAAAGGCATAATGTCACATTGAACCCATATTGTTACGGTTAATTGGTGCAAGGCGGTCATCGTGCCACTGTACAAGGGAAAGGGCTCACAACTTGACTGCAAGAACTACAGGGGCATTAGCTTACTCAGCATCGTTGGCAAATTATATGCGAAAGTGTTGATTGAAAGGGTAATGCAAGAAACCGATGAGAAAATATGGGATGTACAAGCGGGATTTAGGAAAGGTATGGGATGTACGGATCAGGTCTTCTCTTTACGATGCATAGCCGAAAAATATTTGGCCCAAGGTCAAAAGGTCTATTGCGCGTTCGTGGATTTGGAGAAGGCCTATGACAGAGTGGTGAGGAATGAACTTTGGTCGGTACTGTCCGGATATGGAGTGAGCGACCATCTCATTCAAGCTCTGAAATCTCTCTACGAGGATTCCTCTGCTTGCGTGAGAGTAAACGGGTCCTACACTGAATGGTTTAGCATCGAAAAGGGTGTTAGACAGGGATGTGTAGCGTCACCGTGGCTGTTTAATCTATTTCTGGACAGTTGTTTGCAAGATTTGAAAGACGATGAATGTGGGTTGGAAATGAATGGGTTGCTTATCAAATGTCTACTCTACGCCGATGACCAGGTTTTATTAGCGTCATCGGCTGAGAAGCTACAGAAGATGGTAACTAGCATGCACAGATTATTTGCGAGAAAAGGAATGAAAATGAATGTAAGCAAGACGAAAGTGATGGTATTTGAAAGAGATGAGTGTATGACAGTTTGTGAAATTGCTGTAGATGGAGAGAGGTTGGAGCAAGTGGATGGGTTTGTGTATTTGGGGACTTTGTTCACGAGAGACGGTAAGCATGAAGGAGATATTGAAAGGAGAGTGATAGCTGGGAATCGAGTGAATGGGGCACTTCACGCCTTTATGAGTAGCCAGAAAGTGTCAGAAAAGGCGCGGCTGGCCGTGCATAGAGGAGTGTTGGTGCCGACACTAATGTATGGTAGTGAAAGTTGGGTGTGGCAGAAGAAACATCAGAGTCGAGTGAATGCAGTGGAAATGAGAGCGCTGAGAAGTATGTGTAGCGTTACTTTGAGAGATAGAGTGAGAAACACCGTTATAAGACGGAGGTGTGGAGTGAATGAAGATATAGTGACGAAAATTGAGAAAGGTATGCTAAGATGGTTTGGACATGTAGAGAGGATGGATGAAAGAAGATTGACAAAACGAGTGTATGAAGGAAGAGTGGATGGAAAAGTTGGAAGGGGAAGACCTCGGCGAACGTACTCCGACCAAATCGGAGACATTCTGCAGAAAGGCCAGGTCAGGAGTACCCTAAATCGGCGCGCATGCATGAAGAATGTTATGAAAGTTCATGAAGCGAAAGTTGTATGTCAGGATCGTAGCAAGTGGAAATCCGTGATCTCTGCCTACCCCTATGGGAAACAGGCGTGATTATATGTATGTATGTATGTACATAGTAAACGAGGAACCCTTTTAGTTTCGCTATGTCCGTTCGTTCTTCTGCCTGTGGCTTAGCTCACCGGTAACCGTTACTACTTTTTTTGTGTACCTCTCCTTCACCTGAAGAGTGTAGAGAAGTGTCGTTTGATAGCTCGTTTAAAAATCATGTGAGTGCGCGTTAACCATTTTTTGATTCAGGAATCCGTTTAGGTACGTGATATTAAGCTTTTAAGTGATTTTTGTATTTTTGTTTACCCCCTCTACCAGCTAAACGGTCGCTACTGGCTAGGTGAAAAAAAAGTAGTAGTATATTATATATACTAGCTTTTGCCCGCGACTTCGTCCGCGTAGAACTCGTTCTCGCCTTCGAATTATTTGTTTTCCCATACAATTTTTCTCAAGCTGAGATGGTTGGACGGTATCGAAAAGGACACCAGGACCTTAGGGGTGTATTCTCTAGAAGTCCTATTGTCAAAACGAATTATAAAGTGCTTATTTCGGAAAATCAAATGTACCGATTCTAGACGAATGAATCCCGTCAAAAAATTACAATTATAATGAGAGAAGTCTCGCAACGCAGTTCTGCCGTAAAACGTAGTCCCAACAGAGCGAGTTCTTTATGTAAGTATTATGGCTAAAGGCCCTAAGGAGACCGGCAAGACATGCGGGCCTATCATTCCAACAGAGCAGGCTGCTTATGCAAGGCTGAGGGCTGAAGGCCCAAACCAGAGCGGCAAGGCACGCGAGACCGAAGGCCGAGCGTCCCAACAGAGTGGGTTCTTTACGTAATGATGATGGCCAAAAATGCGAACCAGAACGGCAACAAATGCGAGACCGAAAGCCGATCATTCATATACAGCGGCCTCCTTATGTATGGCTGAGGGCCGAATTATATGAAAGGCTCAAAAGAGCGGACTTTTCATATAAGGCTGAGGGCCGAATGCCCGATGGGCGTGCCGAGTCAAGCCAAGATTGTTATACGCGATAATGAAGGCGTGGTGGAGGGCGGCAAGGCACGCGAGGCTGACGCCAGAGCGAACTTATACACACTATGTATGTATAGGTTATTTAGGACGACATCATGTATCTATCTTTCTATTTATGTGGTAGAAATGACTGAATATTAAGTAATCGGCAAAAGTAATAGGATTACAAAGTTACACATGTAGATTTTATATCTAGGAAACGGGACCGAAATTTGAGTTCAGGGTCACAGTTAGGTATTTAACTACTACTAACTAAACGCTAATAGCTTTCGAATTTTAAAGAGACCGTGGTGGGTGGCCCACACAGTGCACAGCGTCCGGACGCAGCGCTAGCGTTTACTTCTTTTTTTCAGTTTTTATCCTAAGAGTTCACAAAATTTTAATGTGAATGTTTTTTCTTTGTCGTCTAGTATGTGCTTACCAATTTTCAAACCTGTAACTCATGAATTATAGGAGTTCCCATACAAAATTCAACCCCTCTTTTTACCCCCTTTTAACCAAAACCTGCACAATTTTTATAACCTAAAACCTGACCGGGGATTTTCTCGACAGATTAGTAAAGTTTGCATCAAAATCCGTTTAGCCGTTTTCACGTGATGAGCGGGCAAGTAAACAGACAAACTGATAAACAGACAAAAATTCTAAAAACTATTGTAACGTGTTCTGTTATCGATTCTAAGTATCCCCATCCAATTTTTTTTGGAATATCTTCCATGTACAGATTTTCGACCTTCATCAGCTTTATTATATGTATAGATATATACTGAATTTATAAGGAAAACTATCACAGCTAAGTAGACATTACATTCATAGCTAAGTAGACAGCCGGTAGGTAATTATCATGTCAGCCGAAAGACGTCCACTGCTGGACATAGGCCTCCCCCAAAGACTTCCACAATGACCGGTCCTGCGCCACCCGCATCCAGCGGACACCCGCGACCTTCACCAGGTCATCAGTCCACCGTGTGGGGGGCCTGCCCACGCTACGCCTTCCGGTACGTGGCCACCACTCGAGAACCTTTCCGCCCCAACGGCCATCGGTTCTACGTGCTATGTACCCCGCCCACTGCCACTTAAGTTTAGCGATTCGGAGGGCTATATTGGTCACTTTGGTTCTGCTGCGGATGGCCTCATTCCTAATGCGATCACGCAGAGAAACTCCCAACATAGCTCTCTCCATTGCCCTTTGGGTGACTATGAGCCTTCTTATGAGGCCCATAGTAAGCGACCACGTTTCAGTGCCATATGTCAGCCGGTAGGTAACACCAAATTAATATACATAGGTGAAAAACTCAAGATAATGACCTATTGTATGTAGTAGTGACGTGTTGGAATAGACATTATATATTTAAAATGTTTAACACAAACAAAACAAATGTCTATTCAAAAAAAATATACCTTGGTATGTATGTATGTATGTATATTAGGAACTTATACCTCTTTCTGTTTAGCACAAAATAAAGAAACCGTGTACAATCTACATCAATCAAATTGTCATAAGTGCTAAAATGGATTATTGTTTTAATAAAACAAACATCAATTTCTTTTTAAGCCGCCAAGAGGGTTAACTTTGATATTTAGTTGCAGAGTATATTCAATACAATACAATACAATACAATTCTTTATTGATAACATAAGTTACAGGTCAATTGTCATGATATGAACACTTTAAATTAAACTTATCAGATTCAGATTTGGCTAAGATACGAGTACGTTAAATTCAAATACAATAAAAGTTAACAATAATTTACAGGTGGAATACAATTCAGAAGGGAAATATTATATTCGTATCATAAAATATATATTTTTTCTATGAAGCTTCTGCCCGCGGCCGCCACTTCTTCTACCAACCTCTCACTTGGTGATGCGTGTTTAGCAACACGAATATATATTTGAACAAATAAGTGAAGAGCTAGCCTTACGCGTAGATCTCATTCGCACCATATTCCGCTTTTTACAAGGATTCTCGAGCCTACATCACAAATTGCACGAGTTATAATGTGGCGATGCTTAATTTCTAATGTATTTTCGCGTACAAACACACACAGTCCTGTACAAGTTTTATTTGGCGTTTAGAAATATAATAAGTTAAAAAAGATAACTCAAAAAAATCAAAATTAATTCGTCTTTCAGACGCTCAGTTATTTTGCAATCCCCAAATAATTATCATTCAATATCGAAATTAATTTATACTGTAATATGTATTTAAATATAAATATACTTCTCAAGTATTATTCTTTTTCGTTGTTGATTTTAAAAGTCAGCGTTGAAAGTACAAATATTGGCATGGGAGAAAGCAAAAAGATACATATTCGTTGTGTTACCTGCCATCTTAGCGGGCACACCCTCAGCGGGAGTGGAGTGTCAATACGCCGCGGCGGAAGCTTTTAGTTACTCGAATTCAGTATTTGTGTGCTTAAATAAACCTTCATAATACCATGTAGATACATAGGTATTCGCATTGGAGACTGACGTCTTGGCCATAGAAATGTGTCAAAGTATTTCTTCCCAAGATCCGGTAATTTTTAATTACACAATGCATGGAAAAAGAAGTTAAGTAGTTATATTCATGGGTAATTAAAAATACTACATCAAAATAAGCTCACAAAAGTTTAATTTTAAGGCCGTGCTGGACACAGGCTGGACAGCAGAGAATGTAGCCCACAAAATGGTCTTGCCGCTGCCTCCTGAATCAGTATTATGGTGAGGTGGGACCATTTCGTGACAAACTGCTTAGTATATCAAACATACATTTTAAGTTTGAATAGTTTTATAAATGTCTTTTGGTTTTGGTTAGTTCTTTGAGTTTGTTTGTAATGAATAAGTTATTTTCATTTCATTTCATTTCATATTAAATTGGTAATTCTATAAGCTGGCAAGAGTACGAGCACTGTTCGGACGAACAAATTAATATTTTTAACCGACTTCAAAATTTCAAAAGAGGAGGTTATCAATTCGGTTGTATGTTTTTTTTTTTGTTTTTTTTTTTTTTTTAATGTTTGTTAGTCCATAACTCCGTCATTTCTTAACCGATTTGGAAAATTCTTTTTTTTATTGTAATTATATATATCCAAGTTGGTCCCGTTTTTGTCAAAACGCAGTTCTGATGATGGGATCCATGAGGAATTGAGGGAACTTCTCAAATCTTTAAGGCAAACATATAGTGATTTTTGTGTTTTTATCAACAAGTCAAGCATTTTCATCCAAAAATGTGACATTGGATGAAGTGGAACTGCTCATGATGACCAGAACAGAACTCTTCAACGACGAAAAGTTCACGTTTGGCGATTTGTCCTCCTAGCTGTGTTTGTTAAGCAATTTCTATTTTCACGATTAATTTTTGTCATGCTTGATTTCTGATGATGGGATCCATGAGGAATTGAGGGAACTCCTCAAATCTTAAAGGCAAACATATAGTGATTTTTGTGTTTTTATCAACAAATCGAGCATTATCATATAAAAATGTGACATTTGATAAAGTGGAACTGCTGATGATGATCAGAACAGAACTCTTCAACGACGAAAAGTTCACGTTTGGCGATTTGTCCTTCTAGCTGTGTTTGTTAAGCAAGTTCTATTTTCACGATTGATTTTTGTCATGCTCGAGTTCTGATGACGGGATCCATTAGGAATCGAGGGAACTCCTCAAATGTGTAAGGCACACAAATAGTGCAGACCTTGAGAAACTGGGTATGAATTCAGGGTGTTATACTTATATTAGTGAAGCCCACGGGTCAAAGAGGTGGCTTGACCACTGTGTTGTCACAAGCGCAGCTTATGCGACTGTCATCGATATCTCTGTTAAACTTGATGTATATTGGTCAGATCACTTCCCTCTTATAATTAGATGTAACTTGGGATCTATCCAGCCAAAGCAGTTAGTTTATAAACGGTGTGTCAATAAAATTGTGTGGGGGGAAAGACAGCCGGACGAAATAGGTATGTATAATAATAAATGTAATATGTTGTTAAAAAACATTAACTTTCCAGTAGCTTTGGTGAACTGCTGTGATGGTTCCTGTCAAAATTTAGAACATAAAAAGATAATTACCAAACTTTACTGTGATATCGTAGGCGCTCTTACTTCTGCATCTGAGTTTTCAAGTGCTAGAAAATCTGGTGGCCATAAACACAGGCAAGTCATGGGATGGAACAAGCATGTTGCCGCTGCACACAGGGAGTCCAGGAGTAAGTTTCTAATTTGGCAGTTTTTTAACGAACCTTCTGCTGGTCCAATATATGATGAGATGTGTGCCAGTCGACGTAAATTTAAATCAAAGTTAAAGTGGTGTAAGCAAAACCAAGAGCAAATCAAGCTTGAAAGGCTCGCATCTTGTCATTCGGACAAAGATTTCCGTACATTTTGGAAACAAACAAATAAACTTAATGCTAAGCCTGGACTGCCTGTGAGTATTGACAACATTACCGATCCTAAGGCAATTGCAAATAGGTTTAGAGACCTTTTTTCAGTTAAATCTTTGCTGCCATTAACCGATGAGGTGCTAGATGCTGGGGCGGACATGGCTGGGGCGGCCTCTTTGACAAAATTCTCTGCAAAAAAGGTAACTCAAGTCATTAAAGAAATGAAGAGAGGTAAATCCCCAGGCCATGACAGTTTGAGCATTGAACATCTTCAGTATGCAGGGCCACATCTACCGAGGGTGCTTGCAATGTTATTTTCCTTTTGTTTGACACATTCATTTGTACCAGCTGAGATGACAAAAACCATTGTTGTACCCATTACAAAGAATAAAACAGGCGATGTGTCATCTTTAAATAACTACAGACCCATCTCTCTTGCTACAGTTATCTCAAAAGTGTTTGACAGTTTGCTAAATACTGAACTTGATAAGTACTTGCAACTACATGGAGCGCAGTTCGGGTTTAGGCCAGGCCTATCCACTGAAAGTGCCATAATATGTATGAAGGAAACTGTCAAATACTACACTAGTAGAAGCACACCTGTCTTTGCTTGCTATTTAGATTTATCTAAAGCTTTTGATTTGGTGAACTATGAACTACTGTGGAAAAAGCTTTATGAGGCAAATGTACCTAAAGAAATAGTGCATGTTCTGAGGCATTGGTACTCTAGTCAAATTAATGTTGTTAAATGGGGAGACGCTGTTTCTGATGAATATGTACTTGAATGTGGTGTGAGGCAAGGAGGCATGAGCTCTCCAAAATTGTTCAACCTTTACATTAATGCACTTATTGAGAGGCTCAGCAGCATGCACGTCGGTTGTCGCATACAAGATACAAGTTTCAATAATTTGAGCTATGCCGATGACATGGTGCTGCTGAGCCCCTCAGTTGGAGGACTTAGAAAATTGTTACATGTATGTGAGTGTTATGCTAACAAGTATGGCCTCAGATATAACAGTATTAAAAGTGAAATCATGGTTTTTAAGTCAGGTAATAAATGTCCTGTAAGTTTGCCTCCAGTCTTGTTAAATGGTTTGCCTTTGAAAAGGGTAACTGTTTTCAAGTACCTTGGACATATTATATGTGATGATCTGAGGGATGATGAGGATATAAAAAGGGAGCGGAGGGCCCTGGCAACCAGAGCGAACATGCTGGCACATAGGTTTAGATGTTGTACATTGCCAGTCAAGTTAACCTTATTTAGAGCTTTTTGTACAACATTTTACACATGTGCCCTATGGACCAGTTATACGCAAAGGACGCTGAGTGCTCTCCGCATCCAATATAACAATGCGTTCAGGGCGTTGTTGCGGCTGCCCCGCTGGTGTAGTGCGTCAGGGACGTTCGCGCACGCGCGTGTGGATGGCTTCCCGGCCATCATGCGCGCGCGGTGCGCAGCCGCACTACGGCGCCTGCGAGACAGCCGCAACAGCCTCCTGGCCGTTATAGCGGACAGGCTAGACAGTCAGCTCCTCACTCACTGGAATAGAGTACACTCAATAATGACTTCATACACGTACTAAGCGAGTGTGTTTGGCTTCTCTTCTGACCCCTACTTACCTTAAGACTGCTTTAACATTAAATTTAAGTTTTATAAAATGTAACTAACAAATTTTATGGACTGCTGTTGTCTGAAATAAACGAATTTTTTTTTTTTATTTTTATTTTTTTTTTTTTTATTTATTTTATTTTAGTATTTTCATGAACTAATCAAGCATTTTCATTCATAAAAGTGACATTTGATGAAGTGGAACTGCTGATGATGATCAGAACGGAACTCTTCAACGACGCGTAGTTCACGATTGGCGATTTGTTCTCTTCGTTTTGTTTGTCAAGCAAGCAAGGTTTTTCATGATTCCATGGGGAATTGAGGGTACTTAGTCTTCTACCATTATAAACATATATTATAGCCATTTTTATTTTATTGTATATCTATCTAAGAGTGCACCATCTAGTATAATAATCTTTTACCGGCCTCCCCATTGAAGTCGGTTTTTTTTTCTTAAAAATTATAATTTGAACAATCAAGAAGATTTACAAATAGCAGCCTGTCTGTTAAAAGTGTACAAAAGCGTTGTAAGGACCACTACAAATCTGAAAGATTGGGTGCTGAATACTTTTTACGAAAATATACACAAACAAAATGAGAGTTAGGCAAGAGCTTTATTTTGTTGTTTCCAGTCACGGAATTTAATAATAGCCCGTGAACAGAGGTAGATTGTTCCAAGGGCTGAAAACAACCCATTTCAGATGTGAGACCGCTAAAAGTTCGAGGCTGAAATGGATGGTTTCACCCGAGTTAAACACTCTGCTTTTCATTTCGAATGAGAGGAAACTAAAAAATGCCAGATATGCAAACCATTTTCTGATTCAGTCAAATCATATCGAATCCATTTTAAAACTATTTGTCTATGGTCTATTTTGAAGGGAACTATTGGCTGACATTAATGCGCTAGTGTTTGAGTATTGACCATTTCCTGGAAGCGGATCTCAAGGTTTAAGGTATTTAACTTATAATTAAACAAAAGAATGCTTATAATTTATTGAAAACATTAAAACTATCGATAAGATTTTCATGCAATATAATTATGAATATGCTTTATACATATATTACTACAATTTAATGTTAGTATGTCTGAATGAGTTTCTTCCAATTTAATTTTCTTTTCATGAGTCTAGGAATTGCTTGAATAGTATTCAAATAATAATATTTACCAGTCCTAATTTAGTTTTTTATTACCGTAGTTTTAAATATTAACTCACAAAATTTATTAACAAAGTTAAAAAATCAATACAATTTTACGGTTTTGGCATTGCTAAGTTTATTTATTACTTTACTGAAAAAACGTAGCTCTAGCAGAGTACCGATTTTGCTTGGTTAAGAAATAATTGGTTACATAAAACCAAGATTTATTTAAAACGCGCAATAAAGCTGTGCTAATGTTGAATAAGCAAACGCTGCTAAACTTTCTCGGTTATTTTAAAAAAATACTTAGGTATTTCCAAATGATAGTCTCATTAAATATAATCCTTACCCAATTGGATCGAAAATAGACGTAAACATGTAATTTCATAACAACTGCGTTATTTAATTTCAGACCTTGCAATACTAGGTTAAATTAGCTTGGTGATAATTACCAGAGTCACTCGATTGAAAACAACGATTAGGTTTGGTAAAGGCTGTAGCAGGATAGCCTAGGAAAAACTGCCCCCAGCGATTTTGGGCCGAAACTGTAATCAAACGATGCCTTTTAGGGAGGTTATATTCTGCACAAAGTTTCATCCCTCAGTTACGCCCTGGGGGTGAAAAACACCCGATTAACCCCAAAACTGTTTTAGTTATTTTTTTCTAAACTATGAAAGTGACGAATTTCAAATTTTGTACAATTATTAATAATACTAAAAGCTATTTAAAAAAAATGAAACTTGTAACCATTTAAATTCTTGTAAAAAAAAACAAAAATGAAAAAGAATCAGCCTGTATATGAAGTTTGGCTCATGGTACCCACACCATTTTTTTTCCAAAAATGAACCAATTTATATTCTACATTATACAAAAGTTTCATGGACCTACTCCAGAAGGAACATTGCGAAATTAATATGTATTGGCTCTCAGGTGCGTACTATTTATTGAACTTCTACTAAGAGCCTTGCATTAGTAATAAACAATGGCTTGCGATCGGACCGTTGCTCGTACCCGAAGTTCAATAAATAGTACGCACCTGAGAGCCAATACATATTAATTTCGCAATGTTCCTTCTGGAGTAGGTCCATGAAACTTTTGTATAATGTAGAATATAAATTGGTTCATTTATGGAAAAAAAAATGGTGTGGGTACCATGAGCCAAACTTCATATACAGGATGATTCTTTTTCATTTTTGTTTTTTTTTTACAAGAATTTAAATGGTTACGGGGTTCATATTTTCTTTTAAATAGCTTTTAGTATTATTAATATTTGTACAAAATTTGAAATTCGTCACTTTCATAGTTTAGGAAAAAATAATTAAATCAGTTTTGGGGTTAATCGGATGTTTTTCACCCCCAGGGCGTAACTGAGGGATGAAACTTTGTGCAGAATATAACCTCCCCAAAAGGCATCGTTTGATTACAGTATCGGCCCAAAATCGCTGGGGGCAGTTTTTCCTAGGCGATCCTGCTACAGCCTTTAGCTGAGTGAATAGGTCGGAGGTTACCTAACGACTGTTATTTATTTTTAACATATACACTGGGATAATGCTACCGATTTCCATTAACAAAGTTGACATGTCTCAATTTAGCAACAAACTTTGCAGGTGCTATATTGACAAACATGCTGGGTTATTTTGAACTGTATTTTATTTATTTTTAACCTGTACGTTTTTTCAGATACAACCCATGGGGCGACATGCCTCACTTTGAACCCGCTTCTTAGGTCCTAGCTACTTTCAGAACACGAGGAATGAAAAATAATTTCATTGTGTGATACAGTATTGATTTTACCGCGATCAGACAGTACATAGGAATTGGTTTAATGAACGCTATTGTTGAAAATGTTCCATTGAAATAACACGATAGCGGTTCACTTGCAAGTGCTCAGTGAAGTTATACCAAATTGAAACGTTACCTAAAACGTTCAGTATTTCCACTCAATTAAATGATTCAATGAAACAGAAATGCGGGTTAAGGCAGATTTAATCACGAGACATTTCGGTCTTATTCCGTCCTTTCATGTGTAATTTCCCTTGGACCGGGTCGGTGGACACGGTCAGTCTTTTCCGTGTGGCTTGTACAACTGACCACACCACGGAGGCGTAATGGCGTAACTTATCGAATGAGCTTTAAAACAAAAAAATCAAATCTCTTTTTCGCTTGTTAAATATGTATTCTTATTCAGGTCGGCCTATTTAGCCTAGTTGGTAGTGACACTGCCTCCGAAGCTAGAGGTCCCGGGTTCGAACCCAGGTAAGGGCACTTGTTTCTGTGGTGAGCAGAAACACTTGTTACTGAGACTTGGTCGTTTTCTATGTATTTAAGTATATGTCTTAAATATATCGTCGTCTAGTACCTATAGCACAAGCCTTATTGAGCTTACTATGGGACTGGTTCGATTTGTGTAAAAAATTGTTCCCTAATACGAGTATTTATTTATTTATTCATCATCATAAATGCCCCTGGGAAGTACCTCCACATTACAGAATACTGCAGCCATATTACAACCACTACTTGTTTTGTAGGTACGTGTTGTCTTCCTGTTGGTGAATTAGGTCTCCAGAGCTACCAGAAAGCGCTGTGTTGTGGGGACCTACAGTTGTCTATACCGCCCATACAACAAATCCATATATGAAACAACGGTTGGCAGTCAGATCTACAGTTATGTACCGATTTCGATAAATTATATACCATAGGATTCGTCCCATGCTGCAGATGTGCAATAAGGTCTTAGTTTATTGATTTTTATCCTGAAAAATTTACGAATAATCCTGGATGCCGCGACAAATATAAGCTTCAAAATAGTGTTCGATGACGCCGCATACAAGCGAGGGGTCAGCTTACCTTGGTAGAATTGTACGAGGTGTCAAAATTTAGCTTGGTTATTTAATCGTATGGCATTTATTTACGAACCGTGAGATCTTCGAGAAGACAAGTACGGTTGCCAGTTTTTGTTGCTGTAACGCTTGTTTACGCTTAGCGGTAAAGGTAGTTTTGAGTGAAACAATATTTTAAAAGTTAATTACAATTTTTAATAAAAAACCAAGTTAGGTACATACAACTATTTTAGCAAGCGTTGATTTAGATCTCAGGGGTGAGTGCTAGATTTAACTAAATTATTTTTACAATAAAAAGAGAGAGCCGTGTCCACTTAGCACCGTCTTAAAAGGCAACCACTTCCCTGTAGTAGTGCGGCAGGTGGGGGTGCGCGGCCGGTGACGTCACGGATGTAGTCCGGAGATGGGGGTGGAGCAGTTCAGCAGTGGGAAGTGGCTATCGGTGTCCAAATTTGGCGTTGGACCGGTAGTAAAAACCCTGGAATTTCCGGTTGGCTCATTAGGCACTTTGCAAAAAGTCCGGTTTCATGTTACTGACTGCAACATCCGTCGAAAAGCGTGGATCGAAGCGTTACTTACAGGGAGGCTAACCAAAAGCATTAAATAGTGATCATTGATGTTGCAGTAGTACCCAGTACAAATCGGTTTAGGTATAGAAAGTGAAAGTACCAAAATAGTCCTTTAGCCGAATTACAATTTGTGAGAAATAATGCGTCAAAGCCATAAAAGCAGCTGGGGAATAATATTAAGTATTTATAATAAGTGCCATTTCGATTTAAAACTAATTTAGCACACATATTTTGGCAAGTGGTTAGGTAGGTGTAGATTCGGCTAACTAGACAAAGGAATTGCATCATCCTAGTTAAACACAAATTCGTTGCTTAAAATTAATGGAATGAATCTAGCTACATGATAAGCGTTTTAAATAAGATTAGGCATGTAAATTATATCTACTGATTCACATTAGTAACAATTAAAAGTAAGAATTTTGCAACACTCACCCGACTGGGGAAACACACACACACTTGTTAAAAACAATAATTAAATTTATCATCGAATACTGTGATTTAGGCACAGTACAAGAGAATTACAATTAAGATTATTTAGATTAAAATATTTAATAAATTAGCGCCCCATAGTAGCGGCGGCGATTGCTAGGTACGGTAGCTCCAAACAAAGTGAGTAATCAGTGGACGACCCTCCTCGCGCCGCGAGTCATGTCCCGTCCCACATATGAATTTTACGTTAAAACGCCTACACTTTCATTAAAGCAAGAACATTTGTAACGCCGGCTGATTAATACAGCACTAGGTGAAGATTTCATAAACGCCATTTGTAATTGTATCCTTATTATTTATTAAATGTAGCTATTAGTATTAAAACATTATTAGGGTTTGAAATAATAGTCTTTTTCGATAAATTTGTCCACTTGAAGGATAAAGTAACGATAACGTTACATTGCACTTTTAGCATCACGTGTAGGGTAACGGTGGGTACTCCCTACGGACGTGGTGCAACTTCGACCCCCCTTTGTCAAGTGAGTGGACAACTTGACTGTTAGAAATTCTTCTTTAGCTTGGTTAACACGTGACTTGGGAACTAGCTACTCGTATATGATATGATTCCGGATGACATAAAATTCAATATGAATTAAAATGTTCCTGTAAGAAATATCTGGTACAGCATTACATAATAAAACTTTTAAGTCGAGAAATACTCAATATTATTAACTATAAACGAAAGTAAAATTACTTATTTGTTTACAAGACAATACATAATATTTACAGTTGACATGAATGCCAGACGTATTGTGTCAACATTTAACTTATTTTTTTATTGTGGCCCTTTACACGATTAGTATTATTACAATACTGAGGTGTCAATATTATTGTGGTCTATACAATACAATACAATACAATACAATACAATACAATACAATACAATACAATACAATACAATTATTCTTTATTGTTCACCAAAAGCAAAAACAGTAATTAAATAATTAAATAACGGTAGACAATTGGCGGTCTTATTGCTAAAGAGCAATCTCTTCCAGACAACCTTTGGGAAGTGGAATTGATGCAAAAAATATTGAGTAGGCAAATAAAAAATAATAATCATCATAATATGTTATAAGTCTTTAGGTATAAATAAAGATAAAAGAGTTATACACATACATATATACACAGATATGTAAACATACATACCCACTGAGCACGCATATGTTGCATAAATATTACGGAAAGTATAAATCGGGAGGTTGTAAGTTACAAATGGGAAGTTGTAATGTTCTAGCAAGGTTACATGTACTTCTATAAGTAGCCCTAACGGCCGTCCCAGAAACATTAGATGCAATGTTGCTCATATAGATCAGATAAAACTTTCAACAAGTATCATTTGGAATGTTTCGTGGACTTAACAGTGGTAACATACTAGAATGGTTTTATTGTAAATTTCTGCAAGTTAATTTATATAAATTACAGCAACTATACATTTGAAATTTTTGCCAAATTTCATAAATATAGGTTACAGTAACGTTGCGTTTGAAAGTCATCTGAAAGTTTAAGTATAAACGTTACAAAGCCGTTTTAGTTGGAACTTACCGGCAACCTACAAATGCAATATCGCGTTAATAATGCACGTGTTACTTGCTCGTAATTTCCATTTAGATGGTCACGGCAAAGTTACATTCATAGCATACAGGGAACTTGCACTTTTAACTTCGCGTTAATAATGCATATGTTATTTGCTGGCTAAGTTACATTCGTGACATACAGGTGACTTGCACATTTAATGTCGCGTTAATAATGCACATGTTACTTGCACGCAGCTTCTATTTAGATGGTCATGGCAAAGTTATATTCGTAATATTTAGGTGACTTCGCATATTTAATGTCGCGTTAATAATGCACGAGTTACTTGCACGTAACTCCCATTTAGATGGTCATGGCAATGTTACGTTTGTAACATACAGGTGACTCGCACATTTAATATCGCGTTAATACTGCACATGTTACTTGCACGTAACTTCCATTGAAATGGTGATGGCAAAGTTACATTCGTAACATACGGATGATTTGAGCATGTAGGGTTCATGTAACTTGAATTTTTGTTGTTATCATGACATTGCAAATAAAATCTGCGTTCAAGTTGCCTAATAAACATCCTTACAGTTTTGTTAACTGTTGACAGAGTATGCGACAAGTTAATTGCAGAAAAGTACCTATAGAAAACTAAGAGTAACGAAACAAAAGTGGGTTTAACACAAGACCAAAGTGACTTACTATTCGCTATTCGATTTACAACGTCGAAATCACACAAGTCACGTTTTGAAACTACTTTTGTGTTTTCGTTACTCTTGGTTTACTATAGTTACATACTACTATTCTGCAACTTGTTGCATATATGTAAGTTAACAAGACAGAAGGGAAGTTTATCAGGCAACTTGAACACAGATTTTATATGCATAGTATAAGAAAATGTATAAGGACAACGAATAAAAACAAAACTTCAAGTTAATAATGTTGATGTCGACAAAATATAAAAAACAGTAAATTTGATAAAGGCTTCATTTATTAAATTAACATTGCGGAACAGCGAAAATATAAACAGAAACGAAATTAAACGTAGTTCCCTTTAATACTAGTTTCGATTACAATTATATAGTCACAGTAAGTCTTTCAAAATTAAAAAAAGTAGTTCTTTCATATGTCTGATTAAATAACCTTAAGACCATATATTGAAATTTCACTCATTATATGTCACATAACATAAATATTTGTGAACTAGCGAGTTTTTTTTATGTTTGTGTGTGTGTGTGTGTACAAGTTTCTCACTTGTGCAGATTAAACAATTAACAATTAAGAACAAAAACCTAGTACACATTTTTTGATTTTTCTATGCTGAAACCTAATTTCTGATATCATTTATGTATTTTCTATGTTGAAATGCTGAAAAACTATCGAAAAATTAATACGTCAACACTCATTAGTTAAAAGTATAATTTTATAGATGTTGTGAGAAATATATTGTACACCATACAATTTTGAATATTTTTTACGATATTACACTATACAAGATTCACGACTGATTCACGTACAGCAACTGTAACAATAAACACGCAGTTTTAGTTTATGTTAATACAGTACAGGACAAAAACAAATTAATTTGTTGTGGGTCTACGTTATCTTGTGGGCTCTACCCAACTAAAATTATGAAAGTTATTTGAACAGTAAGGGGTATTTTTATGTAGATAGATTCGTTAATCTATACTAATATTATATAAGTAAATACAAAAACTTACGTTTTAACGTCGTCATAATTTAGAGGGATGACAGCTTGAAGTTGTTTTTCTTGCCAGTCCATGAGCAAAACTGTGCCAAGTAATTGCTGAAAATCTCCTCAAGGCACCGATTCACACAGTCGCGCTCTCTACTTCCGCCCGTATACCTCAGCATATTAAACTAAAATAAGATAAAAATAAAAGTTTTTTTACTTTATTATTAGTGTAGCCTTGCTACATCAATTTTGTCAGATACAGATAGTTATTGAATCCTCTTTTCTAAAAATAATAACTATATATATATACAGAGTAAACACGTATGTAAACAGAAATCAAATTCACATACGCTACTGAAAAAACATCCTTTGAAGTGACGTTCTATGAGTAGTATAGGTTGTCGGAGACTTCCTATTTAATCTCGAATGAAATGATTTAAGCAGCGTAAGTGAACTCTGCCGTATCGCTAATTTGAAACACAATAGACAAATCTAACACTACTAGAGCTTGTCTACGTTAATACGAGTATGTCGCGCCTCTCCCAACAATTACTCGCAACAAAATCTCACGCCTACTTGACTGCAGAACTTGTGGAGGACGCGCCAATCTCATGTTAAATGTAACGTACGTAATTTCTGCTACAAATGGAATATTGAACATTTCCATTGGAAGTTTGAATTATTTTTAACTGCATATAATAACTTATCAGCAACTTACATAAATTACCTACTTAAAATATGTTTTAATCAAACAAAAGTATTTAACGGCGATAAAAATGTGGCTTAGCAAAATCAGTACTAGTAAATAGTTTGAAAATATACATCAATAAATTCATACATACATTTTAGATACAACACTCAGATTTAAAACTATGGTCAGTTAAAATGTAAAATGAGGTTGCTTTTCTGCATTGTTAGGTACTACGACGAGAAGCTAGTAGGAGTATTAGGAAGACTTGCGACCCTACAGCGCGAGAACCGCACATTTTTTCTAATACCGTATAATTTCTAACCCAATCTCTTTTTTTAATTAGGCTAGTTCTCTACAGCGCGAGAACTGCACATTTTTTACAAATACCGTATAATTTCTAACCTAATCTTTTTTTTTTTATTATACAAGTTTCGACGGAGCCCCGGGCTCCTATTCCTATAAAAATATGATATTATAGGTTTTTGTACCATATTAGATACGTATTTATAAAAAAATGTTTAATTTTAAATAAATAGCGTTGCGTCACAAACTTAAATTATTGCTAATTGGCCGAGTGAAACGAAGGTCCCTGTTTCAGCTTCGCAAAAATTATTTCGTACGTCCGGCCGGCGGATTTCCGGCTGTTCTCTTCTCCAGGTCGCATTTTTCATCCGATTCACGTAAAATTTTGTAAGCAGGTTTGATAATTATATAGATATTTTTGTCAAGTCGGTTTGTTGGAAATTTCGAAAACTGACAAAAAAAATCGCGGCGTCTACAGCTCACAAAAGCCATTTGTAATATTTTGATGTAACTATTTTGCTGTGCAATCAGTATTATTGATTAAAAATGGTATTTTTTATTTACAAAAGGGTCTTTTTTTATTTGCATTGAATTAATAGCTATAAAACCACATATTACCAATTGTTTTTCCAATTGTTCATCTGCCATCTTCTCTTCTAAGCTTTTTAGTTGGCATAATTCCATCAGCGGTAAATTAGGAAGTAGGGAGGGTCTGTTCTCACTTTGAGGTACTCGAATTCTCTTAAGTGTATCTTCGATGTTTTCCACTCGATGCATAGTGAAGACAGCGATAGATTTGAGAGATTTCAGCTCATTCATAACTTGACCTGTAACATAAGCGAAAAATTTAATCACGCGGCGGTGGTTAATAGTACATTACACAACTAGGGTGGTAAAGCAAAGAAAGGCTGAGATCGCAGATTTTGCGGCTCGAGCTGTAGGCGATGGACGTATATACATGCGACCGAGGGCTTTATTTATTACCTCCCGTGTAGTGTACATCATTTTATTACTACTCGCGCTCGCGTTTAGCGACGTCTGCCTTTATTACAATAATAATATTTATGCCACGCCTGGCCAGAAAGCGGCTTTTTCCGTACGCGTAGCGTGCGGAAAAACGAGCTTTTTGGCAAGGTGTGGTGTAAAGGTAATTTTTAACACAATGTATGAACCAAAAATTATGTCATTAAGATTGGGTTGCACCAAACCGTCTGTAATCGTAAGCTGTGTTTGGTAAAATCTGAATGTATGGAAAGTTTGACAAGTTTCTATGGGGTGACAGCTGCCTGTGATCGTAAGTTGGTGCAACTCAGCCTAAATGTTGGTTTCATCTGTTAATAACCATAGCTTACTCTAGTATTATTTATGACTAAAATTTGACAGCTAAACAGGCCGACAAAACTTATTCAGTAAACAAATTACAAAACAAAACATGCAAGCTAAAAATTAGTCATTTCCTATTTTGTATTCCCCGAAAATGTCGTCATGGGTTGCTATTATATAGACGTCATTTTCGAAACACCATGGCTAACGGTTTACGTCTGTTTCAACGGGTTTCCTGTTTGTGTAATGAGTAGATCCCTTGTCAAACTTACTTAACTGTTGTGTAAGTGAATCAGTACTATTCGCCGCGAAAGATGAGGTTTCACTAGTAATTACTGTTGGTGATGATATACAATCATCTTGATAAGTAATCTGTGCTCTGCGGCTATCTTCTGGTGTCAATGTATGATCTAATTCCACAGTATATGGTCACTAGCACCGTCTGAAACTGCAGCACCTGCATACAAAGAGGTTGTATTTATTATTATTAATTAAACAATTGTTGTATAGTCAAATATCAAAGATAATTTTGCACCCTGGCTAGAGCAATCTCATTTAAAAAATATATATTCATACAGAGTTAAAAATGCCTATGAAGCAGGGAAATAATCAAATCACTAAAGGATATGACCAAATCACACAGAATGTTAAGATGGCTAGTCCATTTCATCATTTCCCTTACAGTAAATTGATCAAATCCCTGAGTCAGTTTAGAGAATGTTAAAATGGATGTCGGCATGCAACGGCTCTTCAAGTACATACCTGATTTGTCTTCATTAGCCTCCTCAGCAACAACACTAATGCAACCGGATTCTTCGGTATGTGTTCTCATTGGGCTGACAGATAAGCTGTTGTCATCACTAGCCAATTCTCGCGATGCACATTGTATGGTCTGTTTGAAAGTAGGCGGAGGTGAAATAGTCATCACGGTAATTTTTATTATTCGTCTTTTTTTATTTTCCTCTAATGTTGCAGCTGTGTTGGACTCACTAGTTGCCTTGGTTTTTCGTTTTTCTACTTCATTTGCAAGCGTTGCTGTAATTAAAAAATAAAAATGTATACCGATCAAGTTCCATATACCTATATGTATGTACTCTTTATTTTAGATACATGTCATTTTAAAAATACAATCAAGACAGATGAACAAAATTACAAATACGAACTCACTCATCCCCATTAGGGATCTCTTCCACTTAACCTTTGAGCACAAATAGCAAGTGTCTTTGGCAACGTCTAGCCATTGCCACAAAATATAAGCATTATAGTTACCATAATATCCCACTATAGTGACATTTTTTAGTTCATTCCAGTCTTCTTCTGGTTTCATACTCGATTTGATTGCCTTCCTTTCAATGTTCTTATTTTTTGGCCACATGCATATGTTTTTTTCTTCATTTATCCAATTCCATGGAGCAGCAAATACATATGCTTCATTGTTTACTGACCATGTTATTACAGAGTAGGCAAACACGGCGGTACGCGGAGTGTCAAACTGGAACAGTAGAAGAGAAGTCAGTTATACCTTCTTATGATGGAAATTGGAAACTTAATACATATTATTCAAATTACTTTCATGACTACTAACTACTATAATTAAAAGCTTAAAGCGATGGAAATATTATTTTATCTAATCTATTCATTAAAGTTATGTTATATATATGTATACACAGGTAAAAGGAACTTTTTCTTACCCATCCTGAAGATGCTCGCGGCAGCTATCGGGTCTGTGATTTTAATAGCTAATTAACAATAACTATTTAGTAAAAAAATGCAATGATATACATGTACCTCATTAAAGAAAAGGGTTTACAATATGAATGTATATAAAGTTATGTAGGTATGTACCTGCAGACAATCGACATACTAACAATGGGAGGTAAAATTAAACGAGTGTCTAGCAGCTGGGTCAGGAACCCAAAGGGCACCTCTGACATATTTTGTGATACTGTTACAAGTTCTCTTCTAAAATAATCAAATGACAACATATTTTGCAATTCTCAGTTGCTATAAGTAACTTCAGTAGTTATCATCAGGTTAATTTTGTGATTAAAGTCCTGAAGAGCTCAGCAGAGCTCACCATGATGAGTCAATTAGCTTAAACATCAGGTATAGCGGTATACCTATGTTGAAGAATCAAACCTGAGCTACAGTAGGTAGTCAGCATCAGCATGCACAGTCAAAGTGCCAAAAAGATAGGCACACCACATTATTGTAAAGAAAAACCGGTGTGTGCTCATTTTTTTGGGAATTTGCCAGTTTCACTATATCTTATGCTGACTGTACCTTCAGGATCCATCATCAGTTACATTTTGTGACACAGTTATGAAAAGCAACCAGATACATATTTAAATCAAAATTTGAATAAATAGGTTAAATTTGAAAACTATAAAAGAATTACTGACTAATGTCTTCTTTACTTTAAATTTATTGTGTGGACAGCATACTTTATGTTATCCAATTTTCAGAATGCTTGGTCACTAATTAATGTAATGTGAAGTTAGAAAATACTCCAATCTAGTACTATTGTGACAGCTCTGCCATGCTAGCTCATCATGCACATTTCATTATTTACTAGATTGCAAAGTGTAAGAAACTAAGAAGATATTATAAGTTTAACACTAATTACTAGCCATCATGAACATTAGGTACCAAGTCAAAACCACATTACATTATCCAACTTGCAGAATACAGCAAAATAGAGCATTAAGCAAAAGCCAATAATAACTAGATCAAGTGTACCTCTTCTGATCTGATCCAGCTTTGCTTGCTAGTGTAGGCTACGTCAACAATGAATCGGTCTGCAAATTGGATAATGTAAGTCTGGTTTACTGCAACTGGCTGCTTCATTAATTAATTAATAGCTATATACCTATTTAAAATATACTTAAATTCTAGATCACAAACCCAGCTGAGCTCTAACTAAACATCTCTTGAACCTGGCTATCAGGGATCTTGTTGACCTCTGCATGAGTCCTCTCTGCAATGACAATTTGCGATGAATCTAAATCCAAAGACACTTGACTATACCTATTAACTAATGGCTCTGTGAGCTGTACACCAAGCAAAATTTTTTTTTTTTTCAAATTTCAAAAAATGACCAAAAACTGCCTCGACAGAAAATCTATTATCGAACCTGCTCAAAAAATTTCACGAGAATCGGTTTTGTCGAAAGCTGAAACGGAGACGCTTTGCTCGCTCGGTCAATGACATGATAAAACGAACTTACCTGAAGTTCTATCCTGATTATATGAAGTATTCAGTCCGAGGTACGGAGTTACCAGAAGTTTCTTAAATTGGTGGTTTTAATTTGACGTAAGTACTTACTAAGAATGCTAAAATATAAAAAGTAACATAATTCGGATCAACTTGATTTCCTACAACAAGCTAATAATCCCTATTATATTTGAATTAACCTTAATTCCTCAATAGTCAGGAAATTATTCCTCGAAGATTTTTTGTTTCAAAGGCTGTGTTCCGAATCACGCTCACAGCGCTCACAACGCTTACAGTGCTTGCGGCCGGTCCGAATCAGTTAGCGCGCTCAAGGCCGCGTGAGCGGTGTTTTGTTTCGGACCGGTCATGAGCGTGTTTACTGTCAAACGTCAACTGAATTTGAATTTTGAGTTCGTCAATTAATCATAGTATGAAATTCTGGGCTGGGTTTTTGATCTGTAGAAAATTGAAATTAATCGCAATCTGCAACGAACTAATATAAAACTGACGACATGTTCCAAGACCAAATTGTAGAGCATAGGGAATAGTTCATCTTCACACCTTAGAACCTGAATGGTCGCGTACGGTACGGTTTCAGAGGAATTTTCTCCATTGGACGCTGTGACTGTGGAATAAACTCCCTGCCGAGGTTTTCCCGAAGGACTACAGTATCGGGTTCTTCAAGAAAGGAGTATATAAAATTTTAAAGAGTTGGTTATGCGCATGTGACACCCCTGGAGTTGCAGGCGTCCATAGGCTGCGATGACCACTTACCATCAGGCTGGCCGTACGCTTGTTTGCTACCGACAAAGTACAAAAAAAACTAATAAATAAACTAATATAACTGTAAAGTTTATTTTTCGCGCCTAAAATGAAATGTCAAACGTCAACTTGACGTTTGCGCTCAAGGTGCTTACGGCTGGGAGTGTGAGCACCGTGAGCGCCGTCCATGACGTCATCAATGACGTCACGACATCTCGTGTAAACGTTGTGAGCGTGAATCGGTCCGACCGTGAGCGCGCTCACAGCGCTGTGAGCGTGATTCGGAACACAGCCAAAGTATGCTATTTTAGTAGGTACTTTCACTAGGAAAGACGCCATGCCGCCATTATTTGTTACGGTCATATAATACAAATTACTAGAATACTATAACTACCGTACAGTCTACCGATGAAAAATAGCGTTACATGCGATCCGATACTCTAGCATTATTATACAGAATTACAAGATACCCTGGTATTCTGACTTTCTGAGTAAAATACATAGGTAAGAAATTAGAAATAGATCACTTACTTGGTCCATTTTCACCGATTTCGCTTCAGCTTTGCGTTTATTTCATTCACTAGTTTGGTTTAAAGCAAGCGAGCACCGTTTCAATACAATAATTTCCTCTAAGATTAACAATTAACAGAATTATATCGTTTAGTTTTCAACTTCGCCTTGCGCGCGCGTCTCGTCGACCCGTACGTATGGCGTTCAGTGTTGCCAACTTCGGAAATCACTTGTTGCTAAAAATATGTAATTAAAAGTGCTATGATAGTACTAAAATCCTATCCTATACTATTAAACGAGCAACATTTGTATATTTATTTGTTTGTAATTGAAATCTCGATAACCGCTCTAACGATTTTAATGTAATTTTCAATATAGGGGTTTCGGAGAACGAAAAAAATATCTAGCTAGGTCTTATCCTCGGGAAAACTCGTATTACCCGGGAAAACACGCGCGTAACTCGGTCGCCCAGGTATGTACTATATATTATATAATAAAACACGTCCGCGGATAAGTCGAATAATGACCAAACGATTGATTTTTAGGGTTTCGGAGGAAGCAAGGAACCGTAATGGTTTTGCCATGTCCGGCTCCGCCCACAGCTTAACTCAATGACTGTTACTACTAAAAAGCTGTAATTTGGCATGGGTGTATATGTTAATTATCAAACACGCCGACAAAATAGTAGAATAAAATCTTGAAAAAATACAAATGTCAAAATGGGAGCCAAGTTCAATATTAAGAATATGCGATGCGTGGTTGTCGTCTTCCTTCACCTACAAAAGAATTGAGATATACCTAGTTCCGTAGATTCTGAAAGGTGCCAAGTCTGGCACTAGATTGTTTACAGTAAACCTAATTTATTGCAGCTTAATGCATTTAGAGCCTTAAACTTGGCTGTTTTCTATGTATATTAAAAAAAATGGTTTTAGAGATATCGCTGAAAAACTGCCAAACACAATCAAAAGGAGGTAAGTGTAGTGAGTTTCCTATGTAGACACAATCTTTTTTGATTCAATGTACAGAGGGCCTACTCCGAACTTCGAAAATCGAACTTCATATCGTGCCGTCCCTTTCACTCTCGTGTTATACACTATATGACGGAAAGGGACGGCACGATACGAAGTTTGATTTTCGAGGTTCGAAGTAGGCCCACGGTATAGTCATCCAATCCTTCATTATGCGTAGTCAATAAAATTATTTATTATTTTAGTAAGTAATCCATTAGTAAAACCGGCCAAGTGCGCGTCGGACCACGCACAAAGAAGGGTTCCGTACCGACACCTCCTAATCAACATTTAAAACCACTATTCAATACATTTAATGCATTTGTGCGGGACGGCTCCCCAAACAATGAAGCACATGTTGTCCTGCCCAGCGTGCCCGCATGCCTTGCCTGCTCCGAGCAAGACCTTCGAGACGCGACAGACATAGACAGGGCGATAAGCGTCGCCACTTTCTGGTCCCACACAGTCTGAAACCATCGACACGAAAAGAAGAAGAATACATTTAATCAAAAAAGTTCGTATCTATATAAGAAACTTGCGGCACTTATACCCCATTGTTTTGTCAAGAATGTTTTTCAGCAATAACTCAAAAACCGTTGAACCTATCTTGCTTAAACCAAAAATCGTAAAAAGTTTTTATTAATATCATCTTGATTTATTTCAGTATTTTAAACTCCATAGTTTGGAAACTAGAGGGGAGGGGACACACACACTTTTTACGACTTTGACAGCTAATTACTCACCAACAGTTGACTTAAATGGAAAAGTTTAATAAAA
The DNA here is from genome assembly GCA_905163555.1 of Notocelia uddmanniana. Taxonomy (NCBI): domain Eukaryota; kingdom Metazoa; phylum Arthropoda; class Insecta; order Lepidoptera; family Tortricidae; genus Notocelia; species Notocelia uddmanniana. Next base: position 18,498,291 of record LR991054.1, on the reverse strand, counting down.
ACCTCCATGTCATTTCTGAAGGCCTATCCTTTTTTTTATATAGATACCTCACACGCCTATGTGCATTGAAAAAAAATTATGACCCCTGTTACATGTAAGGGGTGCAATTTAATATTTTTTTCGTAATTTGACCTCATATTTCTATAGCGGTTCATAACATACACCTTCACACCAACTGTTATAATTTTAGTGGTCATAGTCTCCGAGTAAATCGGCTGTGACATACAGACGGACAGACAGACAGACATGACGAATGCATAAGGTTTTCTTTTTTCTCCATTTGGCTACAGATCCCTAAAAAGTATGAAATTACACAAAACTTCATTTTACGTACAGGCAAAAAGTGATAAATGATAAATTGCTTACAGTATTTTTACTAATTCGTTCATCTATCTTTAATTTTCAGATATTATCACGTTCTTTGTAAGTAAAATAACATAAAACTGGTTTGTATTTCATGATCATGTAATTTATACAGCAAAACGACTATAATTTTGTTTATTTCTAAAACGTAGTAACCGCACTCCCTTTTTTAAATAAGGGCAAATAAGCAATATTTTCATTTTTCGTATAACCAAATCTCGATTTTTACCTCTGAGACTGAAATTTGAACTAAATATAGCAAAAACCTGAATTTAATTATATACATGTAAGTGACTAATTAACTTTCATCAAGCGTTTTCTCGAAACTATGTTTCAGCCAGTTATCTGGTTTGGTTTGGTATTATGTCATCATTATACTTATACTGACGATATAATGAATTTAAAAGGAAACTATCACAGATAGTTCAGCTGAGCTAAGTAGACATTGCTAGTTAACGAGTAATAGCCGAACTTATTAATTATACGTGGAAAAGCAAACTTTCGTGCGATTTTACGCCGACGCCGGATAAATACCTGTCCACCAGGTATTAACTAAAACTCCAATACGACTAATGACTAGTATAGTATTAAAGCGACTTAGTATAATAACTGTTGTTATGCTTATGTGTGATGATGCAATACTGTTATTATGTACTGAGGTCCCTTAATTAAGGTGAGCAATAAAGAGTAGTCGAACTGTATTGTATTGTAACTTTTGACTTAAGATGATTTTTTGTTATAATTTATGTAATGGAATAATGTGAGGAAATAAAACTTTAAATTAGAAAAGTTGAAAAAACCCCGACATTTTTATTTCAAAGCTCAATATCTCAAAAATGGCTAAACATATTTTCATGAAACACTGGTAAGAACACTCGGGGTAAATTAACTATGACACAAAGAAACTAAATGAACATCGATTCATCTGTTTGGGAACTACGATACCACAAACAGAAGATACACATCTGTGTATCGTGAATTCGCGATTTGTCTGTGTATCTACACAGACAGACACGTCAATCTTATAACACCCCTCTCTTTTTGTGTCGGGAGTCAAAAAGTGCATTACAACTAAACTTAAGATGGAATTTATGTACCTACTTAAATACCTAATCGCATAAACAGTTAATATTTTGCCTGCCATACGTAATGGTTTATTAAGGATGTGCTGAATATTTTGTACTAAGTTAAGATCATTACAATCGTTTTTCTTGCAAAATAAAGTATTTGTATGTATGTCTGAGATATATAAACCCAACAAAAACATAAATGTGAAAATGGCAGCCAAGTTCAATGTGCGATGCGTAGTTGGCATCTTCACCGACAAAAGAATTGAGATCTAAATGGGTGCCATCAAATTCCATAGATTGTCTGAGAAGGTGCCAAGTCTGGCACTAGATAGTTTACAGTAAACTAATTTATTGCGGCTTAATGTATTTTAAGCCTTAACTAGGCAGTTTTCTTAAATTTCCAACAGGTTTCATGGTATTATAACATACTGCATAGAAAAAGTAGTGCTAAAGGATCTTAATACTTACTTAATACATGTACAGTCGAGTTCATAAATATATGAGCAGATCCAAGCCTTGAAAAATAAATGTACATATTAACGTACAAATACATCTAAACATATTTATCATTCGAAAATATATACACGTGTCATCCGTGATATTCATCTGAGCAAGCGTCTCAATAATATTTAAGCAACTGAAACATAATAAATATCTGTACAACGATTTTTACGAAATTATTTAACATTCGTTTAAATATGACGGATGACACGTGTATATATTTTCGAATGATAAATATGTTTAGATGTATTTGTACATTAATATGTACATTTATTTTTTAAGGCTTGGATTTGCTCATACATTTATGAACTCGACTGTACCAAATTTCAGTTTTTTTATGTTAAATCGTTATTAGTCGGCCTGTTTAGCCTAGTTGGTAGTGACACTGCCTCCGAAGCTTGAGGTCCCGGGTTCGAATCCCGGTAAGGGCATTTGTTTCTGTGGTGAGCAGAAACATTTGTTCCTGAGACTTGGATGTTTTCTATGTATTTAAGTATATATCTATTAAATATACGTCGTCTAGTACCCATAACACAAGCTTTATTGAGCTTACTATGGGACTAGTTCGATTTGTGTAAAAAAATGTCCCTTTATATATTTATAAAATATTGGATGGATAATAACAAGTTAGTTCTTAATTTCGGGAAAACAAAGCTAATGCAATTTTTCTTTCCACAAAGTAAACCTAATAAATTGCAAATTAAATTCGATGGGCATACAATTGAAGAGGTTAGCATATATAAATTTCTCGGTTTAACTATAGACAGTAACTGCAATTGGAAAGCCCATATCCTCAGCATTAACAATAAAATAAATAAATTTATATATGTACTGAAACGACTTAAAAAAGTTTCATCAATTAGCACGGCAATAACAGCTTTTCATGCATATGTGCAATCAAATATGCGCTACGGTTTGATGTTTTGGGGAAACTCAACTGATAAGGAGTTGTGTTTCAGGACACAAAAAAAGTGTATACGAGCAATTTTTGGACTACGAACTGAAACATGTAAACCATATTTCATCAAGCATAAGATACTTCCTCTACCATCGCTGTATATTTTTGTAGCGTGTAATTTCATTAAAAGTAATATGCATTATTATACAACTAAAGACGCAACGAACGAACGATCACGCTATAAATACAATGTGTGCTATACGGGTCCGAAAACAAGTGCATATAGGAAAAGCGTATTTCACACACCTATTGTTCTATACAACCATCTACCAAACAGGTTCAAACAGTTGCCTCTAAGTGCATTCAAATCTCGAGTATTTCAAATGTTATCCGAGCAGTGTTTTTATTCAGTGGAGGAATACTTGAATCATAAATTTGATTAATTATCTAATAGCAATGTAATATAATTCATTTATTTTTGTAATATATTTAGTAATTGATAATTAATATTTTGCATGCCTAAATGGTAAGTTTCACAGCGACCATGTACTAATAATTTAAGATCATCTTGTATACTTGTAACTGCAAATAAAATAAATTATTATTATTATCTCTTTATTCATTTTTTTTCTTAGATTAGGTTTTTACAATAATAAAAAGTAAAATATAAATCAATATTTACAAAACAAAAAAACATTATAAAAACCTAACCTAGCGTGCCGCCGGCAGCGAGGCAGGGCCTAAGCTACCGGTGGTTAGGGCGACAGAGAGAGGAACCTCCTGACTATTCGCGCCGTGTCCAGGAGTACCGCCTTCTGTATCTGACCCTTCACCCAGCCATCTAGCGAGAGTCTCTTAAGATGTTGGTCGAGACTCTTCGCAATTAGACCGTTCGCAGAGACGACTATCGGGACAATGATCGTCGAATCAACATCGCACATGGCGGTTATCTCGTGTGCCAGGCGGTTATCTAGGTACTTACTTACTTGGTACTTACTTTTTATTATTATTATTATTAAAAAAATGGATTTGGAATTATTGAGGGGTCAAAAGTGCCTCCAAACGGTTCGTGTAAAATAACACATGGCTGCTGTCCGCCAGTTCCTGGGATGAACTTGGCTGGACACGCTGCCCGCTGCCGCGTGTCTATATTAAAAAAGAAATAGTCCTACCTATAACATCTACTAATGTCACCTTCGGTGCTTTATTCGTTATCCATAAAAATCATTAATTCATAACTTTGTGCATTTACAAAATGTTAAAATATAAAACAAAGATTTCATATCTACATCATTTTAAAAAATTACTGAAAATACGTTTTTTATGCAATCCTGGCAATACTGCAATGCAAGAACTTCACAACGCAAAGACCTTAGGGCCTACCGCGAACTTCGTATCGTACCGTCCCTTTCCGTCATATAGTGTATAACACGAGAGTGAAAGGGACGGCACGACACGAAGTACGATTTTCGAAGTTCGCGGTATACAACCTTGGTTATAGTTATAGGTAATTTGAGGAATCTATTCGCAAGATTCTCAAAATCAGAAGTTGTTCAATAATGTGATAAACTCTACTCCTACACTTTCATTCTATTACAAACCAACACGTCGGTACTTAGAAAGCCGTCTCTTGGTTGTATACCGCGAACTTCGAAAATCGAACTTCGTGTCGTGCCGTCCCTTTCACTCTCGTGTTATACACTATATGACGGAAAGGGACGGTAATCGGTAACATACGAAGTTCGATTTTCGAAGTTCGGTTCGCGGTAGGCCCTCAGCAGCTTGGCATCACAGGCATATAACTATAATACAATATACTCGAAAGAAATTATTAGTTTTCAGAGTTTTATAAAAGCGATCCGTTGAAAAGGCGACTTTACTGTTTAAGCTTGAAGATTTAAAATCTAATGACAGTGTCGGCGCATACAGCCACAGTTTGGCCACAGTATAATAATACAAGCAGCGAGCGGTTCAGGGAATTAAATACTTATTTATACTTAGTACTTTTTCTAAATAGTTTTTGTATAAAGCCAATATTATATAAATTTATTGAAAAACAGAATAATAGGTAATTAAAAGCTGCGTTGTACAGCTTATGAAGTGAAAAGCGAAAGTGCGAGTCATCTTGCCGACCAGACTTAAGTTACCTACCTACCTGCTAGTGATTTAGTGAACCTGCCCTCTTATTCCTATTCACAAACCGACTCGTCCTCACACTTCACCCGTTGTATATATGGAAAATGTCATTTGTCAATTTTGACAGTTACCATAAGAAAACATCAGGTGAGGTGTGAGGTGAAAGGTGAGACCGAATCGGATTGTGAATGACACCCCAGCCTATGAAGCTGGTGGTCCCGGGTGCGAACCTCTGTCAGGACATTATTCTTTGTATGATGAACATGTAATTGCTTCCGTGTCTTCCATGAAAATAATGATGTTTTCCATGTATTTAATAAGTATTATGTCACGATGGCTCAAAACAATAGTACTTATCTAAATTTCCGAAAAATAAATAAGTTTTCGTTCATTATAATTATAGTTTACAATATCATTTAAATGCCAGCTACAACTACGTTGAATCTGTAGCAGTGTGGTAAATGTTTTTTTTTATATATAGCATTTACTAAATTTCAGCAAGATTGTAATAGTAAGTTTCAATAGTTATACTATTAAACGAAGTACCCGTAATGTTGTTAATTGGAGTTATGACAACGATCAGCTTGCAACATTGTAGTGATTTGTAAATTTTTACATTGGTTTAGGTAAATTGTCTTAATATAACAATTGTAAGTTACAGTAATTTTCTTTTGCAAAATTACGATAATGTTGTTTTTGGAAGATACAAGGACGTTGTAATGGTGACTTGAACATAGTTTAATAAAACTATGTTGCAAAAATGATATTGCAGGAATGTTAACATTTTTATGTTACAATAATTATCATTTGCAAAATAACGGTAATGTTGTTTATGGAACTTGCAACAACGTTGTAATGGTGACATTGTATATAGTTTAATAAAAATATGTTACTAAAATGACCTTGCAGGAATGTTAATATCGAATGTTTTCACAAGTTCAGTTTGCTAAGTACCTGCAACGTTTTATAAAGTATGTTGTGATATTTAGGTTGCTACAAGGTTTCACCTGCAATGTTATAATAATGATATTGGAGAAATATCATTTACATACCTTACAGTAAGTTTTTAAAAGATTGTTTCTTCAAAGTTTAAAAAACAACTCTTACACGTAATGTTGTCGCGACATCAGTTTTAACATTTTTGTAAGTTTAAACAGACATGTTAAATTAAAATAGCCGTAATGTTTATACGATCTTTCTTTTTAAACATTCATATGGGCAGTCTATCAACTTTCTAGAAAGTTTCTGTAAGTTTCATGCTTAGTGGGTAGACATACGCAAAAATAAATAGAAATTTATGCTAACAACACAGTCAAACCAGATAAAAGCTCTAAAATTGTTCAAACAAACACACTAAGAGGGAGAAATGCGAAACTACCGCAGTGACAAGTAGTATAGTTTTAACTTATTTTTGAAGATTAAAAGGGATTTAGCACATCTTATATCTACAGGCAGAGAATTCCACAGACGAGCCGCCTGAAATGTAAAGGAATTATTGTAAAATTTGGAGCTGGAGGATGGAACAGATAGAAGAAATTTTTTAGCGCACCTTATAGAAGAAAGATAGTTGAAACGCTCCTTTAGATAGCGAGGAGTTGCAGGATTAAAACGTATGCCATAAAGAAGACATAGTATATGAAAGTTACATTTTAGTCGAATTGGAAGCCACTTGAGTTCAGAACGAAAATGAGATACGTGGTCATATTTACGTAACCCGAATATGAACCTGATGCAAACGTTTTGGATTCTCTCAAGCTTGTTCAGTTGCTCCTGTGAAAGATCGATATAGGACACGTCAGCGTAGTCTAAGATTGGGAGCAGTAACGTTTGAGCGAGCGCAGTTTTTGTGGCGATGGGTAGAAAATTACGAAGCCTTCTTAAAGAGCCTACGGCAGCAAACATTTTCCTGCTAACTTCATTCAACTGCGGAACCCAAGAGAGACTGCGATCCAGGATAATCCCAAGGTTTTTTACTTGCGTCGAATATGGAATAAGTACGCCATTAAATTGAATAGGTGGAAGACTACTGAAGTCGACTCTAGAGACCATCTTAGTACTACCAATAATGATAGCCTGAGTCTTATCAGGGTTAACAGTCAGCCCATAATTTTCACTCCAGTTTGAGATGCGCACTAGGTCACTATTCGTAGAGGAGATAACTGAAGGGAGATCACTAAGTACACCTTGAGAGTAAATTTGAAGGTCGTCGGCATAAAGGTAATAAGATGAAAATAATTTATGTGTTATGGAGTTGATAAAAATAGAAAATAATAGAGGAGACAACACGCCGCCCTGCGGAACACCGGCCAACATGTTGCACCAAGAAGAACGGGAAGCATCCACCTTTATACGCTGCCGACGGCCGGTCAGATAACTACGAAACCAATCAATAACCGCAGGAGATATGTTAAGGGAACACAGTATCGCTAGTAAGATGTCAAAATCAACGGTGCCAAAAGCATTGGTAAAATCTAGCAACGTTAACACCGTCAACTTCTGGACATTCATACCTGACCGTATATCATCCGTAATTTTTACGAGAGCAGTTGCCGTGCTATGACCCGAACGGAAACCGGATTGATAAGGATTCAGGAGATCATTACTATTAAGGAAAGACGTAAATTGTTGAAAAACTAATCGTTCAAGTACTTTCTATAAAGGAAATACTAATTTTAGTGATCTTAGTGATCCGTTAATTTCATGGGGGCGTTTTACACGGTGATTATTATCCCGTGATACACTCATGTCACCATACGAATTACGTGAATATTGATGCATATTGAATCAAAACACAAACTATTTGGAAAACCGCGATAATATTGACATCCGAGTTTTCAATTGACATTCATTTCCTAACTTAAGAAGTTAAGACCCTGTTCACATTATCCGATTTGATAAAGGTGACTCCGACAAATGTATCGAAATGTGACCGATATCGTGTCGTGAAATGTGAACATTGACCAGTTTTCTTAATAATTAATAATACCAACAGATCCGTAGTATTAAGCAAGACGATTATTCAAATAGTTGTCTCTTTGAATCTTTATGGTTAAGCAAGATGAGTTAGACCGGGACAGATAGTACGATCATTTTCGGCTGCTAACGAATTGTCTCCATTTAAAGGCACACCAAAATTTCAAATCCCATATAAGTAATCCAAAACGTCACAAACTTCAGTTCAGTACAATTTGCATATTTGAAAGTGGAGGCACTGACAGGTGAACACCTGTCAGATATCACTTATTTGTCTCTCTCAAACTTACTGATTTGTGCATTAGAGAGAATAGATCAGATGTTCATCATCATCATCATGTCAGCCGAAAGACGTCCACTGCTGGACATAGGCCTCCCCCAAAGACTTCCACAATGACCGGTCCTGCGCTACCCGCATCCAGCGGACACCCGCGACCTCATCAGTCCACCGTGTGGGGGGCCTGCCCACGCTACGCCTTCCGGTACGTGGTCTCCACTCGAGAACCTTTCCGCCCCAACGGCCATCGGTTCTACGTGCTATGTGCCCCGCCCACTGCTACTTAAGTTTAGCGATTCGGAGGGCTATATCGGTCACTTTGGTTCTGCTGCAGATGGCCTCATTCCTGATGCGATCACGCAGATAAACTCCCAACATAGCTCTCTCCATTGCCCTTTGGGTGACTTTGAGCCTTCTTATGAGGCCCATAGTAAGCGACCACGTTTCAGTGCCATATGTCAGCCGGTAGGTAACACCAAAATAATATACATAGGTGAAAAACTCAAGATAATGACCTATTGTATGTAGTAGTGACGTGTTGGAATAGACATTATATATTTAAAATGTTTAACACAAACAAAAAAAAAATTCAAAAATTTTTATACCTAGGTAGGTATGTATGTATGTATATTAGGAACTGGCAACACACACTGGTCAAAGACTTTTGTCTTGAGACACTGCGGAATATTGGACGAAAAGATGTGCCGTAGCTTCCCGAACGCTGCCCAGCCGAGTCGGATTCGACGATTAACCTCTATCTCGAAGTTGGACCTACCTAACTGGACAGTCTGTCCTAGGTATATGTAATCGTCTACAACTTCGAGCGTAAAGTGTCCGATTGTTAAGGGAGTTGGTGCGACATGGACATTTGACATGATCTTCGTCTTGTCCATGTTCATCCTTAGACCAACTCGCTCGGAGGCTTTACTGAGGTCATTGAGCATTGTACTTAAATCCTCCATGGTCTCAGCCAAGACTACTATATCGTCAGCAAACCGAAGGTGAGTGAGGTAGTCGCCGTTTATGTTGATGCCTAGCCTTCTCCAGTCCAGAGTCTTGAAAACATCCTCCAGTGCAGCGGAGAACAGTTTAGGAGAAATAACATCTCCTTGCCTGACTCCCCGTTGCAACGGAAGAGGCTTTGAGTTCTGGTCTTGGAGTCGGACTGACATAGTGGCGTTCTCGTACAAACACTTCAGCACTACGATATACCGGTAGTCCACTTGGCACCGTTGGAGAGATTGTAGTACAGCCCACGTTTCAATCAAATCGAAGGCTTTCTCGTAGTCTACGAACGCTAAACAGAGGGGCAGATGATACTCCTCAGTCTTCTGTATAACCTGACGGAGCGTATGGATGTGGTCTACGGTGCTAAAGCCTCTTCGGAAACCGGCTTGTTCGGGAGGCTGGAAGTCATCTAGCCTGCGTGCGAGACGGTTCGTAATGACTCTTGAAAACAGCTTATAAACATGGCTCAGAAGTGAGATGGGTCGGTAGTTCTTCAGTAAAAAGTTGTCACCCTTTTTGAAAAACAGCACCACCATACCTCTGTTCCATGCCTTGGGAGTTTTCCCTTCCAGTAAGACGGAGTCGAACAACTTCTGAAGGGCCCTAAGGACCGGTTTTCCACCCGCCTTCAGGAGTTCAGCTGTAATTCCGTCTTCACCGGGTGCCCTGTTGTTCTTCAGCTGCTTAAGAGCCATTCTAATCTCATACAGGCTGATGTTCGGGATATCTTCGGTATAGTGCCGGGTTAATCTAGCTCTAGGGTCTTCCGCCAGACCAACTTCGGGTCTGCTAGTTGACGTGTATAGCTGTCCATAAAAGCACTCTATCTCACTCAGAAGCTCAGGTTTGGACGAAACGATTCTACCATCCTCAGTTTTTAATCTGGCGAGCTGGCTCTGCCCAATAGACAGATCTCTTGAGAAAACTTTAGAGCCCTTATTCTGCTCGATGGCCTCTTCAATACGATTTGTATTGAATTGGCGCAGATCGCGGGTAAGGGACTTAGAGATCTGTTCAGATATTGTTCGACTTAAATGAGCGGATCTGATATCTGTGGCAGTTTTCTATACATATAGGTATAAGCTAGCCTTTTTACTTCCACCTTTTTGTTTTTTTGTTTGTAATTTTGCCGTGTTTTATGTACAATAAAGCAATACATACATACATAACCGTGTCGGCTCCAACGCCGAAATCGGATCGGATAATGTAAACAGGGCCCAACAGTAAGTTTTTTAAGGTTCAGTATTGTCGAATAAGGCAGAAAAAAAATCTGTAGAACCATGGATTTTTTAAGGAGCGATCTACGGAATTTTATGGATTATTTAATACACTCAGATCACGATATGTATCACATGGATATTTATAAATATTCAAGCAAAATCCAAGCGATTTTGAAATCTGTGATAATATTAAAATCCCAGTAGGTACTGTGATGATAATCACCGTGTAAAAGGCGTCAAAAGAAGACGTTAGATTATGAAATTGTGAGCTTCTGCCGTGAAACGAAAACTATCGAAGTTTGTTTATTCTCCCTCTCTGCCGCACTTATTCATTCAAGTGACAGAGAGGGAGATACACGAACTTCGTTCCTTTTCGTTTCGCGGTAGCAGCTTTGCAATAGAACCTCAGTTCCAAATTTAATTTTAATTTCTTCTTTCAAAAAAAAATGATGTGCCATCTTATTCATGTTTTTAAATTGACTTTGTGATCGACCTTCTGAATAGATAGGCTATATTCTATCCCGCGGTTTCGCTTGCATTCTTCGTAGTACGTTGACGCGGCGGAGCCGCGCGGGTAACTAGTATTACTTACGAGGCAATGTTAAATGTCCAATATTTAATTATACAGCGTGTAAATCAAATATGAGCCCATGCTTCAACGAGATTAACATAGGTCCTAAGAAGGATATTTAGATTACTTTTGCTAAAAAACACAATGAAAAAGTTTACACTTGCTAAAAAGGCATTACTTTGAATAAGCTATCTAGTATCTCATAATGTCATTGAGTACGAGTATGTGATGAATATTGCTGCTTGACAATTTTTCAAATAATAATTACTAGGTCAAAACTAAGTGTAACTTTATAAATCATCTACGTCCTAAACCATATGTCCGGTTTAATTTGCGCTCGTATTGAATTTACACCCTGCCGGTGAATAGTTAGTAGGGTGGTCCTTATTTCGTTAATTTATACCTTTTCTATGGGGCACCCGCTTTATGACATATCTACACACTAAAAAACCAACGTAATTTTTTTTTCAGAATTTTTAATACCTTTTAGGGTTCGCTACCGAATTTCGAAAATTTAATACCTCCATATAAGATATTTTTTTTTTCTATTTTTTTTTTCAGTTTTTCGTTGTGAGGCGATGAGTCAGGGTGTTTTAATGTGCAACTTAACATAAAATAACGCCGCTGATTTATAAAAAAATATTTTATTAATATTTTAGGAGTTCTAAGTATAGTTAGTAAGTATTGATTTAGAGGAGCGTCCATACTTTCCGTTCCTATAAACACAAATTAAAAATATTTTAAAAAATAGAAATGTTATTATAAGTTAAATTGGACCTTTGAGTCGTCGTTCCACAATTAGAAATTAAAAAAAAAATTAAAAAACCATCGTGTATGGAGGGTCCAAATTTTCAAAATTCGGTAGCGACCCGTAAAATGTATTTAAAAATTCTGAAAAAAATATAACTTTGGTTTTTTAGTCTTAGATATTACGAGTACATTAAGCGGGTGCCCCATAGAAAAATATAACTTCGACGAAATAAGGACAACCCTGATAGTTAGTGCATGATTTGTGGAATTGATTCAACGGTGGGTCAAAATTTCCATTTCCGCAATATTATCTACATATATAAGTACTTATATTTAAATTGGTAAGTGTATGCTTGAATCGATTGTAAATAGTTATCCAACGTACGCGCTCATAACAAAAAAAACCTGAAAAAGATAGGAATTTAACTAAAAAATAAACTATAAATAGTTATTTGGTACAGTTACGTATATAATCGTAACTGTTTATGACTGCTGAACATACTTTTACGTTTTATTTAGAGAAGTAATATATGTAAATCTAATTAAATTGAGGTTCTAATAGATTCTTGTGAGTTATTTCGAACTTATCAGTCTAAAACCACCACGTACTACCTAAAACAATTACAACAAAGTAACAGTTATCACTTTAAGTGCGCATAGCATAGAAAGGCAGCATCACAACAAAGTTGACTAAAATCTATTGACATATCAAAAATAAACAAGGCGGTTACTCAAGAGGCAGATACTATCGTTTATATCCAACATTCAGAGTACCTCCGGACATCCGAGTACATTCTCAAAGAAACAAAATGGGTCCAAAGCCGGATATGCCTTGATAAGGAAACCGGACGCCGCCGATCCCTAGCTAACTAACAACGAGTGAAAGACAACCAGCCGTACTTGACCCCTGCCAGGGTATTCAAAGAGTACCCTATGACTCATACTGGAGAAAGGTTTGGCAGGTCATTGGAAACCAGACGACCTGTAGTGTATGCTAATACAAGCCTAAAAGCAATGACGAGAAAGGAAACTTCCTTTGTAACTATTCAAAGGCAGCTCTTGTGATTAATTAGGACAACATAATACTAGAAAAGCTTGAAATATTTCGTCAAAACGAACCGAAATAATTCAAGAAAGACTTTCATTTTTGCTTCGCCTTAGACCTGGATAATTAATTGGTTTTTGTTTCGTCCTGGACAGAACGGAAAAAATTATGACCTAGTTAGGTAATGTAAGTGATTTACTTTCAGGTCAATTTCGATACTGTTCAATGGTTTCTGGGTTAAAATTTACAATAGGTACTATTTCATAAATATTACCTACTTGTCTTATTATTTGGCTTGGTGCATGAACTCAATATGAAAAATAAACATACAGTTTAGATATTCTTCTTTCAACTTTGGTACATGGTAAAATTACGTACCTCGAAAAAAGTTCGTGGTTGTATCGTAGTAAAAATCAAATAACTTTACCTGTGTATACGTTACGTCAGTCAACTGTCTCATAGACGCAGGTAAGGCATTAATGTAGGCAGACAGGTATAAATAATTAAACAGCGAGAGGATCCGGGCGGCTTTTGAGGTCTGAGAGGTTGTCAGACTAATGGAGACTAACATTTCACAGGTTTATATTATTATTTGCTCGTAGAGTATAATATATGGTCCAATTATTTGTATAAAATGAACTAAAATAATGTACATGCATAATATAGGTAGGTATTGATTTAAACTTGCACCTTTTTCACATAACATTATTATTAGTAAAAGGGACTTAATGGCGTACAATTAGGTATGTACATGTGAAATGTGTCGAAAGATTATGTTGGTACTCGTACATGTGAAAGAAGAACTGTCTTTTTCATACTTAATTTTTTGATACCTTTTTTAATACAAATTAAAGGTATTACAAATATTATGAACTAGCTTTTGCCCGCGACTTTGGCCGCGTATAATTCGCTCTCGCCTTAGAATGATTTGTTTTCCCATACAATCTTTCTCAAGCTCAGGTGGACACCAGGAACTTAGGGGTGACATGTTGGAGAAGGAAAGCCACAAATAGATTGTACTGGAGATATTTGCTTGACCAGGCTAGCCTAGAGCCCACCCGCGGATATAACGCCTCAGATGATGATGATGATGATACAATCTTTCACCCTTCTTTACACCCCCTTAAGAAATGATTACAGTCAATATGACATTCCCTAGAAATCCTATTATCAAAACGAATGATTAAGTGCTTATTTCGGAATATGAAATGTACCGATTCTAGACGAATGAATCTCGTCAAAAACATTACATGTACATTGTACAATGATAAAAGTCTCGCTACGCAGTTCTGCCGTAAAACGTTATCCCAACAGAGCGAGTTCTTCATTTAAGTATGATGACCGAAGGCCGGAAGCAGAGCGGCAAGGCATGCAAGAATAATCACACAGAGCGGGCTTCTCATTTAAAGCTGAGGGCCGAAGGCCTGAAGCAGAGAGGCGAGACACGCGAGGCTGAAGGCCGAGCCTCCCAACAGAGTAGATTCTTCATGTAAGGTTGATGACTGAAAAGCCGAAGGAGAGTGGCAAGGCATGCGAGGCCGAAGGCCGAGCTATGTCGTCGCCGAAGATCCAGTTGCCATATTAATGAGGGTAAATTATACTCCATTCGTTCGTTTTCACGTGATGCCTAGACATATAAACAGACAGACAAACAGACACAAATTCTTAAAACTGTTGAAACGATTTCCGTTATCGATTCTAAGTATCCCCAGCCAACTTTTTTTCGAATATCTTCCATGTACAAACTTTCGACCCTCTTCTAAGTATACATCTAAGATGCTCCAACTGTCTATGCTGACGATTGGGCTGCCCAGCTCAAGTGATCTCTTATATCAACCAGTTTTTATGGTGTGAAGGGTCAACAATTACGTAAAAAATAACGCACGACAAAATTAAATGGTACACCGACGATAAAAAGTGTGCATTGAAACAGCTGTTTTTGTATTTAAGCATATGAATAAAAACAATGCCAAAGTATCGCAAATGCATTTTGATGTCCACGCAAAGTATAATTAATTGCGAAAAGGTTGTGCTCAAAAATAGCGTCAACAATCAGAAGGAATTATGATACTTCGGTTGAATTGTAAACGAGTTGACGATTCATTATGTCAACATAATGAATCGTCAACTTGTTTACAATTCTGCTATGCTCTAAGTTAAATTTCTTGACACGCTGCATGCTGTTATACTCCCAATTGGCTGAAACTTAAATCGTAGAATGGCGTATGAGGATTAAACCACCCCGTTTCATAGACCTTACTTGCATCCACGATTTAATATCCCTTTGATGGAAGATCATCGGGACATAAAGTACACTTATGATATATATAAGTGAATCCAGATTATATACTATTAGCATACAAATTATCTTAATCTGTTCAGCCGTTTTTGCGTGATTCAGTGACAGACATCTAAACTTTCGCATTTATAAAATTAAGTAGTGGGATTATGGTATAAAATGAGTGCATGTGAAGTGAACGAAAAAAGTAACATTGTAATTGCATGTTTTTGTATAGGATTACAAAGTTATATACATAGTTTTTGAATCTAGAAAATGGGACTGAAATTTGGGTTTAGATTCCCAGTTACTTAATGGAATAAATCATAATAGTGTTTAAAATTTAAAGAGACCGTGGTGGCTGGCGCGCACACTGGGTAGCGCCGCGGCGCTGCGCTTGCGTTTACTTTTTTTTCAGTTTCTATCTCAAGATTTCACAAACTTTGAATGAGGATGTTTTTGCTTTGTCGTCAAGTACATGCTTACCAATTTTCATACCTGTAACTCATGGATTATAGGAGTTCCCATACAAAATTCAACCCCTTTTTTACCCCCTTTTAACCCAGGGTATTTACTAGACAGATTATTAAAGTTTTCATCAAATTCCGTTCAGCCGTTTTCAAATGATGCGCGTTCATTTTAACAGACAAACAGATAAACAGACAAACAGACAAAAATTCTAAAAACTGTTGGAACGTGTAGTGTTATTGATTCTAAGTATCCCCAGCCAACTTTTTTTCGAATATCTTCCATGTACAACTTTTGACCCTCTTCAGCTTTATTATATGTATAGATAGAAGATGATGAAATAGGCAGCCTGTTATTTCATACCTATCTACCATTACAAAATGAATTTTGAATTAAAGTTTTACAATTTAAAAAACGTTTCAACACAAAGAATTTCCCTGATTCAAGTTAAGGTAAATTTTTGAAGCCTTCCGAGACTTTATCAAGCTAGCACAGATTTTCTCCAAAGCCGGGTAACAGGAAAACCTGTTTTTCTGAGTTAATCGTCTTTATACGCTCAACTCGCACTGCCTTTAGTAAAGAGGAATTACTGGTTTGGAATTTTATTTTTTATGACTGGCTTTAGATAAGTTTAATAAAATGTTAACTTAGTAATATTGGCGAGCGCCGCTAAACTTTCAGGAATTATGTCTGGGGAATTCAAAGGTCATTTCCGATTACTTGTCTTCGTGAGGATCTGGATATTTTCTACTTTACGGAGAGCTTACTGATGTACTTCAGATTTCCTTACTCGTCAGTATACTGTATGTGCGGTAGGCGTTCAATAAAAATATGTACCATATCAAAGTCACGGAGCTAATCGTTACCGCACCAACGCAGTACCGCCGGGTGAGGAGGTCAACAAAATGTATATTACATATAGCATAGAAGAGTATCTGTGCTAGCTTGATAAAATCTCGTAAGTCTTGCAAATTCTTTGTGTTAATATGCTAAATTATCATATGGGATTACCTAAATAGTAAAATATCTTGGTCTTCTCTTTTGATTGATATGTTAAGGGCCTTCGGTTGTGTGAGGCATGACATTATTTTATAACAGCTAGAACATAATAATATTAGGATAAGAGGAAATGCACTTGATTTATTTTGCAGTTACTTATGTAACAGACAACAGGCTGCACAAATCGAGAGATATATGACTCAAAACAAACTGTAGAACAATTAAAAGTCTCGCTTCGCAAACGTTCTATTAGGGCTTCCTCAAGGAAGCCCTGCTCTTTTTCTTAATCTACCTAAATAAACTTCCCAATATAGTTAATGAACCATGTGTATTATTTGCTGATGATGTTACTATGCAATTTTCAAGTTTCAAGTTAAATAAACTAAGTATTTAATGTAAACTAAGAGCGAAATATAAATTACGTACTTATAAAAATAAAAAAAATTGGGTTAGTACTCTAAATCTACATGTTAACTTAAATAAAACTAAACTATCCAATTTAAGAGCTACAAAACGATTCAAATGCCTCTTGTTTTGTCAGACGAGGGAACTATAGTGGAAGAAGTTAGTAGTAGCACAAAGCTCCTCAGAGTCACAATAGACTCACATCTGAATAGTAGGTTCATATTGATTAAATAAATAAAAAGATTTCCAGTATATGCTACGCTTTATCAATTTTTTCTGAAACTTGTTCCGAAAACATAATTGAAAAGGCATACCATGGGAATGTCTATCCCTTACTAATATACAGAAGACATTTATACTGCAGAAAAGGTGTTTAAGGACTACTCGTATATATCGCATGCGAACTGACGAGTCTCTACGAAACGTTTTTCGAGGAAAACACTTCCTAACTCTGACATGCAGTTACCTGGACCTTTTTAAGGCACGAGTGATTAGGCATCTTCTGGGTGAGCTCGCTTCATCGTCGGCCTCATCTTTGCCCCCTAGCTAGATGCTAGCCAAGAGCAATCCCATATTTAATAAAAAAAAATATCCTAGAATTATGTCTATTTGTTAGAAATCGGCCAGAACACTTTGCAAAGAGAACCTATAAATTACATGTTCCATCACAATATAAATCTGATCTCAAATTCCTAAGGTCAATAACTCAATGTATCAAAAAAGTGCCTTAATATCAGTCATTCGTGTAATACTTATAATAATCTTCTTATATGCACTTTTATACGGATAACAAAAAAAATGGCTAATAGGTAAAGCCTACTATAATTTAAAAGAATATTATACTAGTAAATAGTAAATAGATTTTAAGACCATTATAATTGTATACCCGGAAAGGTAACTGCTGAAACACTTACATTTGCACCATTTTTGTACCTACACAGTTTTATATAATAAAGATTTTCTATTTCTATTTCCATAATGTTGGAAAACGTTAATTCAAATTTCATTAGATTTTTAAGGGTTCCGTAGCCGAAATGGTGAAAACGGAAGCCTTATAGTTTTGTCATGCCTGTCCGTCCATCCGTATGTCACCGCCGATTTTCTCGGAGACTATACGCACTACATTTACGAAACTTAGTAGTAAGGTGTATTCTATGTACCGCTACAGAAAAATTATGTGAAATTACGAAACAATATAAAATTAGGGGGAGATAGGGGTATACATGTAACCGGGAGATAAAAAAATATTCAATGCACATAGGCGTGTGCGGCATCTATGGATAGGCCTTTGAAAATGATACAGAGACTTTGATCATGATATATAAAAACTTTTTCCGTTTAAGTCAACTGTGAGATATTAGCTGTCAAAGTCGTAAAAAGTGTTCCTCCCCCTCTAATTTCCAAACTATGAAGTATACAGTTCTGAAAAAAAAAGAGGTGGTGTACATTAATAAGTAAATACTTTCAACCATTTTTGGTTTTGAACTAGATAGGTCTAGCATGTTTTGAGTGATCTCTGAAAAACTGTAAGTAAGACATTTATTCATGACATAAAACAAACATATTAAGAAAAAAGAAATTTAAAACTACAACAAAAATATGTCACGAAATGGTCCCAACTCAGCATGAAGCTGGCATTGCAACCAGCGCTGGTCTTCCGTTGGGACCATCAGTGAGATCACGGGCAGCGCACACATTTAGCATATACATACTAAATATAATAGAAAATAGAACAATAAGTAACAAAAATAACAAATAACAATAATTTTGCAGCTAGAATGTGTTACATAATAAATAATACAGGTACAGTGTGTGCGCGGCTTAAAACTGTCACTATTTCTTAACGCGACCATCTCCTTCTTGCGCTAGCATTGACGGAATCTACGGGAACTAAATAACAAAACAAAACAACACGAACACGATGGTGACGATGATCGCATCCGCAAAAAATACAGTAATGTAATGGAGTAACGAAAAAGACAGACATTTTACAATAACAACCCCTTTTCAGATAAAAGATAACACAAACACAAAAAGTAACATCGGAAATATACAGGTGCAAATTACAAGTGCGAAATAAATAAGATACAAAATGGCGTGCATACGTGTAAGAAAAAAATATAAGAACATAAGCAGACTAATTTATATTTATGGCAAATAGCACATGGCAAGGCCCATAGGAAATCATCCAGAGGTAAGTAGTAAATAGAAGAACTGTATATAAAAACACAAGGCCTGTGGCTATACAGGCTGGCCCATTCAAATCGGTCAGTATGGGAAAGTCTGAAACTATAAGACATACGAAGATTTGTTCTTAGGAACCATGTCACCGATTTTGATAAAAAGAAAAACTGCATTCATACATTTGAAAAAAAACACTGTACCCAGCTAGGGAATCGAACCCGGATGTTTTGAAAAAATAAACTTACACTATTTCTATTCAGATATCGTTTGTGTAGGTCTAAAGCAGTAAATGTCTCTAAGAAACATAATGTCTAAAATGAATAAAATGCATTTTTTTCACATACTTTAATTTATCATAGTAGGTGTTCAAAGTGACCACCGTTACAATATTCAACAAGTTCAGGCATGTAAAATTGTCTCTATGGTTGTTTGTACCTCTCTACTTGTTACATACACCGTGTTATGTATCATGTGGCATTGGCATTGCTTTTATTTTTGTTTCAGACTTTCCCATACTGACCGATTTGAATGGGCCACCCTGTATACAGCTAGTATTCATATTGTTTTCTTCACTAAGTTGGTGTTCAAAAACATGTTTTTTCAGCATTTTACTAAAACAATGGATATTTTCCAGGTTCCTTATGGGAGGTGGGACATTATTCCACACTTTTGAAGCTGCATAACGGAAACCACCTCTGAAAGCAGCCGAGGTATGTCGAGGTGTCAACAGCTGCAATACTAACCGCCGGCCTCCTCGAGACGTGTTAATTGACAACTTTTCAAAGAGATATGTAGCTGTCTTGTATTTGAGTACTCCAAAAAGCAAACAAGCTTAATACGAACAGCTAAGGACTGGAATTTACTGCCGCCGTCTGTATTTTCTGTTACATACAATCTGGGTCTCTTCAAGACAAGAGTGAATAGGCTATTACTGAATCAGTGAGCAACATCTTAGGCCTTGTCATCGCTTTCCATCAGGTGAGACTAAGGCCAATCGCTGGTCAGTCTATAATAAATAAATAAAAAAAGCTAAATGAAGTTTCCGTCTGTGCTGCATTTTAAGAACTTTATGTTTACTGAAGAATGGAGTGGCATGAGCTCTTGACGGAATGCAGAAGCAGAACCTTGCACATGCATTTTGGACGCGTTCACTGCATCAACATAATTTGACTTTGATAAAACTAGGGACTGCACTAACCTGATTCGCAGGTTTACATTTATAAATTGCCTAACTTTATACAATATCTTTAATTTGTTAAAACAACTTCTAACTGTATCTACCATATGCTTCTCAAAATGTAGTCCGCAATCTAATTGGAGACCCAAATAACGCGCTTCATACATTCATTCATCAGCTTGATAGTGGTAGTAGGTCTGAGTACTGCTGCTATTGTTGTGTGCCAAAAACAAGGTACTTGGTTTTGTTACAGTTGAGCAGCTGGCTGTTATGCGAGACCCAAGAAGATATATCTGATAAATCAAGATTAAGTTTTTCTATTGCACTGTCAATCTCTGAGGGCTTACAAGAGATGTACACCTGTATGTCATCTGCATATATGTGGTACCTGCAATACTATCCTACCTGCAATACTTGTACTGTCTTGCCCACACAAAAGGACGTAAGTGTCGTAAGTTCCCAATGAAGATACCAGCTTTTTGATTCAATGTATGGTATAGTGGTTTTAAATGTGGACTAGTAGGTGTCGGTACGGAACCCTTCTTTGTGCGGGATCCGACACGCTCTTGGCCGGTTTTGTGATATGAAATAACAGATTGCCTATACTCAGTATATTTCAACTAAACGACATAAATGTCGTTTTCAATGTATTACAAAACCTCGTTAAAGGCGTTAAACAAAACGAAGTTTACCTATCTTCTTATTGATCCTTAAAGAAGAAAAACTGTCAGTATCTCTAAAACAAAATCGAAAACATTTTCCACGACACCGATACGAAATAGCTTCGGAAGGTATAATACACTGAAATCCGTGTTCACGACAATTCGTACATTCTCATAATGTCTAAACAAAAACCATCGCGTTCGACGCAGCGACGGGTATCGCTGATTTACTTGTCTTTGTACCAGAGTAATATGAGTATGAGTGATACATTTTATAAATTTTAATTAAATTTCGATGCAAAGCGAATATATTGTTGACAAAAAAAATGTTTTGCATCGCATGTACAGTCTTTTACTGTCACACACACAACACCTCATGGACCACAAACACGCACTATGACTATAATCCACGCATTCCCACTCACAGACACTTGTGCATTATTATTATTATTATTCGTATTACCACTAAACTTGGCTTTGTTTTTTTGCATTTTTGTGTACATCTGTCATTTGGCTATTGTTTTAGTTGTATGTCTAAGTTTTGTATTTTTTTATATTGTATTGCTGTTGATGCCCCAAATAAAGTAAATAAATAAATAGAATCCTAAATAACAATTGCAAAAGCGACCTACGTATTTTTTGAATATTTAGACGATTGGTTATTGAGTTTTTTTCTCAAAATAACCTGTACACAAACTATTTCATTCGGAATTCCATGTTTGGGTTATCTTATTCAAAAATGTTGATATTAACGACCCTCAGATATAACGAAAATGTCCTATAGGTATCACTTTGTATTTTTTTTGAGTGTGACACGTCCATATAAAAAAAAAAACACTATTCACAAATGTGACGATCTGGAACGAACTTTTTGGGCTATACCTACTTTGCTTGCCCGTTAGTAATAACGATTCTGAATAGGTCATTAAAAAAACCCAAAAAAATAGTAAATGTGATAAAATTAAGTACATTTTTGAATTACGCTCCTTTTGCAACCAAAATGTCATATGAAAAAAATGCCAGAATGTCATGTAATATATATTTTTTTGAAAATCGTATTCTTCTATTCCGTTTGGAACTGTTTTAATACGTGTTTTAAAACGTAATTATTGGTACATTTATTAGTATTATTAAGTTTACCAGTGTCCAGTGTAATGGTTTGCAAAATAAATTTTATTTTTTTTCTGTTTCTCCTTCTATTCACATAGTAGGCATAGATTCAGGCAGGCTTGAGTCTATTGCAACAAAATAAATACCAGTAATAAATAAGTGCTGTTAAAGAAATCGGTATGAACTATCTATTTAAATAGACTGACTGATTAGTCATTTGGATTGAAATTGTCGTTACCAGTTCCGTTCACATTACTACACTGCATTAAATAAATACCATGGCTGACCGACTCAAAGTGAGTCTTGGCCTCCGACACGAGTTATCGCCTTTAATGCTACCGAATTTCCGATCACTAAGGTTAGTCGTTTGGAAATCTCGTAGACGCGGGTGCTAAGTGGAACACGCTTCGTATGCGGCGGAGTTTAGTTGTTATCGGTCGGACTTATCGAAAAAGTTTCACCACTATCCGCAGAATACTCAGACAAATTGAGCACCAGATAATGCCTCTTTGTGATGTTGGTGTTTTCTTTAATTTTTACCAGTGTAGCTATATTGTATCTACACAAGTAGATTACAACTTACAACGCAATAGTCGGTACCTTTAGAGGGGCAGTATAGTTTATAATTATTTGCATATAAACACAACGGTTATTTTCCTTTGCTATGGTAAGGTAGGAAGTAGGAATCGAGCACTGCCTAAGTGTAAAATCATAACTCTCTTTACTACACGCAAGAAAACGTAATCGTGGCGTAATATAAATTACTAGTTACCCGCGCGGCTCCGCCGCGTCGACGTACTACGAAGAATGAAAGCCAAGCCGCGGGATACAATATAGCCTATCTATTCGGAAAGTCGATTACAAAGTCGATCTAAAAACATTCGTGTCACAGTCAATCATAAAAAATATATTTGCATCTCGATCCACCGCATAACTGCTTCTTGTGCGTGGCCCATCATGGGCCATCGTGTGGTTCTGGCATGACAGTTGTGAGGTCTATTTTGTCAAGTGAAGTAACTGGGTTAAAATCTTTCGTTATATCCATCTCTATAACACTTGCTTATTGGTGTGATAGAGAAGAAAATATATGAACTTCGATCTTCCGGTGTTTGGGGTAGACACCCTAAAAACCGGCACTGTCACTGTTGCAGGTGACACAGATACAGTATAATTTTTATTTTTAACTGAACATGTTACCAATATAAGTCGGCGGTTAAGAAGTCAATCCTGACACATGTCATTTCCATACAGTTTATAACCTAAAAGTCACTTTGAGGTTATAAACTGTATGGAAATGACAGGTGTCAGGATTGACTTCTTAACCGCCGACCACTATAGTAGTCATCTCATTCATCCTTTCAATGTACCTACGCCCTTTTAGAGCATGGCAGTTTAACGTGACCATTATCCCCCTTATTTTAGATATGTTTACTGAAACGTAACTAAAAGAAAAATAGGTACATGTACTCTAACTTTTCGAGTATTATTAACCTTTTCGACGCTAACAACGTACCTATATTGCGCACCAACGGTCCGAAGCCAACGACGCATATATCCATCATGGCGTCTAATGAGATATCAACCTACATGCATTTCTGTAGGGTTCAACTTTGTAGGGTTTGACATCCTCAGACAAACATTGATGAATAGCAAATTAACCTTTTGAACGCCATTCTGTATGAACGACAGTAACACTTACACACCAACTCATTTTCCATAAGAGATAGAATATGAAACATAGTATAAAGAACGAAGGTGATTTTGACAACGTACGTCATAACACCTATGTTCTCGGCAATTAAAGGTTGTAATTATTTTATTTAACCTTTTAAGCGCATTATCTATAGAAATACATGTAGGTTGATATCGCATTTGACGCCGTCGCCATGCCGAATATATTCGTCGTTGTGTTGAATCGATGGTGCGCATATACTTCGAATACGTTGTTGGCGTCGTAAAGGTTAATTAGTGCAACATTGTTTTCTCGTTCGTTTGATCTAAATCCACCAATAAGTAACGTCTACTCCAATGAGAACTTCTTTGCTTATGATCACTTGATCACCCTACTGGTATGGCAATAGGTGGAAGAGAGATACACTTAGACACAGCGAGTCTCTTCTCTTTGAAAATGTTTTGTAGCTTATCTATGATTAACTCAGAAACAGTTCTGTAACTCACAACGTAAAGTTTAATTTGGTTTGTCATTGTTTTGGCAGGTATCAATATCAGTCAAGATATACGGAACGTATATTTGAAACGTCATTGATTTGTATACCAACTTCTTTGAAGTATAAATCATGACTATTTAATATTGACATAATAGAGCACAATAAAAAAGTTGACACAATACGTCTGTCATTCATAAAAACTGTAAATACTTAGACCGAATTAGTAATTTTACTTTCGTTTATAGTTAATAATATTGAGTATTTCTCGACTCAAAAGTTTTATTTTGTAATGCTGTACCAGATATTTCTTACAGGAACATTTTAATTCATATTTAATTTTATGTCATCCGGAATCATACCATAGCTAGTTTCCAAGTCACGTGTTAACCAAGCTAAATTTTGACACCTCGTACATTTCTACCAAGGTAAGCTGACCCCTCGCTTGTATGCAACGTCATCGAACACGTTTTTGAAGCTTATATTTGTCAGGGCATCCAGGATTTTTTGTAAATATTATTTTATTAATTTTCCAGGATAAAAATCAAAAAACTAAGACCTTATTGCACATCTGCAGCATGGGACGAATCCTATGGTATATAATTTATCAAAATCGGCCCATAACTGTAGATCTGATGGGCATTACAAAGATCGGCTTCGCGTAATATATATATAGATGGTTTGTATACCAACTTCTTTGAAGTATAAACCATGACTATTTAATATTGACATAATAGAGCACAATAAAAAAAGTTGACACAATACGTCTGTCATTAATGTAAACTGTAAATACTTAGACCGAATTAGTAATTTTACTTTCGTTTATAGTTAATAATATTGAGTATTTCTCGACTCAAAAGTTTTATTTTGTAATGCTGTACCAGATATTTCTTACAGGAACATTTTAATTCATATTTAATTTTATGTCATCCGGAATCATACCATAGCTAGTTTCCAAGTTACGTGTTAACCAAGCTAAATTTGGACACCTCGTACATTACACCAAGGTAAGCTGACCCCTCGCTTGTATGCAACGTAATCGAACACGATTTTGAAGCTTATATTTGTCGGGGCATCAAGGTTTTTTTGTGAATATCATTTTATTAATTTTCCAGGATAAAAATCAAAAAACTAAGACCTTATTGCACATCTGCAGCATGGGACGAATCCTATGGTATATAATTTATCAAAATCGGTCCATAACTGTAGATCTGATGGGCATTACAAAGATCGGCTTCGCGTAATATATATATAGATTATCCTCAATTAATAAAGGGTCGGCAAGACGCTTCGGAGTTTCCTGGAGTCGTAAGTAGGCAACGGTGTCTGCTTAACATCAGGCAGGCCGTACGCTTGTTTGCCACCGTCGCTGTAAAAAAAACCGTCAATCAATTTACTAAATGATATATCATTTCATGTCGAAGTATTCACATATACATGAAAACATTTCATTGTTTCCTACATTTTGCGTTTCGGTCAAAATCTCTTGGAGTAGACAGGTAATGTTTCAATTTACTTCTTCAAAGAAAGAGATGTCGAAAACACGTGGAAGTTCCTTGATGTTATATCGATAAAGAGCGTATCGTTAAGGCTTTTACGGAAACGGTAAAAGCCTTTAGTCACTCTTGCTTATTTATACCGGCTCCGAACAGCACGGAATGTTCCAAGCTTCCAAGTTAAACAGTCGCTGCCAAGTACCGGAAGCATCAACTGTCATAACTTCGAGGACTATAGATGTAGCGATTCTGCCCTGATGGAATATTTATAGCTATCCTATTGTTCTTATCGATGTAAATAGCTGCCACAAAGTCGTTTTAGTGTCTTATTTTTTCTTTGCACGATTGTTAATTGAGTAATAATAAGTAAAGCAGGCACCTAAACAAGTTAGACAATGCTTCTAAGTCTGCTGCTTTTTAATATGATATTATCATGTATATATCATGTATGATTATATCATATCATTATAAGTATCAAGACATAATAAAGCTAACTAGAAACATTAAGACCCCTAACGATCTCTAGATAATACCAACGAAAATTTGTGTGGGTTTCTGCCAATATCTGAGTCATACATCACTCTGTCTCTGAGTGGCAAGATTGATGGCCCAGCTTAGTAATTGAACTTCATCAGGGATCATAATTAATAACTCCGAGCAAAAAGCTTAATAGTGGTAGCCTAGACCCTTGCTACAAAATTTTAAAGAGTATATTTAACCCATCAAAAACATAAATGTGAAAATGGCAGCCAAGTTCACCGACAAAAGAATTGAGATCTAAAAGGGCGCCAAGTTCCGTAGATTATCTGAAAAGTTGCCAAGTTTGGCACTAGATTGTTTACAGTAAAACTAATTTACTGAGGCTTAATGCATTTTGAGCCTTACTTGGCCGTTTTCTATGCAGTATGTTATAATACCATAAAAGCTGTTGGATATTTAAGAAAACTACCAAGTTAAAGCTCAGAATGCACTTAGCCGCAGTAAATTAGTTTTACTGTAAGCAATCTAGTGCCACCCGCACCCGCTGGACCCGGGTATGTCCTAAAACTACGGCCAAGACCACCAGAGGATGGGCAGCAGCATCCCTGAAGTGCGGTGGAGATACTGCGATCGCCAACCCGTATGCCAAGCGTGGCGATTATGGCATTTACCCCCCATGAAATTGGGGGAGGCCTATGTCCAGCAGTGGACGTCTTTCGGCTGATATGGTGGTGGTGGAATCTAGTGCCAAACTTGGTAACTTTTCAGATAATCTACGGAACTTGGCGCCCTTTTAGATCTCAATTCTTTTGTCGGTGAGCTTGGCTGCCATTTTCACATTTATGTTTATGATGGGATATCATTACTTTTTGTCAAACTTCATCCAATGGTGCTTTCCCGGAACGAATGCACGAGTTACTATACAAAATACCCAAACAGCTATAGGTGCACCTAAAATATTTGAAGAGTTGTTCCCTCGATTTCCCCAGGACCCTATGATCAGATTCTGATCCGATGACAATGGGACTACCTCGGAAGTATACCGTTTCAAACGAAAAAAGAATTTTCCAAATCGGTTAATAAATGACGGAGTTCTGAGGTAACTAGCATGTCACGGGTGACGTCACACATCACCACGTCACGGCCCGCCGTACGGCAGCCCTTCGCGTCGGCCTACGTCACACCGCGTCATCAGCATACATAGTGCATCGAACCACCGTTGTATTAAGTGATTGTGAAATACCAAATATCAGTGGACAATAAAACGAGATCGCCGCCAAGGCTCGCGGCCAATCATTACTTCCAAATCAGTTAGGTTGGACACTTTAGTTAAGATCTTTATGTAACCTTTTGCACCAAATACATCTATTCTGTAGTAAAGACCTCTTGTCATTTACCTCCTCCGCTGCTGCCACACTCCCTACATAATTGGCGCAGTCGTTGAGTTGAGTCGGTCTAGTCGCGAATAGATCACCGAGATCTCGTTCCGGCATTGATCAACTGGAGAACCCTGGCAGACAGACGAGGCGACCGAGAGGTAGAAACGGCGGAATAGAAGACTTGGCGCACTTACGGGAATCGGCGATGAAATCGGCTTGGTGAGTACACATATGAGATTGGTTGCAATTTACTATCCCAGTGTTTCTCCCCGCCAAAATTTTTCATCCCCGCCGAGCTAGTTCCCCTAGATTAGGTAATATTTCGAGGAACGTCATTCTAGACGCTAACCGAAATTTAGATAATTTAGATAATAGTTTAGATTCGGAACTAGAAATGGCAGATTTAGACGCAATTTTTAAGGCCCTCCGCCTGGTACCGGATTTTGACGGTAACCCGAACGTATTGACTAGGTTTATAAAACTTTGCGATCAGTTAGTATTAGAGTATGTCCGAGAAGGACAAGATCTTGCTAATTGTGCATTAGTAAATGGTATCTTAAATAAAATTACTGGACCCGCAGCTAGATTAATAAATACGAATGGCATTCCAGATCACTGGCTAGGAATCCGCAACGCATTAATAAATAGTTTTGCTGACCAACGAGATGAAACTTCTCTTTATAATGATCTTGCATTACTCACACAAGGGATGAAAACACCCCAAGAATTTTATGAACAGTGCCAAAATCTTTTTAGTACTATTATGACTTATGTAACATTGCACGAAACCATAGTTAGTACTATTGAGTCAAAACGCGACTTGTACAAAAAATTAACACTACAGGCATTCGTCAGAGGACTTAAGGACCCCCTTGGCTATCGTATCCGGTGCATGCGCCCCGATACAATAGAGAAGGCATTAGAGTTTGTACATGAAGAAAGTAACACCCTTTATTTACAGAACCGAAATGATAAAATGACTGACCAAAGACAGATGCAATTTCAACCTAGATATCCGAATAGTTTTACGTCCCCACGTCCACCCATGCACATGAGACAACCCGACCCTATGGTCAATGTACCTGGTCCATCTAGGCAAAACGCACCAAACCTACCCAACCAACGGTTCCCACCAACACAACGATTTAATCAATTCCCACAAGGTCCTTCCCGTACACAACAAATATTTAGAGCCCTCCCCAGATCTAACATGACCACAGGATTTAGAATCCCACCCAGACCCCAGCACAATGACTATCCTAGACCCATGAGTGGCATAAGTCACCCCGACGTGAGATCACGACCCCGCACTAACAATCACACAGATCTTAACGTAAACGACTTTAGCTATGACTACGAAAATGACTACTCTTACGATGACTATGAAAATAACTATGACGGAATGTATCACTACGAAGACGAATACAACTCCTATAACTTACAGAATGAATGTTTTTCACAGATAAACCATCTCCCAATAGAAAATTGCCCTAATCCGGAGACAAATACTGATAACAAAGTAAATTCAAATTTTTCCCAGACTCCGAAGAAAAACCCACAGAGATAGAAATTCACTTACAGAACCATAAACAACTTCCGTATATACAAATTCACAACCCCCCGCTTAAATTATTGATTGACACAGGAGCAAACAAATCTTTTTTGAGTCCCGAAGCAATACGTAAATTCTATCCAAATTGCCCATTGACCTATGATCCATTCATAGTTACAAATATACATGCATCTACAAGAAACACCCACTCCATAGTAGTGCCACCATTCCCGGAATTCAATAGCACAAACCCACTAAAATTATACGTATATAAATTTCACGACTATTTTGATGGACTAATTGGATGCGATCTATTAGAACAGTGGCAAGCCGAAATTAACTACGGCACCCGTCAATTCAAAACCCCAAACGCAGTCAATCCGATACGCATGTATTCATCCGGAAATAAAAACCTATTAGAAACTATTATCCCGCCAAACTCATCAAAATTAATTCAGGCCCCCGTAAATATAAAAGATGGTCATATTTTCATTGAGCAACAAACACTTTGTAATTGCAGCATAACAAGTTGCATCAGTTCCGCGAAAAATAACAATTGCATACTGGAAGTAAACAATACATCATCGAGAGACATAATTTTTTCGCTGACCGAACCCGTTCGCGCGGAGTTATTCAATTGTGAGAGCAGGTGCGAACGTACTGAGTCATCATATGACCGCGTTAATCATGTTTTATCACGATTACGTACAGAGCATTTAAATGCAGAGGAAACAATTAACTTACAAAAACTTTGCACAGAGTATGCGGATATATTTTATGTAGAGGGTGAACCCCTTACTTTTACTAATAAAATCAAACATAGTATAAAAACAACTGACGAAGCCCCGGTACATGCTAAAACATATAGATACCCCTATGTTCATAGAAAAGAAGTACAAACACAGGTCGGAAAAATGTTACAGCAGGGTATAATCAGACCTTCAACTTCAGCTTGGAGTGCCCCTATTTGGATCGTTCCAAAAAAGGATGATGCTTCTGGAAAAAAGAAATGGAGACTGGTAGTTGACTTCAGAAAATTAAACGAAAAAACTATAGCTGATAAATACCCAATACCGAACATCACAGACATTCTCGATAAGTTAGGCAGATGTCAATATTTCACCACACTCGATTTGGCAAGTGGTTTTTATCAAGTCGAAATGGACCCCACAGATATACACAAAACTAGTTTCAAAGTAGAAAATGGCGCCTATGAATTCCTGAGAATGCCCATGGGCTTGAAAAACTCACCATCGACATTTCAGAGAGTCATGGACAATGTACTTCAAGGACTACAAAATTCCATTTGTCTAGTCTACTTAGACGACATCCTTGTTTTCTCCACATCATTACAGGAACATACAGTAAACCTAAAGAAAATCTTCCAAAGACTAAGAGAATCAAATTTTAAGATCCAAATGGATAAATCCGAATTCTTAAAGCAGGAAACCCCATATCTAGGACACGTCATAACGCCTAATGGTGTCAAGCCCAACCCCGATAAAATTAAAGCCATAGAAAGCTACCCCTTACCAAAAACTAACCGACAGATAAAACAATTCCTAGGACAATGGGACTACCTCGGAAGTATACCGTTTCAAACGAAAAAAGAATTTTCCAAATCGGTTAATAAATGACGGAGTTCTGAGGTAACTAGCATAAATAATAATAAAACTAAAGATTTTAATTGTGTAATATAACACACGGCTGCTGTCCGCCAGTTCCTGGGATGAACTTGGCTGGACACGCTACCGCGTGTCTAGATACGGCGAATCATACAATTAGCCTGGGTTATATTAATCGTCAATTTTATTTACCCACATTTGGTCCGAATTCATCGGTACGGCATCAGTAAGCTAGTGTAGTGTCAGTCAGGTCCAAATTCTTTACTGCGTCTCTGCATTTAAATGAGTGCTTTTTGATTGGAGAGGGTTGTGCGGAAACGAGCGGTACGAATGCAGTACTGAATCCATACCGCTCCGCCTCGGAGAATACTGAGTCCTCAAATGTAATAGTACTTACGAGTAACACTTGCAGTAAACTGGCAAGTAAGGAAATCTGGACGACTACCAGTCAGGGTTTTTTATTGTTTGCCAGAATTTCATATGACATAAATTCACTTGTTATAATTGCAACTGCCAAAATATTTAATAAATACAATGTTATTTTCCTAAATGGCTGATATTAGTTTAGAATGATTCAAATGTCAAAAACGTTGTAATTGCAATAACTTTACTACTGAGACGTTTTAGACTTTAACTTTAATTTAAAGACGTTGATCAATTCTGCTTTGACAGCAAGTCCACTCTCAGGGACACAATGTGACGAATGAACCTACCTAGACAACTAGGATTTGAGCAATTCTGACCCGCCATTAAGTCGACAGAGCCCTGCTTCGCGGGGTTCCTACATTTAATACGATATTAGTCACTTCGGGTCAAGTCGTATTCCAAGTTTAGCCGATGGGAAAGCATTATTCACTACATCTGTGACTTGCGCAATACATCGAGGACACGTTATTTTATCTATACCCATTTAAACGAAGCATCTTTGATTATTAATATAATTTGATAGACGTCCCTTTCATTAAACGAATCTAATTATAAATTTAATTACACACTCTATGTGTTCTTCACTTACTTTAGCTAACGTTAATAACGTTTCTAAATTGAAGGGACTTGGTCTTTCCTAAACAAGGTGCTTATGAAGTAAGACAATTTTATAATTTTCTTCGAAGAGGCCGCGAATATTAGACTTACCGTACTCCTCCGATGAAGTAGTAGCCCCACCTGATCTGACGATTCGAGAGTTTGCGTTCCCTTCATTATTTGTAAAAAACACACAATTATTATAGATGCAATTAGTTTATTGCACGTTGTGAAAGGAAAAAGCTGGATTTTTCATTACACGACTGATATGAGCCGCGGGAGATTTCCATAAAATTAAATAAAGCTAACACTTCAGCCTTAGTGAGTTGCTGGCAACAGACGTATATTTTTAGAGCAATTAAGCAAACATGCACTAGAGCTTGCGGTTTAATATTCGCAATGCAGAGCGCCTAGTTTTTATTTAGCCCATAGCAGAATACGTGCGATACAAAAGCCCGCCAGCCCTGCAAGTATGTGAAAACGCGATATAGATTACTGGAAAGGTAAGTTTAGAAATGAAATGATGAACGCTGTGCATTGCTTTCAAGCAAAATAAAGATTTCTAAATATTTGCAGAAGTTTTTAATATGAAGTGAGTAGGCTAGTTATAATTTTGTTAGTGATTAGAAAATATGCATAATCTCCGGCTTATGAAGAATTTAACTATCATGTAAATGACTTTTGTTCGTTTGTCATTTTACCGTGTTTTATGTACAATAAAGCAATACATACATACATACATACATACTTTTGAAGCGATTATTAGAAGTGAATAAAGGACAAATTTGATAGAGATATTAGAGATTAGAACACGGCATTTGCGTGTCGGGTAACGCGCAATGTAGGGTCTCGTAGCTCGTGTCCACTCATGACATATGCGGAATTGAAGTTTACTATATTTAACAAAAATAACAACATATCTAAGTAATCGGTGGAAATTGTACGAAAGTTTGCTTTTCCATTATCGTTGCTTAAGTTCGTCTATGTATTACTCATTAACTAGTAATGTCTAATTGTTGTGATAGTTTATTTTTCATTAATTATATACATATAATATGCTAGAACCAGGATTTTTTCACATACCCATAGTAGCATCCTGTTAGCTGGTAGAGGGGGACTTGACTCCAACTGTAATTAGCACTTAAAAGTTTATTAATATCATGCAAACGGACTCCACAACGAAAAGAACCGGTTAAAATACCTAAACCCATATATTACTAACTTTTAAAGCGTATTTGACGAGCCATGCATCCCCACTTTACGTGTTGGGGAGGTAACATAAAAAACCTTTTATTTTTTCAAGATTTTTTTCTGGCGTTTTGTCGGTGTAATTGATATGTATAAGTATTAGAAAAACAGCTTAATATAAATAAAGGTTACGAAGCTAACCCACGGACAGACGAACGGACATGTCTAAACTATAAGGGTTCATTGTTCACTAGGTACGAACCCTAAGAGAACTAAAAGTGTGGAATGTTTTTATAAATATATATATATATATATTAGATAACAATTTCGTTATCTAATATACAAGTATTTACTTATTATTTTTAAAGCGTGGATTTCAGTAAAATAATGAATCTCAAATATGCAAAATATTTTTTCTCCAACATGCTCGGTAATGATCGTATTCTATTTGAAAAACGAACAAAAGAAGAGCCTAATTTTTATTCGCCCAAAACTAAAAGTTAAATCTTAGATCATTGTACTCCTCGAAATATAATATTCCTACCAAAATCCTTTATTTCCCGCCGCGTTAAACTTTTAAAAATCCTGTCAATGCCATATTAAATCGAAGCGACTAAGGAAAAATCGCATTCAGGCAAAAAACCGCGTACTAACGTTTTTCACTTTGAATATTATCAATTATATTTTACGGAAATGTGACTGTACAGATGTTTGGAATAGCTTATTTTTAGGGTTCCGTAGTCAACTAGAAACCCTTATAGTTTCGTCATGTCCGTCCGTCCGTCTGGCTGTATGTCTGTCCGAGGCTTTGCTCTGTGATAGTTAGTCCTAGAAAACTACAATGGCAAGGATATACGAAGCAATAAATCTGTCAAAGTGGAAAAATAAAAACTACATTTTTTTAAGGGTACCTCCCCTACACGTAAATAGGGGTAGATTTTTTTGCTTCAACCCTATGGTTGGTGGGGTGTTGTTCGATAGCTCTTCTTTCAAGATGAATAGAGATATTCATCAAATATTTTCGGAAATAATCACTCCAAAAAAATATATTGTGTCCCCCCCCCCTCCAACTTTTGAACTATAGGTCCAAAAAGTATGAAAAAATCATGAAAGTAAAGCTTAATAAAGGCCTTCAACGAAAGCTATAGTGGACATGATCAGTTAAGCCGTTTATGAGTTATCGTAAAAAGTCTTCCTTTCTTAGTAAAAGACGTATAAAATGCTGCGAAATTTCCTTTTCCTTGTTATGGCATGGCTGGGGGCATTATTTTCAACTAGTTTCTGTTATTAATTTTAGTGTATGAGAAATGACAAGATAATTTGTATCATTTATTGATTTTTGTGTCGTTCATTAGATATGCTGTGACACTTCGACTAAGCTCCATCGACATAACTTATTCATCTAATTGGTGGAGCGGAAATAATTTCTAATTAACCCTTTTTGGGTTAACTCAGCAAGTTACATTCGCTCACCGTTGTACCATTTAATTGCTCAGCTATTTATTGGATTTCGCTTCGTACAAATTTAACTTAACGTACAAATAAGTGAGGGTTGTGGGAAACTTCAAGTCATTTACATAGTTGCTGTCTGTGTATGTGTGATACATAAATTCTGTAAGTACCTACCTACATTATTAGTTACTACCTACATTACTCGTAGTATGAAACTGTTCAGTTTCTATTACGGCTATGAGCTCTTTACATTTACTTAAATTGCGTGGTAAAAGTTTCTTGATAATTGTAAAGAATTGTGCATTTTTAGGGATCCGTACCTCAAAAGGTAACCTTATAGAACTACGATGGCTATTTGCCTGTCCGTCAGTCTGAGCTCAGGTCCGCGAGCTCTTAGAGCTGTGATAAAATCAACTTCTAAGTTAACACAATCAAATACGGCCAATTATAGTGCGAATTAAAGTTGTAAATACACTCGCGGATGAATAATACGGGTCGGTAAAATACCGTCATATATTCCTAAAACAGTTCAAGGTTGTACAGTTATCCTGTCAAAAAATAATTTAGTTTTACATTTAAACTGCAAAAATAAAATTTTAAAAATAACATAACAAGTTTTAAATCGGGATCGTAAAACCCATAAAACAAAGTTAACGGAGCGAGATATCGCAAAAAACGTGATTTTTGGATATTGATATTTTTATGACAGGGTCCCGGAAATTACTTAAATAGTTGGGTTGGGTCGTGATTGTAATATATATGCTGTGGTTGCATATTTTTGACCGCGAGTGTATATATTGCAACACACATACTACACTAGAAAGATAGAGAATCAAAACCTATAGGCCACTTCTCATTTAGACATAGTTCGGAATCAAGGACTTACGTGACATATGAATTTGTAACTGTGTTGCCTAAAAGTACAATATGAATGTCACCAGCGTAAAAGGCCACCCAGAGACGTTAAATAGACATGCTAGGTAATACAAATTTATGTGGTAGCGGTACTAGCGCGGGAGTCCTACTTGCACTTGGCCGGATTTAATGTTCAAAACTAAATCAACTCATAGCACCTCGCACGGTTGCATCGTCAAAGAAAACATAGTTAATAATAAACAACATTTTCATTCATTCATTTCTAATAACAAACTTACATAGAACATTTGAAAACGAGACTGAAATCAGCAACAAGCAAAATATTTATTTTTAAACCCGACTGTACAGTATACATTTTTGTACTCGCCTTTTGAAATCCTTTATCCCCACTCGTTTGTCCCGGTCTTAAAATAAAATAAAAATTAGCCCGCACATTAAACGGCACTATTTTGTTTTTGTAAGATTTTTATGAATGACACTCGCGCATTGAAGCCGCATCAAATGACATTATTTGTCAAATTTGGTTTAGCCGTTGAGTAATTAAGAGGGAACGAATGAAGGACATACATACATTCAGGTCAAACATGCAACCCTCCATTTGGGCTTTGCCGTAGTCCAGTAAAAAGTATGCAGTCACATAAAGTTGTGTTCATAAACAGGGTGACAAGAGGGCGAAGTTAAAATTTATGGGTACTTATTTTCGTACGTATTTTGTATGTTGTGTGTTGTGAGTGACGAGATTCTTACAGTCATGATGAAATATGATAACCGAATCTTCATTGGCAAACATATAATGAAAAGAAAAGTAAAGCTGCCAGCGTTATGGGCCTCATGCCTGCAAACAGAACTGTTGGACGTAACAGCTAAGGCTTTTGATTCGTTTTCGTCTACAATACCGCTGTGACACCAAACTTACACATATAAATTTTATGATGAATGTTCTTGTCACAACACCTTAACTACGGTCCGAAAATTTGAATAAATGCACCAGAGAAGGGATATCAAACACAATGAAAAACTACACGCAAATTCGTAACTTAAAAACGAGAATGGTTTTTTTTATTTAAAATAAAACCTGAATATTGGGTTTTTGTATTTGTTTTGTCGCAGACAGTGAAAATAAATTCGAAAGTTAAAGAACAAACCTCCGTAACCTGCCGATTCCATTCCGCCTAGTCACGTGACCTCGCACGCCTCCTATGCAAGTACTTACGTATGTACGGTGTAATCATGGTTTTCATCAAAAGGGAGGCACAGTGGTGCGCTTTCAGAGCCATCAGCTCGTCACGGCGGCATTCAGTCGCTTCGTTCACGTGATCGCAATTATGTCATTCTGATTTTTTTCCTTTCACTGTTGACATTTTCATTTTAGGATTTGGAGATGGATTTAATATTTTTACGTAGTTGTTTAGTTTTAACTTTGGTGAACGGCAGATAAGAAAATCGTGTGGCAATATACATAGAGTTATCAAGTTCAATAAATGACTTATACTTATTGCTTTGAATTAGACTAAATGAAATAAATATAACAACATAGCACAAACTCAAGGGAATATCATATGGAACCTATATATTACTAGCTTCAAAACATTTCATCAATAAGTACTTGAAAATATTGCTGTGCCCTAACGAGGTTTATGCTAGAACATGTAATTACTTGTAGGATCTTGTAAAACCCATAAAATGCAATAAATGAATGAATATGAATATCGTACCAATTTCTAATCGATGAAATCCATTCATCATCACCATCATGTCAGCCGAAAGACGTCTAAAACCCCAAAGGCTTCCAAAATGACCTGTCCTGCGCCACCCGCACCCAATGGACACCCGCGACCCTTACCATGTTATCAGTCCACCGTGCCCACATGGTGGATGAAATTCATTGCTAAGAGTAAAATAAAATGATACCATTTTCTCTAAAACATCCAGGCATGTATTTGATAAACAAATATTCGTTTGATTTTCAGACTCTAATAATATGAAAAATTTTCATTGAAAGTCTTATTTTTTTTTAATATTATCAGCTAATGATTTTGGTACGAAACGGGCCCCTGAATATAAATACAGGTACGGTAAAGGAAACCGAAACACGCACATTTTTGTTCCTTATTGTCATAGTGACAAGAGCATGAATTACCTACGTGCTTAGATCTCCTTGACTCTACACCTTACCTATTATTACGCATCATAAAACAGAGACATTGCACAATAACTATAATAGTTCGGCAGTAAAGCAAACTCAGTACTGCAGAAAATGAGTGTAGTCGGAGTTAACAATCGGATCGCGATCAGACCCCCGCCCTCTCTGTCGCTTGAGGCAGAAAACTTCGCTAATAGGCTTTTCTTTTATTACGAAACCCATAAAAGATTCCCCAACTTGATCCCCTGTCATCTCATCGATGTTATGACAATTCTTGATATCTTCAGACAAAAGCGATTGCTCACAGATGTGGCTTCCAACCCGAAAGTAAATTAGTGTGGGATTACACGGATTTTCTTTGATAGCGAACCTTCGGTAAAAAAGATATTAGTTGCCATTGTCAGGTCCAAAGGCAGTCTATGGGAAACGTCGCTAGAATTATGGACAAAGAGGGTGGATTTTAAACACTGGTTTATTTAATGTTTTGATTTATAAATACTTTTCTTTATTGTTTTTTTCTCATTTGAAATCTGTTATCATAATTAAGTAGTACACATTTATTTCAATGTAGAAGATGAATTTTTAAATTGAACTCTTTATGTTAATTTAATCATGCGACTTTCTTTAACAATATATTGTTATAGTGTAAATATTAAATATGTTATAGATTTAGGTATTACGTTCAGTTAATTCAGATAATAATTATAAATTTGAAGAGCCAGAGTCTGTCAGCAAAAAAAAACAGTTCATCCGTGTTTCAATATGTTTGGTTATATATACATATTCCATTCATTATTCGATATGGGTATCATACATACCTAAACCTACACTCCCAAAATTGTCACTTAAGAAACTTCTGAAATACGAAATACATCAAGTCAAGTTTCAGCGAATGAAGTTTCACTTAATGTCGAGATAACGATCTGGCTCGGAGGATATATTGACGCGATTTATCTTGCTCTCATGCAGATACGTACTGAATACACCTCGTCTATCCACCTGCCAGCCGTAAGACCGAGTGGTCATCAAGAATCTGTTACGTATGTAAATTGAGAACTGCACTACATCGCACATTTATGCCTTATTTGCAACATATTAAACCGGATACTGGACTTTAATCGGGGAGGAGATTAAATATGGCACTAGTCCTAGATTAACGTTCTTATGCGTATCGAGACTGAAACTGAACTGGAATTTAATATCAGTGTCGCGTGATCTTTGTGATTATAACTGCCAATTGATAATATATTCCATACATGCAATAACAAAATATAATATGAACTATGTGGCCCGCGCAATACACAAAAGTTTTGTATATGTAGGTAATGCGGACCGGTTCAAAATTCCTTCATGCCTCGGTACTCAATTTACCATTTTCCGCATTAATTAATTAATTAATTAATCCAAGTACATGTAACATTACAGTTTTATCCAAAGCTTAATTTGTCTTCTATTGATTTTTCTTTTCAATGGACGCTGTGTATTAACGTAAAACGATATGTCATCAAAAATATTGTATATTAACTTACACATTTTTACGAACCCATAGCACATTATGTTGAACTTCTTCTTGACTATTTTATCTTCATAAAGGATTCATCGGGTAAACTATTTTAATAGAATGCCAATTTTCTGCAATAGAAGCGAGATTCTTGCTCAATTCATGGATTAATTGAAAGAGGGTGACCGTAGATTTAATCATAACGCCCGTGTTGGGTAAGTCATAAGCTGGCGGCGTTAGCGGTTTACATTTATAAATTGTTGATTACTTTTAATTTAAAAAATAATACTTAAATGTCACAAGTTGGATAAGATTCCGTAGCCCATATCACCCAGGAGCGGATCACTCTACAGATTGCTTGATTGATATTGCTATCACCATCGTTATTATCAGCTATATAAGTCCCGCTGTTGAGCACAGGCCTTCTGTCATCGCTATCACTATCGTGAATCATTGCAATAATTATTTTATTTTTTATTGAGGAAGAAACAAACGATCATGTACAGAAGCAAGCACTTATAATATAATTATTCTTAAAATAATACACCTACTGTTTCCTTAATTAATTACTGATAGATAGGTGCTAATTGCTAGTGTTTATTTGTTATTTATATGTAAATATGTATTACAAGAACATTTATAACTATTCTAAAGAATTTAAATTTAATGCAACAAAAAATAGGTAAATATAAATCTAAAAATTTGGTACTAAGTAATATGATTAACAGTATCTTGGAGCCAACATAGACCAAACATACACATAAATGCCGATTAACTTATATATTCATGTATACTTAATACATTTTATTGTAACAAACAGTAGAAAAGACGTTAAATAATACTTATTTGTAAGCGTTATTTAAAATACGTAAAGTACAGTTAAATATATGTTTTGAAGTTTTTTTTTTTTAATATCATTAAATAACCTACACGCACGTCTTATGAACATGTTTCGCGCATAGCACTTGTGACCAGAGATAGCGAACAATCTTTTTTTTCGACATTGACGAACAGGTACTTTTGGAACTTTTAAAAATCATCTTTATAAATCATAAAAAAAATATATAAATGAATTAGTGGATGTTCCCGTTTTTTGGTCTTCATATTGCTAGCTGTCTTTGAAACAAGATAACGTCTCAGCCTCATCTAAACGCTCCATTGCGCCGCTTGTGCCGACCACGAAGACATCGTGATCTCGCTTTCGTATTTCCATACACATCTAATTTCCCTGGGCGCAGCGTTTGAGGTCGCAAAAAAGCTATTAAAGGTAGTAAAATAAGACAAACTTGGCAATATCGACACGTTCTACAAAAGTTCCATATGATCGCATCGATCATAGAAACATGTTGAATTTCGCCCCAGCTTTCACGATCGCCGCGTCGATCCGCTTGTGCCGGCCGCCGAAAGACGTCGTGTCCTCGTTTTCGTATTTCCTTTCACGTGTAATTTCCCTGGGCGCGGCGTTTCAGGCCGCAACTACAACAAAAGCTATTTAACTTCATTTCAAAATTGAAGTTTTAAATTAGATGGGGTGTAACGATCCACTTGCAGATTAAGGATTTAATTATTAAGCTCATTTAGTTCGAGTAAATTAATTACGTTACATGTCTTATTCTGTCTTGCTAGAGGTACACGTGGTATTTTAAATGGTTGATTAAGTAGCTGTAGGAATTTTATTAAAAATATGCTTTCAATTAAATCATCTGTTTATGCTAAGATTGGGAATACAGTTAAAAATTCTTATAATTCTCATAAATTTAGTGACTGTGCATTGTCCCTTAATACTCTGTTTGTATCGTCGCTGCAAGTACACTATGCTATATATAGGTATTATAATATAATATAACGGCAAATTAAGTATAGTCCCACCTTTTCAAGTTTCACTGAGATAAGTGGTCTTGGATTCGTGGATGGAATTGGCGGAGAATTTGTGGATTGGTTTTCTTAATCAAAGTGCTAGCAATAAACGTTTGATGAGCTATTCGATGGACAAATGATATTCCGCCGTGAACGTCTCTTTAATGTTTATAAACCGCTATTCCATACCAATAAAGTTAAATAGCAAATAAGATATATTCCTTGAAAGGGAATGTTAATTGAACTCTGTTTTAATTAAGTTTACGTCGTATATATATATGTCAATATTTCCTCGTGTCAATATCCAATTTAATGAAATGAATCTTTGATTGACATGTTAATTCACAGTACCTTTTGGGAGCTGCGTTTGGCTCATTATCATTTATCAATAAAATACGAGTAATCGGCATCATGTTAGTGTACCACGTACGTGGTATTTATATTCTGTTAATTTATATTTATTATTAACCGGCTTCAAAAAAGGAGGCGGTTCTCAATTCGACTGTATTTTTTTATGTTTGTTACCTCAGAAATTTGGGATGGGAGCGCTGTTTCTGATGTTTTTTTTTTTTATTTGAAAGCTGGTGCTTCCCGTGTGGTCTCAATTTGGTCCAGTTCTGATAATGGCATTCATGAGAAAACCATATACGTAAGTCTTAAATTTGCATGGAGTATGTGCGCGACAAATGGACGAATAACTCAATCTTACGCCAACCGATTTCGATGATATTTTTTTTATTGGAAATAATGTGTTTCAAGGGTAATTTGATTAGGTTCTGATTATGGGGTCCATGACAAATTAACGGAACTCTTCAATTCTTAGGAACAAATTAACGACACTCGGCCGAATCTTTATAGGCTATCCGGATATTGGAGTCACCTATCGTAACGTCGTTATAGTCCAGTGATCTTCGCAGCCAAATATGATTATCAATGGAACTCCTGAACGGCTTACAGTAAGGGTGCGATCTGTGGCATAATTTCTAACTGTCTGTAATCAAATTGCAATGCGCTTACGTTCGTTGCTGCATTGCAACGTTGAAGACGGTTTTTTAAACGACTTCAAGATTTCAAAAGAATAGGTTCTCAATTCGGTTGTGTGTTTTTTTTAATGTTTGTTACTCCATAACTCCGTCATGTCTCAACCGATTTTGAAAATTATTTTTTTGATTGTAAGTATGTATATCCAAGTTGATCCCGTTTTTGTCAAAACGCAGTTCTGATGATGGGATCCATGAGAAATCGAAGGAACTCCTCAAATCTTAAAGGAAACATATAGTGATTTTTATGTTTTTATCAACAAATCAAGTATTTTAATTCAAAAATTTGACATTTGATGAAGTGGAAACTGCTGATGATGATCAGACAGAACTCTTCACTGACGAAAAGTTCACGTTTGGTGATCTGTCCTCCTAGCTGTGTTTGTTAAGCAAGTTTTATTTTCTCGATTATTTTTTGTCATACTCGAGTTCTGATAATGGTATCCATGAGGAATCGAGGGAACTCCTCAAATGTGAAAGACACATATATAGTAATTTTAGTATTTTCATAAACAAATCAAGCATTTGCATTTAAATAAGTGACATTTGATGAAGTGGAACTGCTGATGATGATCAGAACAGCACTCTTAAATGATTTGGCGATTTGTTCTCTTCGTTATGTTCGTCAAGCAAGCTAGGTTACCAAGATGTACAAGTATTAAGCTTTTTTGGCTATGGCAAGTGGCGCGGTAGGGAGCAAGTTAGTGCACGCGGTGGGGCGGCACCATCAGCTCCAGCACCTCGAGCATGGTAAGGTTATCCAGTTTACCCCCTAACACCTTAAATACATAAGAGGTTACAAAGTCAAAGTTATTTATCCTTCAATTTAGGCTTATTATTATCAGAGGTCGGCGGGGTGAGCTATTTTTACGTCATTAATGTCATGTTGTTGTGTCTTGTAGAAATTAATATGGATAAGGTGTATACATACCTCGTGTGTTCATAAGTTTTGAGACGGCTAAATACTCGATTTTTTCATAATTACTTAATTTTTTTGTATATGACAACAAAACAAACAAAACATATTGTTAATTTTATTTGACAATACTTTCATTAATACATTATACTTAGGTATTATTTAAACTGCGTTCTAATAGTTTATGTTATGTTAGATGCCATTTATTGCGTCGGCTACACCTAGATAGTGACCCCGCGAGACACGAAAGTTTTTATCAGGGATTCTCTTGCTTCTCTTCCAGTAGCTCATTTGTGAGTAACTATTTTTGAGTAGTATTAACGGCAGGTTTTTAGCTCTAATTTGTGTGTTCATAAAAGGTAATTTAGTCCAAAAATACTAATCAGGAGTATTTAGAGCCAGACTCGAAAAAAGTTACTTCTATTGACTGATAAAAGACATACATTTCTCTTTTAGCAATTGTCGTATGAAAATTTAATTTTGATACGGTGTTCTCTAAAAGTTTGTCAAAAAACCAATTATTTTTATGAATAACCGTGTCAAATAAACATTAACAAGTGATTCCAATAGTCCATCTGGTAAATGGATAATTTTAAGGCATAGTTTGAGCATCTAGTATCCAAAATTGAATGAAAAGGCATAATACGTAATAATCGCCCGTATCGTGAACATCGTAGGGTATAAGGTTGCAGTACTGCCTGTGCAGGTTGGAACATCTATCGACATTTTGGTGTA
This sequence comes from Notocelia uddmanniana, assembly GCA_905163555.1. NCBI lineage: Eukaryota > Metazoa > Arthropoda > Insecta > Lepidoptera > Tortricidae > Notocelia > Notocelia uddmanniana. The sequence continues at coordinate 18,454,768 of LR991054.1, read as the reverse complement.
CAATTTGTCGTTCCGCTGCCTTAACTTTCTTTGTACCATAGACATTAACTTGTCAGTGAAAAAGGCGTTTTTTGTTTCGTGCCGGCACCTAACAGAGACCACCGCATTTAAAGGCTTAAATCAAAAATATTGAAAGCCAATTTAAATAAACTCAATTTACTTTTGTCAGAAATGTTTTCTGTAATTGGTTTATTCAAAACAATATTCGTCTCAAAACTTATGAACACTCGAGGTACAGAAATATTAAAAGAAGAAAAAACTGACATGATTAAACTAAAGTGGAAATGCATTCCAAAACGAGAAATTATCTGTTTAGTAATAAATACATATTTTTTTTTTCTATATTTTCATATTTTAATGAGTTGCGTCTTGAGTTCAATATCCATTTATGGATATAAAAAAATCTTTCTACATCCAGTCAAAAAAAATCTTTGCACATCAGTGATTGGAGTCAAATTGTACAATAGTTACAATCTTCTAATTTCTAATTGACAGAAGCAGATGAAGACCAGTTTATACTCGTAACAGCTCTCACTTGAATTTAAAGTTAAAATGCATCTACAATAGACAGTTTAGATTCTTGAAATTTCTTGAAGACATATTCACTTCATCACCAGTTGCGAATTAAGAATGTCCGTTTTTTGTTCACAACCAGTAGCGAATCAAGAGAAATTTTTCTTTCACCGGAACTTAGTTACGAATAAGGGATAAGAACCCTTAAATTTAACTTATTTAGATGCAATGGAAGAAAAGCATCTTAATTCGCAACGATTTATGCATACACTTGAAAACAATTCAGTAACATGGATTTTGCAAATTTTCATATTAACCAGCTCTAAACGATGAAAATTCATCTATATGGGAGCAAAACTTATTAATCACCAATTGTGTCTTATTCATGCGATGACGACTAATAAATTGCTCGTGAATGCATTTAAATATATAAAAGTACTTATTTGAGAAAAGATAATATTAGTTTCAGATAGATTTGTGTAAGATTAAACCTTGGTATGTAATATATATTCATATATGCTGTTATAAGTATGGTAGAGTAGCGTAGGTATGTTGCAATTTCAATTTAAAAAAACCGGCCAAGAGCGTGTCGGGCCACGCTCAGTGTAGGGTTCCGTAGTTTTCCGTCCGTCACATTAAGTTGACATATTAAGTACAGAAACACAAAACCCTAAAAAGCACGTCATTTCATTGTGATTTTGTAGAAATGACAGGTACAATAAACACCTGTTTATACGGTTAAATTACAAATTTAGTTCAGAAATTATTTTTGTAATTTTTTCAAAAACTATTCAACCTATCAAGTTCAAAATAATTTTCCTACAAAGTTTTTATAAAGTTCTACTTTTGAGATTTTTTTCATATTTTTAAAACTTATGGTTCAAAAGTTAGAGGGGGGGGACACATTTTTTTTTACTTCTGGAGCGATTATTTCCGAAAATATTAACATTATCAAAAAATGATTTTAGTAAACCCCTATTTATTTTTAAATACCTATCTAACAATATATCACACGTTAGGGTTAAAATGAAAAAAAAAATCACTCCCCACTTTACGTATAGGGGAGGTACCCTAATAAAATATTTTTTTCCACTTTTTATTTTACCACTTTGTCGGCGTAATTGATATACATATTAGTACCAAATTTCAGCTTTCTAGTGCTAACGGTCACTGAGATTATCCGCGGACGGACGGACAGACGGACGGACAGACATGGCGAAACTATAAGGGTTCCTAGTTGACTACGGAACCCTAAAAAGAAAATGTAAAGAGAGGAGAAAATGATCTGTTCGCGCGCTTGTGCGGGCCCCGCGGGGGTGATCAAGACCGAACGTTAATCGTGGCAATAAATGCCTCAGCGTTTTCACAAGGACATTTAATTCCATCCGAAAAAAATTCACAAGTTTCAATAATATAAAAAAATCAGATTGTAGTAGAGATTGTACCTGAGAATAATTCTAAAAAACTTCTTACTAATATTCTGAATGCGCGTTTTTTCTTCTTAAACATTAAACATTAGTGGTTCTGTGAGATGAAGATATCGCGAGCCTGGGGGCAAAAAAATCATAATGTTGGTTTTCAAACCGAATCAAGCATATACCTACATATCTTCGTAATTATAGATTGTGCTCACAAAATTTCACAAGGATTTATTATTATTTATTTATTTATATTAAAAAGAAATAATAACCATTTATTCGTAATTACTAATCAAACAACTCACCCTTTTCGATTCTGGTGCGAGAGTGTCCATAATTTGCCAATATGTATTTCCTCACTGGCTAGCCATGCCATGGGAGCCTTTACACCAGAAACGCCAAAGCCGTTTTCGCTTCATCATATAATCTATAAAAGATTATTCACAGTTACTTCAAAATAAAATTGGTAATGAATTAAACTCAAATCTGAGACCTTTGAGATTCCGAAGAATCCGAAGTAATCATTCGTTTTGACCATATTGCATATTTGTTGTCAAAATTTCACTAGTTGTGTATATATACATACATACTCGCTCGCTAATAGTTGCCCATTAGCGAACGAGTATGAAAAAAATTTGGAAGATACAATCGCCTTGGGTGCATGTCCTAAAACTACGGGGACCTAAGTATGTCCTAAAACTACGACCAAGACCACCGGGGGATAGGCAGCGTTCCAGGAGTACGGTGGAGATACTGCGATCGCCAATCCGTATGCTAAGCGTGGTGATTATGGCATTTACCCCCATGAAATTGGGGGAGGCCTATGTCCAGCAGTGGACGTCCTTCGGCTGATATGGTGGTCACCTTCTAAAGTAGCATTTGCAGAGATGGCAGCAGACATAAGAAGCTACATTAAGTTTGTACAAAACAAATGTACGGCACAAAATTCCTTCACGCTTTACGTATGTACTAATGATCGCATGTATCTAACCAATACTAATGTTCACATTTGTAGATTCATGTTGCTAGCAATTTACGCCTTTGTTATTCTACATAAAAAGATCTTATTCTTCCTCAGATAGTCTTCTACAGCGAGCGTATGATGGTTGCCATTTTATCACTTATCGTCGTGGATAAGACGGCCGTCACTCTCGCACTCGCATACTTATCAGAACGTGACGAATGTCTTATCTACGACGATAAGTGATAAAATGGCAACCATCATTGGCTGATCATGTATTTTATTTTCGCGATCTTTGCTACCCGGGGTCAATAATACTAATTAATTTATTCAGCGCTTTACAAGAACACTTCACTAGCTTCATTCTCCAAGAACCCGTCCCAACCAATCCCGTCTGGAGAAATTAATTAATATCCTAAATTTCAAACAAAAGTAAAAAAATATGAGAAAAAGATTCGAAATTGCAACATTTAGCTACGCAGCCAATTGATACTGAGCCACTGAGCTACCGGAACCAATCAAACTCAAGCACGAAATCCTTCATCAGTTCCCTCTTACAACGCCCTAGACAGGCGTACAATCAAGCAGGTAGGAATCCTGCTCGGAGCACTATTTTTTTAATTTTTCTCTTTAATTTGAAATTTAGAACTTTCGTTAGCAGCGTTGCTGCTTAATACGAAAAATAGATTAATTAATATATTTATAAAGTCATCCTAAAATACAATACACATCATTCAAAGCTAATTAAGTCTTGAGAGGCTGTTACAAAGCATAGAAGTGGTAATTACGTCGTCCGGGCTCACTCTACAGTAACGTTTAAATTTCACCTCGCTGCCGCGCCTCGTTGGCTCATTAGGCGCAACTCTTTGATGCATGCTAATTTGAGTTACCTTCCGAAAAGTTGTAATTAAGAGAATTCACTCTATTCTGACTACCATACAAAATATTCAACATTCTCGTAAACAAGCAAAGTTAGTTGATGTTGCGGAATAATTGCTCCGCTTGTGCGCAAATGTAATACTGACAAAATACCGATAAAGAAGGAAACCTAGACAACATCAGTATGCTGCCCGCATACAAGAGATAGAAAATACCGCATACAAGTTGAGCTCCACTAAGTCAAGAAATAGGCTAAGGCTATTGGGATTAAATCCTTCATGATAAATGTCTCGACTTTGTTATCCGCGCTCCTCGTCTCTATGCCTTCCACGGAAAAGAGAAGGAGATGCAACAATCGTCGGAAATGGCTTTTTTTTAAATACAAATAATCAGTCATCAACATCATCATTCGCTTGCCCTCTTTCCATTCATTTGGGGTCGGCGCAGCATGTTTTTTTTCATACATCTGCGCCACGCGTCATCTTGTCATTCACTTCTCTCCTATTCATATCGTCTCTTACACAATCCATGGCCCTTTTCTTTATTCAAATGAAGAATCATATATCTGGAAATCAGTCCTATTTTGATTATATTGCACGCAAAACAAAACAATCAATTTCTTATTATATCTCCACCACTGAAATTATTTTCTTTATATAAGAACGCGAACCTAAGTTATGTATAGGTACTCGAATTTCTGTTTATAAATATTTACTTTTATTTTAAAACTCAAAATTTATAGGCAATAAGTATAAAATATAAACATGTTTGTAAGGAGGCCGGCGCAAATCGCGGATCCCTTTATTTGAGCTTCACAGTTAAGCGTAATTGGAGTAGAAAACTTACATTCGGCTCCATTACTTACATATGCGAGAATTAAACTATTAAACTAAGTATTAATATAATTGTTAGGTAGGGCCATGTATATTTTTACATTTTTTATTGTCTGTAAACATGTATATCATTACTCACTATGACTACATAGGATAAAACAAAGTCGTTTCCCGCTGTCCCTATGTATACTACGCAACGGAGGTAGGTTTATTGTATAATACATGCATAATATAGTAGAGAAACTCTGATAATTTTAGAGGTTTCTAATGTGATGTCGTAAATAAATACATTTGTTTGCGCTTTCATTGCAAACGCTGGCTGAACCTTACGAGATAGTTCAAAATAATGTACTAGAGTATTGTACATACAGCTTAAAAAGGTCTACAAAAGAGTCCGCAATGGTATATGTCTATTGTATATCTCTTAGGTATAACCCACAATAACCATTTTTAGGGTTCCGTAGTCAACTAGGAACCCTTATAGTTTCGCCATGTCTGTCCGTCCGTCCGCGGATAATCTCAGTGACCGTTAGCACTAGAAAGCTGAAATTTGGTACTAATATGTATATCAATTACGCCGACAAAGTGGTAAAATAAAAAGTGGAAAAAAATATTTTATTAGGGTACCTCCCCTATACGTAAAGTGGGGAGTGTTTTTTTTTTTTCATTTTAACCCTAATGTGTGATATATTGTTAGATAGGTATTTAAAAATAAATAGGGGTTTACTAAAATCATTTTTTGATAATGTTAATATTTTCGGAAATAATCGCTCCAGAAGTAAAAAAAATGTGTCCCCCCCCCCCCCCTCTAACTTTTGAACCATAAGTTTTAAAAATATGAAAACAATTTCAAATGTAGAACTTTATAAAAACTTTGTAGGAAAATTATATTGAACTTGATAGGTTGAATAGTTTTGAAAAAATTACAAAAATAATTTCTGAACTAAGTTTGTAATTTAACCGTATAAACAGGTGTTTATTGTACCTGTCATTTCTACAAAATCACAATGAAATGACGTGCTTTCAAATAAAGTAAAACCGGTGAAAATCGGTTCACGCAATAAAGAATTATTCCATAAAAATCATCTTCCATACTTTAAGCTCGCGCGCAATAGTTTACTTAATTTGCCGATAGATGTCGCTGTACGTGGAACGCTCATTTCTACATGGCGGTGTTAAGATTTTTCCTGATTTAATGGGGTCTGAGCAGGTGCGCCCATACATTAGGTTGTGTTTCTGTACTTAATATGTCAACTTAATGTGACGGACGGAAAACTACGGAACCCTACACTGAGCGTGGCCCGACACGCTCTTGGCCGGTTTTTTTTTCCTTTAAATTCTAATTTAAGGGGAGGTCGTCAAGCGAGTTAGCGGTTTTCAAGTTTTCTAAAAACAATCTGAAACGTAGAAAAAGGGTTTTAAAAATTTGAAAAAATTATATGTTTTACCTAAGGATCTAGTCTAGTCAAAGTTGCACTCATATACACGATCTAATGAACTTCGCTCGATAGAAAGAGACCCCAAAGTTACTCCTTTTTGTAAAGCATTTACAATCTGACGACTAAACTATTGATGTTTTAAATAAAGTTTTTGAACTAAACTAAAGCCATTCAGTATTTCTAGACATTTTTGCAGAATTTAAAAAGATAAAATGATTGTATTAATTAATATGTTTAAATACCTACAAAATGCGCGAGCGCGGAGGCTCGGCAGGCCCGATCAGTCGCGCGCTGGCGCTTACAGACAACGGACCTGTGTCAGTTTTATCCGCGACAGTTTCGTGCACCAAACAAGCAGTTTTTGACGAATTTATATAATTGTTGCAAATTATTTAAGAAGGGCAATAAAAACCCAAATGAAAAACGTCGTAATTATTAACAAATAAATAATGGTCATAGTGCCACAGTATAAAAATTACAGTATAACAACTGAACTGAACCCCTCCAGAAATGGCACCAAAGTTGGTAAAATTATAAATGAAATGTTTATTACCAGAAATTGTAGATATAGTAAGAGATCTACTGCTTTGCACTTGAATATTTTTTTAAGCTATGAGCTTCAACACATTAATTCCGGCCATCTTTTTTTAATACAACGTCAGTGGCAAACAAGCGTACGGCCCGCCTTATGGTAAGCGGTCACCGCAGCCTATGGATGCCTGCAACTCCAGAGGTGTCACATGCGCGTTGTCGACCCTTTTTAAATTTATACACTATTTATCTTTCTAGCTAATCTTCTTTTAAAAAATCTACCCATTTCCAGGTAGCTACCGTGGCAAGTTTCGTATCTTTTCATATACCATATTGATTCTTTTATCATCTTTATGTAAAAATCATTTCTGGTATTTATTTTTTAAAAATACGGTAATCTTTCGCATAAATAGTAAAAAAGTAAAAACTTCGCAATGTTTTTTTTATGCTTTGAGAGCTAATAACTTTTGACGAATAAATTAAACCACCAAAAAATATTCTGTCTGTACTTTATGTGGCACTCTTTAGGGGAGGCCTATGTCCAGCAGTTGACGTCCCTCAGCTGATATGATGATGATGACGATGACACGCACACGACAAATAAATATAACACCCTGTATAAATATAACACAAATAGATAAAAAATGCATGACCTAGTAAACAAATCGAGTAGAGAGGTATAAGACATATTTCTTAGGTTCTTAGGTTTCATAGATTAAATAACGAATTTCAGGGTTGTACTATGAATCCTTTTTTTTATTTCATTATAATGGATCCTACCATAAGTTCGACTTTCAATTATTTATTTACTACCTATTTATTAAAAAAATGATATCAATTACATACTAAAGTTCAATCATAATTAATGCATTTCTTAAGTCAAAATACAGTTATATTTCTTTACTGTGACCAGTATGAAGCTAGCGGGGTCATCCGAGTTCACAGTCGCTTCGTCCGCGCGGGCTTGTTCACGCACCGCCAAGACAGCGCTAAATACCTACTCTCGCAGGACTAGAGGGCTTCATTCTAGGACAGACCAGTCTATATGCTACAATCGTTAGGAGCGGACCCGGGTATGTCCTAAAACTACGACCACGATCACCGTGGGTTGGGCAGCAGCGTCCCTGAAGTACGGTAGAAATACTGCGGTCGCCAACCCGCATGCCAAGCGTGGCGATTATGGCATTAATGTTCAACAGTGGACGTCCTCGGGCTGATATCGCGGTGTTGGTGGTGGTTATGAGCGAAGGCTGTTGGAGCTGTGCCGTACACGGCGCGGTGGCTCTTTTTCGCATGATGGCGTAAAAACTGTCAACTGTCAGCTAATATCCCCGATAATCCTGTTACGTTATATTGTCTAGCCCAACAACAGCGTCCTAAGTGTATCCAATAGTTATTACTCGTAAATTCTCCTGATCCTATGTTGTGCTTACTCTAATGTATAATTACGATAATGAGAAGATAATCATTGCAATATTTGCGAATCAAACAACGAAATGACTAATGCCAATAATACTCCACAGCTGCTTTAAATAATAAAAAAAAGTTACTTTAAGAGATATAATGAGAAACACCTTCATAAGACGGAGGTGTGGAGTGAATGAAGATAAAGTGACAAAAATTGAAAAAGATATGTTAAGAAAGGTTTGGACATGTAGTGAGAATGGATGAAAGAAGATTGACAAAACAAGTGTATGAAGGAAGAGTGGATGGAAAAGTTGGAAGGGGAAATTTCGGCGAACAGGAAATCGGAACATTCTGCAGAAAGGCAAGGTAAGAGCACCCTAAATCGGCGCTCATGCACGAAGAATGTTATGAGACTTCATGAAGCGAAAGTTGTATGTCAGGACTCAGGATCGTAGCAAACGGAAATCCGTGATCTCTGCCTACCCCTCTGGGAAATATGCGTGATTAATTGATTATATGTATGTTTGTATGTATGTATGTATGTATGTATGTACCTATAGCTAGATAATAAGAATTTCTATCAAGGCTTACAAGGGAAATGTCGCAGAGCTCGAGACTGAATGAATGCATAATTTTATTTGCTTAAACATGGTTTTGAAGTTTACATAGGTACGAGTAACTATGTAGTTTCACATGTTTAGCAATACTGCTATTGCATGCAAATACTGACCTTAAAAATTAACTTTAATAATTATTATTAAAAATATTTTTAAGCTAGAAACACTATACTATATACATTAAGAAAAATCCATTATAATTGAAAAAAAATACACTAAATTACAGTATGATCCCATACATGGAAGGTACTTTCAATATGTATTGATATTTAGTAAATTACCTTTCGAGTCTATACAGGGTGAAAAAATATAAACTGTTCAAATTTTCACGGTAGATTCCTTAGCGAAAAATAAAAAGTAAGTGTTTTTTCTTTCAGTACCGTTGAGTACTAAAATATTGAGACAGAGCAGCTGAAAGATATCCTAAAAAACCATGTGTTCATGGATATCGCCGTAGTGCGTATTGTGCGGGAGGTGGTAATAACGCTCGCCCCGCCCCCACGTTGAGACGCCAAGACATACGCGTCGAAAAACTGTTTTTTTATTTAATGAAAGCTACAATGATATTATTAAAATATCATTGGAAACTAGTAAAAAAAACATAAGTTGCACATTTTCCTTCATTACCGGGACACTCCCGGTTCGTAAACATTGTTGTAAGTCACGTTCGCGATCGCGCGTCTTTACGAGAGATACAACACGGAAGTGCACGACCGGGCATCTGGAGATGCGCGTGAGACTAATTTGCAATTTTGGTCGAGGTAAGATAGGTGAGCGCGCCCCTCCCCCCGCTCCCAATTATCCACACGTTACTAATTATTTTTTCGGACAGCACATTTTATTGTAAATATATTACCTATGTTTTTTTTTTTCATAAATTGCATCTTTTATTGATACCTAATGCCTGGGAAAAATTTGAACAGTCAATAAAATTTCACCCTGTATGATGATGACAGTTATGCAATACATTTTTTTCTATAAATCCGGAAGATTATCTTGCGAGTCAATTGGCTCTTATGTCATCTTACAGAAAATTTATAAAATATGTTTAAAGGTAAAATCTACGACGAAAGAACATTATCTCTACGGTTGACGTATTAAATATTCATCCCGACCGTTTTCCCCTTGCTGTCGTGTAATTAACCTGAACGTCCTTCTTAATTTAATAAAAATTTTCATTGCCGTCAAAATCTGTGAAAATATAATTAGTGCCATAACCATGATTAATTTTAGGTTACTATATTGCTATGATTTAAGATACAAGGTACAAATCCACTACATGTTATATGTGAAAATTGTACACTAATGTGTTTTGCTCATAGGTTTTTACAAGAGAGCTAAGTTAAACAGTGTTATCATAGCCGTTGATACGAGATGCAAAGAGCTTAGACTTAACATCCATAGGACGTGGACTTTACACCAACTGTTATTTTTTACTGACGGAAAACCGACTCGTGTTTCTTCTTAAACAAACCAAACTGGGTAACCAGTTTAAAAAAATGAATGACAGAAGCGTCGTATACCCCGATCGAAACCATTTCCTTTTTCAATTTATTGATGTTTTTCTTTTTTGTAAAGAAAAAACGGAAGATTAAGTCTCTTGGTACGTACTATTCCAGACGGATATCCGGTTTCCTCATCACTGTGTATCCGCCCGGCGGGTTGTTCACAGCCGGTCCTGAGTGTTTGTGCAACTTTATATGAACAACGCATTTTGTTACTAAGTTGTTGTGTACTAAGTGGGAATTGTTTAAAGAGGACACTCCCACTTCAGAGTAGAATTCATGTATACTAAATTAAACATCATTCCCTTTAGAAAAGTTTTTAAGTACCTAACGATACATTACTAAAAAAGTGTAACTTCAGTAAGTCATTATATATTATTAGAAGGAATTTTATTTCACATTATTTATATTCGACCGAATAAAGAGATTAATTAATTCAGGTGGACATTGAACGATCGTTATAATGTTTCGTATAATTCTGAATACTTAATTATTCACTACACCAAAATTAACTTTTGCCTTCACAATGGAAGTTTGTTCACCTCTCAAAAAACATTAGACTTCCCGTGCCATTAATTACGAACAGAAGTTAAGTTGGAGCGTACAAATTACATCAGTCTTAGTTCGGGAATGTTTCCGCTATTCTTTCGCTTAATTCTAGTGTTGGGAATTCGGAACGTAAAAAATTGAGTTTGTGGATAATTCGTCTCCAGTCGGTCGATCGGCCTAATTCAAGAGATTTCATTCGCGTAATGGCTTCCATGTTTCACCTGAGTGCGTTTCCGGGAGAATTTGTTTGTAGCAAGGGACCTATCAGACTGAGACAAGAGGCAAAGTGCGACCGTACTTAAGAAATCCTTTGCGTACAAATTTGTTTTCGTTATGTTTTGGGAATACCGCATTGGATTACAAAATTTAAGGATTCACCCTTTTTGACGCAGCGGCGGGTTTTGCTGTCCATTAATAGTTAATTCAATCATCAAAAAATCAAATTGGATTTTACTATATATGGTAAATCCGAAACGTTAAAAAATCACGCACGTGAGTTTTTAAATAATGGATTTCTCTTAAGGAATCGGCAAATTGATAAAATGTTTCATTTAGGAATATACATCACGTTACTGATTTAATTTTACGAGTATCATACCACTGTCCCTGATCGAAGTTTAATTGCGAACCTGCACAAGCTGCCCAAAAACCCTAAAAAGTAAATTACATTTTAATCGAAAAAGGTTTGGAACTCCTGAGAGCTAGATTGGAGTTATAAATTCGTTGAGTACATGTTCTTTCAAGCGTCCGTTTCATTTATAATCATAATGTGAAAATGGGAGCCGAGATTAATATTGATATGGGGTGTTGGACCCGGGTATGTCCTAAAACTACGGCCAAGACCACCGGGGGATGGGCAGCAGCATCCCTGAAGATTTCACTAGTTGTGTGGGCAACTATTAGCGAGCGAGTATGAAAAAAATTTGGAAGATACAATAGCCTTGGGTGCATGTCCTAAAACTACGGGGACCTAAGTATGTCCTAAAACTACGACCAAGACCACCGGGGGATAGGCAGGGTTCCAGGAGTACGGTGGAGATACTGCGATCGCCAACCCGCATGCCAAGCGTGGCGATTATGGCATTTACCCCCCATGAAATTGGGGGAGGCCTATGTCCAGCAGTGGACGTCTTTCGGCTGATATGGTGGGGTGGTTGTCGACTTAATTGACAAAAGAATTGAGATCTAAGTGGGTGCCAAGATCTGTAGACAATTCTTAAATACATTCTGATTTCGTAAATTGAAAAGACAAGTTGTTTTTATTCTGTTACAACAATGTTTGCTATTTAAAAATATGACTTTATATTTGAATAGTCAAATTATTAAGGTATACAAAGCAAATTTTATGATCTACTAGCTTTTGCCCGCGACTCCGTCCGCGTTCAAACTCGTTATATAGTCGGCTAATAGTGTAAACCTGCTTATATCATATTAGGGAAGTTTACAGAAGAGACAAAAAATGATTAATATTAAAATATTAAAACCCGAAAAAACGGTTATACGAGGGTTGTTTGATAAGTACCCGATATGACCAGTATGTGCCTAAATTATATTAAAAGTAAGTATGCCATGTCTTTTATTGCCTATTTACTGCCAATTTAAATGGATAATATATAACTATCTACATTATATAATTTTACGTGAAATTGATTTTAAGTAAGACTCTTGATCATTGACGTGAAAATGGTAGAAATATCATATCATACCGCCACGAACCGCTAAGTATTTGATACGAAACCTGCAACTACAGCTGAAACCCACTTGGATATTTTTTTGTTGGACTTTTATCTTGCGATAAAGAATGGTTTCACTTGGGTAATATTTCATATAATAGATATCAAAAAGTATAAAAAATTACGTTTCTTTTAGAACCGGTAAAAAAATTAAATAAGAAACATGACATCGCGTAGTTTTTTCCATTGCAAGAGTTAGCTTTATTAATAAACATATTGAAAAAATAAATTTAGATTATTTTGGTTAAGGATTTTTGTATGAAAATTATTTTGTATTTTGGTTGCCGCATTTTCATACAATTGAGCGAAGAATCGAAGAGTAAATTAATCAGCAGCGTTTTTGAATGATTTAAAACTAAAACTTGGGAATAATTTAGCTTAAATTCTTAGTATTAGTGACTCTTTAATCGATCAGTATACTCAGAAATACAAAAATGGTTTATACACCAAAGATGAAATGAGTAAATGCCCATGAAGGTAGAAAATATGTAGTTTTTGGTAAATGAAGTGTTCGCTGCTATATTATGATATTAATGCAAAAATATTTTAATATTTTTTCGCGTATGTGGAAAAATAATAAATTTCAAATATTATAGATGGATATGATGTGTCCAGAACCACTTACTAATGGTAAAATCACCCATAATAATGGAACAAAGTATTTTCTTAAATCAGACGATATCATCTGTCCATACGAAAAAAGTTATAGATGACTTATATTTTTTAAATAACAGCTGTATTACCAATTCAGTAGCCTTCATCGCTTGCGTTAACCTTATAGACAATAATTATGCCCAAAATTAAAAAAAGACAGCTAAGTGGACAATAATGGCAAGCCTTAACTAGAGTAAAAAAGTTCGTAATAGAGTATTTTCATGGGTTTCACAAACGAGCCCTGATTTTTTGCCCTAATGCTAATAATAAATATTAGACTCGTTATATTGTGTAACATAATAATTATGTTTTATATAGATTTGTTACGTTTTTTGGCGTTACTTCAGATACTTATCAAACAGCCCTCGTATGTTCCCCTAATTACAAAATGAAATACAGGTAATGCGCTTTAATTATCTATTTTCTACGATGACTTTTGTAACTTAACATAAGTGGCCGCCACTCGAGAACCTTTCCGCCCTAACGGCCATCGGTTCTACTTTTTTTTAATACTACGTCGGTGGCAAACAAGTTTACGGCCCACCTGATAGTAAGCAGTCACCGTAGCCTATGGACGCCTGCAACTCCGAGGTGCCAAATGCGCGTTGCCGACCCATTAAAAAATTATACACTCCTTTCATGAAGAATCCTATTCTGTAGTTCCTCGGGATAACCTCGGCAGGGAGTTCATTCCACAACCGGAGCGTCCGAGGGAGGAAGTTCCTCTGAAACCGTACTCTGCGACCATTTATAATCTAAGGTGTGAGGATGAATGTCCTGCCAACGGCGAGCAGTGCGAAGATAGAAAGTAGCCGTGGGCATCATCATGCCCAGCAAACAAACCAAACATCATGCATCATGTCAAACATTTCTTCGGAGCACAACCCATTGTAAAAGCGATAGAACACGCACAAGGAGGCAAAGTTTCTCCTTAAACTTAACGGTTCAATATCGCTCGTGAGTTTGGGATCGTCCACGATTCGCATAGCACGTGTCTGAAGCGTAATAAGCATCCCCGGTGCTGTCATCCGCATAACAATGGATGCTGTCAATAGACAGCATGTCATTGATATGCAGCAAAAACAACGTCGGGGATAGCACAGAGCCTTGTGGGACGCCAGCGTTAATGCCATGCTTTCGGAGCAACTGCCGTCTACTACGGCTTTTATGCGTCTGCCGGACAGAAAGCTGGTGATCCATCTGCACAAAACCTCGGGCAGTCCGTACGATGGTAGCTTCGACAGAAGACCTCGGTGCCAGACCTGATCGAACGCCTTCGCTATGTCCAAGCTGACCTCTAATGCCTATCCCTGACTCTCAATGGCTGAGGCCCACCGGTGTGTAAGATACACTAGAAGGTCACCAGTCGAGCGATCGTGACGAAAACCTTACTGACAGTCGCTGATCAGATCCTGTTCCTCTAGGTATCTAAGGAGCTTTGTGTTGATGACACGCTCCATCAGCTTGGAGAGAAGAGAGGTAATAGCGATAGCGATGGTTCTGATCTTTTTAGGTACCGGGTGTACGAGGGCAGTCTTCCACGAAGATGGAAGTGGCCTTTTGCGGTAAGAGCGCGCGAAAAATCGCGTTAGGATGGGACACAACTCAAGAGCACCACCGCTGGTATGCCGTTGTTGGACATTTTTGTCTAACATAAATCTATTTAATGTTTAAGGGTACCAGGGATCTAATCAAGGATGGGAAGGGAAAATATTAAAATATAAGTAGGTAATAGTACTCGTAGCTATATCCTGTAAAAATATTATCCCCCGGCAGCAAGCTGGTATGTTCATTCTGAAATGATTACTTTGTGTTATTCTCGGTTATCTAAGTCTTATAAATAATTTTTAAATACACATAAACAACAACCTTTCATAGTGGATTAAGAAACTTATAGAACTTTGTGAACCAAGAAATAATTGCTCATTTGTTACTATAAAAATCGATTCCTAGTTTTTTTTTCACAAGTTACTGGTTTCTGTTTTTTTTTTCTTTATTTAAACACAATTACCGAGATGTATGCCAAGTAGTATCTTTCCAGGTCATCTGAAACTGGGTAAGGTTTTTGATATACAAGTCAGACAGAAAAATGTTGATTTTTGGATTAGTTAAACCTACATATATATAGCTATTTTATCAATGTTTATGAAATTAAGGATACTAATTTAGGGGGTCACAATATGTAAGCCAAATTTAGTGAGTATATGTTAAATGGATTTTGAGTTAAGGGGTCAAAAGTGACTCCAAATGATTCGTGTAATATTACGCACCAGTGCTGCTCGTCAGTTCTTTTAGCTTCAATTATTGGCTTGACACGCTCCGGTCGCTCCCACGTGTCTAAAGAACATTTAATGATTCCATAAAAATATGTTTAGTTTTTCTCGTTCAGGTCGGTAATTTTTTTATACCTACACTTTTTTTAAATTCACTTTGAATAAAAAAATATAAAATGATTAAGGCATTGAATCAATACAGCTTGTGTAAGCCTTTCTATGTAGAAGTAATAAGGATGATAGGATTCCATTATATTTAGGGTACTTACTGAGAAAAGTCAAATTAGGATGAGCGAGAGACTTAAAAGATACTGCGAGCGTACTAGATTGCAATGCAAATTACAGCGTATAGTAAAATAAGTATATGAACTCCAGCGGTCACCAACAATGGACGTAATTTCAGCGACGCCCGGACGCAACCATCGCCGGACGTGCGAGCGAATACGTAATGACCTACGATGCCCATATTTGTAATTTTATTACCAACACGCCATCCTTGTTATGGTAATGATAATTACCAAAAGTTGAAACCATGAAACCGGTCCGGATCTTTATAAAATTAATGGATACTAAATTGGGGTTTACTGTTCTAGTTGCAGGTAGACAAACGATTTTAAAAAAATGAAAACTTATTCTAACATTAAGTTTTAGTTAAAATCTAATAACAATAAAATTGGCAGACCAGAATTTGTGTAGATATAAACTTGTCATGTAACCACAGTGTAGACATTTGAATTGTTGTACCACTCTAATATTTTACGGAGTTAGGTGTGAATGATGACAGTTGACGGAATCAATATGTCTGAGACTTGCAGCTCGGACGAACAGTTGGCGTAGTCACGTTGGTTAAGTATGTTCTTCTGGTATTTTGACCCTTCTTATGACTCCTCTACATGATGTCCCATCCTGCTGGCCCACTAGGATGGGCTAGCGTTTAGAGAGGGTAGTAGTGTCGGCTTATGGCGCGGCGGGATGGCGATAGGATGGCCGCGGTGTCGGTTTTTCGGCCGCACATCAAAGGGAGTGGGCCAGCGATGGCGGTACGTATTTACACGTGGCCCATTCCGCAGAGCGCGGTCGACCGCGGTTGAGTGTGGACGTTCGTGCTGTGTATTTTTTTAATCGAAAATGATGTGTACGTGTCTTCAACACGAAACAATAAAGTTTTTGGAATTATATCGGGGAGAAAGCGTAATATGGAACCCCAAACATAAAAATCACAAGGATAAAAATCGGCCAAGAGCATGTCAGGCGATGATCAGTGTAGGGTTCCACCACCACCATATCAATCAAGGGACGTCGCCTGGACATAGGCCTCCCCCAAATTCACGGGGGGTATATGCCATAATCGCCACGCTTGGCATGCGGGTTGGCGATAGCAGTATCTCCACCGCACTCCAGGGATGCTGCTGCCCATCCCCCGGTGGTGTAGGGTTCCGTAGTTGCCCAATGAATGAAAAACTGCTTAACTGATCATGTCTGCTATAGTTTTCATTGAAAATCTAAATTAAGCTTTACTTTCATGATTTTTTTCATTTTTACTTTCATATTTTTGGACCCATACTTCAAAAGTTATAGAGGGGAGGACACCTTTTTTTCTTTTGGAGCGAATATTTCCGAAAGTATTTACTTTATCAAAAAAAAATTGATGAAGGCCTCTATTCATTTTGAAAGACCTAACCAACAACATCCTACACCATAGGGTTGAAGCAAAATAAAAATATCATCCCCACTTTACGTGTAGGGGAGGTACCCTTAAAAAATGTATTTTTAGATTCTATTTTACGACTTTGTCAGTTTTATTGATTTATAAATTCACACCGAAATGCAGCACAAAAATCACAAAGCACAGACAGACAGACGTACAGACAGACAGACAGACAGAAGGACATGGGAAACTATAAGCGTTCCTAGTTAACTAAGGAACCCTAAAAATAACGCTAACGCTTCGACGTCCATCTCGCAAAACGATTCAATCACAACTAAATGTTGCCATCGTATAGTAGCGTTCAACCATCGCATGGCCATAGCGCTGGGCCCATAGGATGGGCCATCATGTAGAGGTGCCATTAAGAGCTATCTGACTGGGGATAAACTAGACTAATGCAAAACATTATTGAAGCAAAAAAGCCTTTTCCATTGCACTGGAATGAAGGTAATATGCTACAAAAACATTGATGTATTCAGAAAGAACTTTGTAGAAAACTTTCGATATTATTTGCATTTGAAAGGGGTAGCGCCAACTACCTCGCGGACTGAAACCCAAAAAGGAATTTGAATGTAGATGCAAGATTTCGTTGCGATTGTCTTAAAGTTCTGTGAAAGGACTGTGTTGCAAACATTGAGCCAATTTACATCAGCTAAGTGTAGTAAGTAAGTCAAATGGCTTTACATACAGCAGCAAATCCCATAGTACTCCGATCCAACATTGTTTACCTAAACCGCTGAATGTTACATAAAATGAAAGGCCCATCGTAATCAAGGCAATTCCGGCACGGTCTCCCTTGACAGATCTCTGAATGAGCAGTTTGGATATAAAGGCAAACATAAACATTAATATTGTATTCACGGAAGCACAAGACCACTCTAAAGTTAACATTTTTAAGAGCACTGTTGGTATTAGCAGTATTAGATTGCAAGAGTTTGAATAAACTTAGCACGAATGAAATGATGGTGTGAATGAAAGTATTAAATAATAGCGTTCTAAACGTCTACATTAATAACACAGTATTACTATTTTATTGCGTTTGTAATTCCGTAGTCATATAGTCATCGATGACTCAGTGGTTTTCTTGGTATGTAGTGGAATGCGCCTACGAGCACAGCAACGAGCGGGTTCTTGGTACCTATCGAATTTGAAAATATTCTTGAACATGCTCGGAAGTAATCCCATGTATGTGAATACTGTAATGTACACAAAACACAGGTTAAATAGAAACAAATTCGGCTTTATCGGTACAAAGGCAAATTTAAAGAATTGACTGAAACAGGGATACCTATAAGGAATCTCTTTCAGTTAACCTTTGAGCAATTGAGTGGAACACAGGACCCAAAATGATAGACTGACTAGCACGTGTACGAAACTACGAGACCAATTTTTATGCAGTTTTCATGAACACGTAGATAAATTTGCGCTGCGGCAAATCTTTAATTTAGTAATGTTTCGTTTACAATAAAAACGATACAACCATTTATTCCGTTTTCCTAGCATACATAGGTCACCAAACAGTTGACACGTCTAGTATTAAAAATTTCGTAGTCTCGAGACAGAAGTATGGTCTCTATTGGGTAACTACGAGCAGTGCATTGTTGTAAGTATTCTAGTAAATTGCGAGTTCAATCCACTGTACCTCTAGTTACTTTTTTTAGCTTTTTTATTACTTTAGTTGATATTTTTCGTGAATTTTAAATGACTCCTTGACCATTTTGATGGTTTTGACCCTTACACTATTCTTGGTAGTACATTAATTATATAAGAATCTGGACACGCGGCAGGCTGTTCAGCCAAGTTCAAAGAGAAAGGAACTGGGGACGCAACAGCTGTGTATTACACGAACCACTACGAGCTACTTTTAATCCCATCGCAACTCAAAACCTATATAACCTACCTAAGAGCTGAAAGTGGGGCAATTTGGAGTTGGGATTCGGAACCGCCGGGGCCAACTACTAGCTGGTTTCTTGGAGAAGGAGGGACTCTACATCATGAACTCCTTCTTCAAGAAACGCGAGCACAGGAAGTGAACCTGGATGAGTCCCGACGGTGCAACAAAAAACGAGATTGACTTCATCATGTCGACGAAGAGGCATATATTCAATGATGTCTCTGTGATCAATTCGTTTAAAACCGGAAGTGATCATCGTCTGGTAAGAGGCACATCTAAATATATAAAACAAGAAACTGACTGACTGACACATCAACGCACAGGCCAAACCGCTGGTCCTAGAGATTCTAAATTTGGCACGTAGGTTCCTTATATGGTAATAAGAAAGGATTTTTCAAAATTCAACCCCTAAGGGGGTGAAATGGGGGTCCGAAGTTTGTATGGGAAAACAAGATTAGTTAGACTATTTTAATCGAAAGTTCACAGGAGTATTTCTAACGATAAATGGAGTAAACACGTGTTTCAGGTTTTTTGAGAAATCAACCCCTAAAAGGGGGAAATCGACATGGGTATTTTGTTTTATGGTTTATCGGGTCGCTGATAACGAAAACCACAATGATTTTAAAATCCCACGTGGAGGACGTGAAATACCATCCCCCCTGTTGGGGTGCGTGGGACGTTAATTACGAAAATGGCATCGATTTTGAAATTTAATATTGTGGACATGAAAAGTTTTGAAAGTTTGCGCCAAATTGCAAGAAATGACTGACTGACTGAGTGACATATCAAAGCACAACCCAAACTGCTGGTTCTCGAGATACCAAATTTAGTATGTAGGTTCCATATAAGGTCTAAAGGTGCATTAAGAAAGAATTTTTCAAAATTCAACCCCTAAGGGGGTGAAATGAGGGTCTGAATTTTGTATGGGGAATCAAGATTAGTTGGACTATTTTATTCGAAACTTCACACGAGTATTTCTAACGATAAATGAGTAAACATGTGTTTCAGGTTTTTTGAGACATCAACCCCTAAGAGGGGGAAATGTGGTGACTAATTCTGAAAATCGATATGGATATTATTTCTATGGTTTATCGGGTCACTGATTATGAAAACAACAATGATTTTAAAAACCCACGTGGAGGACGTGAAACACCATCCCCTCTGTTGGGGTGCGAGGGAATTGGAATGTCTAAATATGAATATGGGTGACGTTTTTATGGTTTTTTGGGTCGTTAATTTCGGAAATGGCAATGATTTTAAAATTTAGTATTGCGGATATAAAAACTTTTTAAAGTTTGTGCTAAATTGCAAGAAGAAACTGACTGACTGAGTGAGTGACATATCAGCCCAAACTGCTGGTTTGAGAGATACCAAATTTGGCATGTAGGTTCCTTATAAGGTCTAAAGGTGCATGACGTGCCGTGAGTACCCTATGAAGATACGACCTTTTTTGATTAAATGTATTGTAAGTGGTTTTATTAATCAGTGCCGTCCGATACGATTTCGATAAAAATCGATATTTGAGCGTCCGAGAGGACTCTTAATAGGAATCCGAGGAACCTAAACTTTGAATAAAGTAACGGCCATATCGATCTTCTTCATTACCGTCCTGATTTCGTTCAAAATCGATATCGAGCGTCTGAGAGGTCCCCTATACGACTCCGAGGTAAAATTTGTAAAAAGTGGCGGCCATATTGCTTTACTTCATTTCCGTCCCGATTTCGTTCAAAATCGATATCTGAGCGTCCGAGAGGTCTCTTCATACGAATCCGAGGTAAACTTTGGCACTCCATACATGCCAGGGATTGTAAAAAAAAGTTAAAGTTACTATATATAGGCGTATGGGGTATCTATGGATTGGCTTTTAAAAACGACATAGAGGTTTCTATATTTTTTTCCATTTAAATCAACCTTTAGATTAGTATTACATACTAGCAGCCCGGCCCATACAAATAATTAAGAAATAATTACTCTATCATCAATATGGTTCGCAGCGCACGCGATATAAAAAATATTTTAGGTTTTTTTTTACACCTTGGGTTACATTAATGGAGTTTTGGTAAGAATCCTTAAGTTTTTGAAAATATAATGTACCCCATGTCAATGTCACCCAAGAATAGTGTAGCTTCCCAACACTGAAATAATTTTTCAAATCCTGTAGTTTCGGAGTCATTCAATGCAGACAAATAATCAAATCTTCCCTTTTTTATAATATTAGTATAAATTAGCTGTCTAAACGTAAAAAATGTGTCCCTCACTGTAATTTCCAAACTATGAAGTTTAAGATTCTGAAAAAGATTGAGATGGTGCATATTAATAAATACTTTCAGCGACTTTTGGTTACAATAAGATAAGTTTATCATTTTTTAAAATATCGTTGAAAAACAGTCTTGCCCAAACAAAAGGACTTAAGTGCCGTGATTTTCCTATAGTGGTTTAAATGTGGACAAGTAGGCGTCGGCACGGAACCCTGCTTTGTGCGTGATCCGACAGGCACTTGGCCAGTTAAATTTAATATTATGGACATGAAAATTCTTGATAGTTTGTGCCAAATTTCAATTCAATCGGTCCAGTAGTTTTAGAGCAAATCGGTTGTAACAGACGGACTGACAGACAGCCACACGTGAATTGGGAATAAGGGTCTCTTTTTGCTTTTGTGGTACGGAATGAGCCCCGCGTATCGTTACAGATTTTTGGGTATGATGTGATAGCTTTAGAGGGGTTAGTTAGGAATAACTATGATTCATTTACAGATGAACAAAAGTCAGTATACGAGCAAATATTAAGGAGTGCGAATGGAAGTGAGGCCAAATTTTCTTTTTGGATGCTCCAATGGGAACTGACAAAATCTACCTATTAAATTTAATTTTAGGAAAAATAAGGGTTATTATAATATCACGATATTGAATTAGCCGTATTTCTGTACTTCAAAGGACCAGAGTTTATGACCGCTGCTTGGTCGTTATCATAGACGTTCTAATTGGTGTTACTGTAGTACACAGATACTTTTACTAAGGGCCATTTAAGACATGCTTTTATTTCATAGGCCCTTGCCCCTTCGGCCTCTCGGAAATGTATGATAATAGTTTACGATCCTTATTTTTGCTAAAATCAATGAAATTCAACAGTTTGCCGGTTCTCAGAATGTATAATGACTTTTAATCTGTTCATCTGTTAATGAATCACAATCACCAAACTTCGTATACCGAAACCCCCAGAATGTAACAACTACTTATCTAGAAACCTCATCTAAATCGGTTCAGCCAAACGCGAGATAATCGTGGACAAACATACATACATACATACCTACATACGTACATCCATACATACGGGTCAAACAGAGAACCTCTTTTTTGTAGACGGTTAAAAATTACGCTTAAAGCCGAGACACACCGAATGCGTGCGCAACACGTGCGCTCGCGCGTGTGCGTGGCGTGCGCGTTGTATCGTATGAAATGTCATAGTAGATGACACACCTTTTGCGTGGCGTGCAAGCGTGCTGCCTTTAGCACGCGGGCGAAGCCGCAGGCAAACGCTAGTTGAATATATGCGTCAAGCTAGAGCGCTCTCGACTGATGAGGTCCACGCTCCGTCCAGTAGCAGTCCAAATCCAAAACCCCGAGAGCTTTCAGCTAAAACTCCAAAACCGTTTCGATTATCTAGGCGACGATGTGGACGAATTCAACGACGGGTTTGTGGAAGCTGTCCATAGCATTGGGTCTAAGTTCTTTAAGGCCCAACGAACTCACAGAGCCAAAAGGTTCTCTATCTCCACTCAGAGGCTCATCGACGAAAGGAATGAGATGATTCTGCGGTCTTCAGCGGATGCGACATTATACAGGCAGCTCAATAAACAGATCTCTAAGTCCCTTACCCGCGATCTGCGCCAATTCAATACAAATCGTACTGAAGAGGCCATCGAGCAGAATAAGGGCTCTAAAGTTTTCTCAAGAGATCTGTCTATTGGGCAGAGCCAGCTCGCTAGATTAAAAACTGAAGATGGTAGAATCGTTCGTCCAAACCTGAGCTTTTGAGTGAGATAGAGTGCCTTTATGGACAGATATACACGTCAACTAGCAGACCCGAAGTTGGTCTGGCGGAAGACCCTAGAGCTAGATTAACCCGGCACTATACCGAAAATATCCCGGACATCAGTCTGTACGAGATTAGAATGGCTCTTAAGCAGCTGAGGAACAACAAGGCATCTGGTGAAGACGGAATTACAGCTGAACTCCTGAAGGCGGGTGGAAAACCAGTCCTTAGGGCCCTTCAGAAGTTGTTCGACTCCGTCTTACTGGAAGAGTAAACTCCAAAGGCATGGAAAGGCATGGGTGTGGTGGTACTGTTCTTCAAAAAGGGTGACAACGCCTTACTGAAGAACTACCGACCCATCTCACTTCTGAGCCATGCCTATAAGCTGCTTTTAAGAGTCCTTACGAACCGTCTCGCACGCAGAATAGATGACTTCCAGCCTTCCAAACAAGCCGGTTTCCGAAGAGGCTTTAGCACCGTAGACCACATCCATACGCTCCGTCAGGTTATACAGAAGACTGAGGAGTATAACCTGCCCCTCTGTTTAGCGTTGGTGGACTACGAGAAAGCCTTCGATGCGACTGAAACGTGGGCTGTACTGCCATCTCTCCAACGGTGCCAAGTGGACTACCTCTATATCGAAGTGCTGAAGAACTCAAAGCCTATTCCGTTGCAGCGGGGAGTCAGGCAAGGAGATGTTATTTCTCCTAAACTGTTCTCCGCTGTACTGGAGGATGTTTTCAAGACTCTGGACTGGAGAAGGATAGTGTAGACGACAGATTCTACCCGCCCCTAATGTACCTAGCACGTAATTTAGAAACAAATAAAGATAAGACGTTAGCTAGGTAAATTTTAGAGTAACCCTGTTATTTAAAATGGAATATTTAAGAAATATTGTCATATTTACGTAAATATTAGAACCTTGTCGCACTAAGCGGAAGGAATAACTCTTTAGGGCGAGTTTATTCATTTCAGCAAGTATTATGACACAATCCGAGTGATTGCGCAATAATGCTTGGAAATTTCCATACGCTATAAAATGAAAGATTGCGTAATAGTGTAAAATGTATCGATCGTAGATCGAAATTACGCTATGAAAATGGCATGTTTTGTGAGCTAATTCACAAACAGTTTCCTCTGAGAGAAAGAGGTTTTTATTATATAAAGTACGCGCTGAGGCGCATATTACAAGCCCTGTTTGAATCACAGGCACTAAGAAATGGTCGCGCATTTCTTAAGATTGAATCAATTTAGAATAGTCGTTTTTACACAACGTTTTTCCCTCTCAGCGCCAATATTGGGTAGACGCTGTCCAAGTATAAAGGGTCACGTGTGACCACACCGAACGCCGACTCGATGAGTCTTAGTACAGGCCAGTGAGATAATCACAGCCTCCGCAATCCGCGGAAAACCGCGAAATTTGTAAGAATCCCTATTTATACTCGGACAGCGCCTCGTAGCGGGCACAAATTCAGGGTGCTCACCTTACGGTCAGCCATTGCGAAAGATAAGAGGTGAGTTCGCAACGTACTTCACTCAGTACCGAAGAGACACTCCAAGGAAGAAACCCAGAACAAGAAAGAAAAGCGCGTTGGGAACTCAGCTCAGGAAAAGTTTAGGAATCTAGACATTGTGTCCTAGATTTAGATAAAATCAGTGTTAAAGTCATTATAAATAAGTAAATTAATTATAAACAGTGTTAACATCAAAATACGTTTTAATAAGAACATAACCTGTGATAAACAATATAAACCATTTACAATTCGTCCGAACTCTTTTACTTGTTACGAATCATAAGAAAAAGCAGAACCAAGGTGGCACCAAAATTAGAGTAGAGTCAGTCACTGTTATTTTAGAGAGGAACAGTCATTTGTATACAGTCCACTTTAAACATTTATATTTTTGGGCCTAATCAATCCGGATTAGTGCATCATTTACAGATAGGCATTAACATAAACGGCAACTACCTCACTCACCTTCGGTTTGCTGACGATATAGTAGTCTTGGCTGAGACCATGGAGGATTTAAGTACAATGCTCAATGACCTCAGTAAAGCCTCCGAGCGAGTTGGTCTAAGAATGAACATGGACAAGACGAAGATCATGTCAAATGCCCATGTCGCACCAACTCCCTTAACAATCGGACACTTTACGACCGAAGTTGTAGACGATTACATATACCTAGAACAGACTGTCCAGTTAGGTAGGTCCAACTTCGAGAAAGAGGTTAATCGTCGAATCCGACTCGGCTGGGCAGCGTTCGGGAAGCTACGGCACATCTTTTCGTCTAATATTCCGCAGTGTCTAAAGACGAAAGTCTTTGACCAGTGTGTGTTGCCAGTGATGACATATGGCACTGAAACGTGGTCGCTTACTATGGGCTTAATAAGAAGGCTCAAAGTTATCCAAAGAGCAATGGAGAGAGCTATGTTGGGAGTTTCTCTGCGTAATCGCATCAGGAATGAAGCTATCCGCAGCAGATGGATCAAAGTTATCAGAGTCAAGCTTCTAACTCTACACGCACTAACTCTCCGAACTTTACAAACTCTACACCTTAGTCAAAATATGTGGCTTGTTCGTTCATCATCATCGTGTCAGCCGGAGGACGTCGACTGCTAAAGGCATAAACAAAGATAGGCCTCTCCCAAAGACTTCCACAATAATCCGTTCTGCGCCACCCGTATTCAATGCAATATTCCGCAGAGTCTCAAGTCGAGATTCTTTGACCAGTGTGTGTTGTCAGTGATGACATATAGCTCTCAAACGTGGTCGCTTACTATGGGTCTTATAAGTAGGCTCAAAGTCACCCAAAGAGTAACGGAGAGGGCTATGTTGGGAGTTTCTCTGCGTGATCGCATCAGTAATTAAACTATCCGCAGCAGTATCAAAGTGACCGATATAGCCCTCCGAATCGCTAAACTTAGCGACAGTGAGCAGTGCACATAGCACGTAGAACCGATAACGTTTATTATTCAGAAAAAAATTACTATTGCATTTTTTATTTCTTCGCACAATAAAGTTAAACATTGAATAATACGCACGCGCAAGGATAATTTTTGCGATTACGCACAAAAATTACAAATGTGTCGCCAGTTTAAGCTTGTATATTTTGTAGGTCATGATAACCGAAGAGGATCGAAGCCACCGACGGCACTCTAGGGTCACATGAACCGACTCCAATTTGTAATAAACACCCGTGACTAATCTAGAATATTTTATTTTGAGCCGGTTCGATTGGATCACGTTTTAGTTGTAGGTCTCGAGATTCGTTCTTAAAGATTTTGGACAGTAAAATATTACATAAGCTCGTGCAAATAAAAAATAATATACGTTTTTAATACATAAGCGCTCATTGGAAGATTCTTAGAATTTTGAATTTAATATTGTTGTGCGCTTTGAAGCACTTCAAAGCGGTGCTCAAACGATTAAAACACTTTCTTAATTATTGTTAATAGTTTAATAAGGATAGTTTTTGTTACAAGGAGTCGATATACGTTGATATTAATTTTAAATTTTCCGAGAACCCAAGAGTCAATTCCAATTTCCGATTCAAGATTAGTGGATAGTCTCACAGATCTATTCCATAACTTGATGGTAAGAATCACTCATTGAAACCTAGAAACGTCAAACACAATAACATATTCTACACTGAGAAGCTTCGATGTATTATAGCTACATATTCTAAACACTAATTCTATTTATTTAAGAATTTAAACTCGTAACTGCCTATCGAAGCCAGTCCAGGAATCTCTAGTAAGACGGTTCTAGGAACCCTAGGAAAACTCTTTTATCTAGTTTTAGACACTCAGTTATGTTCTTAAATAACAAACATCAATAAATTTTGAAGTTCTGTTATAATAGCATTTTAAAAATTATGAGAATTTATAAAGAATTATAGGAAAATATTCTAGAATGGATGGGCAGCAGTATCCCTGGAGTGCGGTGGAGACACTGCGATCGCCAACCCGCATGCCAAGCGTGGCGATTATGGCAATTACCCCCTATGACAGATACAAACAGGCCACGGCCCCGTGGTTCCGGCGACCCCCAGTGCCCTGGCTTTGGTAGCGGCCAGGGTACTAGCGGGGTCAGGGGTGCGAAGAATCTCCGGCAAAGATCCGGCTACCACCACCGACGACTTCTGGCCCTGGCAACAGTCCAGACACACGAACACTGCAGACCGACGAAAAGGTAGCGGAACTGGAGGAAGGATTGAGCAAGTTGCGTTGGGATATCGTAGGGTTATCTGAAGTCCGAAGAGAGGGGGAGGACACGATAACCGGCAAGAGAGATGGTGAAGAACTGAGAGTGGGGAAATTTGGAGTTGTAAGTCGGAACCACCGGGGCCAACTACTGGCTGGTTTCTTGGAGAAGGAGGGACTCTACATGATGAACTCCTTCTTCAAGAAACGCGAGCACAGGAAGTGGACCTGGATGAGTCCCGACGGTGCAGCAAAAAACGAGATTGACTTCATCATGTCGACGAAGAGGATTAACCCGGCACTATACCGAAGATATCCCGAACATCAGCCTGTACGAGATTAGAATGGCTCTTAAACAGCTTAAGAACAGTAAGGCACCCGGTGAAGACGGAATTACAGCGGAACTCCTGAAGGCGGGTAGAAAACCGGTCCTTGGGGCCCTTCAGAAGTTGTTCAATTCCGTCTTACTGGAAGGGAAAACTCCAAAGGCATGGAACAGAGGTGTGGTGGTCCTGTTCTTCAAAAAGGGTGACAACTCCTTACTGAAGAACTACCGACCCATCTCACTTCTGAGCCATGTCTATAAGCTGTTTTCAAGAGTCATTACGAACCGTCTCACACGCAGGCTAAATGACTTCCAGCCTCCCGAACAAGCCGGTTTCCGAAGAGGCTTTAGCACCGTAGACGACATCCATACGCTCCGTCAGGTTATACAGAAGACTGAGGAGTATAACTTGCCCCTCTGTTTAGCGTTCGTGGACTACGAGAAAGCCTTCGATTCGATCGAAACCTGGGCTGTACTGTACTACAATCTCTCCAGCGGTGCCAAGTGGACTACCGCTATATCGAAGTGCTGAAGTGTTTGTACGAGAACGCCACTATGTCAGTCCAACTCCAGGACCAGAGCCCGAAGCCTATCCCATTGGAGCGGGGAGTCAGGCACTTCACTCAGTACCGAAGAGACACTCCAAGGAAGAAACCCAGAACAAGAAAGAAAAGCGCGTTGGGAACTCAGCTCAGGAAAAGTTTAGGAATCTAGACATTGTGTCCTAGATTTAGATAAAATCAGTGTTAAAGTCATTATAAATAAGTAAATTAATTATAAACAGTGTTAACTTCAAAATACGTTTTAATAAGAACATAACCTGTGATAAACAAACCATTTACAATTCGTCCGAACTCTTTTACTTGTTACGAATCATAAGAAAAAGCAGAACCAAGGTGGCACCAAAATTAGAGTAGAGTCAGTCACTGTTATTTTAGAGAGGAACAGTCATTTGTATACAGTCCACTTTAAACATTTATATTTTTGGGCCTAATCAATCCGGATTAGTGCATCATTTACAGATAGGCATTAACATAAACGGCAACTACCTCACTCACCTTCGGTTTGCTGACGATATAGTAGTCTTGGCTGAGACCATGGAAGATTTAAGTACAATGCTCGATGACCTCAGTAAAGCCTCCGAGCGAGTTGATCTAAGGATGAACATGGACAAGACGAAGATCATGTCAAATGCCCATGTCGCACCAACTCAACGTAACAATCGGACACTTTACGCTCGAAGTCGTAGACGATTACATATACCTAAGACAGACTGTCCAGTTAGGTAGGTGCAACTTCGAGAAAGAGGTTAATCGTCGAATTCGACTCGGCTGGGCAGCGTTCGGGAAGCTACGGCACATCTTTTCGTCCAATATTCCGCAGTGTCTCAAGACGAAAGTCTTTGAGCAGTGTGTGTTACCAGTGATGACATATGGTACTGAAACGTGGTCACTTACTATGGGCCTCATAAGAAGCCTCAAAGTCACCCAAAGGGCAATGGAGAGAGCTATGTTGGGAGTTTCTCTGCGTGATCGCATCAGAAATGAGGCCATCCGCAGCAGAACGAGAGTGACCGATATAGCCCTCCGAATCGCTAAACTTAAGTGGCAGTGGGCGGGCACGTAGCACGTAGAACCGATGGCCGTTGGGGCGGAAAGGTTCTCGAGTGGCGACCACGTACCGGAGGGCGTAGCGTGGGCAGGCCCCCCACACGGTGGACTGATGACCTGGTGAAGGTCGCGAGTGTCCGCTGGATGCGGGTGGCGCAGGACCGGTCATTGTGGAAGTCTTTGGGGAGGCCTATGTCCAGCAGTGGACGTCTTTCGGCTGACATGATGATGATGATGAGGATTCTAAAATGCCTACGCGACCGCTCCGCCAAAACCCCAAGCTAAGACTGCGTCAAAATACCAAAAATCACAGACTTCACGCTTATTCTAAATTGTATTTGAGTTTTATCCCATTAACCAGTAATATACAACAAATAACATTTTGAAGGACATACAATGCAACTACATAATAGGCTGTCAAACAGTATAATAGCCAGTGATAGGAATAGGCAGAGTATAAATATCTAAACTTGGCAGAACAAAGTCATAAGCTGGAGACTTCCTTACGGCTACATTTTTAAAACAACCAATAAGATAAACGGATTATTACATATTTATTTTTTGTACCTTTGTTTACGGACATATATATTTCTTAAATCTAAATACAAATAATATCGGGACTTAATCTACAAATACAAAATTATGTTTCGTCGGTATCTGGATCATATTCATGATCATGAGCGTATTGGAAACTTAAGTAATTTATACACTTTCGAAGGGCTGTACTTTATCTAGCATAGCTGCAAATGCTCGTCTAAATCAACACGTACAAACTTGCAAAAGGTTACAAATCACCATTTTTAAGGGACAATGTTCTACCCCAACTTACAACAGTTTTCCTAAATTCTGTAGTAATTAACAACTGAACTGATGACTGATTATGGCATTTACCCCCCATGAAATTGGGGGAGGCCTATGTCCAGCAGTGGACGTCCTAGGGCTGATGTGGTGGTGTGGTGGTAACAACTGCAGCAAGTATAACAGGTACAATTTTCACATATTTACGATTTAACCCTTTGCAAGTTAGCACGTGTTGATTTACATACAGTACAGTAAGTATTGATGTAGGTTTAATACATTACACGGTCAAGTTATGAACATAGACAAGTGGTCCAATAATTAAGGTTCGCGACCGTTGATATGAGCCTTTAATTTTATTACATTTTATTATACAAACAAAAGCTTAAAAAACGTATAATAATATATTATCTTACCTTGAAACTTGGTAGTCTTGCAGTATCTGTGGTGTTTTGTGTATCCAGTAATCACCAAATCCAATCAAAGCAAAGTAAGTGTCCAAATTCAGGCCAGGTAATCAGGTATAGCAGGTGAAATTCCAGTAAACAAGCCAACGCTTTGTACTGTCAACTTATTATTTAACCCATAAAAAACAAAATAAAAAAATAAAAAACTCGACTGCGTTATAAAATGTCTTTAGTGACATTTGGACAATTAAGACGAATCGATTGACGTAAGAATCATCAAAATCGGCCGACGCGTTTGGTTTCTAGAGTGCCACAGAAGAACAAAATATACAAACATAGACTGTTAAATACATTACCCTCCTTTGCGTCGCGCAGTCGGGTAAAAAGAGTAGCAGCGACAAGTGATTACGACGTCAGCTTTCTCTTTTACACGGTAACAATAGAAACCACAAGCAATACAATAGATAAGACTACTATTATGTCTATCTCTTTCACTTAAACACAATACGTGAACTGGTGTAATACATAAAAAAATAATGTTATATTTTTACTAAACTAGTAAAACTTGTATTGTTGTTGTTGCTACTGACTCTTAAATACCTTTGGGATAAAATAATGTTTTTATTTTACCGACTTTTAAATCCGGAAAAATATGTTATCGCAAGGAAGTCTCCACTTCATGACTTTGTTCTGCTAAGTTTAGGTATTTATACTCTTCCTATTCCTATCACTGATAATAGCTCAATCATATGTCAGAGTGAGTGACATGTTATTGCAGTTTCAGTCCATCATTAATAGAAATAAAACCAAAGGATAATTTATAGTGGAATATTGTACATATTCATATGAACGGGCAGGACGTCCAGTTACAGGTTACATTGATCGTCTTTGTTGTCTAGTATGGGATGCTTTGAAATTGATTTCATGTCTATATCTTCGAACCGCGGAATTTTAGTAATAATTTCACACGTAGATTGCTCA
The DNA here is from genome assembly GCA_905163555.1 of Notocelia uddmanniana. Classification (NCBI taxonomy): domain Eukaryota; kingdom Metazoa; phylum Arthropoda; class Insecta; order Lepidoptera; family Tortricidae; genus Notocelia; species Notocelia uddmanniana. Next base: position 18,423,500 of record LR991054.1, on the reverse strand, counting down.
CTATGTTAATATGCATAACACAAACATTTTAACGGTGCTTTTTTCCAAAAAAAAAACTGGCAATACCAAAGGAATTCCTTATCTCCATCTCGACCTCGGAATAGTGCAGACTATAAAGTATCGACATTTCCACTGAAGTATCTCATGGAGCCCAAACAAATTCCAATGTGACTTCTTACGGAGGGTTCGAACGACGATCCCTATCGACTTATTATACAAATGGCCGATATCTGGGTAAAAGTAACAATATCTTACCATGGAAAATTATGGGTCAATAGTGTTGCGGTCTCTTGGCTCAACCAAGCAATAAAATCTGTCTGTTATTGTACGAACAGGAATTATAGTAGTTTGGTAAAAAATATTGACTTGTTTTTAGGTGTTCTGTAGTGACGTTACAATGTATCTTTGTGGCATTACACTTGATTTCTGCCCGTAATTCCGATAAATACTATTTAACATTAAGTCCGTCATTTGAAAATTTCTGTTATGTGCAATAAAGCAAAAAAATACTGGGTACGAAATTGTATTTTATACATTTTGCATATAGCATAGTTGCATAATTAGTTAAGATATTCCACTAATTATTTTAAGTAATTACTGATTTCATGATTGTGGATGGCTAACTACTACAGTGAACTTATATATAACATCAGGACATTAAATTGTCAGAATCGTTGAAACCCTGTGGGTTTTTGTGTATGACCTGCATGTCCAGTTGGGCATGCAGCGGAGCAGATAGTGCAGTGTTCATGTTAAACCTATGATAAAACGTTGGTCCCGAAGCACATTTCGATTCGAGTGGACACAAAGGTCATATATTTTTATAACTGAATCCGATATATCTCTACGAATATGTCAAGTAAACTGTTTATCATCCTCATCATCATATCAGCCGAAAGACGACCACTGCTGGACAAAGGCCTCCCCCAAGTATCTTCACAATGACCGGTCTTGCGCCGCCTTCATCCAACTACAACAACGGTAAACTATTGTGTGTCGCTAAACTTGAAGAAGATAAAGTCGTTGTGAGATAGCTTGCCTACCTAAACTGCCAATAATTCTAAAAACAACCAATAAAGTAGTTCGTTTCAGAATTAGTAACGTGTAAGCTATCCCTATCTAATTAAGCACATTATGACTGGACGTGGCCAAATTGCGCCAGTTCAATTAGTGTTAATTGTCATCTGACGTAGCTGTGGCACATACCTTACATAACAGCTGCCATTCTATGGTAGGCAATTTGAGGTCGAGTTGATGAATCTTGGAATTATAGACGCATAATATTTTACGTCCGTAATTTGTAAATTACAACACAATTGCTACGGAGTTTATAATTATACAAATCATTCAAATCTCATAATATCTCATTTCAATCATATGATATTAATTGAGTAAACGTTACAAATAATAGTATACATCTATATTAATAATTTCGTGCAGGGGTACGGTAGACCCAAACGAGACCTGTCTCAAATTGAAGAACGTATAAAAATAATGATTTCGAGTTGAACATATGTATCCGCAAAATTCGGATTGCCGCGTATTTTGCATTAAAAAGTGTTAATTTTATGACAAAAGGTCGGCCATATTAAATTCGTTGGTTGACAGCGTCGGGTTGGGTACGTTCGGAAATTGTAAACTATGTTTGCGTCCGGTGTGTTTGCCAGGTTGCCGGGCTGCGTTCTGGGTGATGGGCCATCATCGCCCATTGTGTAAATTCGGCTAGCCGCGTCTGCAGCGTTTTGTTTTTGTAGTTTTCAAGCGTTCTATACACCTATCAGCCTAGCTAGTACGATAACTTATACCGTCACGTTATATGGGCGAAATGTATTAAAACGTCACATAAAACGTAACGGTATAATCTATCGTGCTAGCTAGGCTGATTGTCACAACAACCGCCTTCAAAGGGAATGTATGGGGCCTGTTACATGGTTATTATTATCACGTGATACATTCATATCACGATAAGTATCACGTGAATATTGAAGCAGAATCCATACAAATTTGAAAACTGCGATAATATTGACACCCCTGTATTGTGATAATATTAATCGTGTAAAGAACACCACTTGAATGTTTGCTGAGTCTGTCCGCCATCTTAAAGCTGCGTCCCTATTTTGTTGTGGCAAACTACTAGGTGACTTATGGCTTTTAAACGTCTTGCAAAATTCTATCCCTATCTCGCTCTATCTTATAACTTAGTGGTACTGGGGGTCTACTCCGAAATTAGAAATCTGAACTTCGTATGGTGCCGTCCCTTTCACTCATATAGTCTATGACAGGAGTGTGAAAGGGATGGCACCATACGAAGTTAGGATTTTGAATTTCGGAGTAGACCCCCAGCTCATGCCGTTCGCCGCGCTAGGACGTTAGAGGCGCTACCGCGAACCGAAAACGAAGTATCTGCCTCTCTCTCGCACATGTATATTCGAACGACAGAGAGGAAGATAGTTAGTTTTTGGTTCGCGGTAGGCCCTCAGGCGTCAACTTTAAAACGAATAGGGTATTTTACTATAAGAGAAATAAAATTCAAAATGTAATAAAAACCAGCCGAGTGCGTCGGAGTTCGGAGTCGCACACTGAGGGTTCCGTACAACTAAAAAACAAATGTGATTTATCAATATATTGATATTTTTCGTAAAATATACTTCATAATAAACATTATCACCTAATTTCAAGTTCATAGGTCGATGGGAAGTTAAAAAATTATATGTGTGACAGACAGTACACGGAATGTTCTTTGACTTCCTTCGACCGTCCGCCGCGCTCGGACTAAGGTGCTACCAACCGAAAACTAAATATATATGCCTCTCTGTCGCACTTGCATATTCGAGCGCGGAGAGGGAAATACTTCGATTTCAGATCGCGGTAGGCCCTCTGGTCTGACGGCTCCTATTCCTGGATGGTGCGCGTATCGGAATGTGAAATACCTTTGGCAAAACGGAACAAGTTGTTAAATAGCTTCCATTAATTGGAGAAAATATTATTATCACGCGAAACACTGAATATTAAAGCAACATCCATAGGGGCCTGTTACATGGTTATTATTATTACGCGATATAATCATATCACGATCCGTATCACGTGCAATGAATATTGAAGAAAAATCCATACTATTTTGAAAACATCGATAATATTGACACACCAGTATTGTGATAATATTAAGCGTGTAACAGACCCCATACAATTTTAAAAATCGCGATAATATTGACACATAATATTGAGTGTAAAGGGCCCCACTTAATAGAATTTGGCGGAGAATAGAGAGCTGCTACCGCGAAACGAAAACGAACGAACATCGTGTATTTCCCTCTGTGTCGCTCGATTTTGCAAGTTCGACAGAGAGGGAGATACACGAACTTCATTTGTTTTCGTTCGCGTTAGCATCTCTGACTTCGCACCCAAAATACTGACTGGCACATCAATATTTAACAATTGCACATCTGAACTGAATTTAATGAACGATTAGTATTTTAGGTATACAAATCAGTACTGATTACGGTGTCAACATTTTTATGTGCCTTTAAATACTACCCTTATAAAAATGCTTAGGATTAACTAGCCTTTGCCCGTGACGTCGTCAGCGTAATCTTTTACTCTCTATTCCATATGTTAATCCAGACTACAGACTATATTTCTATACGAAGTTTCATCATAATCCGTTGTTGTAAAGTTTTTATTTTATACAGTTTTGTACACTATTTCTTTCGTCGTTTGCATAACTGTAACGAATAAATGTTTACTTTATTTCTTTCTTATTTATTTCACCCGACCGAAGCCGGGCTTTCATCTAGTACTAATAAAAAGTACGTACCCGCGAAGTAAATACCATTTCATTGGATCAAATACCTATAATGCATACAATCCATACTATATACTATATATATATATATATATATATACTATATACTTATACTATAAACTATATATACTTACTATTAATATTATAAATGCGAACCTCACCCTTCTGTCTGTTACCTCTTCAAGCTTAAACCGTTAAACCGATTTAAGGATAGTTCGAGCCCCGAGAAAGGACGTATAGGATAGTTTTTATTCCGGAATCGGAATGTTTTATTATGGGGTGAAAAGGGGGGGGGGGGGGGGGGTAACAGTTTGTAAGTGCGCTTATAACAATTGAATAGCAATAATTTCTTTAATATCGTTTGCTAAGAGTGTAAACCCGCTAAATCCATTTCTTAACATTATTTCGTTTTACCCACCATTATGTAGGAAAAAACCGGCCAAGTGCGTGTTGGATCGCGCAAAGAAGGGTTCCGTACCAACACCTTCTAATCTACATTTAGAACCTCTATACAATACATCGAATCAAAAACATCGTATTTTTATGGGGAACTCACGGCACTTAAGCCCTTTTGTTTGGGTAAGACAGTTGTTCAGCAATAACTCAAAAACTATTAAAACTATCTTATTCAAACCAAAAATCGTTGAAAGTTTTTGATTATATACATACTTATAGTATTGTTTTTTTTTAATTTATTTTATACGTCATAGTTTAGAAATTAGGGAAGGGGGGACAGACTTTTTACGACTTTGACAGCTAATATTCTGACAGTTAATTCACCAACAGTTGACTAAATGGAAAAAAAATAAAAACCTCTATGTCATTTTTAAGAGCCTATCCACAAATACCCAACACGTCTATGCGCATTGAAAAATATTTTTGATCTCCCTGCTACATGTATGGGGTGCCCCACCAGTTTAATATTTTTTTCATATTTGCATATCATATTTCTATAGAGGTTTATAAAATACACCTTCCTACCAATTTTCTTAATTGTAGTGCTCACAGTCTCCGAGTTTAATCGGCGACGTACGGACGTACGGATAGACATGACGAATCTATAAGGGTTCCGTTTTCGCCATTTTGGCTACGAAACTCTAAAAAAAGATGCATCGCCTGATAAAAACAGCTATTGCCCGTTGTTTTAACAAATTGCTTAAATCACATGATGAGTAAAATAGTCAACAAGTTACCCACTCACTTGTCAAGCCTAATCCCAATAAGGTCAAGGGTAGTGACTCCAGTAAATGAACGGTTAAGCATTATTCGTACTCAAAAAATAAATTTACTATGAACACATTTTTGAATACAGGTCATGACTGTCAGTATCACTCAAGGAACTATTTAGCTTGGTATACACACTTTGAGATTTGTGGTACCTATATTTGTACAATTTCACCAAATTTTATCTTTTAGATGAAAAAATGGGAAAATAGCCAAAAACCCCAGTGAATGAACCCAATTATCTAGTAAATGAACGAAATAAAACCAGTGTATGAACTACCTCAATGTCTTGATTTATTAAATTAAAAGTAATTATAAAAACGTTTTTACCTCAAAGGAGAATCAAGATATTATTATTTGCAATCAAAATAAAATAAGTAACTACCTATTTCATGTTTGACAGTTATTGTAATGGTTGACAGTTATTGTATGTTACTTAGGTAGATATCATTAATTTACTAATAAATTAGTTATTTTTTATTAATAATTTACTTACTACTAATGTAGTATCTAATGTATTACTTAATAATAATAAAATCTACCCCTGCGGCTACGTGGTCCTACTGCTTTGTCCGACTAATCGGAAGACGTGGATTTTTTTTCCTGTAGGTCCGACAAGTCAATTGGTTCGGTCTATCTGGACAATTTTATTCCTGTTAGTTCGAAAATCGTACTACAAGGAATCGAATTTCCTCTTTGTCCGAGTCTCAAAAGTCATCCTTTGAGGGTCATCACGAACCGTCTTGCACGAAGACTCGACGAGTTTTAACACTCAGAAACTCAGAACGATATAGCTCGGCGAATTAGCAAGCTGAAGTGGCAGTAGGCAGGTTAAATATGTCGCAGAACCGATGGCCGTTGGGGCAGACTGCGCAGTGGCGTGCCATGGGAGAGGCCTATGTCCAGGAGTAGACTGACACAGGCTGATGATGGTGATTTAAGCACAAAAGGTTTATGATAAATTACAACCACTGTTTGAATATCCTATGACCAAGATTCCGGATGTCAATTGATCACAGTAGTATTTGACATTTTTTAACTCTCCTAAGTTTCTAATTCCATAAAGCTATAAACAAATATAAATTTAGACTTATCCGTGAGTACAAATTGCTCCAATATAATAATTATTTATATTTTTTATAACTATTCCAGCTTTTACAGTATTTAGTTTTGAACTGTTCATTCACTGGAATTAAGAAACCCGTGAATGAACTTTAATTATTGCCCCTAGTTAACGTTATTAAAAGTATTTTTAAGTGCTGTTCGAAAACTGGCTACAAGATTTGTAATCTAATTTCATTTCTGTAATTGCAACCTTATTTCAAACAGTATAATGTTAGAAATAGCTATCTATCTATCTATACATATAATAAAGCTGAAGAGGGTCGAAAGTCTGTACTTGGAAGCTATTCGAAAAAAAATTGGCTGGGGATACTTAGAATCCATAACAGAACATGTTCCAACAGTTTTTAGAATTTTTGTCTGTTTATCTGTTTGTCTGTTTATATGAACGCGCATCACGTGAAAACGGCTGAACGGATTTTGATGAAAACTTTACTAATCTGTCGAGTAAATATCCGGTCAGGTTTTAGGCTATAAAAATTGTGCAGATTTGGGTTAAAAGGGGGTAAAAAGAGGGGTTGAATTTTGTATGGGCACTCCTATAATCCATGAGTTACAGGCATATAAATTGGTAAGCATATACTTGATGACAAAGGAAAAACATAATCATTCAAAATTTGTGATATCTTAAGATAGAAACTAAAAAAAAGTAAACGCAAGCGCTGCGCCGCGGCGCTGCCCAGTGTGCGCGCCAGCCACCACGGTCTCTTCAAAACAAGCAATTACAATGTTACTTTTGCCTTTCACTTCATGTGCACTCACTTTATACCATAATTCCACTACTTAATATTATAAATGCGAAAGTTTAGATGTTTGAATGATTGTCACTGAATCACGCAAAAACGGCTGAACAGATTAAGATGATTTGTATGATAATAGTATATAATCTGGATTCACTTATATACCTATATTATAAGTGTACTTTTTGTCCCGATGATCACAAAGGGAATCGGGGATGCAAGTAAGGTCCATGAAACGGGGTCGTTTAATCCTCATACGCCTTTCTACGATTTAAGTTTCAGCCAATTGGGAGTATAACAGCGAGTCAAGAAATTTAACTTAAAGCATAGCAGAATTGTAAACAAGTTGACGATTCATTATGTCAAAACCGAAGTATCATAATTCTTTCTGATTGTTGAAGCTATTTTTGAGCACAAACTTTTCGCAATTAGTCTTACTTTGCGTGTACATCAAAATGCATTTGCGATACTGTGGCATTGTTTTTATTTATATGCTTAAATAAAAAAAACAGCTGTTCCAGTGCACACTTTGTATCGTCGGTGTGCCATTTAATTTTGTCGTGCGTATTTTTATACGTAATTGTTTATCCTTTACACCATAAAAACCGTTTGATATAAGAGATCACTTGAGCTGGACAGCCCAATCGTCAGCATAGACAGTTGAAGCATCTTAGATGTACACACTCAGAAGAGGGTAGAAAGTCTGTACATGGAAGATATTCGAAAAAAAGTTGGCTGGGGATACTAAGAATGGATAACAGAAATCGTTTCAACAGTTTTAAGAATTTGCGTCTGTTTTTCTGTCTGTTTATAAGTCTCGGCATCACGTGAAAACCAACGAATGGATCGATGGAATTTACCCTCATTAATATGGTAACTGGATCTTCGGCGACGACATAGCTCGGCCTTCGGCCTCGCATGCCTTGCCACTCTCCTTCGGCTTTTCAGTCATCAACCTTACATGAAGAATCTACTCTGTTGGGAGGCTCGGCCTTCAGCCTTGCGTGTCTCGCCTCTCTGCTTCAGGCCTTCGGCCCTCAGCCTTACATGAGAAACCCGCTCTGTGTGATTATTCTCGCATGCCTTGCCGCTCTGCTTCCGGCCTTCGGTCATCATACTTACATAAAGAACTCGCTTTGTTGGGATAACGTTTTACGATAGAACTGCGTAGCGAGAGTTTTACCATTGTACAATGTACATGTAATGTTTTTGACGAGAATCATTCGTCTAGAATCGGTACATTTGATATTCCGAAATAAGCACTTAATCATTCGTTTTGACAATAGGATTTCTAGGGAATGCCATTATTGACTGTAATCATTTCTTAAGGGGTTGTAAAGAAGGGTGAAAGATTGTATCATCATCATCATCTGAGGCGTTATAGCCGCGGGTGGGCCCTAGGCTAGCCTGGTCAAGCAAATATCTCCGATCTATTCGTGGCTTTCCTTCTCCAACATGTCACCCCTAAGTTCCTGGTTCCTGAGCTTGAGAAAGATTGTATGGAAAAATAAATCATTCTAAGGCGAGAACGAATTATACGCGGACGAAGTCGCGGGCAAAAGCTAGTAAGTTTATATTTCCGTAATTCTAGTGAATGAATACCCCCGTTCATTCACCGGATTCGTGTGTTATATAGCTCCAGTTGTAGAACACTGGTTAGTATGCAAGAAAATGCTACAAAATTATACTGGTCATACCATAAAAAGTTCATGTAGCCTATCCCAACCTATAATAAACTCGCATATTTTATAAACACTACGTATGCCAAGTACAGAGTAACAAGAATCATAAGGTGACTTACCTGACTTCTTAATACTGGCCCATACAAAGAAAAAACACATCAACACCGACTACTTCACACAACCACCATTTTGTCATTGATGCGTTAAGCCGGGTCCACAGCGCTATGTTTTTCATGTTTCATCATCATCATCATCATTTCAGCCGAAAGAAGTCCACTGCTGGACATAGGCCTCCCCCAAAGACTTCCACAATGACCGGTCCTGCGCCACCCGCATCCAGCGGACACCCGCGACCTTCTCCAGGTCATCAGTCCACCGTGTGGGGGGCCTGCCCACGCTACGCCTTCCGGTACGTGGTCGCCACTCGAGAACCTTTCCGCCCCAACGGCCATCGGTTCTACGTGCTATGTGCCCCGCCCACTGCCACTTAAGTTTAGCGATTCGGAGGGCTATATCGGTCACTTTGGTTCTGCTGCGGATGGCCTCATTCCTGATGCGATCAGGCAGAGAAACTCCCAACATAGTTCTCTCCATGGCCCTTTCTGTGACTTGGAGTCTTCTTATGAGGCCCATAGTAAGCGACCACGTTTCAGTGCCATGTCATCACTGGCAACACACACTGGTCAAAGACTTTCGTCTTGAGACACTGCGGAAAATTGGACGAAAAGATGTGCCGTAGCTTCCCGAACGCTGCCCAGCCGAGTCGGATTCGACGATTAACCTCTTTCTCGAAGTTGGACCTACCTAACTGGACAGTCTATCCTAGGTATATGTAATCGTCTACAACTTCGAGCGTTAAGTGTCCGATTGTTAAGGGAGTTGGTGCGACATGGACATTTGACATGATCTTCGCCTTGTCCATGTTCACCCTTAGACCAACTCGCTCGAAGGCTTTACTGAGGTCATTGAGCATTGTGCTTAAATCCTCCATGGTCTCAGCCAAGACTACTATATTGTCAGCAAACCGAAGGTGAGTGAGGTAGTCGCCGTTTATATTGATGCCTAGCCTTCTCCAGTCCAGAGTCTTGAAAACATCCTCCAATGCAGTGGAGAACAGTTTAGGAGAAATAACATCTCCTTGCCTGAATCCCCGCTGCAGCGGAAAAGGCTTTGAGTTCTGATCCTGGAGTCGGACTGACATAGTGGCGTTCTCGTACAAACACTTCAGCACTTCGATATAGCGGTAGTCCACTTGGCACCGTTGGAGAGATTGTAGTACAGCCCAGGTTTCAATCGAATCGAAGGCTTTCTCGTAGTCCACGAACGCTAAACAGAGGGGCAGGTTATACTCCTCAGTCTTCTGTATAACCTAAAGGAGCGTATAGATGTGGTCTACGGTGCTAAAACCTCTTCGGAAACCGGCTTGATCGGGAGGCTGGAAGTCATCTAGCCTGCGTGCGAGACGGTTCGTTATGACTCTTGAAAACAGCTTATAGACATGGCTCAGAAGTGAGATGGGTCGGTAGTTCTTCAGTAAGGCGTTGTCACCCTTTTTGAAGAACAGCACCACCACACCTCTGTTCCATGCCTTTGGAGTTTTCCCTTCTAGTAAGACGGAATCGAAAAACTTCTGAAGGGCCCTAAGGACCGGTTTTCCACCCGCCTTCAGGAGTTCAGCTATAATTCTGTCTTCACCGGGTGCCCTGTTGTTCCTCAGCTGCTTAAGAGCTATTCTAATCTCGTACAGGCTGATGTCCGGGATATCTTCGGTATAGTGCCGGGTTAATCTAGCTCTAGGGTCTTCCGCCAGACCAACTTCGGGTCTGCTAGTTGACGTGTATAGCTGTCCATAAAATCACTCTATCTTACTCAGAAGCTCAGGTTTGGACGAAACGATTCTATCATCTTCAGTTTTTAATCTGGCGAGCTGGCTCTGCCCAATAGACAGATCTCTTGAGAAAACTTCAGAGCCCTTATTCTGCTTCATCGCCTCTTGAATACGATTTTTATTGAATTGGCGCAGATCGCGGGTAAGGGGCTTAGAGATCCGTTTATTGAGCTGCCTGTATAATGTCGCATCGGCTGAAGACTGCAGAATCATCTCATTCCTTTCCTCGATGAGCCTCTGAGTGGAGATAGAGAGCCTTTTGGCTCTGTGAGTTCGTTGGGCCCTAAAGACCTTAGACCCAACGCTATGGACAGCTTCCACAAACCCGTCGTTGAATTCGTCCACATCGCCGCCTAGACAATCGAAACTGTTTTGGAGTTCCAGCTGAAAGCTCTCGGGGTTTTTGATTTAGACTGCTGCTGGACGGAGCGTGGACTTCATCAGTCGAGAGCGCTCTAGCTTGACGCATATATTCAATGTGCCTCTTACTAGACGATGATCACTTCCGGTTTTAACCGTATTGATCACAGAGACATCATTGAATATATGCCTCTTCGTCGGCGTGATGAAGTCAATCTCGTTTTTTGTTGCACCGTCGGGACTTATCCAGGCCCACTTCTTTTGCTCGCGTTTCTTGAAGAAGGAGTTCATCATGTAGAGTCCCTCCTTCTCGTAGAAACCAACCAGTAGTTGGCCCCGGTGGTTCCGACTTACAACTCCTCCAAATTGCCCCACTCTCAGCCCTTCGCCGTCTCGCTTGCCCAGTTTCGCGTTGAAATCCCCCATAACAACGGTGAAGTAGGTTTTGGAACTATGCATGACCTTTGATATATCCTCATACTCATACATAGCCTCCACCTCATCGTCGGAGTGTGCCGAGGTCGGCGCGTAAACCTGTATGACCGTCAACGAGTACCTCTCGGATACTCTGAGTATAAGGTACGCCACCCTAGCCGACACACTCTCGATCTTCACCACGTTGTTCACGAAGGTTTTGTGGACGATAAACCTGACACCTCCCTGAGACTGTTGGTCGCCCTCCCGGAAATAGAGCAAGTTGCCGGACTTCAGGGTTATCGTGTCCTCCCCCTCTCTTCGGACTTCAGATAACCCTACGACATGCCTACGCAACTTGCTCAATCCTTCCTCCAGTTCCGCTATCTTTTCGTCGGTCCGCAGTGTTCGCGTGTTGTATGTTGCCAGGGCCAGAAGTCGTCGGTAGTGGTAGCCGGATCTAGTACCCTGTACCCTGGCCGCTACCAGAACCAGGGTACCGGGGGTCGCCGGAACCTCGGGGCAGTGGCCTGTTTGTGTACATCATTAAGGGGTAATTGCCATAATCGCCACGCTTGGCATGCGGGTTGGCGATCGCAGTATCTCCACCGCACTCCAGGGATGCTGCTGCCCATCCTCCGGTGGTCTTGGTCGAAGTTTTAGGACATACCCGGGTCCATTTTCATGTTTGCAAACATCAAACATGTTTTTCGAACACAAAATAGGCGTGGCCTCAATGTTAAGGCCGGTCCACTGCACCAAAATTCCAACAAAACATGTTTGTAACGTGTTAGATGTTTACAAACATGAAAAACATGGCGCTGTGGACCCGGCTTTAGAGTTGACAAATATGTTGTCATAATTCTTTTAATAATGTTTACAACCAAAAAAAAATACAAGACATAGTAGAATGTCTCAGGATACTTATTTTTAGGAAAATGTGTCGGCAACGCGTGTTTTGTTCATTCACTAGATCTGTTCATTCACTGGAGCCACTACCCTAGTTTCCCCTTTGGGTTGAAAGGTCAGATGGCAGTCGCTTCTGTAAAAACAAGTGCCTACGCAAATTCTTGGGACTAGGCAGCGGACCCCAGGCATCCTTCAGAATGCAACTCTACTGGGAATCAGGATGAAGATGAGTAAAACAGTCAACTCCACGAGTTTAAAAGTTATCAGCTAACTTCAATATACCCGCCATTTATGTAAGAATTTTGATGGTCTAGATGTGTGTTCTCGTAATAGATAACTTTGTTTCGTGTTTTTGGTGTAAACGAAGGAGTATAACATCGTAAAAGTATGTAATATTATTGTATTTTATTAATATTTCGTGGCTTTTGAGCTGAAAATCCAATACAATCATTGTTTTGGAGTTAGGTTAACCTCTTATCAATATTAATGGGAGTTTTTGTTCTTACTATCGCGATAAACATGCTTAGCAGGTATTTTTCATATTCTCAAAAGAACTTTGTTACAGTGTCTCGACAAGAGTCTGCCCAGTGTGTGTTGCCGGTGATGACATAATGGGCACTGAAACGTAGTCGCTTACTATTGGCCTCATAAGAGGGCTTAAAGTCATCAAAAGATTAATGGAGAGGGCTATGCTGGGAGTATCTCAGCGTGATCGCATCAGAAATGACGCCACCCGCAGTGGAACCCAATTATCTGACATAGCCCACCAAATCGCTAAACTTAAGTGGCAGTGGGCGGGGCACATTGTACTGAGAACCGATGGCCGTTAGGGCGGAAAGGGTCTCGAGTGGCGACCACTTACCGGAAGGCGCAGCGTGGGTAGGCCCCACACAAGATGGACTGATGACCTGGTGAAAGTCACTGTAGTCCGCTGGATGCAGGTGGCGCAGGACCGGGCATTGTGGCAGTCTTTCGGGGAGGCCTACGTCCAGCAGTGGATGTCCTTCGGCTGGTAGAGTCTGACTAGCATAAGTCTGCACCAGCAATTTTAATTTATTGACCGTAAATCCTGGACCCGGGTATGTCCTAAAACTACGACCAAGACCACCAGGAAAGGGCAGCAGCATTCCTAGAGTGCGGTGGAGATACTGCGATCGCCAACCCGCATGCCAAGCGTGGCGATTATGGCATTTACCCCCCATGAAATTGGGGGAGGCCTATGTCCAGCAGTGGACGTCCTAGGGCTGATATGGTGGTGATGGTGGTGGACCGTAAATCGGTATATGACAACACTGAAGATAGGGCACTAATTAGTCTTAATACTTGTGCATGATCTTTAATATTAAAACAAGTGAAAATAATAGTAGTAGTAGTGAGTATTAGTATATATGTAGGTATAAACCAATAAATAAATAAATAATGTCAGCCTATATACCTACGCCCCACTGTTTCGTACAAGCCTCCTGTCATTCTTGAAAAATGCATGTTCGTGTGCTGGAATCGTACGTTTTTTCTCATGCATCATTGAAAGGATTTTTTTATGGCAATTTTACTGATTAGCCCACGTAATTTTGATGTTAGTTAAAAATATTTTTCATTTTATTGTGCGTTTTATTTGCCCTATGTCAAAACTACCACAATTATACTCAACTTACACACCACTACTTTTATACACACCAGGTTTTCCCAGAAGAAAATTGTCTTTCTGTGACCAAAGATATTGAGATTTTTTTCTGTAGGGGGTGAAGATAGTTTGATGTACTTAAGTACTTGCTTAATATCTTCGAGACCTTATCTGTCAATTCACGTACAAGCAGTAAAACATGGAAATTTCAACAAAAATAATACTTAGTATTTACTTTGAGTAAGTTAGTTCAACATATACATTAAAAAAATCTACACATTTTCCAAATGTATGGTAGTATGGAAAGCATACAATTTGCAAAATAAATTGGTGCATATCTTGGAAACTAAGAGACTTTTTAGTAACGCATGTTGTGTATAAAATATTTCAAATTAACTCCTCTCATCCCTGAACGTATTTGCACCTAGTTACCAAACATCCTGTATGTATACCTATGTTGTAAAAATCGTCAATTTTAGTAACTTACAAAAAAGGGATTACTCCCTGTATAACTGTTAGCTTAGCTGCAACATAATTCTCGTTGCGGGTTCTGGTAGACGAGAGGTTTTTAATGGAATTTCATACAAACATTGAATAATTTTTAAGAAAAAAAAACCGACTTCAATTAGGGAGGCTGGTGAAAGATTATTATACTTAGATAGTGCACTTTTAGATTCCATATCCATTCCATTCCATCATAAAATAAAAATGGCTATAAGTATGTTGATAATGGCAGAAGACTAAGTACCCTCAATTCCTCATGGAATCATGGAAAAACCTTGCTTGCTTGACAAAAAAACGAAGAGAACAAATTGCCAAACTTGAACTACGCGTCGTTGAAGACTTCCGTTCTGATCATCATCAGCAGTTCCACTTCATCAAATGTCACTTTTCATGTTCATGAAAATACTAAAAATACTATTTGTGTGCCTTTAACATTTGAGGAGCTCCCTCGATTGCTAATGGGTCCCATCATCAGAACTCGAGCATGACAAAAATCAATCGTGAAAATAGAACTTATGTTGTAAAAATCGTCAATTTTAGTAAATTACAGAAAAGGGATTACTCCTTGTATAACTGTTAGCTTAGCTGCAACATAATTCTCGTTGCGGGTTCTGGTAGACGAGAGGTTTTTAATGGAATTTCATACAAACATTGAATTATTTTTAAGAAAAAAAAAACCGACTTCAATTAGGGAGGCTGGTGAAAGATTATTGTACTTAGATAGTGCACTTTTAGATTCCATACAATAAAATAAAAATGGCTATAAGTATGTTGATAATGGCAGAAGACTAAGTACCCTCAATTCCTCATGGAATCATGAAAAAACCTTGCTTTCTTGACAAACAAAAAGAAGAGAACAAATTGCCAAACTTGAACTACGCGTCGTTGAAGAGTTCCGTTCTGATCATCATCAGCAGTTCCACTTCATCAAATGTCACTTTTATGAATGAAAATGCTTGATTAGTTCATGAAAATACTAAAAATACTATTTGTGTGCCATTCACATTTGAGGAGCTCCCTCGATTGCTAATGGGTCCTATCATCAGAACTCGAGCATGACAAAAATCAATCGTGAAAATAGAACTTGCTTAACAAACACGGCTAGAAGGACAAATCGCCAAACGTGAACTTTTCGCCGTTGAAGAGTTTTGTTCTGATCATCAGCAGTTACACTTCATCAAATGTCACATTTTTGTATGATAATGCTCGATTTGTTGATAAAAACACAAAAATCACTATATGTTTGCCTTTAAGATCTGAGGAGTTCCCTCAATTCCTCATGGATCCCATCATCAGAAATCGAGCATGACAAAAATTGATCGTGAAGATAAAACTTGCTTAACAAACACATCTAGGAGGAAAAATCGCCAAACGTGAACATTTCGGCGTCGACGAGTTCTGTTCTGATCATCATCAGCAGTTCCACTTCATCAAATGTCACATTTTTGTATGATTATGCTCGATTTGTTGATAAAAACACAAAAATCACTATATGTTTACCTTTAAGATTTGAGGAGTTCCCTCAATTTCTCATGGATTCCATCATCAAAACTGCGTTTTGATAAAAACGGGACCAACTTGGATACATCTACTTACAATCAAAAAAAGAATTTTCCCAATCGGTTAATCAATGACGGAGTTTTGGAGTAACAAACATTTAAAAAAAAAACATACACCCGAATTGATAACCTCCTCTTTTGAAATCTTGAAGTCGGTTAAAAAGTACCAACATTGGTTTGTTAAACTTACCGGTCAAAGACTTGATGAGATGTAAACATTGCCGCTTTTTTGCGATAATCACCTCTCGTTGTTCTCTCACGGTGTCCTAATTATTGAGCATTCCGAATAATAATTCTCGCTCGCCACTTTTATACGGTTTGCCCAAAATTAGTGCTAACAATCGTAAACAAATTAATTCAATTTAATTCATATGACACTTTCACATTTGACATCTGCGTCAAACATTGCCATACGTAATTTTTAAATGGTTGACAGTTCATTTGCTTGGAAGAGATATACTGGTCTGACTCTATGATGATGATGAATATTTTCGCGTAATATACATTACAAGAAGTTTCTTTGTACAATATATTAAGTACCTTATGATTTACATAAAAATCTATTTACTTTCTTTATCTTGATAAACTGCTAAATCCACAATTTAAAACGTTATTTGATTGCAAAATACAGTTAAGTTACAAATGTCATCGTAACAAATAGATAACTAAAACGCTTTGCCTGTCTTTTATTTTGGAATTAGGGGAAAAAAATAATCTAATGATATTTTGCCCGTTTTTTGGTGTTTAATATTTTAATTTAAAACATATTTTTTGTCTTTCCTCTAAACTTCCATAATTCGACGTTAGCAGGTTTACACTATTAGCCGGCGCTATGACGATTTGAACGCGGACGGAGTCGCAGGAAAAAGCTAGTCTTCTAAATATATAAAAGAAGAAACTGACTGACTGACTGACTGACTGACTGATATATCAACGCACAGCCCAAACCGCTGGTCCTAGAGATTCCAAATTTGGCACGTAGGTTCCTTATAAGGTCTAGGGGTGCACTAAGAAAGGATTTTTCAAAATTCAACCCCTACGGGGGTGAAATGGGGGTCCGGAGTTTGTATGCGGAAACAAGATTAGTTGGACTATTTTATTCGAAACTTCACAGGAGTATTTCTAACGATAAATAAGGAAATACGTGTTTCAGGTTTTTTTGAGAAATCAACCCCTAAAATGACATGGGTATTGTTTTTATGATATACCGGGTCGCAGATAACGAAAACAACAATGATTTTAAAATCTCACGTGGAGGACGTGAAATGCTATCCCCCCTGTTGGGGTGCGAGGGGGATGAAATGTCTAAATATTAATATAGGTGTCGTTTTTATGGTTTTTTGGGACGTTAATTACGAAAATGGCATCGGTTTTGAAATTTAATATTGTGGACATGAAAACTTTTAAAAGTTGGTGCCAAATTTCAAGAAATAACTGACTGACTGAGTGGGTGACATATCAACGCACAGCCCAAACTGCTGGTTCTAGAGATTCCAAATTTAGTATGTATGTTCCATATAAGGTCTTGAGGTGCATTAAGAAAGGATTTTTCAAAATTCAACCCCTAAGGGGGTGAAATGGGGGTCCGAAGTTTGTATGGGGAATCAAGATTAGTTGGATTATTTTATTCGAAACTTCACAGGAGTATTTCTAACGATAAATGAGTAAACATGTGTTTCAGGTTTTTTAAGAAATCAACCTCTAAAATGGGGAAATCTGGTGACATATTCTGAAAATCGATATAGATGTTGTTTCTATGGTTTATCAGGTCTCTGATTACGAAAACAACAATGATTTTAAAATCCCACGTGGAGGACGTGAAGTACCATCCCCTCTGTTGGGATCCGAGGGGTTGGAATGTCTAAATATTAATATGGGTGTCATTTTTATGATTGTTTGGGTCGTTAATTTCGAAAATGGCATTGATTTTGAAATTTAGTATTGCGGACATTAAATTTTTTAAAAGTAGGTGCCAAATTGCAAGAAGAAACTGACTGACGGAGTGAGTGATATATCAACGCACAGCCCAAACTGCTGGTTCGAGAGATACCAAATTTGGCATGTAAGTTCCTTATAAGGTCTAAAAGTGCATGAAGTGCCGTGAGTTCCCTATGAAGATACGACCTATTTTGATTCAATGTATTGTAAGTGGTTTTATTAATCAGTGCCGTCCGATACGATTTCGACATAAATCGATATTACAGCGTCCGAGAGGACTGTTAATAGGAATCCAAGGTACCTAAACTTTGAATAAAATAACGGCCATATTGATTTTCTTCATTTCCGTCCCGATTTCGTTCAAAATCGATATCTGAGTGTCCGAGAGGTCCCCTAATACGACTCCGAGGTAAAATTTGGAAAAAGTCGCAGTCATATTGATTTTCTTTTTTTCGTCCCGATTTCGTTCACAATCGATATCTGAGCGTCCGAGAGGTCTCGTTATACGAATCCGAGGTAAATGATGATGATTTTTATCATTTCTGTCCCGATTTCGTTCAAAATCGATATCTGAGCGTCCGAGAGAATTCTTAATACGAATCCGAGGTAAAATTTGAAAAAAGTGGCAGCCATATTCTATTTCCTCATTTCAACCCGATTTCGTTCAAAATCGATATCCGAGCGTCCGAGAGGTCCCCTAATACGAATCCGAGGTAAAATTTAGAAAAGATGGCAGCCATATTGATTTTCTTCACTTTCAACCCGATTTCGTTCAAAATAGATATCTGAGCGTCCGAGAGGTCCCCTAATACGAATTTGAGGTAAAATTTGGAAAAAGTGGTGGCCATATTCATTTTCTTTTTTTCGTCCCGATTTCGTTCAAAATCGATATTTGAGCGTCCGAGAGAGACTTCGATATTTTTTTCCATTTAAATCAACCTTTAAATTTTTTTTCGTATGGCATTTATTTACGAACCGTGGGATCTTCGAGAAGACAAGTACGGTTGCCAGTTTTGGTTGCACTTTTAGCACCACCCAGGGGTCACGTGTAGGGTAACGGTGGGTACTCCCTACGGACGTGGTGCAACTTCGACCCCCCCTTTGTCAACTGAGTGGGCAACTTGACTGTTAGAAGTTCGCAAGCCGCCCGAAGGCCTCTAACTTCGCTTAACGATTGCTGTCGTAGACAGCAGCCGGGATCAACGGCTTAGCGTGCCTTCCAAAGCACGAGAGTCAGTTAGTAACCACTCAAAGCGGTCACCCATCCAAGAACTGACGGTAGGCGGGTGCCGCTGGGCCACAAGCGCTCTAAATTCTTGATAGTTTAGATAGATCGGTTGTAACATACGGACTGACAGTAAGGAGTGCGAAACCTACCTAATAAATTTAATTTTAGGAAAAATAAATGTTACACGTGATATTGAATTAGCCGGTTTTCTGTACTTCAAAGGACCAGAGTTTATAACCGCTGCGCGCTGCTTGGTCGTTATCAGTCCTATTGGTGTTACTGTAGTAAACAGGTACTTTTACTAAGGGCCATTTAAGACATGCTTTTATTTCATCGGCCCTTTCCCCTTCGGCCTGTCGGAAATGTATGATAATAAATAGATTTCGATCCTTATTTTTGCCAAAATCAAATGAAATTCAACAGTTTGCCGGTTCTCAGAATGTATACTGACTTTTCATCTGTTCATCTGTTAATGAATCACAATCACCAAAATTCGTATACCGAAACCCCCAGAATGTAACAACTACTTTTCTGGAGACCGCATCTAAATCGGTTCAGCCAAACGCGAGATAATAGTTGACAAACATACGAACCTCTTTTTGTAGACGGTAAAAAATTTCGCTTAGTACGCGGGCGAAGCCGCGGGCAAATGCTAGTAATTATTATAAATCCGAGCTGCGGATCAAGTCATGTGAGGCGAAATTCGTAAAAATAGCGCAACTGACACCTATTATGTGAAAGGAGGATGTTAGTATTCTAGGTATGTAAAACTCCTAATGAACAGTTTTTTTTTCAAATTATCAATACTTACACAATTCTACTCATCAATTAATTATTACTGCGGTAACGAAAAGCGATGACTGAGCATAGCTTAATCTCCTTTTGCCATCTCACTGCTCAGCTATTAGCCTAATGGACCGTCGAGATTCTCCACGGAACAAATCCAATATTACTTCTCAATGCTCTAACTGCGGGAGTTTTGAGTGCGGTAAATTTTTTTCATAACTCGCCGCGAGTATATCACAGTATGTCACTACCGGATGCCCCAAAAATGTACTTATTCGTAGAATAATGCTTCAAAATTAAACAGTGAAGAGGTTTTCTCTAGTATGACCGTTCATTTTAGGAGTTAATGGTGGATATTTAAACAGGACTCTCCTCCATCTCTCAAGAACTTTATAGTTCTTAGTGTGTTATAGTGGCGAAAAGACACTTCTGGTTCCAGAAGTTCGAATCGTGCCCCTCTATTTGACAGATTCAAATTCAATGGATCATAGTTTGTTGTCAATCTTTGTGGTACTAAAAATAAAAGTAAAGATACTGACAGAGCTATGAATGTAGCATCTAGGGTGTTATAAGAGAATGCGATTGTCGTTAAAATTTTGTCTTGTTCGCGGGCAAGAGTCAGCACCACATGCTGTTCTCATCGCCCGCGCGCGGAAACCTGTTAAAATCAGCATAAAACAAATTTTATATCTAAATGGGTCATCATTATATATAAAAAAATCCACGTTATTCTGAAAATTACTATTTCAGGGGCACGAAAAAGTCCCGCCAAGATTAATTATTTTATATAGTCCGATAAAAAGACTGCGCAGTACGTTCGGTTCTCCATACAAACGAATTTATGCTCTCATTTTAAAACGCCAGGCTAGAATAACATGAAACTTTGTATACACAATGGGATCCGGCATATCTAGGTCGGAACATAGTTTCTGTTGCTTGAAATTATAATGGAGAAAAAATACAGCGATTATTAAGGTTTTCATACAAGCCGTAAAAAACTCAAAAAGCCTCTGTATTTTTTTTTCTTTTACAATTTCTAGCAACAGAAACTATGATCCGACCTAGATATGCCGGATCCCATTGTGTATACAAATTTTCATGTTATTCTAGCATGGCGTTTTAAATGAGAGCATAAATACGTTTGTATGGAGAACCGATCCACACCGATCGTACGGCGAAAATGGTTACAATTCGATAAATAAAAGTGAGTTTGTGAGGCAATTTCTACAGTAATTTTTTATTGAAAAGGGTTTTGAGGAAAACCACGTTACTCCTTATATCCTGCAGATTATATGATATATTGTTTTTTGATATGAAAATTTGTAATACTTAGTGCATTAAAAAAGATAAATAATTTTATAAAAACTGCGTTTGTGTTATAAAGCCGAAGAAAAACACTTTGATGATTTTTTAGTCAAAAGAGCAGGTTCAGTTTTAGTTTTGTGTCATATGTAGCGAAAGTCTTGTATTGAAGTATATATTTTTGAGTCACTTAGATTTCAATGATTAATCTTGGGGCATCGCGATAATCGACGCCACTTGCGGCGAATCGCACCGACCGGCGACCGGTTAGATTTCTATTCAAAGTGAATTATTTTGTACACTATTACCAAACAGGTACGTGTGCAGCTTTTCGAATGCGTTTAGGGCATACCAAATTTGTGAATGGTGAAAAGAATAGTTAACATTTTATAATACTTATCAGCAAAGTAAAGGTACGCAATTACCGTGGTAACCTAAATTCTAATAAAAAGTAGGATAATTTTTGTGACCTCATTGAAGTAACTGAGAATATACGTAAGTAGAGTCGGCTGAAACTATGACAGCTGATCTCATTCGAGTCAGTAAGGAAATCTGTGGGACAATCACCTGAATGTCATTTTAAAATGATTTCAATTCCACTGTCTGAAATTTGGGTAAAAATACAACATTTTTAAACTGTCAATGGAATAAATTTGAGTAAAGTCTTTTGAGTAAGAAACTTAAGTGATTTTGTCATTGACAAAATTTAATCCACTTAGAGCTTCCTTTGCCTTCAAAACCATAGTAGTACCAATAATTAATTACATTACTTCTGTAGAAAAATAATTTCAAAGAGCTGCTACCGAATGAGCTTTTTAAAATAAACTTTAGCGTAGCTGAAAGCGTGAAAGCAAAAAGAAAAAAACACCCCAGGACTAATCACGATTCGCGCTGAAAAAAAATTTTGCTTGCGAACTTTGTTAAATGAAGTTTGAGAACGCTGAGCCTTTAGTCGCGTAAAAGTACAAGTTTTGGTTAAATGGCCTCGCGTTAAAAGTTGTTCAATTCGTCTATATTTTAGATATTCATCTTGCAAAAATGGAAAGCTTAATTGCGGTCGGTGGAGAAATTTATCTTTGCACGGGGGTGCGAAGATGTTACTTGTATCCAAGCTATATTGATATAAAACACCAAGAATTTATATATTTTGCGTTTGCGTTATTCAACCATATAACACTAAGTGTTAAAAATAGTATGGCATTGAGTAATAAACTAGATATAAAAGCAAAGTACAGGGAGATAATCTAAGACACAGTAGATATATAGCCTAAAGCAGTAAAACAAATCCACACAAATGTCCGATTTGACGCACCCACACAGACATACGTCATTACAGTAAACTTAAGCAGGTCTCGATCACGTGTGCCGCGCACGTATCGCGTAGAATAGTTTAAGAAGTTTTTAATAAACTAGCGAGTGCTGGCCCTCTAACAAAGCGCAGGTTCAAAAAGGTCTTAAGCGACTCCATTTGAGTTACTGCCTTGATACTTGATACTGTGTCTAAGATATGCATTTTAATGAGTTGACCATGTTAGCTCGGTGTGTGTGGAAATTAAATAAAATTTATTTGCTTGAGACATGGTTAAAAGTAAGGTGGCTTTACAAATTTATGATATATTTAATTACATTTTTTTACTGTTTTAATTTCCAATTATTTATTCTATTAAAGTTTAATTATTAAAATTTTGGTATCGAGTATAAAAATTGTCGACTAGCCTCTTGTGTAACGCAGATGTAAATGGTTTTAGGGCAAGCTGTCTTATCTCAATAGGTAAATTATTCTGAAGCTTAATTGCCTTAGCAAAACTGTTTTTGCTATAGAGTTTAGTTTTATAAGTGACTGACAGTATAAATGTTTCAGAGTCTTTCATATTAAATTCAGACATTGTTTAATTTAATAAATATTGGGTCAGAAGCTTCTGCTAAATTTGCAACCCTCAAAAATATAGAGCAAAGGAAAATTGTGTGCGCTTGTGTGAGTAACATTTTATTCAACTCGATTCCATGCCATGCATTCTATACGTTGCACATTTATTAACAAGGCGATAATCATCATTTATTTAAGAGCTAGGTTCTTGTCGCTGGAGCAATCTCCATGTGTTTCTCAGCCTTTCTTTTGACAGCCTGATACGACACAACGTTCACTTTTTCCTAACTTTGGTCAATATATGTTTTTCTTGGTCTCCCTCTCATCCGCACTCCTTCCACCTTCCATTCCACAATAATTTTGAAATATTCATCGTGTCGTAAAAGGTGTCCAAGCATCCGATCTCTTCTGTTTTCAATAGTTACTAACAAAGACCTAGCTCCTTTCCTCGCCAATTTTAAGGACAAAGACCTCGGATCGCACCTTACGGCTAAAGCCTGAATCACACTGGCACGGCCTGAGGCGGCGGTCAATAGTAAATCTGACAGCTAATGACAAGTTTACTAGTTGACCGCCGCGGTCAGGCCGCGCCAGTCTGTGAGAGATTTTAAGACTACGTATATACCGGGTGTGGCCTGTAATAGGAGCAAAAAATTTAAAGGCTGCTTCCTTAGAGCATCCGCAGTAACCTCTCGTGTCCAAAATAAAAATATCTTTTTTCACTTGAGAGAAATTTTGATCTAAAGTTATGATCTCCAAGTAATGGATCTTGGCACCACGAGATTATAGCGCGGCAGTCACTGCTGATATTGAGGAAGCATCTAGTTATGACTCATAATCGTTGTTGCATTTTTAGTTTAAAAGGATATTTTTGGGATTTTTTTTTATATTTTTTTGTGTTTTTAAATAAATAGTTAATATAGCTCTAGTAGAGTAAAAAAGTACATAGAAGCTATATTTGTGAAAAAAAAAAACGATTTTTTTTTTATTTTTTCATTTAAAACCCTTTGGAAGTAATTGCTGAAGAGCTCAATAGTGTACCGTTTAACTTTTTCTCCTATTACAGGCCACATCCTGTATAAGGATGGATTTGAGTCGAATTTTTGTTTAAGCAGATGCTTGCGCGGTATCAAATGGGCACTGGTTATTGTATTTTACTCGTTGTAAAATGTGAATTAACATGTACATATTTAAATTGATTTTTAGATTTCCTAGCAATTCTGTACTACGTAAAAAATGGATGCGGATTATGAACAGGCTAGAATGGACTCCAAATAAGAATTTGACTGTCTGTAGTATAAATTTCGAACAGAAATGCATACAAAGACACAATACCTACTTTGTTTATACCTGTATTAAACATAAATATTTAAACTACCTGTAAGTATTTAAGCAGAACTGTAATCTTTCGAGGACATTAAACAAATGCAAAAGTATTTCATACAGTGTATCTTATAATAATAGACATAGGGAATTTTTTTATGTAGTCTGTCAAAGCCAATCCTGCCCGATACCGTCCCCGTAATTCTAGGGCTATTTTGGAAATGGTACATATTGGGAACATTAAATTTGTCTGAGTTGTGCATTTTATATTTACAGCTTGACAATGGTTTTAGGCTGTATGAAATAAACACGAGGAGAACGTTAAACTAGGTAATCCAGTGTGGTAATTAATGCCTCAGTTTATGTATGTGGGTAACCCGTTTATTGTACACAATAACAGGTTAAAGCATATACATGTGACACAGTATCAAAGTACAAAAGCTAAAGTACGGGGTGGAAAGCCACAGCTTCTTCAAACTATTCTTGAGTGACGCGACAGACTGCTACTGCCTTAGAGACAACGGCAACTAGCTCCACAACTTCACAGCTTCGCACCGTTAATGATGTAACTAAATCCTCAGTTAAAACTTTACAGAAAGGTTTGCTGAATAGACTCGCAACAAGAAAGCCATTGAATCATTTGAACAGCTTACTAAGAGATTGATTGCAACAAAGAAAAGTCAGGCTACACTACTTGTTGTGCAAATAATGTAACAAATGGTTAACAGTTTAGTCTGCCTCCTAATAAACAGTCGAGCTGAAAAATGGTTACTTGGACATCAAAATAAACAAAATAGACTACTAACAGAAAAGTAGGTTAGGTTAGGTTAAAACTGCGACCTTTACAAAACCAAACTGCTACTAGAAATGTAGGTTAGGTTTAGTAGAATTACAATACAAGCAGAACCTAATAGCTCAGTGATATATATTGACGCTGTACCTACATTACGCCAGTAATAAACCAGTCATTGGTCCGAACGGCTGTTTTACTTAAACACCTCACTGGCGACGAGGCGAAAGTACCCACGCAAAGTATAAAAGAAAACATGGCGTACCTCGGTTCTCTTCCTAATTTTGATTACAAATCCAGCGAGTGGTCAATTTTTAAAGGCAGATTGACACAATTTTTTAAAGTCAATGAAAGTATTAAGGCCGATAACAAATGTGCAGTGTTAATAACGCATCTTTCGGACGATTCGTATCGCTTGGCACGTAATCTCGTGTACCCTCGTAGTTTAGAAGCGATGAAATATGATGAACTTATCAAGGTTTTAGACAAACATTTTAACGTAAAAAAGTGTTCGTTTGCTGATAAGGCGAAGTTTTATGGGGCGACTAAGAAATCAGACGAATCCTTGAGTGAGTGGGCGGCGCGATTACGTGGGTTGGCAAGTTATTGTGAACTCGGCAACGCCCTGGAAACGGTACTTAGGGACCGTTTCGTCCTCGGTCTGGGGTCCGGCCCCGAACGCGACAAGCTGTTCGAACAAGACGCATCGGACCTCACGATTGCGAATGCGCTGGAGATCGCGGAACAAGCGGCTAGTGCAAGACAGGCCCAGGTGATGGTTAGCGAGACCGGTAGTATCAGCGGCGTACTAATAAAGGACGAGCCGGTGTACCGCGCGACGAGCGGGACGCGGCCATGGCGCGGCGGTGGAGCTCGCGCCCGCGCGGGTCGCACCGCCGGCGCGGGCCATGCTGCCTCATCAGATCCACAGTGGCATGATCGTGACGATGTCAATAGGTGTAACATTTGCGGAATGAAGAACCATAGTTCGGAAAGGTGCCGTTACAAGGGTTACAAGTGCGATAAGTGCGGTGTGAAAGGACACTTGAAAAAAGTATGCAAACTGAGATTACACAATATTTAAACACAGGAAGAGGAACTGGATATTCCCGGCGAGGACTGTAAGGAATGTGCTCTATACAACTTAAGGTATGAACATTTTGAACCGATTACTATAACTGTACTTATTAATGGTGTCAGACTCCAAATGGAACTAGATTCGGGGGCCGGGATAAGTGTTATCTCGGACAAGTGTTACGAGGAATATTTCCCTGGTATACCGTTAAATGAGTGCAATATCAAAATGTGTTTTTATAATGGGCACAAAATCACGCCGTTAGGGTTTATTTCAATATGTGTAGAATATAACTCGATCAAAAGTAACCTAAAAATATATGTAGTACCCAAAGGAGGCCCGCCCTTGCTTGGGCGTGATTTTATGACCAAGTTTGGCGTTAAATTTACCACAGTTAAACATAATAATAGCATAAATTGTGATCATTACGCAAGGGAGGTTCAAGAACTATTGCATATTCACTCTGATCTATTCAGCGAGGGATTGGGTCGATTTAATAAATTTAAAATTACACTTCGTCTTAAATACAATGCGGTACCTGTTTTTTTTAAACCCCGACCAGTCCCCTTTGCTCTCAAGCGCAAAGTTGACGAGGAACTCGAGCGTCTCGTTGATTTGGGAATATTAGTGCCCGTTAACTTTTCAGAATATGCCACCCCGATTGTTCCTGTTTTGAAAGAAAACGGGAAAATTAAAATAGCAGGCGATTATTCCGTAACACTAAACAAAGATTTAGTTATTGACAAATACCCCATGCCGCGTATAGAAGAAGTGTTCGCAATACTAGGGGGCGGTGAACGTTACACAAAATTGGACTTGAGCAATGCGTATAACCAGTTCATGCTGAGCGACGAGTCGCGCGAGCTCACGACCATCAGCACCACGCGGGGTCTGTTCCAATATACTAGACTCGTCTATGGCCTGGCCAATGGACCGGCCATATTCCAGAGGACAATGGAGACCTTGCTGGTGGGGATAGAGGGCGTCAGTATCTGGTTAGACGATGTGTGTATCACGGGTCCTGATATGGAAACTCATTTAGCTAGGTTGCGCGAAGTTTTATTCCGACTAAAGGATGCCGGCTTAAAATTACAAAAAAGCAAGTGCGAATTTTTTAAATCGAGCGTGACATATCTGGGCTACGTAATTGATAAGAACGGCCTTCGAACATGTCCAAAAAAGACTGAAGCAATTATTGCAGCTCCGCGGCCAAATAATGTGCAAGAAGTAAAGAGGTTCTTAGGGTTCATAAACTATTACCGAAACTTTATTCCGCGAGCATCAAGTGTGTTGAGTCCTTTGCACAAACTGCTTAAGGCTGACGCTGTATGGAAATGGGGAGACGAGCAAGAGAGGGCGTTCTCCACGATCAAGCAAGAACTGGCATCGGAACGTATCCTTACACATTTTGACCCTGAGGCGCGGCTAGTTCTAAGTGTCGACGCTGGACCCGCTGGCTTAGGCGCCGTGCTCGCACTGGGGCCAGAAGGTCGTGAGCGCCCGCTAGCGTTCGCCTCCCGGTCGCTCGCGCCCAGCGAAAGAAATTATAGCCAGGTGCACAAGGAAGCGGCGGCAATAGTTTTTGGGGTAAAACATTTTCACCAGTACCTATACGGCCGAAGTGAACCATTTGTACTCAAAACCGACCACAGACCACTTCTTGCAATATTTGGCAAGAAAAATGGCGTCTCTGTTATGGCCGCGTCGCGTTTGCAGCGTTACGCTATCTACCTATCAGCTTACAATTACGTAATTAACTACATATCAAGTAAAAAAAATGTAGTGGCGGATTATTTTTCTAGAGCGCCGCCAATGGTAAACAAACCAACCGAATTAGATATTGACGAAGGCAGTTCATATTTAAATTTTTTTGATGAAGATTCGTTACCCATATCGTTCAAAGATATCAAAGCAGCTACAGCCTTAAATAGAACCATGAAAACCGTTATGAAGTACATACAAAACGGATGGCCTCGGAAAATTAACTGCAAGAATGTTCAACCGTACTTTAGATGCAAAACTGATTTAGAAATCGAAAATGGTTGCATACTGCGCGGACACCGAATAGTGGTTCCTCCGGTTCATAGGGCACGCGTATTAGAAGAGCTGCACAGGGGTCATTTGGGAATCGTAAAAACTAAGAGTATTGCTCGCGGTAGGCTATGGTGGCCAGGCTTGGACTCTGACATTGAGTGCGTAGTGCAAAACTGCACCGTATGCAGTGAACTACGAGCCGCCCCGCCCCGCGCGCCCCTCCCGTGGCCGCGCGCCCGCGCTTGCTGGGAGCGACTTCATATCGACTACGTGCAAGTAGAACAAAGGGTGTATCTGGTCGTGGTGGATTCATTCAGTAAGTGGCTGGAATGTTTGCACATGGGTAAAGATGTTTCGTCGAAGTCCCTTATCGTGAAATTAAAATATTTATTTTCTATGTTTGGTTTACCCAAAACTATAGTATCGGATAACGATCCAAAAATTAATAGCGAGCTGTTTAGACGTTTTTGTGCTGTAAATGGAATAAAATATTTAAATTCACCAGTTTACCACCCTTGCAGCAATGGCCAAGCCGAAATTTGCGCTAAAATTACAAAGAAAATGATAAAATGTATTCATAGTTCGAACAAAAACATGTCATCAGAGGGTATCAATGAAAGATTGTTAAGTTTTTTGTTTGAATACCGCAACAGTGTCCACTGTAGCACTAACGAAACACCCGCGAAGCTAATGTTTGGAAGGGAACTGCGAAGCAAACTTGACCTAATTTTACCGAGCAGTGACACCGATAATAATGAAATGGATAGCTTAGCGGGTGCTCGTAAATTTTATGTAGGCCAGACAGTCTGGGTGCGATGTTTTGTTGCACAAAAGCCAGTATGGCGTGTCGGAACGATTGTAAATAAAATGGGAAACCGAATGTTTACAGTGGATGTTAGGAATAGCGGTAAATGTATACGGCACGTCGATCAGCTGTTGCGTTATTCAGGCAACTCGCACATTGATAACAACAATGACGCAGCGCGAGCGACCTCACCGCCCGCGCCTGCTCGCGCACCCGCGCCCGCTCCCGCAGCCGCGCCAGCTGATGTTTCGCGATCATTCACCACTGTAACAACCGCTCCTGCGCCAGCACTGACGTCACCAGCGCTGCGTCCCTGCGCCTGCGCTGGCGCTGCTACATCCACACCCCCACCAGTGTCAACGTCGATGCCGGACGCAAATGAGGATAATGTTCAAGAGGGAGATGAACCACCAGACGTTGCATCCGACAACGACTTTTATGAATGTATAGATATGGATGGGGGAGGAGAGGAAACGGACCGACTGGTATCAAATACTAATACAGAGGCGCCTCACGCCAACTCTGCTTCCCTCACGGCTCCCTCGAGCGTTGCTCCCGAGCAACAGCAGATTCAGCGTGAGGTAACTGATCACCAGTCGGACCCGATTCAGCCCCGATGTGTTTTAAGGCCCAGAAATAAAAAGGTTAGCTATAAATAACAACAATTAATTTTAAGAGTAATGTTATAATATGTAGTAAATTACAGTACGGTGTTTGTTTTCTCTCAGGTTTCCAGAATAATGTGGGAGGAGTGATATATATTGACGCTGTACCTACATTACGCCAGTAATAAACCAGTCATTGGTCCGAACGGCTGTTTTACTTAAACACCTCACTAAGAAAAGTAGGTTAGGTTAGAAATGCGATCCTTACAGAACCTTGCAAACCCGCCGATGGCTTATTATGATATAATTAAATTTAATGTTGGCCGCTTATAAATTTGCTAATCATATAATTTTCAGAAGTCCGATATGAAATTGCAATTGCTGACCATTTCTTATATGATTTTTGACCTTAAGAGCCTAAGTCACAAAGTACAATATACATACTGAGATAGAGATACCAGTGAAATTCTCCACATAGATCGTAGCGCTGTAGTGTATTCAGTAAGCATTAACAGCACGGACGCTGCATCTCTGTCACTTCAATATGCAAGTGCAATAGAGATAGCATCCAGTGAAATCTGGTACAAACAACATAAACTAACATTTCCGTAGAAAAAATCGTACATCGAGCTGAAAGGCCCCTGGCCTAAGTAACCAATCAGGCACTACGTTACTTAACAATTATCTAAATAGCCATTTCGTCTGTCCGAATAAATTATTCTGTTCACTAAATTAACTTAATTGTAAATACATTAATAAGTTAGTATAAAAACTGGAACAAATTGCTGATCTTTAATTTTAATCCGACGGAATGTATTAAATCAATAAAATTGGTGCACATAAGGCTATAAAAATGCAGTATTATTTCTAAATTACATGAATATACCTATAAAGGATAATCAAATTTATTGCAAGGTATATATTAGGTCCGAGATACGTTTTACCTCCAATCTACACGATTAAAACCATACCAATAAAAAAAACAACACCAGATTATCTCTGATGCAGGCAGTAGGCCGCGCACCGCTCAACGGATATCTTGTTTATTTTACAGACTGGGATTACGCCTTAAATGCTTTTGCTCTTACATTTTAACTAGATCTGTTTAATATAAGAAATTCATTTAAAGCTACATCAGAAATTGAATACAGGAAGGCGAAACTAAGCGGTAAAGATTTTACATATTTTAAACCGCTAAGAAACATTCCACTCCTCATTCAATTCTAGTTGTTTTGTGGAGTGGGTAGCTTCGTAATGAATTGAACGTCCATTAATATAGACGTGGAAGGAATTATTCATATTTGCTCGTATTTAATTATATTCTCGTGATGTGATACATCCAAACCGAATTCCCGCACACAAAGCCTAGCCGTTTGATCCTATTGCGTGATGTACTCATACATCACCGCGGTTCACTGGCGCCCCGTGATGGATGGGGGCACGGACTGTCATATCATTGTTTGTAATTATGCGGAACGCTCAATATACACCCCTATGCCGTGTTAACGCATAAACGTGCCGTTTTTGACAAGAAAAGACCGTTTGAATAATCAATTTAGTGAGTTGAATATTCTGGATATGTTTGTGCTGCTACTTTGTGATCTGATATCGTTTATTGATGATATCACGGACACATTATGATATGGACATGGAAAATGTAACAATATGATTCGCAATTTTTTTTATTAGTAAAAAGCGAATTTTGCAATCGCCACGCTGACAACATCACCGCTGCATTCTCGGTGATATTTCATGCGTATAAGAGTTTAATAAAGTCCTATTTGGTACATAAGGCTCCCCAATTGTCACACGAATCATTTTCAACCACAATTCGTAAGGATTTCAATGTGTTCAGTGACTTCCTTCCGTAGTACATTTTAATTTGGTAGGTACCCCAAAGTAATATTACCCTTCGATGACATATTAAAAGCCAACGCCATTTTGATAAATCCTAAAGCTCTAAATATGAAGTCAGGTAAATCCACGGCGATAAAATCAAGTAAGGCAAGTGTGTAAAATCTAAAATGGGTTGTTTTAATCTTGGATGACCGGTCCTCGGGAGCTCCCAGACGGCCACATTCGGGATTAAAGCCAAAGGCCACGCGTTGGGTGGTGAGTAGCGGGAGGAAGGAGAGCGTGAGCGCCAGCTGTTATCGTTTAATCCACGAATAGTACAGGAGTTATATAAAAACTAGCGTTTGCCCGCGGCTTCACCCGCGTAATAAGCGTAATTTTTAACCGTCTACAAAAAAGAGGTTTACTGTTTGACCCGTATGTATGTATGTATGTATGTTTGTCCACGATTATCTCGCGTTTGGCTGAACCGATTTAGATGCGGTTTCCAGAAAAGTAGTTGTTACATTCTGGGGGTTTCGGTATACGAAGTTTGGTGATTGTCATTCATTAACAGATGAACAGATGAAAAAAAAAAACATTCTGAGAACCGACAAACTGTTGAATTGCATTCGATTTTGGCATATATAAGGATCGAAAACTATTATCATACATAACATTTCCGAGAGGCCGAAGGGGAAAGGGCCGATGAAATAAAAGCATGTCTTAAATGGCCCTTAGTAAAAGTATCTGTCTACTACAGTAACACCAATAGAAGGTCTGATAACGACCAAGCAGCGGTCATAAACTCTGGTCCTTTGAAGTACAAAACTACGGCTAATTAAATATCACGTATAACCCTTATTTTTCCTAAAATCAAATTTAATAGGTAGGTTTTGCCAGTTCCCATTGGAGCATCCAAAAAGAAAATTTGGCCTCACCTCCATTCGCACTCCTTACTATTTGCTCGTATACTGACTTTTGTTCATCTGTTAATGAATCATAGTTATGCCTAACTAACCCCTCTAAAGCTATCACATCATACCCAAAAATCTGTTAGGATACGCGGGGCTCGTTCCGTACCTCAAAAGCAAAAAGAGACCCTTATTCTCAATTCACGTGTGGCTGTCTGTCAGTCCGTCTGTTACAACCGATTTGCTTTAGAACTACTAGACCGATTGAATTGCAATTTGGCACAAACTATCACGAATTTTCATGTCCATAATTTTAAATTAAAACTGGCCAAGTATACTAATATTATAAACAGGAAAGATTTGATTAACTGTTCGCATTGAATAGGCTCCGAAACTGCAGAACCGATTTGAATAATTCTTCCACCGTTGGGAAGCTACACTATTTTCAAAAAATTAAGGATTCTTACTAAAACTCTAATAATGTAACCAAAGGTGTAAACAAATACCTAAAATATTCTTTACATCGCGTGCGCTGCGATAACTATTGATGATAAAGTAACTATTTGTTAATTATTTGTATAGGCCGGGCTGCTAGTACGTAATACCTAATCTAAAGGTTGATTTAAATGGAAAAAAATATAGAAACCTCTATGTCGTTTTTAAAAGCTAATCCATAGATACCCCACACGCCTATATAGTAACATTAAACTTTTTTTTACAATCACTGGCATGTATGGAGTGCCAAATTTTAGCTCGGATTCGTATTAAGAGACCTCGACTCGGACGCTCAGATATCGATTTTGAACGAAATCGGAACGGGAAAAAAGAAAATCAATATGGCCGCCACTTTCGCAAATTTTACCTCGGATTCGTATTAAGAGACCTCTCTGATACTCAGATATCGGTTTTGAACGCAATCGGGACGGAAATGATAAAAATAAATATGGCCGCCACTTTTTTCCAAACTTTACCTCGCATTCATATTACGAGACCTGTCGGACGGTGGGTATCGTTTTTGAACGAAATCATGAAGGAAATGAAGAAAATCAATATTGCCGTTACTTTATTTAAAGTTTACCTCGGAGTCCTATTAAGAGTCATCTCAGACGCTCAAATATCGAGTTTTGTCGAAATCGTATCGGACGGCGCTGATTAATAAAACCACGTACAATACATTGAATCAAAAAAGGTCGTATCTTCGTAGGGAACTCACAGCACTTCATGCACCTTTAGACCATATAATAAGGAACCTACTAGTACATGCCAAATTTGGTATCTCTCAAACCAGCAGTTTGGGTTGTGCGTTGATATGTCACTCACTCAGTCAGTCAGTTTCTTCTTGCAATTTGGCACAAACTTTTAAAATTTTCATGTCCGAAATATTAAATTTTAAAATCAATGTCATTTTCGAAATTAACGACTTAACAAAACCATAAAAACGACACTCAAATTAATATTTAGACATTCCAACGCCCTCGGACCCCAACAGAGGAGATGGTATTTCACGTCCTACACGTGGGATTTTAAAATCATTGTTGTTTTCGTAATCAGCGAACCGATAAACCATAGAAACAATACCCGTATCGATTTTTCGAATTTGTCACCACATTTCCCCCTTTTAGGGGTTGATTTCTTAAAAAAACCAGAAACACATGTTTACTCATATAATGTTAGAAAAACTCGTGTGAAGTTTCGAATAAAATAGTCCAACTAATCTTGATTCCCCATACAAACCCCCATTTCACCCCCTTAGAGGTTGAATTTTTAAAAATCCTTTCTTAATGCACCTCAAGACCTTTTATGGAACATAAATACTAAATTTGGAATCTCTAGAACCAGCAGTTTGGGCTGTGCGTTGATATCTATGATATTTGAAATATTTAGATATTTCATCCCCCTCGCACCCCGACTTCATGTCCACTACATTAAATTTCAAAATCGATGCCATTTTCGTAATGAACGTTCCAAAAAACCATAAAAACGACACCCATATTAACATTTAGACATTTCATCCCCCACGCACCCCAACAGGAGGGATGGTATTTCACGTCCTCCATGTGAGATTTTAAAATCATTGTTGTTTTCGTTATCAGCGACTCGATAAACCATAAAAACAATACCCATGTCGATTTTCAGAATTTGTCACCGAATTTTTCCCTTTTAGGGGTTCTAATCCCGGCCAGGGCATTATTTGTGCATTTAGCATGGATATTTGTTCCGATGTCTTGAATTTTTTTTATGTATATAAGTATGTATTTATCTATATAAGTATGTATTCGTCGGCCTGTTTTGCCTAGTTGGTAGTATCACTGCCTCCGAAGCTAGAGGTCCCGGGTTCGATTCCCGGTAAGGGCATTTGTTTCTGTGGTGAGCAGAGACATTTGTTCCTGAGACTTGGATGTTTTCTGTGTATTTATGTATATATCTATTAAATATATCGTCGTCTGGTACCCATACCACAAGCCTTATTGAGCTTACTATGGGACTAGTTCGATTTGTGTAAAAAATGTCTCCTAATATTTATTTATTAATTATTTTATTTATTATTATTTATGTATATCGTCGTCTAGTACCCATAGTACAAGCTTTGCTTAGTTTGGGACTAGGTCGATTTGTGTAAGGTCGTCGCCCAATATTTATTTATATTTTAAGTAGAGATTAACTAAGCGGAGAGCTTTGAATATTTGACCCAGGAAAATATAATACCTACTCGTACTAACTATCCCGCTCCGCTCCTGTGGTCGCCACCGCTGCACCATACGGCAAATGCGCTCGCTGTATTATCTACCCGCCCCGGTTTACGATTATAGCAATGCACTTACAAGTCTCACGGGGAGTGCTCATCTTGTTCACGACCGCTTTCTCCTTATGATCAGACAATATTTATTTAATCTTCATACAAACTGCACACAATGCCTAGATAGCTGTTTCTTTTTAAGAGAATCTGCAAAATTACTTATCTTTGAGAGGCGACAAATTTCGTCTTCATTGGTTTTGATCAGCCAGATCCTGGTAACTATCATCAGCAGCATGTCAGCCGAAGGACGTCCAACGGAAAGAGTTCCACAATAAACGGTCCTGCGCCATCATTCTACCTTAGAGGGGGGGCTGCCCACGTTACGTGGTCGCCAATCGCCCCAACGGCCATCGGTTCTACGTGCTATTTAAAGCGTTATGGGCTTATGAGTATTGGCCGCCAATTTTCCCTTTTTATCCGGGCATCACATTTCTTTTGTAACGTGCCCTTACTTTTTTTTTGTAAATGATACAGATTTTTCAATTTCTCTGTTCTTTGTATGTAAATCCTAGGCGCCGTGCCAAATTTCAGCTTTACATACTACATTACATCTTATCCCATGAATTTGGTACTTTTGGTGTTATCTAGGACGAAGCTATGAAGGTTTGAAAATGAGACAAAACGGTTCGAGACGAGGTAGGTAGTGCTCTGCTTTCTTTTTCGTCTTGGTGAGAGTACTGCCGTGCTCCCTGATAAAGGATCAATGATGAATACAAATTAAAACATAATTAAAATGAAACCAGAACTGATAAGATGAGCCAATACGATCCGAATCAAAAAAAAACCTAAACCTATAACTGAAAAATGTTACACACCGATGATCTGCTACGTTACTGAAATTGAACACGAATTTAGGCGTAAAAGATTTATGTCAGTAATTTTTTACGATTTCGCATTTTGTTTACGATCCTGTTTGATGAAAAACAAGATTGAGGATGAGATAAACAGGAAGCTGTAAAAGTTATATGTGCCTATTTCATTGAGTATTGTAATATTTATAACACATGTACATACTGTAACGCCCCCCCGCTCCCCCTTGTGTATTTTTAATTAAATGTATAATTTTGACGATGTGATTTTATTAAACTAACTACAACTTAAACTAGAAATGGCCAACGTGAATCGTCTAGGGTAGAACCCAATAATGTTATGAACCGTAAAACCCAAATTTTTTTATGTAAATACTTGTCAGGTTCTGGACTTGTCTTCCTAATAATTGAAAACTAGCTTACCCTAATTCAATAATAGAATAAAGTTTCTAACGAATTTCGGCTAAATATTTATTTACCGAGAGTTAAATTAAGATAAAAATAATTTATTTATTTGGTACAACGTCCCCTACCAGGCCCTACCGTGATCCGTTACCGCATCAGTAGCAACCCTACTATATTCGAAATAATCCTAAATACACAAACTTTCACCTTTTCATTGAACTCTTTAAAAGAAATTCAGTGTCACACTAATTCAGCCCTAGCTAGCTCTTTAGGTGAATGGTTTGTATTTTACTTACATACGTACTTTTGCTACTGAATACGCCTGGGTGAGGATTGATCGTCTAGCTAGCCTACCTAGCCTACCTGATACCCATTTATTCAGATCCTATATAAATAGGTATTCCTAACATATTACTCTACCAGTGTTTCGGAACCTAGTTTTCTGAAGAGAAGAAACACCAAGGAACTCTTCAGTCTATGTTACAGTATTTATTATTTAGTAATCTTCCTAACGATATCCTAACATTCGTATAACCGGAGAACTGCTCAGCTTGCCTCATAAATAGACTTATATTAATGAACGGCTCTGCTTGTCATTAATATAATTTTACACAGAGAACTGCTCAGCTCGTCTCATTGGAAAGCTAAATTCAATGATCTGCTCAGCTTGTCACTAAATTAGCTTATCCCAGTGAACTGCTCTGCTTGTCACTTTGTAAAAGTCAACTTTAGTGATCTGCTCAGCTCGTCACTAAATTAGCTTATGCTGAGTAAATGTTAATCATTTTGCTAGAAATCGCAACTCAAGAAACTACCATTATCTATACCAAAAATAATAACTTTATCACAGCTAAGTATTCCCAAAACCCCAAAATTAACGACAAACCTAAAATAATTATTAAACCCTACTTCCCAAATAAATGTGTGTGAAGCTACCCTACTGTTCCCCAGTAAACTCGTTAAACTGAAAGAGCATAAATCCCTTACCAAATTCAGCTCTTTTGACTGCGAATCCCTAACCTATGCAACGAAAGTTCAGTGGGCTAAACTGAGAATGGCAAAGCTATGGGCCCGTGTTGGATGTCTCCCCCCACTGCGCCCGCAGGCTAGGATACAGTGAGTAAGACGCCCTATTGTGTATATAAGATTTATATATAAATATATTTAACAAGACCGTTCCTCAAATACTGAACAATTTCGACAAGCGAGGTATACACCTCTATGCTGAGACCCCATATTGGCAGCCATGTCTACGTTGTCAGCTGAGCATTGAAGGAACGTAAAGGATTTGATTCGTCTCCGTGTAGGTAAAAGGTAGACGCCAGACCTCCCTTAGATCTGGTAACTAAAGACTCTGAACCCTGCTCGTTGGCACCGTTAGGCGAGCAAGACTCCTCAGGCAAACTGAAGCCTGGACAAGATTCTGGTCTTTTGAAATACTTGAAATAGCACAAATCCCCATAAAATATTAGTTACATTTGTCTAAGAATGATTCCTCATCATGAAGAGTAACTCCTCATAACGACGAACCACCCCTAGGACAGCAATTTCACCCACCAAATATGTTACGTAGACCTTGACAGTCTGAGTGACGAATTCTAAGTGATTTTAATACAAATTCGAGCCCCTTTTATATCCAAAATTGACAGAGACTCTTACGTCCTTTTGTCTACTCCAGCTATGGTAGAATTTCGAAATTTGAATTGGAATAATTGGAGTTCTAAATTTAAACTACAGCAGGTAGAATCGTCATTATGACCTCTTTTTGATTATGTTAAAGGCTTTTCCAACCATTGAAGTACTAGGGTCCCATAGCTCTCAGCTAGTGGAGTTCGAAATTTAAACTAGAACGGTTCTGTCTTGACCTATTTTGATCTTATTGAAGACTTTCCAACCATTGCAGTACTAGGGTTCCATAACTCTCAGCTAGTATGATTCGAAATTTAAACTTAAAATATTTCTGTCTCGACCTATTTGGTTATATCGAAGACATTTCCAACCATAGAAGTACTAGGATTACATAAGTCTCAACTAGTGTACTTCGAAATTTAAACTAGGTTATTTTTATCAAGTAGTTTGAACCATCGACAAGATCTCCAGGGACTTTTCTAACCGTTAAAGTACTAGGATTACATAACTCTTCTACTGGTAGAATTCAAGTTTTGATATTAATCCAAAGTTTGTTAAACCTTTCGTGAATGCTGTGTTCCTTGGAAGAATGTCTACGATTTTATTTAATTCTTACGTTTGACATTCGCTAGTACTTTCAAAACTACTTTATTTTCACGAAGTTTAAAATAACTAATAACTTATTTTACGTTCCGTTATGCGTATAGTCTAATTGCGTTCCGTTACAATACCTACTCTTATTTACCCAGGTATAGTCGAGGAATAAAAAGGTTCGTCACTTTTCGAACTTCATAGCATTAAAATAGAGTTGAAAAGCAACAGTAAAATATTATCTATAGTTTTGAATCCAGCAAGTTAGATTCGAAAGAAAACGTAACGATTTACTGGTATCTACCGTAATGTTGTACCCACGAATGGGTACTGACACCGGTTAATTAATAATTACGCAACTTTTTCGAGCCTGTGTGAGGCAGACCTAAACGATAAGGTAGATGTTCCAATGCTCGACACCTTAAGATGGCGCAGTACGCTCGGTCTGGCTCGGTTCTCCATACAAACGTATTTACCCTCTCATTTTAAAACGCCATGCTAGAATAACATGAAAATTTGTATACACAATGGGATCCGGCATATCTAGCTCGGAAATTAGTTTCTGTTGCTAGAAATTGTAAAAGAAAAAAAAATACAGCGGTTTTTTTAGTTTTTTCGGCTTGTATGAAAACCTTAATAATCGCTGTATTTTTTCTTTATTATAATTTCAAGCAACACAAACTATGTTCCAACCTAGATATGCCGGATCCCATTGTGTATACAAAGTTTCATGTTATTCTAGCATGGCGTTTTAAAATGAGAGCATAAATACGTTTGTATGGAGAACCGAAAGGGTCCTGCGTGGCCCGGCTGGTAGTTAGCCAATCAAAAAAAAAAAAAAAGGGCCATTTAAGACATGCTTTTATTTCATCGGCCCTTTTTCCTTCGGCCTCTCGGAAATGTATGATAATAGTTTTCGATCCTTATTTTTGCCAAAATCAAATGAAACTCAACAATTTGCCGGTTCTCAGAATGTATACTGACTTTTCATCTGTTCATCTGTTAATGAATCCCAATCACCTAACTTCGTATACCGAAACCCTTAGAATGCAACAACTACTTTTCTGGAAACCGCATCTAAATCGGTTCAGCCAAACGCGCGATAATCGTGGACAAACATACATACCTACATGCGTACATACACGGGTCATACAGAGAACCTCTTTTTTGTAGACGGTTAAAAATTACTCTTAGTACGCGGGCGAAGCCGCGGGCAAATGCTAGTTATACATATATACCTTCCTCTTGAATCACTCTATCCATTTAAAAATAACCGCATCAAAATCCGTAGCGTGGTTTTAAAGATTTAAGCATACATAGGGACAGACAGCGGGAAGCGACTTTGTTTTATACTATGTAGTGAAATATAGATTAGTAAGTAGCAAGTGAAATGGGCCATCTTACTTGTATCCATGAGAGGTCTGTGAGCGGCAGTGGAACGTAAAAAGGCTGTATTTTATAAAAAAAAAAAAACCTGAAATCGAGTTGGGTTGTCATTAACATGAATATCCTGCCATAACATAGGTGTCATATATTAATGTACCACATGAGGTAAGGAAGTAACTATTGTATAACGACCTTAGAGAAAGAAAAAAGAACCAGTTATATTTTGCAGTAAGAGATAAAATTGTATTTTTTTTTATAACCGTGCTCGTACTTTACCATCGCAGCCTTTTATCTTTCCTTCCTTTTTGCGGCCTAAAAATAACCGATGCATAAAGGATGATTAATGTTCTCCACGTTCACTGCATCTCTGCTTAGCGGAGCGCATTCATTACAAAATGAATGTGTTTTGTTACTCCCATGTGTGTTTCAAATAGAAAAATAACGAGTTAGACAAAATTTCCTATGTATGAAATCAGAGTAAAGAAAACCCATATTACTTTTAAACGAGCTATCTAACGATATAACTCACGATGGATTTTGCAAGGAAAAAAAGCATTCCCAGTTTACTTGTAGAGCTACAAAGTTGTGTGTACAAAACATTTTTCTTTTTATGAAATCGGATTAAATAAATGTTATTTTTAAAATAATATCGGATATATGATTTACGATTATCATTTTCTAAGAAGAAGATTTAACTAGCGTAGAATTACACAAACACATATGAGGTTCCGCTGATTTGTCTATCAGAACATTTGCAAGGTTTGTACGATTTTTTGCACGAAATAATGTCTGACAGTATTTCAGCAAAAAGGCACACAAAGACAAGAAGTGGGGCGCGTTGTAAAATCTGTAGGCCCGTAAGGTGCTTGAGGCTATTTATTCGTTTGTAAGATGGTAACCTGTACGGCGATGTTGGTTTAACATAAAAAATAATAAATCCGGTCAAATGGGAGTCTGACTTATTGGTAATGGATTATCAAAAAAAAGTAAAAAGCCCTGGCAACGAACCCGGAGGTTCCGGATTCGGATCCCGGTCAGGGCATTTATTTGTGCGATGCGCATGAATGTTTTCTATGTATTTAAGTATTAAATATGTTTTCTATGTATTTAAGTATGTAGTTATCTATATAAGTATGTAGATCGACATATCTAGACACGCGGGAGCGTGTCCAGCCAAGTTCACCCCAGGAACTGGCGGACAGCAGCCGTGTGTTATATTACACGAACCGTTTGGAGCCACTTTTGACCCCCCAATAACTCCAAATCTATCTAACATAAAAACATGAAATTTGGTACATACTCGTATATTAAGATCCGTTAGAACAACTAGAACCCCAAATTTCATAAATATAGGTTTAATAGTTATTGAGATAATAAATTCCAAAAACGGCATTTTTACAACTGACTAGTAATCAAAAACCTAACCCACTTTCAGATGACGTAGAAAGCTGAAATTTGGCATGCAGCTTGGTAATTGTTGTATAGTAATTAGTAATGTGTATACACTAGAAAAAATCAGAAAACAGTGATTTTATTATTAGTTTTATTATTATTATTTATGCTAGTTACCTTATAACTCCGTCATTTATTAACCGATTTAGAAAATTATTTTTTTGTTTGAAACGGTATACTTCCGGGGTGGTCCCATTGTCATCGGGTCAAAATCCGATCATAGAGTCCTGCAGAAATCGAGGGAACTCTTCAAATATTTTAGGTGCACCTATAGCGGTTTGGGTATTTTGTATAGTAACTCGTGCATTCGCTCTGGGAAAGCACCATTGGATGAAGTTTGACAAAAAGTAATGAAGTTTGACAAAAAGTTAAGGCTCAAAATGCATTAAGCCGCAGTAAATTAGTTTTACTGTAAACAATCTAGTGCCAAGCTTGGCAACTTTTCAGATAATCTACGGAACTTGGCGCCCATTTAGATCTCAATTCTTTTGTCGCTGAACTTGGCTGCCATTTTCACATTGATGTTTTTGATGGTATCTAATTACACGTTCGCAAAAAATGTTTATGATAAAATAATCAGTTGGCGAAAGATTATTCTAAAACTGGATTTTTTAAGGGGATCCTGCCGTTTTGCCAAAGTTATTTTGGTAAAATTTCATTACCCAAACAAATTTTGGCAACTGTTACGTTTGGTAATGCAATCTTTGGAATAATTTTAGTAGGCACATTTTCATTTGGACAAATTTTTACTTAACATAATATTATCTAGGAAAATAACGTTCAGGCATTTGGTATTTTACCAAATACTTCATTAAAGCAGAAAATCTTTAGACAATAAATATTTTGTCAAATGAATTGTTCTGACAAAAAGTATTAAGACAAAAATATTACTACGGGAAATAATATTGTGGTATGTGGTCTTTTATCAAATGGGTTATTAAAGCAGAAAATCTTTAGACAATGACCAATTAGTAAAATACCAACATGTTTATGATAAAAAGTATAAAGATGAAAAAATGTTTTTTTTTGATAGTTATGTAAATAAAAAATGCCCTGTAATTTTAACAAAAATATATTTATTACAAAATTTTTGTAGTTTACACTTTTATAAGTTTTTCGCAATGGACATTAACAATTTTATCTCAGAGTATTCAGATTTGTTTTGCAATATTCGACAAATTTTGTCGTCTTTATCCGAATATATTTTTTTCTTTTTTTATGGCGGTGCACCCGAAAGTATAATTTCAATGTCAGCTAAATTAGATGAAGTTTCTTTTATTAATTCTTTAATTAAGCAATATACTCTAGGGTGCTGTTAATCAATGAGAATGTTTATTCTACGATGCCACGCCTCAGCAGAGTTTGAAGTTCTAGGTATTTGCTTTTTGTTTACAACATGACAACTCCAAAAACTTGGTGGATACTTCGGTTGCGTATTCCATGTTCCGCTAACATAATTTTCTTCAAACCAACGCGCGATTTGCTTCCAATCCGCATGTTCTATATTTTCTAATAGCTTGTTAAAATATATAACGATTTCATCTTCTGGCAAATAACTTAGCGCCAACAAACATTTCACTTGTTTGTTAAATTTGATATTATTTGCGTACTTTTTTTTAAGTTTAAGTGCTTGAATTTGTCTGAAACAAGTTAAAAGTTTAATACAAATCGTACAATATCTACATACTTATTACTTGAACTTGTAATATAACAACTATGAATCTAATAGTAATATAGCCACAAAGCCAAGTTCAGGTTTTCACGTAGGCAGTAGGGAACAGGAACTTAGTGGCAAAACCGACTCGGATCGCGGATAGGTTAGAAGCCGAAAGCGGGCTTCGAGGTTATTTTTTTTATCAAAGAGCGGGAAAGCTTTGCTTGCTTGCTTGCTTAAGAGTTATTGTGTTATACAGGAACTTAGTGACTCGGATCGCTGATATTTTTTTTATAAAAGAGCGGGAAAACTTTGCTTGCTTGCTTGCTTGCTTTTTAGTACCGTTAATTTTAGGAACATAGATAAATCTGAACCTGAACACATTTTTACCTGTTTAGAATTTGCCCCAAGTGGAAGAAGCACCCTTGTAATTATACGCCTTCAAAGTTAGATCTTATGCTTGAAATAGCTGCCTTTTCAAAGTCTAATATACAGACTTTTGGCGTCATGTTAATATTATTTTCATTTCCATATTGTATAATTAATTCCAACATTACGTCATATGTACGCTTATCTTTGTTGGTACACATACAATAACAAAGTGGAAATGTTTTCTTGTTATCAGATAATATATTGCCATGTATGGTGTATAATTGTTTAAAGACATTGGGTGCCACTTTAAAGGTTCCATCTAAAATCCAGTATGAACTGTTCTTAAACTGGTCATTGAACTTAAAGTAGACATCACTAATATTCTTTTGTTTTCATCAAAACATTTATCTTTAATTACGAAAGGACAATGACCATTTCTGCCCTGACATATCTTAACGATTACATTAAGTTCAAAAAGTAAGCATACTTAATTAATTCGACTTCGATTTTTGGGATTAATGTAGGACTGATTAAACTTGGGGTTTATTATTCATCGATAAAACATAATTAACGCGTTTCCGGTTTCCAATTAATCTTGACATATTGAAACATATTTTTTGTGGACTAATGAGCTATTAAAACCTCCTTTAAGTTCATGTACTTAAAGGAGGTTTAAATAGCTCATTATGAAAATGTGAAAAAAGGTTTCTACTTTGTTGAAGATGTAATTGACCACAAAGTACAATATATTGCATTTCACATTACAATCACAGAGAGCATTTTTTAATTCAGAAAAATATCGCGATGTCTGAACTGCGTTCTCCACGTCTAACGAATACAAAGATACGCAGTAAGCGGGCTTCCTTTGCGCATGCAGGGTATTCTATTAGAATGGCTCACATTAGAAGAGTCCTACTCATCCACCTAGTGTTTTATCTTGTTGTGTCACAGAGGAGCCTGGTGTCCGCTTTCACTAATCCCAAGTTTTGCCGTAGGGACTAGTTTTACGAAATCGACTGCCATCTGATCTTCCAACCAAGAGGGAAAACTAGACCTCGGGATTAGACCGATTCCTTCACAATGTTTTGGTTCACTGAATAGCTACTGTCTAATATAAAATATTGTCGTCCATAAGTTTCTTAAGAAAAACCCAGTGGTTCAAGTCGGGGTTAGAACCCGCGACCTCCTTATTGAACATCGCGTGCTTTACCGCTTGGCTACAGTGGCCACACTCCTCCTAAGTACTACTTCTTCAAAATAGTCCATGCTGTTAATACTATCTGGTTATATGCAGGCACTATGTTTCTAGCTCCCTGGTGATGCGGTCATATGCCATGCGTGCTATATTATTATAGACGAATATATATACATGATGCCCATCCAGAAAGAACGCTTCGACATACTCATGTGTGCATCGGGTGTGGATCATCCGTACTTCGTTTAAGACACCATATTCTTGCGCAGAATGACCCGTTAATTGATGTTTTTCAGTAGAACA
This sequence comes from Notocelia uddmanniana, assembly GCA_905163555.1. Lineage (NCBI taxonomy): Eukaryota > Metazoa > Arthropoda > Insecta > Lepidoptera > Tortricidae > Notocelia > Notocelia uddmanniana. The sequence continues at coordinate 18,378,579 of LR991054.1, read as the reverse complement.
TTACAATGCCGGTATGTATAGTAGGTATTATTAAAATCGTGTGCTTCCTGCAATTGCACGCCACAAGCAATATTTTTATACAGGCGATGAAGCTGGGACATTACTCTTGGCACATAAGTAAGGGGGAGCGTATAGTCGAGATAAACATATCGAGCTAGAAAGAGAGCCATGAAAGAGCACAACAGTGTGATATAGATTTTGATCCATGATTTGGCGCAGCCTAACTGGGAAACCTTACAGAAGACCGCAGCCATAGTAACACAACTACATTTTCATAATGTTTTGTATTTTCTGTTGTTGAGTAAGGCTAGGAATAGGTCGTCTTTATGGACAAACGGGCGTACGTTGGCCAACACAGGCGGCTAGAGACTCAACTCGGCTGTTAGCTTTGTTTTGCCCTATGTATCCATAACCACTTCAATACTCTTCTAATACTGCTAAATTGGACGCAATCTGCCCTCCAGTACTTGCGATACATACTTAGAGAGCATCTAATCGCCTTTCAGTAGTTGAAAATGCTTTCAATAAAACTGTTCAAATGGAACCAATTGTTCACAGAACGCCTACGAAACATATAGGGGCAAAAATACTTAAATGTTTGAGAAGTTATTAATGTTAAAAGGGGTATTTTTTTATTTCAAAAATACAAGATCTTCCCAAGTTTAAATGAAATAAAAGATAAAAAAGCTAAATCTGCATCCAAAAGACTATAAAATAAACTATAAATTAACTTTGTAATCGGCAGTTTTTGACAGGGCACGGGCCCATACTAATTTGGTCATTGTCCTTTTCACCATTGATTGATGTCTGTGTCAAATCTAGCTCGAAATCTATATCAGTTGGTTCTATTGTTACTTCTTGATTTTTTCGTATCCGATACATCCTTTGTTTTAGAGCCGAAGTTGAAGGCAAATTTTTTCACCTTCAAAGGCGCATTTGCTTTGTTATTTTGTATTATTTTACATATTTTTGTTCCCGATGAAACATCACTTTTGATTTTTTCTATAAGGTCACTGGTTTTTTTTCTACCAGGATTTGGTTCATGATTTTGATTAGCATTGCTTTTTAATATCACATGAATTCCATCTTTTAGTGTAGTTCGTTGCGATGCAGTGCATTTAAATAACTTATTTTTCCTGTATTCACAATACCAATAATATGTATCTTTCACTATGTTAATCTTTTCGTATGTAAATCCGTTCTTAAACAACTTCGTACCACCACGTGTAGATTGAAAAGTTTCACACTCATCATTAGAATCACTCGATTCACTCATCATAAACTGAATATGTATATGTTTTGTTTTTAAGAACTATTATTAATAAAAGTTAAAGACAAATCGCAATAACAACACACATCCGCTACGAAACTCAGTGTGACGCGTGGATTAGTTAACCACCGATATTGAGCGACTTTTATGATTTACACGCTACCCACATAACAAAAAACATTGCAATTTAATTTGTATTTTCTGCATAACTGAAATAAAGATGCAAATGCATTGTCCACAACTAAGAAGTAGACTAAATAGAAATGGTTAATTGAAAATGACGATAAATCATTTGCCTTATTATATTTTGCGTAAAATATGTTTTTCCAACTGAAACATTTCACTACTTGAAATTTGGTTAAAGTACTACTTGGTAAGCGAGTCATTGTCTAACTGTTCACTTGCCAGACATTAGGTTTGTATTATAATTATTTGTCAAGAGTTTATTTGCCAACTAATAATTTGGCAAATGAAAATTTGCGGAAAATTGTTTGCGAAATGATAATTTGTCAATATTTTTTTGATATAACAATAGAGACCCTTTTTTAAGAAAAAATTGTAAGTAAAAATTATCAAAATTAAGTTGATACTCGTAATACATTAATAACCCACAGTGCTTACTAGTTTATTAACACTCGTTATCTTTATTTTTGATGCCAAATATACTGTCTGCCGCAAGAGTAGATGCGATAGCAATAGAGAGTCGATTCTGTAATGTAAACATTGTCCTTAGTTTTATTTATATACTTACTTATCAATAAGGGTTTTAAACGCTTTTTCGTAAAAGAACCCGAACCATTCCCCGGAATTCATCCGAGTGATTAATGTCTGCGGACACATATAAATTATGTACAAACAAAATGTCCTAGAATAAATTTTGCTCGTCGAGCCTTATCCAGCAGCCGTGTCCGTAAACACTTATGAATGACCCCTATTCCGGCGCCAGACATCAAAGCAGTCGGGATAAGATGGGCGCCGAGTTGCGGTCACGTTAATTTCCGAAGGCAAATCCAGTAGGCCCTGCTGGCCGCCGGACAAGACGAAATTCTTACCTTGTCAGTTACTATTTTGATACTTTATCACGGCTGGATGGACTGAAAGTTAGTTAGAATCCAAAAAATAATGGTACTTGTGTAACCCATCACTGGTGGCGCTTGATCAGTGTCGTATATACAGGGTGGAAAGAAAATACGGGCCCTGGAGAGAAACTACCTTAAAACGTTGAGATAACTCAATTTACTGAAAGGAAACATTATTTTATTTCTCCTAAGCAATAAAACTGCATTCACAGTTTTTTGAAAAAGATACCTTTTTTCAATACTAATTGTGCAAAATGTCTTTATTTTTTTGGGCTCTCTTGTATCCTGGACTAGGTCTGTCTCTAATAAGTTTTTGTTCCTTGTTAAACATAGGATCTCTTGGCATCAATTGGCATCAACAATTTTTTTACAAAAATGTCAAAAAAATGCTATTTTTTGCTATCTGTATATTAAAAAAAATCTGTGAATGCAGTTTTAATGCTTAGGAGAAATAAACTAATGTTTCCTTTCAACAAATTGAGCTATCTCAAGGTTTTAAGGTAGTTTCCCTCCAGGGCCCGACTTATCTTTCCACACTGTATATGTCGATGGGGCGGTAGTATGTATGAGAAAACTGTTAGCTGTCAGTGTCAACCGACACGAATGCAGTACTGCCCCACGGTATATTGTCAAGTGAGGAAATCTCAAAATCAGTAATCTCACGTCAAAGGAACAAAATACCTATCAATATCACTCCCGTAATATATGCCTCCCTAAAGCGTTGTACAGAGAAAACTAGTGGAGGCTATCATGCCTGAGCACGATTCTTCAGTTGGCTAGAGTGTGATTGGCCGCGTATGCCAGGATGTCACGGGTTCGAATCCTGCTTAGAGCACAAAATTTTTATTTGAAATTTAGAATTCTCGGTTGCAGACTGGTTCGGTAACAGGAATGTTGTATGGTTCAAAAGTTAACCAAGACGCCGAACCATCATTATTTATGTCGTTACTTTATCGACGTGTTTTATGTAGAACAAGATATAGTGGTAAGAATATGAATGGAATTTCAATCAAAAACAAACTTTCGTACAATTTCCATTACAAAGATATGTTATTACTGTTGTCAAATATATAATAAATTCAACGGGTGGACAGTAAAGTTATGGACATTGCGCGTATCGGGCCGCACTGGGCCGCTGTTTTAATACGTAATTTATCAAAACAAGGTAATAAGGAATAAAATTATTTACGTTTTAAGTAATTTTAAAGAGACTAACCAGTGGTAAACATATTTTTTATGAAATCCAGTGCTTAGCTTCACCCGGTCCATAAATAAATCATAAGATCCTCTTTGCCCGGTCGAAAACTGGGTCTTAAGAACATTCAAATGAAATCCAACCGTTGCATTTATCATATATTAGAATATGTTACAAATGCAACGGTAAGATTTCATTTTATTCTTAGAAATAATGGTTGGTCCAATTCAAATCTTACAGTAAATCCAGTAGTTAGCCTGTTTAGTTATTTTTCACGCGGCTGAATACTGATGGCTGGGTACTTATTCTGTGGCTGGGTTTTGTAACAACTAGCCGCCGCGGTTGCTACTGTAACGGATGATCACTGGGTGCCGAATGGCTGACATTGGGTTCGCAGGAGGTTTATTTTCTTTGTACTACCATTTATAATTCTTCGACCAAATGAAAAAAATAATTTATTTTTCATAGGCGCAAGCAGCGTGTCTGAACTGGCCCATATGACACAGGATGAGATAATTATGAATTTCAAAATTATGTTAATAGGCTGAATACTGGTGCCTTTACCCCATATATAATCCTGTAAAATATTTACGAAAATTCGATGTGAACAGATAAATGTTTAAAATTAACTTTATAGTCAACAGCAAGTCAAACCTATTTTTATTATAATACAGATACTTTAAGTCAAGTTTAAGCGTACGCCTGCTAGAATTAACTCTAAACTGCTTCGCTCTAAGTCAACCTCTCTTAGAATCTGTAAGATAATAGCACTATCTAACACGTTCAACTCCTATAAATTTATTTCAAGTTTCAAGATTTTGAATTATATGTGCACTTAGAAGACGTAGTTTCAAATGTATAGTTGCCTAAGTTTCAAAACAAGCTTCCTTGTTCCTCCGCTGCAGCGTGAGTTAGCGCAATTTTACTTCGCTCACGAATTTGGATTCCACTTATCGCATTATCTTTAAAAAGTGATGTTGCAATGTACATTTCCAATTTACCCCGTAAAGATACAAGTTCTTAAAAATAATTACAGTGTGGGAAATTAAAAAAAATGTAATTGCAAGTAGGTACCTATATTTGCATTTGAATAAAGAAATTTCTTACGACATAAAAGATCCCGTTTGTTATATACGAAAGATCCGTGTCAATTTACAAATGTTCTTAGTTCATTATCTGCCACTGCAGACAATACAATTTTAAGTAGGTAAACATGAACATTTCAGAAGGTATGGTTAAGAATTTGAATAACATTATAAATTTTACTAACTTTGCTCGTATGCAAGAAATTTTAATACCGTCTCAAAGAGAGAATATTTTTAAAAAGCAATGTATGCGTTTCATCTTACATTTCCAAGGAATAACGAAATCGTATAATTCCTTGTTGGACCCGGCTGGGTCGTAAAGTGACGCAGTCACAGCCGGATTAACGTCCTGAGATTACGATTTTGGGTCGAGATAGAAACGTTAATAAATCTGTTTGAATGTACTTTACGTTGTATAATGCACTAAATGTTGAGAAACAATGAATGTCCATGTTCATTGGGACGTTTGTAAGAAAATGTTATGTATATGATAGGTTTGTGGTTTTGAGATCTTGCACTGGATGAAGCACTAAGAAATTTTAAACAAACTACCTACCTATTTTATTGAAAGATAGCCTAACCAATAACCACCTGCAAGTTCTAAGGAATAAATAGATTTATCTGTCATTAAAATCCTTCAAGTAGATATAAGCTTCGAGGGAATAGAATATTCGATTATGATTTTGGCATTTTTTATTCAAAGATATTGAATAACTTTCTAAACGAATTACGAATATAAGAGTCCCGAAGCAACTTTATTATGGGGGATCAAAAGTAATGAAAGATTATTCAGTAGAATTAAATTTTGGTACCTCTTAAGAAGCTCACCCGGTAAATACTTATAACTTCATTGTTTTAGTGAGGATCACGTGTAACGGCTTCTTCTATCTCTAATAATTAAACTTACTGCCCAGTGGATGGGCTTTCAATCCTAAACGAAAAATAACACAGCAGACGGTTTGACGTGTTCTTTCCGGTGAAAAAAAGTATAAGTAGATAAGTATGGATCAACCAAATTATTCATAACGAGCTGTTGCCAGCGACTTCGTCTGCGTATTTGCTCCTATTGGTCGCAGCGTGATGTTATGTAGCTTAAAGCCTTCCTCGATAAATGGACTATCCAACACAAAAATATTTTTTCAATTCGAACCAGTAGTTCCTGAGAATAGCGCGTTCAAACAAACAAACAAACAAACTCTTCAGCTTTATAATATTAGTATAGAGTATAGATATTTCATTTAAATATCCCTTTCATGTGTGTAGATCATTACTGTTATCGAATTTTTGGAATCTTTATAGTTTCTAACTAAGCATTTGATGGATCCCAATTTTGGAATTAGCTTCTAAGGATCTAAAATTGAAAACAAAACAGGTCTTGACTGGTTTTCGTTATATGGCTCATAGTTAGGAAATGCTTAATTAATTAAGTTAAGTGCTTCATTCAGTTTCAGAATAGTTTTAGTTTTGTAACCCTCATTAAAGTACAAATCAGTTCCAATTACGTGTAGGGTACCTTTGTACGCTAAATAATTGATTCAATATGAATTCAAGTAGGGAAAAGACAACATTTTATTACAGACGACATTTTATTGTATGATACAGCGTCCTCGGGACGAACCTGAGGGATTTTAGAGACTTTGTGAGGTCGTTGGAAATATAAAATTTTATGATTAAACCGGGTCTGATCGATCAAATCCTTTCTTTCGGTTTTATAATAAAAATAATATATGATCATCTTATTATTTAAAAAGTCACTACTTAAATACATATACTCGAACATTAAAAACTTGGAGCGAATCTAGCTTACTTTATGTGATATTTTATTTTCCTAACATGGTCAGGCACTCAGTGATAAAATTATTCGGATTCCTCCCGAGGCACCTTCTATAAATACGTAATTAATTTGGAACAAAAGTAGTTCCTAAAATTGTTTGCTTACTAAACTTATCCTTATCGAAAACGTAACTATTTACGTCGGGCCTACTACAGCCAGAAAGACAGGTATAAAAAAAGCGTAAAGCCGGAAACGACTCGTAGGCGGCCCATGGTGATCGGCTCGAAGAAAGCAGATTCATTCATGTGGACGAGAGGCTTTAGTTGAGCGGCTAAGAGTAAGCAGATTTGTGCGAGTGGGGCACGCCAGTTGAGACTCAATGCAGGTAGTTCGTGACTTCGGAAAGTTATTATTGTAATTGTACCGTTATTGCATATTTGTTCCCTACCTTTAAATTAAAGAGGAATCAGATAGTTACATAATATTTTAATACAGGTCAAACAATGTTTGAAATTATTATATGTAATAAATGAACTTTATTCTGCAAGTAGGCCGCAATGGTACTTTTACAAGTCAAAGTCTACTAGCGTTTCTGAAAAAGAAGACCACTGCCGGGAATAAACGCCGGAACAAACTCGACAGTCAGTAAGTTTCTCCTTAAATATGATAACAATGATAATACTTCACTTAATTAAAATAAGTTATTCTAGTTGCCAAAAAAAGGATTACAAATTTTCAGTTCAAATTATGTACGATTATAAACAGTGAAAGTTAAATATGTAGAAAGTAGAAACTTGTATAAACATTTGAAAGACCTTAGCAAAATGTTCTACGACCTCAGTAGAGTCTCTCAACAACTGGGTCTTAAAATGATCATGGATAAAACGAAAATTAAGTATGTAATTCTCCCATATTTTACCCACTGGTCTATATACGTATATACCTGGGGTAAACATCCAGAAGGTTTTTAACCAGTATGTTGCCAGTAATGACTTACGTTACTGAAACATAGTCGCCTTTATGGGTATAATAAGAAAGCTCAAGGGTCTTTTAGAGGGCTATGGAGTGAGCTATGCTTGGATTTTTCCAACGAGCCCGAAACGAGAAAATTCGTAGGAGAATCATGGTCGTCGATATAGTTCAACGAGTTAAAAGACGCAGTAAAACATGCAAGTGGCAGTAGACGGGGCACATTGCTCGCAGAACCGATGGCATTCGGGGCAGAAAGGTTAAAGCTTTTGTCTAGCAGTGGACGTCTTTTGGCTGATATGATGGCACTGAGTCCAAGGTTTTAGTTCATACGACCCTTGAAGTTGGTGAATTATCTATTACTCAGCTGAACATTATGTTTTAGGTTTGTTACAATGTTTAATACCACATCATCAGAAACTAATATTTGTGCCTGAGACTTGGGTGCTCTCTTTGTATGTATGTATATTTTTACCAAATGTTTCATCGTCTATTATCCATAACACAAGCTCTATTGAGTTTACTATTGATGGGACTAGTTCGGTTTGTGTAAGATAATCCCCAAATAATTTTACCAATTTATGAGATATGCCTATGTACTTAATACAAAATGTATTCTGTGTAGCCCAGTTGAAAGTGACACTGCCTCCGAAGCTAAAAACCCCGGGTTTGAATCCTGGTAAGGGAATTTGTTTCTGTGGTGAGCAGAAACATTTGTTCCTGAGACTTAAATGTTTTATATGTATTTAAGAATATATTGAGAAAAAATATATCGTCGTCTGGAACTCATAGAACAAGCCTTATTGAGCTTACTATCGGACTAGTTCGATTTGTGTAAAAATTGTCGGCCAATATTTATTTGTTTATTTTTATTTATTTATATTAAGGTTTGAATGGTACATTTTTTATGTTGTTTGGAATCACATTGATATCGATAACTTTAATAAAAACTTATTAAAATCAAAACGGATAGTTCCCATATTTGATGATAAAAACTAGCAGAAATCTATAACTACAGATGTCTTACAGATGAAATCCATTTGATCTCGTACTCAATCCAATATGTTACCAATACTATTACTCTCCGCTGCGTAATAGAGTCATAATCCAGGGGCGGTGACTTCTTTGATCCCAAGACGGACGGATATTTCAGGTTACTGTTCCCATTATACGCCTAATCCGACCCATTAGAGGTCTATTGAAACGATTTGCTTTGGGAAGTATGTTCTGACGATTACGGGGCTGAAGCAAACATATTATTGATGAGATTAAGTTGACGACTACATCGTAGGATTAACTTCGCTTTTGTTAGTTTTTATGAGGTACCTATTGTAAGTTTAATATGTGTATCTGTTGCATAGTATGTTATAATTAACAATCTATGGATCTGAGAAATCTGAAAATAAATATATTTTATTTTAAAGTAGCTACCAAACGGATATTATGATTTCAGTGTAATTTACGAATCTCTAGCCTGTCGAGATTTTTCTTCGTTGGTTTTCGCTAATTTTTTGTACGACCTTATCCATTTATTAATAAGCTTCTTTTTACATTCCTTACATTAAGCATTAATTTTAGATGTTATACAGTGTCTATAATAATATTACAGTTCATTACATATTTCAGACGTTCTTACGATTTTTTAATTTAATTACTTAGAATAATATTGACTGTTGATCGATGCAAGGACCGCCTATATTGGTAAAAGCCTCATCCAACCTTATCTTCTGCAATCTGTAGCCAGTCGCCTCCAGGTTTTTCCAGCATTTCTCACCAGGTCGCCGCTTCGACGTTTGTTAGGTCTTCCAGGTTTGCGTTTTCCGCCTAAGGGATACCAGTTAGTGATCATATTTGACCATCTTTCGTCTGAGGTTCTTTACAGATGCCTTTCCCATCGCCATTTCTGCAGTATTTGTTTCACAGCGTCTTTAGTTTTGTCTTTTATCTTATTTTAGGGTGTCTTATTTTGTCCCTTAACTTTGACCCAAACCCAACCAAGCTCCTCTACATATATTTTTGACATCATCCTCATTTAATCCATGGCAGAATAAAGTATTTGTTACTGGACATGAATATTTCACTACACGAGATACGAGTACTAAGTCTTGTGTTGTGCACATCACGAAACGTTCTTGTATTAAAAAAAGTATTTCTAGGTAGCTGTTATACATCCATAATAGTTTGATAAAAGTTGTAGAAACCCATTTTAGTATTTTTAATAAAAATCTCTATTTAAAGATGAATAATAAAAGAACTTTTTTCTCTTTTCGCAGGTGAAAAAGAATTATCTGGTACTACACATATTACGTAAGCACCGCTTAACGAAAACACAATAAACAGGATAATTCGAGCAGTCTCTCCGGGCAGACAGAGTCGTTAGTCGTTATGAATCTCATGCATCCGCGAATCATCTACCGCAACAAACAAACGACAAAAACTGAGTAAGTATGTAGAACCCTAAAAAGGAATGTTCGCGAGAAGAAAACAAATTGCTACAAGCATACCGCATGCCGCGGTGGATATTAAATTCTTTCTCTTGTGTTGCTGTCGCTTCGTTTATTTTTGTTTACAATCTGCGGAATATTCAACACAAGTCAACTTTTTGTTAAGTTAGCCAGGTTTTAAATAGCAGATATTTGAGCTTTTCCATTGTTAACGAGGAATTAATGCCGCTGTATATACATATTTATCCGCCAGTACGTGACCAGACATAAATTACTAGGTACCAATGCTGATAACCTTAGAATTTGTTTTTAAAATAATAATGATTATTTTGATTTTAATATGGCAATGATTGACGACCAAGACCACCGGGGATGAGCAGCAGCATGCACCCCTAGAGTGCAGTGGAGATACTGCGATCGCCAACCCGCATGCCAAGCGTGGCGATCATGGCATTTACCCCCCGTAAAATTGGGGGAGGCCTATGTCCAGCAGTGGACGTCCTTTGGCTGATAAGGTGGTGGTGGTAGTGGTGGATTCAGTTTTTAATTGTGATAAACCAAAAAACTAAGTGTTTATAAAGTCCCAGTAGTTAACACCTATTATTCACCTCTATTTAATAAGATTGACAGTGCCATTATTATTATATCGAGCACGGGTGCGTTTACCTTAATGTAAATAACTGTCAAGATGTTATAACGGGCTAGATGTGGCCAGGATCTATCTTGGGCGAATTCTGAATAAAATGCACAGTTAATGGTAATGTACGATAAACTGTGACAAATAACAAGTTCGCTGAATAAAAAAAAAATAACAGACTACAAAAGAACTAAGAGTTTCATTCCAACCATGAGATTTTTTTATACCTTCTTATGATTTTATGACACGAAATCTACTAAACATACTCGAACCCTTCATGGAACACTAATTTAACTAGTGACTCTGTGAGCTGTAGACTTCGCAAAAAAATAAAATTTCAAATTTCCAAAAATTGACTCGACAAAAAAACCTACTCTTACTAATATTATAAACGTGAAAGTTTGGATGTATGTACGTTCCACTTAATCTCAAACTAATGGACGATTTTTTATGAAACTCTGCAGTTATGTACCTTATATTATCAGAATAGGGCATTGGCTATAATTTATGACAAATTTCATCCCTTTTAGGGCCAAAAAAGGGGATGAAATTTTATATGGAGAGAAAATATTGTTGCGACGGGGGATATAACAATTTAGTTGCCATAGTTTTACGTCATAAAGGTACTTATTCAAAAATTCGCCATGTGCTTACAACTCATTCGTTTTCCGTGGCGTAACTGACATAAAAAACTCAAGCAATATTTTCAAAAAAAGCTTAAATCATTCTTTTTGGAACAGGCATGTTATTCAATTGACGAATTCTGTAGTCTCGGAAAGATCCAGCACCGTAATGTGTGACTATATGTAATTTAATTATATTAACAAATTTTGTAACATTGTAATGTAAGTGATGATTATGTAATAGTACCTGACCTATGTATATGTATTTTTACCAATAAAGATCTGTATTCTGTGCTCCACCGAGTTTGGCATATGGTCTGCAAACCGATGCACTCGGGTTCGAATCAGGCACTTTTTGTAAAAAAAAAATTAAATCTTAGTGATAACATTTTCATTACGCTGAGTAAAACTATTTTTTAAGCTATTAGAAACTTGAAACCTTAACATTATTAAATTAGTAAAAAAAAAAACATTTAACGACAGAGAGAGAGGTGCGTACCCATGTTCAGAAATTGCTCCAATTGGTGACTGTCGGTTAGAAACTGACGAAGAAGGTATTATTGTGTTGGGAGGGCCTCCGGGTGATAGACACGGGGACGTTCGCCAGCCGAAGGAATAAGGTCCTCGAGTTGGAGTACGTGCCGGGTGTTCGGGCACGCCACTAATGAAGTTTTTCGGTAGAGGACTGATTCCCTCTCCGTGATGGTTCTAAACAATGGACAGCTGCTGGTGGAGTTGCGGAAGTGTGCGGTAGCGTTCCTGTGGCTCCATCATAAACAGCGAGAAGAACACCGTGGAGTTTTAGACGGTAGTCCGGGCGGTTCCCAGGAATCCGTCATACCCGTTCTGGCTCCTCCTGCCAGGCGGGATGCGTAAAGCCTTTTCGTTAAGGGAAAAAAGGTATGATTCTATTCACTAATAGCCCGCCAGACACTATCAATAATTACGACAGTATTTTCTACCTGTCTTACTCTCATTTCGTACATATACCATAAGGGATAGGTAGCGAAATACTGTCATTATTACTGATAATGTCTGGGTAAGAATTTTGATATACTTTGGAATCGGAAGATGAGCGAAAATTGGCTGTGTGAAAGAACCATTTTGGCACCAAAAAAATGATTATTTTCAAAAATTATTTTTCATTTAGTTTTCAAAATCGACAATTATATATCTTGAACAAAATAAGTTATTCGCAAACAAAAATTGTTAACTCTGTCGACCCTGTCATGTCCGTTGATGACACCATCACTTACCCCGGGGATGTTTTGAATTCTTTGGAGCTATCCGAAGTGTCATCTCACACGCTTGAGCACTGAAGGTACAGCCAAATTATGCAATGGCACTATGTAGATTGAGAATCAACGAATTAGGGAAGTACATTGTGAAGGTACAAAAATGTTATAAATTTATGTCCCGATGTGCTAAAAGGCATTGTGTTGAATTTTCTTAACCTCAATATGCACCAATACCGAAGAAGATATGTACTAACGTATGCCAACACGTCGGAATTAGGAGAAATGTAACACCACTTTAATTTTTGGAATTTATCAAACACCTTGACTAGGCGGCGGGGGGAGGGGGGGCGCAAACTATCAGTATTTAAGATCCATTTAAACCATTATCCTTCTTTTTGCTTTAGCCGTAGTTGGGTAAAATGTTAATATTAACATTGCTCATATCCCATTGACTAAATCTATGTAACTAGATTAGAAACTCTTCCTAGCTTCAAGTCCAGAAAATCTCCTCTGGAGGCACATTAAGGGCAAATCTCACATGTGGATGCAATTTGCTCAGAATGCATGCATGTTTTCTTTTCGTGGTAAGTGCAGAATTTATTAAGCTCATTTTATGTTGCTCTTCACATATTTTTATAATATCAACTGGGTTATAAACTACGAGTAAGACACCAACAAAGATAAGATGTGAATTTCAAGATCGAACATTGGAAAGTCCTAGCATTAAATAATAGTGACAAGTTCCACTAACACTCTGCTCCTGTCATTGATAGCCTACACAAACAAGCCCTTTGTCCTATGTAAATCGATTTAGAAGAGCTTTCCTAGCCATTCGAGGCGGTTATGCTACGTGTTATTTACCATTGTAAATTGTTGGTTGCTTATTTCAGTTGGAAACTACTTTTAAATATTGAGGCATCTTATTGAATCCTAAAGTACCCAGGATTTTTTACGTAAACTTATTCATTATTAAAAGTTAATTCTGTTCAAACATACAGGATTTGAAAAAATGGTGGCGATCCGTGGAGATAATTGCTATCGCTTTCTAACTTAAAAAAATACACGGTAAAAAATGGATTACCACAATTTTTGTTACATTGCATAATATAGCTTTAGGTATTTTTATAGTGGGGGTTACTAACATCGACGATATATGTTTTTAGAGCAGATAATAAAACACGAAACTTTTGCAGGGATTTCTCACCACCTGGACTTTTCTAATATACCAGAGCAAATCCAGACTTAGAAAATTCAAACCTATTAACTAAAATCCTCTGACCCGTAAAACAAAGTTTCGAATTGGACTACCTTGTAAGTAATGTTAAGGGCCGATGTAGGTGTCAAAAGTTACCCAAGTACATTCTGTACGAGTTGAGAGTGGCTCAAACTTCGAAACCCCTCTAAATCTACAAACTTTTCGTTGACAGCGCTCGAGACATTTTACTGCCCCAGTGATGTATATAGTCGTTCTTTGACTATTTATATGATTTGGTACAGTTTTAAAACAATTATTCCAGTTTCGGGTAGTATTACCGAAACAAGGTCTATATAGTTCCTATAGTTCCTAATCCTTCAATAGACACTTCCGCACAAATTAGTGCAGAAGCATTAGATAGTTAAGATGAGTATTTTTTTTTAAAGACATGTTCGTCATATAAATGTCAATCGAATATTAGTTCTTAATTATATGCATTGATATTACTTACCCGCAGAAGTCTTAATGAATCTATCTATATAGTACGAGTATATAAAATTATGCCTTTGTTAGTATAGGTAGTGATGAGTTCTTGTTTCGGCTTTGAGATAAACCCCTTTTGGGGACCCCTGCGTATCCTGGGAACTGAATATTATTATTATTCCTTATATTTTATGTATATGGAATTCTACTTCTTCTAAAGTGTTCTTAATGCCAAACCAATCCCTAATCTAGATCGAAACTTAAATTGACTTGAACATATATATCTGATTTACCTACTTCTTCAAAGAAGTTTAAGCAAGTTTGGTTATTGTCGTTGACTTTGGGGACATTTTCAGGTGAACAACACTTTATTTGGCTGATAAACAACGTCAACATAATGAGAAAACTTTGGGGAAAAATATAATTCTGATGGCGTGTTAGCCGTATGCCTTACTCGAGACAGGAATATTAAGAGAAATTCTCTTTTCCTTCATCTCACGTTCACAACAATTTCCCATCAGTTGCAATAAAATGGTCCAGCAAAGCGAACATAATGGCGGACAATTTCTTTTCCCATCTGTGCCACGCTTACCCACCCCTACACAGGGCGGCATGAATGCTTGACACCAACATAACTTAGGGTACTTAAGTGTCTCAAAATACTTTTACATATTGTAATATGTAAACAAATATATTCCTAATACGTTACGTTGCCCAGCGACGGCGAACTGGGGCAAATATTCAATTTGTAGTTTATTTTATTTTAGTATATGTTGTTTAGTTGTTCTGTTTTTTTTGTATTATTTCCTTAAACAAATACTTACGTTCCTTCCTAAAAATAAAATATAGCTTATGTCACCCGGGAATATTGTAGCTTCCCTACAGAGAAAGAATTTTTCAAATCGGTTCAGAAGTTTTGGAGCCTACTCAATGCAAGCAAACAAACAACCAAATCTTTCCTCTTCATAATACTAATTAGTGGCTTTGTGAGCTGTAGACCTCGCAAAAAATATTTCTTTTTCTACAAAAAATATCTACATAATTATTGAGTATGCTTACCATATTTCACGAGAGTAGGTTGAGAAATGCGACCTGTAGACGAGAACATCCGGACAGACAGACGGACATACGAAAGAATTTTTGTCGAAAGCTGAAACGTAGACGCTTCGCTCGCTCGGTCAATTAGTATAGATAAGATGCACAATGTATTTAAGGTACTTAATTGGATAAAGATTGCTGTATTGCTTAAAGTCGCTTCGTAAATAAGCCATTTTTTCTCGTAAAAAGTAAAGGGTAAAAAATAGTTATTGTGGATTATCCCTAAGAGATAGACATGTACTCGTACCATCGCGGACTTTTTGTAGACCTTTTTAAGGTGTACTATACTGTAGTAAGTATATTATTTTGATCTATCTCGTAGGGCTCAGCCAGCAGCGTTTGCAATGTAAGCGCAAAAATGTGTTTATTTACGACATTACATTAGAAACCTAAAATTATCAATACTTTTCTACTATATTATGCATGTATTATACATAGATAAACGTTCCTCTTGAATCATTCTATCTATAAAAAAACCGTATCAAAATCCGTTGCGTAGTTTTAAAGATCTTAGCATAGATACGGACAAACATACAGCGGGAAGTTAATTTGTTTTATACTATGTAGTGATTTTATACTCGTACATGGAGATGAATAAACTAAACTGTATCCATTCACGTAACCTTAGATACAAAGTGTAGTTACCCGCCGCCTAAACTCAGTTAAAGATTACCATCTCTCTTTAACACGCCAAGCCCTGTCAGCACATTCAAACAATGTTGGGTAAATATCCGTAACCGCGAAACGCTGGGTTATTACCAATTTCGGAGGCAGTTGGGTAGCATCATATTATCTACTATCCAGCCGCAAATGCGATACTTCATATAATAAATACCCTGTTAAAGAATTTACTGTTTATATCCTACACAATAAATGTGCACTCAAATTATTAATAAATTTTGCAAGATTAAATAGTTGGATATTATTCAGTTGTCATAAAATGTACTTTTCCGAAGTGACAAAAAAATCTTACGCTGTATAAACGCTTTGAAGTAGGTAATCGTTGAAAAGAATTATAAAGATTGCTATTGATGCCTCTGCAACTATAATACTTTGTACCTAGTAACGGACAATCTCAGAAAGATGTTCCTAATCTATAAAACATTTTAGCTGTAGAAGCATGTAAAATATATCTGAAATGAAATCGGTAGAAACGTACATCATACATTTATTACACAACTTCATCAACTTAAGCGAATTTAAAATGAAACTTACGTCTTGGAAAATTATAAACCGTCCGTCGGTACACATGTAACTCCAGCGGAATCACTAGTGTATATATTGCCAGCTCTTTTAATAATAATAATAGAGTGTCTAAGTTAAAATCGCAATCCACGTAGAACGGGCCAAGAAAACGTCAAAGCCACATGTTCCTTCTCCCACGGGACTGTAACATAATTTAAAATAAATGCTCCATTATTTATGTCCAGTCACAGTCCGTTGCTTGACTCGGCTTGGAATGTTACGCTTCAAATTATTGGATTTTCCTTCCTCTTATTAGGCCCAGTTACTTATGCATGCTTGGGCTAGGAATAAAAAGAAATCCTATATAAAACATCAGAGAAATAGACTGCTTAAAAGACATAGAGGATCCTTTGTAGTCCAAGGGATGTCTTTATTATAAACTAGCTTTTGCCCGCGACTTTGTCCGCGTATAATTCGTTCTCGCCTTAGAATGATTTGTTTTCCCATACAATCTTTCTCAAGCTCAGGTGAACACCAGGAACTTAGGGGTGACATGTTGGAGAAGGAAAGCCACGAATAGATCGGACTGGAGACATTTGCTTGACCAGGCTAGCCTAGGGCCCACCGGCGGCTATAACGCCTCAGATTATGATGATGATACAATCTTTCACCCTTCTTTACACCCCCTTAAGAAATGATTACAGTCAATAATGACATTCCCTAGAAATCCTATTGTCAAACCGAATGATTAATTACTTATATCGGAATATCAAATGTACCGATTCTAGACGAAAGAATTTCGTCAAAAACATTACATGTACATTGAACAATGGTAAAACTCTCGCTACGCAGTTCTGCCGTAAAACGTTATCCCAACAAAGCGAGTTCTTCATGTGAGTATGATGACCGAAGGCCGGAAACAGAGCGGCAAGGCATGCGAGAGTTATCACACAGAGCGGGCTTCACATGTGTATGAAGCAGAGAGGCGAGACACGCGAGGCTGAAGGCCGAGCCTCCCAACAGAGTAGATTCTTCATGTAAGGTTGATGACTGAAAAGCCAAGGGAGAGTGGCAAGGCATGCGAGGCCGAAGGCCGAGCTATGTCGTCGCCGAAGATCCAGTTGCTATATTAATGAGGGTAAATTATACTCCATTCGTTCGTTTTCACGTGATGCCTAGACATATAAACAGACAGACAAACAGACACAAATTCTTAAAACTGTTGAAACGATTTCTGTTATCGATTCTAAGTATCCCCAGCCAACTTTTTTTCGAATATCTTCCATGTACAGACTTTCGACCCTCTTCTAAGTGTACATCTAAGATGCTCCAACTGTCTATGCTGACGATTGGGCTGCCCAGCTCAAGTGATCTCTTATATCAAACAGTTTTTATGGTGTGAAGGGTCAACAATTACGTAAAAAATAACGCACAACAAAATTAAATGGTACACCGACGATACAAAGTGTGCATTGAAACAGCTGTTTTTGTATTTAAGCATATGAATGAATAAAAACAATGCCAAAGTATCGCAAATGCATTTAAGTAGAACTAATTGCGAAAAGGTTGTGCTCAAAAATATCGTCAACAATCAGAATAATACTTCAGTTTTGACATAATGAGTCCTCAACTTGTATACAATTCTGCTATGCTTTATTTCATTTTTCATTTATTTATTTCATTTAACAATATAAATATTGTTTGAAAATACGTGTAAGTTAAATTTCTTGACACGCTATTATACTCCCAATTGGCTGAAACTTAAATCGTAGAATTGCGTATGAGGATTAAACCACCCCGTTTCATGGACCTTATTTGCATCCCCGATTTAATATCCCTTTGATGGAAGATCATTGGGACAAAAAGTACACTTATAATATATATAAGTGAATCCAGATTAGCATACAAATCATCTTAATCTGTTCAGCCGTTTGTGCGTGATTCAGTGACAAACATCCAAACATCTAAACTTTCGCATTTATAATATTAAGTAGTGGGATTATGGTATAAAGTGAGTGCACATAAAGTGAACGGCAAAAGTAACATTGTAATTGCATGTTTTGAAGAGACCTTGGTGGCTGGCGCGCACACTGGGCTGCGCCGCGGCGCAGCGCTTGCGTTTACTTTTTTTTTCAGTTTCTATAGGTATCTTAAGATTTCACAAATTTTGAATGAGGATATTTTTCCTTTCTCATCAAGTATATGCTTACCAATTTTCATACCTGTAACACATGGATTATAGGAGTTCTCATACAAAATTCAACCCTTCTTTTTACCCCCTTTTAACCCAAATCTGCACAGTTTTTATAGCCTTAAACCTGGCCGGGTATTTACTCGACAGATTAGTAAAGTTTTCATCAAAATCCGTTCAGCCTTTTTCACGTGATGCGCGTTCATATAAACAGACAAACAGACAAAAATTCTAAAAACTGTTGGAACGTGTTCTGTTATCGATTCTAAGTATCCCCAGTCAATTTTTTTTTCGAATATCTTCCATGTACAGACTTTCGACCCTCTTCAGCTTTATTATATGTATACGGGGTGTGGCATGTAATAGGAGCAATAAATTTGAAGGACGCTTCCTTAGAGTATCTGCAGTAACCTCTTGTGTCCAAAAAAATCTTTTTTCAATTGGAAGAAATTTTGGTCTAAAGTTATGACCTTCAAGTAATGGATCTTGGCACCCAGAGATTATAGCGCGGCAGTCAATGCTGATTTTGAGGTTGCTTCGAGTTATGACTCATAATCGTCGTCGCATTTTTGGTTGAATAGAATATTTTTGGCATTTTTTAAATCTTTTTTATAATATTTTAGTGTTTTTTGAATAAATTGTTCTTAATATCACTCCAGTAGAGTACAAAAGTACATATAAACTACATTTGCGAAAAAAATAATAAAAAAAGCTTTTTTTTTTCAATTAAAATTATTTAGAAATAATTTCTGGAGATCTCAATAGAGTACCGTTTAATTTTTTTCTCCTTTTACAGGCTACACCCTGTAGATAGATTACTTTTACACATTATATTTAGGTCATGTTGTTTTATCATAACTAAAACTGAGTGGAGGATTTTAGAGTTTATTCCGGAAGGAGATTTCGCTTTTTGAAAGTATATCACACGGACCACACTTTTCGCAACATAAATAGGTATTTGGTTTTTTTTATACCACGTCTGTGGCAAACAAGCGTACGGCCCGCCTGATGGTAAGCGGTCACCGCAGCCTATGGACGCCTGCAACCCCTACATGCGCGTTGCCGACCCTTTAAGAATTTATACACTCCTTTCTTGAAGAACCCCATACTGTAGTCCGACGGGAAAACCTCGGTAGCTCATTCCACAATCGGAGCGTCCGAGGGAGAAAATTCCTCTGAAACCGTACCGTACGCGCCCATTTAGGTTCTAAGGTGTGAGGATGAATGCCCTGCCGACGGCGAGCGGTTCGATGTAGAACGCGGCAGTAGGCATCATGTCGAACAGTTCTTCGGAGCACAACCCATTATATAAGCGATAGAACACGCACAAGGAGGCAAAATTTAAATAAATAAATAAATAAATAAATATTGGGGACAATCTTACACAAATCGACCTAGTCCCAAACTAAGCAAAGCTTGTACTATGGGTACTAGACGACGATATACATACTTATATAGATAAATACATACTTAAATACATAGAAAACATCCAAGACCCAAGAACAAATGTCCGTGATAAATGCACAAATAAATGCCCTGGCCGGGATTCGAACTCGGGACCTCTAGCTTCGGAGGCAGGGTCACTACCAACTAGGCTAAACAGGCCGTCAATTATCTCCGTAATTTCTCCTTAAACTCAACGGCTCAATATCGCTCGTGAGCTTGGGATCGTCCACGATTCGCACAGCACGTCTCTGAAGCGAGTCAAAAGGCCCATGCTGGTATCCAGGTGCTCCCGCCCAGAGGTGACAGCAATACTCCATATGGGGACGGACTTGCGACTTGTATAAAAGAAGTCTCTGTCCCGGGGTGAAGTATCGCTTAGCTCTATTGAGCACGCCGAGCTTTTTAGATGCCAGCTTGGCTTTGCCTTCTAAATGGCTCCGAAACTGGACATCGCTGGAAATATCGACACCAAGGATCCCAATAGTCTCTGAGATGGAGAGGGTTGCGTCTTGGTACCGCGGGGCTACAGTTAATGGGGTTTTTTTAGCAGTGAACGCGCATACTTGTGTCTTGGTGGGGTTGAACTGGACCAGATTATCCTGGCCCGACTCTGTGACTCTGACTAGAGTGCTCTCAATTTCGGACACAAGTTGTTCGCGACTCTCTAACACACAGGAACGAGGAATGTTGGCACGGCCCGTGTAACAATGGATGCCGTCAATAGATAGCATGTCATTGATATGCAGCAAAAACAGCGTCGGGGATAGCACGGAGCCTTGTGGGACGCCAGCGTTAATGTCCATGCTTTTGGAGCAACTGCCATCTACTACGGCTCTTATACATCTGCCGGACAGAAAGCTGGCAACCCATTTGCACAAACCCTCGGGCAGTCCATAGGATGGTAGCTTCGACAGAAGACCTCGGTGCCAGACCCGATCGAACGCCTTCGCTATGTCCAAGCTGACCGCTAAAGCCTCATCCTGACTCTCAATGGCAGAAACCCACCGGTGAGTAAGATACACTAGAAGGTCACCAGTCGAGCGACCGTGGCGAAAGCCATACTGACGATCGCTGATCAAATCGTGTTCTTCTAGGTATCTTAGGAGCTTTGTGTTGATGACTCGCTCCATCAGCTTGGAGAGCAGGGAGGTGATAGCGATAGGCCTGTAATTCGATGGGTCTGATCTATCCCCTTTTTTAGGCACAGGGTGCACGAGGGCAGTCTTCCGTGAAGACGGAACTTGCCGTTTGTGGTATGAGAGCGCGAACAGTCGTGTTAGTACGGGACACAACTCAGGAGCACAAAGTTTGAGCACCACTGCTGGTATGCCGTCCGGCCCACTCGACTTGTGGATGTTTAGGGACAGCAGCTCCCTCCGGACATCCCTTTGTGAAAAACTAATTTCGGGCATAGAATATCCACACCAAGGGATAGCAGGAGGTACGGCGCTACCATCGTCGTCCAAAGTAGAGTTCAAGGCAAAGAGGGTGCCCAGTAGATCGGCTTTCTCTTTTGCGCTGTGGGCCAGGTCTCCAGCTGTAGTTCGCAGTGGTGGTAAAGACGACTGACAAAAGTTGCCCTCGGCAGCTTTGGCGAAGGACCAGAAGGCACGACTTCCGGAGGGATATCCAGTCAGCTTCTCGCCAATTTTGCCGATGAAATTGAATTTAGCTCTGGCAATTTCTCTTTTACTAGACCTTGAGGCAGCGTTTAACTTGCGTTTCACATCAGATAAGTTTGGATCCTTACTAGCTTCAGCCTTGGTCCAAGCCCTGTATGCGGCCTGCTTATGTGCTCTATCATATTTACAGGGCCGATTAAACCAAGGCCGCTTTTTCGCTCCTGCAGCTACCAGCGAGTTGGGAATAAAACATTCCATACCCGCCAAGATCGTCTCAGCGACAGCGGCTGCACAGGAGTCTGGATCTTCTGATGTGAAACAGAGCTGCCTCCATCCCAGTCTGCTGACCTATAGTGCCACATGCGCCTTACGCTGGTTCCTGCCGCACACATGGTGCCTGTGTCCGGACGAGGCAGTGATCGGATGAGCCGAATGGGGCATTCACTGAGATGGAATACCCGTCCGGACGTGAAGTCAGCAGAAGGTCCAGTAGAAAGCTAGTATGGCCTTCGACGTCTGGTATTCTCGTGGCAGAACGTACCAGTTGCGAGAGTCCATAGGCCAGAGAAAATTCGTGAGCAGACCTACCCGCGTAGTCGGTGGATCGAGAACTGAGCCACTCAATATGGTGGGCGTTAAAGTCTCCTAAGATCACCAGCTCCGCGGAGGGGTACTGCTCGAGAACTTTGTCAGTCGTCAATTGCAGGTGCTCAAAGAGCCGAGTTGTGCCCATGTCACCGCTATTAGACCTGTAAAGGCACGCGTAGACGCGGGTGTGGCCACCGCAGTCAACGTGCACCCACATTACTGACAGGTCTCTGTCTTCATAGGCTTGGAGGCGGCGACAGCAGACACCCTGCATACACCGGCACGTCTCAAGAACTTATGTTCGAGCGTGTATCCGGGATAAAGAAGGTATGATGTATCAGCCGGGCAGGATATCTGTGTCTCCGTAAGGAACAAAAGGGTTGGTTTCGCAGATTCTAGGTGGTGGTGAACTGCGTCTAAATTTGAGTGAAGTCCCCGAATGTTACAGAAGTCCACTTGTGTGGAGGAGGGAACCGCTGAGAACCTATTCCTTTTTTTCCTTGCCATATATATTCGGATGTGTATAAAGGATGATTCGCTGTGTTGACGGCTGAAGGGACAAACGCACGGTACAAACCTGACAGAGGATGATGCAGGTAATTCAGTTAGTGGGCGCGGCGTACGGAAGGGCCCCCGGTCCCCTCCTGTTGTGGCAGCCGGGTCCACTCCGGTCTCCTTCTCCGGCACGACTACCACACCAGAAATTATGCACGAGGCTAGCGGTTCAGCCTCCCAGGGTGGAGATTAAGTGATCCCTGGGTTCGGGTACCCTACTAACCTACAGGCGGCCAGCGGTCAGCCGTTTCACCGGGTCTCCCTGATCGCCGCCCCCACTCTCTGGGCCTACACGAACCTAAGCCTTAGTCCCGTAGGTCCCCCGTCGTCAACACAACGCATCCTCAAGGAGCTCTGGAAACCTATGTGGTGACATTTTTAATTAGGTACCTTGATCTCGCATTTATTTTAAGCTCTAACCATAATGAATCCTTGAATTCATAAAAGGAAGGCAACGTGCTGTTGAGTCATTTAGAGTTACAAGCCTTTAAAGGTGTTGTTATCTTATGATTAAATAGTATATTGGTTTACCACCATCATCGTGATATTAAGCTTATTGTTACCCTTTCTTAATCAGGGTAAATTTTAGGCCGTCAATTATTATGACATTGATGACACAAATAAAACTGTACCTACTTAAATAATTTTTATTTAATGGGCCGAATCAAATTTAGACTAGCAGTTGAAATAGATATTCGGAGTAGTTTGGACTGACGTTCTTATTTATGACGAAAACTGTAAAAGCAAACGAATAACCGTGTACCAGCCAGCGTCGCGCACCAGCCAGTTCGTGGAACCAAGTGATTAAGGGACTTGTGCTGATTTCCAACAAACGTTGGCCAACTCAATTTATTTATTTAGTTAAATCCCTGAATACGCCCCAGACACACGACCGCAACCCAAAATTACAGTCGTTTTAGAAAGTGGTTGGAGCTGTCGTTTATGGATGGAATGCTGGGATAACATTATGTTTTCTTTGACACATGATTTTATAAACATTCCCAATTACTTACATGTTTGAGTAACAGCCATGTATGTAGAGGTAGTTAAGTAGACATCTCAGCATCTCGCTACAATTTTTTTGTAGAGTAACTTGACCCTGAGATATAATATTTACTGATTTAACACGTGTCATTGGTTTGATCTACATATGTTGGGTTTAATAACAATAAATTGAATAAAAATAGTGAAAGTCTTATTACGTAGACGAAGTCACTACTCCTTTTGTGTTTTAGTAAAATGAGAAAATACTGACTAGATGATTTACAAGAAACTTTCTCCGCCCTAAGCACTTAATATTATTAGGTAAGCATGACGAGACACACGGCAAAATATATTCATGGGATACAAAACAGAAAGAAATCAAAGAGATCTATGTACCTGCGCCGCCGTACTCAAGGAAGATATCAAGCGAAAATCTCACACACCAATTCCTCGTAAAGTATATGAATGTGTGTTGGAAATCAACTGTAATATAATACCACTTACAGTCTAATATGAATAAAGGTTTTGACATACAAGGAAACGCCAGTATGTATATTGCAAACTGTAGGTACAGTCGCCTGGAAAAAACAGTAAACTTCTCAGAATAAATGTTATTAAACAGGGATGAATGCTCTCATTTACTTTTCAAATCTAATCACGTTGATCAAATTGTAATTTAGATCTGCCTAGCGTCGTTTGATGATACGTGGAATCTATACTCGTTAGTATCAACGTAAATTGAATTTTGTAGTTGCATAATAGAGGTTCTGGTGATGTGTTAGCAAATAGTTTAGAATCTTAAATTCAAGTATAACAGTAGTGTCTTATTTTAATTATAATAAACTAGCATTTGCCCGCGGCTTCGCCCGCGTACTAAGCGAAATTTTTAACCGTCTACAAAAAACAGGTTCGTATGTTTGTCCACGATTATCTCGCGTTTGGCTGAACCGATTCTGGGGTTTCGCTATACGAAGTTTGGTGATTGTGATTCATTAACAGATGAACAGATAAAAAGTTAGTATACATTCTGAGAACCGGCAAACTGTTGAATTTCATTTGATTTTGGCAAAAATAAGGATCTAAAACTATTATCATACATTTCCGAGAGGCCGAAGGGGAAAGGGCCGATGAAATAAAAGCATGTCTGAAATGGCTCTTAGTAAAAGTATCTGTGTACTACAGTAACACCAATAGGTCTGTAAACGACCTAACAGCGCGCAGCGGCCATAAACTCTGGTCCTTTGAAGTACAGAAATACGGCTAATTCAATATCATGTGTAACATTTATTTTTCCTACAATTAAATTTATTAGGTAGGTTCTGCCAGTTACCATTGGAGCATCCAAAAAGAAAATTTGGCCTCACTTCCATTCGCACTCCTTACTGTCAGTCCGTCTGTTACAACCAAGTTGCTTTTACTGGACCTATTGAATTGCAATTTGGCACAAACTATCAAGAATTTAGAGCGCTCGTGGCCCAACGGCACCCGCCTACCGCGTGCGGTGTGCGAGGTTAAGCAATGTGGGCGCAGGTCAGTTCTTGGATGGGTGACCGCTTTGAGTGGTTACTAACTGACTCTCGTGCTTTAAAAGGCACGCTAAGCCGTTGATCCCGGCTGCTGTCTACGACAGCAATCGTTAAGCCAAGTTAGAGGCCTTCGAGCGGCTTGCGAACTTCTAACAGTCAAGTTGCCCACTCACTTGACAAAGTGGGGTCGAAGTTGCACCGCGTCCGTAGGGAGTACCCACCGTTACCATACACAGAACCCCTGGGTGGTGCTAAAAGTGCAACAAAAACTGGCAATCGTACTAGTCTTCTCGAAAATCTCACGGTTCGTAAATAAATGCCATACGATTAAAAAATAATTGAAGGTTGATTTAAATGGAAAAAATATCGAAACCTCTATGTCGTTTTTAAAAGCAAATCCATAGATACCCCACACGCCTATATAGTAACATTAAACTTTTTTGCATATAGGTATGAATGGAGTGCCAAATTTTACCTCAGATTCGCATTAAGAGACCTCTCGGATGCTCAGATATCGATTTTGAACGAAATCGGGACAAAAAAAAAGAAAATCAATATGGCCGCCACTTTCCCAAATTTTACCCCGGATTCGTATTAAGAGACCTCTCGGACACTCAGATATCGATTTTGAACGAAATCGGGACAAAAATGAAGAAAATCAATATGGCCGCCACTTTTTTCTAATTTTACCTCAAATTCGTATTAGGTGACCTCTAGGACGCTCAGATATCGATTTTGAACGAAATCGGGTTGGAAATGAAGAAAATCAATATGGCTGCCACTTTTTCCAAATTTTACCTCGGATTCATATTAAGACACCTCTCGGACGCTCAGATATCGATTTTGAACGAAATCGGGACGGAAATCAAGAAAATCAATATGCCGCCACTTTTTCCAATTTTTACCTCGGATTCGTATTAAGAATTCTCTCGGACGCTCAGATATCGATTTTGAACGAAATCTGGACGGAAATAATAAAAATGAATATGGCCGCCACTTTTTCTAAATTATACCTCGGATTCGTATTACGAGACCTCTCGGACGCTCAGATATCGATTTTGAACGAAATCGGGACGAAAAAAAAGAAAATCAATATGGCCGCCACTTTCACAAATTTTACCTCGGATTCGTATTAAGAGACCTCTCGGACGCTCAGATATCGATTTTGATCGAAATCGGGACGAAAAAAAAAGAATTCAATGACTGCGACTTTTTCCACATTTTACCTCGGAGTCGTATTAGGGACCTCTCGGACGCTCAGATATCGATTTTGAACGAAATTGGGACGAAAAAAAAGAAAATCAATATGGCCGCCACTTTCACAAATTTTACCTCAGATTCGTATTAAGAGACCTCTCGGACACTCAGATATCGATTTTGAACGAAATCGGGACGAAAATGAAGAAAATCAATATGGCCGCCACTTTCACAAATTTTACCTCGGATTCGTATTAAGAGACCTCTCGGACACTCAGATATCGATTTTGATCGAAATCGGGACGAAAAAAAAAGAAAATCAATGACTGCGACTTTTTCCACATTTTACCTCGGAGTCGTATTAGGGACCTCTCGGACGCTCAGATATCGATTTTGAACGAAATCGGGACGGAAATGAAGAAAATTAATATGGCCGTTACTTTATTCAAAGTTTAGGTACCTCGGATTCCTATTAAGAGTCCTCTCGGACGCTTAAATATCGATTTATGTCGAAATCGTATCGGACGGCACTAATTAATAAAACCATCTACAATACATAGAATCAAAAAAGGTCGTTTCTTCATAGGGAACTCACGGCACTTCTTGCACCTTTAGACCTTATAAGGAACTTACATGCCAAATTTGGTATCTCTCGAACCACCAGTTTGCGCTGTGCGGTAATATGTCAGTCTCTCAGTCAGTCAGTTATTTCTTGATATTTGGCACAATTTTTCAAAAGTTTTCATGACCACAATATTAAATTTCAAAACCGATGCCATTTTCGTAATTAACGTCCCAAAAAACCATAAAAACGACACCCATATTAATATTTAGACATTTCATCCCCCTCGGACCCCAACAGAGGGGATGGTATTTCACGTCCTCCACGTGGGATTTTAAAATCATTGTTGTTTTCGTAATCAGCGACCCAATAAACCATGGAAACAACACCCATATCGATTTTCAGAATTTGTCACCAGATTTCCCCCTTTTAGGGGTTGATTTCTCAAAAATCTTGAAACACATGTTTACTCAATTATCGTTAGAAATACTCCTGTGAAGTTTCGAATAAAATAATCCAGCTAATCTTGATTCCCCATACAATCTTCGGACCCCCATTTCACCCCCTTAGGCGTTGAATTTTGAAAAATCCTTTCTTAATGCACCTCAAGACCTTATATGGAACCTACATACTCAATTTGGAATCTCTAGAACCACCAGTTTGCGCTGTGCGGTGATATGTCAGTCACTCAGTCAGTCAGTTATTTCTTGAAATTTGGTAAAATTTTTCAAAATTTTTCATGTCCACAATATTAAATTACAAAACCGATGCCATTTTCGTAATTAACGTCCCAAAAAAACATAAAAACGACACCGATATTAATATTTAGACATTTCATCCCCCTCGCACCCCAACAGAGGGGATGGTATTTCACGTCCTCCACGTGAGATTTTAAAATCATTGTTGTTTTCGTTATCAGCGACCCAGTATATCATAAAAACAATACCCATGTCGATTTTCAGAATTTGTCACCAGATTTCCCCCTTTTAGGGGTTGATTTCTCAAAAAACCTGAAACACGTATTTACTCATTTATCGTTAGAAATACTCCTGTGAAGTTTCGAATAAAATAGTCCAACTAATCTTGTTTCCCCATACAAACTTCGGACCCCCATTTCACCCCCTTAGGGGTTGAATTTTGAAAAATCCTTTCTTAGTGCACCCCTAGACCTTATAAGGAACCTACGTGCCAAATTTGGAATCTCTAGGACCAGCGGTTTGGGCTGTGCGTTGATATGTCAGTCAGTCAGTCAGTCAGTCAGTCAGTCAGTCAGTCAGTCAGTCAGTCAGTCAGTTTCTTCTTTTATATATTTAGATTTACGCTGCTAGGGTTTTACTTTTCCTTGGTTAATTTTACATTTATTTGTATCGAAAGTATCTCCACGTTTGTATGCTCTTCACTGTCTAGAGACAGATCATAAGATTTCTAGAAAACGTGGACTCAGAAAGAGTATTTAATTTAGTTATAAGAAAGCTCACTTTCTAGTAATTATTGTATTTTGCAATAACCTTTTAAACAGCCTAAATATAACTGTTAAACTTTATGTACCTAATGTTAAAAAATCCAAATATAACAGTTGTAGTTGCTTATTATTGACTAAGTTTATTTTAAGTGAAATTGTATACTGTGACATAAATAAATCATTATCATAATATGGTATAGAAATTAGCAATACGTGATGTATTAAAATTGATTTGCCGGTACATTCGAGTGCTAATTACTCAGTCAATCTGATATATAATCTTTCACAGTCTAATTTGATATCAATAAATATAAATGTTTTCTGGGCGATTTGATACTTAAATTTATAATTACTGACATATCTATCCATTGTGTTTAGAAATCCCGATAGTTTTTTTGCACCACCTATTAGTTGCTCTTTAACGATAAAACCGGCCTGTTCTTTACCCCTGCATATATTTTGCTAACCGATTCGGTCTTGTTGAAATATAAACTGAGGCTATTAGAATCTATTAGCAGTTTGTTTTTATGTTTTAATGATGTTATCTATCTGTATAATTATTTGCAACAAAAGATTTTTGTTGTACATAACTCTTGTGAATCTATTTATTAAATTAAATTTTCACCAATAGTAATAATAAATAAAGCCTACGGTAACTTTGTCAAAGGACCGCTTGCTTAGCGAAATATTACAGCAGTGTGTTTGTAGTCCTAAGTAAATTCATGTCCTTTGATAAGCTGATACATATTGCACGAAGATGTTCAAGTCATTTCGACGCCGCAATGAAGACGCCAATTTCACACACGAGGGGAATTCCAATTACTCCATTTAATACGAGCCGTTCATAGCAATGGGAATGGCGAAGAGAATGTTCTAGTCAGATAGTTCTCAGACGTCCGCTGTTGTATTAAATTGTTTAAATTAGTTTCTGGTAGAAATAAATTCTAAGTGAAAAGTCATTAGATTTCTGCATAGATTTATATACAACCGTGTAACGTATCTGAGAGTAATTTTAAGCTTCCCAATTCTAACGATTACTGACAATAGCAGACTATATAGAGCTCGCTTGACTGTACCCAAATTGAATGAAATTTGATTGGAACGTCAGTTTCAGCGTTATTTATACGTCCTGACTATATCCCGTCAATGAGTTCGCGGGCTTTTTGACATCGACGTCCACCACTAGCTGTGTCTCTTAAATGTGTCCTATTAATGTGAATTTTAAACTCTAGCTAGGAATCATTATCCTTCTAGTTTTTTCCGGTTGTGTCATCGAGCTCGGCGTCCGCTCTAGCACCTAATTCCAAAATTTGGTGTTAGCACTAGTTTCACGAAAGTGACTGCCATTTGACCTTCTAACCCACAGGGAAAACGAGACCTTATTGTTGTGTTTTCCTTTGCTGATAAGCTATTATTAAATATGAAATAATATTTCGTAGCTGGTACATCTAGACACATGGTGTGATATTCACAAACGGCCTCACCTCTCAACCCACACCGCCCCCTTTTTTTTATGGAAACTGTAAAAAATATAAACAACATTTGACAGTTTGCATAAAAAAGTGTGAGGTGTGAAGACGAGTCGGTTTTGTGAACAAGAAGGATAGCAATAAAGGTGACACAGGCGGCCAAGCGTTAAGTAGAATCATTTTGGGCCACATTTGACCACCCTAAAACACACACACACACACATACACACTTCACTATACACTTACAATATCGCAAGCCTTGTAAGATCGTCTTCTAATTACCTAATCCTGAGTTTCAATAAAGAAATGTCTTTTACCGTTCACAAGATTTTGACGTCCGATAGTCACTATTTTTACCACTTACTGACTCACTCACTCATCAAAACTTTTGGCTACTTGGTGACCGATAAAGGTAAAATTTGGCATCCAGCTAGGTAATTGTGTGAATACAGAAAAAAAAGCAAAAACTGTGATTTTTATTAAATTTCTGAACACCAGCTTTAATTGTTGTGTCCGAGTAAAATGTACCTGAATTTGAAACTACTACACATTTATTAGCAGATGGATGTACATAGGTTGACAAATTAATATTTTTGAAATTTGATTTTATGCAAAAACTGTCAAATAAATGGTGTGTCATTGTTGTTAAAAAAACTTAACTATCGAGTCGTAAAATATAAGCTCTTATCGTGCCTCCAGATTTCATACTTAAACTCATACTTATATATTCGCAAAGTCAATTTACATGTAAACGTGTGTAGATCTGAGGCCCGCGCGGGTTCATACTTGGGCACCTTTGCGTCTTGTAGGGCGCTAGGGGGCTCTTTGACTAGTCTTAAGGCAATGTCTTAGGCTAAGAGATGTGGTATATATTTTATGTATTTTGACGAATAATTTCCATACAGTTTATAACCTAAAAGTCACTTTGAGGTTATAAACTGTATGAAAATGACAGGCGTCAGGATTGACTTCTTAACCACCGACCACTATAACTTGTTATTTAGAGTGTTTAATTAATTATTTATTATTATTTATTTATTTAATTTATTCGTGTAAACAATTTCAAAACACATTACACTAAATGCGCCAAACTGCAGTAACCAGTTTGTTGGCGCATTGTACAATTGTATGCTCGTTTCTATGACTGCCTCTAAATGATGTTATTTTTACATATTGTTTGTTTCTTATGTTATGTTTTATGTATTCTGAATTGCACACTGACTTGTTTTGACGACCTGTTTAGCCTAGTTGGTAGTGACACTGCCTCCGAAGCTAGAGGTCCCGGGTTCGAATCCCGGCCAGGGCATTATTTGTGCATTTAGCACGGATTTTGTTCTTAGGGTCTTGGATGTTCTCTATGTATTTAAATATGTATTTATCTATATACGTATGTATATCGTCGCCTAGTACCCATAGTACAAGCTTTGCTTAGTTTGGGACTAGGTCGATTTGTGTAAGATTGTCCCCCAATTTATTATTATTATTATCTCTGTATTTATAATCGTACTTAAGCTAGGTTTTTTACAATAATTTTTTAAAAGTAAAATATATAAACATACATACAAAATATAAAAGCATTATAAAAAACCTAACCTAGGGTGCCGCCAGCAGCGAGGCAGGGCCTAAGCTACCGGTGGTTAGGGCGACAGAGAAAGGAACCTCCGGACTATCCGCGCCGTGTCCATCCATCCGTGTTCTATATTATTATTATTTTACTGTAACAGTGTATGAAATTTGTTTGATTTACTTACCTAAATAATAGTAAATTACACAACTAGGGTGGTAAAGCAAAGAAAGGCTGAGATCGCAGGTTTTGCGGCCCGAGCTGTAGGCGAGGGACGTATATATATGCGATCGAGGGCTTTATTTATTACCTCCCGTGTTGTGTACATCATTGTATTACGACACTTTTTGGCCAGGTATGACATAAACAAATTTACATGTCAACAGTTAGTTTAAATTGATATAAATATTATTATAAAACTTACACTAAAGAGTTAAAAAATCATTCGCATGAGAAGTGACAGGCAAATTTCTCGTGATTTATGTGACAAAGTGATTTACCACTTATCACATAAACCAAAATCCTTATTGAAGTATAAATGTAAATATTATATTTTACACAATATACAGGTCATACAGACAAATTTGGGTTGAAGTCATATTTTTCAGTTACTAGTTCTGTCTAAAGCGACTTTTCACGCTACTTGTTCAGCGGGTGTGGTAAAAGTAACTAAGTGTAAATAGTTACGATAAAATTGCATTGCACTAGTGGTGCAAAAATTGCTATAGCAATTAGGTACAGGTCCCGCATGCATTTTACATGAGTTCGCTGCAACCAGCTGGAAAAATCAGATAAGAGTCGGGGATGTAACATATGGTAGCTGGTGAGCTAGATTTGCTCCCATTGAGTCCTTGGAATACATTCCTTTTGAACTAAGTACAAGAAGACAGACACGTGGGATTTTTCTATATTATTTAATTTATTAATGTGAGATTCACGTAGGTATATCAGTCACCTCAGAATTCACAAACGATGCTCTCACTAGTTTCTCCTGTCACCGTGGTTGATATATCCAGGATTATGGTGACAAAGATGATTATATTGCTTATTAATGTGAAAATATTGATGTATAGATAGGTAGGCGCTAAATAACGCAAAAATCACTTAATAGATTTAGATGACGATTGGCATGCAGATGGTTTATAAATTATGGTTTTTTAGTTAGGAACATAGGATACCTACTCTTTATGCCAGAAAACACCTGCAAAATACATGAAATAGGGAGTATATGTTGGAATTGGACTTAGGAGTATATACGCGTACGAAGTCGGGGGCTAAAGTTACTTGTTAGTTAGGTTTGACGGTTTAATACATACATTCGGTATCGGCGGCCCACGGTTTGCTTAGTATGCGGTATGTAAAATGGCGCCATTTGGAATTGGATGACAATACTCAGCCGAATTGTCCAACACATCGTCACAACAATCGTCCATACAACTCTACTTATCGCGCTGTCGTCGCAAATTAGGATTATCTTGGAATAGCGTCATTTGGGGATCTGATGGTTTCATTGTAATTTGTTGGATTGTTTTACGATTGCCCGCTGATTTTACATTTTATGTCCAGTTTGATAATAAGAAATTAAACGTAAAAAATGAACTAATCTGAGAATACTGTCGTACTGTTAACTGACCATTACAGAACTTTGTTGAGACAAGATGAAGTCTGCCATTAAATAAGAGTATAATATAATATATTTTTTTCGTTTTCTAACAATCGATACAATTGATAAGTTGGTATTTTAAGTTCTGAGTTGATATCCCTCCGTCGAAACTATAGCTATATTTATGGACCAAGCGGTCATCGGTTCTTCAATCTTTATCTACATTTTATAGATCCGAATTTTGTGTTTGAAACAAAAAATTACATCCCCACTTTTCGTGTAATAAATATTAGTACTTATAGTGTACCTTCCACCGTAAAAAAAGTATTTCTACATTATTTAATTTTAAACTAAGACCAGACTTGCCGGAGCGGAGACGGTACGACATAAGTAAGTCGTCAACTGTCAATGTCAAATATTATTCGAATCAGTACCGCTGCCTTGTTGCGGGTCTTTTAAATAAGTAATACTTGGCTAACGCAGGATCCATGGTAGCGAGGTGATACGAATATAGTGCAGCGCCGTTTCATCACATGAAAACTGCGGGAATATGAGTATAATACTGACAGTATTTCGATAAGTGAGGAAATCTATGCGACATCAGTAAGCTCACGTAAAAAAAAAATACTAAATACCAATCCCGTTCCGCCAAGTCATTAAGTCATCTTACAGAGCGGTTTTGGCGTTTTATATAAAAGTTACTGATTTATGAGTCAACATCCCTATTGTAACATTCAATCGAATTTCAATGCTTTGGATTATGTGGACCATATCCATCATGAACTTAGATACACAAAGGCCCGTAACAAACTGAGTGTCCGTCTATTCCCTATGGAAATTTCGGTTCAGTAGGATTCGACTCTCAACACGGGCGGGGACGATAATTGATTGATCGCCAAAAGGCGCTTTGGTATTGTCGCGAACCTTTTTCAAATACAATAATGATTTTATCTGTTCATGTTTTTGACAGTAAGTAAGAAACAATAATATTTATCTGCTTTAATAAGGTTATTTTGAACACACAATAGTAAAGTGTGCATTAAGGGCGGTAAGAGACGAATTAGAAACACCGAAGGCGGAGCGCTTTAATGACTCGAGTTTGTAAAATCACTCTTATGTTTTTTATCACACTTGGATGAAATAAATATACAGTGAAGACAACAATTTTAATATATAAATAATGGCGCCATTTGACGCGTCGAATGAGATGCATTTGCACACGAGTAAGGAAGGGATGTTTGCATTACGCCCGTGTGCATAATATAAGCTATTGTAGCTCAATACGCCTGATTATAATGACACCGTTTACGAGGAAATGTGATTTATTTAATTACTAGCTTTTGCCCGCGACTTCGTCTGCGTAGAACTCATTCTCGCTTTAGAATTATTTGTTTTCCCATACATCTTTCACCCTTCTTTACACCCCCTTGAGAAATGATTACATTCAATATGACATGCTCTTTACCGCGCACGTACTAAATTTTAATAGAAATCCTATTTTCAAAACGAATCATCATCATCATCATATCAGCCGAAAGACGTTCACTGCTGGACATAGGCCTCCCCCAAAGAGTAACACAATGACCGATCCTTCGCCATCCGCATCCAGCGGACTCCTGCGACCTTTACCAGGTCATCAGGCCACCTTGTGGGGGTTTACCCACGCTGCGCCTTCCGGTACGTGGTCGCCACTCGAGAACCTTTCCTCTCCAACGGCCAACGGTTCTTACGTGCAATGTGCCCCGCCCACTGCCACTTAAGTTTAGCGATTCGGAGGGCTATGTCGGTTACTTTGCTTCTACTGCAGATCGCCTCATTTCTGATCCGATCACGCAGAGATACTCCCAGCATAGCCCTCTCCATAAACCCTCTTATGAGGCCCATAGTAAGCGATTACATTTCAATGCCCATTATGTCATCACTGGCAACACACACACTTTCGTCTTAAGACACTGCAACAAAATTATTTTGAGAATATGAAAAATACCTGCTAAGTACGTTCATTGCGATAGTAAGAATAAAAACTCCCATTAATTTGGAGAAGAGGTTAACCTAACCCTAAAACAGTAAATGTATTGGATTTACAGCTCAAAAGCCGCAAAAGATTAATAAAAAACAATAATAGTACATACCTTTGCGATGTTATACTTCTTCGTTTACACCAATAACACGAAACACAGTACAAACATCTTTTGAGAGAACACACATCTAAGCGACCAAAATTCTTACGAAAATGGCGGGTATACTCGTATTGGAGTTAGCCGATAACTTTTAAACTCCTGTCGTGGAGGGAACTCATCATGTAATTTAAGCAATCTGTTAAAATAACTGGCAGTGGTAGCTGTCTTTCTCAGGTGATGCATCTTTTTTTTGCTACATAATGGTGGGTAAAACGAAAAAATGACAAGAAATGGATTTAGCGGGTTAACACTCATAGCATACGATATTATAGAAATAATTGCTATTTAATTTCTAGTAGGCGCCCAAACAAATTTTTACACCCCTTTTTACCCCCTAAATAAAGATTTCCGGCATAAAAACTATCCTGTGTCCTTTCCCGGGACTCTAACTATCTCTATACCAAATTTCATCTAAATCGGTTAAGCGGTTTAAGCGTGAAGAGGTAACAGACAGACAGACAGACGGGTGACTTTCGCATTTATAATATTATATAGTAAGTATAAGTATATAGTATAATAGTACATATAGTATATAGTATATTATTGGTATATTGTATGGAGTATGGATGGATTTTATTTTGCGTATGGCAAGTGCGCAGTTTTGCTACAAAGTAAAAGGCAGTTGGTCCAACCACTTTGAAACCTCTGAGTCAGCTTGGTGGATCTTGGTGATACCACCCTGGATGGCAAGCTGTGGGCAGTCCTCGGTAATATGGAACATCGATTGGATCTGGCCGCAGGCACAATTTGGGTCCTCTACTTGTGCATGAGTTCGGCACACCTACCCTGAGGAGCTCGTAACCTACTAATTTGAACCCAGTACCTACGAGGCAGGTAAAAGCCTGGTACGCGGATAGTAGGGTCGGACACGAGATGAAAATAAAGAAATGAATGAAAGCGAGATGTAATAAAGAGATGAGGAAGTGTGATGAAAATAAATAATAGAAATACTTTCAGGTTGTACTCAGATTTACATTAAGTCCCGACTTTCCTCTGAACATAACTAAACTTAAGAGCTGTGTTCAAATTTTTGGGTTAGATTCATAATCAGAATAATCCACGGCTCATGTCAATAAATCTATACAATAATAAAATAACTTATATGCACACAAGACGTTATAGGTAAAAAACTTAAGAAAATGACCTGTAGTATGTAGTTTGTTGTGACGTGTCCGAATAGGCGTTTGTTTTTTTTTGTATTGCACATGTTAAATATGTAATGTCTATTCGAACATGCTACAAGTACATACAACAGGTTATTTTCTAAAGTTTTTTACCTATAACTATTGATCATAGGAGAGACAACTTTTGTTTTATCAACTGTCACCATCTCACATTTTACTACTTCTCACAATAGTACAAGTAGGAATTGAACAGATGAATCAACTGAGTTTTGAGAAAATTACACATTGTGGCTGGTATAATTGAGAGTTCCTCATTGGTAGCTAACCAAATAAACTCAATGTGTTAAGTGGAGTAAATCAGGCGAGTCGTGATGATACTACAAGTTTCCCAGAAAGCAGCGATTTATCACACGGCTCACTCCAACCGTGGCACTGCCAGCGATTGAATGCAGCATCTAAGACCAATGGTGAGACATTTCTTAATAAAATGTGGGCTTAGTTCATTTCATATACCTACCAAAATACTAACCATACTTGTACGTATTTCTTCATTTCCGATAAAAAACTTACAAGTATGGTAAGTATTATACGGGATATGTCTTGGTTTAAGTAAAGTTAATTTCTCGAAGACACTGGTGTTCTAATTTACTTGAATTAAAAATATTTTATGACTTAAGTTTTTGTCTAATTTAGTCTTCAGTATGAGTGTAAAACTGCCTACTACTGCTAATTTAACTATTTGATAGCAAGTTTCTCAGTACAACTTTTAATGTCTAAGAAGAATCTGGCATTATTGAAGTGCTAACGCACTTATAACAGCTAGGTTTAACTTTTTGATAGGTCTTGTCTGTGGTATTGTCCTTAACTTGACAGTGAGTAAATTACAAAGGCCACTTTACAGCAAGCACTGATATGATACATATTTATTTTTATACGAGTTAGAATGTAATTAGCGATACTTTAACGCTAATCAATACTTTAATGTAATTCAATCACAGATACAGTTTTATTTAAGAAGGTCATTTGTCTATTGTTTCATATTCATATATTTATGGATAAAATAATTTAGACGTCCACGATTTACATAATAAGTGATTACATAAATGTAATTGGTACAATCAATAAAAAAATTAAAACAAAATCAAAACGTATTGTAGGGATATAGATGTGGTATTTTGTTTCACCGAACAAACGATGAAAATTACCGATATTATTGGAATTGAAGGAATAACTACACGTTGTAAACGTGTTCAACTTAAAGTATCGCAAGTAATGAGCACTGTTTATAAAGAAAAATATGCAAAATTTTCATTCCATTGCCCGCGATTTGGCCCGTTTTGTCTGTGGAGCAAAAAAAAAAAGCCACGTTTTTCTGAAGGTTTCTTCAAGAAAGGAATGTAGAGAGATTTTTAAAGGTTCTTTAACTTGATCCCGAACCCTGGAAATGCAGCCGTTACTTTCATGCGGACGTATGCTTGTTTGCCACGAAAGTGGTATAAAATAATATTGGAGAATATGTTTGTTCATTCAAGTACCATATCAGCTACTGAAACTACTACTGTAAAGGTATTTATTGTGTTCGGCCTCGTATACATTTCTCTAGGCCAGTTTGCTTCAGTTTCCCTTCCCTTCCAGAATTTAATAAAACCCAATTTCCAACAAAACATTTGTATTTTATTTTCGTAACATATTTAGAAGTAACATGGCAATTACATTTTCAGTTCTATTTTACAACACATATTTAAATAGTATATAGAAAATGTATAACAGCTATAAAAACCAACTGGTGTTTGTTTTTATCTTCCCATCAGGCACTTAGTGTGCTCGTTTGCATCCTATTTCATAAAAATAAGAAAAACCTGACGACAATGTGTTATACAGAATGTCTGATAGTTTCTAACCGTACTAACTTCCAGGTCTTATGAGATAACCTTAGTAGAGTCGCCAGTACGCTCGGCTGAACTTGACTCTCCATACAAGGGTAGTTTCGTTCTCATTTTAAAACGCCTTGCTGAAATAACATGAAACTTTGTATACACAATGGGAGCCGCCATATCTAGGTCGGAAATTAGTTTGTGTTGTTAGAAATTGTAATAGAAAAAAAAATACAGCGAGTTTTTGAGTTTTTTACGTCTTGTATGAAAACCTTAATAATCGCTGTATTTTTTCTCCATTATAATTTCATGCAACTGAAACACACCGACCTAGATATGACGGAACCCATTGTGTATACAAAGTTTCATGTTATTCTAGTATGAGTAGTACTATTTAAAATGAGAGCGTAACTACGTTTGTATGGAGAACCGAGCTTACTGCGGACTCTAAATGAAATCTCGAGTCTCACGGTGCGTCTGTTATGAGATATACATGTTATGATGATCCAGCTGCGGTGCAACTGACTTCTGGCATATCTAATTTAATACGACAGCACCGTGCCAACTGATGTAGAATTATGCATGTCCCGGCTGTTAGTAAGGATTTAAACTCAACATTAATTATCAACTATACTATACAGGACGTTGACGTCGGACAGGTGGATGGACTTACGTATATTTTTATTTAATTTAACTCGAGACTAATTCCAGAATCTTACAAATTCAGTTATTAGAAAACCGAAAATTTCAAAAAAATAAATAAAAAGTTCTATAAAAAAAAACTTTGGGCCCAAATTTTTTTTTATCAAGGCTACGTAGCTGATGACCTCATCTATCCCCAATATATGTATGTCCATCGTTGTCCATTACATTAAAACGTAACCCTTTAAGGTTGCCCACAAGTAACATTCTGTGCGGAACGCCCTTTCCAATATCTTTTTTATGAAATAGGAGGCAAACGAGCAGACGAATCGCTGATGGTAAACGATTATCGCCACCCATGGACATCAGCAACACCAGAAGGGTTGCAACTGCCTTTAAGACGGGTGTAAGCTCTTTTCTTGAAGCTCGAAACGCAGAGAGCGCGATGCAGCGTCGTTGCGGGGCGGAGGCGGTTTTGTGGTAAAGCGAACGCGGTCCGGGCGACTACGTCACACCAAAAACCCGCGCAAGATTGCGGGGCGGAAGCGGCGTATCTGATATAAAAACCAGTAATCGACAATATCGACAGTCGACAGAGTCGGAAAGATCGAAAATGCAAAACCGCCTCCGTCCCGCACCGCGCTTCCACCGCTCTTATTATCTGTGCGTTTCGAGCTTCAAGGTTTGAAGGTCGTATGTGTAAATGTAATGAGTTTTCGGCTATGCGAGAAAGCGGCTATATTTTTTAACGCATTTACGCATACATTCCTGTCAGGGAGGACGGGTATCATGGACCAACCGCGGCTAGAGAGCTTTGGACTACCGTCTAAAACCACCAAGGAAGTCCGGTTCCGCCTTGTATTGGGGCGCCGCAAGATCGCTCTCGGCGTTCAACTGCGTACGTCCCGGCGGGGCGAGAACGCGGCCTAGCTCGAATGCTTTATGATTCATTTTGTTGCAGCGAATTACGGATAGCATTTATACTCATAGCAAAGCTCCACCCACCACAAGAATCTCTATCTCTCATCGTTTAGTCGACCGAGCGCCTACACTACCTTTGTCGTTGTAAGTGTAAAATACACTCAAAGTAACGTCTATAGCGATAAAGAAGTTGAATGCGGAACACCTGGGGTATCAGCCGCCATAACCGATAGCGTTTTTCCATAAATGTGGCACGTCACCACATACGATAATCATAAAATTTTGCGACAGTTCGAACGCGCAGAGTTCGGTGGATGGCTAATAATCGCCCGAAAAACTTCTCGGAAAGCTATACGAAGAATGACGTTTATTGCTTATTCCACTTCTAGCAGCTTAAGGAACCTAGTAAAAACCCATTTTTTATTTAACGGCTAACGACCAATTTTCTTTAACAAGGAAATTGTTATTACTTTCAGTTTACAGTGAAGTTATATGAGAATAATATAACAATTGAAATTAAATGCTTTCAAGAATGTTCATAAAAGTACATTTCTTTCGTAAGTTTCAATCACATAACAAAGGGGTACATTAG
Source organism: Notocelia uddmanniana (assembly GCA_905163555.1). Taxonomy (NCBI): domain Eukaryota; kingdom Metazoa; phylum Arthropoda; class Insecta; order Lepidoptera; family Tortricidae; genus Notocelia; species Notocelia uddmanniana. The sequence continues at coordinate 18,338,202 of LR991054.1, read as the reverse complement.
GACTCGGTCTGTCCGTCTGTCACAATGCTATATATCAGGAGTACCTAAGTTGTAAACAAGGCTAATTCAAATGCGTGGGAAATTAAAAATTTAATCTGAAAGTTGAAGCTGACTAATATCTCCTTATTTATTACAGGTAACATCCCCGAACCTAGCAACATTGTAAATAAATAACTTAAAAACTTGAAAATCGCTTCAGTCATGCACATTTTATCATAGCCCCGGGCTTAGAAAGGATGCTATTTAAAAGTTTCAGCTCGGAGCGCAACATGCGATTTAAAACTTGCCTCAACTCGTCTCACCACTCTCCCTTGCTATCATTTGGCCCCGAGAGTAATAACTGTACGGTGCCGGAGGGTGGACTTATACTGGTTTTTCTCAAAGTATTGGAAAGCGTTGTGAATACCAGCCCAGGATAAGCCCAGTCCCGCCATGCCTGGCTCACGTCCAGGCACTCGCAACGCACAGAAATTATTTTATGACTCTATGACGTTGTAAAGAGGACTCTACCATTTTTGTACACTTTAAATTAAAGTTCTTTTTAGGGTTCCGTAGTCAACTAGGAACCCTTATAGTTTCGCCATGTCTGTCCGTCCGTCTGTCCGTCCGTCCGTCCGCGGATAATCTCAGTGACCGTTAGCACTAGAAAGCTGAAATTTGGTACTAATATGTATATCAATTACGCCGACAAAGTGGTAAAATAAAAAGTGGAAAAAAATATTTTATTAGGGTACCTCCCCTATACGTAAATTGGGGAGTGATTTTTTTTTTTCATTTTAACCCTAACGTGTGATATATTGTTAGATAGGTATTTAAAAATAAATAGGGGTTTACTAAAATCATTTTTTGATAATGTTACTATTTTCGGAAATAATCGCTCCAGAAGTAAAAAAAAATGTCCCCCCCCCCTCTAACTTTTGAAACATAAGTTTTAAAAATATGAAAAAAATCTCAAAAGTAGAACTTTATAAAAACTTTGTAGGAAAATTATTTTGAACTTGATAGGTTGAATAGTTTTTGAAAAAATTACAAAAACTACGGAACCCTACACTGAGCGTGGCCCGACACGCTCTTGGCCGGTTTTTTATTTATTTATGTTATGTTTCACTTGCAAAGGTTGTTGAGTTTTTGTCCTCATTTTCGCGCGATTGTTATCTATTTTCGCAGCGCCATAACCGTAATAGTAATGTTAACAATGTGTACTGAAAACATGAAATCAGCCATTATTGTGTGGATGTTTCGAGCACATTGTTATAAGTAATCATCGTATTCTTTGTCACACGTATTCAACACAATCATCTATCTAAATATATAAAAGAAGAAACTGACTGACAGACATATCAACGCACAGCCCAAACCGCTGGTCCTAGAGATTCCAAATTTGGCACGTAGGTTCCTTACAATGTCTAGGGGTGCACTAAGAAAGGATTTTTCAAAACTCAACCCCTAAAGGGGTGAAATAGGGGTCCGAAGTTTGTATGGGAAAACAAGATTAGTTGGACTATTTTATTCGAAACTTCACAGAAGTATATTTAACGAAAAATGAGTAAACACGTGTTTCAGGTTTTTTGAGAAATCAACCCCTAAATGGGGGAAATGTGGTGACAAATTCTTAAAAAATCGACATGGTTATCGTTTCTATGGTTTATCGGGTCGCTGATAACGAAAACAACAATTATTTTAAAATCCCACGTAGATGACGTGAAATACCATCCCCCCTGTTGGGGTGCGAGGGGGAAGAAATGTCTAAATATTAATATGGGTGTCGTTTTTATGGTTTTTTGGGACGTTAATTACGAAAATAGCATCGGTTTTGAAATTGAATATTGTGGACATGAAAATTTAAGTGTCCGAGAGGTCTCTTAATTCGAATCTGAGGTAAAATTTGGCACTCCATACATGCCTGTATGCAAAAAAGTTTAATGCTATATAGGCGTGTGGGATATCTATGGATTTCCTTTTAAAAACGACATAGAGGTTTCGATATTTTTTTCCATTTAAATCAACCTTTAGATTTTTTTTAATCGTATGGCATTTATTTACGAACCGTGATATTTTCGAGAAGACAAGTACGGTTGCCAGTTTTTGTTGCACTTTTAGCACCACCCAGGGTTTACGTGTAGGGTAACGGTGGTTACTCCCTACGGACGTGGTGCCACTTCGACCCCCCTTTGTCAAGTGAGTGGGCAACTTGACTGTTAGAAGTTTGCAAGCCGCTCGAAGGCCTCTAGGCTTAACGATAGCAGCCGAGATCAACGGCTTAGCGTGCCTTCAAAAGCACGAGAGTCAAAGTCAGTTAGTAACCGCTCAAAGAGGTTACCCATCCAAAAACTGACCTGCGCCCACATTGTTTAACCTCGCACACCGCACGCGGTAGGCGGGTGCCGCTGGGCCACGAGCGCTCTAAATTCTTGATAGTTTGTGCCAAATTGGAATTCAATCGGTCCAGTAAAAGCAACTTGGTTGTAACAGATGGACTGACAGTAAGGAGTGCGAATGGAAGTGAGGCCAAATATTCTTTTTTGATGCTCCAATGGGAACTGGCAAAACCTACCTTATAAATTTAATTTGAGGAAAAATAAATGTTAGACGTGATATTGAATTAGCCGTATTTCTGTACTTGAAAGGACCAGAGTATATGACCGCTGCGCGCTGCTTGGTCGTTTACAGACCTATTGGTGTTACTGTAGTACACATATACTTTTACTAAGGGCCATTTAAGACATGCTTTTATTTCATCGGCCCTTTCCCCTTCGGCCTATATACGGGTATGATAATAGTTTTCGATCCTTATTTTTGCCAAAATCAAATTAAATACAACAGTTTGCCGGTTCTCAGAATGTATACTGACTTTTCATCTGTTCATCTGTTAATGAATCACAATCACCAAACTTCGTATACCGAAACCCCCAGAATTTAACAACTACTTTTCTGGAGACCGCATCTAAATCGGTTCAGCCAAACGCGAGATAATCGTGGACAAACATACGAACCAACCTGTTTTTTGTAGACGGTTAAAAATTTCGCTTAGTACGCGGGCGAAGCCGCGGGCAAATGCTAGTATAAAATATAGCCGTAGCGTGAGCAGGTCCCCCACAAGGTGGACTGATGATCTGGTAAGGGCCGCGGGCGTTTGCTGGATACGGGTGGCGCAGGACCGGTTACTGCATGTGGAAGTCTTTGGGGGAGGCCTATGTCCAGCAGTGGACGTCCTTTGGCTGCCTTTATGATGATGATGAATATGATGATATAAAATATGGTTAAGCAAACTCATAATAACCTTTTTTGTTGTATTATTCGCGCGCCACCCAGTAGTAATGGCGTATTAAAAGTATACCGGGTCCATGAGAGTAGTCAAATTAGAAGAATATTTAAGTTCCATCCATTATTGAAATGTATACGTAGCAAAGTAAATGTCGCAGGATTCGACAATGACTAATAATGAATGACATAGGTGTCATCAATTGGGCATTAGGTGTCCAGCATTTAGACATTTACCTTATTTGAAATAGTGCAGAAAATAAGTGTGGCAAGTGGTGCAACAAACAGCGAACGGAGACTGAAAAAAACGTAATAAACCTCTATTTAAATTATTATCATAGAAGTGAAAAGCACTCAATAATTACGCTTAGCAGCAGCATCTTCATACAGTAAATTCTAACCCATCATTTCCGGACCGTTATGGCGGAATGGCGCGCAAGCATGGTCTCGCAACGTAGAATTCCACTTCATAACCCTATTTGCCGACAATGTTGTCATGTGCAATATGACATCCGAACTGCTAAAAGCACTTAGCGTACGTCAATATAAATTGGAATGAATTAGTCCAATGCTTTTGCAAGTGTAACGGTTACTTAATAGAGTAATGTATAGGTATGACTTGTGCCTAGCCTCGTATTTCGAATGTCACTAATTAAGTCTTAAAATGAACGCCTAGTAAACATTGTTTTAATATGTATGTAAGAGTTCCTAGGTATTGCGCCTATGCTTTGGTTATATGTGAGCGAAAATACACTGGAGCAGTTTGATACGTATTGATTTACGTCTTACGCAATTAGTATGTCTCCTTATTGATGGGAAGAGGTCTATACCTAGAATATTATCCAATAATGAGATTTTGAACCCTTTATGGCACTCGTGGTCAACAATATTTTTCGCAATCGAGGCGGTTGTCCACGAGCACTGGCAAGGGCTCAAAACGTTCGGATAATTTAAAATACGCGACACAGTCAGTTTCTATTTTTTACAATACAAGGTTCAACCACCACCACCACCACCACCAATATCAGCCCTAGGACGTCCACTGCTGAACATAGGCCTCCCCAATTTCATGGGGGTAAATGCCATAATCGCCACGCTTGGCATGCGGGTTGGCAATGCCCATTCCCCGGTGGTCTTGGTCGTAGTTTTAGGACATACCCGGGTCCGGGTCCGGGTCCAAGGTTCAACAGTACATATTCAATAAATAAAAAAGGTTTTAGCAATATATAGGCAAACGAGCAGACGAATCGCCTGATGGTAAGCGATTAGCGTCGCCCATGGACACTCGCAACATCAGAGGAAAATTATATAAAGAACACCGCCTCTATTTAAATTAAATCCCACTAATATTATACATGCGAAAGTTTAGATGTTTGGATATTTGGATGTTTGTTACTCAATCACGCAAAAACGGCTGAACAAATCAAGATGGTTTTTTGTATACTAATAGTATGTAATCTGGATTCACTTATAGTATACTTTTTGTCCCGATAATAACCCTCAAAGGGATGAAATCGGGGGTGCAAATATGGTCTATGAAACAGGGTGATTTAAATCCTCATACGCCATTCTAAGCTTTAAGTTTCAGCCAATTGGGAGTATAAGGGCGTGTCAATAAATTTAACGTAAGCGATAGGAGAATTTGACGTATTGTAAACAAGCTGACGTTTCGATATGTCAAAGACGAAATATCATAATTCCTCCTGATTGATGACGCTATTTTTGAGCATAACCTTTTAGCAATTAGGTCTATTATTGCGTGTAAATCAAAATAAATTTGCGATACTTTGGAATTCTTTGTCTTCATATGCTTAAATACAGAAACAGCTGCTTCAATGCAGTATTTGTATCGTCGGTGTACAATTTAATTTTGTCGTGTATAATTGTTTACGTAATTGGTGACCCTTCACACTATAATAACTGTTTGATATAAGAGATCACTTGGACTGGGCAGCCCAATCGTCAACATTGACCGTTGAAGCATCTTAGATCTATGCACAAAGTATATATACTGAGATAGAGATACCAGTGATATACTCCACATAAATCGTAGCGCCGTTGTGTATTTAGTAAGAACTAACCGCACGACCGCTGCATCCCTGTCACTTCAATATGCACGTGCGATAGAGATAGCACCCAGTGACATCGGGTACAAACAAGTTAAACTAACATTTCCATAGAAAAAATCGTACTTCGAGCTGAAAGGCCCCTGGATCTATGCTTATCTGTATACATATAATACAGCTGTAGATGGTCGAAAATCTGTATATTGAAGATATTGGATAAATCAATGGAGCGATTGGAGGGCCCTTGGCATCGAAACAGAACACATTTCAACAGTTTCAAGAATTCGTGTCTGTTTGTCTATCGGTTTATATGTCTAGGCATTGTGATTCTTGGCCTTCAGCCTCACGTGCATTGCCGCTCTGCTTCGGGCCTTCGGCCCTCAGCCTTACACTTCACTCTGTGTGAATGATCGGCACGAGGAGCCCGCTCTGTGTGAATGATCTGCCTTTGGACTCGCATGGCTTGCCCCTCTGTATCAGGCCTTCGGCCCTACATAAGGAGCCCGCTCTGTTGGGACTCTCGGACTTCGGCCTCGCGTGAACTGCTACTCTGCTTCAGGCCTTCGGCCCTACATAACGAGTCTGCTGTGTTGGGACGCTCGGCCTTCGGCCTCGCGTGCGTGCCACACGGCTCCGAGCCTTCAGCCCTCAGCTTTTTATAAGGATCCCGCTCTATTTGAATGCTCGGCCTTCGGCCTCGCATGCCTTGTCACTCCGTTTCGGCCCGTTAGTCATCAACTTTACATGAAGAATCCACTCTGTTGGGAAGCTCGGCCTTCGGCCACGCGTGTCTCGCCCCCAGCTTCAGGCCTTCGGCCCTCAACCTTACATAAGAAGCCCGCTCTGTGTGAATACTCTGCCTTCCGCCTTGTATGTTTTGCCACTCTGCTTCTGGCCTTCGGCCATCATACTTACATGAAGACCCCCGCTCTGTTGGGACGTTTTACGGAAGAACTGCGTAGCGAGACTTATATCATTGTACATGTAATATTTCACGGGCTTCATTCGTTTAGAATCGTTACATTTGATATTCTGAAATAAGCTTAATAGCACCAACTCCTGTTACACTCGGACACTTTTACTTGAAGTTGTAGACGATTACATATACCTAGGACAGACTGTCCAGTTAGGTAGGTCCAACTTCGAGAAAGGGGTTGATCGTTGAATCCGACTCGGCTGGGCAGCGTTAGGGAAGCTACGGCACATCTCTTCGTCCAATATTCCGCAGTGTCTCAAGACGAGGCTCTTTGACCAGTGTGTGTTGCCAGTGATAACATATGGCACTGAAACGTGGTCGCTTAATATGGGCCTCATAAGAAGGCTATGCTGGGAGTATCTCTGCGTGATCGCATCAGAAGTGAGGCCATTCGCAGTAGAACCAAAGTTACCGACATAGCCCTCCGGACCGCTAAACTTAAGTGGCAATGGGCGGGGCATATTACACGTAGAACCGTTGGCCGTTGGGAGGAAAGGTTTTCGAGTGGCGACTACGTACCAGAAGGCGCAGCGTGGGTAGGCCCCCCACAAGGTGGACTGATGACCTGTTAAAGGTCGCAGGTGTCCGCTAAGGAATGGTCATTGTGTCACTCTTTGGGGGAGGCTTACGTCCAGCAGTGGACGTGTTTCGGCTGATATGATGATGATGATGATTCGTTTTAAAAAAAAGGATTCCTATTAAAACTTGCCGTGCGCGGTAAGTAAAGAGCATTTCATATTGAATGTAATCATTTCTTAAAGGGGTGTAAAGAAGGGTGAATGATGTATGAGAAAACAAATTACTCTAAAGCGAGAATGAGTTCTACGCAGACAAAGTCGCGGGCAAAAGCTAATATATTTATAATATTTAGACTAAGTCAGAAACAAACGAATGCTTTACATTTATGTTTCATACTCTAACATAATGTATGTACCTACTTATTCAAACATAAATTCCGTAGATGTCCTAGCCAACCAATAGAAAAATAGTTAGCACCGTCAAGAAATATTATTATGATTCTTGAAAATGAAAGGACACTGACTCTTTAATTAAGAAATTAGTTCCGCCAGCCGGTACAGCGAATAAGTGCGGATAAACTAAAGATCTTCCAAGAAATAGCGACAGAGTCAGAGCGAACTCGGATCATAAACAAGGTATCCTTTAATAACTATGGATTTCTCGCAAAGTTGCAACTTGTTATCGTAAATCTATTGGCAGTTATAATATCCACTCACTATACTATCACATTCTGTTCTTCATATAGGATGCGAGTGATTTGCCAATTTAAATGTGACAGTTGGTAGTTGGTTACATAACTCATCCATCCTCCTAGCGTTATTCCCAGTTCAGTTGCATCCTGAAGGATGCCTGGGGTCCGCTGCCTAGTTGGTTACATAACTATTTTAATTAAAATAGCATTAACAAGATTTGACATCAGCTCAAACAACATTTTTTTGTATGCGTTAGCGCTCTGTCCGTTCTGCGGAATTTTGAGGACTTTAAAGGTCTAATTTTTGATGCTAGAATATGCATTTTTACGCATTGCAACGTTACGATGTAAAAAGCAGTTACAAAAAAAAATCTTGGCGATTTGTCGCTGTCTTCTCTTTTCAATACCTTTCATTAGAGAATTTCACTTGTAGTATTAGTCACAAGTCATTTAGGCCCCTGAAGTGAGATATTGAAGATGGCGGCCATTATACCTTGAAATCACTTCTTTGGCAAAATTAACAAAATGTTTTTTTTGGGAATATTAATAAGTACATTAACAGTAATGAATTTTAAGGTATTATTTCATCAGGCAGGGGTCAGGCTGCCTCGTAGTAAACCAGTTTTGTCAAGCTGGTTTAATTTGACAGACGTTCAGATGTACTCTTATTACAAGTGGAAGTCTCTTTTCAATACCTTTCATTAGAAAGAGACTTTCACTTGTAGTATTAGTCACAAGTCATTTTATCAATAGGCCCCTGAAGTGAGATATTGAAGATGGCGGCCATTATACCTTGAAATCACTTCTGTGGCAAAATTAACAAAATGTTTTTTGGGAATATTAATAATTACATTAATAGTATTGAATTTTAAGGTATTATTTTATCAAGCAGGGGTCAGGCTGCCTCGTGGTAAACCAGTTCTGTCAAGCTGGTTTTATTTGACAGACGTTCAGATGTACTCTTTGAGTAATGATTGCAAGGATTTATGTGATACAACAGTGAAAACACTTTTTAATAGTAATAAAGTAATTTCTGAATGTCACCTCGATTCGGCCCCTTGGGATACTGACATGAAAATCCATTAGTACAAGTCGGTAGCTCCATTCAAGTTATACGACTTTTTGCATTTTAACTGTTACTTTCTTAACATAGAAGATAGATACGCACTTCGAAAGCTTGGAAAATCTCATGTATTTTCATGTTACGCCAAGCAAGTTGTACGTATCGATTAGCTGTGTTTAGTATGGCAGGCGCCGGCGCTGCGATGTTCAAGACGGTTAACTGACCATTCATGACCCTTATTACAATGAGAATAAAGTGCACAAATGGTTAGTTAATTGTGTTGGCGATGGTACTACGATACTAAGTAATTCTGTAATGCTAGAACGTTCTAGTCGGATTTTCAAAGACAATCACGATAAGAGAATATAAAACTCTTGTTACAGGGAATCTTTAGAGTAAACTCATGTACCTACATAAAATGTGTCACGAGTTTTAAGCGTTGGTTTACCTACACCAAAAATATAATGCACATACTAAATTGAATAATGTGTATTAGAATAACAACAAATCAACTACATTGTACACAATGATTATCAAGACAAGTTCAATCGATCTTCATCAAACATTTTTTGATAAAGTGAATATTTTCGAAAATATTCATTCCAAAGAAAAAGAACGTGTCCCTCCTCTAACTTTTGAACGATGGGTCCAAAAATATGAGAAAAATCATGAAAGTACAGATTAATACAGACTTTCAACTAACACTATAGCGGACATGATAATTTAGGCTGTTTTCGAGTTATTGTAAAAAGTCTTCCCTTCGTAGTAAAAGAACCTATGAAACGCTGCGAAGGTATTCCCTTTTGCTTGTTATTGTTTTTTTTAAATTAACTTCATTTGACAACTATGGAATCCTACACTGAACATGGCTCGACATGCTTTTGGCCGATTTTTTTGTTTGCACTAGTAGCAAATCCATGTATTTATCACTGGCTTACTAATTTATTCTGTACTAAATACAGGTACAAACGCAGTATTTGTAGCAACAGAAATAGCGGTCAGATCTATTCAGGCCTGTAGAATTCATAATTTAAGTACGCCGTGAAACATCGTATTATATTTATCCTATTCAGCTGCTGTCAGTCTCCTTATGGTTAGAAATGTTTTGAAAGAAAGCGGGAAAATGCCAGTATTTTGATATTAAATTCCATTTTATGTGTTGATTTAATTTACTTGAGTATTCCGTTATTCAAATGATGTTCTTTGTTACAGTTGATTTAGAAAATGTATTTCAAGGAAAAACGTCCTGACAAACACAGAAGCTGGTCGCAAATCAAGTAAGGTAAATGAATCAGTGCTTATCTCTGACCCAAAACTTGGCACTTTCAACCTTATTGATGATGATGATGATTAATTATATATACTTGATAACAATGTAGGCAAACAATAAGTGTCAAGTAACATTTGGGCGTTGATATGAACTTGGAAACGTATCTAAGCAATCTAGTTATTATCCCTGTAGTACATAATATAGTTCTTCGGACGTTTTCTTGTATGGGGTAAAAATGACGATCTAAACTATCCCGTTGGTTTCTGTTTTGGATCTGGAGCTTTTTTGTTTTTGTCTTGAACCGGTTTCTTCGTAGTCGTTTTAGGTATCTCAGGACATACACCGAGTGCTATTACATATTGAAAGCGCTTGATTCCTTCTCCAATTAGTGATATTTTATGTCCTTCCGTTTTAAAAAAGCTTGTAAGTTGGGAACTGAATTTCTTGACGACGGACTTCGTGTCGGACGCCGCTTTTTCCCAGAATGACGGTGCCTGTATTAAATAAAGTAAATATTACCGTTACCATTATCTGCTTGTTGATGACGTAATCTGTGAAAATTACACTAGGTAGATTTAACTGGCACTCAATACTCAATCATTTATTGCATTCCACAATGTTAGTTTACAGGATATTAGGCAAACATAAGTTTTAGTGGTTAGATAATATTAAAACTTAATTGTGGACCCTGTTGGGCACCGCAAATTCCGCAAATTCGTGAAGTAACTAAAATTACATTGACATCAACCTTACAAAGGCTCGAAAACGATGTATTAGTAGTTTCGGCTGTGCGTTGATGAGTCAGTCAGGACTTCTGCTTTTATATATATAGAAGATAACATCCTAGGAAATCAATACGTTCTAAGATCTGTCTATAATATAGATAAAAATGTTGATTATCGGGACAGCGCTATATCCGCCATGTTTAGTTCCAATATGGCCGCAAAATGGACACGCTCGTAATGTTGACACTTCGCGTCCATAGTTTTCTTAGTCATTGATAAGAAGTGATACTGATTCAAATGACAGTTGACACTGACAGTGACAACTAGCAGCCTGCTAAAATTATACCGCCTCCGCCCCGCCCAGTCAGGCAGTATCTTGTGTTAGTGACTTTAAGCCATTTTAAGCTGTATGCCTTTTTAATGCACAGGCAACCTGTTCGGTGATTTACCGAATTCAGGAGACTACCGGTCGCCAGTCAACGAACTACATTCAAGAGTAAATAAAACGGGTACGCTCTGTATGGAATTTCGATACATAGTGTACCTAAGTTTTCAAAATCATTACATTAGCATTGATAATTTTAATTTTTATATGGGTATGAAGTATAAAGTATTGTTTATATATACATTATTGGTGTAAGCAAAAAAATACTTACGAACAGAAAGAACTGTAAAACCTAGCTTAACCGATACACAACACTTACAGTGTCCGTGCACAGATTCGAAGATTGATACAGGATCAATCTTCGAATCTGTGTAATAAAAAAAAAGAATAGGCACTCATATTTTTTATCTCCTTATTTAATTTATTTGGGTTATCAACAGCAATAGGTACAATATAAAACTTACAAAACTTAAAGACACTAACATTCCAACAATAACAATAGCCAATGACAGATGGCCACTTAAAATGCAAAACACTAAGCCAATAGGAGTAAAGTGTACGTACATGGGCAACGCACGCGGCTAGGAGCACAATTACCAGTGTTCTCATTTTATCACACCATACCTAGGGTATATGATGGAACTCACTCGGATGCAGTTCCTTGAAAAATGGAATCTTAAGTCATCCTTCGCTATTTATGACTAAATTGAACAAAGACATGACGTAGGTACCTACATATTGTTGATATAATTGATACAAAGTATGATGTAAGCCCTTTTCGTCTGAAACAATATTTTGTGTATACTAAACTAAACGAATGAAATAATCATATTAGCATTTTATATTCTGATAATTTGTATATTAATTCTTTAATCACGTGGACACTGCGCGTATCCCGTAATAAACATTATTTTAAACACATACTAAATTGTTGAATAGTATTTTATGCAACTGTTGTATAAGAAGGGTCTTAAAACGCGAGTGGCGTGGGTCGCAAGTAAAGACGTCACGAGCGTTTATAGACTGCTTATACACCGTTGCATACAATACTTTTTCTAAGACTCATTTTAAATCAATATTGTTTGTTTTTTTCACGCACCATGTTTTTTCCTAGCTATTGTACTAAGGCAATGTCTTCGGGAGTGCAGTATTTTTCTACTTCGCGCATTTTTAAAAGAATCAACGTACACTTAATTCTTAACGAACACTAACAATAGTACATTACGATACAAGTGCGGAGAATAGGGAATTCGCAACGATTGGTGATAAATTAAAAAAACGACCGAAGGGAGTGTTTTTAAACGACACGAGTTGCGAATTACCTATTCGCACGTGTATCGTACAATGCTTTACAGTACATATGGCTCTTTAAAGTTTCGACATATGCCCGTAATCTCCATATGTACTGTACCCATATGTCCGCACTAGCACCATATGTACTGTAAAATCATTTTATATTACTTAGATAAGTAATCTAATAGTTTATTAGCTTGAATAATTTCGCTTTCAATTGGAATTTTGGTGGGTAATCAAAAAGATAACACTTCTTGTTTATGGTTTCTTTTGTTTTTAATTTGCTGCACTTGACATCCGATCCGAACTGAATGGGGCCTTTTACACGGTTATTATGATACACTCATATCACGATACGTGTCACGTGAATATTGATAGATAAATATTGAAACAAAATCCAAACAAATTTGAATACCGCGATACTATTGACATCCCTATATTGTGATAATATTAACCGTGTAAAGGGCCCCAATCCGAATCCGGACTCCGGACCGAATCCGAACTCAGCTGCTACCGCGAAACAAACACGAATGAAGTTCAAATGCCTCCCTGTCTGTCGCTCGAATATGCAAGTGCGATAGAGAGAGAGAGAGATACACGAACATCGTTCGTTTTCGTTTCGCGATAGCAGCTCTGTTCATTTTTATAAATATTACCAAAAATAGATAAAACTTGTTAAATGACACAATAGATTATGTATGTGTTTATTAGTAAATAATATAATATACAACTGTTTGATTTGAAAACTACAGGGTGACATCGGAGACGTGATCAGAAGCTAATTTTTCAGACTCTACATAGGATCGCCTTTTCAATGCAATAGTTGTTACATCGAATAAAACAAGTTATTTTTTCAAATTTTTACTAGATAAATAATAAAGCCGTACTTAAATCATGGTCACCCTCTATCACTTTTGACACACGTTGTATGAAGGATGACAAGACGTCGTGTGGTGTAGGGTGACCAAGTTGTATGAAACATTATTTTTTCTGTTAATAATTTGAGAAATAATAGTCAATATTGCAAGTAGTAACTGTGATATCATCTTTATTGAGTTTAACTTTCAAAACTTCATCGACTCAAATAATTTCTGATCACGTCTCCGATGTCACCCTGTATAAGTATTATTTTGTTTTTGTTGGTATACCACTGTAATAACATAAACACTTACCTTCTCGTTCTAATACATAAAATATTTACTTGAATTCATACTTAACTTGAATTTAAAACGTATATTACTAAATGCTTAAAACTTACCTAGGCGGGTGACAGGTTTTGAACTCTTCGGGAGTTCTAAGAATAAGATTAGTGCACTCGCGGCAAGTTATATGACACCCTCCGACTTATGAGCGGTGCAACTTCGCCGTGGGTTACAAAGACTTCGTAACATATCGCCCGGAGTAACAATTAATACGTGACGAGTTTTAACCGTCTTACTAATAGAATGGAATAGAATAGAAAAATATTTATTATCACACAACACTAACGTAATGCTCAATGTTTTTTATGCTCGTGCGGTCACATTAGCTCATCAAGTCATCACGCGTCAAAACAAATTGGAATGCGAAATGTGTACGACAAATGCACCCGGCAAGCTTGCGCTGCTTATGCTTGACCACTCTTTGCATTTGCTACCCTTCAACAATATCTGTTCACCTCTCCGGAACGCGACGCCGCGCGACAATCATAATAACGTAGCACGGTGAGGTGCACAAATATTGTGATCGGGTAGTATGTATGTATTTAATGCGCCGTCGGTGCGCGGCGGTAATTAACGAGGTCAGTAAAATTAAATGACCTCTGATTTAATTTGTCAGCAGCTAGGTATCGATTGCAGCCTCGTCATGGTGCTGGAAAAATAACGTTAGTGCGGCTTTATTCTGATTTTCATCTACAACACGCATAAAGGTCATAATTATTTTCTACCAAAAGTGGATTGATCCAGTACCTAATATCATTACGAGCATTAATGAAGTTACGAATAACTGTTCTGAATTGGGTTTATACGTTGAATTATATATTAACAATTATTTAAACTGGTAGCTTTCCGGATATATAAGCTTTGCATGTACCTATTTTTTATATCGGCGTCACAAAGGCAAAAAAACATTTAAAAGTGTGACTGCTTTTATGCTGACCCTTAGGGATGATTCACAGTAGACCGTTCCGTGTCCGGGCCGGCCCGTTTTCTATGACAGCAAACGGCCCGGATACGGAACGGTCTACTGTGAATCATCCTTTATTGGGGCCTGCGCAGTTTCGAGTGTATATGTATAACATTAGTATAATATATTTTAAATATTTCATGTTCTACATGCTCATGAAATATTTAACCAAATTATTACCGAGTACATAAACTCAAAAACCATATCAATTCGTGCCTCATTAGAAAAAAAATATTCGAGAACCCCAAAAAAAATATAAACTGCGCCACCAATAACAGCGGCTTGGAGTTAATTGCGCGTTTTATTGGCCCGTTAAAGTAATTTTTTCTTACTAGGTAGTCATTTGGAAAATGGGAGTTACCTACTAAAATATTTGCCTATAATTAACAGTGTACTTTATTATTATTGTAGTACTTTCTTCATATTTGAGAGTAAATGAAATGATTTTATGTTTAAATATAGATATCATCATCAGCCAAAGGACATCCACTGCTGTAAATATGGAAATAAGTTGCTATACTATCTTGGATTCTTGGAACCATAAAGACCTTCTCAAGCAAACTAATATTAAGAGGTTAACAGTGTTTGTGTAAATACACATACAACCCCTACACAAACTTGTGTATTTTTTTCTATCTGGGGCTTTATTTGACAAATTATTCATTCGAATGTCAGACATCATGATGATGAAACGTCTGACATGATGATGTCTGATTTGGCGGGATTAGTCTACCTATGTCAAATGTCAGAATGAAAACCGGTATAGCCTATATTTTTTACCTATAAAGTGCTGCCCGTAGTAAAATAAACGGTACTCTCATGGGTTTCTTACATATAACTTGTATTGCATAATGCTTTATAGTTAAAAATACAGGCCAAGTGCGAGTCGGCCTCGCGTACCGAGGGTTCCGTACAAATAAATAACAATTCTGCGGAACAAAATATCTGACAGACGATAGACGGAAACTCGAGTGACAGCAATAGGGCTCCGTTTGGACGGTCGAATGCTGATAGCGATCCCGCGGCGTCCTCGACAAGGCGGAGCCGGCACTCGTTGGTGTTTTAGACGGTAGTCCAATGCGTTTTGCTGCGGTTAGTCCGTCATACACATCCTGGTCCCCCCAACCGGGCCCACCCGCAAAAAAACACGATGCTTTTATGCATACCAATGCATAAAAGCATTTCCCCAACGTAAAAAAAGGCTGCGTTTGGACCCTTCGAGTACAGAACCCTAAGAAACAGACTATAGTTTTTTGCCATTTGACATGACAGATCTTAATTAATACGGTATTGATTCACATTTCCTCGGGTCTAGTCGTATTACGCGTTTACGCGTTGCAATGGATAAGAATTATTCACTATGTTAAATATATCTGGACGTAACGTAACAAAAGTAGATCTGTGTTTTTTGTATGACAAGTGATATTTTGATCAATTTTACGTAAGCTTGAAAACGTGACGTAATTGTTAACATTGTCCTTTTTACGAATAAACGTCTGCATTTTGAATCATTTAATTATCCGCTGGTATAAATACACAACGTCAACATGAACAGAAACTATGGTCTGCTGTGATTGCCCATTATCTAAGACAATAATACGTATCTTCCTATTTCCCTCACGATTCATTGATCCTCGCAAAGTGCATTCTGAGTTGGGCTCTAAGACCGCCGAAGGCTGGCATTCGCCTAGGGCGAGGACGTGATTCGCATTCCCCTGGGAACACTAGGAAATGAGAATCCGCATACGAGCTGCTTTTCTAGCATCGCAGGAAATTTGCCAAAATATTTGGCCGCTCTCAAATTTTTCATTAGCTTAGGTAACGAGGGGAAGATCGGGAGGGGGGGATGGGTATTTTAAACTTAGACCGGTTATGGGTTGTTAGTTTTAAATGTTGTTTTGTATGTGTGTATTTGGCTATTTTTATATTGTATCCTTGGCTATTTTTAATTCAAATGAGTCTGATGGCTGTCGCCGTTTGCCGGCAGACGCTTGGCCACCTTGGTGGCTTCACGGATGGTACTAGCGAATGTACGAGTACTGCAAAATAACAAATCTGTTTAATACACGGTTCCTTATGGCAGCAGTTGAATGGGCACTAAATACATAGTTCGATTATACTAAATTTTTAATCAACCTGACATAATTTTACTTTATATTACATGCAAACAAGCGTATACTCCTGCTCCAATTTTGCAAGCTCACGGTAAGGGCACGGTAAAGCTACTCATACAGTTATACTTTTCCACAGAGCCCATTACGTATGGATGACTCGTAGCACTTAGGTGACAGCCGGGTTATAAAAAACCGGTCATGTGTGAGCCAGACTCGCGCGTCGAGGATTCCGCACAAAAAATCTTCTAAAAGTTATTAGAATATTAAAAAAAATCTAGATAGAGATGTTAATTCTTTTCCTGTCAAATTACATAAATACTAGTCATACGATTTGGTCCGGCATTCGCTTGCCACGGCCTGCTATCCTCGAACCCACAGGTTTGGCAAGAGACGATGGTAGCGACCTGATGGTGGTGCCACATTAGTGCCGTGAAGGTTGGGTAGAACTTTGGTGTGGGCCGCAACGTGCTTGGATACGTTTGCTTAGTCCCACATGCAAGTGACGCGCTCTAAATTTGGCGCTGCAGCTGACCAGGCCCAGGTGTTGAAGCGCCGCAAATACTCGTATTTAATTAAAGACTACGAGTTTGCGGCGCTTGCGGTGAAAATATTTGGTTCCTGGTCAGCTGACAAGAAATCTTTTATAAAGGATAAAGGCTAAACATCTCGTCGACGCTTCAGGTGACCAAAATAGGGCTGGCGCTTACCTCTCCCAACGTATTTCTTTAGCAATACAGAGAGGTAACGCCGCCAGCGTTATGGGCTCCATGCTGCAGATAAAACTGCTGGACGTGATCTTCTTTTACTGACTGGGCAAAGTAGGTTAGTTTAGTTCTAGTCAGTCAGTCTAGTTTCTAATTAATTTGTAATTATTTTCTTGATTCTTTTCTTATTTGTGATTTACCAAGTTACCTAGAATATTATTTTAATAATAGCATAAATCAATGAAATGTAATATTAAATTGTCTCGCTTGGTCATTTATTGAGTTAAGAGAGAGAAGGGCGGGGCGGTTGATGGGGTATTTTTTTCATTTCCTTCCTTCATAAAACGAAAAATACCCGCCGTATAAAAAGAAAAACAGTTAAAGAATATGGTTTTTGAATCCCTTCACATGATACCACACTTGAACTGTTAAATTAACCGAATATTTGTACCCACTTTAATACCGGGAATTATATAGGTTTGAAAAGTGTGTGTCTCATAAAAAAATTAACAATTCAGAATAAAAATTAAGAAAAAAAAACATCATTTATCTACTTTCAATAAACTTAGTTGGGTCTAACTAAATATTTCAATTTTCAGAGATCTAAAAGTTGTGACAAACGGACAGCTGAAGCCGCACCATAAGGGTTCCTATTTTAACTTTTTGATACGGAACCCTAAAAACGTAAGTGCTAAAATATTAATCGAATGCGACACATCTTACGCCGTGAGTTCTTGACGCATATCACATGTCAGTGGCGTTATTCGACGTCGTTTTTACCCAGCTGCTCGAAGAAAACCGGGTCCTGTTTTTGATAGCTCATGAATCATGATATAGACTATTTTCTAACGTGACTCTGCTGTTATTATTAGAAATTAACCTTTGTGCATTCTTATATAGTAGCTTACAAGAATTTTCAACTTCATTTCACGGCCACAATTCGGGATCCTGTCACTCGACCTACTAACTTTTACCCTAATGTTTCATTAGACTTCTAACTTTCACGAGACCTATTGCATTTTCCTTCAAAACAGTGAACTTCTCAGGTTTCCTTGGAATTTCATCAAATATAAGTCATAAGGTTAGATTTATTTTGCAATAATCGTATAAAGTTTACTATTTCGTATAAAGAAAAAATGCATTCCGTCAAATGAAACATTAGTAGTTAGCTATATGAATTGTGCGGTTCTCCACAATTCAATGGAAAAAAAACTTGTAGCAAGACATATTTTACTTACTTACTTGCCAGTATAAGTAACACTCTCGAGTAACGCGCGCGACCATTGGACCAATCCGCAGTCAAGGCTCATTTATTCGCAAGGACATCCTTTTATAGTGTCAATATCCGTGTATCCTTTAACATGGGGGAATGTTTTTCCGATCCGGGCACTAGGGTGGCATGCCGACGGTCACGTGTTGCGAGGGCCGCGAGTAATTCAGCCCCTGCCACGCGGCTGCTGTTCGGCTAGTACGTGACTTGTATCGCAAACCCGTGGCAAACTTTTTGCCAGACAACGTTGTTGATTTAAAATGTTAAAGTTCTAGTCTCTAGTGCATGTTGACGGGTTGTTCCAACCACGCAATTTCGCCGTAGCAGTCTATTGTTTTGTCGTGAAATTGTCCTGTGTTTACGGCCTTCGCGGACTGCTAAAAACAACTTATTGGACGTACACGACGTACTGAAAATAACTCGGCCTCCGACAAAAGAACACTTGTTATAAGTAATAATCACATAATCTTATCCATAATCATCATCATCCTAGCGATATTCCCAGTACAGTTGCATCCTGAATGATGCCCGGGGTCGGCTACCTAATACCAAGAATTATCCTGTTCATACTAAGTTAAGTCTAATATACAATTCACGGCATTTACGAAAAAATCTAATATAAATTCAATTTGTACTTGACGAATTTTTATTTGCAATGCTATTCGAACCAGTTTTTAGAGGGGATAAAAAGTCTACATGGGACCAACTACAATTAGAACACAACTAAAACCACAAATTTGGGAGAAACGTAGTTCACCGCCAGCGGTCTCGCAAACGGCTCCAACAAATTACTATTATATTGTGACGTCGCATTGTAATATTCGAACTCACCGTTTTATGGGAAAATAGGTAAATTGCTGTTATGGTCATGCAAAACTGTGTTTAGGTACGTAATGTCATGCAATTATTGTTTAATTTTTTCATAAGGGTTCTTTCGGGATTTTTTAATTTATTATTCACGTATAAATCGTTGTATTTAGAATTATTCAACAAAAAAAAATTATTCACTTTTAACATAAATAAATAAATATTGGGGGACAACCTTACACAAATCGACCTAGTCCCAAACTAAGCCAGGCTTGACACACACACACAGACATACTTAAATAAATAGGAACATCTAAAACTCAGGAACAAGATTTGCGATAAATGCACAAATAATGCGCTGACTATTTCAGGCAATTTAGCATACCAAACAACTACAAATCTATTTGATATTAATATTGATTGTTATACCATTATTATAGATATACTATTTTAAAAATAGCTATCTATATTCTGCACCCGCCAAGAGGAACCAAGGGAAGCGCTAAGGCACTACCAACCTTTTCTCCCAGCGCTACATACTTTTTTTGAACCTCATGACTTGGGCTCGGATTAAGTTAAAGTTGTCGCTCTACTAATACTCAAACTAGTACTCAAATGTGATTTGTTTACATAAATTGTACTGTTATAATGAATAGAGTACAGTATTAGTGCACAAAGAACAAAAAAAACTAAAACTTGGAATTATTACCCCCCAGCCCCTTAAACTTTGGGATGGATTGTTGTATGACACTAAGTACTACAAATTTTGATGCTGTTTGAAAATTGATATAGGAACTATAAAAATGGCTTGGTGGTTTCATAGATCTTTTGCATTTCATCATATGGAAGACCTGTGACGTAATTCCTCACCGCCCAAGTCCATCGGACAGCTTACTTAAAGCAATTGTATTGATTACCTTTTTTGTGTATAATCGATACAAAAATGACATTACTCAGCTTCTAGCCCCATATATACTTGAATAAATACATCTTTAATGGACTGTTGTCCCGTAATATGGCGGATGTCGCAATTCGGAAAAAGAAGCATGTGACGCATTCGAATTCCCTTTCGAAAAATCTTGGTTCAACGTGAAAGAAGCCTCTTTGAGCGCAAACCTCGACATTTGGACTTTGGCGACGTTTTTCTTAAGAAATTTCTGGATGTCAATACGGAATGGCTTTTGTCCTCATGTGGAATGAAAAGTGTTAAAAGTTCTGAGTCGAAAGGATACACCTTTATAGTTTTGGTCAATACCAAAACTAATATAAAGAACCAATGTTTGCGACATAGAAATTGATTTTGAGACGCCGTCTCTTTAGAATGTGGGTATGTAACCCCCGATAGGCAGCGCGCATTTTTATGAAGTAAGGCGATGTGTGGAGTTATCGGGAATCAATTGCAAACCTCAACAAGTACCCCATAGATATACGTTGAAAGTACAAAGGAGGAAGTAATGGGCATCGTAACAGTAACCCTTTTACGTTTAAGACTCAACAACCGTAAAAGTATCCAATGTCGTAAAATTGATCCCTGTAATAAAATTACAGACTGTGAAGGGCGAAAATGAAATATTGTGTCGCCATTACGTAGAAAAAAATACGAAATTTGAGAGTTTCAGGGAAATTGATGTTTTTATGTTTATAGGTTAGGTACGCTCGCAGGGGGCCAATTCTCGGGTTCGATCGAGATGATCTCTATTCGAGATTCCATACAAGTAACTCTACCATTCTATACAATTTCACGATAGACATGCATCTCGCTCGGATCGAGGGTTGCCCCCCTGGGCGTGTGTAGCCAGACTATGGAATACTTATAGCAGCAGCTTACTGGTATTATATAATTCTAAAATCATAAAGCTAAATTAAATTTGTGGGTGAATACATCACCAGTGTAATATACCATACAATGTACAAAAGTAAAGCTGAAATGATTCTATCTACCTAAATTAGATGAATTTAACCGAAATAGATACAGTGTAAAGTATGTAACATTTAATTAGCACCTAAGTATACTTTCTTTCAATTAGGCGAAAGTTATCAATATTATGAAACTACAATTACTGACAATATAATTATGATCCTGGAGTAAACACTTGTCTAAAGTTTATTATATAATGTCATGTCGTTTTGTCTAGTTAATTTCCCTTTAGATTACTTTACTTTAATATTCAGAAACCTTTTCACGTCATTAATCATTTGTTTGCTGTCTAGCGTACAGTCTGCAGTCGGGGTTTAATTGATTGATAAGCTTTGGCTTTAATATAATCGATAAGAAGGGCTAAAAATAAAATAAATATCTAAAAGGCCGTTACTCAGTTACAAATTTCTTTGAAAATTTAGTGTACGGGTGTATTGCCAGTTAGGTCGAGATTTGCCCGTTATGCAGTCCCAGTAGTAATGTGACACAGCTCGCGGGCCCCAGCTGCTTCGGTTAATGTCTGTCCGCTCTCTTTATACCGTAGGGTTTATCTCGAACCTTCTGGGACAACCCTGACCCCTGATTTATATATGAAAACTCCTAATTTATTGGATACCCTGTTCCGGTAGTTAATAGCTTAGATATTCTGGGGTTAGCCGCACTAGTAAGTAATGAGTGTGGGACAGGTAACGGCGCAACTGAATGAGAATTGTGGTTTTGTTTGTATTCGTTACTTGAGATAGTTGTCTGGCTAAACCGATGTAAAGCCTTGATGATTATTTGATTAAAGGCCATGTTTTTTGCCTGTGACTTAGGTTTTGTAAAACTCAGTGTGCGTAAGAAAGGTCTCGTGAAACTCATGAAATAGAAAAATGATTTTTATGCTGCTCGTTTTTCATCATTAATTTATTTTTTTACTTAATACATTTATTGCTATGGAGGTACATCTGTAAACTATATTGGATCTATCTGGGATGCCGTTACATACGCTGTAATTAGTTTTAAGCTAACCTATTATAATATACCTACTTCTACAAACCAATTCTATTACTGAAATGATTTATTCTTGACAGCGAAAACATGTAAATTTTTGGATATAAATAAAATAGTAAAAATTATAATAGTAGTTTATGTGACTTACATACATTATGAAATACGAGTGTGGTTTGCCTAATTTAGTACTGTCGCATACATAACTTTATGTACACGCATATCATAAGTTTTCTACAATTATCTATAGATATGAACTGCATTTTCAAGTCCGTGGTACTATTTATTTTACTTACTTGTATCTGTAGGCATGGGCATGAGTACAACTGGGAAACGCTCCAAATAGGTATTAGCCTGAGTTGCACCAAACCATCACCAATCCATCACACGACAACAACATCAACTTACGATCACAGACCGATCAACGTTAAATATGGCGCCGACAGCTGTCATCCCATAGAAATTTATCTTTTTTCAATTGGGAGAAATTTTGATCTAAAGTTACGACCTCCAAGTGGCTATAAGATCTTGGCACCCAGAGATTATAGCGCGGCAGTCAATGCTGATTTTGAGTTTGCTTTAAGTTATGACTCATAATCGTTGTCGCATTTTTGGTTTAAAAGAATATTTATGGGATTTTTTATTTTTTTTATACATTTTTAGTGTTTTTTGAAAAAATTGTTATTAATATCACTCCACTAGAGTAAAAAAGTAAATATAAGCTACATTTGCAAAAACATAAATAAAATAAAAAACTTTTATTTTCAATTAAAACCATTTGGAATAATTGCTGGAGAGCTCAATAGTGTACCGTTCAATTTTTTGCTCCTATTACAGGCCGCACCCTGTATTTATATTAAAACAAAACGCGAGAAAAAAAACAATTACAAATAAAAAAATTTTTAGTACATACATATCCTGAAAAATGATTCATTTATTAATAATACGTTTGTTTTTAAATTCGTAAATGTATACATTCAATCATAATTGCAACCATGGTGTAGTTTCATTAAGCCTCTTCGCGATCTCTTTGAAGAGGCTCAATGCTCCAGGGCCCCACGGACCAAGGATCTCGACACCGAATGGGACGAAATTATATTCGGTACCAAGACCAATGAAGAAGGTAATTGTACAGTTCGGAAATATTAGATTTGATTTCTGACAGCAAGGTGTCTCTATTGACAGAATTAAAAGGATTCTTGGTAGGGCATGCAATTTCCCGGGAAATCCCGGGAATTCCCGGGATTTTGAATAGAAATCGGTACCGGGACTGCAAACCCTAATTCTTGGGATCAATTTTGAGCAACACTTCGCAATCGCCGTTGTTAAGGTACATAGGTGCAGAGCTGCGGAGAGCGTTTACGGCCGCTTAATACCTATATAATTTGAAACAAAGCCATTGATGCAGATAAAACAGAAAGTTTATCAAATCAATCGATAATTCTACTTTTAACATCCACGACATACAGTACCAGTAAATTACAGAACGGCCCTTTAAAAATCATCATCTTTCTCATCATTACCCGAAGGACGTGCACTGCTGGACATAGGCCTCCCCCAAAGACTTCCACTAAAGTATCTCTGCGTGCTCTCATCAGGAATAAGCTACCTATATATTATTAGTGTTTAATGTTATAGATATTACTAGAAAACATAATTAACCAGTGATGAAGGCTGTATTGCAGTGTACGCGAGCTGGCTCGCGCGAGACATACACAAAATGTGTTTTAGATTTTGCGCTATGGATGTAATTGTTGAACATTGTACAAATATCTAGAACACCCACATGAGTAAATCAGTGACAAAGACGGGGTCACCGTGAAAAACCTTATTTGCATCTTTAGGAGTCCCTTGTTACGCTCAAGATTCTAACTTTGGATCACGACTATGGTATATTTTTTTATTATTATGACATTAGAACCAAAGTGACCGATATAGCCTTTCGGATCGCTAAACTTAAGTGGCAGTGGGCGGGGCACATAGCACGTAGAACCGATGGCCGTTGGGGCGGAAAGGTTCTTGAGTGGCGACCACGTACCGGAAGGCGTAGCGTGGGCAGGCCCCCCACACGGTGGACTGATGACCTGGTAACGGTCGCGGGTGTCCGCTGGATGCGGGTGGCGCAAGACCGGTCATTGTGGAAGTCTTTAGGGGAGGCCTATGTCCAGCAGTGGACGTCATTCGGCTGATGATGACATTAGAATCTGATTAATAATGGCG
The DNA here is from genome assembly GCA_905163555.1 of Notocelia uddmanniana. Classification (NCBI taxonomy): domain Eukaryota; kingdom Metazoa; phylum Arthropoda; class Insecta; order Lepidoptera; family Tortricidae; genus Notocelia; species Notocelia uddmanniana. Next base: position 18,313,764 of record LR991054.1, on the reverse strand, counting down.
CTTATCAGGACTTTTGTATTACTGATTCTTACAGCATTTGAAGTTATAAATAATCGAAATAAAAGTTAATAAAAAATATAACAATGAGTTAGAAATTTTAGACGAGCGTTAATTACTTTACTTTGTCTAATTAAAAGTATATCCAGGCGGCCGGCGCTCGGAAGAGCTAATAATTACGCAGGCAAGGTGCGGTGGAAGTGGGTAAATCTCAATTTACGCCGCGGTTGTGATCCTTCTTGAAGAAATGAAATATACGACTGGAGTTCGGGACCTGACCCATGTCAAATCAGCATTCGCAGGTATGCCCGGAATTATTTACGGCCAACTCACCGCTATGAAATTTTTTATCGTGACAATAAATCTTTATTAGCCAAGTTAGACGAATTCCTTGGGAATCCGCCACAGAACTTACTATTTTTTTAGTTGTTAGTTAGTTTTTATCTGGGTGAAGTATTACATGAAATACGGTATGAATGTAAGTGATGTTGCTACGAATGTTGCGAGCACTGGAGTGATATCTTACGTATTTATTCATAAGCAAACCTTGGTAGGTCACAGTCGATATCAGCAATAGGCGTTATACTCTGGCCTTATGTCATTGCAAATTGCAACACGTTTAAATTTGCTGCATGGTTTACAAATGTATGTTGACTAGTTTAAATCCCCCTAGTGATCATATCGGTTCGATATAAAACTGTTTTGCGCTCTCTTTTTGACGGCGCATGCTAATCAAATTGTTATGCGAAGCACTGAATGAAATTGAACTCCTATTCGCCTATTTAGGTACATACTCGTATTTACTGACGTGCCTTGTTAAAGTTATCGGACAAAGCAACTTGGGCAAAATTTTGAAACGAGTAACTAACTTACTATACCTCTAGAGAGCTTAGATTGAACTCGTATTTAGTTAGTCCGCACACGCTCTCGCACATTAGACTAAGCTAGGCGTCGGGTACAAAGGGCATGTTCTCGAAATAAGGCCTTCTGACTACTTACTGTGCCAAAAATACAATTGATTTACAAGGAAATGCAATATTCTTGATGGTGAACCTGAAGGACATTGGTTTTATGATGATTTAATATTTTGTTGTTTTCAAGGCAATCAATTAAATTATTATTATTTTTGTTTTGCACTAAAATTGTGTCGTTATTAAGTAATATTTGTCTATTTTATATAAAAGATATTTATATTACAAACTGCAATGTTTTTATTTGGTACATTACGTTATTTGTCTCAAAAATAAAACTATAAATCGACTTTAGAATCTTGCAGTATAAAATAATCAAATACATTTAAGCTCGCTGGCACAAGATCAAAATATGTTTACAAAACACATCAAGATCATTATCATATCATAACTTCCAATTTCATTATTATTCATTGTCTCTTACCAGATCATTATAAGTGACTGCGCAATACTAAATTATTGTAAACTATATGCATCCTGTAATTTAGTCCCGTGTTAAGGGAATCTGGCCACAATCCCTCCGAATTACACCCCGTTTCTCACGCACTCCGCCCGGCTATGTATGTGTTTATGGGACATATACATGTATTGGGCAAATTGCCGCATCCTTGGCCTATGAATATTACATGAACCGACCGCAGGACGCGATCACTTCATCACGGAGACTTTAACTACGCCCCTAGTTTTGCAGGCTCTATCCGTAGGATATAACAAGATTAAGATAATAAATAACAATATGTTCACAAAAGAGGTGGTTTACTGTGGATAAATGGTGAGTTATGTTACTTATATTAAATGGTTTCTTACTTTGACGAATGTGTGTGGGCAAAGTTGATTTGGGCTAACACCATTTCTTTTACGCTTATAACTGAAGAGAGTGAGTTGACCGCGTCACCAACAAACTTATTCGAAGTTTTTCGAAAATGTAACTAAAGTTTATATATATGTAACTTAATTACATATAAATCTATATACTAAGTAGATATATGAAATAAATTTACGTAAAAGGCAATGTCCTCGCTCATCGATCAGCGCATAGCAAAAACTACTGATGTAGAATTTCGATCTTTACGGATTTTTTTATTTTTATTTTATGTGACGTAACTAACCACGAAAAATGGATTTTAAGACGGAATTCAATCCCTTAGAGGGTTAAAATGAAAGTTTGTATAAAGAGCAACTTTATTTTATAAACTGAAAGACATCAAACTGTGTAAGAAAGTATTTGTGATTTAGTACAATAATTTCTGCGTTTTACTAAATTTACTCCCTAAAGGTGACGGGGACAGGTATCTACGAGAGTCACACACAAGACGTCACGTGTTAGCGGCACACGGCCACGAACAGATTTATCCTCCATTTATCCTCTAAGAGGGCTAAAATAATTATCGAACTTGCTCACAAAATTTCACGAGAATCAGTTATGAGTATATCAATCAGAGTAATGCGACCTGTAGAGGAGAACAAACCATTGAAAAGAAAAAAATATTAAAAACATTTCCTAAAACTGAAAAGAGACAAAAGTTATATATAATTTGCTCACAAAATTTGTCTAACTTGCTCACAAAATTTGCCGAGAATCTGTTGAGAAATGCGACCTGTAGAGGAGAAAAACCATAGAACATTTTTTTTTTCCAAAAACTGACACGGTTAAAATATTCAATATAATTACCGAACACGAGAATCGGTTGAGAAATGCAACCTGTAGAGGAGGTCAAACCGAAATCTGCTAGCAGAAATATACGAAGTCATTTAAAAAATATATGTCCAAAAAACTGACTCATCAAATAAATTCTATATAAATAATAATAAATAATTTAAAAAACATATATTAGGGGACATTTTTTTTACACATATCGAACTAGTCCCATAGCAAGCTCAATAAGGCTTGTGTTATGTTATGGGTACTAGACGACGATATATTTAATAGATAATAGAGAATAGGTTTGATATTTATCAAACATCTTAGAATAATGTTGTATCAAGCAGTAACCCTGCTAACGAACATTCTTAAACTTTACATTAAAGGGAAAAAATTAGAAAAAAAAGTTGTTCTTTAAGCAGGATAAGACGAGATAGGAGATTTGGTAAGAGGGAGCTAGTGAAGTATTTCGACTCTGAGCTTGATTGGTTTCAATAGCGCAGTGGCTAGAGCGATTGGCCGCGTATGCCAGATGTCGCAGGTTCGTACCCTGCTCGGAACACGTTTTTTTATTTATTTTTCCCATTATTTTAAAATGTTGTTATCAAACCTGTTTACAAAATTTCACGATAACCTGTTGAGAAATGCATTTTTTCTTTGTCGATTTAGTACATATTCACTTATAGGTACAAAACTGGAGAAAATGACCTGTTGTATGTAGTTGTGGCGTGATTGAATAGACATTTGTTTTGTTTGTGTTTCACATTTTGAATATGTAAGTTGTATTCGATCACGTCACAATTTACATTCAACAGGTAATTTTCTTAAAATTTTCATCTATACCCAAGTTATTACGCTACTTAACAATATAATTGTATTTGAATCAAATATTTTTGTTTTTTCGTATCATTTAAATGTCATTCTGATTCTCATTTTGGATGGCTTTAAGTAAATTACTTAACGTAAAAGTTTTGTTTGAATCTAATAATAATAAGGCAGGCCTGCCGATTTATCTAGTTTTAAATACTGATTATAGTAAATAACAGCGTTGAAAAAAAAAAGAGATTACTTGTTTTGTTTTTTTTTTTTTTTTAAGCCCCGAGGTACCCATATGCCCACTGACTGCACGTTACCGAAAATGCACGTGGTCCATATATGTAGCCACTGCCCTGCTAGCCATATGGACAACTTTTAAGGGTTAGCTACGTATCCATACTAATCCACACTAATATTATAAATGCGATGCGTATGTCTTTCTGTTTGTCTGTCTGTTACCCCGTCATGCCTGAACTGCAAAACCGATTTTGATGATACGGAATTTGGTGCGGAGGTAGTTAGAGTCTCGGGAAAGAACATAGGATAGTTTTATCTCGGAAATCACTCCTAGGGGGCCGAAAAGGCGGGTGGAAATTTGTATGGGAGAGCGATAATTAGGCCTGTGCCTGTAATAATTTAATAGCAATTATTTCTCTAAGACGATAACTAGCTCGAAGCGGACGGAGTCGCGAGAAAAAGCTTGTTTACAATAAACTGTGGACATAATAGTACCAAAATAAATAATTTCTATAATTTACCTAACCTTAAACTCACGCCCGTATTCCCAAAATAGATAGACAGAGCACACGAAAAATAATTCTCAGGGCCACTTTTTGCCACAAACATTTAATATCAAAGATTTTCTTTAAAAAGGCCAGAATAGAACACGTTACATACTAATCTATCTGTTGGAAGGCAGAGTATATACTCGTAGTTTAGTGGTCTTATATAAATTTGAAAAAAAAAAAACATTCCAGGCTGTCTCAAAAATGTACATACGAAATTTCATTTTTATAAATGGGTAAAACGGGCATATAAAAGCGGAAAAACAAGTAGTCTACAGCCAATTAAAATGGCCAAAAAGACTTTTTCGTTAATTACACTGCACACGGCGGGAAAACATTATCATTTTCACGTATTCTCAGATATTCGATTGTCTTTCGTTTTCGCGACTATTAATAAAACCATCATAAAATCACGAAGCCATGACCACTAGTGCTGTAAAGGACTCGAAACATTGGGATATGTTATACATAGCATACGGTATTGTATCCTATTAAATAGTTTCCTTTATTTATTGATGTGAAGAATTTTTAACACTTGAATAATTTAAGCGTATTATTCAGGCGGTTCCTGCGGGTTAGATCGCCATGACGTGTCCCCTCTGAGGCTGCTATACCCCCTTAATTTGTCAAATGTGTGGTTTTCATATAATAAATAGGTGCATATTTCTTCTTCTTCTTGTATTATTTAATAATATAATTAAAATTTTAATATAAGGCAAGAGACACCGTTTCCTTGCCAAATTCCAATCAGAAAGAAGACTGTAAAGTTTTTGAACACAGTTTTATACTAGGAAAAGAAAAAAGAACTAGAGCGAAAACCCAGCTTTTCGCACTCAAATACGAGTTTTAATACCACTTTTTAAGCAAATGTAATAAAAACTAAAATAATTATGAATTTGAACTGATACGCTAATATTTAAGGTATATTTGACTATCAAACTATTATTTTTATAATCCGAATAACTCAAATTTCATCTTTTATCACACAAACAATATCGATGTAAGTCAATAGCCCAAGGGTTGAGGATTGCGGGGAATGATTGTGACTTTATATGAAACGAGTTTCTTTTATTACTTTAGTCAGAAATGAGTTGATATCTCTTTTGTTTGGTCGATAAATCCATATTTCTTGGAATACGATGAAAAATGGATGTCGAGAGAAGGTAAACGAAAAGTACGAATATCGTAGAGTATCATTGATCGATATGTGTGTGAGTACCGACAAAATAATACAACAAAAACAGATAAAAGATATCTCAAGGCAAGTATTAATGACGACAAATGTGGAAAAAATAACAGTTTGCTACTGTCAGTACTTTCACAGATTTTCCTTTATTATACAAGTATACGATTATCGTATAATATAGGAAAATCTGATAATAATAATATATCTAATCTGATACACAAGTAAACCACCTTTAACACAAAATTTTTTTGATATACATATAACTCCCACGTAAGGTACGTACTTAAAGCCTAGCATATAGTTGTTAGAAATGTGAATCTGAGGAAGCGTTTTAATGTAGCTCGCCGAAAGATTAGCCTTCGTCGGCAAGAGTTAATCTTGTACGACGGTTGAAACAACACGAACAGGCTGAGTCTGTAGCATTAGGGGTCGCGAGTCAGGGTAATATTTCGAATTGAATTAGCTCTTAACAGACTTTCAGATCTCTGGAACTTAGTGTCGTATCAAGTATTTGTAGGTATTACATGAATTCCTACAATAGCCGTTTTGTTTTTTTGTTTTTAAATACTACGTCGGTGGCAAACAAGCGTACGGCCCGCCTGATGGTAAGCGGTCACCGCAGCCTATGGACGCCTGCAACTCCTAGGGGTGTCACATGCGTGTTGCCGACCCTTTAAGAATTTATACACTCCTTTCTTGAAGAACCCCAAACCGTAGTCCGACGGGAAAACCTCGGCAGGGAGCTCATTCCACAATCGGAGCGTCCGAGGGAGGAAATTCCTCTGAAACCGTACCGTACGCGACCATTTAGGCTCTAAGGTGTGAGGATGAATGCCCTGCCGACGGCGAGCGGTGCGATGGTAGAAAGCGGCCGTAGGCATCATGTCGAACAGTTCTTCGGAGCACAACCTATTATATAAGCGATAGAACACGCACAAGGAGGCAAAATTTCTCCTTAAACTCAACGGCTCAATATCGCTCGTGAGCTTGGGATCGTCCACGATTCGCACAGCACGTCTCTGGAGCGAGTCAAAAGGCCCAAGCTGGTATCCAGGTGCTCCCGCCCAGAGGTGACAGCAATACTCCATATGGGGACGGACTTGCGACTTGTATAAAAGAAGTCTCTGTCCTGGGGTGAAGTATCGCTTCGCTCTATTGAGCACACCTAGCTTTTTAGATGCCAGCTTGGCTTTGCCTTCTAAATGGCTCCGAAACTGGACGTTGCTGGAAATATCGACACCAAGGATCCCAATAGTCTCTGAGATGGAGAGGGTTGCGTCTTGAAACCGCGGGGCTACAGTGAATGGGGTTTTTTTAGCAGTGAACGCGCATACTTGTGTCTTGGTGGGGTTGAACTGGACCAGATTATCCTGGCACTCAGAGACTCTGACTAGAGTGCTCTCAATTTCGGACACAAGTTGTTCACGACTCTCTAACACACAGGAACGAGGAATGTTGGCACGGCCCGTGTAATAAGCATCCCCGGTGCTTTCATCCGCATAACAATGGATGCCGTCAATAGATTTCATTGCCGCATTGATGCAGATTGACATGCAGCAAAAACAGCGTTGGGGATAGCACGGAGCCTTGTGGGACGCCAGCGTTAATGTCCATGCTTTTGGAACAACTGCCACAACACCACATACCTACTGAGTAAGTAGTGGCGCTATTGTGGCTGTGATCTCCTGTAAGGTGGAGGTACTTCCTCAGATGGGCTGCTCCAATTACGAGCGAGATGACATTTCGCTATGCCCTACCTCCTACATCGCTATGCCCTACCTCCTACAACGCTATGCCCTACCTCCTTGTGTTATAAGGGAGGTAAGTTGATTATACAATATATACTAATGGTGGAATTATTTGCATGACCCGTAAGTAGACCGTGATAAAGCAGCCGTGAGTATAATGATCTAGGCTCACTAGTTTCATATGTTTTTTTTTGCGTGGAACCACATTAAAAATTTACTTTTTCCTACGGAGTGAGCAATAGCTCATTTTACTCACTGATTTCTCGCAGCAAACTAATTTGATCGAGCTGATTACGTAAAAACGTATACGATTACTACTTTGATAATACAAAATCTACAAATATTCATGATAAGACGCGATAAGACCTAAATTAATTAAGGACTACATATGTAGTGGTTGGTTGACATCCCGTGCTCTTTGCGTGCGTACGTTATACTCTACATATATAGGTAAATTTGAAAACTGATGCTTGTTATAAGAAAACATACTACACGCATAATCCACATTTCAAATTCTTAGTATGATTGAGATGTATTTGTATTATTAATTAAAATCACTTATTAAAAAATAATAAGAGAACTGTGTAAAGAGTACCTATTTCAGACTTATAAACACTTTTTATCTATCGAGCCGATTTTTTAAAATCGTATTTTAGAGACGGCAAATTATGTAATTATAATGTATTTTTATCGCTTTGTCAAATCAAATGTTTTTTGTTAAAATACGTAATGTTAAAGTGAAGCCATTTTAGATCTTGTCCGGGCCTTAATGGACGTGCAACTGCAATGTGTACCTGACACATATATGTATATATACATAACGATCGACTCTAAATCCCTTCTGCCCAATATACCTAATTAGCCTTATGTATTTTCAACTGTTAATCTCGTTAATCTTAATACATTATACTCCTCAACATAGGTTTTAATTCCACTGTTCATTGATCCAATTATTCGAAAGACTTAAGATATGCGGGACAGTCTTGTTCACTCCTCTGATGTTATGTTTAATTTTAATTTAATAACACGGAAGGTCTCCTCCGAAATTATGGATTATTGATAACGTAATTAAATGTTTGAATAGCCATTATAAATATGAATAGTAACTCTGTCTGTCTGTTACTTTACCTCCTTAATACGCTTATATTGCTGAACACTGATTTCAATGAAATTTGGTTTGGAGATAGTTTGAGACCCAGAGAAGGATATAAGATAACTCCAAAATGCATTGAGCCGCAGTAAATTAGTTTTACTGTAAATAATGTAGATGTCGGGCTTGGGACCATTTCAGAGAATCTACGTTAACCAATTATTTCTACCTTAACCAATTGTTGCATTGATTTTGCGTTAGACTCTTTTGCGTTTGGGTTTTGGTGCACAGTGGTTTTTATACTTAGTCGTTAAAATTGGGCATGATTGAACTAACACCTGTTTGTTATTTTGTTGCAGTAAAACAATAAACCATAATTATATATTTATATAGCATCATAAATTATTCAAATAGTTACCGAACTGTTTTATCGTATTTATAAAAACATTCAGTGGTTATTAGGATTCACAGTTAAACAAAACGAGTGTAGTAATTTTCATTAGCAATGTTGTTGAGCCACCGCAATTTGAACAACAACATGATATCAGCATATTTATTTGTAACATGCATACGTATCATTGATCGAACAGTTAATTGGTATAAACAGTGCCCATTAACTCACGAACTCAATAACACACGCACATATAATGCTTACGCATATACTCTTAATACCTCTAATTACGAGTAAGTACCAAAAAAGCACCTTTGCTATGCTTAACACATACACATTTTGAAAAATCTTTTCCACTTCACTATGTATATAAACGGACCCGGGTATGTCCTAAAACTACGACCAAGACCACCGGGGAATGGGCAGCAGCATTCCTAGAGTGCGGTGGAGATACTGCGATCGCCAACCCGCATGCCAAGCGTGGCGATTATGGCATTTACCCCCATGAAATTGGGGGAGGCCTATGTCCAGCAGTGGACGTCCTAGGGCTGATATGGTGGTGGTGGATGTATATAAACTGCTGATTTCCAATAGCACATGCGATGCGATGGTTACTACAGGATATAGCCAACGTTATAACACCACAGAATAAGTAATAGTACATAACACTTTAAATTCTCGTGCTTTGTACACATTTTTAAAATATTCGTATACGGGTCTAACACGAAATTTAGCCCACGATGTCTCGATGATTCCTCAAAGATCCCATACTTATCTTCAATACCTTGTCATCAGTTATTTAAGATGAGTCCTTGTATGAGTTGCTACGTCATCGTTATCTGTGAATTTACCTAATATCATTGAGGAAATTCATATTACGAGTATTATGTCATTTGTGTACATTACCATCAGTTCCACTTTACCAAATTTGTGGTATGCGGAAATTCATGATTTACTTTAAAAAAAATACTAAATCGCCATTTGCATGCTTATCACATTTGAGTAGTTACCTCGATTCCTCCGAGATCCCAACATCATTTATTTATTTGAGCCTTTATTTTACAAACAAGTATTTGACATATTTGTGATCACTTTGTTACACACTAAGTAATGTTTGTAGGGTCTTTTGACCTAGGACTCTTCCGGATCGCCATTTTTTAAGTACTTGTTTTCCATGTCTGTCCGTCTTTTGCTACTTCTCTCCAGTCTTTTCCTATTTTTTCTATTAGGTCCTTTTCCCACCTTGTATTTGGCTTAACCACTTTCCTTTTCCCAACATCATACCTTCAGTACATTCATATGGGCCCGCCTCTGCATTCTTGCTTTGGTACAAGTGCAAGAAGAGCATAATCAATATCTGACAACATGGTAAATAATTGGCATTGTCTGCATTTTTGTTTAACATTGTATGTATCAGTACAATCGTAAGAAATAAACGAATAAAATTACAAGCTCGGGAATGAAATCAGCAGACCGCTACGTAATGGTAAGTATGTACAATTTTCTATAAGCGTTCTTTCTAGAGCCTTACGTCGTTCGTTCAGCTTCGGGATAATTTAACTTGACCTACTTTTTTGTTGTATGCGAACCTCTGGCCTCCGTGCAATGTCACGAGGACAATTTTAGCCAGTTAATTTTCTTCATCGGTCCTTTTACAAACGTACTGAGCATTTATTTTTTTGAATTTGGTGTTAGATACTGATTAACGTTTTAGGATTTATGGCTTTATGCATTAATTCTTTGGAAGGCACGTTAAGGCGAAGGGGTGGGCAAGCTGTTTCCATACAAACTTTGTGCAAGTTTTTCTTCGTTTGTGTTTGCACTCCTGTTACTATTTTTGGTCCATATGCTTATTTTTATGTTAGCTATGTCTTGATGTTGTTCTTTTTTAATTGTTATTAATTTTTGTATTTTTTTATTTATTTATTTTTTGAAATAATGCAAAATTTCAACATCAAGTTCTGCGTATATCCAATATGTACCAACAAAAAATAAAATTAAATGCTGTAGTGCCAAAACTAACGCAAAAAACTTGCACACCCTTTGTATGGAGAATGGCTTGCACTACCCTGCGCCTTAAGCCGTTGATCCCGGTTGATGTCTATGATAGCAGTCGTTAAGCCAAGTTAGAGGCCTCCGGGCGGATTGAGAATTTCTAACAGTCAAGTTGCCAACTCGTTTGACAAGCCTAATCCCAATAAGGTCTGGTTTCCTCCTCGGGTTGGAAGTCGCTTCCATAAAAAACTAGTGCCTACGCCAATTCTTGGGATTAGGTAGCGGACCCCAGGCATCCTTCAGGATGCAACTGTACTGGGAATAACGCTAGGAGGATGATGATGGCTTTATGCATTCATAGCTTCCATCTCATCAAGGTGTAGTAGGTATAGGCTGATGGTGACGTAGAATAATAAACGAAGTTTGATATGTGTACAGATAATACAATCTACGAACTATATACCATAGATAACGAGTTACAGGAAGAGACGACTGGGACCGAAGTACAATAAGAGTTGTTTGAAAAATGTAATGCTTTCGCTTTATTTCTTCTTAAAGGAGCACATAACAAGTTGTCTTTTTGTCTAAATTATGACGTTGTCTGGGTCTGATGGATACGTCTGATTACGCGAAGTTCAAAAAATTAAGTTGAACAAGGAAGAAGACTTATGCTCAGAGTATACCCGTAGAATAGGTACCTATATCTGTCAAAAATGAAAAATATCCAAAATTAAATTTACCACAAATCCGTGTCCGGCAAACGTTTCCTTCGACAGATACATTGTCAATCAATTTCAGCCGTACAGGACAAGAGTACGAATAAACCAAATAGCCTGACAGGCGACCTTTCTTAATGGACATACAGAGACCAAGTTCACCTACAGCCATTGTTTCGTTTAAAGGCTAATGGGCTCTCGCGGGCATGTTATTCAAGTGTCAGGAGGATGAATGTCGTGTTATTTATGAGGTTACCGTGGAAAAATAGCTTTTTTAATGTCCCGGTTCGGCCGGCTTTCATTAAGATTATGACGTGACTTATGCGAGTTCTGATTTAAAACTGGATAGGAACTGACAATTGTAATGTTGACGTTTTTAATTTGTTTGTTGGTGAATTTATATATCTAGTTTATCTACTAGCTTTTGCCTGCGTCTTGTCTACGTGAACATTCGCATTTATATACCATCGCATTTATTTTGTCGGCCTGTTTAGCCTAGTTGGTCACTACCAACCACCCCACAAGACCCAAGACCCAAACCTTTAGCTTCGGAGGCAGTGTCACTACACTGCCTCCGAAGCTAAAGGTCCTGGTTTCGAATCCCGGCCAGGGCATTATTTGTGCATTTAGCACGGATTTTGTTCTTGGGTCTTGGATATTCTCTATGTATTTAAGTATGTTTTTATCTATATAAGTATATATATCGTCGTCTAGTACCCATAGTACAAGGTTTGCTTAGTTTGGGACTAGGTCGATTTGTGTAAGATTGTCCCCCAATATTTATTTATTTATATTATTAGTATCAAAAGAAATGGGTCCCCTTATCCATGATAGGCAGCCTGGGACGTAAATAGGCTGATAATGAAGTAAAATAGCTAGTTGTAGGTACTGGTTGCATATGTAAGACATGGAGATAGGTACTATTTATCATCCTGGCCCGGAGGACCCCGTTGATTCGATTCCGTATATAATTTTACTTAAAACACGTTTATATCTGCTAAGTAACACATTTATGTAGCTTAGTGGTTTCATGAAATTGATAATCTAAACTAAACTAAACATTGTCGATGTTGCATACATCTACACGTACTTTGTTGTTCAATGACGTTTCACAATTCCGTACTTTCCTTACCTTTAGCCCTCTTTAAATGTATACTACTGACATACTTCATGTAGCGTTCGCAGGTATGCGAGGTTAAGCAATGTCGGGTGGGGTCATCTGTCCTTGGATGGGTGACCGCTTTGAGTGGTTTGGCTTTGGTGGTTTGAGTGGTGAGCGCTTCTGTGCTTTGGAAGGCACGTTAAGCCGTTGATCTCGGCTGCTGTCTATGGTAGCAGTCGTTAAGCCAAGTTAGAGTCTTTCGGGCGGCTTTAGAACTTCTAATAGTCAAGTTGCCCACTCACTTGACAAGCCTAATCCCAATAAGGTCTAGTTTCCCCCTTGGGTTGGAAGGTCAGATGGCAGTCGCTTTTATAAAAACTAGTGCCTACACCAATTATTGGGATTAAGCAGCGGACCCCGGGCATCCTTCTGGATGCAACTGTACCAGCTGGGAATAACGCCAGGCTGTTGATGATGACATACTCTATGTAGCGGCTTTACGTGAAAATATGCTTGAAACAAGAAAAAACATCGATCTTGTTCGAGTCGCAACAAGTTAGAACTCATACATTATTAATTAATGATTTTTAATGGATTCAATACGCACAATCTTTTAAACCGACTTCAAAAAGAAGGAGATTCTCAATTCGGTTGTATATTTTTATGTTTCTTACCTCAGAACTCCGTCATTTATAAACCTATCGGAAAATATTTTCTTTTGTTTGAGAGGTCCCTCCAAGATGGTCCAATATAATTTTGGTCAAAAAATCCATGAAGAATCGCACATCGTATTGATGTCCTGTCATCGTTAAATTTTAAAGCGGCAATTACACTAAGTCGTTCACCTAATGCGGTCGCCGAATTCATTTTAAACCACTTAGGCCAACAAACGTCGTCTTCACATTAGTCTGTCCGCCTACTTATAAGCGTTGGCAGCTGTCGATCGCCGAATGCGGCCGACTAACGTATTCTTTACACTTTTGCGATTGCCGCATGCAGCATGCGGCGAACGACGAAGTGTAATTGCCGCTTTATACGTCCTAATTATTATGTTCATCTACAACTTCAAACAGTTTCAATGGTTCCTTATTAGGACAGAAGCAAAATAGTATAATTTCTCAATTGCTCGCTTCCCGTTTTTACGTATAGGTAGATATTAACCAATATCATCATCATTATACTTTCTACAATATATATTATGATATTTATGATAATAATGATCTGATAACGTTATACCTACTAAAAGTTTTGCGACATAAAAAAATGTATATATACATTTAATCACGCCTTTTTCCTAGAGGGGTAGGCAGAGATCACGGGTTACCATTTGCTATGATCCTGACATACAACCTTCACTTCGTGACCTCTCATAACATTCTTCACGCATGCGCGCTGATTTAGGGTACTCTTGATCTCTGCAGAATATCTCCGATTAGGTCGGAGTAAGTTTGCCAATGTTTTCCCTTTCCAACTTTTCTATCCACTCTTCCTCTTCTTCAAAGAAATGGCAGTTGGAATTACTATATATTTTATAACCAACATACCATAAATTCGTATAGGTATAGAAGATCTATTACGTACCCTACTTGCATAGTAGTATTAAATTGGATGGGAGCGGGGCGGAATATATGCAGTACTGCATTCGCATTGTCCAGTTGCTACGCATTGAATTGGATCAATGAAAATGTAGACACCGCAATGAATCTGTACTGATACGATACAGCTTACTCTCACTTTCTCGTAGTATTTCCGAATGAGATAATACTTTCGAATCAGGCTAAAAGTAGACCCGATGTCACATTGAATTTCACCCATCTACCCAATTAGTTTAGATTTTTTTCCCCAGTTACAAAATGTTTCAGCCAGGGTCGATTTGCTTCTGAATGCTTATTTATTTTTTAGTCTCTATTTTGACTTTCTTAATTGTTAAAAAGAAACATATAAAATGTGCCTTTGTTCGGCGATGCCCGCTTTCTTGATAAAAGAAAGAAAATATAAATAGCCGCCTCTTTGTAAGCTATTCTTTTATTTGCCCCCACTCTAGTCTTTCTTTTCCACAGAAAATAAAATGATAAGGATTGGTTTTATGGTTCATAATGTCACTAATTACAGTTTAACGATACAAGTTCCCTGATTTGTGTTTATTCCTTGTTGATTATGTAAGATGACCACACTGCAAGTTATGTAATATTTAAACTGTCAGGACAATTGGGTAATTTTTGGAACACCCGTTATGAAATTATTGTAAACTGATTTTTTTTGTCCTAGAAAATGACAAAATATAAAATGATGAAGTAGTTTTCAAGAGCCTGGCAGTTATCTGGGCGGAAAAGGGAATAGTTATCGGCGGGAAGAGGTTATCATACCTTGGTTTCGCCGACGACATCGTTTCTTCGCCCCTTCTGAAACGGAATTCCAGCTGATGCTCTAAGATCTGAGCTTGGCGAGCCTTCAGGTTGGACTAAAACTCCAATCGGTCATAAACTCAGTTTATGACCAACAGCGCAAAACTTAGGGTCGAGGTGGACAGGCATATTATATTATACTTACACTAGGTCGATGAGTATATTTACTTGGGCCTGCTAGTTAATTTAGCAACAGGCAAGACAAGGAAGTTGAACGCCGTATCGAGAACGCCTGGAAGAGCTACGCCGTAAAAGCTGAACCGTAAAACCCAAATTCTTTTATGTGAATACTTGTCAGGTTCTGGACTTGGATTATCTATACCAAAAATAATAACTTTATCACAGCTAAGTATTCTCAAAACCCCAAAATTAACGGCAAACCTAAAATTATTATTAAACCCTACTTCCCAAATAAATGTGTGTGAAGCTACCCTACTGTTCCCCAGTAAACTAGTTAAACTGAAAGAGCATAAATCCCTTACCAAATTCAGCTCTTTTGACTGCGAATCCCTAACCTATGCAACGAAAGTTCAGTGGGCTAAACTGAGAATGGCAAAGCTATGGGCCCGTGTTGGATGTCTCCCCCCACTGCGCCCGCAGGCTAGGATACAGTGAGTAAGACGCCCTATTGTGTATATAAGATATATATATAAATATATTTAACAAGACCGTTCCTCAAATACTGAACAATTTCGACAAGCGAGGTATACACCTCTATGCTGAGACCCCATATTGGCAGCCATGTCTACGTTGTCAGCTGGGCATTGAAGGAACGTAAGGGATTTGATTCGTCTCCATGTAGGTAAAAGGTAGACGCCAGACCACCCTTAGATCTGGTAACTAAAGACTCTGAACCCTGCTCGTTGGCACCGTTAGGCGAGCAAGACTCCTCAGGCAAACTGAAGCCTGGACAAGATTCTGGTCTTTTGAAATACTTGAAATAGCACAAATCCCCCTAAAATATTAGATAAATTTGTCTAAGAATGATTCCTCATCATGAGGAGTAACTCCTCATAATGATGAACCACCCCTAGGACAGCAATTTCACCCACCAAACATTTACTGTTACGTAGACCATAGATCTTGTCCGTCTGAGTGACGAATTCTAAGTGATTTTAATACAAATTCGAGCCCCTTTTATACCCAAAATTGACAGAGACTCTTACGTCCTTTCGTCTACTCCAGCTATGGTAGAATTTCGAAATTTGAATTGGAATAATTGGAGTTCTAAATTTAAACTACAGCAGGTAGAATCGTCATTATGACCTCTTTTTGATTACGTTAAAGGCTTTTCCAACCATTGAAGTACTAGGGTCCCATAGCTCTCAGCTAGTGGAGTTCGAAATTTAAACTAGAACGGTTCTGTCTTGACCTATTTTGATCTTATTGAAGACTTTCCAACCATTGCAGTACTAGGGTTCCATAACTCTCAGCTAGTATGATTCGAAATTTTAACTTAAAATATTTCTGTCTCGACCTATTTGGTTATATCGAAGACATTTCCAACCATAGAAGTACTAGGATTACATAAGTCTCAACTAGTGTAATTCGAAATTTAAACTAGGTTATTTTTAATTATACGTTTGACATTCGCTAGTACTTTCAAAACTACTTTATTTTCACGAAGTTTAAAATAACTAATAACTTATTTTACGTTCCGTTATGCGTATAGTCTAATTGCGTTCCGTTACACTGTGTTTGTTAAGCAAGTTCTATCTTCACGATTCATTTTTGTCATGCTCGATTTCTGATGATGGGATCCATGAGAAATTGAGGGAACTCCTCAAATCTTAAAGGCAAATATATAGTGATTTTTGTGTTTTTATCAACAAATCGAGCATTTTCATCCAAAAATGTGACATTTGATAAAGTGGAACTGCTGATGATGATCAGAACAGAACTCTTCAACGACGAAAAGTTCACGTTTGGCGATTTGTCCTCCTAGCTGTGTTTGTTAAGCAAGTTCTATCTTCACGATTAATTGTTGTCATGCTTGATTTCTGATGATGGGATCCATGAGGAATTGAGGGAACTCCTCAAATCTTAAAGGCAAACATTTAGTGATTTTTGTGTTTTTATCAACAAATCGAGCATTATCATACAAAAATGTGACATTTGATGAAGTGGAACTGCTGATGATGATCAGAACAGAACTCTTCAACGACGAAAAGTTTAAGTCTGGAGATTTGTCCTTCTAGCTGTGTTTGTTAAGCAAGTTCTATTTTCACAATTGATTTTTGTCATGCTCGAGTTCTGATGATGAGATCCATTAGGAATCGAGGGAACTCCTCAAATGTGAGAGGCACACAAATAGTAATTTTAGTACTTTCATAAACTAATCAAGCATTTTCATTCATAAAAGTGACATTTGATGAAGTGGAACTGCTGATGATGATCAGAACGGAACTCTTCAACGACGCGTAGTTCAAGTTTAGAGATTTGTTCTCTTCGTTTTGTTTGTCAAGCAAGCAAGGTTTTTCCATGATTCCATGAGGAATTGAGGGTACTTAGTCTTCTACCATTATAAACATACTTATAGCCATTTTTATTTTATTGTATGGAATCTAAGAGTGCACCATCTAAGTATAATAATCTTTCACCGGCCTCCCACATTGAAGTCGGTTTTTTCTTAAAAATTATTCCTTTTATTGTCATATCGTGGTACCGGGTGACGGCGTCAAGAGATTGCAAACCTTTTCACTTGAGTTTCATTTTTATCAATGTATAATGGAAGCGTTACTAGTTACTATAAACAATTTATGATTGAATGAAAGACTAATTAAACAGACAACTATAAGCTCTATACACCTAAATTATTCTACCTGTATTCTATGTACACCTAAATTGTTTAACGTTAGATCATGTTATGAAGTAAATTATTAGTATTGTATGTCTTTTCCGTTCACGGGATAGTGGTGTCCCGGACCTTTGGAAGGCGTGCGCGGAGCTGAAGTACCGGAGTACCAACCAACTACCACATAACCAAAACGTAGGGGCCCTTTTGACAAATAATAAAATCCAAGGGGTACACCGAGCAGATGCAGTCCCTGCCTGTGACATGGGACGCACACAGAGACAGCACCCGCCAGGGTGTACAGGACTTTCGCTAGTTGATGAATCTAAATGAACCGGATTATTGGGTGAATATGATGGACTAATACCTGGGCAAAGAGGCAACGGACGTCTGCCTAATAAATCTGCCTCTCATTTTTATCTCCGGCAGATGGTGACTCTGCCGGAGATGGACACCTATAAATAGCGACATTAAAAATGGCCTAAAAGCAACAAAGGTGCAGAGGGCTGGGGGTAGAAAGGTGGCACTGGACTTTAAACATATAGCCAACTAGCTCGAGCGACTCCACTCTGGACAGCTGGTTAAAGCAATCCTAAGACGGGGCGCCTCTTTATACCCCCAACATACAGAACATGAGAACACTGTAACACACAACACTGTAACCAATATTAATGATTGCTTATTGTTGCAGAATGATCTGAGACATATATCTGAATGGTGTTCCCTCAACCATAATGTTCACGTGCGTTGAACATGCCTACATAGAATCAGCATCAACATTTGGGACAAGAAACTACACAGATGCTGACAGAGCGGGCAAAGTACGAACTACCACCACCACCATATCAGCCGAAGGACGCCCACTGCTGGACATAGGCCTCCCCCAATTTCATGGGGGGTAAATGCCATAATCGCCACGCTTGGCATGCGGGTAGTACAAACTACGTTTTGTTTAAATTGACAATATACATGTAAAACTAAGATAATCATTATTAACACACACATATGTAAAAATCTGTATAAATAGCTTGTAAATTTGTAAATAAAGTCTCTTTGAGTTTGGACGTTGCTGTTGTCATTCCTCTCACTGTGGTCAAGACTCCTTTAACCGTAACAGTCACATGAGTCTGTGTGATTGGCAGTGAGAATATCCCACTTTACCCTTTCCGTCTGTTGCCTTAGGTCTCTTGGTGCAGACATCCCGCACTTATTATATACATGTATATTTAACCTATGGTTAGGGCTAGGCATTGTAGGGCTTTAGGGTTGTCTAGGGTTGTTAGGACGATAGGACAGTTAGGTTGGTAGGCTACAGCTCTTCCCATAGTTTGTTGGTAAAATCACTTACTTGATTTTACACATATGTATCTTAATGTTGCCAAATGCCACGTTATATTTTTCTCAAATAAAAAGAATAAACTCCTATATAATTATGATTTACTGGGTCAGGCTCTTGATAGGAAATCTGTTGTTAGGGACCTTGGGATCCTCTTTGATGATCAGCTTAGCTTTCGTCCTCACTACGAATACTTGGTTGGCAGAGGCAGACAATTACGGGGCTTTATCTTTCGAACTACCAAGGGTTTTAAAAAACCTAATAGTTTACTGACACTATTCTTTAGTTAAGTCAGAAGTGTCCTTGAGTATGGTTCCCTGATCTGGACTCCACACTATTCTGTACATAGCAATAATATAGAGGGTGTACAGAAATATTTTTTAAAGGTTCTTGCTTACAGGTTCAACCTTGGTCGCACGTAAATATAAGTCATACCTTAGCAGACTTAAAAAATTTGGAATTCTCACACTGGAAGCCCGTCGCAAAATGTGCGATCTTTTATATTGTACTTACATAAAATTTTACATCCTTAAATAGATTCAGCTGCTCTGTTGTCAACTCTAACTTTTAACACGCCTCGCTTTGGAAGTCGTACATGTAAAGTTTTTTCTCTGAAGGTGTACAAAAACAATACTTCCTTCTATAACCCAATCACCAGAATGTGCAGACAATATAATGACTTGACTGTGGTCAATGTTCGTGTCGACATATTTGATCCACGCATTACTAAACTCAGGAGGATCTTGGCGGTCATCCTCCTTTGTGCTCACCCATCGTCCTCCCCTCCCCCCCTCACCCTTAAGTAACCCTTGATTTACACTTAACGCCTAAAACTGAACCCTCTGTAGGTAAATTTAAGTTCGTTCCTAAAGGTCTATAATTCTCAAATTCACAGTTTATTAGTAGATAAAAATTTGTATATCCTCTGATCATACTTATGTCACTTGTGTTAAATCAAAACGTAGATTGTAGATGCATAATTGGGTCGACTTGGCCAAAATAGATTAATTAGGACAAATCTGTTATAGAATGTTGAACATGTATGATCTTAATCTAAAACCCTGATCTGTGTTGGTCGACTTGACACTAGTGTTGTACACATGGGCAATTATGCGCTAATTTACTGATCAAGCTGTGTGCACTTAGTTTTGGATATCATGCTAGTTTATAAGCTACTGAACACGCGCGAGCTAACTAAACCATGTGTTGTATGATGTCTGTTGTGGCGACAGCTTTCTATTATTTATTTTTGTTAAAATAATATATTAAACTATATACTTACCGTATACTCAGCTGTAACAGCGACGCGCGCGCAAGTGCAAGGTCCGCCGTCCGAATCGCTCGGCTCGTTCCGCCGTAGATCGGGATCCAGCCGGCGATGTTCGCCCGCGCTCGGAAATTCCAGCCAGTCGGCATTTATCCATTATCGAGGCCGGACGCTGCACCCGCGCTGCCTTGAGCTAACGGTTTCTTATTACGCGTCGATGCGCTATACTTATTCGGTTTGCGAAGTGCACCGATATTTATTGTTTTCTTTGTTTGTTAACGTTTCTATGTGTTTTCCGTCACTGTGCCTTTTCTGACTTTCTTCTCTTGTGCTTGTGACTGTTGCGTGAACTATGTTTCTCTAATGTGTTGTGTTGAATGATTATAATAAAAAAATAGTTATATGTGGAACTAGCTAGTTTAAGTAATCTCCTTAGGCTAGCCACCCACATAATTGGTGACCCCGACGTGATTTATTGCAACCGACTGCCGACCGACTGACAGACTACACTGACTTCCTGTCACGTTTTCGTCTGCATATGAGGAACCTGCAACCTGCGGCGGTTACTCGCCATGGATCCGCAAAAGTTTTTATTTATAAGGATTTGGCCACTGTTTCGCATGTCTTTGTGCGACAAGATATGGTTCGAAGGTCGCTTCAGCCACCTTATGCCGGTCCCTATAGAATAGTGGAGAGGTCAGATAAATATTTTAGAATTGACGTCGCCGGGCGAGAAGTTTCGATCTCTATTGATAGGTTGAAACCAGCCTACATGTTGTCCGAAGAGCCTGGCACTACTGAAACGTCATTGACCATTCCGCCTACTCCTGCTCGTACTTCAGTTCCCTTGGAACCTACATCTGTTGCCGAACCTATAAAGATGACACGTTCTGGTCGCCATATACGCTTTCCTGATTATTATCGACCCTAAAGGTCTCCAGGGGGGCTGATGTGGCGACAGCTTTCTATTATTTATTTTTGTTAAAATAATATATTAAACTATATACTTACCGTATACTCAGCTGTAACAGCGACGCGCGCGCAAGTGCAAGGTCCGCCGTCCGAATCGCTCGGCTCGTTCCGCCGTAGATCGGGATCCAGCCGGCGATGTTCGCCCGCGCTCGGAAATTCCAGCCAGTCGGCATTTATCCATTATCGAGGCCGGACGCTGCACCCGCGCTGCCTTGAGCTAACGGGTTCTTATTACGCGTCGATGCGCTATACTTATTCGGTTTGCGAAGTGCACCGATATTTATTGTTTTCTTTGTTTGTTAACGTTTCTATGTGTTTTCCGTCACTGTGCCTTTTCTGACTTTCTTCTCTTGTGCTTGTGACTGTTGCGTGAACTATGTTTCTCTAATGTGTTGTGTTGAATGATTATAATAAAAAAATAGTTATATGTGGAACTAGCTAGTTTAAGTAATCTCCTTAGGCTAGCCACCCACACTGTAAAGTGTACCTTCCTAATAAATAAATAAATAAATAAACACCCCCAGGACCACTCGAGTACGTAGGGTCGCTACTCCCTAACAGGTCGCCACAAGCTGCCCTACGTTGACTGATTGCATTGCATCGCCGACTAGGGTGATGAGGTGAACACATCCCTACACCTTATTATTATTATTATTAATACATGCATTTACATGAATCGTCTAACCGAACCATAGAGGCCCAATTCTTCACGGAGTTTACAGTAGCACTAGCATAACTTAAACCAGTATACTATTTAACACGGGATTCACAGGAATAATTATTCCGTGCTACTAAGATTGCAAGGTGGACTGCTACGATGTACTGTCTGGATAACCCTTTAAGATTTTTTACCTCTTAGTAACAAATTAATTATTCAGAATAATTAATAACCTTAGCGTAGTTAACACGGCTTGACTCCAATACGGAATGTTTGTCATGGCGGACCAAGGGTGACGAATCCCTGACGCTAACTAATTTGGCATAGGGATGAAAGTGTGGTCAAAGTTCGCTATTGACATGTTATTTGGCAATTAGTATACCTATAAACCACCATATCAGCCCTAGGACGTCCACTGCTGGACATGGGCCTCTCCCAATTTCATGGGGGGTAAATGCCATAATCGCCACGCTTGGCATGCGGGTTGGCGATCGCAGTATCTCCACTGCACGCTAGGAATGCTGCTGCCCATTCCCCGGTGGTCTTGGTCGTAGTTTAAGGACATACCCGGGTCATGCCTATAAACACGACGGATTTATCTTGTGTCGTTTAGGAGCTGCTATGGCCACCTTCTGTCTTCATCATCAGATCAGCTCGGTGGTACCATAATATTGCATTGTCACCTAACATACATACATTTCAGCTCAATTCCGGATACCGGCAAGTAGCTGAAAAAAGTTTAATAAAAGCTTGTAAAAAGCAATTTCTCGTACAATTTCGATTGATTACTTAGAAAATATTGTTAGTTGTATCAAACACATAAGTAATAAATATAAGTTTGGGAACTTAAAAAAAAGGCATATGGCTTTTTACAAATGCGTGTTTCAGATACAATAATATTTTTTAAGGAAAAAAACCGACTTCAATAGGGGAGGCCGGTAAAAGATTATTATACTTAGATGGTGCACTCTTAGATAGATATAGATATGGCTATAAGTATGTTTATAATGGTAGAAGACTAAGTACCCTCAATTCCTCATGGAATCATGAAAAAACCTTGCTTGTTTGACAAACAAAACGAAGAGAACAAATCGCCAAACGTGAACTACGCGTCGTTGAAGAGTTCTGTTATGATCATCATCAGCAGTTCCACTTCATCAAATGTCACTTTTATGAATGAAAATGCTTGATTAGTTCATGAAAATACTAAAATCACTATTTGTGTGCCTTTCACATTTGAGGAGTTCTCTCGATTCCTAATGGATCCCATCATCAGAACTCGAGCATGACAAAAATCAAGCGTGAAAATAGAACTCGCTTAACAAACACAGCTAGAAGGACAAATCGCCAAACGTGAACTTTTCGTCGTTGAAGAGTTCTGTTCTGATCATCATCAACAGTTCCACTTCATCAAATGTCACATTTTTGTATGATAATGCTCAATTTGTTGATAAAAACACAAAAATCACTATATGTTTGCCTTTAAGATTTGAGGAGTTCCCTCAATTCCTCATGGATCCCATCATCAAAAATCGAGCATGACAAAAATTAATCGTGAAAATAGAACTTGCTTAACAAATGCAGCTAGAAGGACAAATCGCCAAACGTGAACTTTTCGTCGTTGAAGAGTTCTGTTCTGATCATCATCAGCAGTTCCACTTCATCAAATGTCACATTTTTGTATGAAAATGCTCGATTTGTTGATAAAAACACAAAAATCACTATATGTTTGCCTTTAAGATTTGAGGACTTCCCTCAATTCCTCATGGATCCCATCATCAGAAATCAAGCATGACAAAAACTAATCGTGAAAATAGAACTTGCTTAACAAACACAGCTAGGAGGACAAATCGCCAAACGTGAACTTTTTGTCGTTGAAGAGTTCTGTTCTGATCATAATCAGCAGTTCCACTTTATCTAATGTCACATTTTTAGATGAAAATGCTTGACTTGTTGATAAAAACACAAAAATTAGTATATGTTTGCCTTGAAGATTTGAGGAGTTCCCTCAATTTCTCATAGATCCCATTATCAAAAATCGAGCATGACAAAAATTAATCGTGAAAATAGAACTTGCTTAACAAATGCAGCTAGAAGGACAAATCGCCAAACGTGAACTTTTTGTCGTTGAAGAGTTCTGTTCTGATCATCATCAGCAGTTCCACTTTATCTAATGTCACATTTTTAGATGAAAATGCTTGACTTGTTGATAAAAACACAAAAATCACTATATGTTTGCCTTTAAGATTTGAGGAGTTCCCTCAATTCCTCATGGATCCCATCATCAAAAATCGAGCATGACAAAAATTAATCGTGAAAATAGAACTTGCTTAACAAATGCAGCTAGAAGGACAAATCGCCAAACGTGAACTTTTCGTCGTTGAAGAGTTCTGTTCTGATCATCATCAGCAGTTCCACTTCATCAAATGTCACATTTTTGTATGAAAATGCTCGATTTGTTGATAAAAACACAAAAATCACTATATGTTTGCCTTTAAGATTTGAGGACTTCCCTCAATTCCTCATGGATCCCATCATCAGAAATCAAGCATGACAAAAACTAATCGTGAAAATAGAACTTGCTTAACAAACACAGCTAGGAGGACAAATCGCCAAACGTGAACTTTTTGTCGTTGAAGAGTTCTGTTCTGATCATCATCAGCAGTTCCACTTTATCTAATGTCACATTTTTAGATGAAAATGCTTGACTTGTTGATAAAAACACAAAAATTAGTATATGTTTGCCTTGAAGATTTGAGGAGTTCCCTCAATTTCTCATAGATCCCATTATCAAAACTGCGTTTTGATCAAAACGGGACGAACTTGAATATATATACTTACAATCCCAAAAAGAATTTTTCAAATCGGTTAAGAAATGACGGAGTTATGGACTAACAAACATTAAAAAAAAAAAAAAACAAAAAAAAACATACAACCGAATTGATAACCTCCTCTTTTGAAATTTTGAAGTCGGTTAAAAAAGATGATACCTATATTCATGTAGAGCCTTGGCCAAGGAAGGTACTTTTTATATAATTTTACCTATTTGGAAAAAATGAACTTGGGTGATTGGACATTTTTGAGTAAAAATAACTTCTACAAGCCCAAAAAGCTTGCATTATATTCATTTCAATAAACAACAAATAAAACAGGTTCCCTCAGATAATGATGATAATCTAAATGCATGATGAAATAGTACATTACTGCAGAGGCCGTGAAGTAAGGGATTGCTGGACGAGTTTGGGATAAAACGAGTCCTGCAATCCCTGTTCCGGCCGAGGATTGTATAGTACTTTTCTCAAACATGTTAGAAAAAAAAACAATAAAATAACTACAATGTAAAAAAATATATACAAAACGTCCAAAAATAGCAAAGCATCACGACAAATAACGGAAATTAAATAAAAACACGGAAAATGCTACAAAATACAAGCACCATTTAAAAAAACACGAAAGAACTAAAAATACCGAAAAACACGTAAAAACAAAAAAAAACATGGAAAAACAAAAAAATTTTGAAAAGTACAAAAAAATACGAAAAAACTTTTAAAAAGTCCAAAAATATTAAAAAAAAACAAAAAACGCTACAAAATAATACGAAAAACCTGAAAAAAATACATAAATACTCGAAAAAATCGAAAAAAAAACAACAAAATACAAGAACGATAAAAAAACCAGAATAACCTAAAAAAATACCAATTTACATAACAGGTCAGCTGGCGCAGCAGCGGAGTTGGCGGCAAATAGAAAGCGAGAGAAATATTCCGCTCTCACTAATTATTTATTTGTCCCACTCGCGGTGGAAACGACCGGTTGTTGGGGTACAGAGGCGAAGAAGTTCCTGAGGGAGATTGGTCGTCGGTTGCGGGAGAGGGGACATGACACCCGTTCCGAGTCTTTCTTGGTGCAGAGGCTGTCCATCGCGATACAACGCGGCAACGCGGCGAGCGTGTTTGGTACTTTTGCACCGGGAATGATTCGGGGCGGGCTTTTCGATTAGATAATCTTCATTCTGTACTTATGTAATCAGGTTTAAGTTATTATTTTTATTATTTTTTACGTCAATGTGTATTTTTACGATTTGAACAAGTCTCAGTTTAAATAAATTTATATCTATTTACATAACTAATTAAAAATATATATACAAAATCGTGGCGGTTGGCTCTATGTACTATATCCTTTATCAGTTGATTTTAGTAAGCAAATTTAAAAAGTTAGAGCTGCGGACAATAATGTTAGTTTCATACATTCTCCATACATTACTTCTTGGCCGCCGGCCAAGAAGTAATGTAGGGAGCTGTCATATATGAGGCTGTTGGATTATTTCAACTTTCTTTGCCTTACAGCATTTAGTGTAATGATTCTTTTTCTTACATCTTTCGCACTGTTTGTTAAAGGCTGGACAAGCTCTGCGACCGTGTGTAGTATCACATCTTTTGCAGTGAAATTCTTCTTCTTTTACTTGTTTTTCTTTTTTATTTTGTGACTTATCTAACCTTCATATTCTCCACCTGCTTTTTCACTTGTTCCGCAGAGTGGCAGATATCAACTGTCTTTTGTAGGGTCAAATTATTTTCTCCTAGCAATTTTTCTCTTGTTCTGTCGCTTTTTATGCCTATTACTATCCTATCTCGTAGAATACTTTCTTCTAAAGTACCATAACCACAATTTTTAGGGTTCCGTAGTCAACTAGGAACCCTTATAGTTTCGCCATGTCTGTCCGTCCGTCTGTCCGTCCGTCTGTCCGTCCGTCCGCGGATAATCTCAGTGACCGTTAGCACTAGAAAGCTGAAATTTGGTACTAATATGTATATCAATTACGCCGACAAAGTGGTAAAATAAAAAGTGGAAAAAAATATTTTATTAGGGTACCTCCCCTATACGTAAAGTGGGGAGTGATTTTTTTTTTCATTTTAACCCTAACGTGTGATATATTGTTAGATAGGTATTTAAAAATAAATAGGGGTTTACTAAAATCATTTTTGATAATGTTAATATTTTCGGAAATAATCGACCACTGGAGGAATCACCAGGCCAAGAACAACAGCAAGTCCTAAACTCCGAACCGGTACTGCCTGGATCTCCAGGACTTTCTCCTCGAGCAGCGGACACTGCACCTGAAATAAAGACTACACGCAGCGGTCGACAAGTCATCCTTCCTGAGCGCTATCGCTGAAAAAGGGGGATGTCATATATGAGGCTGTATCTAAATCATCCGAACGCATCTTAATTGTCATTGGTTTCCCGCTAGGTTGTCTATGCCTGTCATGACAATGTCCTCTCGCTTTTATGTCGTAAACTTACTGTACATGTGTTGCAATGTAATCACAAACTACACAAAATATTAATAAATACTGATAATAACATACCACCGAGACTTGTTATTATAGGAGCCATAAACAGGTAACTTCATGTCCTCTTTTCGTGACATTAATGCATACATTTAGGCGCATGTTTGAGAAAAAAACCTAAATACGAGTAAAAAAAATCATGTCGAAGATACTTGGAAAATGTTACAATAGCGATGAATTTTGCATTTGCCAACAATTCGATTCTCATGGAGCTTATCACGCACGCGGTTTTCCCAGTTTCTCTTGTTTAATGACGTAGAAACTGTGATAAATTACAGCTTAATGCTCTTTTTCTCGCACACTTGGCCATTTTTACTGGGCCTTGTTTTATTGTGGTCGCTTAGGGTTAAGCGTAGAAGTCATGGCTTGTTTCTCCATTAGTCATTTGTTTTCATCACACTTGCTCGTAAATAGTATCATAATAGAAAAGACCAGCACTTTTTTATAGTTACTCAAAATACTAATAAGTTTTTTAGAGTAAATAGAACACACTTTTTTGAAATCTCATCATTAAATATCAAAAATATTATTTGAAATTTAGAATTTGCGTTAGCAGCGTGCTTAATACAAAATTAGCTGACCATTAAAATTTTTAGTCCTATAAGAATTAATAACTAGGTATAGAATTTTAGTGTCGAATGCATTAACTTCTCGTCACATGTTTTAATAATCACTACTTCATTATCATGTGTATAATCAATATACATTAAGACAATGGTTTCGCCTTTAACGACCCTCACATAAATATATAAAAACACACATACTTTGTAAAGTAGGTAGGGAATGGTATAAGCCATTTTAAGGGGCCAAAGATAATTCCATCAGATGGTGTAAAATAAGACACGCTTGGGTTACTTGAGACACCTATTTTTACCAGGATCTAAGTATGTGTTTGTGTGTAAGAATAATTTCTACTTCTATAATGTAGTTTGCATGTTGACATAGAGTCCTAGCGGTAGAGGTTAT
The DNA here is from genome assembly GCA_905163555.1 of Notocelia uddmanniana. NCBI lineage: Eukaryota > Metazoa > Arthropoda > Insecta > Lepidoptera > Tortricidae > Notocelia > Notocelia uddmanniana. The sequence continues at coordinate 18,285,576 of LR991054.1, read as the reverse complement.
ACTTACACATATATATAACCCTTGTGTGTTATTTATCCCATTTGACGGTACAAATTTAATCCATTCTTTGTGGACTTTTTATATTGAAATTGAAAATAAAACACCTGATAATGTTCCAGCATCGCTTCATCTGGTACGTGGATGAACGCTTCATTAATGTTTCAGGATATTGGCAACAATGCCGCAGCAAAATATATTAATTTTATTTGGTGCTCACCCTTATATTTTCTGTAAAATGAATTTATTACAAATTATCGCTTTAGTAGCTGTAAATCTGTATTCAGATAAAAATATCGCTCCATGTAAAAATAATTAAGATAAATTAGATACCTATAAGGTGGGGTGAGTGTAATTGTTTTCAGTCAATCAAAAAATTGTAGGAATTGTTCTTCTTCTTCTTCCTGGACCTTGTCGCATCTACTTCGGGGTCGGCCTTTCCTGTTTTTTTTTCCATTTTGGACGATTTAGGGCTATATTTGGGTCTAATGTTAGTTTTTAGGTTCTATTTGAACCGGTTTCCACCAGGTCCTCACCACCTGGTCTGTTTCCGCGTCTGCGCGTCATCGTGGTGGGTAAATCCTGAGCTACATTGACTATGTGGTTGTCTGGTAGCACTTGTACTATTAATTATTCTGTGCTGGTAGTCTTTGAATATGTCCGAACCATCTCAAACGTCGCTCCGCCAGTTTATCTGCAATGGGTGCTTTTTTGTCGCTGCATCTGATGTATAAGTTTCGTATTTTATCCAGTAGTGTTACACCAGCTGATCAGCGGAGCATGCGCATCTCCACGGTATGAAGTTTATTTATGTGACTCTTGTTTGTGCCCCAGCATTCAGATCCATACAGTATAGCGAGTCTTATTGCTGTTTTGTATATTTTCCCTTTACTTTGAGGGGCATTATTTGTCGAAAATCACGCCAGTCAGCTCCTTCCATTTAAGCCAACCCAACAAGTAAAAAGTAAATGTTCTTTACAGTACATATGGTGCTACTTTACCGCATGAGTGCGGTAATCAGCAGATTACGTGCATATGTCGAAACTTTAAAGAGCCATATGTAACTGTAAAACGTTGTAAGATACACGTGCGAACAGGTAATTCGCAACTCGTGTCGATTTAAAACACTCCCTTCGGTCGTGTTTTAATTTTTCACCACTCGTTGCGAATTTCCTGTTTACTGCACTTGTGTCGTAATGTACTATTATTCTTCAATTTAGGCATAGTATATGCACCTATGAATGTCGATAACTGCCACTGGTTCTGTGTATTATTGCTTCTGTGTATCACATCTGCATCTATTTGTCGGTCACAGCTGATCTAACTAATAACTAAGGTGTTTGTTCTATGTGTATGCTCGTGACTTTCGAATTTGTGATGTCATCGAATATGCAGGACATTAGATCAGTCTTTTTCCGGCTGATTATGAGTCCGTTTCCTTCAAGGGCTTTTACCCAGGGCTTTAACTTATAAATCTTATAATATACTTAAGAATTTTACAAATTACATTTTATATAAAATTAACCTTTATCTAATTACCAGATTTCCTAGTGGCAACAAACACATCGTCTCTCCTCGCTGGTAAATAAGCAGGATAACATATCTATGGAGCTGAACAAATTTAAAAAAACCGGCCAAGAGCGTGTCGGGCCACGCTCAGTGTAGGGTTCCGTAGTTTTTGTAATTTTCTCAAAAACTATTCAACCTATCAAGTTCAAAATAATTTTCCTACAAAGTTTTTATAAAGTTCTACTTTTGAGATTTTTTTCATATTTTTAAAACTTATGGTTCAAAAGTTAGAGGGGGGGGACACATTTCTTTTTACTTCTGGAGCGATTATTTCCGAAAATATTAACATTATCAAAAAATTATTTTAGTAAACCCCTATTTATTTTTAAATACCTATCTAACAATATATCACACGTTAGGGTTAAAATGAAAAAAACAACACTCCCCACTTTACGTATAGGGGAGGTACCCTAATAAAATATTTTTTTCCACTTTTTATTTTACCACTTTGTCGGCGTAATTGATATACATATTAGTACCAAATTTCAGCTTTCTAGTGCTAACGGTCACTGAGATTATCCGCGGACGGACGGACAGACGGACGGACAGACGGACGGACAGACATGGCGAAACTATAAGGGTTCCTAGTTGACTACGGAACCCTAATGATGAAACGGATCACACACGAGTATTTAAGATCGATTACGAGTATCGTACGTCATGTTCTGTGACAGCGCTCATGTTGAGGAATCGCGTAACGGTTTGAAACATGTCAGGCGATTTTTGACCTTAAAGACGTGAGTGACGTGTTTGGTCTGAAACTCACGGAAGTTTTCTATATAAAATTGGAAATCTCTTTAGTCATAACATAATTTTTTGATGATCACTTTGCGTAGTAGTAGCCTGCCTACGAACTTCGTGATCCTGGGTTTGAATCTCGGTAAATTGATATTCAGTGTTATAAATAATATGATCAGAACGAATATATTTCCTGAATTTGGGATTCCTGTGTATAGAAGTATTTCTTTTAAGAAAGTACGCATATCGTCGTCTAATACCCAATAGTACCAGTTTTGTTTAGTTTGGGCACGTATGGGACAAGTTCGATTTGAGTGAGATAACATTGTATTTATTTAATAAAAAATAAAGATTATACTTGTAATCTTTAGTGCTGATTTAGAACAGACAAATCGATACGCTATAAAGACCGATTCTAGCGTTTTTTCAATAACCTGCAGGGTAATCACGTAACTTTTCGAATATAGTTTTTCAACGGCCTGTTTAGCCTAGTTGGTAGTGACACTGCCTCCGAAGCTAGAAGTCCCGGGTTCGAATCCCGACCAGGGCATAATTTGTGAATTTTTTATGGATATTTGCTCATTTAGCACGGATATTTGCTCCTGGGTCTTGGATGTTTTCTACGTATTTAATATGTATTTATCTTTATAAGTATGTATATCGTCGTCTAGTACCTACAGTACAAGCTTTGTTTAGTTTGGGACTAAGTCGACTTGTGTAAGATTGTCCCGCAATATTTATTATTATTATTTTATACGTTAGGTTTACAGTTTTTGGCACACTCGAAAACGTTGCTTAACTATCCCGCTGCCACTGGTAGTAATATCTAAACAGGCAGTTAGACTAGTTTCCTGAATAACGCATCTGCATAGCGCTTAGGATAAGTAAGCTGAAGTGGCAATGGGCGGGTCATACATATTTGTCGAAGAGACAATGGGGCAGACGTGCTGTTCGCTATGTGGGACGACCTCCCGCCAGGTAGACCGACGGCGACGACCTAAAGAGAGTAGCGGGAAGCGGTTGGATGCGGAGAGCTGAGGACCGAGTGTGATGGGGCGAATTGGAGAACGCCTATGTCCAGCAGTGGATGAATGCGGGCTGATGATTGATGATGACCAGCGGGGAAATTATGCAAATTTTTCGAGCGTGCATAATGTAAACCTAAATGTCATTTTTCCATAGTAAAAATGACATTTAAATTTACCTATTTTACGTTCGAAAAGTAACGGGGTTACGCTGCAGCTCCATCGCTTGAATCGAGAATGTAGAAATCCAATTTCAGAACGTAATTTGTACGGATTGAAACGATACACTTAAATGACGCAGTTTGGAGAGCTTGCATGGGACTTATACGTTTTCTACCTTACCTTTCGCATCTTCAGACGTCCACGCATAAGGAACGGTTCTTCCCACCAATTTGTTGCCACTAGTATACTTAAAATCATTTGAATTGAGTGAATTGTATCAAATTGGTCTATTTAAATCCCATCTGTTACTAAGGTACTTTTGGTCCCTGTAGATTCGGGGATAATATTTTTTTTCTTTTAATGTCATAACGTGCTCTTTCAAGTGATATATCACACAATATAGTTTTTAAAGTGAAGTAAAGTAAAAAATACAGATGCAAAGTAAAGTAAAATTTGTATGAAAATGGGTTACATAGGTGGTCAGTACTTCGGTACAGAGCTTCCATTTTCTATCTGTATGAGGTATACAAATAGTGAATAAATGTTCTCGTATACACATAGCTATGTGTATACATCTACATACATGCATTATTGCCACCCCACAAATCCATGTTGTGGTGTAGAATACCATTCTAAATTTTGACTGTTACATTTCAAAAAATATTTACTTATACTATCAAGCACTTATTTTTTAACCACAAAAACAGTTTCGTTTTAAATGATGTCAGTGGTACCATCTTCAATTCATACGGTGATTGTAAGTTTTGACTCCCATGGCCGTAAAGCTATTTTTCAATAGAGAAAATATTTATGTTTTGGACATACTTTGGCTCCATATTTAGCTTGAAACCTTAAGGGTGCTTTAACGTATCCACTAGCGTCACTCGTAAATAATTTTGATTATTTGAATTTCACGATAGATAAAGAAAAAGGAAGCCACTATATAATTTGTTTTCTATTTAAGTACCTTTTGAATACAACAAAATAGTTTTTACGTTGCTGAATTCGTCGATATATCGATAGATCGACGAATCGAGCAACGTAAAGTTTGATGTATTCAAAAGTTACTTAAATAGAAATAGCTGGGAATACATAACGAGTACATAGTGGCCACCTTTTTTCAATATCTATTAATAAATTTAAATAATCACAATTAGTTACGGGTGCTGCTAGTGGACACGTTAAAGGCCTTTTAAACTGGGCAGCTTTTCTTTAAATAATTTCCTATTAGCTTTAACAAATAGGCAGAGTTAATATATGCATCAGCGTGGTATCAGCAGGGAAAAGTTAACAATTGCAGTTTTTGAAAAAGAGGTTTACATGAGTCCGTTTCTTTCAGTCCGTATATTGATCTAAGGCACCTGTTTTGCCTTCTGAATATTTTATCTTTTTCTGAACAGTTTACCCAGATTACAATGTCGTATAGGAGGTTAGATATAACATATGAATGATAAGCTAGAAGGGCTGTTTTTTCTGATGACACTTGCCAAGTTTATTAAGTAAACATGTTTGTAAAACTTTCTATTTTTATTTTCTAATTTACCCCCAAAAGTGAACCTCTTATGTATTTAAAAATCACTTACTTACATCATAATTCATCTTTGGGTGAACCAAATTTCAATTTAATTGCTCCGTTACTTTCAAAACAAATTGGCTGTATAGATGGACGGAGATATAGACACACGAGTGATTAAGGGTTCCGTTTTTTTTCCTTTTGAGGTGCGGGTGTCGAAACACTGATGCGTCTTGGTGAGTGTATCCGGGTGTGTGGAATGAAAATAATGTAGGTCTACAATGTGCACATGATTCGCTTAATTGTAGCAACTCACTGAAGGACCAATGCACGTCCTTTGACATCCACAGTGCCTTTATATTTGCTTCGATTACCTGAAATTTATGGTGCACGCACGCCAATATAGCAGGACCTTTTATATTTTCACAAGCGCGGTGTACTTTCCATAAACATCAATATTCAAATACGTGGGCTCTGAAAACTCATACGGTCCAGGTTTTTATGACGGGGATATTTTTCATCGCCTGAATATTAAAGTTGAAATCCCGCGCGGATCGCTGCGCCAATTGAGCCATATTTTCACATGCCAACCTTTGAATATTCTATGGAGGTTGAAAGGTTTCTGGCTGGACTTGGTTGAGTAATAGCTGACTTACAGCAACTAGCGCTCGGTGAACGGTATTCACGAATTAGTTCTCGTGAAACGAATATTGGAATTAAATGGTGAAATGCTGAAGTAATTGCAGTTCGTGATACCTAAATGTGCAGAGGCTGCTATTCCTGCCTAAGCTATCTTATAGATCGATCAGGCTAAGCTACAAAGTTGTTGGTCTCTCTCGTCTAAAGTTATTTGGTAAGATAGTAGTGTTTTATACAACTTTGGGTCATTATGTATTTTAGTAAAAAGTATACAGAAGTCACAAATAAAGCAGTGGAACTATACTTTGATTGCTATTATGTATTTCCAAAATAACGGGTTATCTAAATATAAGGATAAGCAACGCACGAGGAACAAAATCTTGCTACACAAACGAAACAACAACTGACCGCAGAGAAACTTTAGCACAGCAGCGATTCCGATGTAGACTGGTTAGTGTTAAACTTTTAAAGGACAATGACCAAATTAGTATGGGCCCGTGCCCTGTCAAAAACTGCCGATTACAAAGTTAATTTATAGTTTATTTTATAGTCTTTTGGACGCAGATTTAGCTTTTTTATCTTTTATTTCATTTAAACTTGGGAAGATCTTGTATTTTTGAAATAAAAAAATACCCCTTTTGACATTAATAACTTCTCAAACATTTAAGTATTTTTGCCCCTATATGTTTCGTAGGCGTTCTGTGAACAATTGGTTCCATTTGAACAGTTTTATTGAAAGCATTTTCAACTACTGAAAGGCGATTAGATGATCTCTAAGTATGTATCGCAAGTACTAGAGGGCAGATTGCGTCCTATTTAGCAGTATTAGAAGAGTATTGAAGTGGTTATGGATACATAGGGCAAAACAAAGCTATAATAATGGACATAAACCGTATTCAAATAAATGGGTAGGTATAGATAGACAGACGGAGGGATTTCATTCACATGGACCTACGCAGACCTGATGAGAATAGACATAAACCGTATTCAAATAGATGGGTAAACAGACAGACGGACGGATTTCATTCACATGGACCTACGCAGACCTGATGAGAATAGACATAAACCGTATTCAATTAGATGGGTAAACAGACAGACGGACGGATTTCATTCACATGGACCTACGCAGACCTGATGAGAATAGACATAAACCGTATTCAATTAGATGGGTAAACAGACAGACGGACGGATTTCATTCACATGGACTTTGACTTTGTTTTATATATGATTTATTAAAATATAGATATATATATATAAATTCTAAGGAAAAACATCGAAACTCGCCCAAAGTACGGCTCGAACTTGCGTGTTTGTCATTCCAGCCAGAGCAACGCGCTTGGGTACTGGACCAGTACCCAGTACTACTGGTTCATCACCGAAACCACTTACACGTTACGTTACGACATATTTTTACCTTGTTTTTGCAGTTTCCATTCCGTTCCGTTACTAGATCTATTCCTCTCACAGCATGATTCACAGTCTTCAGTCACTCTAATGAATAAGAGTAGGTATGCTAAAAGTTGGAACTAGTAATAAGAATATACTGATCGAAATTCTTAAAACAGGCAGAACGGACCGGTAGGACAGAATAAATAGTACTCGTAGTATCTAGTTACGTACGCGCCAGCGTGGGGAGTACCCCCCCTTCCCTCTTATTTTATGAAAGGAGACCTATAAAAAAGCATAAAAGCGTTTTTTAGACATAATCGATCCATAGCAGATTAGTAACAATATTGCCTTAAATACTGTGAATTTATATTTATTGTTTAATTGTAATGGACAGCAACTTAACACTATCGAGACTAACAATCAGTTTGCTTGCTATAGTGACCTCCGTTCAATATTTAGCCATTGGACAGTACAGTCGCTCTGCCCTTAGGATGCTGTAGCTAATACTTTTTCTTTTTTTATGCTCAGCAGTGGGATGTGTAGGATAATGATGATGATAATGACTTACGTACAAACAGACTATCCAATTTATAGCAGAGAGCTCCCGAGAGTGCGAGAATACTTACTGTGTTGAAAATAAAGTATCTGCATTAGGTATGACTTTCATAGATGCAACAAATCAATAAAGAGACCGAAACGCATTTCTGATTCAACACACACACGCCAACTAAACGCAAGTTTACCAATGTAACTGCAGTAGAAGATCGTGTGTAGATAGCTGTCTTGTTTGTATACCACAGGATATCTGCTCATACTGTCCAATATTCAAGTCAAGTCAAAATATTATTTTATATTCAAATAGGCCACAAGCACTTTCGAATTACTGATTTTTCACGTCTTATTCCTATACTTTACTATTGGAACCCCTAATTCTAAGGATTACTTTTTTGCTTATTGACCATAAAGACGTTCACTGCTCCTTCATCTTTGTCATTGAAGAAAGTGTTCTCTTGAATTCCGAACAGGTCACGTCACTAAAATTGTTAAAATATAAAGTTATAACAGCCTTTTATTGATACCTATACAAATTCTATATTAGTAAGAATTATTATTATTTGGTTTATTGTGAACCATTTCTATGCCGCTTCGACCAGAAATTGATCTATTGTGGCCGCATATGAGTAAGTAATCGAATGTCTTCATTGAATCAAATATCCAAAGTGCAAAATTATTCTAGTCAGCTTTTACAAAAGGCTGGGTCAGAAGTTCCCGCAACCGACGAGCCTGTATGAAACAATGTATCTCTGCTTATTGGTGGTGGGGTCCTCATACCATCAAACACATGTGTTCTTCCAATTTATTATTCCATTAGGTATCTTATTATATTTACTTATATATTATTATAGTATTTAAAAAAATGTACGAGTAGACAGACGGACGGATGTCAGACACGTGTGATTAGACTGGATATAGACGCTATTCGAATACCTATATACTAGTAGACAGACAGACGGACGGATGTCAGACACGCGTGATTAGACTGGCTATAGACGCTATTCGAATATACTATCAGACATACAGACGGACGGATGTCAGACACGCGTGATTAGACTGGGTATAGACGCTATTCTTTTTTTTATGACATAGGAGGCAAACGAGCACACGAATCGCCTGATGGTAAGCGATTAGCGCCGCCCATGGACACTCGCAACACCAGAGGGGTTGTAAGTGCGTTACCGGCCTTTAAGATGGGAGTACGCTCTTTTCTTGAAGGTTTGAAGGTCGTATCGGTACGGAAATACCGCAGGCGACAGTTCATTCCACAGTTTAACTGTGCGAGGCAAGAAATTTCTGGATAAACGCACAGTTGAGGACTGCCAACCATCTAAGTGGTGAGGATGGAAATTCGAATATACTAGTAGACAGACAGACGGACGGATGCCAGACACTAGACATAAACCGTATCCAAATTGCAGCATTTCAGTGCCATAATATGTCATCACTGGCAACACATACTGGTCAATGTCCGTATAACATTAAATAATAATAATATCATTCGATAGTAATCGCATTTACTAATAAGTATCTGTGAAAACCGTGCAAGTTTTTAATTGCGATATGGATTTACCTTGTATTCGAAGTTTCCGTTACTAGTTATATCTATATTTTTCACACAGCATGATTCATATCTTATATCTTCTTCAGTCAATCTGATGAATACGAGTAGGTTTGCTAAAAGTTGAAACATTGAAATTCTTAACTGACAGTCTAAAAAAATTACAAAAAGGACCTGTAGGACGAAATAATTAGTAGTACTTGCGTACCGTGTGTCAGCGTGGGCACTACTTCCCGTTCCCTATCTATGTGCCCAGGAGTGGGACGTATAAAGGCCGATGATGATGATGATCACTTTTGTACAGATGGTTTTCAGTCTAACAAAACCTATATTGGACATCCCGAAAATTCAAAGCATGGCAACCTACTTGTTCCTAGTGCAATCGTGTATATGGACACCCCGGGGGAGTGAGAGAGCCGCATTTGGCCCAAGTGGCAAGAGGAACAGGGCTGCTAGTAGAGTGACGAGCCAACTGACGTTCTGTTGAATAGGCTGAAAGACAAACTGGCGGATAGAATGTGGTTCGAGTACATACAAATATACCGGAACTCCTCAGACATGGATGGCGGATGGACCATCCTATTCCACCACGTACAAAGCGGATTGTATTTCCGTGAGTATAAAGTCGCCAGAGCTACCGAGTGTAGTGTGTTGAAAATGAGATAAATACCTGCATTTATGCCTGTAGAGATAAAAAAATAAGAGATAGAAACGCGCTTCTGGTTATTTTAGGTTACGGTGTCTCCTTAGCATCAGGAAAGTGGTTGACTAATTTTAATGAAATGTCCATCTTTATCTAATAATAACCTAAATAGATCCTTAGCTCGTAATTCATATGTATAATTTGGCTAGGAAGAAAGACAGACGGGCGGAAAGATATTCAGGGATACCTAATAAACTGACACCAAATGTACCAGCTACCACTCCATTTAGTCACATATACTACTTTCCGAATATAATAACATAAATAATCATGTCATACCTACATAATAATGTAAATATTGTAACCACCACCACCATATCAGCCCATAGACGTCCACTGCAGGACATAGGCCTCCCCCACTTTCATGGGGGTAAATGCCATAATCGCCACGCTTGGCATGCGGGTTGGCGATCGCAGTATTTCCACCGCATTCCAGGGATGCTGCTGCCCAACCCCCGGTGGCCTTGGTCGTAGTTTTAGGACATACCCGGGTCCAAAAATATACAATTAATTATATTCAAATAAGTAGGAGTACATACATTCGTGAGCCCTGCTGTTTGGTGAATGAACAAAGATCAATATAATAAAGTGAGAAAATTGAATTACAAACAATGTTCTCCGAAATATTGGCTCCGGCATGACGCGGGACCGCGTAGTCATCTTAGTAATTTATAATTATGAAGATGTGAGAAATACCAATCGATGCTGTTTTTTTGTTCCAGTTAATCTTCATTGTATAGATATAACTTTGGGTACTTTCATTATATAGCCAGAGCCATGGGGCAAAAAATAATTATACAGACGTAGACTTAGCACCGTAAATACAATATGAAATATAAAAGATGATTTGAATTCCGAGAAACTCACCGCAACAACCAAATAAATACTATAATTTTGCAATAATATACCGAGTTATTTCCTAAAAATATTGACGTGTTGAATTGACACACGTTGTGTCACGACATTTTTTTTAAATAATCCATAGAGGTTAACGCTGTATGATTAAAACGAGTTTATCCCTATTTAACCCCTACTGTGTCAAGAGCTTTAGAGAACCCAAATGACAGTAAGCCTCATGCATAAGTAGCTGGACACTTTGGGACTCCGTCGCTTTCACCCGTTGGTAAATTAGTATGACAGTTTAGACATGACGTTAAAGCGACAAGGTACAAAGGTGTTAAGCTAAGCCCTTTGTGCGACCGACCGTACCAACCAATAATATATGACCTTTAGGTCTGAAGAATACATATGTAAAATAACAATAAATATAAAAAGTTTCTGAAATTATCGGTTCATGAGACCAAATCTTCTAGGACACTTTATTGGGCTATTAATAAATTCTTGTTTAATAGTATGTACATGGGATTGGAAGTCAGAACTATTTATTGAACATTTAAGTGTCTACATTGTATTGGTATGTTATCTTAATGTGGTATTAATTTTATTTAGATAATAACAACAACACATGAATTATATACAATTAAAACTATATATAAACAAAAATATGTTTAAAAAATTGGGCCCCCTAGGCATGGTTCCTAAAATGCTGGCAGCATTTCCTCGCTGAATCGCAACGCTAATGCGTTGAGCGAGGAAGCTGCCAGCTCTTCGGTGCCCTGTGGCAGTCTACGAGCCTTTTGGAAAGCTCCTTGTAGAGCTGACGTGCACTGGGACCCCACGAGCCAAGGGTCTCCACACCGAACGGAACAAAACTGTATTCGGTGCCGAGACCCCTATATTTATGTTTTTTTTTACCGGGTTTAACCGCCAACCGGGTGTCGCGGCCGATGCAGCCGCGACACCCGGTTGGTTGCTGGTTCCGTGAAGGTGGGTAGGTGCTAAAGTGTCTACACAAGTAGCATCCCAAACTAGCACACACAATACAAATCGAACTAGTCCCATAGTAAGCGCAATAAGGCTTGTGTCATGAGTACTAGACGACGATATATTTAATAGCATTATTTATATACATATACTTACACAAATACATAGAAAACATCCAAGTCTCAGGAACATCCCTTATCGGTATTCGAATCCGGGATCTCTAGCTTCGGAGGCAGTGTCACTACCAACTAAGCTAAACAGGCCGACAACGCGCAGGCGTATATTGCATCTCTCATGGAAATATGAAAAGGCCCAAAGGGTTTTTAATTCCATTCCGGCGTGACAAGTTGCATAGGTTTTAACGCGTGAACCCGCATTAACGCTAGCTTCAATTGACTTGATGATTTGTTCTGTTGACAGGTAGAAACATGCAGAGCCCTCACTTTCAACACATCGCACACTCAGGTTACCGTAGCCTTACTCAACAACAGAAAATACAAAACGTTATGAAAATGTAGTTGTGTTACTATGGCTGCGGTCTTCTGTAAGGTTTCCCAGTTAGGCTGCGCCAAATCATGGATCAAAATCTATATCACACTGTTGTGCTCTTTCATGGCTCTCTTTCTAGCTCGATATGTTTATCTCCACTATACGCTCCCCCTTACTTATGTGCCAAGAATAATGTCCCAGCTTCATCGCCTGTATAAAAATATTGCTTGTGGCGTGCAATTGCAGGAAGCACACGATTTTAATAATACCTACTATACATACCGGCATTGTAATGTTCTACTGAAAAACATCAATTAACGGGTCATTCTGCGCAAGAATATGGTGTCTTAAACGAAGTACGGATGATCCACACCCGATGCACACATGAGTATGTCCAAGCGTTCTTTCTGGATGGGCATCATGTATATAATAATATAGCACGCATGGCATATGACCGCATCACCAGGAAGCTAGAAACATAGTGCCTGCATATAACCAGATAGTATTAACAGCATGGACTATTTTGAAGAAGTAGTACCTACTTAGGAGGAGTGTGGCCACTGTAGCCAAGCAGTAAAGCACGCGACGTTCAATAAGGAGGTCGCGGGTTCTAACCCCGACTTGAACCACTGGGTTTTTCTTAAGAAACTTATTATGGACGACAATATTTTATATTAAACAGTAGCTATTCAGAGAACCAAAACATTGTGAAGGAATCGGTCTAATCCCGAGGTCTAGTTTTCCCTCTTGGTTGGAAGATCAGATGGCAGTCGATTTCGTAAAACTAGTGCCTACGGCAAAACTTGGGATTAGTGAAAGCGGACACCAGGCTCCTCTGTGACACAACAAGATAAAACACTAGGTGGATGAGTAGGATTCCTCTAATGTGAGCCATTCTAATAGAATACCCTGCATGCGCAAAGGAAGCCCGCTTACTGCGTATCTTTGTATTCGTTGGACGTGGAGAATGCAGTTCAGACATCGCGATATTTTTCTGAATTAAAATATGCTCTCTGTGATTGTAATGTCAAATGCAATATATTGTACTTTGTGGTCAAATGCGTGAGAAACGTCATTTACATCTTCAACAAAGTAGAAACCTTTTTTCACATTTTCATAATGAGCTATTTAAACCTCCTTTAAGTAAATGAACTTAAAGGAGGTTTTAATAGCTCATTAGTCCACAAAAAATATGTTTCAATATGTCAAGCTTAATTGGAAACCGGAAACGCGTTAATTATGTTTTATCGATGAATAATAAACCCCAAGTTTAATCAGTCCTACATTAATCCCAAAAATCGAAGTCGAATTAATTAAGTATGCTTACTTTTTGAACTTAATGTAATCGTTAAGATATGTCAGGGCAGAAATGGTCATTGTCCTTTCAGTTCTTAATCACTGTTGGTCTACTTAAAATATTTAAAATGTTTTACTTTGTTTCAGGTACGATGATTATACTAATAATACCTTTCCATCACGGTAGCATATTTTTATTATTATCACGGGATAATTAACAGAATCCCGAACGAGCCCTTCTCAGACTGAGTATTTGACGGCGCTAGGTAATTTATTTCAATTAATTTGGCGACGTGAAGCCCTGACAGATTCACTGAATCATTTTTCTCCCGGGCAATGCGAAGACGTTGACAAATGAGCAAATTATTCGGTCACTTCACCATATGTTACCTATAGCACAAAAAATGGCATACATAAAACAGGAAAAACCTGCAATATTTTACGTCCGCTTGTTTCGTTTTTTACGTTTTTGAGAAAATATTGAGTTTATTAACAAGCTTTAACGTCGTCGGTGTGCCTGGTTCCAGAGATATGGCCACTGAAACCGCTAATATTTCACACTGAAAAATCACTGTCGATTTATTCAAGCATAACACTGTAGATAAAAATTGACCGTTCACGACGAATCCGGGTTTGCAATATTTCACAGTGCGCTGCCTACAACGCTTATTTTTACCCCAACTCGTCGTAAATAAGTTTGATAACATCAAATAGTAGAAGTATATTCTTTAATATTATTAACTTATTTATACCTAAATGAATACTTCACTGTAATAGGTAAGGTACAGTTATAAAAACGAATTAACGTTCCTCACTTTGTTGTGAACTAGAAAAAGCACTTAGTACTTGGAAGTGAAGAGATTAGTGGTAAATGTCTTACGGCGTTCCGTAAATATGCATACATATATGCTACTCACTCGTATCGCGCTGTCGTGTCTGGTTTTGTTTTGTTATCGCCGACCACTTTGGCTTAGTTGGTATTCACCCTACCTACGAAGCTAAGGGTTCGAATCATAGTCAGGGCAATATTTGTGGATATTTAGCACGAATCGAAGTTCGTCAGTCTTGGATGTTTTCTATGTATTTAAATATGCCTCCGGGCCTCCGGGCCTCCGGGGTTGTGCCGCACTGATGGCAAGAGGCCAGATGGCCTAACACTGGTTCCGTGGCAGAAGGGTCGGTGTCTCTTGTGGGACGCTACGTGCGTCAGTACGTTTGCACCGTCCCACCTGAACAATACGGTCAGGGCTGCTGGGTCGGCCGCTGAGCATGCGGCTAGGCTTAAGCATTCGAAGTACAGTGCCCTGGAACCATTGTACGATTTCGTGCCGATTGCGGTGGAGACTGTGGGTCCTTGGGGGATGGAGGCGAAAACCTTTATCAAGGATTTGGGTCGCCGGCTTAGGGAGAGGGGCTGTGATCCGCGCTCCGGATCGTATCTGATTCAACAGATTTCGTTGGTTATACAGCGGGGTAATGCTGCTAGCATAATGGGTACTTTTGAGCCGGCTACGGTTCGGGGTGGTCCTATTTAGTTGGTAAGTTCAGGTTAGTTGACGAAGCCTGTTGCGGATTGCTTTATTGTTGTGTGTGACGACGCCTGTTGCTGATGTATAGTTGTACCCACCTGACGAAGCCTGCATTGCGGATTAAAATTGCATGTTAAAATTTTGTACTGAATATTAAATAAATTATTTTTTGTTTAAATATGTATTTATCTATATAAGTATGTGTATCGTCGTCCAGTACCCATAGTACAAGCTTTGCTTAGTTTGGGACTAGGTCGATTTGTTTAAGATTGTCTCACAATATTTATTAAATTATTATTATTATAGTTTTAACCACCACCACCATATCAGCCAAAGGACGTCCACTGCTGGGCATAGGCCTCCCCCAAATTCACGGGGGGCATATGCCATAATCGCCATGCTTGGCATGCGGTTTGGCGATCGCAGTATCTCCACCGCACTCCAGGGATGCTGCTGCCCGTCCCCCGGTGGTCTTGGTCGTAGTTTTAGGACATACCCGGGTTCATTTTTATTCATATACTAGCTTTTGCCCGCGACTTCGTCTGCGTAGAAGTCATCCTCACTTTAGAATTATTTGTTTTCCCATACTTCTTTCACACTTCTTTACACCCCCTTAATAAATGATTAAGTACATTCAATATGACATGCTCTTTACCGCGCACGGCAAATTTTAATAGGAATCCTTTTTTCAAAACAAATCATCATCATCATCATATCAGCAGAAAGACGTCCAATGCTGGACATAAGCTTGACGGCCTGTTTAGCCTAGTTGGTAGTGACTCTGCCTCCGAAGCTAGAGGTCCCGGGTTCGAATCCCGGCCCCCTGGCCGCATTTATTTGTGCATTTATCACGGATATTTGTTCTTGGGTCTTGGATGTTTTCTATGTATTTAATTATGTATTTATCTATATACCTATAAGTATGTATATCGTCGTCTAGTACCCATAGTACAAGCTTTGCTTAGTTTGGGACTAGGTCGATTTGTGTAAGAGTGTCCCCCATTATTTATTTATTTTTAAGCCTCCCCCAAAGAGTGACACAATAATCGTTCCTTTCCCATCCGCATTTTGGGCCATCGAGGGAGGCCTACCCACGCTGCGCCTTCCAGTACGTAATCGCCACTCGAGAAACTTTCCTCCCCAACGGCCAACGGTTCTACGTGAAATATGCCCCGCCCACTGCCACTTAATTTTAGCGGTTTGGAGGGCTATTTCGGTTACTTTGGTTCTACTTCGGATGGCCTCGTTTCTGATACAATCACGCAAATATACTCCCAGCATAGCCATCTCCATTGCTCTTTGGGTGACTCTGAGTCTTCTTATGAGGCCCATAGTAAGCGACCACGTTTCAGTGCCATATGTCATCACTGGCAACACACACTGGTCAAAGACCCTCGTCTTGAGACACCGCGGAATATTGGAAGAAAAGATGTGCCGTAGCTTCCCGAACGCTGCCCAACCAAGTTGGATTCGACGATTAACCCCTTTCTCGAAGTTGGACCTACCTAACTGGATAGTCTGTCCTAAGTATAATATATAATCATCTACAACTTCAAGTAAAAGTGTCCGATTGTAACGGGAGTTGGTGCTACGTGCTCGTGCTTTCAAAACAAATGATTAAGCTTATTTCAGAATATCAAATGTACCGACCGTACACCGATTCTAGACGAATAAAGCCCGTAAAATATTACATGTACAACGATAAAAGTCTCGCTACGCAGTTCTTACGTAAAACGTCCCAACAGAGCGGGTTCTTCATGTAAGTATGATGGCCGAAAGCCAGAAGCAGAGTGGTAAAACATGCATGCGAGGCCGAATATTCACATAGAGCGGGCTTCTTATGTAAGGTTGAGGGCCGAAGACTTGAAACAGGGAGGCGAGATCCGTGAGGCCGAAGGCCGAGCTTCCCAACAGAGTAGATTCTTCATGTAAAAATGAAGACTAACGGGCCGAAATGGAGTGGCAAGGCAGTTCAAATACAGCGGGATCCTTATATAAGGCTGAGGGCTGAAGGCCCGGAGCCGTGTGACACGCACGCGAGGCCAAAAGCCGAGTGTCCCAACAGAGCGGGCTCCTTATGTAGGGCCGAAGGCCTGAAGCAGAGTGGCAATGCACGCGAGGTCGAAGGCCGAGACTCCCAACAGAGCGGGCTCCTTATGTAGGGCCGAAGGCCTGATGCAGAGAAGTAAGGCATGCGAGTCTAAAGGCAGATCATTCACACAGAGTGGGCTCCTCATGCCGATCATTCACACAGAGTGGCAAGGTAGCCAACAGAGCGGGCCCCTCATGTAAGGCTGACGGCCGAAGGCCCGAAGCAGAGCGGCAATGCACGTGAGGCTGAAGGCCGAGAGTCACAATGCCTAGACATATAAACCGATAGACAAACAGACACAAATTCTTGAAACTGTTGAAATGTGTTCTGTTTCGATGCCAAGGGCCCTCCAATCGCTCCATTGATTTATCCAATACCCTCTACTGCTGTACTATATGTATACGGATAAGCCTAGATCCAGGGGCCTTTTAGCTCGAAGTACGATTTTTTCTATAAAAATCTTATTTTAACTTGTTTGTACCAGATGTCAGTTGGTGCTATCTCTATCGCACTTGCATATTGAAATGACAGGGATGCAGCGGTCGTGCGGTTAGTTCTTACTAAATACACAACGGCGCTACGATCTATGTGGAGTATTTCACTGGTATCTCTATCTCAGTATATATATATTGTACTTGTGCATAGATTTAAGGTGCTTCAACCGTCAATGTTGACGATTGGGCTGCCCAGCCCAAGTGATCTCTTATATCAAACAGTTATTATGGTGTGAGGGTCACCAATTACGTAAAAATAATACACGACAAAATTAAATTGTACACCGATGATACAAAGACTGCATTGAAGCAGCTGTTTTTGTATTATAGCATACGAAGACAAACAATTCCAAAGTATCGCAAATTTATTTTGATTATACTCAATAATTTGTTATGCTCATAAATAGCGTCAACCATCAGAAGGAATTATGATACTTCGGCTTTGACATATCGAAACGTCAGCTTGTTTACAATACGTCGAATTCTGCTATGGCTGAAGTTAATAATATAAGTAGTTTATTAATAAGAATATACATAGTTGGATATGAAATTAAAAAACTAAAAAAACATTACAAATAAAAACACAACCTAAAAATACTAACCTATACCTACCTAATGGCTAAGTGTATTACAAAAAGAACACCGCCTCAAGCAGGTCAGACTGCGGCATGGACCCCATTACACTGGCGGCATTACCTCTCTGAATCGCTATAGAGATGCGTTGCGAGAGGTAAGCACCAGCTCTGGGGTCGCCAGTTGTTTGGACCTGCCGCGGAGACAAGGCCTTTAAGAAGTTTTTCATATCTGCTGACCAGGGTCCCAAGGTTTCCACGGCAAGCGCCGAAAAATCGTAATCCTTTAATAAGGAAGAGTATTTTCGGCGCTTGTTAACTTGGGCCTGGTCAGCAGCAGCGCCGGCCTGAGAACGGGTGCCCTGAATGTGGGACAGGGCGAAAGTGTCAACGCAAGTTACGTCCCACACCAGGGCCTTGCCTAGTTTCCATGGTACTAATGTAGCCCCGCCAGGACGCTTGCCGTCGTCCCGCGCCAAACCTACAGGTTCGAGAATTGCTGGCACGGAGGCGGTGGCAAGCGAACGGCGGATAAGATCGTTTATTGTGCCATGGCGGTATAGGCGGCCGGCGCTTCTATGGCATGAGAGGCCATGTCTGCCCAGCTGGTCCACATTCCTTCCACAGTTACACGTATGAGCGAGGCACATTCTGGCTCCAAGTCTGAGGCATACCGATATTCTCAGGCAGTTTGGATCCAGAACTGTGCTCACGTTTCGTGATGGGAGGGCATGCAGCCAGTGGCCCGACTCACTCACCGATACAGCCAAAATTCGAGCATGATCCGAGTCGTCCAGACTACTATTAAGAAGTGAAGCATGGGTTACCTTGAGGCGCGGAGTATCCCATGCTCTCTGGACGTGCTTTGTTTCAGGGACGTCCACTCCTGGGCATGAGTCACACCAGGCTTTATTGGCCTCCGCTAGGCTCGCTATCTCCATGTCAATTATTTGAGGATGATTTAATGGCTTAAGTTAAATTTATTGACACGCAGTTATACACCCAATTGGCTGAAACTTAAAGCTTTGAATGGCGTATGAGGATTTAAATCACCAGTTTCATAGACCATATTTGCACCCCCGATTTCATTCATCCCTTTGAGGATTATTATCAGGACAAAAAGTATATTATAAGAGAATCCAGATTATAAACTGTTTAGTATACAAAAAATCACCTTGATGTGTTCAGCCGTTATTGCGTGATTGAGTAACAAACATCCAAACATCTAAACTTTCGCATTTATAATATTAATGGGATTACAAAGTTATATATGTAGTTTTTGAATCTAGAAAACGGGACTGATATTCGGGTTTAGAGTCACAGTTAATTAATGGAATAAATCATAATAGTGTTCAAAATTTGAAGAGACCGTGGTGGCTGGCGCGCACAGTTTCTATCTTAAGATTTCACAAATTTTGAATGAGGATGTTTTTCCTTTGTCGTCAAGTATATGCTTACCAATTTTCATACCTGTAACTCATTGATTATTGGAGTTCCCATACAAAATTCAACCCCGCTTTTTACCCCCTTTTAACCCAAATTTGCACAATTTTTATAGCCTAAAACCTGACCGGGTACTTACCCAACAGATTAGTAAAGTTTTCATCAATCCATTCAGCCGTCTTCACGTGATGCGCGTTCATGTAAACAGACAAACAGACAAAAATTCTAAAAACTGTTGGAACGTGTTCTGTTATCGATTGTAAGTATCCCCAGCTAAGTTTTTTTCGAATATATTCCATGTACAGACTTTCGACCCTCTTCAGCTTTATTATATGTATAGACTAGCATTTGCCCGCGTACTAAGCGTAATTTTTAACCGTCTACAAAAAAGAGGTTTACTGTTTGACCAGTATATATGTATGTAGGTATGTATGTATGTTTGTCCACGATTATCTCGCGTTTGGCTGAACCGATTTAGATGCGGTTTCCAGAATAGTAGTTGTTACATTCTGGGGGTTTCGGTATACGAAGTTTGGTGATTGTGATTCATTAAAAGGAGCATCCAAAAAGAAAATTTGGCTTCACTTTCATTCGCACTCCTTACTGTTAGTCCGTCTGTTATCCGTCAACCGAGTTGCTTTTACTGGACCGATTGAATTGAAATTTGGCACAAACTATCAAGAATTCAGAGCGCTCGTGGCCCAGCGGCACCCGCCTACCGCGTGCGGTATGCGAGGTTAAGCAATGTGGGTGCAGGTCAGGTCTTGGATGGGTGACCGCTTTCGAGTAGTTACTAACTGAGCACTCTCGTGCTTTGGAAGGCACGTTAAGCCGTTGATCCCGGCTGCTGTTTACGACAGCAGTCGTTAAGCCAAGTTAGAGGCCTTCGGGCGGCTTGAGAACTTCTAACAGTCAAGTTGCCCACTCACTTGACAAAGGGGGGTCGAAGTTGCACTACGTCCGTAGGGAGTACCCACCGTTACCCTACACGTGACCCCTGGGTGGTGCTAAAAGTGCAACAAAAACTGGCAACCGTACTTGTCTTCCCGAAGATCTCACGGTTCGTAAATAAATGCCATACGATAAAAAAAAATTAAGGTTGATTTAAATGGAAAAAATATCGAAAACTCTATGTCGTTTTTTAAAGGCAATCCATAGATTCCCCACATGCCTATATAGTAACATTAAACTTTTTTTTACAATCCCTGGCATGCATGGAGTGCCAAATTTTACCTCAGATTCGTATTAAGAGACCTCTCGGACGCTCAGATCTCGATTTTGAACGAAATCGGGACGAAAAAAAAAAACAATATGGCCACGACTTATACAAATTTTACCAGGGATTCGTATTAAGAGACCTCTCGAACAATTAGATATCGATTTTTAACGAAATCAGGACGGAAATTAAGAAAATCAATATGTCCGCCATTTTTTCCAAATTTTACCTCAAATTCGTATTACGAGACCTGTCGGACGCCCACATATCGATTTTGAACGAAATCGTTTTGGAAATGATGAAAATCAATATGGCTGCCACTTTTTCTGAGTTTTACCTCGGATTTGTATTAGGGGACCTCTCGGACGCTCGGATATTGATTTTTAACGAAATCGGTTTGGATATAAAGAAAATCAATATGGCTGCCACTTTTTCCAAATTTTACCTCGGATTCGTATTAAAAATTTTCTCGGACGCTCCAATATCGATTTTGAAGGAAATCGTGATGGAAATGATAAAAATGAATATAACTGCCACTTTTTCTAAATTTTACATCGGATTCGTATTACGAGACCTCTCAGACGCTCAGATATCGATTTTGAACGAAATCGGTTTGGAAATGAAGAAAATCAATATGGCTGCCACGTTTTTCAAATTTTACCTCGGATTCGTATTAAGAGACCTTGTGGACGCTAAGATATCGATTTTTAACGAAATCGGGACGGAAATTAAGAAAATGAATATGGCCGCCACTATTTCCAAATTTTACCTCGCATTCGTATTACGAGACCTGTCGGACGCTCAGATATCGATTTTGTACGAAATCGGGAAGAAAATTAAGAAAATCAATATGGCTGCGACTTTTTCCAAATTTTACCTAGGATTCGAAATAAGAGACATCTCGGACGCTCAGATATCTATTTTGAACGAAATTGGGACGGAAATTAAGAAAATCAATATGGCTGCCAATTATCCCAATTTTACCTCGGAGTCGTATTAGGGGACCTCTCGGACGCTCAGATATCAATTTTGAACGAAATCGCAACGGAAATGAAGAAAATAAATATGGCCGTTACTTTATTCAAAGTTTGCCTCGGATTCCTATTAAGAGTCCTCTCGGACACTCAAATATCGATTTTTATCGAAATCGTATCGGACGGCACTGATTAATAAAACCGCTTACTTACAATACATTGAATCAAAAAAGGTCGTATCTTCATAGGGAATTCACGGCATTTCATGCACCTTAAGATCTTATAAGGAACCTACATGCCAAATTTGGTATCTCTCGAACCAGTAGTGTGGGCTGTGCGTTGATGTCACTCACTCAGTCAGTCAGTTTCTTCTTGCACTTTGGCAAAAACTTTTAAAAGTTTTCATGTCCGCAATATAAAATTTTGAAATCAATGAATTTTCAAAATTAAAGACCCAAAAAATCATAAAAACGACACCCATATTAATATTTAGACATTCCAACCCCCTTGGAACCCAACAGAGGGAATGGTATTTCACGTCCTGCACGTGGGATTTTAAAATCATTGTTGTTTTCGTAATCAGCGACCCGATAAACCATAGAAACAACTCCTGCCCATATCGATTTTCAGAATTTGTCACCACATTTCCATTGATTTCTCATAAAACCTGAAACACATGTTTACTCATTTATCGTTATAAATACTCCTGCGAAGTTTCGAATAAAATAGTCCAACTAATCTTGATTCCCCACACACACTTCGAACCCCCATTTTACCCCCTTAGGGGTTGAATTTTGAAAAATCCTTTCTTAATGCACCTCTAGACCTTATGTGGAACCTATATACTAAATTTAGAATCTCTAGAACCAGGAGTTTGGGCTGTGCGATGATATTTCACTCACTCAGTCAGTCAGTTATTTCTTGCAATTTGGCACAAACTTTCAAAAGTTTTCATGTCCACAACATTAAATTTCAAAATCGATGCCATTTTCGTAATGTACGTCCCAAAAAACCATAAAAACGACACCCATATTAATATTTAGACATTTCATCCCCCTCGCACCCCAACAGAGGGGATGGTATTTCACGTCCTCCACGTGGGATTTTAAAATCATTGTTGTTTTCGTTATCAGCGACCCGATAAACCATAAAAACAATACCCATGTCGATTTTCAGAATTTGTCACCACATTTACCCCTTTTAGGGGTTGATTTCTCAAAAAACCTGCAACACGTGTTTACTCATTTATCGTTAGAAATACTCCTGTGAAGTTTTGAATAAAATAGTCCAACTAATCTTGATTCCCCACACACACTTCGGACCCCCATTTAACCCCTTAGGGGTTGAATTTTGAAAAGTACTTTCTTAATGCACCTCTACACCTTATATGGAACCTACATACTAAATTTAGAATCTCTAGAACCCGCAGTTTGGGCTGTGCGATGATATGCCACTCGCTCAGTCAGTCAGTTATTTCTTGTAATTTGGCACAAACTTTCAAAAGTTTTCATGTCCACTACATTAAATTTAGGGGTTGATTTTTCAGAAAACCTGAAACACGTGTTTACTCATTTATCGTTAGAAATACTTCTGTGAAGTTTCGAATAAAATAGTCCAGCCAATCTTGTTTCCCCATACAAACTTTGGACCCCCCTTTCACCCCCTTAGGGGTTGAATTTTGAAAAATCCTTTCTTAGTGCACCCCAAACCTTATAAGGAATCTACGTGCCAAATTTGGAATCTCTAGGACCAGCGGTTTGGGCTGTGCGTTGATATGTCAGTCAGTCAGTCAGTCAGTCAGTCAGTTTCTTCTTTTATATATTTAGATATATAATTCTGCCCAAACCTCAAAGAGCTCCTGAGGTTACCTACGCTGTTTTGAGAGTGAGGGGTCGGCATAGTCTATAGCTCACAACAAAACGAATCATCAAGTTGATAAAAGGTCAGCAGCGCGCTTACTATTCGTCTGAAGTCGTAAGCGTCCATGTGCTGCGGTGCCTGCATACAATCAGGTAAATTGTTTGCCACCGTTAAAAAAGTTATTATTTCAATTTTGTTACTAATCTCATCTCAATATGAATACATCGCTTTCTCACACACATGCTCAAATGAAAATGTGAATGCATGAACTTACATAAAATTTGATAAGTACGTCAAAAAGCAATAAAGAATTAGTTATAGTAAAGGTTTTATATAAAGTGGTATACATTTAATATCGCTCCAACAAGATGGCGACACGTAACGTTGGTTTATGATTGCAAGTTGTTATTGCAGAAGTCGACGGACGAGGGTCTTTGACTGCCCTGTAATTTCATATAAGAAATAGCTTTAGCCACCACTTACTTTCTGTATGTCACTCGTTGTGAACTATATAAGTTTGATTCTTATCTAACTCGTAAAATAACTCGATCTAATTTCATTAACACAGAACAGAGCCAGTAGATGGGTAGTTACGTAATTATCCTTTATAAATATTTATAAGCAAATATAGGTATATCGTCTTCTAGTACACTTTTTTTCAAAGCTAGTAGATGGGTAATGCGTAACTATTCTTTATAGTTAAATATATTGTCTTCTAGTACATCTTTTTTAGGGTTCCGTAGACAACTAGGAATCCTTACAGTGTATTTAAGTAAGTATTTATCGATATAAGTATGTATATCGTCGCCTAGAACCCATAGTAAAAGCTATGCTTAGTTTGGGACTAGGTCGATTTGTGTAAGATTGTCCCCCAAAAAAAATCGACAATGTCGTATAAAAATTAAAAAAAAAAATTGTTTATATGGTTACCTCCCCTACACATAAAGTGGGGTTGTTTTTTTTTTGCTTCAACCCAATGTTGTGGGGTGTTCTTAGATAGGTCTTTTAAAATAAATAGAGCTGGGTCTTTATCAAACATATTTTGTTAAAGTGAATATGCTCGGAAATATTCACTCCAAACGAAAAAACAGTGTCCTCTAACTTTTGAAATATGAGTCCACAAAATATGAAAAAAAAATCATAAAAGTAAAGTTCAAAGGATGATTCACAGTAGGCCGTTCCGTGTCCGGGCCGGCCCGTTTTCTGCTAGAGAAATACGCCGGCCGTTGCGTTTGCTGTCATAGAAAACGGGCCGGCCCGGACACGGAACGATCTATTGTGAATTATCCTTAATAAAGACTTTCAACGAAAACTATAGCAGACGTGATCAGTTAAGTCGATTTTGAGTTATCGTAAAAAGTCTTCCCTTCTTAGTAAGAGACGTATGAAACGATGCTAAAGTATTCCCTTTTGCTTGTTTTGGGCAACTACGGAATCCTACACTGAGCATGGCCCGAAGTACTCTTGGCCGATTTTTATCACTCGTGCCCCGTCTTCTAGTAGACCTAACACAAGCCTTATTTAGCTTACCTATTCTTTGGGACTAGTTAGATTTGTGTAAAAAAATTCCGCTAAAATTTATTTATCATATTTTATTTTCCATATTATTTTTAAAATGAGTGTAAGCCTTTCAAAAAGGACACTTACATCTTTTTAAATATTTTCAGTACAATACGTAACGCAATTGACCTACTGAAAATGCACGTACAAGCTCATATTTACGTTTGTGCAGTAAAATATATGTAGTTTTCTACCATGTCCATAACCCAATAACTAATACTATTTTCTATAAAACTTCAATCCATAATCGTCAATCTTTGGAATACAAGGCGGCAATAAAGCGAACGAAGGACCATTGTCTGACCATTTGTGCGGCTGTTAAAACTGACATAATACCTTTTGATGTCATCATTAAACTTGTTTATAGTTATGGTAGTAGATCTCTGTAATTCTTCGAAGAAAAATACATCTTTGTCTTCCAAATAAAACATCAAAAATAGCGCTTCATTCATTAATTTTTATACTATACTCAGATCAAAGAGCCGGGTCATACTGCTCCGTCGCGTTCCATTGCGTCGCATCGTCGCAAGGGATCTACTTATAATGTAGCATATCTAAAAAAATATATGTAAAGCAAAGTCGCGACGTCGCAACGCTGACGCTGACACACAACGCTAATTGAACATCTGACTAATAGGATGGAATTATTCTACAGTTTTCATTAGGGTACATGGGGGTCACGTTTCTCTGACGCTGACTGTACTTTTATATACCAAACATTATAGAAGCATATAAAATAAGAACTTGTTTTTTTTTATTTAATTTTGGAACGTTGTGTTCTTTATTTATCTATCTATCTATACATATAATATAGCTGAAGAGGGTCGAAAGTCTGTACATGGAAGATATTCGAAAAAAAGTGGGCTGGGGATACTTATAATCGGTAAAAGAACACGTTCCAACAGTTTTTCGAATTTTTGTCTGTTTGTATGTTTATCTGTTTTTCTGTTTATATGAACGCGCATCACGTGAATACGGCTGAACGGATTTTGATGAAAACTTTACTAATCTGTCAAGTAAATACCCGGTCAGGTTTAAGGCTATAAAAATTGTGCAAATTTGGGTTAAAAGGGGGTAAAAAGAGGGGTTAAATTTTGTATGGGCACTCCTACAATCCATTATTTACAAGTATGAAAATTGGTAAGCATATACTTGATGACAAAGAAAAAACATCCTCATTCAAAATTTGTGAAATCTTAAGATAGAAACTGAAAAAAAAGTAAACGCAAGCGCTGCGCCGCGGCGCTGGGCAGTGTGCGCGCCAACCACCACGGTCTCTTCAAAACATGCAATTACAATGTTACTTTTGCCGTTCACTTCATGTCCACTCACTTTATACCATAATCCCACTACTTAATATTATAAATGCGAAAGTTTAGATATTTGGATGTTTGTCACTGAATCACGCAAAAACGGCTGAACAGATTAAGATGATTTGTATGCTAATAGTGCATAATCTGGATTCACTTATATATATATCATAAGTGTACTTTTTGTCCCGATGATCTTCCATCAAAGGGATATTAAATCGGGGATGCCAGTAAGGTCCATGAAACGGGGTGGTTAAACCGCATACGCCATTCAACGATTTCAGTTTCAGCCAATTGGGAGTATAACAGCGTGTCAAGAAATTTAACTTAAAGCATAGCAGAATTGTAAACAAGTTGACGATTCATTATGTCAAAACCGAAGCATCATAATTCCTTCTGATTGTTAACGCTATTTTTAAGCACAACCTTTTCGCTATTAGTTCTACTTTGCGTGTACATCAAAATGCATTTGCGATACTTTGGCATTGTTTTTATTCATATGCTTAAATACAAAAACAGCTGTTTCAATGCACACTTTGTATTGTCGGTGTACCATTTAATTTTGTCGTGCGTTATTTTTTACGTAATTGTTGACCCTTCACACCATAAAAACTGTTTGATATAAGAGATCACTTGAGCTGGGCAACCCAATCGTCAGCATAGACAGTTGGAGCATCTTAGATGTACACTTAAAAGAGGGTCGAAACATGGAGGGTACATGGAAGATATTCGAAAAAGAGTTGGCTGGGGATACTTAGAATCGATAACAGAAAACGTTTCAACAGTTTTAAGAATTTGTGTCTGTTTGTCTGTCTGTTTATATGTGTAGGCATCACGTGAAAACGAACGAATGGAGTATAATTTACCCTCATTAATATGGCAACTGGATCTTCGGCGACGACATAGCTCGGCCTTCGGCCTCGCATGGCTGGCCACTCTCCTTCGGCTTTTCAGTCATCAACCTTACATGAAGAATCTACTCTATTGGGAGGCTCGGCCTTCAGCCTCGCGTGTCTCGCCTCTCTGCTTCAGGCCTTCGGCCCTCAGCCTTACATGAGAAGCCCGCTCTGTGTTATTATTCTCGCATGCCTTGCCGCTCTGCTTCCGGTCTTCGGTCATCATACTTACATGAAGAAGTCGCTCTGTTGGGATAACGTTTTACGGCAGAACTGCGTAGCGAGATTTTTACCGTTGTACAATGTACATATAATGTTTTTGACGAGATTCATTCGTCTAGAATCGGTACATTTGTTATTCCGAAATAAGCACTTAATCATTCGTTTTGACAATAGGTTTTCTAGGGAATGTCATATTGACGGTAATCATTTCTTAAGGGGGTGTAAAGAAGGGTGAAAGATTGTATCATCATCATCATCTGAGGCGTTATAGCCGCGGGTGGGCCCTAGGCTAGCCTGGTCAAGCGAATATCTCCAGTTCGATCTATTCGTGGCTTTCCTTCTCCAACATGTCACCCCTAAGTTCCTGGTGTCCACCTGAGCTTGAGAAAGATTGTATGGGAAAATAAATCATTCTAAGGCGAGAACGAATTATATGCAGACGAAGTCGCGGGCAAAAGCTAGTAAGTAAATATTAACAGAATCTACGGAACATGGCACCCATTTAGATCAACTGCCCTACTTTGCGCGTAGCCCGATATGCACTTGGCCACTTTTTAGGGTTCCGTCGCAAAAAATGGCGAAAGCAAAACCCTCATATATTCGTCATGTCTGTCTATCCGTCCGTATGTCGCAGTCGAGTTACTCGAAGACTATAAGCACTACAATTATGCAATTTGATAGGAAGGGTATTCTGTGAACCGCTACAAAAAAATGATGTTAAATTATGAAAAAATATTAATTTAAGGAGGGCAATGTATCGCTTATCGGTGTTTTACCTTAGCACTGACTCCAAAAAGACCAGTAGATTCCTAGCATAGTGCAGTAAAGGTTTCGATTTAATAAGAGAAAAGTTACACATTTATGTCCTTTGAGTTAAATACTTTCTGGTATTTTAGGTAGAGAGATTTGTTTGATGTCTTTCTTCGAAGTAGGTTATTTTTTACTTATGGTATTGTACTGTATGAAAGGTTTGTGTAGGTACATAGGTACATACCATAGAAAAAAATGTACTTTGATTAAATTAACCCGTAAATTTAATTTTCTGTCACCGACTTAATTATCCTGCATAATGCTTTTCATATACAATGCGGGCTACAATAATAATATCACAAACATATTATACTTTTGGGATTCGCTAAAGTGTAGTAGAGTAGGTACCTACACTCAGCAAAACGTGACCCCCCAATAGAAGTTTGTATGCACGGTGGTTTCTCTGCAGCTGACTGTTCAATGTACACAACCAAACCTACACTGTATAGTTGCATACAATACCTATGTAGAGACTAAAATACTTCGTGACACAGGTGGTCACCGTGGTCAGATTGTGATCTTTATTGGTCTAGACGGGTTTAATATTTTTCCAGACTGCAGCAAGGAAGGCCTTACAAAAAAATGTATATATATTCAAAATAGTTACTTTTTGGTGATTCAATTCAAGACAAGTCATTTTTTACCAAAATGCAGTCTAATATGAACCTAAAATTGGAGACAATTGAAACAAACACTTTTTTATTTTAAAGATTATTTTCGCAGTTCTTAATCTGATATCGATATCAGTATGGGATTCTTAGAAAGGAGTGTATACATTCATAAAGGTTCGGCAACGCGCATGTGATGCCCCTGAAGTTGCACCTGCAGGCGTCCATAGGCTGCGGTGACCGCTTACCATCAAACGGGCCGTACGCTCGTTTGCCATCGACGTGGTATTAAAAAAAATCGTAAATCATTTTAAATACATATAGCGTTAGACCCGTGCCTACAAATTCTTTTCACCGAGCGAGCGTGAAGCGTGGCGATTATGGCATTATATACCCCCTTTGAATTTTGAGGGAGGCCTGTGCCCAGCAGGATATGGTGGTGGTGGTGGAGCGCGAAGCGTCTTTGTTTCAGCTGGGGCGTAAATTCGTTGCTATGCGTTCGTTGTCTGTCCAAATGTGCGGTTGTTTTCCTCTAGAGGTCATATTTCTTGTGAACATGCTCGGTAATGAAATATATTTTAGTTGAAGATTGAGTTTGTAGATTTCTTTTAAACGGCAAAGGTTTTGGAAACGTAAAAAAATATCACTCGCGAGGCGTACGCAGCCTGATTGCGTAACTTATTGTTCTAACGTTAGGCATATTTTAATGTCATTTTTTGACCCGACGGCAGCTTGTCAAAAATTCGCACCGCGTAACTCCGTCCGTACGGTTTGAGATGAGTACCGTTCACAAGGTGAATGAGACTCGCCGTTTCGTTATTGCAAAGGTGATAAAATGAACGAATGGTTTATTCTTACAATGTGTTGCACAAATTTGCTATAGTAATACATCAAATCAAAGCATTTTGTTTTCATTTCTGGGAAAAATGATGTTGATAAATAAACACACGCTAGTATGTTTAAAGAAATAAATTAACCATGCAACCAAAAATCACAAAACGTACTATTAAAAGCAGCATATGAATCAAAGACAAATGTACATTTTGGTGAAAGTAATTTATAGTTTTTCTTATAATTTTAAATTATATTCATTTAGTGATAGTATATAAATAATATAAAAATAAATTTACCAGTTATATTGCATCAATAATAATATATCATTTAATGATTAAATGCCATCTAGTATGGAATAGCAGAACTTTATGAAAATTAATGCGCTTGAATCTCATAATATCAACATCTAGTATGCAGTAGGAAAACTTTTTGACAAAAAAAAATGTTGGCTCTACACTGAAGGCTAAACCCTCGCAGAATTACAATTTGAGAACTGTTATTTTAAAATACAGCGTATGATTGCATATTGTAAATTTATGCTGAAATTGTACATTCATCAATATATTATGATTGAACTGTTCTTATATCAGCGTATAACCTGGCAAGTCTTTCATGTCAGCCCAAAAAGGGGAGAAATTAATTAATTGTAGGTATGGTAATCCTTGTTTTACCGTTCTTGTTTCCGTTTATTCCAGAAGTCTCGTGGAAGAAGTACCGTGGTGGAACTAGTGAGACTTATTGCAAACAGTTCCGTTCCGAATGTTTGGTTCTGACGCTGTATGGTCGCAGTTCTACTAACATTCCTCCTAGATTCGCTTGATTTCGTACTAGCTACTACTTTGTATCGTTGACGGAACTATTGGGAAAATAAGTCTCACCACGGAACTTCTTCGACGGGAGTTAGTATAGCTCACCTCTCTGCACTACAAACTGAGAAAATCTTTGATGACGGCAAAGCCAAAATAAAAGGATTAGATATAAGTTTAGCAGTCTGGCAAAAGTCTTGAAATTAAAAAGTGGCAATACTGTAGTGTCTTCCCTTTCAGATCAATCTAAGAAAAAAGGGACGATACTACAGTGTTGCCACTTTTTAATATCAAAACTTTCAAGCATCTAGTTATAACTCATACTCGTTAGTTGCATTTTTGGTTTAAAACGATATTTTTGGCATTTTTTTCAGAATCAGAATCAAAGTACATATAGGGGGGTTTTTCAGAATCAGAATCAAAGTACATATAGGATACATTTGCGAAAAAAAAAAACTTTTTTTTTCTATTAAAACCGTTTGGAAATAATTGCAGTAGGTATCTCCACCGCACTCCAGGAACGCTGCTGCCCATCCCCCGGTGGTCTTGGTCGTAGTTTTAGGACATACCCGGGTCCTACTGCGATCGCCAACCCGCATGCCAAGCGTGGCGATTATGCCATTTACCCCCCATGGAATTGTGGGAGGCCTATGTCCAGCAGTGGACGTCCTTCGGCTGATATGGTGGTGGGTGATGATGGTGGTAATAATTGCTGGGGAGCTCAATAGTGTACCGTTTTATTTTTTGTTCCTATTACAGGCTACACCTTGTATATGGACACTGTGAACTGGATAGTTGTCCGAACTATTATTCTTACAGCGGCTTATAGGAATTACCACTATTATCTCGGCTTGGAAGAGAAAATAATATAAAAATGTCCTAAACTTTCCCCCAAAAAAATAAAACAAGCATCTTATTTTTAAAAAAAATTAATCAAAAAATATCCACACAGTTTTGAATGTTCTCTATAGTTCAGTCAGATCAGATATTATTATACGTACAACTGTATCTATATTATTGGCAAGGATCTGACAAACTTCCGAAGAATCGAAGTTCAAATTGTGTGTAACCGTGCCCAGTTATTGTTTGCTGGCTCTTCTTCATTGGTCTGTAAAATCATTTTCGGCGCGATCATGGTTTGCGTTCATACATTTTCATCATCTGAAAATGGATGTAGAAGTGATAGCAGCTGCTGCTTTGTAGCGCAGTAGATATGAACTATTTTGGTGCTGCTCACCGCGGCGTTGGGCGTAAATGGATTTCGAATATTTGCTATGCATATTGCAATGTATCCATATAAAACGGCGCCGCTCAAACGCATGTAGTTGTAGCAAAGTTAGTCTAAATACAGATATGTTGCGTGCCATGCGTAAGCTCGGAGTAGAAAAACATGCTACCTTAAAATAAATCCCATCAAAACATAAATGTGAAAATGGCAGCCAAGTTCAATATGCGATGCGTGGTTGTCGTCTTCATTGGTAAAAACATTGATATCTAAATGAATGATAGAATAAATTAATGAGGCATTTATTCGAAACACAGACACAACAACATTAACATATACTACAAAATATGGCAACAAAGGTTACAATGCTGCAAGTGTTTCAGAATAGGATAACACGCAGCACAAAGTGTTACGACACTGATTTTTAACGTACACGAAAATACAAACACAAAACATAAATGGGTGCCAAGTTCCGTAGATTATCTGAAAAGGTGCCAAGTCTGGCACTAAATTGTTTACCGTAGAGCTAATTTACTGCGGCGTAATGCATTTTGAGCTTTAACTTGCCAGTTTTCTTAAATATCCAACAGCTTTCATGGCATTATAATATACAGCATAGAAAACTGCCGCCGCTTCAGCGCGTGGAGTAGTCGCAAACGCGTAGTTAGCGCTCTACAGATATGTTGCGTGCCACGCGTACGCTCGGAGTAGAACCACAAGCTACCTTAAAATAAATAAAAAGATAATGCGTTTATTTCAGACCTAATCGATCCATAGTGGGTTCGTTAACAATATTATCTTATTTACTATGTTAATTTATATTTAAATTTTAATTATAATGGACAGCAACATAAGTCTATCGACACTAACAATTATATTGCTCTCCCTATTGTAACCTCTATCCAGTATTTAGCGAATGGACAGTCAAGTCGCTCTGCCAACTCCCTTATGAGGCTTTTGCTGCTACAGCGTACTCTCCGTAATAATGAGGCTATTCTCTTCCTCCCTATCGCGTAGAAGTCGTTTGTTTGCGCCTCCGCGACCATATCCGATGCGCTACAGTGCTTCGGCAACCTCAAAAGCATCCTCATAGTGTTATTATACTGGACACGAAATTGTATGATAAGCCTTGTGTGTAAAACTACGTTTATCCCACTAGTTCCATTAAGTTGTCCCATCATGGGACAACTGAGACGATTACATCCCAGCAGTCCCACGGGACAAGTGGAACTAATATTTTTATCATATTGTTGTCCCATCAGATAGGTAGGTTAGGTTCGTTAGGTATTATCAGATGCCCGAAGGGCAAACTGCGCAGAAGTAGGAGCTCCGCGGGGCTGCGTCAATTTTAAGGCAGAGTGGAGTTAGTCATTTCAATACTTCGACTAAATTCTATTTCGACATTTTTATTCCTCCGAGCGCTCGTGGCCCAGCGGCGCCCGCGAACCGCGTGCGGTATGCGAGGTTTAAGCAATGTGGGCGCAGGTCAGTTCTTGGATGGGTGACCGCTTTGAGAGGTTACTAACTGAGCGTTCCCGTGCTTTTGAAGGCACGTTAAGCCGTTGATCCCGGCTGTTGTCTATGACAGCAGTCGTTAAGCCAAGTTAGAGGCCGTCGGGCGGCTTGAGAACTTCTAACAGTCAATTTTCCCACTCACTTGACATAGGGAAGTCGAAGTTGCACCACGTCCGTAGGGAGTACCCACCGTTACCCTACACGTGACCCCTGGGTGATGCTAAAAGTGCAACAAAAACTGGCAACCGTACTTATCTTCTCGAAGATGTCACGGTTCAAAAATAAATGCCATACGATTATTACCCTTGTTCTTCGTACATAACTGAGTTACATTAATAGCTATGTATAAAGAAAAAAAAATCTTCGTACAAAGCCGGGTAATGTACCAAGAAACCTTCGTTCCTTGCACATTACCACTCACATTGACAGTTATGTACAAAGAAGTAAATATTCTTCCTACATGACCCGGTTTTGTACAAAGAAATTGCTGTTCCTACTATAAAACTAAGGAGGTTCTCCGAGTTAGCAATAAATAAAAACCTGCTGAGCCACAGCTGCGGGTCAGGAGAGGAGCATCTACTCTCTTAACTAAACGCTCAGCTTTCAATACGAGACTATGAACGTACGTACATTGACTAAGCTCGTAGACTAATAAACTATGTAATAGTATACTTACTCGTACATTTAGTGTCGAGTATTTAAAAAACCGGCCAAGTGCGAGTGGACTCGCGCACGAAGGGTTCCGTACCGACACCTCCTTATCTACATTTAAAACCACTATACAATACATTTAATCACAAAAGGTCGTATCTTTATAGGAAATTTACGACACTTACGCTCTTTTGTTTTTGCAAGACAGTTTTTCAGTAATAACTCAAAAACCGTTACACCTATCTTGTTAAAACAAAAATTATCAAAAGGATTTATTAATGTACATCAACATGATTTTTTTCAGAATTTTGAACTTCATAGATTGGAAATTAGAGGGGGGGGGCACACTTTTTACGACTTCGACAGCTAATTATCTCACCAACCGTTGACTTAAATGAAAAAAAGAAGAAACCTCTATGTCATTTTTAAAGGCCTATCCATAGATACCCAACACGCCTAAAAACATTGAAAAAAAAAATTGACCCCCTGTTACATGGGGCACACATTTTAATATATTTTTTTTGTAATTTCACATTTTATTTCTATATCGGTTTATAACATACACCTTCACACCAATTTTATAATTTTAGTAGTCATATTCTCCGAGTAAATCGGCTGTGACATACGGACGGACAGACAGACAGACATGACGAATCCATAAGGGTTCCGTTTTTTGCCATTTGGCTACGGAACCCTAAAAATAAAATGACTTTCAAACTGTCATTGCGATAAATGAAATTTATTTGGAACTGCTCGATTACTACAGACCAAGAGAATACAAAAAAAAAACAGCAAAATGCCGGATGTCTGCGTTGTTTGTACACATGTTGTACACAAGTAAAAGATGATCCCACATTAATAAGTTAGACACACTGCTCGGAGAACCTCCTTGGTTTTGTAGTAGGAACAGCAATTTCTTTGTACAAAACCGGGTCATGTAGGAAGAATATTTACTTCTTTGTACATAACTGTCAATGTGAGCAAGTGTGAGTGAGTGTGATGTGCAAGGAACGAAGGTTTCTTGGTACATTACTCGGTTTTGTACGAAGAATATTTTTTCTTTATACATAGCTAGTAATGTAACTCAGTAATGTACGAAGAACAAGGGGATTATTATTATTATTATTCCTCGACCCTATAATACTTTGTCATTTTTCCATATCAAAGCGTATTTAGACATTTTTATACCTAGTCATTTTTTCAGATAGACCTAAGTCGCCAAAAGGATTTTAATTTCGTAATATTTCTGTTACTACGGATAACGGCTACCAACTTTGTGAACAACACTGTGTGATTTCGGAAATAGGACTTATGAAATAAAAATATTAGTTCCACGTGTCCCATGGGATTACTGGGGCGGAATCGTCTCACTTGTCCCATGATGGAATAACTCAATGGGACTAGTGGATAGACGGGTAAAACTTACCCACAGACAGCACGCACCGACTGCACCTTAATATTGGGTGGTGAATTGGCGTGAAGAAGGGGTTATTTATATTGGTAGCATTATGTATGTCGTACGTTTGGAGTAAAGCAGATCCCATCAAAAACATTAATGTGAAAATAGGAGCCAAGTTCAATATTAAAAATATGCGATGCTTGGTTGTCGTCTTCACAGACAAAAGAATTGAGATCTAAATGGGTGCCAAGTTCCGTAGATTCTCTGAAATGGTGCCAAGTCCGGCACTACATTGCAGTGCCAAGTTAAGGCTCAAAATGCATTAAGCCGCAGTAAATTAGTTTTACTGTAAACAATGTAGTGCCGGACTTGGCACCATTTCAGAGAATCTACGGAACTTGGAACCCATTTAGATCTCAATTATTTTGTCGGTGAAGACGACAACCAAAGAATGGGAGCCAAGTTCAATATTAAGATCGCATATTCTTAATATTGAATTTGGCTCCCATTTTCACATTTATGTTTTTGATGGGATATGGTTACTTTTTATCAATCTTCGCCAAATGGTGCTTTTTAAGAGCAAATGCACGAGTTACTATACAAAATACCCAAATCGTTATAGGTGCACCTCAAATATTTGAAGAGTTCCCTCGATTTCTCCAGGACCCTTTGATCAGATTCTTACTTGATAACTACGGGACCACCCCTAAAGTATACCGTTTTAAACAAAAAAATAATTTTCTAAATCGGTTAATAAATGACGGAGTTCTGAGGTAAGTAGCATAAATAATAATAATATTAAAACTAATAAAAAAGTCACTGTTTTCTGATTTTTTCTGGTGTACAAATACAATTACCAAGTTGTATGCCAAATTTCAGCTTCCTAGGTTACCTGGAAGTGAGTTAGGTTTTTGATTACTAGTCAGTCAGTCAGTCAGTCAGTGGTAAAAATGCCGGTTTTTGAATTAAAAATCTCTATAACCATTAGACCTATATTTATGAAATTTAAGGTTCTAGTTGTATTAAAAGATCTTAATACATGTACCAAATTTCATTCTTTTATGTTAGATAGATTTGGAGTTATTGGGGGGTCAAAAGTGGCTCCAAACGGTTCGTGTAAAATAACACACGGCTGCTATCCGCCAGTTCCTGGGGTGAATACACGGCTGCTGTCCGCCAGTTCCTGGGATGAACTTGGCTTGACACGCTGCCGCGTGTCTAGATGGAGATGACATATAGACAATCTTTCATTCTTTTCAAAATTCCACTACTTACTACAAATGCAGGATGGCTGAGTAGGTGACCACTGGCTGCTTATCACGTACGTGGTTAACCCTTGCATATTTGAATGAAGTGATCACTCAGACGCCAAGGTATCAAAAATTGATGTATTGTTTAAACCAATATAATTTTTAAGAAAAAAATACCGACTTCAATGGGGGAGGCCGGTGAGAGATTATTATACTTAGATGGTGCACTGTTAGATTCCATATAATAAAATAAAAATGGCTATAAGTATGTTTATAATGGTAGAAGACTAAGTACCCTCAATTCCTCATGGAATCCTCCATCAGAACTCAAGCTTGACAAAAATGTGTCTTGAAAACCTAGCTTGCTAGACAAAGAAAACGAAGAGAACAAATCGCCAAACGTGAACTACGCGTCGTTGGAGAGCTCCGTTCTGATCATCATCAGCAGTTCCACTTCATCAAATGTCACTTTTTTGAATGAAAATGCTTGATTAGTTCATGAAAATACTAAAATCATTATTTTCTGCCTTTCACGTTTGAGGAGTTCTCTCAATTCCTAATGGATCCCATCATCAGAACTCGAGCATGAAAAAAATTAATCGTGAAAATAGAACTTGCTTAACAAACACAGCTAGACGAACAAATCGCCAAACGTGAACTTTTCATCGTTGAAGAGTTCTGTTCTGATCATCATCAGCAGTTCCACTTCATCAAATTTCCCATTTTTGTATGATAATGCTCGATTTGTGGATAAAAACACTAAAATCACTATATGTTTGCCTTTAAGATTTGAGGAGTTCCCTGAATTCCTCATGGTCCCATCATCAGAAATCGAGCGTGACAAAAATAATCGTGAAACTAGAACTTGCTTAACAAACACAGCTAGGAGGACATATCGCCAAACGTGAACTTTTCGTCGTTGAAGAGTTCTGTTCTGATCATCATCAGCAGTTCCACTTCATCAAATGTCACATTTTTGTATGATAATTCTCGATTTGCTGATAAAAAACACAAAAATTACAATATGTTTACCTTTAAGATATGAGGAGATCCCTCAATTCCTCTCGGATCCCATCATCAGAACTTTTTTGACAAAAACTGGACCAACTTGGATATATATACTTACAATCAAAAAAAGAATTTTTAAAATCGGTAAAGAAATGACGGATTTATGAAGTAACAAACATTAAAAAAAAACATACAACCGAATTGATAACCTCCTCTTCTGAAATCTTGAAGTCGGTTAAAATCAAATCAAAACATTCATAATTGATTTTTTTCATGATAAAAGTACACCTTCACTCCGACCTTTTTAGTGCTTTGGCGTGGTGGGCACGACAACATACGACCACTTTACCCTACCCTAATTCAGCTAGTGCTGGATTTCAGTGGTCGGTGAGTCGTGTTTATTGTAAATAGACAATAGTACATTACTATAAGGGCGGGAAACGAAGAATTGCAGGCCAAGTAGATATAGACGGCCGAGCGTAGCGAGGATAGGGATACGCGGCCTGCAGCCCAACGTTTCTCGCCGAGATTTGTATAGTGCTTTTCTCAAACATATGCATGAAATAAAAAAATACACCACTCAAAAACCAAGTTTTACAAATGCCATTTTTGACATTAAAATAAAAAAAAATATACTTCCTGTACTAGGCCTTCAATTTTGTATGAAATTCCTTTACAGTTCCCCCGAGTTGTTTCGCCTGCAACATGATACATTAATTTTCATTGCATGTTTGAGAAAAATAATAAATAATATTGGTTAACGTACGCAATTTTATTTTAAACATTATTTTTTAAATACAGTTCGTGTCATCCAGCGGCTTCCCGCGAGTGATCCTATAAGCATGCCGAAGTGCCATTTTTTTCCTTTTGAGGTACGGAGCCCTACAAACTACGAGTTGACGAAAATTATCAAATCAAACTAAAAAAGTTCGAAAGTTCTGTTTCCAATTTCCTTGTCTATTCTTCATTTATTCAGATCAGCGCTGGTAATCGCGCCCAGCACAACGCTGAGATGGAACCATTTCGTGCAATACCATTATTACTATTTTTACTGTTTCTCTTTTGCTGTGTTGTATGGTCACGAATAGGAAATATACCTATATGTTTTCTATTCTATTTATGCTCTCATTGTGAACATTTTTTTAAACAATCGTAATTCTGCCCAATTATTTTCACTACATCGCGTCATTCACTCAGCACGTATTATACTTCTTGGAGAGGTAGAACACAGCAAATTGTAGTTTTACTCATATTTGGAGCAACGCAACTGAGGATAACAGAACTTATTCAACTCTGTAAGTACGTGGTGTTATATTCCTGAAGATACCCTCAAAGCATAAAGACACCAGAGCTCCCGAGTATGCGCGCTGCGATGAGTTGAGAGACACCTACGGGTACCATTGGCAAAGTTAACGTGGTTAGTAATAAAACTAATAACTATTATTAGTCCAGTCAGCGTTATTTATATAACGCTCCAGCACCCTCCTGCTAAATGGCGAAGATAACCGCGTGTTAGTGAAAAGAGGATTCTCAAATCCACCATTTCGCGCCATTGAGAGGAATCTAATGACGTATCATTCATCAAAATCGGTTAAGCTGTTAAGTAGTTACGAGTGGACATAGGAACAGACATACATACATACAGACCAAACATATAACCCGTAAAAAGTGGTCGTGGGTTCCAATCCCGACTCGTACCAGCGGGATATCATTTGATACCGTTAGCTTTTTAGTGAAGGAAAACATCTTGGGGAAAACTACATACATCTGCCAATAAATTAAACGTATTGTCCGTCCGCCTGCCAGCTACGGTGTCTGCTTACCATCAGGTAGGCTGTAAATGTTCCGTAGTTGCTCAATGAACTTACTCTAAAAAAAACCATAAGCAAAAGAGAATACTTTCGCAGCATTTCATACGTCTTTTACTACGAAGGGAAGACTTTTTACGATAACTCAAAAACAGCTTCACTGATCATGGCCGCTACAGTTTTCGTTGAAATTCTTTATTAAGCTTTTTTTCGTGTTTTTTTTTTAATATTTTTAGACCCATAGTTCAAAAGTTAGAGGGACACATTTTTTTTTGTATTTTTGAGTGAATATTTCCGAAAATATTAAATTTATCAAAATTGTTTGATAAAGACTTCTATTCATTTTGAAAACCTTACCAACAGCACTCCACACAATACAAGGGTTACAGCAAAAATTATTGATTTATATATCCATACCAAATTGCAGCTTTCTAGCACTAACAGTCCCAGAGCAAAGCCTGGGACAGACAGAGGGACAGACCGACAGACAGACATGGCGAAACTATAAGGGTTCCTAGTTGACTACGGAACCCTAAAAACGTAATGTTTAAGTTCGCGTTTCAGCACGAAAAAAAGAAACTACTTAAATAAAAATCTTAAGCAATTCAATAAATATAAGGGTACTTAACTAAGTGCGCCGTTTTCAATTGAAACTCCGTCAAAAGATAGTGTACTCGTAGAACGTGCCTCCGTCAAAAATATTGTAGTAGCACGTGATTAGCACTTAAACAATGTAGCCAAAGCTGTGGGGCAGAAAATAATTTTATGTAGAAATCCTTATAGCTCACCACTATAGTGGCATGATTATTATTGCGCCCAGTACACGGTAGCTCTGCTACCTGCGTTGGTCATCAGACATGGAAGGTTTGATATTGGAAGATTAGCTAGGCCGTCGGGATGACTGTAGACTACCAAAACCCGTTCATCAGCCAGCAAACGGATTCGAGGTGAGCACTATCTTCTTTCGTTACAAGGGTGTGTTTTACCGCGTGCGTCACCTAACTGCCTGCAAAATGGTACCAACGCATAAGTGGGAGGGCCTAATTGGGCTCAAAATGGCGTTGTGGTATTAAAATGAGCTTCAAGCTTTCAAAGATGCTCGTCTCATCAAGTTTGATATGCGACGTTAGGTATATACAAAATCGCCCTAAGCCTTCATACAACTAATACATTTAACAGCTGAGTATTCCGAGTAAGTTCAGCTGCGCACGTCTGCAACTAACTTGGATGGCCGTCGCCGATCACGGCGGGAAAGATCAGAAGCACAACATGAAAGCCAATATGAGTACAACTTGAAATTATAAAAACATTACACACCTTGTTTGCATATTTGTGTATATAAATCCTTTATACCATACCAAAATACCTTCCTTGTCAATGTTTTACTCGTCTCATATTCTTGCGATTATAATTTCCCAATAACAATTACTTTTAATTCTTTGACAACACGACATTAATTTCAAAATGACACCTACATGTGGCCTACATTTTGATTGTTATCACGTGTCAGAATTTTATGTTTCAAGGAGGTTTTAAGTCATCAGCCTCTTTGTGCTAGAGAAAGACTGCCTGATTTTAGCTGACTGTTGTTAATAAATTGGAATCAAGAGTGATAATGTACACAGTTGTTTACAGCAATAGACATCTAGTGTCAAGTAGAATAAGTTATTACAATTAACGTATTATTACAAGTACCTTGTCACTTTCACTACATTGATGCAGTATTGTTACGTTAGTGCGATAAAGTACTAAAATGATCATCTACGTTTGCTGTTGACTTTAGTCCTTTTATTTTATATCGGCACCTTTGGCACGAGACAAAGAAATATGGTAAATAAGTAAAATCAAAATGTACTTACTTTACATGTAGGTAAAGAGAATTACTTCTCTTGTTAGAAACCCCTTATTGGATTCGCATCAACCCAGTGGGATATTTACTTTAAAACGTTCAATAATAATATTTTCGTATCACAACACGCTAAACCACACATGAGAAAATCGGTAGATATGTGTACCCTTGAAAACATAAGACCACAATGCTGTCCTTATTCCCTCAGCTGCCATTTGTTGTATTTAGACCAACCTGGGTCGACACATTCTATATAATGTACCTATGAAAGTTAACTATGGTTTTCATCATAAATGGATTACATTACTACACCCCACCAATATAATTCTAGGTATAAAATCTTGATTCATGTATGATTCATTAAACTCAACTACATGATCGTTACTGACGAGCAGCATGGTTGCACCTTTTTGTTCTTACTAAGATTTTTCAAAGCTTAAACGTAGGTATAATATAGTAAAGTTATGCTTGTA
The DNA here is from genome assembly GCA_905163555.1 of Notocelia uddmanniana. Lineage (NCBI taxonomy): Eukaryota > Metazoa > Arthropoda > Insecta > Lepidoptera > Tortricidae > Notocelia > Notocelia uddmanniana. The sequence goes on along the minus strand of LR991054.1, from coordinate 18,243,712 downwards.
GCGTAGAGTCCGCTTTGGGCGCGATATACAGTTAGTAGCATAAGTGAGTCAATATTCGCATGTTAGTAGGATTCGATTTAATAGATGTCAAACTATATAAAAATATAAATGTTTTATATACAATATTACTCCTAGAAATGAGCAACAAAACTGCTGTACAAATGTATTACTTACGATTTATAGTTATTTACCTACTGAAACCTAAAAACTGGAAATTTTAACCTAATTTATTTTCCTAATAATTTGTTTTTTTTTAAGACAACCCAAAAAACTGAAACCACCTAAAATAGGCAATTTCAGTCTCTTAAAAGTGATTCGGAAAGTATGTTGATGAGATATATTTTAGGAGGTAATTATTGTCTACAAAGAGTTCGGTGCGAAAGTGAGTCAATGTAAATAAGTATGAAAACTGAATGGTGGACACCTTATTCAACCGAGTCTAACCCTACAATAACTACAAAAGTACGTGTCTGATTCAAGCAGTTGCGTGCTCATTTTAAGGAAGCTAGAATTAACTGTTATTGTCTATAACATAAATAATATGGGGTCGTCATACAAAAATAAAAAAATTGTTAAACAAAAACATATAATTGACACGTTTCTTGAGGACTAAACTTTTTTTTTCTCCTCTTATGTCGTTGATCAAAGGTGTAACAGTTTTGTTATTGATTCTTGCCGAACACAGCTGACTGAATTAATGTTAATTTATTGGCAATTTCCTAAGATACAGCCGATAGATCAGACAAACTTCCATAGAAAATGGTTGGTGCAAATTTGATTCAATGCTAATGTCACCCTTGAGACAAAATGCAATATCTTGATCTAAAATTACATAACGGCAGATTATCCCTACAATGCATGCTAACGAATAATGTTTCAATGGAAACATTATTCTTAACCCTTTTTGTTTTAATTGACGATACTTATCAAAGTAGTGGACATTGGTTCAGTTGTGCTACTAACTGTATATGCGCATTGACAGTCTTCGTATCTATATCTTCATGGTTCATAAATCTGCCCGTACTTTGCTACTGTTTTATTATATTCAAAGAGATAAAATAAAAGTATAGTATAATTAATAATTTGATTTTTTGTAATTTTACGTCTTAAACCGGTCGATACTGCATATTGATATTGATATTGATTGATATTTATTTATTTCATATTATTACATTACATTATAAATTACATTAATGTCAATCTATACGAATGAATATTATGATCATCAAAGTTGCAAAAATTTAAATTATTTCTTATACAAATATACAATACGAAAACAAAAAACGCCGAGCTTCACAAGGTCATGAATTCATTCATACAATATATTGTGTTCTCAAGCAGTATTTTTTTAATTGGGACTGGAATTCCAATACACTGGCTATGTCTTTCACTCGCTGCGGTAATTTTTCATAGAGGCTTGGCCCCATCATAAAATCTTGACAAGAGCCTCATTACGCACAGAGCGGGCACGGCGCGGTGCGGGGCGGAGGCAGTTTTACATGGTCGTTTCAAAACTGTCGGCTGTTGGTAGACTTGGTAGAGTCAATTACTGCTTCATTTATCACACACGCTGCCTCCGCGCGGTTTTTGTGGTGCGACATACCCAGGATTGCGTTCGCTTAACCGCAAAACCGCCTCCGCCCCGCAACGACGCTGCGCCGCGCTCTGTGCGTTTCAAGATTTAATGATTGTTGTAGATAATGTAGATCAACAAGACGACCATTGCCCGTAGTGTGTGATCTCGGCGCCGTACAAAGATGACTCCTTTCTTGCCAGAAAATCCATGCGGCACCACCCACGTCTCCTTTGTATCACCTAAAACATTTTACATTAGTATATAACTGCTGTATGCAGTTTTATGTATTTACTAGCTGTCTGCGCGACTCTGCCCAAGTATTATTACTTAGTAATAAAGGTAAAACCGCGAGATAAAACATAGCTCATGTCCATTATTCATACCACAGGTTTCTTTTAAGAGACTAGTAAAAAGAAAGGATTCAGACCCACCAGTAAGTAGAATCAATAAATTCACGGTTATTGAAAATGAATGTAGACACTAGTGTCATTCATTCAGAATGATATGCTGTGATTATGATATTTATTCATCACGTCATTTTATCAATTCTTAGTACCTACCATAAATCGACAAGCATGTAGGAACAACGCCCTTGGCATCAACGTGTGGGGCGCGTGTATGAAAAAATACATGCTTATAGGAGAACACTTCTATATTTCATCATATATTGTTTAATAATATGGCACGTATACCACAGAAGAGATCTCTTTTGCTGGGTACATGTTTTTTACATTCCTTCATTTCATTTTGCTACTCAATCACATCATCTTAATAGAGCATGGCATCATCATCACAGAGATGGATATTCCGGTTTACATCCTGAAACGAAGCACACAATCGTAAAAATTAAATGAATATTATGATTATGACATAACAAACAAGTAAAGCCACGTTATGTGCCAATACACATGTATTGGCACATAACGTGGCTTTACTTGTTTTAGAAATAAAACCCAGATATTAAACGAATTATAAATTTACTGCGTACAAAGGTACATGACAGTGCAAATGTTGTATGAAGAATGTATACATGACATAAAATAACATGGCGCGCCGGTGTTCTAAGGCAAAGCGCCTGACCCAAAAACGAAGCAATATTGCGCCTACGCGCAGTTCCAGCGCAGAATCAGGAGTTTAACTGATGGAGGTCGTATGGGCCGAAACATCTTCCCGCCTCGTTGAAAGATCCGTCTTTCAACTCTGCAACTCTTCGTCGGTTGGTAAGGGGCACAGACGAACGAAGGGCCGACGCACACAGCCTCTTGCAGTGTTTACATCTGCTACTCGGGACACCCCGTCGGCTCCAGGAAATAATCTGGCAACTCGGCCAAGGCGCCAGCATAGCGGTGGGACGTTGTCTTCTTGCAGCAGAACCAATTCACCAACATCAAGCTGAGCGGTGTTGCTTCTCCACTTAGATCGCTGCTGCAGTTCAGCTATATATTCTTTCTGCCAGCGCTGCCAGAAATGCTGGCGGATTTTCTCAACTCGTGCATATCTTTTTAGCGTGCTCTCTTTATGGCTCTGCAGGTCAGGTGTAGGCAGTGCAGTCAATGCTCTCCCGATAAGAAAGTCCCCTGGGGAGAGGGAGAGGAAATCGTCGGGTGATGATGACAAAGGGTATAAGGGACGACTGTTAAGAATCGCCTCAACTTGTGCAAATAACGTTGTCAATTCTTCAAAAGTTAAATTACTATTGCCAATAACACGTTTCAAGTGAAATTTTGCTGCTTTAATACCAGCCTCAAAGATCCCGCCGAAGTGAGGAGCGTAAGTCGGGCTAAAGAAAAACCGAATGCGCTCTTGGTTCACAAAATCAGATATCGATCCAGCATTTTGTTTTAAAAAGCTACTTAACTCTTTAGCGGCTGCAACAAAATTGCGTCCATTGTCGCAGAATATCTCCGCTGGCTTGCCTCTGCGAGCTACGAAACGTCTCAACGTCATTATAAACGCGTCCTTCGTCAAATCACTAACACATTCTAAGTGTACGCATTTGTATCTTAAGCATACAAATAGACACATGTAACATTTTATTAATTTACTTCCTCGACCCTTTCTATTTAAAATATAAAACGGGCCGGCAAAATCAAGGCCTACAGACAGAAAGGGGAAACCTGGCATTATTCTTTGAGGAGGTAAGTTACCCATTTTAGGACACAGCGTCGTACCCCGATGCCGTCTGCAGCATACACATCGATTTACAGTGCGCCTTGCTAACAATCTACCATTGATTGGCCATACAGTTTCTCTAACTGCGGCTAACAATAGCTGAGGGCCAGCATGCAATTTACGCACGTGCTCACGTTCAAATATAAGTCTAGTCAAGTGATGTCTAGCATGCAACAAAATGGGATGCTTTTTCTCGAATGGATAATTAGACGCCTCAATGCGGCCGCCAACTCTAATTAATTTGTTGTCATCTAAAAAAGGCGAAAGAGATAACAGTTTGCACCTTGTGCTTAAAGTTTTACCCTTTGATAACAACTCATACTCATCGGGAAACGATTGCTCTTGAGCGAGTAAGCAAAGTGCATTGAATGACTCCGCCAATTCCTCACAAGTAAGTATGCCTATTCTTTTATTGGTAGTGTTTTTTAAGTTAAATATGAATCGTTTGACAAATGCAATTATTCTTTCTAATTTCGTGAGATTAGAATAATTTTCGATATTTATTATTGGGCTTTCTACAACATTAGTGTAAGTTTTTATTATTTCAGGTAACTCTTCGGAAGCAGCAACCTTCAACACAGGCCAGCGCGATTCGTCCTCGGACAAGAAGGAAGGACCGGACCACCACAGCTGTAGGCTCCGCAGGCGACTGGCGTTAATGCCTCGGGATATTAAGTCTGCCGGATTCGCTGCCGTGGGCACGTATCTCCAATCCACGGACCTCGTAATTTCTAATATTTCACTGATCCGGTTTGCCACGAAAGATTTTAATCGTTTTCCGCTATTATTTATCCACGCTAGCACGATACTTGAGTCGCACCAGTGTACTATGCGATCCGGCCGATGCCTGAGGGAGTCTAGGACTGCCTTACAGAGCTTGGCGGAGAGCAGAGCGGCACAGAGCTCAAGTCGTGGTATCGTCGTAGGTTTAAGTGGCGAAACCTTGCTTTTTGCGCAAAGTAACTTCACAGTGACTTCATTGTCATCATTAATGGAACGAACGTAAACGCACGCTCCAAGTGCGCTCTGAGAAGCGTCGCTAAAAGTATGCAATTCGACATACTTAGGCGAATCACAGAGTACACGCCTATTTATTTTAAGATCTTGAATGCACTGCAAGTTTTCAGAAAACTCAAGCCATTCATGTTTGTTTTTGCGTGGAACAGGCTGGTCCCAGTCAAGTTTTTGAAGCCATAATTTCTGTAATAACATTTTAGGCTGTATAGTGCACGGACTTAAGAGTCCCAACGGATCGAAAATTTTAAAAGCGTTTGACATAATAAATCTTTTTGTTATATTGTCATTTTCATTTGGCTCATATTTTACAGGAAAGTTCAGGAAATCCTCCGATGGACTCCACCCAAGTCCAAGCGTGCTGGACGACTCACTTAGTGTAAGGTGTCCATGCGTGTTTACATCTGAATCTTCCAATAAAGTAGGCAAATTACTTTTATATTTGCGTAAATTGAAACATCGCGACTTTAATTCATTAGCTACTGTTTTTTGTATATAGCGTAATTCGTGTTCACTATTTGATCCGGTAATGAGATCGTCTATGTAAAAATCTCTTTTTATTATGTTTTTTATAAGCTCGTCGTCCTGCTCCTCTGCAATTTGAGCCAGACAGCGCGTCTCCGAGAATCTCCGAGTTTTTCTGGAGTATTCTTTAAAGGAAGCTCCACACAATACCTTCCTGAATCGAGCTGAAATGTGTGAGCTAAGAAATGTTTCTCACAAGACCTTTCGATTTCGGTCATAAAAGTAGTTTTATTGTTTTTACTAGGGACGTCTTCCAGCTCCCAAAATTTAGGTAATAATTGTTGTAAATAATTTTCATTTGAATCGATTATACTAGCATGGTTACACTTTATTGACCCACGCAGGTAGGTTTCATTTATGGGACCAGAAATCAACCAACCAAGCACGGAGCTCCGCAATCTTGGATTGTTAGGACCGAGAGACATTTGCTCACTTCCTATGATGTCCCAAAACAAATCAGCTCCTATCACCATATCGACATGGGCCGATTCATTGAAATGTGGATCCGCTAGTTGAATGTTCGGAGGCAGGTTTAAGCCTTCGATACTAATTTTCGTTTTAGGAATGTTGCTTGTCAACTCTTCCAAAATCAAGCACGATAACGTGACCTTGAATGAACTATTTAACGAATTTATTTGCACGTCACATCTTTCTACAACGTTTTTTGTAGTACTGTTACCAATTCCTATGACTTTTAGAAGGTCAATAGGTTTTGCTTGAAGAGATATTTTTTTTTGCATTTTTTTTGTAATAAACGACGCCTCACTGCCGCTATCCAAAAGGGCCCTAACCGTGTGAGTCTCTTTACTTACAGGGTTGGCTACTTCTATGAGCACCGTGGATAGGAGCACTGAGCCCGGTGAATTATTTTTGTTTGCATTTGTCATGGCTGACTGGCTGAGCACTGCCGCGATGTTGACATCGCATGGCACAGGCTCGTGGAGCAGGCTGTTATGCCTTTTATTGCACTCCCGACAAGGACCTCCACGGCAATCGTTAGCGCGATGACCTTGTCTTAAGCAATTAGCACATAATTTGTACATATTTACATCGGCTAATCTGTCTTTTATAGATTTACTTATGAACTTAGGACACTCATGGACCTTATGATTTTGGTCGCATATTATGCAGACGTGCACCAGCGGCTTATTTTGACCTTTAAAGGAAACCGACTTGGTTTGTTGCGTGGTGCTAGGAAATGATTTAATAAATGCAGGGCGTTCCTGTTTATGAATTTGCTGAGGTGTCAAGTGAGAGGCTCGCGATGTCGGAGGAGTAGTTCGTGGCGGCTGGCACGAGTGTTTGGAGCTATCGTTATCATATTTACTTCGATTTAAGGCCTCTAGGACGTCAGCGCGATCGATTAAGAATTTTTTAAATTGTTCAAAAGTCGGAACGTCGTCGAGAGTGTTACGGTACTCCTCCCACTTAGTAAGTGTGCGGTTATCCAATTTGGGACACAACATAAAAATGAGCAATAAATCCCATTGGTCTGTAGGCTGACCTAAACTGGACAAAGCCCGTAAGTTTTTTGTTACGTGGTCAACCAAGTAGCGAAGCGATTTTTCTGACTCACGAGTGTGCACGTTAATGTTTAGCAAAGAACTCAAATGATAATTAAGCAGCATTCTTTTATTATTATATCGGTCCCCGATCATCCGCCAAGCATCATCATAATTAGCTGCGGAAACTTCCAAGTTCGAAATTATTCGAGCGGCATCGCCCTCTAAGTATGACACGAGATATTGGAACTTGTGAACCGGTTTAATGCTATTATTGTTATGAATCAAGCTCTCAAATGTATCCCGAAACTCAAGCCAGCGAAAATATGCTCCGTCAAACTTCGCAATTTCAATTAATGGCAATTTAAAACCTTGATCTTGATGACGATCGTGACAGCATTGACTGGTCTCAGCGAACGATAGACGTCGTTCTAACTCATTTTTTCTATAGCTTTCTATCAAATTCTTAGACGCCGCAATGTTCATAATGAACTTGTTTTCAATGCCCTCACGTTCATCAATTTCGTCAGATAAATTATCCGGCGATAACACCTCAATCTGATCTTGCAACTGGTCAAATTTCGCTGATAATGCCTCTAATTTGCCAAGCTTGAGGCTTAATTCTGCCAGCTGGACATGTGTGAGTTTCTCGCAATCATTTACAGTGCTAAAATAGTTATTAAACTTAGTAATTTGTCCCTTAATGGAACTACGCTTTGTAATTAACTCTTTAAGTTTCTCAGCGTCATTCGCCATATTTGAGCGCAAACCAAATTAACGATTTAAAAAGTAAACAAACAATAAAAAGATACGCTCACGTTCCTCACGACGACCTTGAACTTGAGCGCGCACAGCTGTTCGCCTTATCAGCCCGTTGCGTCACGGGAGCGCGCCGCGTGAAACTCCTGGAATAATCGGCAAATATATGGGAGTAAAAAACGTAAGCGCACAGTGTTGTACTTAAGGGCTTCTTACTAGCTTTTTAACGATATTGAAATATTTATTTGTTACGTAATTGTATATATAGTGATAAGTACGTCTTTTTTAATAGTAATTAAGTTCAAACCTAAGATGAATACTTAACAAAATCGAAATCAGTTGCATTTAATCATGGGCCACCGTTGAATATTAATTAAAACCAGAGTTAAGATGTTTAGATAAATTGCAATTGATATTTTCTATAAGTAGGTAGATTTAACTGTGAGTTAACAAAGGAATGTTGAAATTAAGTTAAAGTTAAGCGAATATATCGTAATTGCGTCTTTGATTTACGTTTTTACACAAGTTTAGTCGATATTTTAACCATTTAAATAGAAAATAGTTTGCTATTTTGACTATTTAAACAGAATTTGTTTTTAACTACTGTGGATGGATGGTCAAAGGAAGGGCACTTATCTTGCAATTAGCCTGCACTGCACGGTGTGATGCTTTAGGTACACATTCCACTGCTCGTAACCAGTCCAGACACGAAGACTTATTAATACCACAGCTATTTTTCATCCAATCATTGAATCTTCAAAACTGCATACGCGCCATCCATTGAGTGTCGTATGAAGCTTCGGTTTCGTATTTTATTTTTGAGTTTCTTGATTAATTTTCCGTTCCCCTCATGGTGCTACCAATTTATGTATTGGCACATAACGTGGCTTTACTTGTTTTAGAAATAAAACCCAGATATTAAACGAATTATAAATTTACTGCGTACAAAGGTACATGACAGTGCAAATGTTGTATGAAGAATGTATACATGACATAAAATAACATGGCGCGCCGGTGTTCTAAGGCAAAGCGCCTGACCCAAAAACGAAGCAATATTGCGCCTACGCGCAGTTCCAGCGCAGAATCAGGAGTTTAACTGATGGAGGTCGTATGGGCCGAAACACATAACATTTATTGTTACCTACTTACTTTTCGATTTTTTACAAAGTGATATTGAAATTCTGTACTCCAGCGTGTGTTATAGCGACTTGACAATGAAATAGTTGGAAAATTTTCCCATTTTAATGAATAAACAACAACTATAATCTTTGTTCATTTCATGTTTTGACATGACAGACATTATGACTTTGTCACACAGTAATTGACATTTTGTACCGTCCAATCTTACCGTCAAAAAGTTACGCGTTTCCAATAATTTCATCATTTTCTGATTTTAGTATGGGATTTCCATTCAGTCGTTCATTCAGTTCGGCTCAAATATTACCTAACGTTAGGTAGAAAAAATATGACATAAGCTAATAGATTTTTACTTCAAAAGTGACATTAAAATATGCCTAACGTTAGAACAATAAGTTACGCAATCAGGCTGCGCTCAGAGAGCCACAAGTAAGTAAATAGTTTTAAGAAAAATGGCCGCGGAGTCTCTTCATATCGGAGCACCGGGAAAATGGAAAAGCTTAAAAATCGTAAAAACGTTACATGTTGCTCCAAAATTCGTGCTGTAATGCAACGTACAGCAGATTATCGACGAATTTTTGGCAAGCATTTTCACCGCAGCTCAACCTTGTAGTTTTAGCAGATTAAATTGTAAATGTTAAGTGGATTTTTTGTGATGAATGCAGCAACTCGTACTTATTTACATAAATACGTGATTCTTAGCTAACCCAATACATGACAAAAGAAATTCATCGTTGGTTCATGATAACACTGTGTGCATACGAAGGTAGTACAGGTACCTTAGTTTTTTGACGTATTCCTACCTATCACTCGGTCTTTCCGTACTGGAACTAAGGGTGCATTCCTTACTAGATAAATCTATGTACTTTTATCACCGTCGGCAGCCTCCCCTCGCACATTAGCTAAACGACTATTGAACGATCAGGCGAAAAGAGAACGTAAACTCAGCTCAGGTGCATGGTTGGTATTTTATAAGCCGTGTACGCTACAGCGAACAGTACTTTTCATAGACATGGTCATTTTGCACTAAAGTAAAAGGAAAAAAAAGTAAAAGTTGTTTATTCTTCAATCTAGGCATATTACATGCACCTATGAACGTCAATAAACTACCACCGGTTCGGAAAAATATACCTCTGCCACGAGAAGAACCGGCGTAAGAAACTCGGCGAGGTGTCATTTTTTCAAAACAATATACATTGTATAGTTAAATATAAAACTACAGTGTCAGCTACTACAAAATTACTTAAATAACAATGCTACAGGAGAAAATATATTTTCGCGATAAATTACCCGTGCAGGACGCTATCACTGCCAAACATCCCTATCCATGATGTAATCGTTTATCTTATAATATGCTCTTGAAATAAGTGTTTGTTTTACTACAGATTTGAATTTAGAATTGCTAAGTTCAGTAATGTGTTTAGGAATTTTATTGTAGAATTTGATACAATTTCCCAAGAACGACTTTTTCGCCTTTACTAGTCTACGAGTATAGAAGGTTATTTTGAGTTTTCCAGTATTTCTCGTGGCTATTGGTTTATCAGCGTTCGTTGGAAAATTGCCCAAATTCTTCCTAACATACATTATTATTTCAAATATGTATAGGGACGGCCGGGTTAGAATATCTATTTCTTTGAAAAATTCTCTTAATGAATCACGCGACCCCAAGTTATAAATTGCTCGGATAGCCCTTTTTTGCAAAATAAAAACAGTTTCAATATCTGCAGCTGATCCCCACAAGATAAGCCTGCTGCCGATGTCCGCTTTGCGCTGTAGTACAACTGGGTGTATCAACTTTACCTTGTTCTTGCTTTTTAACCGACTTCAAAATTTCAAAAGAGGAGGTTATCAATTCGGTTGTATGTTTTTTTTTTTTGTTTTTTTTGTTAATGTTTGTTAGTCCATAACTCCGTCATTTCTTAACCGATTTGAAAAAATCTTTTTTTGATTGTAAGTATATATATCCAAGTTGGTCCCGTTTTTGTCAAAACGCAGTTCTGATGATGGGATCCATGAGGAATTGAGGAAACTCTTCAAATCTTTAAGGCAAACATATAGTGATTTTTGTGTTTTTATCAACAAGTCAAACATTTTCATCCAAAAATGTGACATTGGATGAAGTAGAACTGCTCATGATGATCAGAACAGAACTCTTCAACTACGAAAAGTTCACGTTTGGCGATTTGTCCTCCTAGCTGTGTTTGTTAAGCAATTCCTATTTTCACGATTAGTTTTTGTCATGCTTGATTTCTGATGATGGGATCCATGAGGAATTGAGAGAACTCCTCAAATCTTAAAGGCAAACATATAGTGATTTTTGTGTTTTTATCAACAAATCGAGCATTATCATACAAAAATGTGACATTTGATGAAGTGGAACTGCTGATGATGATCAGAACAGAACTCTTCAACGACGAAAAGTTCACGTTTGGCGATTAGTCCTTCTAGCTGTGTTTGTTAAGCAAGTTCTATTTTCACGATTGATTTTTGTCATGCTCGAGTTCTGATGACGGGATCCATTAGGAATCTAGGGAACTCCTCAAATGTGAAAGGCACACAAATAGTGATTTTAGTATTTTCATGAACTAATCAAGCATTTTCATTCATAAAAGTGACATTTGATGAAGTGGAACTGCTAATGATGATCAGAACGGAACTGTTCAACGACGCGTAGTTCACGTTTGGCGATTTGTTCTCTTCGTTTTGTTTGTCAAGCAAGCAAGGTTTTTTCATGATTCCATGAGGAATTGAGGGTACTTAGTCTTCTATTTTTTATTTATTATAAACATACATTATAGCCATTTTTATTTTATTGTATATCTATCTAAGAGTGCACCATCTAAGTATAATAATCTTTTACCGGCCTCCCCCATTGAAGTCGGTTTTTTTTTCTTAAAAATTATTTTGTTCAGTTTTGGGAAACAAAAAATATATAAAAAACCAAGTGCGAGTCGGACTCGCGCACGAAGGGTTCCGTAGCGCATGATCTATAAAAAGAGTCCGACTCGCACTTGGCAGGTTTTTAATATTTGTTGTTATAGTGGAAACAGAAATACATAATTTGTGCAAATTTCAACTGTCTAGCTATTACGGTTCTTCAGATCTAGCGCGGCGAGTGGTAGCCATGAAAAATGGCTAGAATATCACGTTTTTTGTATGGGAGCCCCCCTTAATTATTATTATTATTTTGTTTTTAGTATTTGTTGTTATAGTGGCAACAGAAATACACAATATGTGAAAATTTCAAATGTCCAGCTATTACGGTTCTTGAGATACAGCCTGGTGACAGACGGACGGACGGACAGCGAAGTCATAGTAATAGGGTCTCGTTTTTACCCTTTGGGTACGGAACCCTAAAAAGGATTTCAATGCGAAATTGGGCAAGAGAGACGGAAAAGAGCTGAGAGTGGGGCAATTTGGAGTTGGAAGTCGGAACCACCGGGTCCAACTACTGGCTGGTATAGCATTGGGTCTAAGTTCTTTAAGGCCCAACGGACTCGCATAGCCAAAAGGCTTTCTATCTCCACTCAGAGGCTCATCAAGGAAAGGAATGAAATGATTCTGCAGCCTTCAGCCGATGCGACATTATACAGGCAGCTCAATAAACAGATATCCAAGTCCCTTACCAGTGATCTGCGCCAATTCAATACAAATCGTATTGAAGAGGCCATCGAGCAGAATAAGGGCTCTAAAGTGTTCTCAAGAGATTTCTCTATTGGGCAGAGCCAGCTCGCCAAATTAAAAACTAAAGACGGTAGAATCGTTTAATCCAAACCTGAGCTTCTGAATGAGATAGAGTGCTTTTATGGACAGCTATACGCGTCAACTAGCAGACCCGAAGTTGGTCTGGCTTTCGGAAAACACTAGAGCTAGATTAACCCGGCACTATACCGAAGATATCCCGGACATCAGCCTGTACGAGATTAGAATGGCTCTTAAGCAGCTGAGGAACAACAGGGCACCCGGTGAAGACGGAATTACAGCTGAACTCCTGAAGGCCCTTCAGAAGTTGTTCGACTCCGTCTTACTGGAAGGGAAAACTCCAAAGGCATGGAACAGAGGTGTGTTGGTGCTGTTCTTCAAAAAGGGTGTCAACTCCTTACTGAAGAACAACCAACCCATCTCACTTCTGAGCCATGTCTAGAAGCTGCTTTAAGAGTTACGAACCGTCTCGCACGCAGGCTAGATGACTTCCAGTCTCCCGAATAAGCCGGCTTCCGAAGAGGCTTTAGCACCGTAGACCACATCCATACGCTCCGTCAGGTTATATAGAAGACTGAGGAGTATAACCTGCCCCTCTGTCTAGCGTTCGTGGACTACGAGAAAGCCTTCGATTCGATTGAAACCTGGGCTGTACTACAATCTCTACAGCAGTGCCAAGTGGACTACCGCTATATCGAAGTGCTGAAGTGTTTGTACGGGAACGCGACTATGTCAGTCCGACTCCAGGACCAGAACTCGAAACCTATTCCGTTGCAGCGGGGAGTCAGGCATTATTTCTCCTAAACTGTTTTCCGCTGCACTGGAGGATGTGTTCAAGACTCTGGACTGGAGAAGGGTAGGCGTCAACATAAACGGCGAGTACATCACTCACCTTCGGTTTGCTGACGATATAGTAGTCTTGGCTGAGACCATGGAGGATTTAAGTACAATGCTCAATGACCTCAGTAAAGCCTCCGAGCGAGTTGGTCTAAGGATGAACATTGACAAGACGAATATTATGTCAAATGCCCATGTAGCACCAACTCCCGTAACAATCGGACACTTTACGCTCGAAGTTGTAGACGATTACATATACTTAGGACAGACTGTCCAGTTAGGTAAGTCCAACTTCTAGAAAGAGGTTAATCGTCGAATCCGACTCGGCTGGGCAGCGTTCGGGAAGCTACGGCACATCTTTTCGTTCAATATTCCGCAGTGTCTCAAGACGAGGCTCTTTGACCAGTGTGTGTTGCCAGTGATGACATATGGTACTGAAACGTGGTCGCTTACTATGGGCCTCATAAGAAAGCTCAAAGTCACGCAAAGAGCAATGGAGAGGGCTATGCTGGGAGTACCTCTGCGTGATCGTATCAGGAATGAAGTTATCCGCAGCAGAACCAAGGTGACCGATATAGCCATTCGAATCGCTAAACTTAAGTGGCAGTGGGCGGGACACATAGCACGTAGAACCGATGGCGGTTGGGGCGGAAAGGTTCTCGAGTGGCAACCACGTACCGGAAGGCGTAGCGTGGGCAGGCCCCCCACACGGTGGACTGATGACCTGGTAAGGGTCGCAGGTATCCACTGGATGCGGGTGGCGCAGGACCGGTCATTGTGGAAGTCTTTAGGGGAGGCCTATGTCCAGTAGTGGACGTCTTTCGGCTGACATGATGATGATGATGAAACCATTTACGAACACAAGGGAAATTGCATTTCAATGAATTTTACGAGAAATCTAAAATGAGTGGAGGAAAACTCCATGGTTTCAAATAAGTATTACAACAGATAATTTTTTTATGTAGTTTCACATTTCGTCCCCATGGCGACTGGCGGATAAAGTTTAGTTGTGTTGTGGGCAATTGGCTAGCAATGTGTCACTGTAATGTCACATTTTCTCAGTATTTAATCCTACCACTTTTAGAAGCGGCATTCAAAAAAGAATTTCATGTGTCTGTCTGTGTCTACCTTTCCTGGGAACACAGGCGTGCACGTAGTATTTAATCCTAAGTGCATAGACAACCTAATGCCATTAACAACGTTGAATTGATTAATGTACACCATTGTAGCCTTACTAAAATTCTTGGGAAATCTGATTAAATTATGTGGGTTGCCAGCACTTACACTTCATAATTCTATAGCTTTAGGGACCTTAGCAGAGCTCATCTGTCTGGTTATTATTTCCGTGTCGCCGTGAGTTGACGTGGTCAGTTGGTAAACAGATCGGGAGGGTGCGCCCGCATTGCTGAATATTTCATGACCCAATACCTAATTGTGAACCGTCTGAATTCTCAATCGAAAATTCTATCCTTCTCATTTACAATGTGTGTGAGAAGACAAGGGATTGAATGATATCGAAATAAGTAGCACAGTATTTGTGGTATTTGGCGTTGTGAACGGTATTTATGTCTCATTGTGAATCACTCCATCTTGGTATTGGTGGGGTTCGTTTTATAGGCTCTGATTCTTTTTTAATCCATCCATCTAAGTACCTTTATACAACACCTGTACACAATGTAGTGGTTAAAATGGATGCTATTATTATATTCCTCCATACACTCGTTTTCAACTGCAGCCATGTATACGTCATGATCTTTGGCCTAATTACTTGCCTAATTAAAATTAATATTTACTCTCTTGCGTAATAGATCGTATTCAAGGTAATCCCTAGGGTTTCTCGATTTCTTATATATCTGTCGCTTTTCCTCCTTTTCGCGCATCATCCGAATTAATGTAGAACTGAACCATTTTGGCCGACCCGGTTGTCTATATTTACATAGTGGAACAGTGTCATCTATGACCATTCGCAGAACAACATAAAATATGAGAACCATGTCATTAACAGTTTGACAGTCCAAAAATTTAGAAAACCAGTCTATTCTGCTCAATCTAGAGTTTATATCTAAATAACAAGCTTTTTTAAAATTATGTGTGGCAAAAGTCTTTGGCCTTTCGAGATTCACACCGCCAATACTGGTTATAGACGTATTCAAAGGGGGATGGTGAGAATCAATTTTGCTAAGAGAGTCGCATGCCAGAAGTACAGATGGTCCTAAAAAGTTACTCAGTACTACTTAAATCTAATATTTTCCCGTTTTTATTTTGTATGTTATTTAGCTGGTACATGTTACAGAGAGACATACAGTCGAATAAAGCAGTAGCAGCCGGTAAAGCTCATGGCAGTGCGTTACTGAACAAAGCAGACTCATCCATGTTCCACTGGATTGCACTAATATTGAAATCACCAAATATCATACATTTATCGCTACTACTGTTGATCTTGTCACTCACTTTATCAAAGTACTTATAATATACCTGTGAAGATGCATCCGGTGGTATGTAAACTGCACCGATATTCATATTGTTGAAGGCTGAAATACGAACAGATATCCACAGATCTTCACAGTCAGATTCCCACGCCAACAATCGACAACCAGATAGTTTTCTAGAGATCGCGATGAAACATCCTCCCCCATCTCTTTTTGCACTAGTGTTTAGATTACGGTCACGCCGAAATATTGTGTACCTAGAGTCCAGAATCTCAGCATCCAAAATACCAGTGTTGAGTGTTGAGCCATGTCTCTGTAGCTATAATGATGTCGTAATTAGTAGAAAGAGTCGCACGTTTTAGATCCTGAAGTTTAGTTCTGATTCCTCTCATGTTCTGATAGTAGATACTTAAGAACATTGTAGTGAATACAATCATAGTTTAATTCTTAGTTACTTCAATAGTTAAAGACGATTGAGATCGGAAGAATTACGTATATGTATCAGCCTTGCCTCCTCATTCTTTCGGACATAGACCCGACCGTAACGCGCCCATACGAATTATACCCTTTCGCCTTGCTTGCGATCCTAGCCTCAGCATGAAGTTTTTTTTACAGATGGTGAAAGATGTTCAGTTACAAAGATTGGAGACTTACGGCCAGCTATTCCCAAGTCACTGGTGTTTAATTTGTCCGCTTTCTCGGGCTTACTCCTGTTGTATTTTGTAACTGCTGCCAAAAGCTCGTCCCTCTGGAGCGCAGAGCGCAGCTTCACAATTACTGCACGTGGTCTATCGCTTTCTGGGTCGAGTTTCGCTACCCGCTTGCAGGTATATATATCTGAAGCTTGAAGAGGAAACGATACAACTGATGCCAGCTGTACCACGGCTGCCTGAAGTGACTTTCCTTTAAACTCAGGCAGGCAGGTAATTTCCACGTTACACTCGCGGGAATTTTGTTAGACTAACGCTAGGCGCGTAGACAAATCCGCCACTGAGGTTTTAAGTCCCTCGTTTTCTTTCTTAAGAGTAATCACTTCTTCGATGCATGCCGTTACTTGACTTTGCATTTCGTCGTAACGGTCGCTCATAAAACGGATGCTCTCCAGTAATTGCTCGTTCGATTTCCTGATATCCTGCATTTCTGTTCTCAAAAGTGACCGCATCTTAGCTGTAAGCGTGTCCTCGAGAGATTTATACCACGATGGGAGTTCGCTAAGGCAAAGGTCTTGCGCTCGTGCAGATGAGGGCTCCGCTTTCTGCCTGAGTGTAACGTTATTTGCATCGTCGTTACAGATTCAAAGCGGCGAGTTAATATAGTCCCCCAATCGACGCATGCTGCACTTGCACTTAGGGCAGATCCATTCCTTTTTCACAGTCGAAGACAATTTTTTTAACTCCAGTTCCGTGAAACCGGCACAGGTGTATTTGTACTCGCACCGACAGTGTGTGTTCGCACATTTCATCACTTGGGTGGACTTAATCTCTTCTTCACAACATTCACACCGCTTTGGTGGAGGTCCGTTGCCTTTACCCGTCTTCGACATATCGCTCGTTTTTTTCCCGTACCACGAGACTAGCGATGCGATAACGATATTTATCGCGCGCGCGCACTGATCTTGGTGCGGGGCCGTGCGGCCGAGCAGCGACCGAGCGATAAGTCACGGATGCACTTTTACACGCAAACAATGGTCTGTATTTTGCTCACAACTATAGAATTACGACGATATTCTTGATGAAATTACACAATGAGGAACTCTGTCAGTACGACAGTCGAAATTTATATATTAAATTTAGTGCTAAGAAATACTTTAAATGACAGTATCTAATTTAATTGTAACGCCGGGAACGAAGTAGATGTCTACCGCCCGCTGTCCGACTACCCACCCTTACCTTCGTTATTTTATTTCCTATAGGGTCTGTACAATATGTAGTTTATCAAAAACGTTAACTTGATATACATTTATAACATTTTTAATGTAGAAACCATGTTCTATGAATAGCCATTGCTACAAAGCAAATTTTGACTTTTTATTCTATCTGGTGTTATGGATACTTACATATTTCGCTTATAATGATTTGGAATTTTCCCAAAGCTCCAAAGTGTTAAAGGCTTATCATCCAGTGTTATTATTATATTCGTAATGCAATTCCTCTTAGTTCCGCCAATGTTCGAAAGCAGCTTACCTATAGTTTAGACTTAGCACGAATCCACAAGGAGAGTTGTAAACTAAGTTTTGGCTTATGAAAATATGTAAAATTATTCATGATTGCTGAAACAATAGATTAAGAAACGTTTAAATTGATTTTATGAAACTGCTTCAATATGGACTCCAAAAGAAATGAGCTATTCTAAGATTATTTGCCAGTTAGGGATTCGAATTCAATTGTAGGAGGATTTTTTCCCGCTGTTGCTATATCGACATCTCCGGGGTAATTTTTCAAACTATGATTTAATGGTATGTTAATCGACTAAACATTACGGTATGTGATACATTCGTAGCTGTAAGTTATATACTTTCAATTCTATTATTCTGTAGGCTATTCATATTAGGGTTTATACTAAGCACGATAGCAATATAAATATATATAATATATCATTTATTTCCTAATAAACAAGACACTTTAGCCTGCTGTCTTATGACTGAAATTTAATGATACAAAAGCGTAAACTAAAATGGATAGGGATTCATAACCACGAGTGATGCTGACAAATCTCATTCATCCCGTGGGACGGACGGCGATCCGTGCACCGAATATTACACGCTGAACGCTGCGTTGCATCCAAATGGATGTCTCACCCTGAAACCATTACGGATTTGACAGCTGGCGTGAGCACGCTCCTAGATCTGTAACAATATCAAATGACGTAGACACCACAATACGATTAACGAGTAGTGGATATTTTGTCCCAGATGTTAAGTTAGAATAGCACCATTAGCCCCGGGAAATTAGCCATTGTAGTAATGTAGAACTAAACTTTATTAGAGTAAAACAATCTTAAACAGAACGCTTCTACAACAAGTTTCCGTATAGACACTGCAAGATTAGATTATTGCCAATGTCAAAAGCGTAACTAATAAGTAGATGGCAGCGTGTAAGCAAGGTCACACAGTTCTAAATATTTTGTGTGGCTCTGATCTCACGTTTAAACAACGCAATCTAGTGAAATTGTTGACTTGGCAGTCTCTTCAGGGGAGTTCATTTTAAATAGCTAATTCTTTTCTCATCATCATCATCATCATGTGAGCCGAATGACGTCCACTGCTGGATATAGGCCTCCCCTAAAGACTTCCACAATGACCGGTCATTGTGGCGCCACCCGCATCCAGCGGCCACCCACGACCCTTACCAGGTCATCAGTCCCGCGTGTATGGGGCCTGCTCACGCTACGCCTTCCGGTACGTGGTCGCCACTCGAGAACCTTTCCGCCCCAACGGCCGTCGGTTCTACGTGCTATTTGCCCCGCCCACTGCCACTTAAGTTAAGCAATTCGAAGGGCTATATCGGTCACTTTGGTTCTGCTGCGGATGGCCTCATTCCTGATGCGATCACGCATAGAAACTCCCAGCATAGCCCTCTCCATTGCTCTTTCGGTGACTTTGAGCCTTCTTATGAGGCCCATAGAAAGCGAGTCAGTACCATATGTCATCACTGGCAACACACACTGGTCAAAGACTTTCGTCTTGAGACACTGTAGAATATTGGACGAAAAGATGTACCGTGGCTTCCCAAACGCTGCCCTGCCGACTCGGATTCGACTATTAACCTCTTTCTCGAAGTTGGACTTACCTAACTGGACAGTCTGTCCTAGGTATATGTAATCGTTTACAACTTCGAGTGTAAAGTGTCCGATTATTACGGGAGTTGGTTTGGTGCTACATGGGCATTTGACATGATCTTCGTCTTGTACATGTTCATCCGTAGACCAACTTTAGTGAGGTCATTGAGCATTGTACTTAAATCTTCCATGGTCTCAGCCAAGACTACTATATCGTCAGCAAACTGAAGGTGAGTGATGTACTCGCCGTTTATGTTGATGCCTAGCCTTCTCCAGTCCAGAGTCTTGAACACATCCTCCAGTGCAGCGGAGAACAGTTTAGGAGAAATAACGTCTCCTTGCCTGACTCCCCGCTGCAACGGAATAGGTTTCGAGTTCTGGTCCTGGAGTCGGACTGACATAGTGGCGTTCTCGTAGAAACATTTCAGCACTTCGATACAGCGGTAGTCCACTTGGCACCGTTGGAGAGATTGTAGTACAGCTCAAGTTTCAATCGAATCGAAGGCTTTCTCGTACTCCACGAACGCTAAATAGAGGGGCAGGTTATACTCCTCAGTCTTCTGTATAACCTGACGAAGCGTATCGACGTGCTCTACGGTGCTAAAGCCTCTTCGGAAGCCGGCTTGTTCGGGAGGCTGGAAGTCATCTAGCCTGCGTGCGAGACGGTTCGTTACGACTCTTGAAAACAGCTTATAGACATGGCTTATATAGAAGTGAGATGGGTCGGTATTTCTTCAGTATGGCGTTGTCACCCTTTTTGAAGAACAGCACCACCACACCTCTGTTCCATGCCTTTGGAGTTTTCCCTTCCAGTAAGACGGTGTCGAACAACTTCTAAAGGGCCCTAAGGACTCGGTTTTCCACCCGCCTTCAGGAGTTCAGCTGTTATTCCGTCTTCACCGGGTGCCCTGTTGTTCTTTAACTGTTTAAGAGCCATTCTAATCTCGTACAGGCTGATGTCCGGGATATCTTCGGTATAGTGCCGGGTTAATCTAGCTCTAGTGTTTTCCGCCAGACCAACTTCGGGTCTGCTAGTTGACGCGTATAGCTGTCCATAAAAGCGCTCTATCTCACTCAGAAGCTCAGGTTTGGATGAAACGATTCTACCGTCTTTAGTTTTTAATTTGGCGAGGTGGCTCTGCCCAATAGAGATCTCTTGAGAACACTTTAGAGCCCTTATTCTGCTCGATGGCCTCTTCAATACGACTTGGAGATCTGTTTATTGAGCTGCCTGTATAATGTCGTATCGGCTGAAGGCTGCAGAATCATTTCATTCCTTTCCTTGATGAGCCTCTGAGTGGAGATAGAAAGCCTTTTGGCTGTGTGAGTCCGTTGGGCCTTAAAGAACTTAGACCCAATGCTATGGACAGCTTCTACAAACCCGTCGTTGAATTCGTCCACATCGCCGCCTAGACAATCGAAACGGTTTTGGAGTTCCAGCTGAAAGCTCTCGGGGTTTTGGATTTGGACTGCTGCTGTACGGGGCGTAGACGTCATCAGTCGAGAGCGCTCTAGCTTGACGCATATATTCAATGTGCCTCTTACCAGACTATGATCACTTCCGGTTTTAACCGTATTGATCGCAGAGACATCATTGAATATATGCCTCTTCGTCGACATAAAGAAGTCAATCTCGTTTTTTGTTGCACCGTCTGGAGTCATCCTGGACCACTTCCTGTGCTCGCGTTTTTTGAAGAAGGAGTTCATCATGTAGTTCATCACGAGTCCCTCCTTCTCCAAGAAACCAGCCAGGAGTTGACCCCGTTGGTTCTGACTCCCAACTCCAAATTGCCCCACTCTCAGCTCATTGCCATCTCTCTTGCCCAGTTTCGCGTTAAAGTCCCCCATAACAACGGTGAAGTAGGTTTTGGAACTATGCATGGCTTTTGTGATATCCTCATACATAGCCTCCACCTCGTCCTCGGAGTGTGCTGAGGTCGGTACACCTGTATGACCTTCAACGAGTATCCCTTTGATACTCTGAGTATAAGGTACGCTACCCCAGCCGACACACTCTCGATCTTTACCACGTTGTTTACGAGGGACTTGTGGACGATGAACCCGACACCTCCCTGTGACTGTTGGTCATCCTCCCGGAAATAGAGCAAGTTGCCGGACTTTAGGGTTATCGTGTCCTCCCCCTCTCTTCGGACTTCAAACCACCCCACGACATACCAACGAAAATTGCTCAATCCTTCCTCTAGTTCCGCTATCTTTTCGTCGGTTCGCAGTGTGCGAGTGTTGTACGTTGCCAGGGCCAGGAGTCGTCGGTGGTGGTAGCCAGATCTTCGCCGGAGATTCTTAGCACGCCTTATCCCGCTAGTACCCTGGCCGCTACCAAAACCAGGGCACCGGGGGCCGCCGGAATCTCGGAGCCGTGGCTTTTTTGTTGTGTCCATAGGGGGTAAATGCCATAATCGCCACGCTTGGCATGCGGGTGGACGATCGCAGTGTATCCACCGCACTTCAGGGATGCTGCTGCCCATCCTCCGGTTGTCTTCGTCGTAGTTTAAGGAGATACCCAGGTCCATAACCGGGTCCTTTTCTTTTCTCAAAAAGCTGAAATTAGAATTAAGCGTTTTCGACTTTCCTAAAATATTAAAATAATAACGCTTTCCCGATGTTTTTTTTAAACGGAATTGTAAGTGACACTAATAAAAAAGTTTCGGTGCTGACGAGAAAAAATATTTTAGTTATTTGAATCAGCTGTACGGCGGCACGACATGCTATTATTTAACCGACTTCAAAAAATGATTCTCTATTCGATTGTTTTTTTTTGGGTATGATTTTATCATTTACCTAATAAATGCATTTTCAGCGACCTAATAAAAAATATTTGTTCCTAAAATAGGAGATCTGTCACCTAAATTGAATCACCAAATAGTATTAAAACGTTTACCTAAATATTAATTAAGAATTACTTGGAAATAATATCAGTAATCAAATAATTATATTGGGTTTCAAAATAATTAAAGTGTCACTAAAATTGAATCACCAAACAATATAAAAATGTTTACCTAAAAATTTATTTTTAACCATTGGAAAATTATAATAATTATCAACTGAAATTAGACAATACACAATTAGTAAAAATAAAATTACCATAGGTTTTATAATATGTACTTTATTAAATCAAACATTGGTCAGAGTATAGCATATGGTGGCCCATTTTTAGGACTTAGATTTATTTTCGCTCTTTTATAAAAAAAAATAACCACGAAGACACCAACGGGAGCAGAGCTCCCGCCGGTGTCTTCTAACCTATCCGCCATTCGAGTCGGATCCGCCACGCTAAGTTTTAGAGGACTGATCTTATAATATATTCAGGCTATAGAAAAAAGTGATCAAACCATAATTAAAAATAAATTTGTACATTAATCCGAAGATTCATATTTAGAGACAGTTTTTATTAATATGATGACTAATATATTTCATGGGGATAGATATTATAATTAGGGTATTGCAGATTAGTAACACATATAAACTTAGGTGACAGAAAATATTGTAGCCATTTTTTTATGTTTGTTACCTAATAACTTTCGCCTGGGTGTACCGATTTTGATGTTCCTTTTTTTATTTAAAAGCTGGTGCTTTCCGTGTAGTCCTTTATTAATTTGGTCCAGTTTTGATAATGGCATCCATGCGAAAACTATATAAGTCCTCATTAAGTATGTGCGTGAACAATGGACGAATAACTCGGTTGAAGTCAGTTTTTTTAAATTTAAAGGTTGTATTATTATATGGCCGTTTTACCTTTTTAAAAAGATTTTGTCTGGACAAATAGTGGAATTTACATGTAACATTTAAAGCGCAAGGAGGGAGTCTGTAATGTTTTTTTTTTTCATATCTGACTACACGATGTTAATCAATAATATGATAATGTTATAAGGATTTTGAAACCAGCCAAGTGCATTACAGGCCTCGTGCAATCTATTAGGGTTCCGTAGTAATACCCCCGTGACATTATGTGGACTTAAAATGAAAATGCTTTTCGAAGTACATATCTTAAGTTATTAACTAAGTAAACTAGTAATATATACTGCTAGTTCTTATTTTTAATGTATTATATATATTGCTACCATATTTTTTCCACGTACCCAGTAGCAACCATTTAGTTAGCAGGGGGACACTTGACTTCAATAAAAAAAACACAAATAAAACGGATTCCTGAATCAAAAAATGGCTTAAAAAAGCGCACATTACTTATAAACGAGCTATGTAACGATACTCCAAGCGTTTTACTGGAAAAAATGCATCCCCACTTTACATTTAAGGGAGATTCATTAAAATATTATTTTTTCTATATTTTCTTTACCGTTTTGTATTTTGGCGTGTTTGATACATATGTAGCTATGCTAAATTACAGCTTTCTTACAAGAAACCTTCATTGGTTAACAGCTCTAAGCCGCGGATGGACGGATGTGGCGAAACTATAAGCGTTCCTGGTTTACTACGGAACCCTAAAAAATAAACTTTATCTTACAATATCCAAGCAAAAATTACGTTGTTTCGAGTCTTTTGCACTTCCGTCTACACCGGTGCGGTATACGCAACGGGCCTATGGGGCCCTTCGGGTCCAATATATGTTTGTGGAGGCACGCCTCAACTGTTTCTACACGACCATGCATGGGCACGCTGCATCCCTGCTGCGCCGAGTGCGAGGCAGTCCCAACACCGTCTTACGCATGATAGTGAACATGCTAGACTGCATTTATATGTCACACTGTGGGGGGCTGCATTCCCCTACTTAGGCGCCTTCCTGACTTGTCGATGTGGGAGCAGTACGATATGAGAAAACTGTCAGTGTCAACCGATACTAATGCAGTACTGCCCCACTTCTGCGCATGGTATTACTACTGCACAAACGTATTTCGAGGAAATCTCACATCGGTAAATTCACGTCAAAGACCAAAATACCTATGACATATCGCTCCCACCCCGCCAAATCAGGAAGTCGCCTTAGTGTGATACTGTGGTAATAATAACTGTCCACCCCCTAGTTTATTTTGTTTCGTGTAACTATGGCACATAATTATGTTATTATGAGTTGATGCTAAAAATTGGAATTATTAAAAGGTTAAAACTAACATGGATAACATAAAGCATGGTTTTTATTCATTCATTATTAATAAGGTTGTCTAGAGAATGTACAAGTACCTAATTTACGGCAAGGCTAATGCCAAGTTAAAAACCTGGATACAATACCGAACGAAAACTACAAAAAAAAATTGAACATTTTAGGCAAAAATTAAAATAACATGTTTGTCTTTAATAATATGACCTATTTGTTTCTGTCTGAAAATTTTCACGCTGTCACCATAGTAACGACGTAAGTAATTTAAGTAACAGGAGACAAATGACTGCAGTTACGTTAACCCTGGGCTTAATAAGAATCCGTCAGTTTTGTTTTTCTTACAAAAATTTAAATGTGATAAATAATAAATAAATATAAATATTAAGGGACATTTTTTTTTACACAAATCGAACTAGTCCCATATAGTAAGCTCAATAAGGCTTGTGTTATGGGTACTAGACGACGATATATTTAATAGATAAATATGTATATATACTTAAATAAATAGAAAACATCCAAGTCTCAGGAACAAATGTCTCTGCTCACCACAGAAACAAATGCCCTTACCGGGATTCGAACCCGGGACCTCTAGCTTCGGAGGCAGTGACACTACCAACTAGGCTAAACAGGCCGACAAATGTGATGGATGATTCAATAAGTTCCTGTGGGTAGTAATAGATGGAACGGTTTATTTATACACATGTCAAAATTGCTAAAACTCGCCAAACGGTGTCGATATCATGAAACTTTTGGAGGTATACAGGGTGGAACAATACCACGGACTTGCCTGAAAGTATGTTGTCATTTAAATGATATACAATCGACTTGTAATCATTAGAAACTTTTGTTGGAAAGAAAAAAAATATCATTAAAATAATGCCTTTTAATATTAGTAACAACCCTATTATTTCAACATTACCATTTCAGTATTTATATTTCGAACTGACTTATGTCACTAGCTTCCTTTTAAGATATGGTTGAAATATGCTGTTTTTTAAATTGGTGTTTAAAATGCTGTAACTCGAAAACGGTTACGAATATTAACATAGTTTATTTGGCAAAAGTATAGTACCAAAGCTAACCTGTTCCCTGTTTACAGGAAAGTCCATCGTTCTGTTCCACCCGATATATATATATATATATATATATATATATATATATATATATATATATATATTTATATCTTCAAAGGGCATGTCTGAAGTGACGAAGGTGTTCCATTTGAAGACCCGAGACTTTTATAGATGAAAACGATACTTTTCTAAAGGGTTTGACGAGGATAGAAGTCACCTTTGAATTTTTTTTAAGAATTTCCTTTGAAGGTAGTAATAATAGTGGTTATTTTTTGATCATTTAGTTAATGAATATAGATGTAATATAATGTAACAAATAATGGCAAACTCAACGAATAAAATGCAAAGCTACGAGTGTATTCGGGAATTCCCAGGAAATTGCAACGGCATTTCGAATGCTGTCTTGAATATCCCAGCATTAACAATGTTGTCCTCTTGTACGGTAGTAGTAGAATTTTAGCAGCAGTTGGATGACTCGTGCCAAGTAGGATCAATTGTTTTGATTGGTCGATGCAATATTTCAAAAAAATGTACGTATACGTATATTTGATATCGACACTACAAATCTGTATTCGTAAGGAAAATCCGTCGTGTAAGAAATTTTGTAATTTCCTTTTAAATCTTATAAACTGTCACAATACTAAAGAGAAAGGCGTAGGCCGCGGTCAAAAAGTTTCGACTACTTTGTCAATTTTTATCCCATTAAAAACATAAATGTGAAAATGGCAGCCAAGATCAATATGCGAGGCATGGTTGTCGTCTTCACCGACAAAAGAATTGAGATCTAAATGGGTGCCAAGTTCCGTAGGTTATCTGAAGAGGTGCCAAGTCTGGAATTAGGTTATTTATAGTAAAACTTATTTATTGTGGCTTAATGCATTTTGAGCTTTAACTTGGCAGTTTTCTTAAATATCCAACAGCTTTCATGGTATTATAACATTCTGCATAGAAAACTGCCAAGTTAAGGCTCAAAATGGATTAAGCCGCAATAAATAAGTTTTCCTGTAAACAACCTAATGCCAGACTTGGCACCTTTTCAGATAACCTACGGAACTTGGCACCCATTTAGATCTCAATTCTTTTGTCGGTGAAGACGACAACCATGCCTCGCATATTGAACTTGGCTGCCATTTTCACATTTATGTTTTTAATGGGATATCATTACTTTTTGTCAAACTTCACCAAATGGTGCTTTTAAACAGCGAATGCACGAGTTACTATACAAAATACCCAAATAAAAAAAGGTGCACGTCAAATATTTGAAGAGTTCCCTCGATTTATCCAGGACCCTATGATCAGATTCTTACTTAATAACTATGAGACTACCCCTGAAGTATACAGTTTCAAACAAAAAAATAATTTTCCAAATCGGTTAATAAATGACGGACTTCTGAGGTAACTAGCATAAATAATAATAAAACTAATAATAAAATCACTGTTTTCTGATTTTTTCTGGTGTACACACACAATTACCAAGTTGCATGCCAAATTTCAGCTTTCTAGGTCACCTGGAAGTGGCTTAGGTTTTTGATTACTAGTCAGTCAGTCAGTCAGTGGTAAAAATGCCGTTTTTTGGAATTTAATATCTCAATAATTACTAAACCTATATTTATGAAATTTGGGGTTCTAGTTGTTCTAAAGGACCTGAATACATGTACCAAATTTCATTTTTCTATGGTAGATAGATTTGGAGTTATTGGGGGGTCAAAAGTGGCTCCAAATGGTTCGTGTAAAATAACACACGGCTGCTGTCCACCAGTTCCTGCAGTGAACTTGGCTGGACACGCTGCCGCGTGTCTAGATAATTTTAGTTGTGGAAACACAAACATTGTTACAATTCACTATTTTTTGCATATTCCCTGATATTAATGAGAAAGTAAATGTACTTTCGTAGTATGTACAACACTACGCCACTAAAATCTCTGAGATTATTATCTCTTTCTCTCATTTATAAAATCAATGGGATTATGATCTCTCTCTATTTAATAAAATATCTGGGGGTAAAATAACAATCACACTGACACTCCGTGAAAGTTTCAGTTCAACAATAGCATCAAATTAATAACTGCTATTACTGTTACTCACCATGACAGTAAAGCTCTATATCACTGAATTTATGCATTTCCGTCCATATATGAGTAGAATCGTTGGTGAAATCCAAGTCGCGGACAGCGTTAAAGCCAGGGGGGCAGCGCCGCTTATTTATGGCCATCCGCTCACCAAAATTTGGCCACGAGACGCCGCGTTAGTAATTAATACACTCCACACTTTTTATACAACTAAGATTAATTGTACCCGTAAATTTGACCGCGCTGTGTCACAATTTATTTAATAAAGAGTTAGCGAGTTTTGTCTGCACAACTCATTTTCGGTGGTTTTACTAGTATTTCGGAATAAAGCCGGTTGCATTCGAAGTCCAATTTCTACATGATGATGATGATGGCGCATGCTCTAGATTTAGCGGGAATGACGGTCATCTGGCTCTATTGAGATCACGTTTCGTCAAGTGAGTTGGCATTATACTGTTAAAAGCGCCGTCAGAAATGTGGCTAACTTACTATTGCTATAACACAAAAACCGGTGTCAACGATTTACCTACATAAATACTAATACACTTGTAATCTGACTGAATAACTTTGAGTACTACTTATTGATATGATCATAAATATGTACAAAACTTTAAAATGTACATTGTTTCAGGGAAGTCAGTACAAGTACAGTAAAGAAAATAGTGAATGGATGAAGTACGTAAGAATAACGGCAAATTTGGAACGCCCACAAAGCACAGAAAAGGGCGTCCTCAAAAACAATAAGATGACTTTAAAATATGACTTTTTAAATCAATAAATTGGACGAAACCAATAAAAGATCAATTATTTTCATTTTCGTGTTTATTTTATAACTAACATGTATATGTATAGCCTGACCAGTGCCTATTTGGACTTGAGATAATGTCGCTGCAAACAGCGTGTTATATGGTAATAATATACATACGTCATGTATATAGTCGGGGCAGTTTGTATTGGCTTCTTTAGACATCTATCTTTTTTTTTATGTTGTAATGGGTCTTTTTAGGGTTCCGTCTACGGAACCCTTATAGTTTCGCCATGTCCGTCTGTCTGTCTGTCCGAGGCTTTGCTCTGTGATTGTTAATGTTAGAAAGCTGCAATTTGGCATGGATATATAGAGCAATAAAGCTGACAAAGTCGTCAAATAAAATCTAAAAAAGTTTTTTTTAGTGTAGGTACCTCCCCTACACGTAAAGTGGGGATGTTTTTTTTTTGCTTCAAGCCTATGGTGTGAGGTGTTGTTGGATAGGTCTTTTAAAATGAATAAAGGTCTTCATGAAACATTTTTTGATTAAGTGAATATTTTCGAAAATAATGACTCCAAATTAACAAAAAATTGTGTCCCACCTTCTAACTTTTGAACTATGGGTCCAAAATATATGTAAAAAAAGTAAAACTTTAAATGAAAACTATAACGGACATGATCAGTTAAGCTGTTTTTAAATTATCATAAAGTCTTCTTTTCTTAATAAAAGTAGTATGATGAAGCGCGTTTTTCCGCACGCTGCGCGTCCGGAAAACCCCACTTTTTGGCTAAGTGGTGACGTAAAATTGTGTACAAAACACGGGTCGTAAAACAGAAAGCCCTCTCTCGCATATTTATGACCCTCGCCTACGGCTCGGGCCCCAAACATCTGCGATATCGGCCTATCTTTGTTTTACAACCCTTGTATCGTAAACAGCTATTAAGATGGTGGCGGTGGCGACAACGACGTGCTTGAGTTTGACGTACAGTCAGCATCAAAAGTAGCTACGTACTCGTACTTGAAAAGTACAAAAATCTTTATTATAAGGGAATAAGAACTTTTGACCCCTCCACATGCGTCTCTAATTTTGATGCTGACAGCGCACGTAAGAGGTACTGTGTGCGAGATAGAAATAACCTATAACGTTATTATAGCGCTTCACAAAATATCGCTTTGTATATATTGCATTTTATTTATAAAGTTATAATAGATACCGCTATAAATCCGCGCCAAATATCATTTTTACTAAAACGTTTTAATGACAAAGTAGCGTTATGAATCATAACGATAGGTATGCGAAAATAGCGCTATATCAAGACCTGAATCTAAGTC
Organism: Notocelia uddmanniana; assembly: GCA_905163555.1. Lineage (NCBI taxonomy): Eukaryota > Metazoa > Arthropoda > Insecta > Lepidoptera > Tortricidae > Notocelia > Notocelia uddmanniana. The sequence continues at coordinate 18,213,988 of LR991054.1, read as the reverse complement.
CATACAAAAAAATAAGGGTATATCGTAACGTAAATAGCATTAAATTGAAGATATATTAAATGTAACTCATTCGTCTGATACGTTATTTAGGTTGTATATATTGAAAAAATAACGTATCAGACGAATGAGTTTTATTTAATGTATTTTCAATTTAATGCTATTTACGTTACGATATACTCTTATTATTTACGTGATCAATTTTCCATTTGAATGAGACGCTTCTGACACAAATTTTGTCTGAACCATGCAATAAATTATGGAGTTATGAACTCTCAGTGATCAGACATTCGATAAAATTAAATAACATTGAAACGAAGCGATTCCAAAAAATATTTGACTTCCACAAAACTCATCAAAGGGTATATTTATAGAACTTTCTGTATTTTACAGGCTAAGCCACAATTACCGACGATGACAGTTATTATCATAAATTCAGAGATAAAACGTGGGTGCAGTAATTTTTATTGCCATAAAAGTCTCTCTGGATTTCACACCCTCCAGTCACGAAAGGTGATTATGATGTTATTGTGCTATACTCACAGATTTGACGTAGGTATGTGGGGCGACAGTAGGTCAAGTGGGTACACTTGGTCAACGCCATATTGGACTGAAATAATAGGCATACAGGCTGCGTCTCTTTCACAGTATATCCGCGCCGGGGCGTAACTCCTTCGGAACTAGTCAGTATATCGCTCGGACCTAGTGTATGCATCGAAATATAATAAGTATGGAAGCATAACCGTCGCTCAAAACCGGTGCCACAAAATCTAGTGCCAAAGGCGGAGCTTACGTTTCAAGTGACGTTTCAGTGCCCGATCGCAACTCAGTCAACTATCCGACGTAGAGTTGAACGGCTGACATTGTGTCAAATGAAAATAATTAAATTTTAATAGTCACCGGCAACAGATATTATTTTATAAGTGTTGACCAGCACTATTAATTGGTGCACAAGCCACACGAATGGCAAGCGAGAAGATATTTCTCTTCATTATTTAAATATTAAATTTACAACAATCCCATACATTTGTGTGATGGATGACGCTATGAAATATATGTTTCAGAAAGAGTATATAGAATATATATAAAATCGTACAGATAACTCTCGATATTAGTTAATAACATCTTAAGATATGCACAACGAAAAATTGGTGTACACAAAACGCATTTAGTGAAGGTTGATTTTTCTCGGATAAGAAAAAAGAAGAGATGAGGCGATACATGAAATTGAATACCGTCGACGATTACATAGTAATTTGGTCTAAAACCACAGTATGCTCGCCTTTTTTTATACAACGACGGTGGCAAATAAGCTTACAAGCTGCCTGATGGTAAGCAGATACCGTCGCCTACGGACGCTTTCGACTCCAAAATAATCACAAGCGCTTTGCCGACCCTTTATTAACATAAGGATTCGGTTGATCAACTGCTAGAGATATAATGCAAACTCGTTCACAATAATGCTCACTCTCATCACAGCGTATCCTCGGGAGCTCTGGCGACCTTACTCACCTCCGCCTTTTCTCACTGAGGGACAAGCAATGATATTGGTCAAATCGTTTCGAAGAAATCTAAACTTGCCTTGAGGGGCTCTTCCTCCGTTTTGTCATAGATAAATAATTAGAATGAAAATAAATTCACTTTTATCTTAGTACTGAATATGTTTTGGTTAAATTTTGGTCAATCAACCCAATCATGATTTACCAAAATTTACCGGACCTAAATCAACTTTAAGATTTCATTTGCACAACTGCTTGATATTTCTCGGTGAGGTTTAGTATATAGTATAAAAAAATAATATAGTATAGAAGTTTATTGATAGTATGAGAAGCCTATTTTTCCAAGAACTACTAGCAGACGAAGCAGGTGAGACCTAAGGTGAAAGTATACCGCGAGACACAATGTACTGATAGCATGATCGTGCTTGCTTCCACTTATCATCCACTTGCTAGATTCACTAGCCATCTTTTTTTCTTACTTTCGTTAAGAATGCGATCGTGCTAGCTATATAGGTTTGGGGCAATAGACGTTCCATCTTGACGGTATACCTTAGGAGAGAGTAAGGTTTATTAGTGGTTTTACTGGTTAATTTTATCAAACTATTAATATTTAATACCAATTTTAGAATAGGTCCGCTGATAAATAATAATATAAAGATATTATAAGATTGAAAGAAGATACAAGATTGGATCATTTTGTATTACACCATCCATGTCAAAAGTAGGCGTATTTATATCAAGTTCAAGAAGACTGAATTCAACTAATTAATGACAAATAAAAATCACGTGTCAAAAGTATTCTAACCAGTCACGGCACATGTAACTTTTTATTGGTGAAATAGTATAAAACCTTTGTAAAAATGTAGTCTACTTAAACTATTTTGAATATTTGATTGGCCAATGATACATAAGACGTTTTAGTTTCAAAATCGTGAAAAATTTTCCACATTTCGACGTCAGTTTTGTTTGACGTTACTCTTATATACTTATTATATTTCGATGCGTGTATGGTACAAAATTAAAATTGTGTTATGAGAGTACAAAAGTAAAAATATCAAGTAAATTTCGGTGTTTTTTTCTTATCTATTTTTATATTATTAACAAAATTATAATTTCTACACAAAAATTAATAAGGTTTCGTATGACAGAAAATTAGAAATTCCTAATCATAGATGGTTTTTTTCTATAGTTATAAAATAAAAACCGGCCAAGAGCGTGTCGGGCCACGCTCAGTGTAGGGTTCCGTAGTTTTCCGTCCGTCACATTAAGTTGACATATTAAGTACAGAAACACAAAACCTTTGAAAGCACGTCATTTCATTGTGATTTTGTAGAAATGACAGGTACAATAAACACCTGTTTATACGGTTAAATTACAAACTTAGTTCAGAAATTATTTTTGTAATTTTTTCAAAAACTATTCAACCTATCAAGTTCAAAATAATTTTCCTACAAAGTTTTTATAAAGTTCTACTTTTGAGATTTTTTCATATTTTTAAAACTTATGGTTCAAAAGTTAGAGGGGGGGGGGGACACATTTTTTTTTACTTCTGGAGCGATTATTTCCGAAAATATTAACATTATCAAAAAAATATTTTAGTAAACCCCTATTTATTTTTAAATACCTATCTAACAATATATCACACGTTAGGGTTAAAATGAAAAAAAAATCACTCCCCACTTTACGTATAGGGGAGGTACCCTAATAAAATATATTTTTTCCACTTTTTATTTTACCACTTTGTCGGCGTAATTGATATACATATTAGTACCAAATTTCAGCTTTCTATTGCTAACGGTCACTGAGATTATCCGCGGACGGACGGACAGACGGACGGACAGACATGGCGAAACTATAAGGGTTCCTAGTTGACTACGGAACCCTAAAAATGATAGGAGTGGTGCAGTATAGGTCATTTTCGAAGTGGGTACAGTGGATCGAACTAAAGTTTCTAGTGATTTTTCTCATCGAAGTTAATGGTAACTGAAATGTCATCAAGCGAGTCTATTACTCCATCTGAGACCACAAAATTAATATTTAAAAGCATAAAAAGTTACACTTTATTATAATAGAATCCTTTGAAATTGTGTTGTTTCGACGGTCTATGTCTATCTTATGTCAATTTCAATGACATATTATGCTTTAAGCATTGATATAAGGATACAGAATCCACTTTTCAGAAACATGAATAAGTATTTGAAATGTATCGGATATATTTACATGACTCCTGAGAAGAAATCGTAGCTAAATATATCTGATCTTCCTTTCATCTAAGTTTGACATCAACCAGCTTGTATAGTTTAGCAGCGATGTAACTCTGAAAAGGCGATCCACTGTCGCTCCACCTACCTATAGCACGTGCATATTGTGTTACTTTTTCTTATTGTGCTTTTGATAAAAAACATCAACATATTTGTGTAACGACTCGTCTTAAGTTAACATCCCTTCGGCTGCGTACGTAACTGGAGCTTCGTAGCCAGTTGCGATCGAATACTTTTTAGGTCTTTTGCGAAACCAGTTGCGAATGAACTCGAACACAAAGGGATTAATATTATGTAAGTATTAACTTAGAGCTGGTGGTGTAAATGCTAATAATAACAAGGACGGTAGGGGACTCAAAAATATGCAGTACTTATAACTTTTGTGTTTTATTTAAATACAAACTGTTAGTAGTTCACAATACTTAGCAATATACAGTTTCCTTGAAACTTAATATTAAATGGGTAATTTATTCGTAAAGTATGCTTAACAATTTAACGAAACGGGGCTCTTACGCCTCAAAGATCGTAATTTCAAGTCATCGTTCGACTTCTTCGAAGTTCAAGTGGCATTATTCTAACAAATAGTAGGTTTACCTACATACGAGTTATTTAACAATCATTCTTAGGTATGTATATTTTACATGATAAAATATCTCCGTAAAAAATTAGTTCACACGTATTTGTACACAACTTAAACATCTTAAACGTCATTTTTTATTTATTTTAGATTCTAGCTACACCAAATTGCATGAACGTTTTAACTATGAATCTATAATGATGTCAATGGAACGAAAATTTTATGTTGGTTTTAACGTGGCGGAGATCAGTCTTTACCTCACTAAATCATAGAAAATTCAACTAAACTTGACTGTGAGCAAATGTGTCGATCGCGTACAAGTTATGGGCTCCAAGTCGAGTTGTAAAGTCAGTATTTATAGCGGTGGCACAACGTTCACGAGTGGCGTACTTACTGCGCTTATTATACTTCACTAACACCAAAAAAATATGCCAGAATTTCGGATCACTCCACAGTATAGAAGTGCGGTAATCTCTCTGCTCCTTTAGAAATGCGTATATAGAATTGTCCGGGCCAATATCAACGAACACATAAATTGTGTTCCGCGCCTTCAATATTTCGCCACGAATCTTCTTTATATTTACGTCACGATAAGCAGATGTCAAGTAGTTTGGAGAAAACACGACCAGAGTCATACGTTTTTCCTTTACGCTGTCTTTGTTGTATTTCTCAGAGATTGTATCCTTAGACTTTGTAGAATTGATAATATCCGTATTGATGTTTGGATATGTATTCAAAACCGGTAATAAATTAGTCCCAACAAATTCTTCGTCCTCTTCCACACATTTTATTGTTAGCCTCAGCGTTCTGGTTTTTGGACCCGTAGAAGTTAAAGCTTTGCGCAGAGTTTCCTTTGTAACAAGATATATTCTTCTTCGATATAGAACAAAACCTGTCGTCGCAGCTATAGACACAAATACGAATACAACAGATACCGCGTATAATAATGCTGCAACCTCTGCATTACATATTTTGGTCCAACGTGAGCACTGCAATTCAGCTAAGTCATCCCACTGAAAAAATAACAATAGGTATGTGTTATAAAAGGGTGAAAAGTTGTATTTTAACTGTGAGTGTGGAATTGAAACATGAGCTAGTGAATGGATTCTAGGGTCGAACTACGTGCTAGTGCATGGATGGTTCGATAATAATATCCTATGCGAAACGAGTGGTTTCAAAAATGGAATCCTGAGCATAGCGAGTGTTCCAACATACGCGACGTGAAATTACTTTGCAACCGTGTGTAACAAAAATCTTTTCACCTCACCAAGCGAGGAATATACAACATAAGAAATATAACTGAAAGAGTCTGTCTTTATTTTAACTGGTACACAAATAGGCAGCAAATCTTATATTCAATCAAATTATTTGCACGATATGTTTTATGACACACACGGCTGCGACTCACTACGCTCAGGATTCTATTTTTGAACCAATCGCTTCGCTCGGGATTCTATTTTCGAACCAAGACGAAAATTGTCCTGTCTGGACTGGCCTTTACATGTTTAAAAAAATATCACGTTCAGATTTCAAATATTCTTTGCAATCTTGTACGAGTACATAAAATTTAGTTCCGCTATCTGTTTTTAAACAATAAAAAACTGGCTTTCCGAGCTAATGAGGTAAAAAAATAATTGCTTTATCTAATATAGGTATAGTAACCGTTTATAGTAAAAATAGAATAAGCTTTTTTTGGACATTAAGATAGGCCCAACAACTCTACTTTCTTATGAACAAACGCTAAATAAAATGAAACTGATCGCATTACATTGAGCCTATTTATTGTTGCATGTGCCTCATCATTTTTACACGACTGCCAAAGGAAGGAGTGTAATGTTTTCAGCTTTCATGTTTATATGTATGCGAGTTTATTTAGGTCACCGAAACTGCTCAATGCCTCAACGGATTTAGATGTAAGAGGTATCGTTAGAATCCTTACGTCGTTCCGAGTGTCATAGGGTATATAACGTCATAATAAAAAAAATATGGCGGATTACATGCGCCATAATGTACCAACTTAAGAAAAAAAAAATTCCGAAGTGTCTTAAGACAAAAGTTTTTGACCAGTGTGTGTTGCCAGTGATGACATATGGCACTGAAACGTGGTCGCTTACTATGGGCCTCATAAGAAGGCTCAAAGTCACCCAAAGGGCAATGGAGAGAGCTATGTTGGGAGTTTCTCTGCGTGATCGCATCAGGAATGAGGCCATCCGCAGCAGAACCAAAGTGACCGATATAGCCCTCCGAATCGCTAAACTTAAGTGGCAGTGGGCGGGGCACATAGCACGTAGAACCGATGGCCGTTGGGGCGGAAAGGTTCTCGAGTGGCGGCCACGTACCGGAAGGCGTAGCGTGGGCAGGCCCCCCACACGGTGGACTGATGACCTGGTGAAGGTCGCGGGTGTCCGCTGGATGCGGGTGGCGCAGGATCGGTCATTGTGGAAGTCTTTAGGGGAGGCCTATGTCCAGCAGTGGACGTCTTTCGGCTGACATGATGATGATGATGATGATTATATATATAGATAAACGTATTTTTTTTATTTAAATATTTGTTTATCTATAAGAAGTGTTAATTAAATAGTATCTGCGTTGCATTACATTCATTCATTATTCATTCATTCATTCATTCATACTATCATCGAGGTTGATTGTTAGGAGTTTTTAATAATACTACTAACAACATTTAAAACTATTGTTAGTTTTTTTATACGACGACGGTGGATAACAAGCTTACGGCCTGACTGATGGTAAGCAAACACCGTAGCCTATGGATACTTGCAACTCCAGAGGGATCACAAGTGTGTTGCCGACCCTTTATTGACTTGGGGATGCGCTTTGTTGTGAGTGACGGACCCGCAGAAAATACGAGTTCGTATGGAAGACATACGCTGTATTTTAAATTTAGAGTTGTAGTGCGATGTACATACAAGATAAACGTCCCGGTGCTTGATACTGATACACACATACACACTAACACTCACTAGTGTGGTTTTGACACTTCGATCTTAATTAATGTCGTGATCGAGCATTAGGACACTTTAATCTTAATGCATGTCATGAGTCGAGCATAAGGACACTTCAATATTAATGCATGTAGTGAATGTCGAGCATTAGGACACTTCAATATTAATGCATGTAGTGAATGTCGAGCATAAGGACACTTCAATCTTAATGCATTTCGTGAGCGTCGAGCATTTGGACACTTCAATATTAATGCATGTTATGAGTCGAGCATAAGGACACTTCAATATTAATGCATGTAGTGAATGTCGAGCATTAGGACACTTCAATATTAATGCATGTAGTGAATGTCGAGCATAAGGACACTTCAATCTTAATGCATGTCGTGAGTGTCGAGCATTAGGATACTTCAATATTAATGCATGTAGTGAATGTCGAGCATAAGGACACTTCAATATTAATGCATGTCGTGAGTGTCGAGCATTAGGACACTTTAATATTAATGCATGTAGTGAATGTCGAGCATAAGGACACTTCAATCTTAATGCATTTCGTGAGTGTCGAGCATTAGGACACTTCATTATTAATTCATGTCGTGAGTGTCGAGCATGGACACTTACCTACCCCCACTAAACAAGAAGAAGTAAGCACTGCTTTTTACCACATCTTAAATTATGTTAAATATCTCACCCGGAAGTGACGACCCTTCGTATAACTAATGAAATCCCAATTCCGACAGCCACAATCAATTGGGTTATTTGCAATTAAAACATGATGGTATGTATGGTCTTGATTGGAATGTCTTTTTTCTAAAGACACTAGGTTAACGGCTTTACGCTGAAACAAAGTAAACATGTTTCTTTAGAGGTAGACAACTTCAAAAAAAACAGCCTTGTGTACCTTACCGGAAATAAACTCAAGACTCACCTGCAAAGTTGTGATAGAATTGTGCCGTATATCTAATGTGTCATGTCCATTAGCAAACCAGTCGACGAAAACGTTTTTAAATTCGTTATAACTCAGGTTTAATACCCTTAAATTGTACGTTTTACTGAAAGGGGACGAGTGGGCAGTCTCCATGAGCCGTGTATTGTTGTCCAATCCTTTGTTTTCAAAATCGAGATAATTGTATGCAAGGGATATGTACATTCTCTGTTTGTTATTGCTGAATAAATATGACGAAACCGTTTTCAAATTGTTGTGTTCTACACTCAGATAGGTGAGACTTAACAATGACGAGAATGTTGAGCTGAAAAGAGAAAAAAATACTTTTATTAAGAAATGATACAAATATATCATGAATAGTAGTTCAATTCTTTTTTTATTAATGTATACAATGCAGTGCTTGTGTGTAAAACTTTGAAATAGGTACTTATTTATGATTATTAGTTGAAACTTTCAATGAGTTATTGCTTACCCAGAAATGTCAGTCAGTTGATTGTAATCGAGGCTAAGTGACTCCAGTCGCACCAAAGACGAGAATAGTTTAGGTTCTAAGTCCTTTAGATTGTTATGGCTCAGATCTAACTCGAGTAGATTAATCTGGTCATTGAAGATAGCTTCGGGCAGTGCTTCGAGATTATTGTACGCCAGTGAAATGTTCGTTATATTAGGAGAATCAACAAATACATCGTAGGGTATCGTCTCTAAGCCGCATCTCTGAATGTATACCTGTTTTAAATTTGTTAAACTCCCAAACAAATACCTAGGCAACTCTTTCAGAGTCACGTCGTTGTTGAGTATAATGACAGTTTCTAACTCCCGGTTGCCTTTGAAAAGATTTCGAGGAAGCGACGAAAACTTGTTTGAAAACAAAGTTAGCTTTTTGAGTTTCCTCAGCGGTTTGAAAATCGAAGCTGGCAGCTCATTCAAGCCATTCGAACTGAGATCGAGCTCTTCTAGTACGTTAACTCCAGTGAAGAAGTCTTTCGAGAACCATGTGACGTTGCTTTGCCACAGGGAAAGCTTTCTCAGAAACGACAGATGGGAAAACATATTAGATGATATATTAGTCATGTGATTATGACTAATTTCTAGGGTCTCTAATCTCTCAAGTGGCTTGAGTAAATTCTCTGAAAGGTTCATTTTATTCGATCTGATGTTTAACCAAGTTAAATTATTAATGTCCATAAATAAATTATCAGGCAGTTGTGTATTCCCATTGATCGATAATAGCAGTTTAGTCAAATCTTGTAATCCTGCGAAGTGTTTTCTGTCAAAGAATCCGGATAATTTTTTAGTGTTTTGGAATATTAATGCCATAGTTTTTGAAACCCCTATGCCGGTAAGTACATCTTTGAATGACGTGACCGGCAGGGGGCAGTCTTTGAAACTGACAGATTTGAAGGAGCTCTGTCGAGTTGCACATCTTGGTAACTTGGTGTAGTCCAGAGAAGATGCATTCTCACATTTAATATTAATGTAAATATCCGGTAATAAATTTATCTTAACAGTCCGTCCTGTAAGAAAAAAAAGCACGTCATCTAATTATAAAATACAAAAAAATGTTCAACATCATAATATGTTCATATAACTAATTAATATAGTCGCAGAAAATAATGGAGAGTTTAAGCTAAGAGAGAGAGCGCGGTTTTATTTCTTTCTTATTTACTATCTATATAGAGATCAACATTTAAGACATCCCATTTATATGGCAAACATATTCTTTACTAATTAGTAAAATATTAAGTTGAACATTAACTTTTGCATTTCTGAATTATAAAAAAATGTTAGTAGGTATTTAATTTAATTCATCCATCAGGTCATTTGCTTACTGGACTTTTTAATAATTGAAAAACCGCGGTTCTCTTACTTAAACTCTCTAAACACTTTAGAAACAATATGAAATCTGTAAACGTGTGAAACTTAAAACTACCGTAAAAAGGGGTGAGTAGGGTAAAAACTAATATTCAAACCACGATAACATTTTATTTTTACATATGCAAACTGAATGGTGTATATAATAAGTGTTCCGGAAGTTTGTATTTTATTTTATTTTGGGTAGTTCCATTTCACAACTTTGACGATAAACAGGAAATCCCACCTCACCCCGTAGTCCCTCGTAATTGGGGTGAGATGGGATTTCATGCAAAGGTGATTTTGGAAGATTGTTGGATCGTTTTTTTGTTATGAGTATTACTATAGCTCCATTTTACATTGGAATACATTCTTTTTGTAGCAGTAGTTTAAAATCCCATCTCCCCCCCCCCTCCCCCCTTTGATCCCTTGTCTCCCCATCCATAACCCAACTCTCCCCGCGAACCCTACTCACCCCATTTTACAGTATTCGTAAAGTTAGATCATCAGTCAATACTACTTCCAACATAGTGTTCAAACGCAGAGAAAAGTGATGTAAACGCTCCGTTCAAATGCACTCACCATCGACATTGCAATTGAGTTCAACGGCGAGCGTGCCGCCGCAAACGCAGTTGGGGTCGCTCGGACACGTTGGTCTTACTGCACCAATTATTTGCAGCACCGCGGTAAATACGCACACCCATTTGTACTCCATACTTAATTTATCTTTTACTTTTTCGCAGTGAAACTAGTTGACATTCGGCTCATTTGTGCGGAGACCATGTTGTAATGATGCTGATGATAGTGATCTGTGGACAATAAAATTCACCATATGAATATATTGAAATGGAACGTCGTAGGTTTGATTTAGAGGTATATTCATTATATTCAAATACACAATGTTATGGAATAAATTGAACCTTGTCATAAAACAACTGCAGTTCAAAAGTTTCCAAAAAAATGTCCTTGGTCTTACAACTGAGCCAAACACTATTAATAAAAGACCGTTAGTTTAGAATTGAAATAGCTGTAAATTCTCAAACACTTTGACTAAGTATATTGAAAAAATGCCACCTCATTGTAAACGCGGCTAGGTAATAAAGTACGTACGGAGAAAAGGAAGCATAAGCTTAAACAGCAACAGGTAAATATTGATACAGTGTAAAATAAGGTTTCTGAGCTTAAAGAGTCGTTCATTGATTTTCTTTGCACGACTACCTCATGACCTCGTCAAGTGACATGAAGTATTTTGAGGCTACTTTAATCCAATTCACAGTAACAGTTCAGTTCAATCAAACACTGATATGTAGGTTAAATTAAATTCATCATCATCATCATCATGTCAGCCGAAAGACGTCCACTGCTGGACATAAATTAAATTAGGTAAGTACAATCTTTTTTGAACATCAGACACCGAGACAAGTGAAACCATATTGAAACTAATTGCTTACAAACTTGTACGAGTATAAAATTACCCGATCTAAGCGGAACTTAACAGACATGGAACAATTTCGTTACAAACTATTAGAATTGATTTTACCATCCATTTGTAAATGTTGACAAGCAAACATGTACAAAAAAAAGTGCAGCGAGCGAATTGCAGTGGCAGCAAATATAATGGAACGTTCAGCCGTTATCTCGGTCCGCCGCACTCGGCATTTTGATATTATTGTATCAGCGCTCCCGAAACAAAAGGACTGAATGGACTATTAGTCGAATAATATTATGTAGGTACAACGAGTGTCAGTATTTCCACTAGTGATACGTACAATAATAACTTGTCAAATAGCCATAAGCGACAGCATTTTCACACTATGCCGTGCACAGTCTACAGTAGGAGGGAGGGCTTCACGTAGAATAACCAAATATAAACTCTATCCACACGGCTAGTGTGGATTGAACTTTTTTTGGCTATGTGGATTGAAGTTATTTTGTAGTAATGTAATTTTATATTTAACTATATAATGTATATTGTTTTGAAAAAATGACACCTCGCCGAGTTTCTTACGCCGGTTCTTCTCGTGGCAGAGGTATATTTTTTTGAACCGGTGGTAGTTTATTGACGTTCATAGGTGCATGTAATATGCCTAATTTGAAGAATAAACTACTTTTACTTTTTTCCATACCCAGGTTTCATGTATATCTAGTGCCACCCCCCTAATATAATATTTTTTTGTAAGTGTATCTTGCTTATATGTTTTGGCCAATTTGGTAGGGAGCCCGAAAACCCGAGTCCTGTTTTTTTACGGTACGTACTTATTTTGCGTTTAGTCTATATTTGTATGGCAACGCGAACAGAGCCTCTGGCGGCCTTTGCTGGTAACTATTTGCTGTAATGTTTCGGATAAAAATATAATAGAGGTAAAGACATTTTCGGATCACGACCGACTGGGCAATTGTTTCGCAATTATTTATTCAGCGCTGTCGCGCGACACAAATCAGCACTTAGGTAGATAGGTACATCATGAACAAGGAAAGTAATATTATATTACTAGCTTTTGCCCGCGACTTCGTCTGCGTAGAACTCATGCATTCTCGCTTTAGAATTATTTGTTTTCCCATACATCTTTCACCCTTCTTAACACTCCCTTAATAAATGATTACATTCAATATAAAATGCTCTTTACCGCGCACGGCAAATTTTAATAGGGATCCGTTTTTCAAAACCTTCATCATCATCATATCAGCCGAAAGACGTCCACTGCTGGACATAAGCCTCCCCCAAAGAGTACCACGATGACCGTTCCTTTGCCATCCGCATCCAGCGGCCACCTGCGACCTTAACCGGTCATCAGTCCACCTTGTGGGGGGCCTACCCACGCTGCGCCTTCTGGTACGTAGTCGCCACTCGAAAACCTTTCCTCCCAACGGCCAACGGTTCTCCGTGCAATGTACCCCGTCCACTGCCACTTAAGTTTAGCGGTTTGGAGGGCTATGTCGGTTACTTTGGTTCTACTGCGGATGGCCTCACTTCTGATGCCATCACGCAGAGATACTCCCAGCGTAGCCCTCTCCATTGTTCTTTGGGTGACTTTGAGCCTTCTTATGAGGCCCATAGTAAGCGACCACGGTTCAGTGCCGTATGTCAACACACACTGGTCAAAGAACCTCGTCTTGCGACACTGCGGAATATTGGACGAAAAGATGTGCCATAGCTTCCCGAACGCTGCTCAGCCGAGTCGGATTCGACGACTAACCCCTGTCTCGAAGTTGGACCTACCTAACTGGATAGTCTGTCTTAGGTATATATAAACGTCTACAACTTCAAGTAAAAGTGTCCGATTGTAACGGAAGTTGGTGCTACGTGCTCGTGCTTTCAAAATGAATGATTAAGCTTATTTCAGAATATCAAATGTACCGACTCTAGACGAATGAAGCCCGTAAAATATTGCATCATCAATCATGTCAGCCGAAAGACGTCCACTGCTGGACATAGGCCTCCCCCAAAAACTTCCACAATGACCGGTCCTGCGCCACCCGCATCCAGCGGACACCCGCGACCTTCACCAGGTCATCAGTCCACCGTGTGGGGGGCCTGCACACGCTACGCCTTCCAGTACGCGGTCGCCACTCGAGAACCTTTCCGCCCCAACGGCCATCGGCTATGTGCCCCGTCCCGTAACAATCGGACACTTTACGCTCGAAGTTGTAGACGATTACACATACCTAGGACAGACTGTACAGTTAGGTAGGTCCAACTTTGAGAAAGAGGTTAATCGTCGAATCCGCCTCGGCTGGGCAGCGTTCGGGAAGCTACGGTACATCTTTTCGTCAAATATTCCGCAGTGTCTCATGACGAAAGTCTTTGACCAGTGTGTGTTGCCAGTAATGACATATGACACTGAAACGTGGTCGCTTACTATGGGACTCATAAGAAGGCTCGAAGTCACCCAAAGAGCAATGGAGAGAGCTATGTTGGGAGTTTCTCTGCGTGATCGCATCAGGAATGAGGCCATCCGCAGCAGAACCAAAGTTACCGATATAGCTCTCCAAATCGCTAAACTTAAGTGTCAGCGGGCGGGGCACAAAATATTGCATGTACAATGATAAAAGTCTCGCTACGCAGTTCTTCCGTAAAACGTCCCAACACAGCTGGTTCTTCATGTAAGTATGATGGCCGAAGGCCGTAAGCAGAGTGGCAAAACACGCAAGGCGGAAGGCCGAGTATTCACACAGAGCGGTCATCTTATGTAAGGTTGAGGGCTGAAGGCCTGAAGCAGGGAGGCGAGACATGCGAGGCCGAAGGCCGAGCATTCAAATAGAGCGGGATCCTTATATAAGGCTGAGGGCTGAAGGCGCGGTGCCGTGTGGCACACGTGAGGCCTAAGGCCGAGCGTCCCAACAGAGCGGGCTCCTTATGTAGGGCCGAAGGCCTGAAGCAGAGTGGCAATTCACGCGAGGCCGGAGGCCGAGAGTTCCAACAGAGCGGGCTCCTAATGTAGGGCCGAAGGCCTGGTGCAGAGGGGCAAGGCAAGCGAGTCCAAAGGCAGATCATTCACACAGAGCGGTCTCCTCATGCCGATCATTCACACAGAGTGAAGTGTAAGGCTGAGGGCCGAAGGCCCGAAGCAGAGCGGCAATGCACGTGAGGCTGAAGTTGAGAGTCACAATGCCTAGACATATAAATCGATAAACAAACAGATACGAATTCTTAAAACTGTTGAAATGTGTTCTGTTTCGATGCCAACGGCCTTTCAATCGCTCCATTGATTTATCAAATATCTTCAATGTACAGATTTTCGACCCTCTACAGCTGTATTATATGTATACGGATAAGCGTAGATCCAGGGGCCTTTCAGCTCGAAGTACGAATTTTTCTATGAAAATGTTAGTTTAACTTGTTTGTACCAGATGTCACTGGGTGCTACCTCTATCGCACTTGCATATTGAAGTGACAGGGATATAGCGGTCGTGCGGTTAGTTTTGTACTAAATACACAACGGCGCTACGATCTATGTAGAGTATTTCAATGGTATCTCCATCTCAGTATTTATATTGTACTTTGTGCATAGATCTAAGGTGCTTCAACCGTCAATGGTGACGATTGGGCTGCCCAGCCCAAGTGATCTCTTATATCAAACAGTTATTATAGTGTGAAGGGTCACCAATTACGTAAACAATAATACACGACAAAATTAAATTGTACACCGACGATACAAAGACTGCATTGAAGCAGCTGTTTTTGTATTTAAGCACATGAAGACAAACAATTCCAAAGTATCGCAAATTTATTTTGATTTACACGCAATAATAGACCTAATTGCTAAAAGGTTATGCTCAAAAATAGCGTCATCAATCAGAAGGAATTATGATATTTCGGCTTTGACATATCCAAACGTCAGCTTGTTTACAATACGTCAAATTCTGCTATGGTTTATGTTAAATTTATTGACACGCCGTTATACTCCCAATTGGCTGAAACTTAAAGCTTAGAATGGCGTATGAGGACTTAAATTACCCCGTTTCATAGACCATATTTGCACCCCCGATTTCATCCCTTTGAGGGTTATTATCGGTACAAAAAGTATACTATAAGTGAATCCAGATTATATACTGTTTGTATACAAAAAATCATTTTGATCTGTTCAGCCGTTTTTGCGTGATTGAGTAACAAACATCCAAACATCTAAACTTTCGCATTTATAATATTAGTGGGATTACAAAGTTATATATGTAGTTTTTAAATCTAGAAAACGGTACTGAAATTGGGGTTTAGAGTCACAGTTAATTAATGGAATAAATCATTATAGTGTTCAAAATCTGAAGAGACCGTGGTGGCTGGCGCGCACACTGGGCAGCGCCGCGGCGCAGCGCTTGCGTTTTCTTTTTTTTTCAGTTTCTATCTTAAGATTTCACAAATTTTGAATGAGGATGTTTTTCCTTTGTCGTCAAGTATATGCTTACCAATTTTCATTCCTGTAACTCATGGATTATAGGAGTTCCCATACAAAATTCAACCCCTCTTTTTACCCCCTTTAAACCCAAATTTGCACAATTTTTATAGCCTAAAACCTGACCGGGTATTTACTCGACAGATTAGTAAAGTTTTCATCAAAATCCGTTTAGCCGTTTTCACGTGATGCGCGTTCATATAAACAGACAAACAGATAAACAGACAAAAATTCTAAAAACTGTTGGAACGTGTTCTGTTATCAATTCTAAGTATCCCCAGCCAACTTTTTTTCGAATATCTTCCATGTACAGACTTTCGACCCTCTTCAGCTTTATTATATGTATAGATAAATTATAATAGACAGAATCAGTATTTAAAAAGCCGGGGAGAGGTTATTTGTGGATGAGTGGCCGTTTGAAGGACAATCTGCGACTGAGTTATTAACGATTGCCGCCATTTCACCTATTAGACACAACAACAAAAGCAAACAACAGCAAAAGCGAATACCTTCGCTGCGTTCCATACGTCTTTTACTAAGAAGGGAAAACTTTTTACGATAACCCAAAAACAGCTTAACTGATCACGTCTGCTTTCACGATTATTTTCATATTTTTGGAACCCATAGTTCAAAAGTTAGAGGGAGGCGCATTTTTTTTTTCATTTAGATTGATTGTTTCTGAAAATATTCACTTAATCAAAACATTTTTGACGAAGACCTGTATTCATTTTGAAAGACCTATCCAACAACACCCTACACCAAAGGGTTGAAGCCAAAAGAATCACCCCACTTTACGTGTAGGGAAGGTACCTACGCTTATTTTTTTTTATCTGATGTTGTTTTTTGATTTTGTCAGATTTATTGATTATATATCCATGCCAAATTGCAGCTTTTTAGCAGTAACAACCACAGAGCAAAGCCTCGGACAGACAAACGTACAGACAGACAGACGGATATGGTGAAAATATAAGTTATATTAGTTGTCTACGGAACGCTAAAAATCGGTCAAGTGCGTGTCGAATTTAATACGTCAAAAACTTATATTCACAAATTTATTTTATTAACTTTATTACTAAATTTTATTATTCCGTATGTCGGCGAGATCATTTCGTATACGCGTACTAAATTCCAGCTGTCTAGTAGTAACGGTTACTGAGCTAACCCGTGGACAGACGGGTGGACGGACATGGAGAAACTATAAGGATTCATTGTTTACTAGAGAACCCAAAAAATGTGTCTTACTACTTGACGATGTGATCGTCATCATCCCAAGAATTGGGTATGATAACCACAAAAATAGTAGTTTCTTGAACATGGCCATGAAGTCTTTAAAAGTTTTAAACTTCTATGGTTCTTCTTCACGAGTTCTGAGGCACATTGTGTGGAAGCTTACATTTTTAGTTTCTTAATTTCGGTTGAAAGTCACCATCCAGGATTTTTTAGCCTCATCCACCATTCAATCCACAAACCATGTACTTTTTATGTTTGACTTGCAATTAGCGTTGTTATTCCACCTAGATCAAAATATTTTAACCATTTTTTTGGAATATAACTAATATGTAAGATAAAATAAATTAACCCTCAATGTTATTTAACTAAGTAAAATAAAATATAATCCCACCAGCCCAAGGTCGCTCGCTCATTGCCGGAAATTATTCCAAGATGGCCGCTTTTCACCGCTCTGGGACCACAGGAAGTTCAATAAGTTGTTTTAATAAAGTGAAGAGCTGGTTAGTCCCTGGCCTCTATGGTTCTAAAATTTTACCTCAGAAAATAATTATTTTAGTTGTTGCCGCCTACACAGAAACATTTTCGTCGATTTGCCGCCTCCTCGTTTGTGGCCGCTTAACCTTGTTTTTGACACGTAGTTGCGATGCCAGTGTCTACAGAGTTGAAGTCCTACACTAAGGGCCGCGCCAACTACGACGTTACTATCGTCATACCGTGCGATGCTATTTGGTTCGCTGGACGCTGACAAGAAGAGTCCGACGTAAGATCTCGATAGACAAATGTGGCAGAAACGTCTGACAGGGCTTTTGGGGCAACTAAGGCCATTGTATCCTGTACGATCTATCCCATCAAAAACATAAATATTCATCAGTCTTTATGGTATTATAACATACTGCATAGAAAACTACCAAGTTAAGGCTCAAAATGCATTAAGCCGCAGTAAATGAGTTTTACTGTGAACAATGTAGTGCCGGACTTGGCACCATTTCAGAGAATCTACGGAACTTGCCACCCATTTAGATCTGAATTCTTTTGTCGGTGAAGACGACAACCAAGCATCGCATATTCTTAATATTGAACTTGGCTCACATTTTCACATTTATGTTTTTGATGGGATATCATTACTTTTTGTCAATCTTTGCCAAATGGTGCTTTTTAAGAGCGAATGCAAGAGTTACTATACAAAATACCCAAATCGCTATAGGCGCACCACAAATATTTGAAGAGTTCCCTTGATTTCTCCGGGACCCTATGATCAGATTCTTACCTGATAACTATGGGACCACCACTGAAGTGTACCGTTTCAAAAAAAAAAAAATTTTCAAATCGTTTAATAATTGCCGGAGTTCTGAGGTAACGAGCATAAATAATAATAATAATAAAAATTAATAAAGAATCACTGTTTTCTGATTTTTTCTGGTGTACACACATAATTACCAAGCTGTTTTTGGAATTTAATATCTCAATAACTATTGAACCTACATTTATGAAATTTGGGGTTTCAATTGTTTTCAAGAATCTTAATACATGTACCGGATTTCATTTTTTTATGTTTAATAGATTTTGAGTTAGTGGGGGGTCAAAAGTGGCTCCAAACGGTTCGTGTAAAATAACACACGGCTGCTGTCCGCCAGTTCCTGGGGTGAACTTGGCTGGACATGCTGCCGCGTGTCTAGATCTGCGACATTTCTGTGGTCTTAAATATATTATATAAACTATGGTACAGTCAGCATCAAAAAAAGGCTACGCATTTGAAAAGTTCAAAGGTCTTTATCACAAGGTAATAAGAGCTTTTGACCCCTTCATATGCGTATCTACTTTTGATGCTGACTGTACACATGTTTTTTGTATTCTATGTAATAATATTATTTGGCGACCAATTCGTTGAGTGTTTACCGTGCGTTGATTATGGTGCGTGTCCTTTTTTGATTTGGTCAGATAATCTCCTATTGGTGTGTCCATTAGGTACCTGCCTTTTATGAAACCTTGAGCTTTCATTTTTTATAGGTACACCTGTTTCATATTAATGTCAGCTTGATAACCATTCCTGAATACAAGAGTCCTAATTGACGGTCTGATAAACAGTATAATGATCCAATAAGAGATTGTAAGTACTTTAGAACAAGTATATGAAATTTGTTAACAGCATTTTCTTGATAAGCATTTGTATAGCAGCGAATTATGACATACGCATTTTTTCACGATCAGACGTAAAGTAATTATTGTATAGGCTTTTTTATGTAGGTATTGTTTAACTCATTATGATATATTAATGAAAATGCCTACGTTAAGTAAAAATCTGCTACTGAAAAAAATGCCTTTATAAAAATTATCCAACCAAACTTTCGTCGATGAAATAATAATTAATAATCATTTTGTTTAGATGTATGATGTGGTGACACGTGTACGGTATTATTATTCGATTTGCAGGTTTATCCTCCGTATACTATCATAAAAATGAGTAATTTTGTAATCATTTATATATTATATTTACAAAATTAATTATGTATTACATAATTAACTCATCATCCTCCTAGCGTTATTCCCAGTACAGTTGCATCCTGAAGAATGCCTGGGGTCCGCTACCTAATCCCAAGAATTGGCGTAGGCACTAGTTTTTACGGAAGCGACTGCCATCTGACCTTCCAACCCGAGGGGGAAACCGACCTTATTGGGAATAGGCTTGTCAAGTGAGTGGGCAGTCGTATTACATAATTAACTATTACAATTTAAAAATGTATAAAAATTGTAATCTCCAAGACAGTTTCCCCGAAATCGATATTAAAACAAACAAATTAACTAAATAAATTGATAAGTCTTCCTTTTTTGCTTGTAACCAATTACAATACTGCATGTTTCATTTAAAGTGTGAAATTTACAAAATAAGGAACAATGGGGTTTGATTACTTTTGAAGTAATGATGAATTTTGAGAAAAAGCTTCTTTTCACGTCGATTGCCATTTCTACCCGCGTGGGACGAGCACAGCCATATGCCATGTTAAATTTAGAAATAGGTAACCAAATACAAACACTTTGTAGCCAAAGTTAAGTTAGTGGCTTTGTGAGCTGTAGATGGGGATAGATCTGCCATTTTGAAAAAAAATGCATAGACTTTATCAACTAAACAAGTGTGATTCGGACTCGCGCACCGAGGGTTCCGTACCGACACCTCCTAATGTACATTTAAAACCACTATACAATATATTGAATCAAAAAAGGTCGTATCTTTATAGGAAACTAACAGCATATACGCCCTTTTGTTTAGGCAAGACAGTTTTTCAGCCATAACTATAAAACCGTTAAACCTATCTTCTTCAAACTAAAAATCTTTGAAAGGATTTATTATTGTACATCATCTAGTCTAGCCTTGATTTTTTTCAGAATTTTAATCGTCATAGTTTGGAAATTAGAAGGGCCGACACACACTTTTTACGACTTTGACAACTAATATCCCGCCAACGATTGGTTTAAATGGAATTTATTTGTAGAAACCTCTGTCATTTTAAAGGCCTATCCATAGATACCCCACAAGCATATGTGCATTAAAAAAATTATGGGGTCTCCCCCCCCCCCCAGAATAATATTTTTTTCTTAATTTCAGATTATATTTCTACAGCGGTTTATAGCATACACATTCCTACCAAAGTTCAGAATTGTAGTGATCATAGTCTCCGAGTAAATCGGCTGTGACATACGGACGGACAAACAGACAGACATGACAAATCCATAAGGGTTTCGTTTTTTGCCATTTGGCTACGGAACGCTAAAAATACTGTAATAATTGAACCCGCTCATAAACTTTCACGGTAACCTATTGGGACCCGTAGAAGAACGGAGACGCTTGGTCAATTATACTATCTCTTGATCAGCATTTTTTCCTGTAACGTTTATGTAGCATGTTATTTCGACGTAAAGATCATCATTTAAAAAATTTAAGGGGCGTGATGGAACTTCTGTATAAGCATTTTTAGAACAAGGGCTATTCTCAAAACGTGACAAAGCACTTCGAAGATTTGTCTTGGTTATTGTCAGAACAATATACATTACTAGCTGTACCCGCGACTTTGTTTGCGTGAATACAAATTTATACATTTTTTATCGTTATCTTGGACATTACATGGCTACCGATCTCTCCAGGATGCACTGTGTTAAGCTTGAAAAAGAGGGACCAGCATTAGTCTCTACGAGTAGCTGTCAACACAACAAATGCTCAAATCAGTAAAGATTCGGCAACGCGCTTGTGATTCTCGTGGAGTCTCAAGCTTCTATAGACAACGGCTTCCGCTTGCCATCAGGATCAGGCATACCGTAGGCACACCTAACTGCCACTTCAGGCACTTTCCTGGCCACTATAGTAGTAGGTCATTATCATCATCACCATGTCAGCCGAAGGACGTCCACTGCTGGATGTAGGCCCCACCAAAGACTTCCACAAGGACTGGTCCAGCATGCAGCGGACACCCGCACCCCCGTACAAGGTGATCAGTCCACCTTGTGTGCCCGCGCCACGCCTTCATGTCGCCACTCGAGAGCCTTTCCGCCCAACTGCCATCAGTTCTACGTGCTTTGTGATCCGCCCACTGTCACTTAAGTTTAGCAATTCGGAGGTTATATCGGTTACTTTGGTTCTGCTGCGGATGACCTCATTCCTGATGCAATCACGCAGAGAAACTACCAGCATAGCCCTCTCCATTGCTCTTTGAGTGAATTTTAGCCTTCTTATGCGACCCATAGTAAGCGAGCACGTCTCGGTGCGATATGCCATCACTGGCAACACACACTGGCCAAAGACTCTCATCTTGAGACACTGCGGAATATTGGACAAAAATATGCCGCAGCTTCCCAAACGCTGCCCAGCCGTAGCCGTAGTAGGCATTAAAAGCAAATGGTCTTGGATGACATACCTACATACTTACATAGTTGCAACTTCGATAATTTAGAGGTATTACTGTGGGACGTTAGTCGCATAACTTACCTATTTATGCTTTACACGCATCTATTTATTGAGTACAGTCAACAGCAAATACAGATGATCATTTTTAGGGTTCCGTCGCCAAAATGGCAAAAACGGGACCCTTATAGATTCGTCATGTCTGTCCGTCCGTCCGTATGTCACAGCCGATTTACTCGGAACCTATGACCACTACAATTGTGAAATTTGGTGTGAAGGTGTATATTATGAACCGCTATAGAAATTATGATGTGAAATTACGTAAAAAATATTAACCCTATACATGTAACAGGCGGTCAATTTTATTTTCAATGCACTTAGGGGTGTAGGTTTCCATGGATAGGCCTTCAAAGATGAAATAATGGTTTCTGAAAAACTTTTCCTTTTAAGTCAACCGTTGGTGAGATATTAGCTGTCAAAGTCGTAAAAAGTGTGTCCCCCACTCTAATTTCCAAATTATGAAGTTTAAAATTCGGAAAAAAGTTAAGATGATGTACATTAATAAATCCTTTCGACGATTTTTGGTTTAAACAACATAGGTTTAACGGTTTTTGAGTGTTATTGCTGAAAAACTGTCTTGCCAAATAAAAGGGCGTATATGCCGTAAGCTTCCTATGAAGATACGACCTTTTTTGATTAAATGTATTGTATAGTGGTTTTAAATGTTCATTAGGAGTTGTCGGTACGGAACCCTTCTTTGTGCGTGGTCCGACACGCATTTGGCCGGTTTTGTACCTTGTCGCACTAACGTCACGATACTGCGACAGTTGGGATGCGTCAAGGTAGTAAAAGTGACAAGGTACTAAAATGATCACCTACTTTTGCTGTTGACTGTACCTATACAACCCGCCCGCAACTTTTGCGTACCTACACTTCCACCCTCTACTTTTTACTGTGACTTCAGCCCTCTAAAGGACGTATTTAGGCATAAAAAATATCCTTTTTTTTATTCCAGCCTCTTATGTTCTGAGATTCAGGCTCTTACGAGAAACCAGAGAAGACATCAAATAATAACCACTACCGAGCGAGAGGTTGTTTACAAGTTTGAATAATAATAAAAACCGGCCAAGTGCGTGTCGGATCACTCACAAAGAAGAGTTCCGTACCGACACCTAGGAGGTGTCGGGAATCTACATTTAAAACTACATTTAACATTATACAATACATCTATTCAAAAAGGTCGTATCTCGTATGAGAACTCACGGCACTTAAGCCCTTTTGTTTGGGCAAGACAGTTTTTCAGCAATAACTCAAAAACCGTTAGATCTATCTTATTCAAACCAAAAATCGTTGAAAGTATTTATTAATGTACATCATCTTGATTTTTTTCAGAATATCAAACTTCATAGTTTGAAAATTGAGTGGGGGGAGGGGGGCACTTTTTACGAATTTGACAGCTAATATATCACCAACAGTTGACTTAAATGGAAAAGTTATTTAAAACCTCTATGTCATCTTTTAAGGCCTATTGATAGATACCCCACACGCATGTGAGCATTTTTTTTGAGCCCCCTGTTACATGTATGTGGTGCTCCCCCCTGCCCCCAATTTAATTTCTTTTTCATAATTTCACATCATATTTCTATAGTGGTTCATAGAATAAACCTTCCTACGAATTTTTATAATTGTAGTGCTCATAGTCTCCGAGTAAATCGGCTGTGACATACGGACGGACGGACAGACAGATCAACATGATTTGTTATCCTTGTCAAAGCTTGATTTGTTTTTCCTCAAACTATTCGATATGACTTTGAGGCAAACGAACAAATACCTATCCAAGTTATGGGGGTTGTTTATATGGTAAGCAGTTTTTGGCTCAGTGATGCTATTATTATTAGATGTCTACTCTGGTTACTCTGACATTCAATCAAAACCAGTGTGTTCGACTATTTAAAGTATTTAACCCTGACTACCAGTGGTGAGTTGCTAAGAAGCTCAAAATGTAGTTGAGGGCATAAAAATGTACACATTATGCTATGGAGCTTATTTCAATGAATTAAGGTGACAAAATATATACCCATTGGTGCCCTTTTTGTCTGTATATATGTGCTTAATCTTACTACACATACATATTTACTGAATCTTACTACTATTCAATTCATACACACTTAATCCGCTACTTACCATTAAACTATAAAAGAGTCATCTTTACTCACTGTCCGAGTTCTGAGAGATACTGTGTGTATTTGCATAGTTATTTGATTAAAAAATACAGAACCTAGTGTCTATCTAAACTAATCTAAACTACAGTCAACTTCAAAAATAAGTATTGATTTAATGCTCTCTTAAATATGTACCAAAACCTTTATCCGGTGGCATAAGAGTTATGGGACGTATTTTTAGTAAGTTGTGTACACCCATATTTTTAACCGACTTCAAGATTTCAAAAGAGGAGGTTATCAATTCGGTTGTATGTTTTTTTTTTTTTAATGTTTGTTACTCCATAACTCCGTCATTTCACCGATTTGAAAAATTTTTTTTTTGGTTGTATGTATATATATCCAAGTTGGTCCCGTTTTTGTCAAAAGGCAGTTCTGATGATGGGATCCATGAGGAATTGGGAGAACTCCTCAAATCTTTAAGGCAAACATATAGTGATTTTTGTGTTTTTATCAACAAGTCAAGCATTTGCATCCAAAAATGTGACATTGGATGAAGTGGAACTGCTGATGATGATCAGAACAGAACTCTTCAACGACGAAAAGTTCACGTTTGGCGATTTGTCCTTCTAGCTGTGTTTGTTAAGCAAGTTCTATATTCACGATTGATTTTTGTCATGCTCGAGTTCTGATGATGGGATCCATTAGGAATCGAGGAAACTCCTCAAATGTGAAAGGCACACAAATAGTGATTTTAGTATTTTCACGAACTAATCAAGCATTTTCATTCATAAAAGTGACATTTGATGAAGTGGAACTGCTGATGATGATCAGAACGGAACTCTTCAACGACGCGTAGTTCACGTTTGGCGATTTGTTCTCTTCGTTTTGTTTATCAAGCAAGCAAGGTTTTTCCATGATTTCATGAGGAATTGAGGGTACTTAGTCTTCTACCATTATAAACATACTTATAGCCATTTTTGTATTTTATTGTATGGAATCTAAGAGTGCACCATCTAAGATTAATAATCTTTCACCGGACTCCCCCATTGAAGTCGGTTTTTTTTTCTTAAAAATTATTGTAATTGACTGTACATACTTGGTTTAGATATCAATAAGAAATTCTGGTACCTCCGAAAGACTGGTCTAATATTCCTGTATACCGAAATGAAGGTTGTATCTTGTTGGAAAGTATCTTGTTGGTTAATACTGTGCATTGCTGTAATTAAAATACTCAATATATAAGAATTAAATATTGTTTCCGTGCTTCAATTTAGTAATAACTAACTCTTGGGATTAGGTAGCGGACCCCAGGCATCCTTCAGGATGCAACTGTACTGGGAATAACGCTAGGAGGATGATGATGATGATGCTTCAATTTAGTAATTATTTAATCTGTAGTATCCCCCCACCTTAGTCAATTTTCAGCAACTAAAAATTAAATTTAGTATGTGTTAGCATTGGTGGAGCAAAAAAAAACTTATATGCAAATAGGTGACTAAAAATTATGTACCTTATTAGCTAAACTGCCAATTAAGGTTAAGGACTTTCATGTAACAGTTGCATAAGATAATTTGACAAATCTGTCCATAAATTTTACCTATATGACCTTTTTAAATATGTAAAAACCAACTTCCTTTTTGGGCAGTCATGTAAAAAAAATGTAATTAAGAGATTACTTTATTACTATACACTAGTGATGCCATGGGCTCTTGCATACAGTGGTAAAATAAATCTTCCCAGCTCTGCTACAGGCAAGGTAAACATCTCAATATGAATGTTACAAAGACTGAGAAAAAAGCTTTTTCCACTTTATCTACAATTAGCTAGGTCGTAAAAGTACCTAAATAAAAAACAATAAACTGTTCAACTTCTATGATCATATACAATGAAGAACTTACTAGGTGAGGTTAAAAATAACAGACAACCACTCTGCAGAGAACTTTTGGCTAACATCGACTGGAACATGCTGATCTCATAGGGTGCAAATAAACTTGTCACGGCATTCATTTCGCATTATTATTCATTTCACTGTGGTCTCTGGTTCTATACTGGATAGCAACTTGGCATAGTTCGTCATCTGTTTGTACCTCGATGTAACTTAAAGAACTGAGTTATTTACTGTTAATCACTTAGTTATGAAGATGTGAAGAAAACAGAATTTCTTGTTACGTTTGATAAGTTCTGTTGCCGGTTATTTATATTTTAATAGCTTATTTAAAGCAACAAACCAATTATTATCTCTAGTCTGTGCAATTATTTTACTCGATTAATTTGATCGACAAGAGAAATGTCAATTCACAAAATGTCAAAGCGTTTTATGTTCAGATACTTCCCGTTTTCTCATGAACATATAAAAAGTCATATTTTCTTATTGCACTTTATTGTTTTTACTTATTAAAGTTATTAAAGAGAACGTTTTCCCACAAATATACTTTACGTACTACATACTGTGCCGCCATTTTGTCAAATGAATTTTCTTTTGAGTCCTTTGACGTAACTTACCTTGACAGCAGTGACAGCTAAGACGGCGGCAGAATTCAAGAAAAATAAAAGCAAAATCCAAATAGGCCACATATTTCGGAAAATTAATGAAATGTCGGAATGGAATTTAAAGTATCCCATGACAAGGCCAGTATAATAATCTACGTATACACCAAAATTTGTTCAAATCGATTCAGCGGATCCTGAGATCCTTCGGGACACAAAATCCTCTCTCGTCGTAACTGGCAGGAATTTTAGAGATTTATTATATATATAGATAATGTTGGTTAGGATTCGAATAACATTTTAATCGGTTTTGGACGCATGTTTCTAAACACTAAAATATTTTATTAACACAATGATATTCCTACGCGGCTCTAGCTATGGAGTAATTTACGTATTCTTATTCAAATTACTCGTTAAAAATTTCTTGTCTAACAATAGTCCCGCTCACAAGAGCCCCAGACAATGCCCGACACGTGGTTCTGGCAACGGAGATTAATGGCCACTGCATTACTTGCCTTTTTATTAAACTACCTTATCATATACAATGTTTTCACGAGTTTCTTTTTTTTTTCAACTGTGCGAGCTCTGATGAACTATTTATTTTCTTTGACCAAATATTAGTATTTGCATTCACAAAAGTTGCAATCGATTTTTAGGCTTCTTTCATCTTTTCATTATTTGCCTTTAGGACAAAAATTCTGTCAAGTACTAGGTCAGTGTCAAGCACTGGGACGTTGCCTTTCTTATTGGGGCATTTTCTGGCTGAAATTAGAAGTATTTTATTAGAAGGTAAACTTTTGATAAATTAATTGTAGTAGAAATGTAATTTTGAAATCCGATCATGACGGATATGATGAGCGGACAACTATTAAACTGCAATTACTCTATTCCCAAAGCAATTTCACTTTAACCATCAGAACAAAATGCTCGTCCATCGAACATATTCGATCCCTCCGTAGCAGATGGCCGCCTTCCGTAACATTAAGGAAAAATAAAAGTATTATAATGGGGCCAAAAAGCCAGGAATCAGTTTGGGTTAAGGGTGGCCTCTTTAGCAGAGAAAATATACTCGTAGAGGGCTTCTACTGAGCACTTAGATTTTAAATGGAAGATTAATGTTAGGCGCATATAAGCCTCCCGGGAAAATGTCCGCAATATGTGCAAACGTAGTCAATAAAAAAGACCAGTATGTAGATTGAAGAAAAACCCTCCTTGTTAGCTCTATATCTGCATAGTTGAGCAAACGTAACATTGCACATAGCGAGTAAACTAAGACGAGTAAATAGCACGCAAATACACTGGCACCCTTAGCACACAGACAGTTCTCTACGCATCCTTTACCGCAAATATAGTAGTTACAGTATGTTTACCACTAAAAATAAGAAATGAAGCATTAATTATTATTTATGCGGGAAGTAATACGATTAAACATCGTTAATGACTGGTAAAGAAAACCAGATACGGCTGGCCTGTTACTTTTAACGTTAAGGTCTCACATTATCCTGCGCTAGTGATAATATAGAACAGGGTAATAGCTACTCTATAAGATTGCATATAAAGTTGAAAACTTATCGTTTATAGGAGCAGTCTGCGCGGAATTTTATTGCATTCTCTTCGGTGTCAGGTGTCTTAAGCTAGTAAGCTTGTCGGGCTTAAGGGTTCGCATTTTCGTGTTAAATTACTTAGCAAGGCACTTCTATGAAACTACTAGGTAATGTTCATATTGTTCATGCTCACGTTAAGGTAAGTGTATATAAATACGCTTTGCCTAAGACTACTTAAATGTTGTTTGAATTAATGAGTATGTACTGGTGCTTGAGTAATTAGCATTCAGTAAGCCTTTGAAAAGCAGCTTGCGCTTGAACTTTGTCTCTAGTCTACGTAGAGGTATCTGAAAATGAATAATATAACAATTATAAGAAGGTCTATGTCTAAAACCATTTTTTCCTTAAGATGTGCATACCTTCAGATAAGCGAAAATAACTCAGGAAATTATTTTGTGTAACCATAAAACATGAGGTTTAATAAAACCTATGACAAATAATTCAATTTTTTTGGTTACGATTATTTTAGAAGAATGACCTTACATGGTATATTATCATTTTATGTACGTTAAGGATTATAATGCTTGCATATATTTTTACTCTAAACAAGAATAAGTTACTACAATATCAGCCCAAGGACGTCCACTGCTGGACATAGGCCTCCCCCAATTTAATGGGGGATAAATGCCACAATCGTCACGATTGGCATGCGGGTTGGCGATCGTAGTATCTCCATCGCACTCCAGGGATGCTCCTACGCATCCCACGGTGGTCTTGGTCGTAGTTTAAGGACAGACACGAGTCCTTGGATTATTAAACAATAATAAAAATCAATTACTTTCATATACACGCACCACCATAAATAAATAAAACACGTTCAGAAAGTAGCAGTAATGATCACAATTATATATCAATCAGATTTATAATAACAATCATCAAATCTCTTGGTAAGTAATATAACGTGTAATTTCCATTACGATGCCTATCGATACATTGGTAACGCAATGAACGACTTATAAATTTTGAATATCGTCGTAGGAAAAAAAAGGTACAGCCAAACTATGCGCAAGTGACACACGTTTAATTTGGCGTCATTCATTGTCAACTTAAAAATGGGTTAATTTTATGCGAGTACTATTTATTAATAGTTAAAAGTTCAAAAAGTTGTGATATTATATTAAGCAATAAAATAGAAAGCCAATTATAGGAACTCACAGGTAGTGACATGGTATTACTTAGGTTCTTATGGCACGCACTAACGTAACCACACATGTAAGCAAAACATTACAGGTTTTAAACAAATTCTCAAAGTGTAGTTCTCACTAAACTCATGCACTAATTAATTAATACAATGTGTATCAAGGTACATAACGAGGATAATTCAGTAGTATTACTAATATAACAAAGACCAGCATAAAAATAAGAACAATAGTAAATAAGTATAAACTTGCAAGAAGCCAACACGCTCACTCAAACTACTGCTGCACTAGATTACGTCTCACGCTAGGAATTCTACAGTTGAATATATCAATATCAAGTTTATTACACAACTTATTTAGGTTACGACTGGCGCGCGTTAAGAAACTATTCTGTCTATATTTCGAAGATGCAATATTAATAGCTATTGGGGGATGATACCTTTTAAAACGAGTGGGAGTTTTGCTTAGAAACTCAGGGCAGTCGATTACGTCACTGGTAATGTTTAGATGAAAGGTAATATCTGCTATTCCGCGTCGTTTTCATAAAGGGGCAAGGTGATGCTGCTTGCATAATGTTAAGATAGTTGGAAGAACTGTAGGGCCATTTTAATTTAAAGCATAGATATTTTACAATTTTTTGCTGTATGCGTTCGATCCTGTGTCCATATGTATTAAGTATGTAGCAAGGGTTCCAGACCTGAGCGGCGTATTCAAATTTACTTCTAACATAGGAGCAATAAAGCGTTTTACTGTTTTAGCTTGAGTGAAGTGGATAGAATTGCGCATTATAAAACCTACGCTATCCCGACGACGCGTAATTCACGTTTGGCGATTTGTTCTCTTCGTTCTGTTTGTCAAGCAAGCAAGATTTTTCCATGATTCCATGAGGAATTGAGGGTACTTAGTCTTCTACCATTATAAATATACTTATAGCCATTTTTATTTTATTGTATGGAATCTAAGAGTGCACCATTTAAGTATAATAATCTTTCACCGGCCTCCCCCATTGAAGTCGGTTTTTTTTCTTAAAAATTATTATTTGATTAGTTATCAACAAATTCAGTTTTTGATTTCATCTAATTTGAAATATTTTACAGGAAAAATGTAGAAACTATATGTATGTGGGTGCCATATAACTTGCGCGCAGTACCTTAAAACGTTGTACAGTGAGATTGTTGAAGGGAAAAACTTATTAGTAAGATTAAATCAATGTCAAGAAATTAGTGACAGTGAATCATAAAGTGATATTAAAATGGTTTGCGTTTAATTATTACAATTTACTCAAGAACAAAATGGCAGAATTTGTTAAACTGATAAGGTAAAACAACAAGCGTAGAAATAAACAATCTTGTCAGAATAATACAGATATAACGCAGGAACCCAGGAAGTAGTACTCAATTTGCGTAAAATAAATTTGTTTTTATTTACACTATGCTTGGGTTGAAACTCGGGTACCAGTACAAGGATCTCGAAGCATTATAATCTCAAATTAATTTACCTCGCCAAGTTAGTTATCTAATAATAAATTCAAAATTTCAAGTCAACAATGCGAGGCGTTTACCCGTGGCGCTAAACAGACGCAGCCCCCTTGGAGGCGCCTGACGTGTACCCTACACCCTGGCTTAATTTCGCCAGCAACAATGTATACAATTACAGCAGGCGAGATACTGTTTTGCCGTTTTTTTGTATGTTGTACAAAAAATGTAGCATTACAATTATGTACCTATTCCCCTAAAGTCCTATTACTTTATCCCCACAGTCATGTTGTAGCTATATCATCCGAATGATTCAAACGTTTTATGTCTATTTAGACTAGCTGGTGCCCGCGACTTCGTCCGCGTCTTCGCTCCTATTGGTCGCAGCGCGATGTTATATAGCCTAAAGCCTTCCTCGATAAATGGACTATCCAAGACAAAAATAATTTTTCAATTCTAATCAGTAGTTCCTGAGATTAGCGCGTTCAAAGAAACAAACAAACTCTTCAGCCTTATAATATTATATAGTATACTTATAGATAGTATAGATTTCGGGTTATGTCGGCCTGTTTAACCTAGTTGGTTGTGACACTGCCTCCGAAGTTAGAGGTCCCGGGCTGAATCCCGGTAAGGACATTTGTTTCTGTAGTGAGCAGAAGAGCCGAGATTTGGTTGGTTTTCTATATATATATATATATATCTAATAAATATTATAGTCGTTTAGTACCCATAACACAAGCCTTATTTATCTTAGTATGCGAATAGTTCGATTTGTGTAAAAAATGTCCCTATGTCTACAATCTAGAACTTCAATCGACTAAACATTCGGAACTCTACTTTAACGAACAATAGTTTTACGTGCTCAGCGTACATTTAAATGTACAATTGTTCTTAAGACCAATTTTATATTTTTAAGGTGTTTTAAGATTCGGGTTATTAATATGTAACAAATTTTCCGTTCTTTAGGGGTAATCCGACATTACCGATATTATAAAGAATCACAGGAAAATTATAAGGAAAATTGATTTTTATATTGATTTTTACTTTTATGTACGAAGGCCTTATAGCGCGAGTTGGGATTCTTCTTGTTGGGCCGTGGTCTCCTATTTTATAGTATACGCAACTGACTTCAGCGTCACAATGCTTACTATAGAAATGTACTGTAGTGGTATTTTTCAAACGTCTTGTCAGACGTCGCGTATAGCATAAAATAAGAGACCAGGGACTTATTCCGTTACCAAGGCCAAGTCAGGGCCTTAAGGCCGCGCCCACACACTCGGAACGCGTGTAACACGCACGCGTCGCGCGCCATGTCATTTTCTTGAACGCGCTCTATAAGTACATACGCCGTACTTGTCTTCTCGAAGATCGCACGGTTCGTAAATAAATGCCATACGATTAAATAAATAATAAGTCGTACAGGTCTAATATTACTTAATTTATCATTATTGAATTATCATCTCAGTATTGTAAAGAAATATTATTTGTGACATTTTTCTCCGTGTCTATATTGTAATAGGGGTCAAGAACTGTTCGCCTAACGAGGCACGCGAGCAATCAGCGCGGGGACTGTGCAATTACGACATCAATAAACACAGATTGTGATCGCACCACCGCCCCGTACCTCGCTAATGCGTTCTTAAGTTGCATACACGTATATTTAGTTCAACCTAAGCGCATGATGTGAACAAATATTTGATACACAGTTTCATTAAATGTCAGGAAATTCAATGGCTTTCGTGTGACACGTGCGTTGTAAACAATTATTTTGAGAGTCATATAACTTTATCTTGTATACTATCATTGTGTGCTGTGTGTATCACATATTAATTTTACCCTTTAAACGGTTAGTCATGTCGCTTTTCGTGACCGTGAACCATTGTTCACTTACGTAGCGGTAATAATTTTACTCGTAGCAGCGAGGCACATGTCATGTAGTTTAACTAAAATTAATTGATTGGTTAATGGTGTTACAATAACAGCAGATTCCTTTACAGAAGGTAAAGCTAATAGTAAGGGAGGTTGATAGCGTAACACATAATTAATGTGCTGTCATCAAAAATTATAAAGATTTATTTACTTTAGGTGTAGGTCGATTCACAAGAGCTGGCGCGGAAAATGTATGAAACTGTCACTAATTTCATAGACATTCCGCGCCAGCTCTTGTGAATCGACCTATGGTGCTGTGTTCCCGGTGGTTAGTATGGTCACCTGAGCTTCCGAGGATACGCTGTATTGAGAGTGAGGGACCTGCATTTGTTTCTAGCTGTCAACACAACGAATACTCAAGTTAATAAAGAATCAGCAACGTGCTAGGGATACTTCTGGAGTCACATGCTTCCGTAGGTGACGGTATCTGTTTACCATCAGGCAGGCCGGAAGCTTGTTTGCCACCGTCGTTATAAAAAAACTTAATATTAAGACATTCATTTCTCTCTTTAGGAGTTCCGTTATTGCTGTGGATCATGATCCATGTTGGATTTTGCAGCCCTAATGATTTGTCTTTTTAAAGATGAAAGGCCAAGGCTTTGACTACACGTGTTTGGAAATTTGTGCTTCAGTTTCTCCAAATTACTTGAAGGCGTGTCATTGCATCTTTAGCTATTGTATTTCGGCGTTCTATTTCTGGGGTATAGCTATCTTTTCTATACCTTGGATTTCATGAATACGAGTAACTGTAAATATGCTAGCTCGATCAATTGACATTAACTTGGGTATCTCTCTGTTCACTGTCAATCCTATTTAATTCTGATCCCCAATATATATTTGTTTTGCCAAATTCTTATCATAAAATTGAAATAAATCATAATTATAATATTTTGATCAGTGTGATTCAAAAATATGTATAGTAAATATTTGTAATCTGAAGTGATACTTGTACATTCAGGACACCCGTTTTATAACATATGTGACAAGATTGATGTGACTGATCTAAATTTCATGCATACTACCACAGCAGTAGTACTTATAGCAGGTAGGAACTCTTGCCTGTAAAATTTATGCATACAATTTAAAGGGTTAAAATCACTTTACCTTAATTATATTTGTTTAGGTTCGCTTGTTTATGTTACCGACCGTAGCAGAGTAGAGGATGCTTTGCTCATTTTGTCACCTAAAAGGTAACTGAAGGACAGTCCTGTAGACCAAGCATTTTCGTGCTTATTTTC
Source organism: Notocelia uddmanniana (assembly GCA_905163555.1). Taxonomy (NCBI): domain Eukaryota; kingdom Metazoa; phylum Arthropoda; class Insecta; order Lepidoptera; family Tortricidae; genus Notocelia; species Notocelia uddmanniana. The sequence continues at coordinate 18,179,851 of LR991054.1, read as the reverse complement.
AATCGTTCTATGGGAATATCATAAAGAGGTACCGTTTGTGAGTAGGTTTCTTATGGGTTGGAGCTAAACAAAATTTAATTTAAAACAAACTAAGCAATAAATCAAATGTTTTACTTATAAAATTGGTAAATCAATTAATTGCGATGTTATCACCTCCTAAAGTTTCTACATAGTTATTCCAAACATCCTGTATTGTAAGTATGAAAATCTATTAAAACTTCGACTAATAGGTAAAAACCTTTACCTAAATATAACTGAACATGAGACCATACATTTGTGCACTGCTTACCCCTTTTGAAAATTAAGGCGTGAGTTTAAATATATTAATGTTATCTGTAGATCCCAAACACAAAACTCTGCAAACTAAAAAATAAATTAATCACAAAACATTATTCAATTGAATTATTTTATTAAATGGTATGTCAATACAAATTGTAATAATAGTAATAATTTCTGTCGGAGACTCGTCATTATTTAACGCTATTGCCATGTTTCATCGCACTAGATAAAACATCTGACACATCTGAGTCATGTAACAAGTCATGAAACAAACGAACGTGTATTACGAATGAAGTAATGTGACAATCCATATGTGGAGGCGTCAATCGTAGCTATCACGGGCGCAGTTTATACGACATGTGACAAGGCAAGTTGCGGCCGATTTGGGTAGTTCGACATAAATCGACGTAACTGAGTGCTTTTCAAAACAACTATACTAACTGGTACTCAGAATCGTTAATACTAATAGTCCTCATGTAATAAAATGCCAAGAGCATGTCGGGCCATGCTCAGTGTAGGATCCCGTTAGCTGCCCAATGAACTTACTCCCAAATGAACTTACTTCAATGGGGGAGGCCGGTAAAAGATTATTATACTTAGATGGTGCACTCTTAGATAGATATACAATAAAATAAAAATAGCTATAATATATGTTTATAATGGTAGAAGACTAAGTACCCTCAATTCCTCATGGAATCATGAAAAAACCTTGCTTGCTTGACAAACAAAACGAAAAGAACAAATCGCCAAACGTGAACTACGGGTCGTTGAAGATTTCCGTTCTGATCATCATCAGCAGTTCCACTTCATCAAATGTCACTTTTATGAATGAAAATGCTTGATTAGTTCATGAAAATACTAAAATCACTATTTGTGTGCCTTTCACATTTGAGGAGTTCCCTCGATTCCTAATGGATCCGGTCATCAGAACTCGAGCATGACAAAAATCAATCGTGAAAATAGAACTTGCTTAACAAACACAGCTAGAAGGACAAATCGCCAAACGTGAACTTTTCGTCGTTGAAGAGTTGTGTTCTGATCATCATCAGCAGTTCCACTTCATCAAATGTCACATTTTTGTATGATAATGCTCGATTTGTTGATAAAAACACAAAAATCACTATTTGTTTGCCTTTAAGATTTGAGTAGTTCCCTCAATTCCTCATGGATCCCATCATCAGAAATCAAGCATGACAAAAATTAATCGTAAAAATAGAAATTGCTTAACAAACACAGCTAGGAGGACAAATCGCCAAACGTGAACTTTTTGTCGTTGAAGAGTTCTGTTCTGATCATCATGAGCAGTTGCACTTCATCAAATGTCACATTTTTGGATGAAAATGCTTGACTTTTTGATAAAAACACAAAAATCACTATATGTTTGCCTTAAAGATTTGAGGAATTCCCTCAATTCCTCATGGATCCCATCATCAGAACTGCGTTTTGACAAAAACGGGACCAACTTGGATATATATACTTACAATCAAAAAAAGAATTTTCCAAATCGGTTAAGAAATGACGGAGTTATGGACTAACAAACATTAAAAAAAAAACAAAAAAAAAAAACATACAACCGAATTGATAACCTCCTCTTTTGAAATTATGAAGTCGGTTAAAAAACAGTAACAAGCAAAAGGGAATACCTTCGCAGCGTTTCATGCGTCTTTTACTAATAATTAAATACTTTTTACGTTAACTCAAAAACTGCTTAACTGACCATGTCCGCTATAAATTTCGTTAAAGGCTTTATTAAGCTTCACTTTCACGTTTTTTTTATATTACCAAATTGCAGCCATATTTAACAATCGGTCTGTGATCGTAAGTCGGTGCAACGCAGCCTTAGGCTGGGTTGCACCGACTTAAGATCACAGACTGATTAACGTTAAATATGGCGCCAGCAACTTTCATCTACATAATAGAAACTTGTCAAACTTTCTATAAATTCAAATTTTAACGAACACAGCTTACGATTACAGACGGTTTGGTGCAACCCAGCATTAGTCTTAGTCCACATATTCGTTCGTGCGTTCAGTCGGAATGCAGGTGACCGCAATACATTGATATTGAAATGATCTCATTAATATAATCAACGGTTACAAACAAGAATAACTCTTGTAATTAATTGCCAAATATTCACCCCATTTTTGAAAGATTATAGTTATTTGTGAATATGAATAGCCCACTGATTGGAGAAAGAAATGAAATTGGCATCGATTTGAAATCAAAGTTTGACAACAAAATTGAGATACCTTCAAAACTATTCACAGATTGTTCCTAAAATACCTATAAATACTCCGGTAAAATTAGGAATAAATGCATTGCATAAAAACATGAAGTCAGTGTGACTATGGATAGGTACCTAGTTTACCCAAAAAAAACAAAAATAAGATTCCAACCGCCGATAACTCTAAATACTACCTGTATTTAGCTATCGTTCGCTTCATACATATTCAAACATATTTATCATCATAATAATTCAATGTAATTACGCAGGTTCATTAGAATAGATAATGTCTACTTATAGTCTGAAGCTTTAAAAACTGCTACTCATTACATATAATTTTCATAGAGAGAACCCACGTTACTTAATTGCTCTTTGCTGATTTTTAAAATATTTATAACTGTACTACTTAGAAACTGTGATATTTTTATACTTTTATTACCTTTGAGTGGTTACTAACTAAGCAATAGGATGGGATAACGCTAGGATGATTATGATGATTACCGTACAGTATATTACCCACATACCTAAAAAAGCAGAGTCAGAAGCAAATAAGTCAACAATGTTAGCCTAATCTCAAATACAAAAATGTAATAACGAAAAAATACATTTTCACCTTAGCGGCTCGAAAATGGCGGTTTTGCTGCTTGAAACCAATGAGCAAAATGCAATTTTGCTGCGAGCGAGAACACGACTTTTCCAGCGTGAAAAAACTTACTTTTTAATTATTCATATCGTAGGTTAGTTTAAGTTACTTCATTCTTTCTATCACTATTCCTCTGCGGTACAGTTATATGTTCTCGCCGCTGAGGTAAAAAGTTGTATGTATCACACGAGAGCAAAGATATTTGCATCTCGTGTCTTTGAGTCCCTCGCTACGCTCAAGATTCTAATTTTGAATCATTCGCTACGCTCGTGATTCAATTATAGATTCTTTCACTTGCTCGGGACTCAACATCAACACTCGCAGCAAAAATCTACTTTGCTATCTTATTGAACAAATAACTATTTCACAATTCGATTCCAATAGAAATCTAAAGTATACTTAATACAGTCAGTGCCAACGTATGGAAATGGAAAAAAAAGCTACAACTTAAATAAACAAGCCAAAGATTGTCTAAACACATTTTTTTATTAAAAATTAAACGCATACCTGATACGAGATAATTCATCCAAGCAATCTGGTTACGAGAAACACTGGAACAATGAATCAAACTAGTCTAGTTCTTCGATATAACGTAGTACAAAGTCCACTGAAAACCGCAGTTCGAACGTAAATATCCTCTTGCGAGTTACTCAACGTGGCACTGCTACGAAAGCTGCGAAGCGACTGCCGCGCTACGAAGGCCGCTACGCCGTAGCGAATAGCTACAATCGGCTAAGCTCGGGAATTGGCGGAAACAAACGAACCTTTTGTAAAGTTATTCGGTTTTCCATGCCTTTCATCGTAATTACAACATCATTAATATTGAAGTTTGATGATTGTTTTCTTGCATTTACCATTGCTGCTCGTATTGGCTATGGGGCTGGCAAATGATCTGAGAGCCCACTATCTGTTGTTACGAATTTCCTTTGGCATATTGCGATGAAAGGTCTGCAGCTTGGATATGAAATAAATTATCATTCCATATCCAAGCTGCAGCTTGCATTGTTAGGGGTTGGTATTTTTAAAGTAAGTTAATGACAAATGGAACAGGAGTTAAGAAAGCAGTGTTTTTAGTATTATGTCGATGGATAAAATTCTCAATTACATTGTAAACATAAATCTAGGACTATTGCCTTTTTTAATCAAGCGTGATATCATTACCATGTTTTTAAATTTTTCGATTTACTTCCATCCAATAATATAAATAGTTATTATGGAACCTATATTAAAAATAACGATTTAATTATCGTTTTAGGTTATCTATAATAACAATAATTAAAAATTAAAGTAAAACAAATACAGTTGTGAATCATCTCAACAGACATGATTTTGACTTCTAAAAAGCGGAGTGACATCGGTTCATCTGTTTGGGAGCTACCATAGTATCCTCGAGCTCAGCAAGCAAGCAAGGTAGTGTTTGTCTGTGGCATACCACAGACAGGTAGACATAATATACTCGTAATACGTATGTTACACTTACACCCCTCGTTTGCGTCATGGGTTGAATACATAAAAAGAAGACACAAATACATTGATCGAATAACGGAATTGAATCCCCATATATTATATCAGTATTCCTATTAACAACTTAATCGTAAAACGGCAAAAACCAAAGCGGATTGTAAAGTTATATATTTCGATTGCGGAAAATTTTGCCAAACACTTTTTTACAGGGTCGATTTTTTATGGCAGGAGTGTGTTGAGCCGCAACTGGCCCCGGAGCTGCGTTTATTGGAGGTGGCATTACCTATGCATCGCTTCGCTTTCTTTACTAAGCAGCAAGCAAGGTAGTGTCTGACTGTGGCATACCACAGAAAGGTAAACATAATCCTCGTTATACAGATGTTACACTTTCAATTTAGAAAAATAAAAATAGGACACAAATACATTGATCAAATAAAACAGAATTCGATTCCAATTTATCAGTATTCCAATTAACAGCTTAATCGTAATGGACATTTCACATCAAACTGCCGGAGTCGGGGCGCACGCCATCATGGTCAAAGGAATTCGAACTCTCCATACATAAGTTAGATTTCATATTTGAATCAGTTGCGAGAATCCGATCGGCTGCCACCGGCTGGATACGACGTCTAGCTTCTGAATGGAGGGTTCGAATTCCTTTGACTATGGTGGCGTGCGCGCCGACTCCGGCCGTGTGAATTGTCCGTAACGCGGCGAAAACCAAAACAAAGTGCAAAGTTATATACATATTTTGATTACGTGTAAAGAGAAAATAATATTTTGTAACACTTAACACTATGTAAGTCTAAAGAGTAGCAAGTTTTTACACGTTTAAACATGTCGATTAATTAACACTTTCAGTGACAGGAACCCGCTCGTATGAGGCGCTTTCCGCTGCGGTTTTTCGCATTATAAAAAAAATCAAGAACGTTTATTCGTTACACACACGGTACATAATAATAAAAAGAAGGAAAGACAAACAAAAAAGGGCTGTGCCATGAAATGGACCCAACTCAGCATATTGCTGGCTGTACAGCCAGCGCTGGTCTTCCGTAAGGACCATTAAGTGAGAAAACGGTGGGTAACACAACATACAGTATACAAACAAACATAATATAGTACTAGAAGAACAAAAGTAAAGTAAAAAACATTACACATTGCAACAAAAAACCGAGATCAGAAAAACAAGTGTAGCTAATAATATTTTAATAATAATAAGCCCGCAGGGCAGCTTGTGGCGAGCTGCTGGGGAGTAACAACCCCACGGACCCGAGTGCTCCCGAGAGTCAGTCAGGGCCGGCGTGTCTTCGTCGGTCGGAGTGGAATCCCAGGGGGGCCCGCAGGACTCTCAGCTCTGGCTTGCCTTCATTGGCCGTCCAGAGAAGAGTCGTTAGAGCTATATGCTCCAGGGGTGGAAGTGTTAAAGGGCATAACGCCGCGAGTTACTTCAGAGAAAGCGCAGCACACCTCTCGACACCCCTGAGCCGCTCACACCGGTGTTGCTCCTGGCCGTCTTTACGATGGCATTTTCAGGAGCCCATCTAGCGAGTGGCTAGTCACCGCCTGCCTCGATAGCATTTAACTATGTTATGGCAGGTGTCCGGAATTCTAGCAATAGTCCCATTACTTTTTCCATCCAAATTTCATCCATAGCCCGATTCTTTTTTCATTTTAACCACAATAGTCCGAGCGCCTGCTGGAACCGGTTCACGGGTATCTATCGATGTACCCGTGAATGGGTTCTAGCAGGTGTACACTACATTAAACTTCTTCTCCAAAAGGCTTCTACGTGTTGGATTTGTACCCCCACGCACGCCTACCAAATGACCAGGTTTCACCCCGTGAATTTCAAACGGAGATACATAATAATAATAATAATAAGGCGGTTCTACAAGGCTCTTACGGGGCCCGACGTAGACCTGCTTGCGTCGGTGAACTGGTTACGTTTCGGGGATCTCTTTGCGGAAACCGAAGGTTTTGTCTGTGCAATTGCGGACGAAGTTATCATGACGAACAACTACCGGAAGTATATCCTGAAGGACGGTACGGTCGACATTTGTCGGGCATGCCGCCGTCCCGGAGAGTCGCTCAGGCATATCATTTCCGGTTGTGGTCATCTTGCTAACGGCGAGTACTTGCACAGACATAACTTGGTAGCCAAGATTATTCACCAGCAGCTTGCTCTTCTGTACGGTCTTGTGGACTTCGAAGTGCCGTACTATAAGTACACACCTGCGCCAGTTCTCGAAAATGGTCGTGCCACGCTCTATTGGGATCGATCTGTCATCACGGACAGGACTATTATAGCCAACAAACCTGATATCGTGCTGACAGATCGATTGAAGCGCCAGGCAGTGCTCGTCGACATCACCATCCCCCATGATGAGAACCTCGTGAAGGCCGAGAAGGACAAGGTTAGTAAGTACCTAGACCTGGCACACGAGGTAACCGCTATGTGGGATGTTGATTCGACGATCATTGTCCCGATAGTCGTCTCTGCGAACGGTCTAATTGCGAAGAGTCTCGACCAACATCTTAAGAGACTCTCGCTAGATGGCTGGGTCAAGGGTCAGATGCAGAAGGCGGTACTCTTGGACACGGCGCGGATAGTCAGGAGGTTCCTCTCTCTGTCGCCCTAACCACCGGTAGCTTAGGCCCCGCCTCGCTGCCGGCGGCACTCTAGGTTAGGTTTTTTATAATGCTTTTATATTTTGTATGTATATTTTTATATTTGATAAATTTATTGTAAAAAACCTAACATGTGAAAAAGAATAAATAAGGATAATAATAATAATTCTTTATTCGGATAACTAAGATCCATTGGTTAGTAATAATTACAAATAGGTATCCTATAAAACTAGTGTTAGTGACTTGAATTACAACTTAAAAACTATTTTAATTATAAACTAATATAATAACTAATTATAATAACTTCTGTCAATAACTTGACGATTAGCAGTCACTATACACTATATATATTGTTAAATGTCAAATTAAATTTCGCGCCTTCTGAACCCTACCCTACAAGATTGTACTACTTTTTGTCTATACTCTGTGGTATTGCGCTAATCAGTGGACTTCTGTACCAAGTTTTCTTTTATTTTAATTAAAGTTTTTCATTGCTAGAAAACCAGTTTTCATTATTAGTTCATCAGGTTAAGACCCAGTTTGCCGATTCAGTTCAAAAGTGCAAGTAACATATATAAAAAAATATATATCTGACTTTATCATGTCTAGTAGTAGTGAGTGAATATCCCATGTCTAAATCATGACGTCAAGTAATGGACTGGCATTAATTGAAAAGTTAATGGGCCGCGACAATTACGCGACATGGCGTTTTGCTGTTAAAACATATCTTCAGCATGAAGAGTTATGGGACTGCATTGAGTATGAAGGGGATTCAAATGACCCAGACCCTAAAAAGGACACAAAAGCAAGATCTAAAATAATATTAATATTGGATCCTATTATTTACGTACATGTACACGAAGCCAGTACCGCCAAAGAGGCTTGGATGAATCTTTCTCACTCTTGATGACTCCGGGCTAACACGCCGAGTAGGTCTGCTGCGTGACCTGTGCAATACCACACTCACAGGATGCTTGAACATTGAAAAATATGTAGGCAAGATTATAACCACAGCGCATAAATTAAGGAATATCGGTTTTAGTGTGCACGATGAGTGGCTTGGGACTCTGCTACTCTCCGGTCTACCAGAATCATACAAGCCAATGATTATTGCTATAGAAAGCTCAGGTATGAAAATAAGTTCCGATGCTGTGAAATCAAAATTACTACAAGATGTCAAGCAAACCGAATGTGACTCAAAAGCATTTGCTACTGGTCAGAGATTTTGCAACAACAAAGGTACAACAAAAGGTCCACGCTGCTTCAGCTGCAATAAATATGGGCATAAAAGTGCAAAATGTAAGAACAAAAAGTATCAAAAGGGCAAATTGCAAGACAAGTCTCGGTCACACTATGCAGTTGTATTTGTTGCCACAACCAGTAACTGTGATGCTTTTTATGTAGATTCGGGGGCGTCTGTACATATGACTAAGCATAGAGACATGCTCAAAGACATATCAACGCCATCTGTAAGAAATATTAAAATGGCTGACAATAAAATATTGCCAGTTGAAAGCTCTGGTCAATTAAGCTTAAATTTTTACAATAAAAATGGCAAAGAAAATGAGATTTTGTTTAAGAATGTTTTGTATGTGCCAGGATTAGCAACAAATCTTCTCTCAGTAAGTCAAATAATAAAGAATGGTGGCCAAGTAAAATTTGATAAGTCCGGCTGTAAGATCACAAACAGTAAAAATGTGATTGTAGCTACTGCAAGCTTGGTAAACAACATGTATCAACTGAATATGCCTGGAGGTTTTGCATGCATGTCCGATGTGGTCGAGCAAGATAATTACCTATGGCACCAAATAATGGCACATCTAAATTTTATAAGTTTATAGAAGATGACTGAAAGTACAGAAGGAGCAGCCTTAGCCAAAGAGAAGAAAAACTTTAAATGTTTAACATGTCATGAAGGTAAACAGACACGCTTACCCTTTGAGAGTCAAGAATCAAAAAGTAAAGCTCCACTACAACTGATCCATTCCGACGTCTGTGGACCAATGGAGACAGCATCATTGGGAGGAGCCAGATATTTTCTAACATTTTTAGATGACTATACAAAGAAGATATTCGTGTATACACTTCATAACAAGTCTGAAGCATTTGAGAAATTCAAAGAATTTAAAAGTCTTGTTGAGAATCAGTTGGAACGTCACATAAAAGTCCTCCGAACAGACAACAGACTTGAGTTTGAGAACAAAAATCAGCCGAAAGAATGAACCGTACTTAGAGTAGAGCGTGCCAAATGCATGCTCCTGAACGCCAAGCTGCCAACTCTCTACTGGGCCGAAGCGACTCATACTGCCGCTTATGTGATAAACCGTTCACCGACAAAGTCTCTGTCATTTAAAACACCAGAAAAGATATTGTGGTCTGGTCGGAAACCAAATGTCAGCCACATGAGAACGTTTGGTTGTGAAGCCATGGTCCACTTGCCTAAAGAAAAAAGGAAGAAGTGGGACAGCAAGGCTCAAAAAATGACTTTCATAGGATACTGTAAGAATACTAAGGGGTACCGATTCATTATATCCAATTCAAGAACTATAATTAAAAGCAGAGATGCTGTATTCCTTGAATCTACAGTAAAAAGAGATTACATTCTTATGGAGCTAACTGAGAACCCTCCACACAAACCTGAGCAATCAGCTGACACGTCAGGCGACAGTAATGACACACTAACTGATGGATCCTATGAATCAGTTACCGAGATGAGCACTCAGTCAGACACTGAATATGCTCCTGATGAGAGCCTTCAGACTGTACCTGACAGAAAAATAAATTTAATACCTAGAATAAAGGAAGAGAACCCTTATAGTAATAAAGAAGAAAGCAACAAAGAAGAAAGTAATAAAGAAGAAAATACTTACCTGTGCAGCACTGAAGAACAATCTCTGAATGAAGTTCCTGAAACATTTGAACAAGCATTAAATTCAATAGATGCAGAGAAATGCAAGAAATCTATTGATGAGGAACTTACAGCTCATGACAAGAATGGTACGTGGAAATTGGTCGAAAAGCCTCACAACGACAAAGTTATTGGAAATATATGGGTGTTTCGCATCAAAGAGGAGCCAACAGGTCTACGTTACAAATCCCGACCGACTGTGCGCGAAGGGCTACGCACAGACGAAAGGCATCGACTACCAAGAAAGCTTCGCTCCAACAGTAAGGTACGACTCCATCCGCTTATTATTCTCCGAAGCTGTCCAACACAAGCTGGAAATTATTCAGCTTGATATAAAAACTGCGTTGCTTTATGGAGAATTAGAGGAAGATATTTACATGGCTGTACCTGAGGGCATCACCTGCGGACCGAACATGGTATGTAAACTCCGTAAATCCTTATATGGGCTGAAACAAGCACCCAGGTGTTGGAACACGAAGTTTGACACAGTTTTAAAGAAGTTTGGCCTAATCGTATACATATATTTATAATAAAGCTGAAGAGAGTCGAAAGTCTGTACATGGAAGATATTCGAAAAAAAGTTAGCTGGGGATACTTAGAATCGATAACAGAACACGTTGCAACAGCTTTTAGAATTTTTGTCTGTCTGGCTGTTTATCTGTTTATCTGTTTGTCTGTTTATATGAACGCGCATCACGTGAAAACGGCTAAACGGATTTTAATGAAAACTTTACTAATCTGTCGAGTAAATACCCGGTCAGGTTTTTGGCTATAAAAATTGTGCAGATTTCAGTTAAAAGGGGGTAAAAAGAGGGGTTGAATTTTGTATGGGAACTCCTATAATCCATGAGTTACAGGTATGAAAATTGGTAAGCATATACTTGATGATAAAGGAAAAACATCCTTATTCAAAATTTGTGAAATGTTAAGATAGAAACTGAAAAAAAAAGTAAACGCAAGCGCTGCGCTGCTGCGCTGCCCAGTGTGCACGCCAGCAACCACGGTCTCTTCAAAAAATGCAATTACTGTACTTTTGCCGTTCACTTCATGTGCACTCACTTTATACCATAATCCTACAACTTAATATTATAAATGCGAAAGTTTAGATGTTTGGATGTTTGTTACTGAATCACGCAAAAACAGCTGAACAGATTAAGATGATTTGCATGCTAATATTATACAATCTGGATTCACTAATTGTTGACCCTTCACACCATAAAAACTGTTTGATATAAGAGATCACTTGAGCTGGGCAGCGCAATCGTCAGCATAGACAGTTGGAGCATCTTAGATGTACACTTAGAAGAGTGTCGAAAGCCTGTACATGGAAGATACTCGAAAAAAAGTTGGCTGGGGATATTTAGAATCGATAACAGAAATCGTTTCAACAGTTTTAAGAATTTGTGTCTGTTTGTCTGTTTATATGTCTAGGCATCACGTGATAACGAACGAATGGAGTATAATTTACCCTCATCAATATGGCAACTGGATCTTCGGCGACGACATAGCTCGGCCTTCGGCCTCGCATGCCTTCGGCTTTTTAGTCATCAACCTTACATGAAGAATCTACTCTGTTGGGAGGCTCGGCCTTGAGCCTCGCGTGTCTCGCCTCTCTGCTTCAGGACTTTATTCGTTTTCGATTCGTTTGGACAATATATAGGATTTCTAGGGAATGTCATATTGACAATAATCATTTCTTAAGGGGGTGTAAAGAAGGGTGAAAGATTGTATCATCATCATCATCTGAGGCGTTATAGCCGCGGTTGGGCCTTAGGCTAGCCTGGTCAAGCCAATATCTCCAGTCCGATCTATTCGTGGCTTTCTTTCTTCAACATGTCACCCCTAAGTTCCTGGTGTCCACCTGAGCTTGAGAAAGATTGTATGGGAAAACAAATCATTCTAAGGCAACAACGAATTATACGCGGACGAAGTCGCGGGCAAAAGCTAGTCAACAGTAAAGCTGATCAATGTGTGTATGTTGTGCAATTTAAAGGAATGAAATGTGTCCTATGTTTGTATGTTGATGACGGGCTTATATTTTCGAAAATTAAATCTGTATTAAATGAATTTATAAATGAACTACAAAAGTCATTTGAAGTAAAAGTATACCCACTCAGCAATTTTGTTGGTATGGAGGTGGAAAAATCTGACAAGTATATTTTTGTGCATCAAAAGAAGTATATTGAAAGATTGTTATATAAATTCAACATGACTAATGCCAATCCCAACAATGTTCCTGTAGATCCACATGTGAAGTTGGAAAAGGGAAGTAAGAACGAGACAGACAAGAAAATCCCTTACCGAGAAGCAGTCGGCTCTCTGATGCATCTAGCCAGAGTAAGCCGACCAGATATAATGTTCGGAGTCAGTCTGGTGAGTCGTTTTTTGAATTGTTTTAATGAACACCACTGGAATGCTGTAAAGAAAATGATGAAATATCTGAAAGAGACCATGGACCAAGGACTATGCTACTTGTCATCACCTTAGCCTTGTGAGATAGTTGGGTATAGCGATGCTGATTTTGCCAACGATCCTGATACAAGACGTTCAGTCACAGGCTAAGTCTTTATTAAAAACGGGGCTGCAGTAACTTGGTTCAGTCAACGACAACAAACAGTAGCCCTATCTAGGACAGATGCTGAATTTATAGCAGCCTGTGCAGCCACTAAGGAAGCCATATGGGTGAAGCAACTATTAAGTGATATAAGTGATTATAAAGAAAAATCCGTGTGCTTACACATTGACAATCAAAGTGCAATAAGTGTGATCAAAACTGTCAATTTTCACAAGAGGTGCAAGCATATAGACATTAAATATAATTTTATTAAAGAAAATTTTCATTCTAAAGTAATAGACTTAAAACATGTATGTAGTAGTATGCAATGTGCTGTCATTTTTACTAAAGCTCTTTGTAAAACACAATTTTGTGCTTTGAAGAATAAATTAGGGATCTCATGTCAATTAAATATCACTTAGCAATTCTAGTACTTCTAGATTACAACAATAAATTGCTGTCTTAATATAATATTTTATGTTAAGATCTAAGAAGGCTTTAATTTAGCGAGAGTGTTAAATGTCAAATTAAATTTCGCGCCTTCTGAACCCTACTTTACAAGGTTGTACTACTTTTTGTCTATATTGGTATTGCGCTAATGAGTGGACTTCTGTACCAAGTTTTCTTTTATTTTAATTAAAGTTTTTCATTGCTAGAAAACCAGTTTTCATTATTAGTTCATCGTATATTATACTTATATAAAACATAATACGACTAACATCACAATTTTACAAGAAACAAAAGGAAAAAAATCGTAGCGCTACGAAATTGTTGGCAGATAAGTGTTAAGAGGCGTTCTGTTTAAGATTAGTTTAACTCTAGCAACAGTAAGGTGACTTCCTGACTTGGCGGAGCGGGATCGATATGTGGTATTTTGCACACTTGACAAGATACTGTGAGTATTACGTTAGCGCACTACAGAAGCACAAATCCTGCGCTAGTCAGAAAGTACAGTATAGGGACGCAGTAAAATCAGTACTGACTCCACTGACAGTTGACACTGACAGCTGACAGTTCAGTCATGACAGTACGGTAAACGTCGCTAGGTTTGACACCTTAATGCAGTACGCTTTTTGTTCTCCTCTTCCTATTGTTGAAGTTATGTATACTTTAGCACGTAGCAGTAGCCATTGGTCGACTCTCTATTTTTCGTAGATCGCGCCGCTAAACCGATTGCCGGGAATAACTGGGATTTCGATAATCTGTTTTTGCTCCCACGAAGCCTCCTCAACAGATCGGGGCTACTATAAATCATTTTCGAATGTTTTGCGGTTTTATGTGGGTTTCCGCGATTCCCGGTTTATCTTGTTTCGTTTAGGTTTTAGGATAAAAGCCATATTGAAAATTGTGATTTATCGCGTAAAGGGTTTATTGTTTTTATTGAAGGTAAACACTAGTAAGCTTCCGTTGCAAGTGTTATATTATACGAAGCACGTTTAATAATATGTATGTAGTAAGTTGTGAAACGTTTCATACTTACGTATGTGAATGAGAATTAATTATTCGGTAACTAGCATCGATAGTTTAGTTTATTGATATAGGAACTCCCTACTTGTCAAACAATTTTGCCCCGCGGATTCCTATGTCTGTACAATAACCCTTTCTGTATATATTCCAACTTGTACATATTATCCCTACTTAGGAGCTCATCTCTCTTATCTACATTGCTGACCCCCGACAATGGACATAAGCGCAACTCTGAAAGATTCTGACGCGCCGCAGCAAACCTCCCCTTTCTAAAGGAGAGAAAGAGAGGGATCTCTTTCTCTCCTTTTCCGCTCGTCACGCTGGCTCTGAGCACTTGCTCGCCACGCGGACTCCTGAGCACTGTCTTCCTACATCGTCGCTGACTCCTCGTCTCAAAGAAGGGCTGATGTAGCGTCACTCCTGTCACATGTCAAATCTGACATGTTCTGAAACGCGCTATCGAAATTTACTAAATCAGTTGAATAAATATAACTTCTAACCAACTCTCAATGGACTTTGGTCCCTGAGAGATGTCTCTATCGTCATTTCTTCCTGTGCCTCCTATCTGTTGTATATTTTTATATAGCTTGTACATACTCGTAACCTTTTCCTGTATATACTCAACCATGTACATTATTCCTATCCTACCTAGGAGTACCACATCTCATATCTACAATATATACGTATTAATGTTGATTATTCATAATCTAAATCCGTGGGGTCATTACTCCCCAACAGCTCGCCACAATCTTTTTATTATTATTGTTGATATGTTTAGCGTTATTAGATATACGTTCCATTCCAGATAATATTAAACTAAGAATGTAAAAGAGTCAGGGGTTATGAAAATTTAAGGGTTACCAATGTATTACTGAATTATTTTTGACAAAAATGTTCACTACCAAACATTTTTTCCCAAACAATCAATTGCCAAATAATTCATTTCCAACTGATCATTTATCATAAACATCTTTTGCAAACGAATGTTAAGCAAATACATGTTTAGACATTAATTTAGGACATTTAGGTGGTCGAAGTATATTTGGTAAATTTTTATTAACCCGAATTCATCAGATTCCAAAACATACAACATCCAAAAGAAAATATAACAAACATAACAACAACAAACCAACTTTTTAAATACATGTTTAGACATTGTTTTATTTAGTCTAGTTTATTTCATAAACTTTCGCACCCCATAATTTCATTAGTTTGTTAGTAATAATGTCATTACTAAGAAACTATACATTGTTTTGTTGTTATAACAATGTTCGATTTCCTTAAGAAAGCAACTGTGATGTTGAGCAATACTGACCCACAAGCGAGTCGACGGAGCCCCGTCCGCTCTGAGGGACACAAGGTAACGAACGGACCTACCTGGGGAAAACCACTGTTATGTTGGGCAATTCTGACCCGCCAGCGAGGTGACGGAGCCCCGCTTACTTGCCGCTCTGACGGACATCAGGTAACGAACGAACCTACGTGGGGAAAACAACGGTACTGTTGGGCAATTATGACTCCCCAGAAGTCGACGGAGCCTCGCAATACGAATAAGTACTACTTATGATTAAAAAAGTTACGAATATAAATTTTAGTATGTGTATGTATTTTCGAATGGTAAGAAGTTATAAAATTTGGGAAAAAATAAGATGTGTCAAAATATTGACCAAACGAAGCCTATGGTGAACATTTATTTTACCAAACATAGTTTGACCAATAATTTATATGCATAAAATTTGTTTTACTAAAAATGTTTTGCCTAAGTAACACATTTGGCAAAAGAACCATTGCCCTAATAAAGGTTGCTGTAGTAATTCTGACAAGTGATCATTTGACTAAATTAGGATTTGGCAAAAAAAGAATTGACTTAGTTTGGTTCAAAAATGAAATTTGGTAAAATATATATCAGTAAAAGAACAGGCTCCCGATTTTTTTACATGAATTTTAAATGGGGCCAAACTTATTTATGGAATCAAGAATATTTTGCATTGATATGAGTCAGAATTTTTATAAACAACCCTCGGAAGCTTAGCACTACACTGAACTCTGGATTACAAGTTAATTCTGACACATTGCGCAACCATGAAGTTTTCGATAATTGAAAATGTTGACCTTGATTAGTTTCATGCTCAAATGTATGTTTAGGTCGCGACCGCGCAATGTGTCAGAATTAACTTCTAATCCCGAGTTCAGTGTAGTTACGTATATAATTGTAAATATTTTGTTATTTTTACGTATTATTTTTCACAAAGATAAAACGAATGAAAAGTTGCTATCTCAGCCAAAATTAGAGAGCACCGTTTTGAACTTGTTTGACAGTGACAGACAGTTTTTTGTTTAGTGATTTTTAGACTACGAATAGACAAATACTTATTACTAGCGAAAACAAAATATCGCGTTACTTATGGTCAGAAAGAGATCAAAGGCACTGGCATCTTTCCCGTACCCTAATCCTAAACAAAGATAAATGTATGAAGTTCATGGACTCACATAGTTTATTAATTTGACTTGACCGTTATTCGAAGCTTATTTAATTGAGATAGGCAGCACGTGTCCCGCCGGGTATTGCTATCTCTTTCTATACTCCTTCTACGTTTCCCCCTCCACCTGGCGGTGGGGATGACTTTGGTTCATGCCCAGATTTCAATTTGTTCCTCATTGGCGTCTAGTTTCCCGCCGCGGTTGGTCGCGCTCTAAAAATATTATCCAGAACAAAGGATTGGAATTTATTTCGTAGTTTCGAAATCAAGCGCGACGATTAAGTTATCATTATTACGGTAGTATCTACTAATACCAAATTACATTAAGGCCCTCTAGTTCTGCGAGAGTAGGTATTTAGCGCTGTCCTGGCGGTGCGTGAACAAGCCCGCGCGGACGAAGCGACTGTGAACTCGGATGACCCCGCTAGCTTCATACTGGTCACAGTATAGAAATATAACTGTATTTTGACTTAAGAAATGCGTTAATTATGATTAAACTTTAGTATGTAATTGATATATTTTTTTAATAAGGTAGTAAATAAATAATTGTAAGTCGAACTTACGGTAAAAGATCCATTATAATGAAAAAAAAAAAACTGAATTCGTAGTTCATACCTACAACCCTGAAATTCGTTATTTTAATCTATGAAACCTAAGAACCTAAGAAATATGTCTTATACAATTCTACTCGATTTGTTTAATAGGTCATGCAATTTTTTATATAATTGTGTTAGGGTGTTATATTTATTTGTCGTGTGCGTGTTATCATCGTGTATATGTATGTATGTATAACACTTTATTGCACAAAAAACAATAACAATCGAAACAAAATAAAGAAAATGTAAAAGTACAAAGGCGAACTTATCCCTATAAGGGATCTCATCCAGCTAACCTTCGAGAAAATGAGAAAAATAAATATAGTACACAAGGTGACAAACTAATTTTGCACAAACACGGATATTTAAGAAAGCAATGACAAATTATGAATACACGTAAAACTAATAGTTGTTACACTATAACAACTATTCATGTAAATATATCATCATCATCATCATATCATCTGATGGACGTCCACTGCTAGACAAAAGCCTCCCCTAAAGAGTGCCACAATGACCGGTCCTGCGCCACCCTTCGTCTTCGCCCCAATGGCCATCGGTTTTACGTGCAATGTGCCCCGCCCACTGCCATTTAAGCGATTCGGAGGGCTATATCGGTTACTTTGGTTTTTCTGCGGATGGCCTCATTTCCGATACGATCGCGCAGATATACTTCCAGCGTAGCCCTCTCCATTGCTCTTTCCTCTTGGTTACAGGTATATAGTAGAGAAACACAGATAATTTATTAGGTTTCTAATTTGAAGTCGTAAATAAACATTTTTTATTGCGCTTACATTGCAAACGCTGGCTGAACCCTACGAGATAAATCAAAATAGTGCACTACAGTATTGTACAACTTAAAAATGTCTACAAAATAGTCGATTATGGTATATGTCTATCTCTTAGGGATAACCCACAATAACCATTTTTTATCCTTTACTTTTTACGAAAAATAATGGCTTATTTACGAAGCGATTTTAAGCAATACAGCATTAATCCTTCTCCAATAAAATACCTTAAATACATTTTGCATTTTATATAGCTCAATATGGCACTTGACAGCATGTAATTTAAATGAATATTTTCGAAGATATTACTGATTTAAAATGCAGGAACATAGCGGTTAGAGCGGTATCGGCCGGGTTGTATATAAAGACATTCTGTAGTATATAATTATAATTAGTATCAGCATTGCACCCGTACGAAGCCGGGGCGGGTCGCTAGTATACCACAATCAACTTCAAGTTCGGGTATAAAGTGTCCGATAGTAACGACAGTTGGTGCTACATGGGCATTTGACATGACCTTCCACCACCATAGCAGCCGAAGAACGTCCACTGCTGGACATAGGCCTCCCCCAATTTCATGGGAGGTAAATGCCATAATCGCCACGCTTGGCATACGGATTGGCGATCGCAGTATCTCAACCGCACTCCAGGGACGCTGCTGCCCATCCCCCGGTGGTCTTGCTTGTAGTTTTAGGACATGACCTTTATCTTGTACATATTCAGCTTAAGACCAACTCTCTCGGAGGTTTTACCAAGGTCCTTGAGCATGGTACTTAAATCCTGTATGGTCTCAGCCAAGACTACTGTATCGTCAGCAAACCAAAGGTGAGTGATGTACTCGCCGTTTATGTTGATGCCTATTGCCTAGGCTTCTCCAGTCCAAAGTCTTGAAAACATTCTCCAGTGCAGCGGAGAACAGTTTGGGAGAAATAGCATCTCCCTGCCTGACTCGCGGCTACAACGGAATAGGTATCGAGTTCTGGTCCTGGAGTCGGACTCACATAGTGGCGTTGTCGTACAAACACTTCAGTACTTCGGTAATAGCGGTAGTCTACTTGGCACCATTGGAGAGATTGTAGTACAGCCCAGGTTTCAACCGAATCGAAGGACTTCTCGTAGTCCACAAACGGCAAACAGAGGGCACAGACAACAGGGTATACTCCTCAGTCTACTGTAAAACCTGACGAAGCGTATGGATATAAGTTGATAATGTTTGACTCTTCATATACACAGGCCCAGTAGTAGTGAACCACGACTGTCATAAAATTATACTAACATAGTTTTTTGACCGAGAGAGCGAAGCGTCTCCGTTTCAGCTTTCGACAAAAATTCTTTCGTATGTCTGTCCGTTCGAATGTTCTCCTCTACAGGTCGCATTTCTCAACCGATTCTCGTGACATTTTGTGAGCAGGTTCGATAATTATATAGGTTTAATTATATTTTTGTCGAGACGGCTTTTGTAAATTTTGAAATTTGAAAAAAAATTTTTTTTGCGTGGTCTGCAGCTCACAGAGCCACTAGTTTTAAGCTTTATTGTAACAGCTAACACTTTAGGAGCCACGAGCTTGGAAAAAAACGTTAATTTAATAAAATACAGACCTTTTTTGGTGGTTTAATTTATTCGTCTAAAGTTATTAGCTCTCAAAGCATAAACAAAACAAAACATTGCGAAGTTTTTACTGTTTTACTATTTATGCGAAAGATACTGTATTCTTTTAAAATAAATACCAGAAATGATTTTTACATAAAGATGATAAAAGAATCAATATGGTATATGAAATGATACCAAACTTGCCACGGTAGCTACCTGGAAATGGGTAGATTTATTAAAAGAAGATTAGCTAGAAAGATAGATAGTGTATAAATTTTAAAAGGATCGGCAACGCCAATTTGACGCCTCTGGAGTTGCAGGCACCGCAGCCTATAGGTGACCGCTTACCATCAGGCGGGCCTTTTGTTTGCCACTGACGTGGTATTAAAAAAAAAGACGGTCGGAATTAATGTGGTGAAGCTCATAGCTTGATAAAAATATTCATGTGCAAAGCAGTAGATCTCTTACAATATCTATAATTTTTGGTAATAAACATTTCATTTATAATTTTACCATGTTTGGTTCCATTTCTGCAGGGGTTCAGTTTAGTTGTTATACTGTCATTTCTATACTGTGGCACTATGACCGTTATTTATTTGTTAATAAATACGACGTTTTTCGTTTGGGTTTTTATTGGCCTTCTTAAATAACTTGCAACAATTATATAAATTCGTCAAAAACTGCTTGTTTGGTGCACGAAACTGTCGCGGATAAAACTGACACAGGTCCGTTGTCCGTAAGCGCCAGCGCGCGACTGATCGGGCCTGCCGAGCCTCCGCGCTCGGCATTTTGTAGGTATTTAAACATATTAATTAATACAATCATTTTATCTTTTTAAATTCTGCAAAAATGTCTAGAAATACTGAATGGCTTTAGTTTAGTCCAAAAACTTTATTTAAAACATCAATAGTTTAGTCGTCAGATTGTAAATGCTTTACAAAAAGGAGTAACTTTGGGGTCTCTTTCTATCGAGCGAAGTTCATTAGATCGTGTAACTGAGTGCAACTTTGACTAGACTAGATCCTTAAGTAAAACATATAATTTTTTCAAATTTTTAAAACCCTTTTTCTACGTTTCAGATTGTTTTTAGAAAACTCGAAAACGCTAACTCGCTTGACGACCTAGCCTTAATAATTGTGTGGAACAATACACGTAAGTTCTTAATATTTTTAAGATCAATAATTCATGCGAATTATATCCATGTTCGAATTGGATAATTACCTAGAGGTAATACGTTTTATGGATTCTACCCTCAAGTGATATAGGTAATAATTGTATAATAATTTAATGCTGGAACTTTAAGTACGTGCCGTGAAAAATGCACCTACCCTCCATTTGATAAATGAATTCTTAAACGGTTTTACCGTTCCATCTTTGTTTATTGAATAGCATTGTAATACAGTTATTTTATTTAGAATCATGGACGATTTTAAGGGAGAGTGTAGCAAAGCTGGTTCTCAGGTAAACACTACACGAAATCGTGACCGGTCGTCTAGTTCCAGTTTGTCAAGTAGTAGTAGCAGTACTGCTAGCTCCTCCAAATCTGGCCCGAGGCGAAGACGGCACCGCAAGCCTAAGAAAAGGGGGGGTACAAAAAAGGAATTACTTAAATTGACAAAACTCGTTAACAGCTTGTAGGCACAAATAGCAAGATCAAACGAATGTGTTCGCCTGTACGATAATATTTCAGATATTTCAGATTTCAGTCGAGATCTTTATGTGGAAAATAAACCAGACCAGGCATCGCCTGTGCGAACCAGAGCAGTTTGTTTTGGAGTCGGACCCAAATTAAAAGAACAGGTACGTCAGAAGGTGAGTTAAAGCTATTGTGTGATATACACCTGTTGAATCATAATGAATAGTTTAATTTACGCTATGTACAGATCCAAAAAGTGTATAATCACACTCAAGTCTATACCGACTTAGAAACTAACGACGAGGTTATGGAGTATGATCAGAATCCTAACCTAGTGCAGGTCGATGGGGCTTTCCGTGCATTAACTTACAGTATGTTAAAACAGCAGGTCGCCTTACACGCAGCCGTGAAGGATGTGCTGGCTTGGGCCCAGGAAGGCACGGAAATTGTACACGAGGCTCTTCGTGAATAACTTAACAGTTTTTGCTCAGGGTTATTACTACAAGGTTTCTGAAGATTTTTTACAGGTTATATTATGTGGCCACAGAGGGAAGTGATTCGAATGGGACGTAACGGAATCACAAAACATGTCACAGATAAGTTGGTTAAATCCGTATTGGTTGAATTACGTAAGATTCCTCCAGCATGAACGTCTCTGTTTAACTGAGGCTTTTACGGCTGCAATTGAAAAATATGACGGTGTACGAAAATGTTTTTGGCCATTACCTAAGCCTCCTGCTTCGCAAGCAGGCCTTTCAAAGATGACAAGCGCGCCCTCGCAGGGTGCAGCGCCTTGTAAAGTACTCTCGCAGGGTACTCGGTATAATCAGGCACATGCTGCTAGTGCTAACTACGAGAACCATGCCTATAGCAAACTTTATCTCACCCTCGCGGGGTGGCTACTATCATCCGCACCCTTCGCAAGGGTATACATACAATCCTGCTCGCTCTAATACAAGGGCTGTTTCTGGGTCGTCCTTTCGAGACCGGCGGCCAGGGGACTATCAGCAAAGAGCTCGAGGAGGGTGTAAGCGCCCTCATTCCCCCGCGGGACAGAGACAGAACAAGCGAAGGAGATATTGACTCGATACAGTTCAGGGCCGGCCGTATAGCAAATTGTTACAATATGTGGTGAGGAACGATTGCTTCAGACTTCTTGTTGCAGATGATAAAAGGGTATCGCATACCTTTCATACAAAAACCGTCTCTCCTTTATCCGACTTCATCAGAGTAACTACGAGTGCCTACACTCGACCAAAATGGCACCTGTTATCAATCAAATGAAGACTCAAGGTATACTGGAAGTGCCAGAGCTCTCACCCAGTTGTCTCTCAAAAAATTATCTTGTACCAAAGAGCGACGGCACTGCTCGTCCTATTTTCAACCTAAAGGCTCTGAACAGATTCGTATTGGCAGAATGATTCAGTTTATTAAACGTTCATCGCATACCGGACTTTCTTCAACCAAGAGATTGGTTGTGCAAAATAGACCTGGCGCAGGCTTTTTTCCATTTACCTGTTGCCCAAGCGCACAGAAGATTCCTGCGTCTTATCTACAGGCAAGGATTACTAGAAATGACCTGTTTGCTATACGTT
This sequence comes from Notocelia uddmanniana, assembly GCA_905163555.1. Classification (NCBI taxonomy): domain Eukaryota; kingdom Metazoa; phylum Arthropoda; class Insecta; order Lepidoptera; family Tortricidae; genus Notocelia; species Notocelia uddmanniana. Next base: position 18,156,998 of record LR991054.1, on the reverse strand, counting down.
TTAAGCTCAGCACCCAAGGTTTTTGCGTCAATCACCAACTGGATTGCTCAGACGTTGAGAAGGGAGAATATACGAGTAGTTGTATACCTCGAGGACTTCTTGAGATACTCTGGTCAACCACGTGAACATAGTCGTGTCAAGAATAGAATCACTGGGATGTATAATCTACTACGAGAAATCAGTCTTGAAACCTCAGAGAGGGCTGGTGTATTTGGGCGTTTATTGGGCGTTTACTCGTGGTCCAATCAAAAGCATCTGTCGATAGTCAAAGTATTCAAGTTAATCTCGCAGATACGTCAAATTTTAAACAGAGTTGAAGAAATTGGTGGGACTCCTCCTATACTTTGCGAGTTTCGTGGGAAGGTTAAACTATCGAGCCTTGTTAAATCTGCTATATGCGTTGCGATAACTCAAGACGCGAGGGACGATCTAATATGGTGGATGCACAACTTTCTTTGCCCGTCTTCAATTCACGTGCCAATTCCGTCTCATTTTCTGACAACTGACGCGTCAGTGCTTGCGTGTGGTACGCAACTAGATTATCAGTCTCTCTGGGGTCTCTGGACATGTGCGGAAAAAGAGTGGCACTGCAATCATAAGAAGATGCTCGCCATTCTAAACGTTTCGAAAGATTGTTGTCAGTTCCTATCTCAGTCGACGGTCCTAGATCAGATCGACAACAAGACTGTTATAACTTACCTCCACAATCAAGGAGAAACGAGGTCAACACCTCTTTTACAGCTAACGTACAGAGTGTTCCAACTACTGGAGCAGTATCAGTTTCAACTAAGCCTGTCGAGATTGCGCGCACCTCCGGAATAGCATCTTCTTCCAGAATGCACGGAGCTAGTTTTTTTCCAAGTGGGGAGTACCAGTAAAAGATCTGGCAAGAGCTCATGTTGTAATCAACTATGTATCAATAGACCAAAACGAGCACGAATCCCTGTTTCACGACGCCTTTTCAAGGTTTGGAATTTTGAACTGGCATGGACTTTTCCACCTCCGCACTTGATACCGAAGGTAAGGTGCTTAAGGTAAGGCTCACCTGAACCAAGCTTTAGGAACATTTCTAATGATGGCTGGTTTTCTGTCGTGAGGGTCTCAAGGCTCGTGCCATAGCAGCTCCCTTTACACTACGTCACCTAGACAAGGTTTTAACAAAGTGGAAAGACTAACAGGCTGGAAATCTGAACAAATTTCCCTTCTTCAATCATTTTGGCACGCGTTTACATACACGACGCCTACACGCAACGCAAGACGCAAGATATAATACAGCTTAGAAGTGGGTAGTTTGGTCGACGTAGCATAAAGTAAATACTACACAACCTTCGGGTGCAGATGTTGCCAAATACTTAGCTGTCCTTTATTTGATCGACAAATTATCTTACAAAACAATCCTTTTATACAAATCTGTAGTATCAACTCTATGTAATACGGAGTCTGCGGAAAGATTATTTGCTCATGTCCCTGTTAGGCATGTGTACAATCCATAGAATTAAGAAATCCAATATATAAAAAAACCTCCGATTTGGAATGTGGAAGTCCTGATTGATTATCCTAGAAAATCTAAAAATGACATGATTCCATGACAATATTTTTGAGGTTTGCAGAAGAACTGCATTGCTCCTTCTTCTCTGCTCTGGCAGAAGAATACATGATGAACACACTGCGTATTCACGGATAGTTCAATATTTTTTGGCCTATGTTCAGGTCTAGAACTGATTGCGCGAATTACAGACAATCAAAGTGGAGATTGCTTACTAATGAGTCATGTCAAAAGGTTGACCCTGTTTTTTGGATTGAACAAACATTCTCGATATTAAAGGTAGAAGAGAATCCGCTAATTGTAATAGCCTATTTATTTCTCTGAGAGGTGATGTTAAAGCTGCATCGCGTGCTCTGATTGCGCGTGGGGTTAAATCCGTGCTTAGGGAGGCAGGCATAATGGCAACTCCTGGAAGCATACGTGCTGTTGTAGCTCCTAAGAATTGGGTAGATGATAGTTTTGTAGAAGATGCTCTGTCACGAGGTAATTGACGCTCTGAAAAACACGTTTAAAAATTATTACAGACGCAAGGTTATGCCGGCGCCTACCTTGAATAATGCCACGAATATATCAAAATTTTGTGCAGCAGTTAATTAGTTCCAATTCAACTATCAAGTAGTTAGTCATAAAGATATAATCAGAATATTTTATACATATAAGGGCTACTTGCTGTTAACAAAAACTTTTATTGAGAAACGTTGTGTCAATTAATTGTTGGTCAATTTACCAGCCTGTAAGGTTTTTAAATCGTAATGTAATCTTACTTACATCGTTTATGAAGTACTTATCCATTGAAGTTCAGGTAGCAATACTTGCTAATCGTGTTCAAAAATATGGGGTCTTATTACCATTGCCATATGATATTTACCTATTTAATTAATTTATCGTTGATGAACCCTTCATTAAAAACGGAAGTATGGTAATCTTCTTGTTTTCAAACAAACTAGTTTTTTTTTTATCCTAAAATTAAAATGGTATAAATTTTATAAAACCCTTGTCACATTGGCATCTTAAGTCCTCCACCAGGCGATAACAAACATGTCTCAATTAAATAAGCTTCGAATAACGGTCAAGTTAAATTAATAGACGCGTTTTACCTACCAATAAAACTCATATTAATTTACTTACCTTATTCGAAGCTTATGAGTAAACTCTGCCTGGTTTAATTTCGATCCAATGAAGAACAAATTGAAATCTGGGCATGAACCAAAGTCATCCCCACTGCCAGGTGAAGGGAGAAATGTAGAAGGGGTATAGAAAGAGATAGCAATACCCGGCGGGACACGTGCTGCCTATCTCAACTAAATAAGCTTCGAATAAGGTAAGTAAATTAATATGCGTTTTATTGGTAGGTAAAACGCGTCTATTAACTATAATAATTTAATTCATCTCGTTATGTTGTAATTGGAAAATTTAAACTGCCATTACATGTGAAGTATTTTCGAATTTTGTTAAATGCCACTTGTTTTGGCAAACAACCATGAATTGTAAGAAATCAATCTTTTAATCAAGAGTTTGAACAAAGTTTGAGTTTGAGTTATGAGCCGCCGGCTTCCATTACGGAACACATTACCGCTAAGAAAACCCGCGGAGTTATTAATCGTAATCTTTATTACGCACGGCACGCGATACCGTGATTCCACTAAAAGCATCCGAGCATAAGCAGACTCTTATGAACGGAAATACTACAAGCATTTTCTATCGCGAACATTTCTATTCAAGAGGCGTGCCACACTGAATAGTGTTTCGGATGCCTCAAAGAAATATTTTCGGGCAGAAAGGCACTCGTGGGAAGGCATTAAATATTCACGGCAATATGCCGAGCGCGCGTTCTCAAATAACTTATGCAAATATACTAGTTACCGTGTTTTAAGGCATCGTAGCCTTATTGCTACAATACGAATTCAAAGATGAATAATAGAAAGGGAGACGACATCATTCATTCGGGTCCCAGGTGCCCTTTTTTCTTTCCGTATAAGAGAAAATGTAATGAATGGCTCAAGGTAAACAGCTTTTCACACACAAGATACGTTATGTTACCTCAGTTACTCCGTCTCGTAATGTTTGTATTAACAGAATGACGAACAAAGAAGCCATAACAATCTCAGTACCAGCGTGATACTTAGCTGAAAGGTGCCATGTAAAAGGATATTGGGTTTTCTATAGTCCATTCAAGTCTCAGAATGAAAGTCTTTCACCGTAAGGACATTAATTAACAGGACCCTTATCACTAGCTTTGCTTTGTCCGGTCACAATATATCGTTCTAAATGTAAATAGGAAGCGTATCTTTCAAATATATCTATCTCATTTTATCAATTCGTGAGGGTGGTTACTAACGCTTACTCATGGTACGCCTGAAGAAAAGATGATGTGAAGGGTTCAGAAATTTCGCTTACTTCAATGCACTCTTTACTTGTCTCATGTTACTATTTATCTTATTCTCCGTTGGTGTCGGAGCGGATAAAAATATTAAGCCAGAGCAACTGCGGGAAGGTGAGACAAGTAGATGTATTATGTTGTATCACAGACATACATCATCTTGCGTTCACTACCCTGCTCCAAATACAAAGGGCATTTGAATAGATACCCCACATCATTGCCTCGTGAATTGTTCATAAATCTTCCTATATGCCGCCTTTTGTTTAGCCGGCGGCGGCACGTGAATGCCCTCTCAAAGCTTAGGCAAATTCGAATCCCAGGCTCTTCCCTACAATTGGACGGAATTGAACATAGTGCTGTAATTTATGTGTCTACTTTTTGCTGCGTAATTGCAAGTATTACAACCATCATTTGCTAAATGGGAGACTCCGATTCACTACAAACCTTCGTAACAATAATAAATCAATCACTTGTACTGACTTTCAAATGCATTGACAACAATACGTATATATATGTAGATCAATATTAAAAAATATCCCACACCTTCCTTACTTGACGTAGTTACTTAAAATAAGAAGATAACATTTCTAGAGGAATGCAAAACACTTTAAGCCCAACTGTGAAGTGTGAACTCATTTATAAAAAAAACATTCTACACATTTCGAAAATCACTTCTAAAATTGCTCAGTCGAGGCGTAAATAGTTAAGTGGTAAGAGGGCGAAACATACTGATGCGCACTTTGTGGCACATTACGTATTTCTGGCAGCGAACGAACCTTACAGAGAATTTAAAACGAGGGCCAAGTTCGCGCGCGGCTCGCCAAGTATCTACATTAATTTAGACGTTCCGAGCTCAGACGTCAGGCCACACGCGGCCCAGACTTCTCTGTACAACTCCTAATTTATGAAATCTCAGCAAGACGGATTAACTTAGTATAAAATTTTTTATGAGTTTCCGACTTTTTATGAGTTTTGTCGGTCCTCTTGTACTATTGTCGTAATTTATATTTTTCACTTCCTCCTTCGTGTTAGGAATTAGTACCGCACTAAACATAAATTTGTGGGACCTTTTACATGTGTGGCTGCCGCCATATCTAGGCTGGAAATTCATTTCTTTTGCAAGAGGTTGTAATAGAAAAAAACGAGTTTTTGAGTTTTTTAGGTGTTGTATGAAAACCTTAATAATCGCTGTATTTTTTCTCCATTATAATTTCAAGCAACAGGGGCTCATTTCCGGCCTAGATATGCCGGACCCCGCTGTGTATACAAAGTTTCATGTTATTGCAGCATGCCGTTTTAAAATGAGAGCTAAACTACGTTTGTATGGAAAACCAAGCTTCCTGCGAACTCTTAAGGGCGCCGGTTCGGCAAACGCTGGGACGGTACCTAGGTAAGTATACTATTTGATGAAACCTATATTCGGCGCATCTCTTATAGGAAAATAAATACCAAAAATAAAACTAATAACAATACCATGAAAACTTATTGAGTGCTAAAAGAACCGCCGCCACGATAAGTACTCATGATTAAGGACCGCGAACCGGTCTGAAACATGTCAAGCGATATTCGATCTTAAAGACGCGAGTGACCCGTTTCATTATATTTTAATATGTATCAAACTAACGGGAGCTTTCTATATAAAATTGCCTATAGATTCTTATAGCATTACTTTAAAAAAAACTTACGGTTCAATTTTGGTTTTAGATTGTGTAGAAGTGTTAGATTATCTTTAATTGAAGGAACTTAGTCAGCCAAGTGGTCGCAAACCGACGCTAGACGCATAACAGGCTCATCCACCGTACCATTTAAAGATACGAATTCAATAGTCATCTCATCATCATGTCATCATACATTTCATCATCCCTATCATTGGGGTGCTCGTGGCCCAGCGTTAGCAGAGGTTAAGCAACGTCGGGGCAGTGGTCAACTCTTGGATGGGACCGCTTTGAGTGGTTACTAACTGAGGGCACCTGCGCTTCGGAAGGCACGTTGAGCTAAGCCTTCGGGCGGCTTGAGAACTTCTAGCAGTCAAGTTGCTCACTTACTTGACACACCTAATCCTAATAAGGTCTAGTTTCTCCTTTGGGTTGGAAGGTCAGATGGCAGTCACTTCCGTAAAAACTAGTGCCTTAACCAATTCTTGGGACCAGGCAGCAGATTCCGAGCATCCTTCAGGATGCAAGTGTGCTGGAATAACTCTAGGATGATGATGACGATATTTCAACATTCCTTCGTGCAAAAATAGTTAAATAAAAAAAAAATACATCATCAAAAAGGAAGACCTTTTACCCTAAATTACTGCAATAGAGATTACAGATGTATGCAATGAGGTTTTGATTTCAGGTCAATTTTAAAGTCGTAGGTTAATGTTTTTGGCTCTTGATTTAATTATTCATATAAACTTAATCAGGCAAAACAGTCATAATGTAATACTACAGATTACGGAAGCCTAGAAAAAATATCATGTAATCAAATAAATAATACAAATCTTTGCGAGATAATATTATAGCTCTCAATGGTTAAATGGTTTAGTTCCATGTTTTTCACTGTAGCTACGTTATTGTTTTATTATTTTAACATTTGCGCTTATTTGTAAAACATGCTGTGTACACTTGTTTTGGATCTCGTGCTAGTTTATAAGCGATAATATGCATATGTTTGTTATACATGATATTGTGCGAAGTCTGTTTAGTGTTCCTAATAAAATAAAATAAAAATAAAATAAAATAAAATGGCATTAAAAGGATCCCAGGGACATGCTAAGATTTTATTTTATTACAGACAATGTACCTAAAGCAATTCAAAATCGGTACCGTAAAACGGGGTTTTGGAAAAAGAGAAGGTTTGAGAGGGGGGTGAGAAGGGATTCTTCCAAAATCACCTTTGTATGAAATGCCCTCTCACCCCAAATACGAGGCACTACAGGGTGAGGTGGGTTTTCCTCTTTAAGGATGATTCACATTAGACCGTTCCGTGTCCGGGCCGGCCAGTTTTCTTCTAGACAAATACGCCGGCCGTTGCGTTTGCTGTCATAAAAAACGGGCCGGCCCGGACACGGAACGGTCTACTGTGAATCATCCTTAATCGTCAAAGTAATGAAATGGAACTACACAAAATAAAATAAAAACTAAAAAACAAACGTCCGGAATACTTATTATATACACCATTCAATTTTCATATGTAAAAATAAAATGTTATAGAGGTTTGAACTTCAGTTTTGACCCTACTCACCTCATTTTTTTTCCTTTTCACCTCATTCCTTTTCTGATTGTAAAAATGATAAAAATTAGCTCCTACTTACAGCAACAACATTTAACAGTAAAAGCTAGCAATGTAGAGAAACATTTGAAAACAAAAAAGCACTTCAATGTAAACGGCTCATAAAAAATCCAAATGAGTCCACTCAAGGGGTATATAAATAGCCATTGAGGAGTTCCACTATCCAACTCCTGACTCCATCATCAGACCATCCTCACCAAGTTCAATGTATAGGCCTAATAAAAACAAACCAAATGTCACACTCAAGGGGTATACAAGTAGCCATTGAGGAGTTCCACCTATTCAACTCCTGACTCCATCATCAGACCATCCTCACCAAGTGTAATGTTGAGGACTCATAAATACAAATCAAATTAGCCCACACTCAAGGGGTATACAAATAGCCATTGACGAGTTCCACTATCCAACTCCTGACTCCATCATCAGACCATCCTCACCAAGTTCAATGTATAGGACTCATAAAAACAAACCAAATGAGCCCACACTCGAGGGGTATACGAATAGCCATTGAGGAGTTCCATTATCCAACTCCTGACTCCATCATCAGACCATCTTCACCACGTGTAATGCATAGGACTCATAAAAACAAACCAAATGAGCCCACTCTCGAGGGGTTTACAAATAGCCATTGAGGAGTTCCACTATCCAACTCCTGACTCCATCATCAGACCATCCTCACCAAGAGTAATGTAGAGGACTCATAAAAACAAACCAAATGAGCCCACACTCGAGGGGTATACAAATAGCCATTGAGGAGTTCCACTATCCAACTCCTGACTCCATCATCAGACCGTCCTCACCAAGTTCAATGTATAGGACTCATAAAAACAAACCAAATGAGCCTACACTCGAGGGGTATACAAATAGCCATTGAGGAGTTCCATTATCCAACTCCTGACTCCATCATCAGACCGTCCTCACCAAGTTCAATGTATAGAACTCATAAAAACAAACCAAATGAGCCTACACTCGAGGGGTATACAAATAGCCATTGAGGAGTTCCACTATCTAACTCCTGACTCCATCATCAGACCATTGTCACCAAGGATGGTGTATAAGACTCCTAAAAACAAACCAAATGAGCCCACACTCGTAGAGTATTTGAATGGCCGTTTGATGAGTTCCACTATCCAACTCCTGACTCCAATACTCCATTAGCACCTGTATCTAGTACCTTACCTAACATGTAATCCATATTTGCCCCGTACCGAACCAGACTTCATTCTTATTCGTGAAATATTATTTAAAATAAAAAATCATGAATAAATTTATTTGAATAAGAATAAGTTATTCTCATTCAATTTTCTCGCGTAAGAATTATTCCCGACCAAATTTATTTGAATAATTTTGGCGGGAATAAAATCGGCATGATTTTATTCTTAGAATTCAAATAATGATTTTATTCTTGAATGCCCAACACTGGTGGCTGCTATGTTTTATGCTGATTACCCTCTTATAGTATTATGAGCAACTTAAAACAACCAAGTATGTAAAATTCTAGTAAGTAACTTTTATATGAAATAGGAGGCAAATGAGCAGACGAATCGCCTGATGTTAAACGATTATCACCTCCCATTGACATCCATGAATGACATCAACCACCAACACCTGCAAAAGCAGAGGAGTTGTAAGTATGTTGCCGGCCTTCAAGATGGGAGTACGTTCTTTTCTTGAAGTCCGCATCGGCCCGAAAATACCGCAGGCGACAATTAATTCTACAGTTTAGCTGTGCGAGGCAGGAAGTTTCTGGAGAAACGCACAGTTGAGGACTGCCATCCATCGAAGTGGTGAAGATGGAAATGTTATCGCGTTGAGCGATGGTGGAAAGAAGCGGCAGGGATTTGCGGCTCGCCTCACAAGTAAAGACGCCACGAGCGTTTTAGACCACTTATACACCGTTGCATACAATACTTTTTCTAAGACTCATTTTAAATGAATATTGTTTCTTAGACTTTCATGCACTATGTTTTATTCCTAGTTATGGTACTTACGCAATTCTTTCGAGAGTGTAGTATTTTTCTTCTTCGAGTATTTTTAAAAGAATCAACGTACACTTTATTTTTCACGAACACAAATAAAATATTTTATGTAAGTAATCTAACAGTTTATCAGCTTGAATAAATTCGCTTTCATTGGGAATTTTGGTGGCATATCAAAAATAATATATGACCACCACCACCACCATATCAGCCAAAGAACGTCCACTGCTGGACATAGGCCTCCCCCATATTCACGGGGGGGTATATGCCATAATCGCCACGCTTGGCATGCGGGCTGGCGATCGCAGTATCTCCACCGCACTCCAGGGATGCTGCTGCCCATCCCCCGGTGGTCTTGGTCGTAGTTTTAGGACATACCCGGGTCCCGGGTAATATATGACACTTATTGTTTATGGTTTGTTTTGTTTTTAATTTGTTGCACTTGACATCCGAACCAACCTGAAATGGGGCCTTTTACACGGTTATTATTATTACGCGATACACCCATATCACGATACGTATCATACGAATATTGATGAATTCATCATCATTGCGGTATTCAAAATTGTTTGGGCTTTGTTTCAATATTCATATCGAAACAAAATCCAAACAATTTTGAATACCGCGATAATATTGACATCCCTGTATTGTGATAATATTAACCGTGTAAATCCGAATCCGGACCGAATCCGAACTGAGCTGCTACCAAGAAACAAACATGAAGTTCGAATACCTTGTAGTAGATACTTACCTAATTATTTTTTCATTGTTTAACTACCTATAAGTATTGACATGTAATATGAATTATTATAAATAAATCAATATCAATATGCAAGTGCGACACAGAGGGAGATACATGAACATCGTTCTTTTTCGTTTCGCGGTATCAGCTCTGAAGTGCTACCACGAACCGAAAACGAAATATATATGCCTCTCTATCGCACTTGCATATTCGAGCAATAGAGAGAGAAGTACTTCGTTATCAGTTCGCGGTAGGCTCTCTGTTAATTTTTATTAATATTACCAATAATAGTTAAATCTTGTTAACACAAAATAGATTATGAATGTCTTTATTTATATTAATAAATAATATAATATACCTACAACAATTAATATTAGTGTTGAAGTTTCTTACATTTAATAAATTTAATTTTTAATTTTATTTCAATAACAATATTATATAATTTGTATGTATTGATAACACAATAACCTACAAAATAAATAATAAATAAAAATAAACATTAGATAACTTAAAACTAAAAACCCCAACTATAAAAAGAATACGCCTTCTAAAAGGTCCGCCTGCGGCATGGTCCCCATAACGCTGGCCGCGTTACCTCTCTGTATCGCTAGAGAAATTCTCTGTGAGAGGTAAACGCCGGCCTTGGGGTCTCCTGAGACGTTAACCAGCCGCGACGACAAGGCTCTTATAAATGCCTTCATGTCAGACGACCATGGCCCCATTGTCTCCACTGCAAGCGCCGCAAACTCGTAAGTTTTTAATAAAGATGAGTACTTGCGGCGCTTGAGAACTTGGGCCTGGTCGGCTGCAGCACCGGCCTGAGAGCGGGTTGCCTGAATGTGGGACTGCGCTAAAGTGTCGACACACGTAGCGTCCCACACCAGTGCCCTACCCAGCTTCCACGGCACCAAAGTGACTCCATCGGGGCGCTTGCCATCGTCTCTTGCCATACCCACCGGTTCCAAGCTCGCAGGAACAGAGAAGGTAACAAGCGAGCGGCGAACCAGGTCATTGATAGTGCCGTGGCGGTAAAAACGGCCGGCGCTTCTGGAGCAAGAGAGGCCATGCCGTCCCAGCAGGTCCACATCCTTGCCGCAGGCACATGTATGAGGGACGCAGATTCTAGATCCAAGCCTTAGGCATATTCCGATTCTTAAAGAGTTTGGATCTAGAACCGTTCCTATTTGATGGGACGGAAGGGCGCGGAGCCAATGGCCTGATTCTGGTGAAGATACCGCCAGAATACGGGCACGTTCGGAGTCGTCCGGACTATTGGCAAGTAGGGAAGCATGGGTTGCCTGCAAACGAGGAGAGTCCCACGCTCTTTGACTGTGGCGGGTAACTGGGATATCCACTCCTGGGCACGAAACAGACCAAGCTTCCTTGGCCTCCTTCAGACACGCTATATCGTCGTCAGCCAACTGAGGACGGTTTAAAATGTTGCTGACTAGAGATAGCGAGCCATAGACGGAGGACAAGAAAGCTGGTAATGCTACACTAGACGAGGAGCGAACACCCAAGCCTCCAAACCTTATAGGAAGAACCGCTTGGGTCCACTGTAGTATGTCAAAATGAATGTTTAGGATTTTGGACAGAGTAGCCTGAAGAGATTCGTCAGTGTGTGATAAGATGGAGGGAAATTTCCAAATAGGGCAGCTACGGAGTAAATACATGAATTTTGGAGTGAACAAACAGAAACGAGTAAAAAACCTACTACTGTTTGATTTGAAAACTATAAGTATTATTTGTTTGTTGTTGGTAGTGTACCGCTATAACTATTGCAGAATAATTAGGACCAAAGCCTTACTTTAAAAAAAGTTACCAGTGTTTTTATGAAAAATGTATGAACTATAAAAACACGCTAGACAGTGATTTAGGTGTTCGAGCCTTCGCTTGACCCACTGTGAGAATAGCCTTCCTATATTCATACCTATATCTATGTCATACCCGTAAATCTTCATGTGCTAGAAGAGTACACACCGATGACGTCACTATATCTGTCCCTGTCTACCCCCTCCATGTGGTGGCTTGTGGCTACAGTACGCTTTTCTATATTTATGGGTGTGCACGCGCCCAATAAATTTTCTTCGAATATTCATAAAAGCTGTGATCTGTTCCGGTTGGTACCAACCAATATAATACGAGGTTTCCGACTCGATGACATGCACGAGACCATGTTACCGCTCGCGCGCTTCGGCCCAGCGACGAGTCGTACACGCCGCATCTAAGCGCGTTGTATTGACAAGGCACGATAATGTCGCCTCAAACCTCAGTTTCGCACAGCTACACATAGCTTGTTGCCAAAACATTTCCGGGTTTTTCAACTCGAAGACATGAACGAGACCATGTTACCGCTCGCGCGCTTCGGCCCAGCGATGAGTCATAGACCTTGCTTTTTAAGCTCGTCGTATTGACAAGGCACAATAATGTCGCCGCAAACCTCAGTCTCGCATGTGGCTGCTAACCACTTTTTGGGCGTCGTCTCGATCTAAGTGTAGTGTCGCCTCAACTCAGGCGATGCACCTTGCCGGTCCGGGCAGCATGTCGTCTCAATTTAAGTGTTACGTCGCCTCAACTAAGGCGACGCGCCCTCACAGTTTGGACAGAATGTCGTCTCAATCAAGACGAAGTGTTATAAAGTCACAGTGTGGGACAAGTTTTGTTCTCTGCCTAAGGCTTGGTAGCGACTCAATTCAGAAAACGTGTATTTGATTTGGCCCGGGTGTCATCTCAATCGAGACAAAGAGTTATATCGACCTGAGTGGTGTCGTCTCATGATGGTTTGGTCATGTGCATAGAATGGTTTAAGGGATATGCTACCGCAATTGGCGTACACCAAGTGACCAATTTACCTGTACTAAAGTATACTGACTCCTGCAAGTGAGGCAGACAATTTCAGCGTTAAACTGTGCCACGGGCAGAAGCGCGCTAAAATAAATCTTGTGATAGCAAAACCCGACAAAGTCTGATTAGAAATTCTCAGGCAGAAAACACTCCGCAATATTGGCAAACCTCGTCAGGATTCTGATCCTGACAAACGACATGTTTTCGATCGATGGGGAAAGGTGTGTCGAGATTAAAGGCTAAAGAGGCGATGTAGACCACCGACCCATGAACCTCTTGCCTCTTTGATACTACAGTAATCATATGTAAAGATTGTTGATGAGGGTGTCGTATTAGACTAAAAGAAATGAATGGTCGATCGATCTGGCCGTTATCGTTTTAATCGTAACGACGCGTATTTAACCTAGGGAGATGGCCGCCTAAGTATATCGAGGCGACGTGTCTCCTAGTCCAGTGTTACTCGTACATTAATCGAAGCGACACCTCGTACCCGAGCCTGATTGCGAGCACTTAGTAAAACTCTGCCTCCTGGTAGATCATACGTGGTCTGCTAGGAGCCGGTCACAAGCCCGGATAAAAGAGGAGTGCACTGGTCGTGTTGTTATCTAGAGGTTCGCTCCTTCATGGCAACACGTCCCCAAAAACCCCCAGGGTCAAGGTGGGAGGACGTGCCGAGGACCCTCACAGCCGGCTGTGGACAGCGGGGGGTTGGTGCGGGTTGGGCTCGCAAGCGGGCGGGGAAGGAGGTGGCAGGACCTGTGGTGTGTTCGGGGAAAGGGAGGGATGGAGGAAAGGGAACTCCGGGGTGTCACGTAGGGATGCCCTAGGGGTGAACGGACTTCTGACCCGAACTGGATACTGAAGTGAAAGGAGAATGATGTGAGTCGTTAGCCCCGGTTGGTCATGAGCGACCTTCTTGGGGTAGACGGGAAGCGCACGGATTCCCAACACAAAGCAACACAGGGGCTGTCACTTCATGCCTGCGAGCCCACCCCGCACAATCGCTGTTTTTAACGACTATGCGCAGGGGGGTGGCGCCACTGCGTAGGGGTTAATGTTGCTGGGGGGCAGTAAAGGAGCACTGTTGCCACTCTAAACTTCTCTTCCCACAGATAATCGCAATAATATGGAGAAAATTAACAACATCGTAAATAATTCCACCGCGCAAGCGGATAAGCCACCCGCAAGGGTAGTAGTGAGGGAAGGGGCTAAGCCATCGTGTGGACCTCTGACCGAGCAAAATAAGAAGGGGGGTGACTCGAGGGCCGAGGGACGAGGGGAACCGCATGGAAGAGGAAGTGGGCAGGTGACTCCAGATGTCCAACAACGAATGGGGGGCCTGTCACTGAGAGAAGAGGAGCTGCTGCGGTCGCCACCGACAGAAGAAACCGAAGGGGATGATGTCCGAGTGGTGGTGGAAGCGCAGAAGCGCAAAGCAAAACTTGCCAGAGGAAAGGCCACCCGTGCTATGGAAGGGAATCTTCAGGTTGTAAAGAGCACTGGAGAGGACCAACCAGGCCCTAGCACGAGAGGCCCGAAAATCAAGAGGCAGAGCACCGATGAGGGTTGCTCGGAGCGTCCTCCGGCGAAGCGGCAAAAACAAGGAAGAGCAGCCACAGAGGGACCGCGGGACGTCGCTAAGGCGAACTGGGGTCTAGCTGTGGCTGTGAGCCGAGAGGATGGCGTTTCGGTGGATGAGGCCCTAGCGAAACTCATCAGGAGAAGGCTGACTCAAATGATCGAGGAGGTCGTCCTGCGAGTGGTCAGGGGAGAGCCTGGCTTGGTAGCACCTAGGTTCGCTACGTCGGGTTTGGTGTCGGAGGGATTCTTCCTTGTGACACCAAAAACGACGGAGTCGAGGGAGTGGCTACTAGGCCAGGACTTTGGCGAGCTGGGCGGCTATAAGATCATAGCGCGGAAGCTGGAGCAGACCAGAGTGCAAGTCTGGATTCCGGGCGATACGGACACGGAGTATGTGAAGGAGTTCCTCTATGCTCAGAATCCGGATCGCCCGGAATGATAAAGATCTTGAGATGGAAGGCTGCAGGGAGAGAGTCGCTGGAACTAGGCACCCGGCTGACCTTTGTGGTGCCAGAAGGGGTAGAAGAGAGCTGGGAGAAAGAACGAAGGTGATGGACTTCGCAGCCACCAGCGTGCTAGTTCGGATCCTGAGGGTGAACCCGCACTGAAGCAGGAGAGCTCTGAACCAGGCGGCATCCATACGGAAGAGACGGGAGGTATGGATGTTGGTGGGAGTGAGCTCTCCGAGTGAAGGTGCGGGAACATTAACACTGCACAAATAACAACACTATGAACACACAAAAAACACTACACAAACATATGTCAAGTAAACCTCCAGCACTGCAAAAACGCTATGTCAGAGTTGGGGCAGTATGTTGTGAGGAATAAAGTTGAAATTGCGCTGCTACAAGAACCATATGCATGGAGAAATCAGGTGGCAGGCCTGGGACATCTGGGGGGAGCTCTTCACTACGAAAGGAATGGTGAGCTACCTCCTAGAGCATGCATATATGTGAGTAATAATATAAGAAATATGGGGTGTGTCATGACCATATGTTACAGAGACTTGATCGTGGTGGAGACCCAATTCATCGACAATGAAGGGAGAAGACACAAGGTGGCGCTAGCATCATGCTACATACCGGGTGACGGAGAGGCGCCAACCAGGGAGCTGGAGGAGACGGTTCTGAGATATAGAGGTAAGAGAATCCCACTTATTGTTGGATGCGATGCTAACGCACATCATGAGGAGTGGGGCAGCACCGATACCAACGATAGAGGGGAATCAATACTAGTATTTATAGTTAGCAATGACCTGGAGATCATGAACTTTGGCAATACGCCGACGTTTGTGACCAGGGCCAGTGTCTGGGGCGATGAGAACGACTCCGACACATGCTATGGAAATAATGCTAGGAATGAGGACACTAAGGATTGAAGTGGAGAAGAAGGCCATGGAATAGTGGTATAGGATGAAAGTCTGTAATGAATGGAGAGGAAGCTGTGTGGACAAGGGACACGCGCTGATATAGAAGGAGGCGATATCAAAGCTAGACATGCTGATAGCCAATAACGACCTAATTAAGAGGCAAGAGATTTTTGACAAGAAATACAGAATACACATAGGAGAGAGGGATAACTGGAAGGTAGAGATCGAACATCCGATGACGATCTGTTACACGGATGGATCGAGGAGAAGCTCAACCAAGCTAGCGGGGGCTGGCATCGTTATACCCAAATTAGGGATAGGAGAATCTGTACCACTGGGCAGATATGCCAGTGTATTTCAGGCGGAAGTATATGCGATTATGAGATGTGTACAAATAGTAAGAGAGAGTAAACAACAGACTGGAAGGGTAGTTATCTACGCGGACAGTCAGGCGGCGCTGAAAGCGCTAAATAAGGCAACGGTCACCTCCTCTCTGGTGAGAGAATGCAAAACAGAGCTTAATGGACTATGAGAGTGTGCAGGCGTCACAGTAGCGTGGGTACCAGGACACCAGGGAGTTGCGGGTAGTGAGAAAGCGGACGAGCTGGCAAGGGAAGGGGCGGAACGGGAACTTATGGGCCCGGAACCGGCCCTTCCCTTCTCAGCTGAGGTAACAAAGGGGGTCATAGAGAGAATAAAAGAAAGGGAGGTAGAAAAAGGATGGAAGGAGGAAACTGGATGTAGTCAGGCAAAGATGATGATAGGAGGATTGGATCACAGAAGGACCAGGTATCTGCTGAAACTGGAAGATAATAGGCATTAGCAATGACGCTTCCTGCCCATATTGCGGGGAGGAAGAAACTAGTAAACATATATTAGCGGAGTGTGTTATGTATGCAGCAATGCGATATAATATATTCGGTAGAGATACGTTAGAGGAGAACGAATTAAAGGATGTCAACCTCAAAGATGTCCTTTTGTTCTGCAAGAAAATAGGAAGATTGGAAGAAGCTGATGTGGGAATGCCGCCGGGACAGCAACCTTAAGCTCCGTCTTTGGGGAAATGGGCTGAATGATCCCGACAAGCGATCGACAGCCCGCCTGTTTCCGGCCGGGCGTCCCCTACACAACAAGTAACAAGTAAGCTTCTCGTAAAAAATTACTGACGTCCGAGCCTTTTGACTCAAATACGTTGTAACATAACTCAAGTGTCGTCTCAAAACAAATTGCCAGTAGTCCTGAACTGCATGCCGTATATGTCATTCTTTCATTACCAATAAATAAATATGATTACGATTATACTGTTTTTGGGCGTCGATTCAGGACGGAGTGGCTAATCAACCTAATCATTTAAAAGAAATTGTTTGTGAATTATACATTTTGGTGAAACAAGGAAAGTCTCGCCCCGTTAAACGCACGAACTGTCGACCACGGAGAGGACAGCGTCTCAACTTAGACACCCTGCCAGCAGTGTATGTCGCCTGGAGCGTTAAGCCCGGTTACCTAAATCAAAGTAAATATCCAGTCCAGTAGACCCATCTAGGCCTAGGTCACGATAAGTCCCTGAGATCGCTTGAATGCTGTTAGCGGACAGGCATATGTAAAAGATCATATAATAAGATTTGGTGTGTTCAATCCAGATCAATTTTACTTTTGATGGCTTATTAATCCAGCCTTTTTGTTTACACGCTTGCAGCTTAATATGTAAATCATTGGCAATGGACGCGCGGGATAGACCAGAGAGCATTCACCGACTTATTATTGGTGTCGTTGTATATGAGTCAGCGACTATTTAAATGACAGATAAAAGTACAGGAGTAGAAAAAAACGTGTATGGTGAATTTGAAGACATTGAAATCGGTTTCCATTTAAGCTTTAAACCTGAACTTGTGCTCATTAATCCTTTTCACCGTCTTAAACTTATCTGCAGTGAAACTAAAGCGGGGAAAGGTGACTTCTGCTTGAATAGATGACGGAAATAGATTCAAAAGAGCTCTAAATACTTCATCAACCAGTAATAACTTGCACTAATCGTCCAGTCCCTCGCACATTGAAAACAACTTGTTGATAATATAAGAAAATTTCAAAAATATATTTTAGACGTGATTTAGCAGTTTGCAAGATATGTTTTTTTTTGTCCGTCCATATTTATATTAATGACGAGCGAGCGAGCGAGGAAGCGTTGGTGGCCCAGCGGCGCCCGCGGCGTACCGCGTGCGGTATGCGAGGTTAAGCAATGTCGGCCCGAGGTCCTTGGATGGGCGGCCGCTTTGAGTAGTTACTAACTGAGCGCTCCCGTACTTTGGAAGGCATGCTAAGCCGTTGATCCCGGTTGCTGTCTATGATAGCAGTCGTTAAGCCAAGTTAGAGGCCTCCGGGCGGCTTGAGAACTTCTAACAGTCAAGTTGCCCACTCACTTGACAAGCCTAATCCCAATAAGTTCTAGTTTCCCCCTTGGGTTGGAAGGTCAGATGGCAGTCGCTTCCGTAAAAATAGTGCCTACGCCATTTCTTGGGATTAGGTAGCGGACCCCAGGCATCCTGCAGGATACAACTGTACTGGGAATAACGCTAGGAGGATAATGATGATTTATATTAATGACAGAAATAACATGTTTTCTTTTGCTTTTTCATCGAAAATAATTAACTCATCCATTTGAATGTTATTTCCAATAAGTATTACACTAAATTTAAAGTTCTCTATTAGACATTTTTTAACCGTAACTAGGCAAGAACATTGTAAATCAGAGCACGTACGTGAATTTACTGAATCTCATTTTCCCCTAATACGCATAGAATCAAGACAAATACCTGAAAAAATATAAGTTGATAATTTGTCGGCCGAAATGCGTCCTTCGCGCTAAGAATCCCAGCGGTGTTCGCGACAGTCGAAGAGTAATGGTCGAGGTGCTTTACTCTTTGATCTACGGCATCGTGCGACAGAAATACTCTTACGCCACCTACCTACTGAGCATTGCAGGGTGAAATTGTAACGTGTATGTACTTCAACAGAAGTGAGTTCATGTTAGCGAACGTTACGAAAATCTTTCTGATGTGTAGGCGTTGAGAAGCAATAATTTCGTTTTATTGCTTTGTAACACTTGCCTCGTCACGTGTTTATTACATTCGGAATATCAAAAGAAAAGAGAAGCAGGCGTTTCACTTTTTTTCCGCGAGTTACATCCCTTATTCCTTGATGTAAAGATGGCAGATTAACCAGTATAAAACGTCCAGCCTATTCAATTAATATTAGCCTATTCACCATCGTATTATACAGGGTGTGGCCTGTAATAGGAGCAAAAAATTTAAAGGCTGCTGCTTCCTTAGAGCATCTGCAGTAACCTCTTGTGTCCAAAATAAAAATATATTTTTTCACTTGAGAGAAATTTTGATCTAAAGTTATGACCTCCAATTAATGGATCTTGGCACCGGGAGATTACAGCCGCGCTGTAATCTCCCGGTGCTGATATTGAGTCACTGCTGATATTGAGGAAGCATCTAGTTATGACTCATAATCGTTGTTGCATTTTTGGTTTAAAAGGATATTTTAGGAATATTTTAATTCATTTTTATAATTTTTTAGTGTTTTTTTAAATAAATAGTTATTAATACAGCTCTAGGAGAGTAAAAAAGAGTACATAGAAGCTACATGTGCGAAAAAAAAAACAAAATAAACTTTTTTTTTCAGTTTAAACCATTTGGAAATAATTGCTGGAGAGCTCAATAGTGTACTGTTTAATTTTTTGCTCCTATTACAGGCCACATCCTGTATAGAGGGTTGAACAATTGTTGGCAGCGCTCCCATTTAATTTTATTCCAAGGCAATAGTGTTAAAAATCCTGCAAACAGTATATCAGTGACAGCCAGCCATACTATAGGTTTTCCTATGAGCCGAATAGATAGGCATATCAACACTAACAGAGTACTGTTTCTACCATTTTGACTTCGGATAGCTGAAAATACAAAAAGTTATTAATGCTTATTTAGCTGTTTTGTAGTAGGTACGGTCAAGGAATTTGAGTGTTTGTCACTTTTAGACTCTATTCCAATGGAATAGAGAACATTCAAATTCCTCGACTGTACAGAGGGGTGGTCATGAAACGTTTTAGAGCGTGCGTAAGGTAGGCCTAAATATCATATTCCATACTAAAAATGATATCTACCTAGAGTAAGTTTGACATGTTACATTATCAACTAGCAAGTTCGTGTCTTATTAAATTTAATATCCAAGGGTCGCTAAAATTTTCTCTTGTTTACTCGCAAGTGTTAGATCGATTTACTCGTACTGTCCTCTTCGCCCGCGTGCGTAAACTTACGAAGAAGTAAAATTACCTATTTCAATTTATTAAGAAAATCAAGTTATTGTACCTATATTATTTTTAAATTAATAGTAACAAAATTTCATATTTTCCCGATCAGAAAGTTACATATCTATTCGCTGTGACGATGGTGTACCATGGATGAACCTTAAGTGGAGGCAACACAATGTACACGCTTCATTATTCCGGTACACGATAACCCCTTCTGCAACGCATGCTACAACGTATTATAAAGTTGTTCCAATCGCGAAACATTCCCTCGCTCATTATAGTAATAGAGCCATTACGCTAAATACAGACGTGGCAAATACGTACTACCGTACCAGTTAGATTCCTTAATAATGGCGGATGGGGAAATATGTTATGAATTATTAATGAAATCAGCCGGGGCAAAGAACTCTGCAATAAACTGGTAATGAAATGTGTGGACTTCTGTCAACAAAGCCTGGCTCGCACCATCGGCTCGGGAACTTGCCCTTAGGCAAACCCGCGATCGGTTTTTGGCAAAAACTTTTCGCCATTCGTTGTTATGTTTTCCGGCAAATGAAAATAAAATGAAGGAAGTCATATGAATGAGTAATGTTAGCGGAAAATATTGTGTTTCGAGTTGAAACGAAATAATGAAATATTATTGCGGGTCGCAGTTTACGGGCTTAGATTGACTATAAGATTGTTATTATATAAACGTACAACGGAAACTGGTGATTAAATATTCTTTTCTCAAACATGCAATGAAATATTGATGTTATGTTCCTTATAATAGGCTGCGAAGTATGACGTTTCAGGTGCGGCTAGGACAAAAGGTCATTAATGTGATTTCATACAAATCTTGCAGGCCTAGGCCGGCAAAGTCCTCTTTTTTAATTTCCATTCCACATAAATTTGGGGCACAGGCATCATGACATTCTGCCACTATGCGTATTAAAAATAAAACTTTGATATTTTTGTTGTTTATTTCATTGCATGTTTGAGAAAAGCACTATACATACCTCGGCGGGAAATATGGGGTTACCCGCCTTAGACCTATCCGATATGTCTTCGGCCGGCAACCCCTTTCGTCCCGGCCTCTGTAGTAATGTACTATTTTTCATACAGCAGTACCTGGGTTTACAAGCATTGCTCGGCGTCGAGATTATCCAGAGAATTAAAGTTTTTCCGAAGATGACACCTAGCTAAATCGATTCCATTTTCTTAATCCCATAAATAAATATAGAATAATTACTCGTTTAAAGTTATTTCATTTATTAATCTCCTTTTGTATGAATCAGTAACGCTGCTAACGAAAATTCAAAATTTCAAATTATAGGGAAAAATTGAAAAAAATTGTGCTCCGAGTAGGATTCGA
This sequence comes from Notocelia uddmanniana, assembly GCA_905163555.1. Taxonomy (NCBI): domain Eukaryota; kingdom Metazoa; phylum Arthropoda; class Insecta; order Lepidoptera; family Tortricidae; genus Notocelia; species Notocelia uddmanniana. The sequence continues at coordinate 18,135,615 of LR991054.1, read as the reverse complement.
ACCGGCGACATCAGGCATACGCTGTCAATCGCTCCAGCCAGTGAGCTATCGCAACCAACCAAGCTCTGGCACGAAATCCTCACAAGTTCCCTCTTACAACACCTTAGAGAGGCATACAGCGACATCTAGGTACCTTAGGTAGGCTTCTTTTCACGGCACCAACGTCTCAAATTACATTGAGAAATCGTCAGCAACGATGCGCCATCCCACTAAACTAATTTTGTATTAAACAGTGACGCTGTTAAGGAAAATTTTAAATTTAAAATAAAGGGAAAATAAATAAAAAGTGTGGTCCGAACAGAATTCGCAGTTGCTGGAGCGATTGGCCGCGTACTTATGCCGGATGTCGCTAGGTCAAAACCTACTCGGAGCACAATTTTTTAAAGTTTTTCCCTTTAATTTGAACTTTAGTATTTTAATAATATTAGATAGTAGATTATTGTTTGCATTATACAGTACAGTAGCATTTGCTAACGAAATCGAAGGAATAAAATTCAAACGGAAATTTAAACAGAAATGTATTGCTCTGAGCTGGATACGAACCAGCAACCTTCTTGCATACTCAGGAAGGAAGGTCAGTCTCTTGCAACCACTGATTGAAACCAGGCTCGGTTCAACGAATCGTTCAAATATTTAGTTCCCTTTTATTCAAATGAATACCCACCAGAGATCTGATAGGCTAGACTACATTTTTAATCTTTCACAACTCGCAAGCTGGAGAGCCAATTGTTAAATTTCTTATGTGTGCTTTGTATCATCAAAAAGTGTGAATAATTAGGTTTCTGTGCCGATCATGCTACCAACGTCTCAATTTTTTGTGTTAAGCAGTACTAGTCTACTGACGAAAACTATAAATTTCATATTGAAGGGGAAAACTGGGGAAATTCGCGCTGAGTAAAAATTTAAATTTTATCTAGCATTATTATGGTAACTTTATGGTAGATACAGAAATCAACAATTCACCATGTATTTCAGTAATCATAGCGCCTAAAAAACTTGATACTTATTAAATTTACCTTTTTAACTCACGTGCGGTAACGTCAAAGATTAGCAAAGGACGCATCGAAGTTTCACAAGTTTTTCATTAGGGTTCTAAAACAACTTGAAGTATTAAGCTCAGCCTTCTAATTAGGCTCAATTTATACATTTGAAGACGTATGTCGTATGAAGCAAAACTTTTTAATGCTGATGAGACGCTCCAGGCCGCGGTTTAAACTGTAAAACTCGTAATTCTTAAGGCGACATTACTGAATTAGAGATGTTCCGTTGGTAAGCATCGGGGATCTTAGGACAATATGAAACAGTAAACCGAAATACGCAAAATTCCCATTAAGTGTTGCTCGAAAAACGACGCTGGTTTTTTTAAAACCAATTAAGTGGATTCGATGGTAGCTGAGCTGGACATGCCTTTATTGATTTTGCATAAGTATAAACGGGCTTGTTTAATAAAGTGTACCACAAACAGAATACAATAAACTTTTTTAACAGACCTAAGTCTTACCATATACAGGGTGTGGCCTGTAATAGAAGCAAAAAATTAAACGGTACACTATTGAGCAAAAAAAAAAGTAATACACATACACACATAGTTACAATAATTAGAGATTACTACCTCACTTTGACACGTATACTTAGAATACACGTACACACACAACGCGGTCATTTTATAGCCTGTGTAAATAAAAATGCGTTGCACAAAATTCAAGGTCCTGCCAGAATACCAGCGATGTGGCTAGCCACATCATTATGCTGAGCCAGCGCCTATTCTGTACAACGACACATGGTTTTGTATTTAATTTGTTTTAACGTTAGTTCTAAGCTGCATGCCTCTCTTTGATGTTTTAACTTTTTTTTTTCTTGTTATTCAATTTTTACCATGTATGTTGTGGAAAAGAATTAAAGAATTTATCTATCTATCTATCTCTCCAGCAATTATTTCTAAATAATTTTAATTGAAAAAAAAATGTTTTTTTTTTCGCAAATGTTGCTTATATGTACTTTTTTACTCTACTGGACTATTAATAACAATTTATTGAAAAAACACTACAAAAAACTAAAAAAAAATAAAAAATCCCAAAAATATTCTTTTACACCATAAAATGTGACAACGATTATGAGTCATAACTTGAAGCAACCTTAAAATCAGCATTGACTGCCGCGCTATAATCTCTGGGTGCCAAGATCCATTACTTGGAGGTCATAACTTTAGATCAAAATTTCTCCCAATTGAAAAAATATATTTATTTTTGGACACAAGGGATTACTGCAGATGCTCTAAGGAAGCGTCCTTTAAATTTATTGCTCCTATTACAGGCCACACCCTGTATATTATTACTAGCTTTTGCTTCCGACTCCGTCCGCGTGCAACTCGTTATATCGTCGGCTAATAGTGTAAATCTGCTAGAGTCATATTATGGAAGTTGACACGGGAGACAAAAAAAAGATTGAAATTGAAATATTAAACTCCGAAATATATTATTATTATTAGTGAAGGTTTCGCGTAAGCAAGTAAAACAGTTGGCGTCATTTTGAGGTTTTAGATTAGTAGATGGTTTCGTTTGTTGTTGTTATTATTGTAGCTAGTTTTATCTTGCAATATATGATAACATTGATAACAGAACAATCTGAGCAGACAAATTTTCAACTTTGCTTGATACTTGAAACCTCGAACCAGTTCAATATTGGTAAAAACGTATATACTTATCGTACTGACCCAAAGGGACATCAAAAGAATTGATAACACGTGTATTGCGATTTGTGCATTTTTTTGAATCGCCTCCTGTACAATATGATATACTTAATAGTATAAACTAATAAAATATTATATTCAGTCTTTCTACATGACAATATTCTTGATTTCTCTAAACAAATCTATGTACCTGTACATAAAAGTTCCCGCATCTTTTCAAAGAACTAAATAGATTAAGGTAAAAGTAAAATCTCACGTTTAATCTTAACAATGTAAATGAGCTCCCGCTTACTTGAATTACAAAGGCGTATATCTGTTTACAAGAGATTGTGTATAAATTGAAACGAATCACACGCTCGGAGAAAAAACCAAGTGACCGTATTTTCTGATAAAACACTGCGTATGTACGAAAACAATTTATGTTTATACCTATAAACATAAATTGTTTTCGTTTTCACATAAAATAACAAATGATTACTAATATGGGTAGAGTTAAAATCTGTACCTATTTTGATATGAGGAAATTTATTTAATTATGTTAAATCGATATTACATCCTGAGGAAACCGGTCTCAAATATATTTATGAAAATAGGCCTTCAGACAGCGCTTTTGCAAGTAAAAACTGATTCTACTGTTATATAATATTTAGTCTAGTTACAGTTGTTGGTGGTACCAGGTGGTGGCCATGCAGAAGCTTCCAGGAATCTTTGTCTTCCATGTATAAATTGGCTAATTGTATAATAAGCTTTCTTTAATAAAGTAGATTTTAAGGATGATTCACAGTAGACCGTTCCGCGTCCGGGCCGGCCCGTTTTCTATGACAGCCAACACAACAGCCGGCATATTTCTCTAGAAGAAAACGGGCCGGCCCGGACACAGAACGGCCTACTGTGAATCATCCTTTACATCGATCTTGAATTTGCTTTCTGTGAGCCCGGTGATTTCGTTACGAATTTTATTATAAAACCGTACAGAGTTTCCTAGGAAAGATTTTTTATTGGTTTTAGATAGATCTATTCCCAAAAAGGCCTAGTTTTTCCTCTAGGTTGGAAAGTCAGATGGCAGACACTTTTATGAAATTAGTGCCCATGCCAAATCATGGAATTAAATGCCAAAGCAGATCCCATGATCATCTTAGCCACAACCGGGAAAATGCTATGAAGATGATAATTAAGCAATAAACTCATTTTTTAAAAGAAAATCGAGTATAAAATATGTAGTACAATACAAACGTCTTCAAAATTGTATTGGTTATTTTAAAGATTTCAATAATCGTAAGCCGGTATTTCAAACATGTGTTCATTAAATGTTATATAGAAAACATTTGTAACTTTCAGACCTTTTTAACGCTCTTCAAAATACAAAAGCTCACACGCCATGGTATCAGAATCTCAAACGCGAGGTTAAACCCCATAGAAATGCGTGAAGGTTGATTATTGGGCTGCACGCCGTGACAGATATATCCGTCGTCGGCGACGAAAAGGTATTATGAGCCAGGCCATACATGTCGACCAATATTAAAACTTAAAGACTCACGATTCCCTTTTCATAATATTTTAATATGAACGAAATTATAAAAATACGATTTTTTAGGAATAAATAGTATCATGTATCAAAAAAACACCACCATATGGAAGACATGAAGTATGCCCAGGCCCCAGGGTCCCCCACCTAATCTTAAGAAGTGGTGTCAGCACTAGTTTTAGTTAGTAGTGATTAGTAACTGGTCTTATGCAGAATCATTGCTAGAAGGCAGGCTCACTACCAACTAAGCTAAATTAAGTGGACGTCAGACATGAAATTTAGTCACATACATATCGAGTCAACGATGTCGTAGTATAGAAGCTACGAGTAGTTTAATAAATCTGGATCATTGACCGTTACGTCTACAGAGGATGCACAGTGGGTCCTGTTATTTCCCACTTTGTTTCCAACGGAGTTCTGCTGGATACGTTAGAACGATAAATTAGAAGCAATGGCGTCGCCCTGCTGTGAGTTTTATTGTGATTTATGTATTCGATTATCGAGCAAACGACTAAACTGGAGAGCATTTTGCCACTGCAACGATGTCATTAATAATTTGTGTCAATGTGGTCGAGCTACGTTCATATTATGTTTAATAGTGTTTAATTATTTCACTACTTTTGTATTCGGTATCCAATTCCGATTTCATGTTTTAGGTACCAATAATGATATATTTCCTTATATAATGATATATTCCTTAATCAATAATGATATATTCTTTATATAATGATATATTCCAATAGTACCCAATTAACGTAAGATTTATAAATAGGGGCCACCGAACTAATTTGAACAAAATTAAGATTGCTTAGTCCCAGAAACAAAATACTCATATATGGGAACTTGATAATCCTGTTTAGCATTTTCGAATGAAGGATGAATGAAGAATTCAAAGTTTAAAAGTCTTATTAAAGCCGTGGATGTTAAAAGAAAATAGCAAGACACTATTTTAAACAGAGAAATGAACGCCTTTGTTATAAACACAAATAGGATTGAAATCCACATTCGAACTTTATTATTAAAATTTTCTGAAAGGGCGTCGGTTCAACAGCGTTTATCAATTTCACCTAACCTGTTTCATTTTAAACGAATTACTTCGATAAAAGCGGCTCTACACCGAGAATTATTTACCGGGAACAAAAGCGACACCCACCTTTTCAGGCAGGTGTCTGAAATTTGAAATTCATTGCGTCGTAAACAAAAGGACGATTTTTAAAGCTTCAACTAAGGGGAAATATTTTTTTCTGGCATCGTATTTTAGGAGCTCACTGTTATGTTGGAAATATGCGAAGACGTTTAGATGGAGTGTGACGTATGAGTTGCGATTCAAGAGTGTACAGTAAAAATAGAAAATCATTACAACACTATTTCATCGTTTCATTCATATTTCAATATCGTATGCGTGCACGTTACCCCTTGTGTCCAAGTTGCTCACATACCAATCTATACATATAATAAAGCTGAAGAGGGTCGAAAGTCTGTACATGGAAGATATTCGAAAAAAAATTGGCTGGGGATACTTAGAATTGATAACAGAACACGTTCCAACAGTTTTTAGAATTTTTGTCTGTTTGTCTGTTTATCTGTTTGTCTGTTTATATGAACGCGCATCACGTGAAAACGGCTGAACGGATTTTGATGAAAACTTTACTAATCTGTCGAGTAAATACCCGGTCAGGTTTAAGGCTATAAAAATTGTGCAAATTTGGATTTAAAGGGGGTAAAAAGAGGGGTTGAATTTTGTATGGGAACTCCTATAATCCATGAGTTACAGGAATGAAAATTGGTAAGCATATACTTGACAACAAAGGAAAAACATCCTCATTCAAAATTTGTGAAATCTTAAGATAGAAACTGAAAAAAAGTAAACGCAAACGCTCTGCCGCGGTGCTGCCCTGTGTGCGTGCCAGCCACCACGGTCTCTTAAAATTTTGAACACTATTATGATTTATTCCATTAATTAACTGTGACTCTAAACCCTAATTTCAGTACCGTTTTCTAGATTCAAAAACTACATACAGGTTGTGGCCTGTAATAGGAGCAAAAAATTAAACGGTACACTGTTGAGCTCTCCAGCAATTATTTCCATATGATTTTAATTGAAAAAAAAAAAAAAAAATTTTTTTTTTTCGCTATTGTGCGTTATACGTACTTTTTTACTCTACTGGAGTGATATTAATAACAATTTATTCAAATACCACTAAAAATTTATTAAAAAAAATAAAAAAATCCCAAAAATATTCTTTTAAACCAAAAATGCGACATCGATTATGAGTCATAACTTGAAACAATCTCAAAATCAGCATTGACTGTCGCGCTATAATCTCTGGATGCCAAGATCCATTACTTGGAGGTCATAACTTTAGATCAAAATTTCTCCCAATTGAAATAATATAAAAAAAATTTGGACACAAGAGGTTACTGCAGGTGCTCTAAAGAAGCGTCCTTTAAATTTATTGCTCTTATTACAGGCCACACCCTGTATATAACTTTGTAATCCCACTATAATATTATAAATGCGAAAGTTTAGATGTTTGTTACTCATTCACGCGAAAACGGCTGAACAGATCAAGGTGATTTTTTATATACTAAACAGTATATAATCTGGATTCACTTATAGTATACTTTTTGTCCCGATAATCACCCTCAAAGGGATGAAATCGGGGGTGCAAAAATGGTCTATGAAACTGGTGATTTAAAACCTCATACGACATTCTAAGCTTTAAGTTTCAGCCCATTGGTAGTATAACGGCGTGTCAATAAACTTAACTTAAGCCATAGCAGAATTTGACGTATTGTAAACAAGCTGACGTTTCGATATGTCAAAGCCGAAATATCATAATTCCTTCTGATTGATGACGCTATTTTTGAGCATAACCTTTTAGCAATTAGGTCTATTATTGCGTGTAAATCATAATACATTTGCGATACTTTGGAATTGTTTGTCTTCATATGCTTAAATACAAAAACAGCTGCTTCAATGCAGTCTTTGTATCGTCGGTGTACAATTTAATTTTGTCGTGTATTATTTTTTACGTAATTGGTGACCCTTCAGACTACAATAACTGTTTGATATAAGAGATCACTTGGGCTAAGCAGCCCAATCGTCAACATTGACGGTTGAAGCACCTTAGATCTATGCACAAAGTACAATATATATACTGAGATGGAGATACCAGTGAAATACTCCACATAGATCGTAGCGCCGTTGTGTATTTAGTTTTATTTTTATTTTATCGTATGGCATTTATTTACGAACCGTGAGATCTTCGAGAAAACAAGTACGGTGTATTTAGTAAGAACTAACCGCACGACCGCTGCATCCCTGTCACTTCAATATGCAAGTGCGATAGAGATAGCACCAAGTGACATCTGGTACAAACAAGTTAAAATAACATTTCCATAGAAAAAATTGTACTTCGAGTTGAAAGGCCCCTGGATCTATGCTTATCCGTATACATATAAGACAGCTGTAGAGGGTCAAAAATCTGTACATTGAAGATATTGGATAAATCAATGGAGCGATTGGAGGGCCCTTGGCATCGAAACAGAACACATTTCAAAAGTTTTAAGAATTCGTGTCTGTTTGTCTATTGGTTTATATGTCTAGGCAGTGTGACTCTCGGCCTTCAGCCTCACGTGCATTGCCGCTTTGGGCCTTCGGTCGTCAGCCTTACATGAGGGGCCCGCTCTGTTGGCTATCTTGCCACTATGTGTGAATGATCGGCATGAGGAGCCCACTCTGTGTGAATGATCTGCCTTTAGACTCGCATGCCTTGCCCCTTTGCATCAGGCCTTCGGCCCTACATAAGGAGCCCGCTCTGTTGGGACTCTCGGCCTTAGGCCTCGCTTGCATTGCCACTCTGCTTCAGGCCTTCGGCCCTACATAAGGAGCCCGCTCTGTTGGGATGCTCGGCCTTGGGCCTCGCGTGCGTGTCCCACGGCTCCGGGCCTTCAGCCTTATATAAGGATCCCGCTCTATTTGAATGCTCGGCCTTGGGCCTCGCATGCCTTGCCACTCCATTTCGGCCCGTTAGTCATCAAATTTACATGAAGAATCTACTCTGTTGGGAAGCTCGGCCTTCGGCCTCACGTGTCTCGCCTCCCTGTTTCGAGTCTTCGACCCTCAACCTTACATAAGAAGCCCGCTCTATGTGAATTCGCGGCCTTCCGCCTTGCATGTTTTGCCACTCTGCTTCCTCCTTTCGGCCCTCATATGACCCCGCTACATGAAGAACCCGCTCTGTTAGGACGTTTTACGGAAGAACTGCGAGACTTTTATCATTGTACATGTAATATTTTACGGGCTTTATTCGTCTAGAATCGGTACATTTGATATTCTGAAATAAGCTTAATCATTCGTTTTGAAAGCACGAGCACGTAGCACCAACTCCCGTTACAATCGGACACTTTTAATTGAAGTTGTAGATGATTATATATTATACCTAGGACAGACTGTCCAGTTAGGTAGGTCCAACTTCGAGAAAGGGGTTAATCGTCGAATCCAACTCGGCTGGGCTGCGTTCGGGAAGCTACGGCTCATCTTTTCGTACAATATTCTGCGGTGTCTCAAGACGAGGGTCTTTGACCAGTGTGTGTTGCCAGTGATGACATATGGCACTGAAACGTGGTCGCTTACTATGGGTCTCATAAGAAGGCTCAAAGTCACCCAAAGAGCAATGGAGATGGCTGTGCTGGGAGTATCTTTGCGTGATCGTATCAGAAATGAGGCCATCCGCAGTAGAACCAAAGTAACTGACATAGCCCTCCGAACCGCTAAACTTAAGTGGCAGTGGACGGGGCATATCGCACGTAGAACTGTTGGCCGAGTGGGATCGGGGATGCAAGTAAGGTCTATGAAACGGGGTGGTTTAATCCTCATACGCCATTCTACGATTTAAGTTTCAGCCAATTGGGAGTATAACAGCGTGTCAAGAAATTTAACTTAAAGCATAGCAGAATTGTAAACAAGTTGACGATTCATTATGTCAAAACCGAAGTATCATAATTCCTTCTGATGGTTGACGCTATTTTTGAGCACAATCTTTTCGCAATAAGTTCTACTTTGCGTGTACATCCAAATGCATTTGCGATACTTTGGCATTGTTTTTATTCATATGCTTAAATACAAAACAGCTGTTTCAATGCACACTTTGTATCGTCGGTGTACCATTTAGTTTTATCGTGCGTTATTTTTTACGTAATTGTTGACCCTTCACACAATAAAAACTGTTTGATATAAGAGATTACTTGAGCTGGGCAGCCCAATCGTCAGCATAGACAGTTGGAGCATCTTAGATGTACACTTAGAAGAGGGTCGAAAGTCTGTACATGGAAGATATTCGAAAAAACGTTGGCTGCGGATACTTAGAATCGATAACAGAAATCGTTTCAACAGTTTTAAGAATTTGTGTCTGTTCTCTGTCTGTTTATATGTCTAGGCATCACGTGAAAACGAATGAATGGAGTACAATTTACCCTCATTAATATGGCAACTGGATCTTCGGCGACGACATAGCTCGGCCTTCGGCCTCGCATGCCTTGCCACTCTCCTTCGGCTTTCCAGTCATCAACCTTACATGAAGAATCTACTCTGTTGGGAGGCTCGGCCTTCAGCCTCGCGCGTCTCTCCTCTCCGCTTCATGCCTTCGGCCCTCATCCTTACATGAGAAGCCCGCTCTGTGTGATTATTCTCGCATGCCTTGCCGCTCTGCTTTCGGCCTTCGGTCATCATACATACATGAAGAACTCGCTCTGTTGGGATAACGTTTACGGCAGAACTGCGTAGCGAGACTTTTATCATTGTACAATGTACATGTAATGTTTTTGACGAGATTCATTCGTCTAGAATCGGTACATTTGATATTCCGAAATAAGCACTTAATGATTCGTTTTGACAATAGGATTTCTAGGGAATGTCATATTGACTGGAATCATTTCTTAAGGGGGTGTAAAGAAGGGTGATAGGTTGTATCATCATCATCATCTGAGGCGTTATAGCCACGGGTGGGCCCTAGGCTAGCCTGGTCAAGCAAATATCTCCAGTCGATCTATTCGTGACTTTCCTTCTCCAACATGTCACCCCTAAGTTCCTGGTGTCCACCTGAGCTTGAGAAAGATTGTATGGGAAACAAATCATTCTAAGGCGAGAACGAATTACACGCGGACGAAGTCGCGGGCAAAAGCTAGTTGCAAATAAATTTGTTGATTCACGTATGAAGACGGGTGGGAAATGCTGATTTCAATCCAATTTTGTCAATTTGTCACATAATCTCCGTGTTTGTCTAGCGCCCTAAATCGGATACCCGCTGTCAGTTCCCGCAGCGAGCTAAAGTGCCCTCACAGAAACCACAGGGCATTACTAATGTTACAGTTTGGTGTGTGTAGTGTGTACGTTATATAATTACACACACGGGGTTATCTAATACCTATTTACTTTAAACCCTTCTCGGCTAATAAATGAAAATCTTCAATATGGTTGAAGTTTTTACCCGACCTTGAGTATTAGTAATGATTAGCTTTTTGACTGTCAACTTTTTACAAAGAGTAGAGCTTGTTTTTTTGTCTAAGCCCAAAATATAATGTTTTGTTTACCACCTAAGTTGATTTGGGTTACCAATGTCTTTATCATTATCAACTGCGTCACTTTAAATATTAAGTAGCCTGGGTAAGAACCAGCTATAGGATGAAATCTGGGTTTTGCAGTATATTTTTTCCCTAAAAACTCCAGATCGGTCTCCTACTGTGCCATTTCACTAAGACTTTAAAATAACAAGATTAACGCGCTATAGAACCTTCCTTTCCTTTACAGGGCCGATCTGGGATAATAACGTAATACACGGCGTTACATAAACTAGATTAGCGATTTGGCACGGCTGGAAAGACTGCAGCAGCGCCCACGTCTCGATCGAATGAAAAGCTTTCTCCTATAATTTTCGGTCTTCAGTATAATCTGCCGTAGCGTATGGTGGTGGTATTTGGTCGATGGTGCTGAAGGCATTGCGGAAACTGGCTTGTTCGGGAGGCTGGAAGTCCTCGAAACTGCGCGTGAGGCGGTTCGTAATAACTCTCGAAAACAGCTTGTACTCGTAGATATGGCTTAGAAGCAAGATGGTCCTAGAAAAGGATCTTCGGCTTTTTTAAAGACGAAAATCACCACTTTACCGTGCCATGCCTCTGGAGTTTTGCCCTAGAGTGTGACAGAGTATTTAACTTCTTCTGAAGCTTTCATAACCAGTTTACCACCTGCTGTCATAAGGTCCAACGTAACACCATCCTCACCCACCACCTTGTTGTTTTAAGGCTGTTTGAGAGCCAGACTGATCTCGTACAGACTGAAGTAGCAGTATCGGTTCAATATGGCCCTTGAATCCCAGTTAAAAACCAGTGCCTGCGTTGTTGTGTATCCGTAGAATTTCTCAATCACACCCAGGACCTCAGTCCTATATGATACGATTCTGGCATCTACTGTTTTCAGCCTCGTCAGCTGGCTTTGCCCAACAGACAAATAATCTCGTGCGAACATTTTAGAGCCTATGATCCAGTGGAACGTGAAGGTATCATTTAAAATTTCTAGTAGCCAAACATGGGCTTTGTTAGTCTGATCTCAGCCCTTTGCAGGTAGTACTATGATTTAAGTACTGTAATTTATTCCATGTTGCAATGCAGGTAAGTACGTTTATTGAAATTTTATATTGTACCTTGTTTCACACCGTTAGGTACTTTAAAGTGCGGCTACGGTATCCTCTGCCTGTCGTAGAAGGCGACTAAAAGGGGGTCCTTAGGATCGAAGACGGTCACAGTTGGGGGCGGTGATCGCCTATGAAAGCATATGGTGGGACCCACAGACTCTAGGGCGGCACTGGAGCGTTCCGAAGGAGAACCCAGAGATTACGTCTATATTGTGGTAGTTTACAGGAGAGACAAAAAACATGATTTAAATATTTATATTTTCTTTAAATACTGTTATTTAATTAATCTTTATGCGTGTTAAATAAATTATTCCTTTTACAAATTAAATTATTAAATTCCAAAAAAGGGTAAAATATTATTGGGTTATTTTTTCCCCTAACTCCAAAATAAAAGACAGGTAAAGCGTTTTGGTTAGGTATCTACTTATTTGTTACGATGATTTTTGTAACTTAACTGTATTTTGCAATCAAATAACGTTTTAAATTATGGATTTTGCAGTTTGTCGAGAAAGAGAAAGTAAATAGATCTTCATGTAAATCAAAAGTTACTTAATATACAAAGAAACTTCTTGAACAAAACTAAATGAAATCTTCTCAAATAAATATACACATATATTCGTAGTTGTGTGAAAATATTCATCATCATCATATCAGCCGAAGGACATCCACTGCTGGACGTAGGCCTCCCCCAAAAAGTGCCACAATGCCCGGTCCTGCGCCAGCGGACTACAGCGACTTTCACCAGGTCATCAGTCCATCTTATGTGGGGCCTACCCACGCTGCGCCTTCCGGTAAGTGGTCGCCACTCGAGAACCTTTCCGCCCTAACGGCCATCGGTTCTACGTGCAATGTGCCCCGCCCACTGCGACTTAAGTTTAGCGATTCGGAGGGCTATGCCAGATAATTGGGTTCTGCTGCGGATGGCCTCATTTCTGATGCAATCACGCTGAGATACTCCCAGCATAGCCCTCTCCATTGCTCTTTGATGAGTTTAAGCCCTCTTATGAGGCCCATAGTAAGCGACTACGTTTCAGTGCCCATTATGTCGTCACTGGCAACACACACTGATCAAAGACTCTCGTCTTGAGACACTATAACAGAGTTCTTTTGAGAATATGAAAAATACCTCCTAAGTACGTTTATCGCGATAGTAAGGAAACTTCCATTAATTTTGATAAGAGGTTAACCTAACCCCAAAACAGTGATTGTTTTGATTTACAGCTCATAAGCCACGAAATAGTAAAAAAACACAATAATAGTACCTACATACCTTTGCGATGTTATCCTTCTTCGTTTACACCAAAAACACGAAACAAAGTTATATTTTGCGAGAACACACATTCAAGGTGATCAAAACTCTTACGAAAATAGCGGGTATATTTTAGTTAGCCGATAACTAATCCATTTCACACATTCATCATTCATTTTTTTTTTTCATTTTTAATTCATTTGTGTGAGGTGTGCAATAAAGAGGATTTGTATTGTATTGTATTGGAACTATAAACTCGTGGAGTTGACTGTTTTCCTCATTTGATTTAAACAATTTGTTAAAATAACGGGCAGTAGCTGTTTTCTCAGGTGATGTATCTTTTTTGCTATACATATAGATTAGATTAGATTAGATTATTTTATTTCATGATAAGGAATTACAATATAAATTTGCATACATGTCAAAATTATACGAATTGCTATCATGATCGTCATAACAAGGAACATAATGATAATAATAGCACAATGTCAACATAGGTAAAATAATATAAACGATAAAAAGTAAAAAGAAAAACAAATGCATTTTCCATTTGGAATCGTCAAGCCAGTTAAAAAATAATTAATGTCCATATAAATACATTTAAAATTAAATTGATTCAATACAAACATCAGTAATTATTATTTACATTTCCATATCCATATACTCTTTAACAGAGTATAATGGATTTTCCAATAAAAGGTGTTTCAGGCGGCGTCGAAATGCTTCGTCAGATGGTTCAAGTCTAAGATCAGCGGGCAGTCGCTCGTAGTACGTAGGCCCAATGACACGTGGATTCTTGCCTGCAAGTGCCATGCGACGGGGAACTGTTCTCAAACGCCCTGTGCGGCGGAGTGTTTTGCCAATCACATTTACTCTATTAAAATCAGAAAGATTGGTCCTTACGAACATTATAATTTCGAATACATAGAGAGAGTAGTGTGTCATAATACCATATCTAGAAAAGTGGTTCCTACATGAAATTCTGGATTTTGCTCCGATCATCGCACGCACGGCACGTTTCTGCATGAGCAGAACTCTGTTGGCATCCGTTGAGTTTCCCCAGATGAGTGTGCCGTACGACATCAGCGAATGGAAATGGGCAAAATAAACCTGCTTCAAGGCATCATCGGAGATGATTGGCTTTAACTTACGTAACGCAAAGACTGCACTACTCAATCTATCGCATAATTTGTCCACATGGCACTTCCAGTTAAGATTAGAGTCCAGAGTGAAGCCAAGGAACCTACATTCATCACTTATCGGCATAGGGCTGTTCGCTACACACGGGGGAATTGTAATTTTGCGGCCTGTGAAGACCATGATGCTGGATTTAGCTATGTTCAATAGTAAGCCATTGGTAGAAAACCACTTCTGCAGTTGATCACACCCGTCATGAACCTTTTCCCCAAGCTGTTCAAATGTACGCGCACTAACTACCACCGTGGTATCGTCCGCGAATAAGACTGAGAGGCCAGCCGTGATGGCAGCGGGAAGGTCGTTCATAAACGTTAGGAAGAGGGTATTTCCTAACGCTGAACCTTGAGGAATTCCTATATTCACGCTGCCAGCACTAGATTTCAGTCGTTTTCCGCCCACGGATAACTTGACAACCTGTCTCCGGTCGGACAAAAATGATGAGATCAATTCGTGGCTCAAATCTCGTATTCCGTAGTGATGTAACTTATCCAAGAGCAGTTCGTGATTAATTACATCAAATGCCTTGGACAAGTCACAAAATACACCAGCCATCTTGCATTTGTCATCCAGCCCGGAAACAATGCAGTCAAATATTTTGAGCGCAGCTGTGGTTGTGGACATATTTTGCCGATAAGCGAATTGGCGGTCAGTCAGTAGGTCATTGTTCTCTAGGTGGGCCATTATATGCGACGAGAGAATGGACTCCACAATTTTAGAAATTGTGGGAACTATTGTTATTGGCCTATAATTGTTAACGTCGCCCTTGTCACCCTTACCCTTATACACTGGACACACTCTGGTACTCTTTAGCACTTCTGGATACATACCTGTTTTAAAAATAATATTAATCAGAAAAACTAAAATTTCAGAAATAATTGGCCATATAGATAATAAAATATTTAGAGAAATGTCATAAGTATCAATAGTTGCGCGTGTCTTCAACATGTGTTGTAATGTTATAATAGTGGGTAAAACGAAAAAAAATTAAGAAATGGATTTAGCGGGTTTATACTTTTAGCAAACGATATTAAAGAAATAATTGATATTCAACTGTTGTAGGAGCCCATACAAACTTTTTCACCCCCTAATGAACGATTTCTGGAATAGACTACATAATGATGAGTAACTAGAAAAAAAAAAATTTAGCGGGTTTACACTCTTAGCAAACGATATTATACAAATAATTGCTATTCAATTTCTAGTAAGTGCCCATACAAATATTTACCCCCCTTTTCACCCCCTAAGGATCTATATCCTTTATATATCCTATGTCCTTTCCCGGGACTTAAACTATCTCTATACCAAATTTCATCTAAATCGGTTGAGCGGTTTAAGCGTGTAGAGGTAACAGACAGACAGACAGACGGGTTACTTTCGCATTTATAATATTAGTATGGATATGGATATGGATAGTATGGATAGTATGGATTAGTGCCGTTAATTAAATTCACGCGTAAATACTTCAAACTTGCTATGCGTGTTCAGTAAATACGGTTCGTTTACTATTATAGCCAACATAAAATGTATTTCCACTGCCACAAATACAACTTTACTTGTTTACACACGTGAAAAGGATAATATCACGTATTAGCTTTTGCCCGCGACTTCGTCCGCGTAGAACTCGTTTTCGCCTTGGAATTATTTGTTTTCCCATACAATTTTTTTTTTCCATAAAATTCTCAAGCTGAGATGGTTGGACGGCTTTCAGGACTCCAGGAGCTTAGGGGTGTATTCTCTAGAAATCCTATAGTCATAACAAATTATTAAGTGCTTATTTCGAAAAATCAAATGGTCGGATTTTAGACGAATGAATCCCGTCAAAAAAATTATAATTAAAATTATAGAAGTCTCGCTACGCAGTTCTGCCGTAAAACGTAGCTCCAACAGAGCGAGTTCTTCATGTAATTTTTATGGCCAAAGGCCCTAAGCAGACCGGCAAGACATGCGGGCCTATCATTTTTTTTTATTAAAAATGGGATTGCTCTTGGCCAGCATCTAGCCGACGATCGAAGATGAGACCGACGATGAACCGAGCTCACCCAGAAAATGCCTATTCAATTAACTTAAAAATACTAACAGAGCAGGCTCCTTATGCAAGGCTAAGGGGCGAAGGCCCAAAGCAGAGCGGCAAGGCACGCGAGACTGGAGGCCGAACGTCCAAACAGAGCGGGTTGTTTACGTAATGATAATGGCCGAAAATGCGAAGCAGAATGGCAACAAATGCGAGACCGAAAGCTGATCATTCACACACAGCGGCCTCGCTTTGTATGGCTGAGGGCCGAAGGCCCGATGGGCGTGCCAAGTCAAGCCAAGAGTATTATACGCAATAACAAGGCACGCGAGGCTAACGCAAGGCGAGCGTTGTTATACATATTATGTATAGGTTATTTAGGACGACATCATGTGTCTTATAAGCGACCAGAAGGGCCGAAGGCCCCAAGGAGAGTGGCAAGGCACGCGAGGCCGAAGGCTGAGCGTACCAACACAACGGGCTCTTTACGTAACTCTGAGGGCCGAAGGCCCTAAACCGAGTAGTAAGTCACGCAAGGCCTTTAGGGTTTTAACCATGGCCGTAGTTTGAGCATTCCAACAGAGTGGGCTTTAATTAGGCAGACGGCCGAAGGCCCGAAGCTGAGTGTTAAGACACGCGAGGCGGAAGATCGAGCATTCCGGCAGCGGACTCTATGAAGCTGAGGGCCGAAGGCCTGAAGCTGAGAGGTAAGGCACGTGAGGCTGAAGGTCGAGCATCCCAACAGAGCGAGAGCATCCCAAATAAAAAAT
Organism: Notocelia uddmanniana; assembly: GCA_905163555.1. Taxonomy (NCBI): domain Eukaryota; kingdom Metazoa; phylum Arthropoda; class Insecta; order Lepidoptera; family Tortricidae; genus Notocelia; species Notocelia uddmanniana. The sequence continues at coordinate 18,118,483 of LR991054.1, read as the reverse complement.
CAGCAGAATATCAATAATGTGATTATTCATAGACGTAAAAAGGATGATTTTAATAGAATTATAAACATTTTTTCTCGAAAATCTGTTACAATGAACTTTTAACGGCAGCTTCGACTCCGGCTTCTTCTCCAGAAGAATCACTTCGGTTAGACGAAATGTAATCGTTTTTATCTGTCAAAGAATCATCTGAGCCACGATTCTCTGGCCTGATCTGCATTTTATTCAATAATTTCAACTTTATGTCTTTTTCGTAAGGTGTTCATACTCGCGCCGTTGATTTTATCGACAAAACTTTAATTGTTATTCGTGTTAAAAAAGTTACACTAACACTGACCATATGAAGCACATACGTTAAGAACATAAATTTAACTATATAGAAATATCGTACACGCTCGTTCTTATCTGTTTTGGTCGCGTCACTGCATGCTAGGAAAATACTAAAACCGGCATTAAAGACTACCCACTAGAAAAAAATATATGAGCGAATAACAGTTTACGCGACGTACCTCATTCGTACGTCAGTGGTTAATAGTTAAAGGGCTAAACGCTAATAGTTTTCAAATTTTGAAGAGACCTTGGCGGCTGGCACGCACACTACACAACGTCCCGGCGCAGCGCTTGCGTTTACTTTTTTTTCAGTTTCTATCTTAAGATTTCACAAATTTTGAATGAGGATGTTTTTTCTTTGTCGTCAAGTATATGCTTACCAATTTTCATTCCTGTGACTCATGGATAATAGGAGTTCCCAGACAAAATTCAATCCCTCTTTTTACCCCCTTTTAACCCAAATCTGCACAATGTTTATAGCCTAAAACCTGACCGGGTATTTACTCGGCAGATTAGTAAAGTTTTCATTAAAATCCGTTCAGCCATTTTTCACGTGATGCGCGTTCATATAAACAGACAAACAGACAAAAATTCTTAAAACTGTTGGAACGTGATCTGTTATTGATTCTAAGTATCCCCAGCCAACTTTTTTTCGAATATCTTCTATGTACAGACTTTCGACCCTCTTCAGCTTTATTATATGTATAGACATACACAAGACAAATAAGGAACCATATTAGATAGTTCCCCTATCACTTTACGCTAGTTATCTACTTTTGCTATAATGCCCGTCAAAGTGTCTAAGTTGCAACGCAGGTAAACACGGCTGTTACTTTATCATGAGTGTTAATATAGCCTTTATTAGTGAAGCGTAAGGGTGGTATCTGAGTGAAGTAAGTTATAAGTTATATTTAGGTTGGATGCGATATTATTAACGTGTCGGGCTGTCGCCGCGGGTGGACAGTGACGCGTTCTTTATTGAACTACGTCGGTGCGAAATGGCGTGACCTCTTCTAGAGATTTACTGAGGAATAAATACACTTTTTAATCAGAGTGTTTAACTTATAGACTTACCAGCATTGCCAAGATTTAATTCATAACCCCGGTGAAAAGAGCCACATTTTCTGTGCTTAGTTCAATTTCGAAATAATAGTAGATTTTGTGACAAGTTTGAACAGTACTATTGTTTTTAGATGAGACATCTTCGATTGTAAGAAAAAAAATCAAAAATGGCAAAAATAACAACAAATTCCACACAAAATAACATATTTGCAATTTGACGGCGATAGCTGCATGTGTTTTTTATAAACTGCTTTGGCACGTCCAAAATATAGACACCGCTTTGAGTAGATAATGACACCGAATAAACGCCTCTGACCTACCATTGAGCGCTTCAAAGCGTTGCTCAGACTAAAAAAATTAATTTCTATGAAATAGGTACTAAGGAAACTTAACGTTTTGAGAAATTAATCATTTTACCTGATTGGTCAGTTTTAGAGTATCTGTATTCTGGTTGGACCCGGGTATGTCCTAAAACTACGACCAAACCACCGGGGAATGGGCAGCAGCATTCCTAGAGTGCGGTGGAGATACTGCGATCGCCAATCCGCATGCCAAGCGTGGCGATTATGGCATTTACCCCCCATGAAATTGGGGGAGGCCTATGTCCAGCAGTGGACGTCCTCCGGCTGATATGGTGGTGGTGGTATTCTGGTTAGTTAATCAAATACAAAGTGTTTTTTTTTTAATTTAATTTGTGTATTCTGAATGGTGGATTCAATTTAACATGGGAAGTGTTTTAATAGGTCCAATTAAGATGTTTTGTAAATCATATTTTCCCTATGGGATAAATGTAATACTTAACCTATGGGTTAAATGTAAGCCCCGCTTGATAAGTCTAGTATTATAACATACTTTTCAAGCATAATAAGTGAAAAGTTAATAACAGTGCGATCATAACGAAGGATAAAAAAAAACGATATCCTTATAAATTACGACAACCAATATAACGTTCTCAAAAGACCAAAGTCGCCACCGTAGAGTACAATATGTCAGACATAATCATCGCAGGGTAATAAGTAAAAAAAAAACCGGCCTAGTGCGAATCGGACTCTCGCACCGAGGGTTCCGTAAAAATATTGTAATTATATAATGTAACTAAAAATTTACGGTTTTCGCAATTTTTAGTTTATCTGTGCTATAAGACGTTGCTTCGTACCAAATTGCGGCATAAACGGCTCTATCTTTTGATAGCTTTGGCTTAGAAGTTTGAATTTTTCACAGCTTCAAGGGACAATAGACCAGAGTATTTGATATAAATTCCAGCTTGATACCTCCACGCGTTCCTGAGAAAAAGGGTTACGACAGAGAGACAGACGGACGGACGGACAACTAAGTGATCCCATAAGGGTTACGTCTTTTCTTTTCGAGATACGGAACCCTGAAAATGGTCACGAGCATGTCAGGCCATGCTCAGTGTAGAGTTTCGTAGTTGCCCAAAAAATTCAAGCAAAAGGGAATACTTTCGCAGCGTTTCATACGACTTACTAAGAAAAGAAGACTTTTTACGATAACTCAAAAACAGCTTAACTGATCATGGCAACTAGTTTTCGTTGAAATCTTTTATTTAGATTGATTTTCATGACTTTTTCATAATAATTCAAAAGTTAGAGGGAGGTTACGCAATTTTTTTAATCATTTGGAGTCATTATTTTCGAAAATATTACGTTTAAAAAAATGTTTTATGATGACCCCTATTAATTTTAAAAGACCTATCCAACAACATCGCACAATATAGGGTTGAAGAAATAAAAATTATCCCCACTTTACGTGGTAGGCGAGGAACCCTTAAAATTATTTAGGTAATATTTTACCACTTTGTCAGTTTTATTGCTTTATATATCCATGCCAAATCAAAAACTATATTTATATCGGATAAGCAATAACCGGCAGCACTTTTGATCGAAAGTCTGCACAAAACATCTATTTGCGTATGATTTGCGTACGTGAAAACAATAACTGAAGGGAGCGCAAACAAGCGAAAGACCAAAAATGGTGCATGAGCAAGTCACCAATCGATCGAGTTGTCATGGCGACCCCAGACATCCGCAATATCGAGTGCCGAACAATTTTTGCAAGTCACGGGTTTTGTTTTTCAATTGCTATGAGGTTTGGTTCATGGATCATGGTGTGTTTGTCCATTCAGGTTGTTAATTTAAATTGAAAAATAAAATACCTACGTACAAATGGGATATATTTATATTAATAATACACTTTCTTCAATTACTTTTACGTAATTATGTAAACTCATGCTACCGTGGGTCGCGGGTGTCCGCTAGATGCGGGTGGCGCAGGACCCGTCATTGTGGAGGATTTTGAGGGAAGCCCATGTCCAGCAGTGGACGTCCTTCGGCTGACGTGATGATGATGAATTGATGATACTACCGTGCTCCCGTACAAGTGTTTATTTCGAATTTTCCATCTTAGGTATCGGTTTTCATCTACTGAAACCCGATTTAAGGATGATTCACAGTAGGCCGTTCCGTGTCCGGGCCGGCCCGTTTTCTTCTAGAGAAACACGCCAGCCGTTGCGTTTGCTGTCATAGAAAACGGGCCGGCCCGGACACGGAACGGTCTACTATGAATCATCCCTTAAAATCAACTATGTATGTAATAAATGTTACATTTGTAATATTAATTAATTGATTAATACCTGTTTTATGGATCAGAAACTGTACTCGTACTCGTACCTAACAAGCATAATACGTAAGTGTATTATTTATTTTAAAGCTACTGACAGTAACGTGACGTAAAACAAATTCAAGCTCGGAAACCGCGCATAATGTCTTAATTAGAAAGTTACGTCGATTTTCGTGGTTGGAAAGTGGCGCAAACCGAGCACTTACTCGCGTGCGCCTTGTCGGGTTTCCCGCCCCTCGCGATACATAGAGAATACACCGCTATAAAAACCCAATCAAACTATTTTTTCTCGCACTCACACCCTATTTCGTAGTAAGGGATAGAGTTTGTTCGTCGACTAGTTGACTGCCTTGAGGTAATTTATAGGATTGAGTCTGAAATAACCTCGATTTTCAAAGCATGACTAATTGGGCCCACTCCGCTGGTCGTGTTGAACCGTAATGTACCTGACGTGATTACTAAAGGCGTTTCTGCTGATTACAAAATGTCGCTTCGTACATATCGTTATTTCTGCAACTTTATTTGAGTTTTTAACATCTTAACCTGTGTCGTCACAAAATTAAAAATTATATTCATAATTAATTTTACGCTGGTTGTCGATACTTTTAACTTTATTGTCAGTCTACATTTGTAAAAATAAGAGTATAACTCCTTTTAAACGAATAGTTAAGAATCGTAATATGGTGGGTGGTCAAAAGATCAAAGTTCGGATTTCAATTGATAGCTTGCATCAGCATCTTTGCATGTGTGCATTGCTTGCTGCAAAGCACAGCCCTTGCGCTACCAGCATCTAGGTAATCCATTTTTTCTGTAGGTAAGTAGAGATTTTCTCGAGCCTAATAGTTATGATATGATTATTGTCTTAAAGATAAATACATAGTACATGATAGTATTTAACACACATCATCATCAATAAAATGTAAACATCCAGAAACAAAAACAATAATGCACACTTTGACAGGTGACAGATAAACAAGGTATACTGTAAAGCCATGGTAAAGCCGAATTTGTAATTGGCAGTATAATCTACGTAAATATTTCTACACTTATTGTCACCTCGTCGTTCTCCTATATAAGCTAATAATTCGGATACTACTGCTGCTGTAGTTGAGAAGAATGCCAGATCAAACTGCCGATGAGATAAGGTATATACCATCAAAAACATAAATGTGAAAATGGCAGCCAAGTTCAATTTATGTTTTTGATGGGATATACCTTCTATTTCAATAAAAGGAAACCTACAACTCTGGAAAAAGAAGCTAGTTGTATTAGCATCGTCTTGGCAAAGACAAAGACCACGATCTGTGACATGTCATTTATTTGCTTGAAATATGGTTACAATTAGTTATTAAATCAGCATATTTCGCCAATAAACTTGGCACGCAAATTTTTACCAGAAATTGATTTAAATTTTTAAATAAATTAACATATTTTCTTAACGTTTCAAAAAAACTTTATATTTCCCAAATCCTAATATGAAAATTTTTACATTCATAATCATAAAATATTATTAAATTAAAATAAATATAGAAACATATGCCTTCGAATACGGTACATTCGTATGCCGTCGATTACGGTAGGCGCCATACATCCATCATGACATGAGTGTTACTTTGGATACTATCGTAATTTCTACATTTTTGGCCAATCACATGACTACTTTTACCAAATTAAAATAAATTAAATAGGTACTAGAAACCAAACAATCCACAGTAACGTAAAAATCGTAATAATTTCACAAAATTCACTTTACGTGAGCTGAATTCCCGTTTGCGTTGTTCCACATTTCGACAGAGCGCGAATGTGTTATTCTAATCGATACCTGCCTATTTCGAGTCTTTCAGCTGGTGCCAAGAAGAGCTTTCATTTCTCACACTATATTATGCTCCTTTTGTGACATCGATGCGAATCAAACATTTTCGTGAAGCATTTAATTCGCGGTGTATCATAGTCTAATTTGTTCAATCACGCCATTTTTTTGGTAGTAGAGTTTATATATAATTAATAAGCTCTTGTTCTACCTCTGATTAAGTATTTATGTTAGTTATAAAAAATATATTTCGTTGATTGGTCACAAACAGCCCAAAAACTTATTATCGATTATGATGGTTACCTAAATGTAGAAATGTATTGGTACATTTGCCAGTTACAATTTAAAATTATAAATACCTAAACGTTAAAAATACTCAACAAAAATAATTTAGGAAGTTTGAATATTTTTTAATAATTCATATGAAAAGTATGTACAAAGTCAGTATGTTTGTTACTTTGGAATAGCTTTTCATTGAAAACAAATAAACAAAACAAACAAACTAGCTTCACTCCCGTGGCTTTCCAATATTTAACTAAAACTAGCATATTTTGGACTAAAGCATTCATTCATTGGCGTGGACGCCCATCAGCGTCAAATCTACTTGCTTACTATTTTTGCCTTTATAACGTCCCGTTACGTTCACACCTTTATAATTATAAACGTTATTACCTATATACTTGTTTCCCATAGTCGACTCTTACGACAACCAAGGGAAGAAAGGGGGAGGTGCTATTCTAACCCGGCACCACACGGGGAAGTGAAGTGTGTTGTGGCCGATGGGCTAGCAACCTGTCACTGGAATATCACATTTTCTCCATCTATAAACCTACAATTGCTAAAAGTGGCAATTAAATTAATTTGGTGTGCTGTGCCTACCCCTTTCGGGAATATAGGCGTGAGTTTATGTTTATATTATGTTATTATATACAGGCATGGGTCGGTTGGTATATCTGACATATTTTTAGATTTAATTTTGTTTTATTAATTTTTAGGTTTGTACTTAGTTTAAATTTTATTGTAATTAGTTTTAATTTGGTAGGTTATATGTTTGTGTATTTATGTATGTTAAATAAAAAAATACCTCTTAGGTAAATTGACATTAAGTAAATCAATGTTATGTATTCTGTGTAACCGATTTTTCGACTATTTGTTCATCTTATTATTTTTATGATGATGCCAGTGGGAGTTCAAGTTACCTTTATCGTAATGCAACGGATGTCGATAAGTGTCTAATTTAGCTTCACTGGATGCCGAAGGGCGTCCTATTTACAGAAGCGTCGCGTTCGTTGGCAGATATCGCAGGGCAATGAATGAGAAGTCACTTTTATATGTACAGTATGTTACTGATGTGTCGTTAACATTATTTCCATAAATCCCAGGAATACTACCAACTTCATAGACCATTATTAATCTCACATCGTGTGAGTGGTTCTGTTTTCCAAACCGATCATCATCAGCTAATAAGCCATTCCCCTCCATGTCCCCTGTTGGGAACAGTCCTCACAAAGATGAACCAAACTCGTTTCAAACCCATAGCTAGTTTTATTACCTATCTTCTAGCTAGACTTCTTTCTTCCCCGATCCTGGGTTATTATTTTGTCATGTGTCTATCTATTTGACTAGGTAGAAATATCACTGAAATTAGATCGCAGTGATTTTTATGAAAACGATATTTATTTATCGTATAACATCATTTCGAACCGTGAGATCTTCTACGGTTGTACGATATCTATAACCTAAACTTCCACGGATTATATCATTAATACCACTGCATTCAAGACCAGTCTCATTCATGCTATGAGAAACGTCCACTGTTGATCCACAACGTGTATGTTTAACCCACAATATAAAAAAAATGTAATGCTTCGTTAAGTTGTATCTACAGAATAATATCAAAGACAGCTTTGAAGAGCGCTGAGTTAGACACAGCGGTCGTCGCTACCAGATGTTTATTTTTGGTACAACTTAAATGTTTGTCTGAGAATCTGGCAAAATTTAGGAGGGTTTGAAGGCTTTTAAAGTAACGACTAAAATTATGTTAACACTGTTTTTTTTTAAATATATCTGTTAAATATTTTAAAAGGAGTGTACGACGAAAACTGGCAATGATCACGTGACTGTTGGAACGTACGATAGGTAAATGGAAAATATATTTGAAACTACCTTACTAAGGGATGATTCACAGTAGACCGTTCCGTGTCCGGGCCGGCCCGTTTTCTATGACAGCAAACGTAACGGCCGGCGTATTTCTCTAGAAGAAAACGGGCCGGCCCGGACACGGAACGGTCAACTGTGAATCATCCTTAAAGCTCAAAAATGTTACGTTATTACCCCAATGTAAATGTGTTTTCTCGTGTTTTAATAGCTCGCATTAACAATAACGAGATTTACCGAAATTGCATCTCATATTCCCTTCAAAACTCACTATTTTCAAGATATACGGCAGCAAACCTTGGCAATTTTAGGCCAAAAAAAAACGTTTTTTGGAAGTAACTTTTGTGAAAGTATGTCTAAAATCTTTCTTACGTTTTGAGAGACGTCAGTAAGCAGTTATATGTAAATTTCATTTGCATAAGTGTGTAAACAACTTACTTATATAGAAAATAGTGCTATTTTGGTCCGGGTTTGACTAACTCATAAATAAATAAGTATTCACTTTATTCCGAATTCGGCCGTTGAAAATGTAGACATAATAAAGGATTGAGGAGCCGATCGTTGGAGTTATCAATATATATATATATATTATTTTGACGGAGGAATATCAACTTAAAATTCGTCAAAAATCATGTCATAAATAAATAAGTATTCACTTTATTCCGAATTCGGCCGTTGAAAATGTAGACATAATAAAGGATTGAGGAGCCGGTCGTTGGAGTTATCAATATATATACCTATATTATTTTGACGGAGGAATATCAACTTAAAACTCGTCAAAAATCATCTCATAATTAAATAAGTATTCACTTTATTCCGAATTTGGCCGTTGAAAATGTAGACATAATAAAGGATTGAGGAGCCGATCGTTGGAGTTATCAATATATATATATATATATATTATTTTGACGGAGGAATATCAACTTAAAACTCGTCAAAAATCGTCTCATAAATAAATAAGTATTCACTTTATTCCGAATTCGGCTTTTGAAAATGTAGACATAATAAAGGATTGAGGAGCCGATCGTTGGAGTTAATATATATTATATTGACGGAGGAATATCAACTTAAAACTCGTCAAAAATCAAAGAAAAACGTATGGAGCCCCTTATCTTTCAATGTTTGTATATATTATGTTAGGGTTAAATCATTTAACTGAATTTTATAGCAGTCATCCGTAGCCGATTGAGCTGTGATTTAGTATAGTTACTTATGTTATATCGGTGACAATGCAAGAGGTATTATAATACCACCGAGCTGATCTGATGATGGGGACAGAAGGTGGCCATGGTAACTCCTAAACTACACAAGATAAACCTGTCGTGTTCGTATTCATACGAATCCTCCCAACGAGTAGTTAATGATCGTGGAAAAAAGCACAGTTGACGATAAATCTTAAAAAGAAACTTATTACTTTAGTACTAAACACCGAACTTGAAATTCAATTCTGTTTTACTTAATTGCGATACATCATCTTATGTTTTAAGCCGTCCAGTACTTCAGAAAGTCCTTGCAAATAATTTTGTAAGAGGTGTGGCTATAGAAAAGCATCCAACTTTTGTCGAAGCAAAGTTTTCATTGTGTCCTAGCCGGATTAATACGTGAACTTCACAAAGGGTTATCTAAGCTTAGGGGACCACGTTCCTATTAATTACCTAAGTTTGGACGAGACCGATAATTAATTAAGAACTTTGGTTAGTGTGTGGTTTAGTGACACTGGATCTATTCAGTATTCGGCGACTGCGGTCTACCACTTTGTTACTGACCTCCGTTGTTAATATGCTACTATTTTTTAATATTTCGTTCCCTTTAGTAAGTCAGTGCATCTAAACTTCTTATCTACGTAAGAACATGGACGAATAGAAAAACCATCTGCCAAAGCCTAAAGTGGTGTTCCATCGAAATAAAAAGCCTTTTTAGGGTTCCGTAGTCAACTAGGAACCCTTATAGTTTCGCCATGTCTGTCCGTCCGTCTGTCCGTCCGTCCGTCCGCGGATAATCTCAGTGACCGTTAGCACTAGAAAGCTGAAATTTGGTACTAATATGTATATCAATTACGCCGACAAAGTGGTAAAATAAAAAGTGGAAAAAAATATTTTATTAGGGTACCTCCCCTATACGTAAAGTGGGGAGTGATTTTTTTTTCATTTTAACCCTAACGTGTGATATATTGTTAGATAGGTATTTAAAAATAAATAGGGGTTTACTAAAATCATTTTTTGATAATGTTAATATTTTTGGAAATAATCGCTCCAGAAGTAAAAAAAAATGTGTCCCCCCCCCCTCTAACTTTTGAACCATAAGTTTTAAAAATATGAAAAAAATCTCAAAAGTAGAACTTTATAAAAACTTTGTAGGAAAATTATTTAGAACTTGATAGGTTGAATAGTTTTTGAAAAAATTACAAAAATAATTTCTGAACTAAGTTTGTAATTTAACCGTATAAACAGGTGTTTATTGTACCTGTCATTTCTACAAAATCACAATGAAATGACGTGCTTTTTAGGGTTTTGTGTTTCTGTACTTAATATGTCAACTTAATGTGACGGAGGGAAAACTACGGAACCCTACACTGAGCGTGGCTCGACACGCTCTTGGCCGGTTTTTTCCTCTTGTAATCATGTCATTTACATAGGCACTGACTCATATAAAATGAGACTAATAATAAGTCGGTGAAAATCTATGCTCTATGGTCCACTATGGCACTTTTTCCGTCCGTCCGTCTGTCACCAGGCTGTATCTCAAGAACTACTAAAATACTAAAAACAAAATAATAATAATAATTAAGGGGGGTTCCCATACAAAAAACGTGATATTTTAGCCCTTTTTCATGGCTACCACTCGCCGAGCTAGATCTCAAGAACCGTAATAGCTAGACAGTTGAAATTTGCACAGATTATGTATTTCTGTTGCCGTTATAACAACAAGTATTAAAAACCTGCCAAGTGCGAGTCGGACTCTTTTTATAGATCATGCGATACGGAACCCTTCGTGCGCGAGTCCGACTCGCACTAGACCGGTTTTTTTTAAATTTTATCTGGATCGATTTCTGACTGTTACAAGCTTATTTTAAGAATCTTCGAATACAGCCGGGTTTCCTTTAAGAAATGAAGGAATGTTTTCTCTGAGTAAAGTTTGCATCTCCATTTCTACAGTACTTTAATCCAGGTGGCACAAAAAATTCAGTCTGTATATAAATATTTCGGGGTATTCGGAAACGGCTTTAAAGATTTCGTTGAATTTTGCTATATGGTAGTAGTTTTCGGGGCGAAAGTCGATCTTTTTTATCTTCAGAAAACTCGTTTTTTCCGGAAAAACATAAAAGCTACCGAGCAAGGCTTGGTCATCCAGGTCCTTATTACGCCAAGTAGAAATAAATGGTAATATTTATTTAACTCTACATTTCAATGTGTAAACAATACGGCAATTTTCGTTTATTTTGAGATGTTATATTTGAAATTCACAACTGATCGCCTTCCCATACCCGGCATCTGATTTCTCTCCCCCTTGAAAGGTGTCCCATTTTACAGATATCCCAAATTTTTATAAAAACTTTTTGGAGGGCACTGAATCTTATTAATGCAGCAGTTACGAGTAATTACTTAGTTAACGATGATTATGTATTCTATGTAAGAGATAATGTTTGTCTGGTTAGTAATCATGGCATCCGTAATGTTATTATTAACCAATATTGAAGCTACTCGGTGCGCGAAGCTCAAGTGCTAGACATATTTGTTCAATATTTTCATTGCGTAATATTAATTGTTTGCTTAAACATAATATGTTTCGAAGCTAATTGGATTTCAAATTAATCGACGTATTTTTTAACTGAATGTATTACGACGCAACTTACAGCATTTTTTCAATCATGTCTAATAATTATTAAGTTTCGATATAATATAACTAGCATTTTCCCGCGGCTTCGCCCGCGTACTAAGCGTAATTTTTAACCGTCAACAAAAAACAGCTTCTCTGTTTGACCCGTATATATGTATGGAGGTATGTATGTATGTTTGTCCACGATTATCTCGCGTTTGGCTGAACCGATTTAGATGCGGTTTCCAGAAAAGTAGTTGTTACATTCGGTTTCGGTTTCGGTATACGAAGTTTAGTGATTATGATTCATTAACAGGAGCATCAAAAAAGAAAATTAGGCGTCACTTCCATTCGCACTCCTTAGGCGACTGCCTGATTTGGCGGGTCGGGATCGATATGTTATGACCATATTGAATTGCAATTTGGCACAAACTATCAAGAATTTAAAGCGCTTGTGGCCCAGCGGCACCCACCTACCGCGTGCGGTATGCGAGGTTAATCGATGTGGGTGCAGGTCAGTTCTTGGATGGGTTACTAACTGAGCGCTCTCGTGCTTTGGAAGGCATGTTAAGCCGTTGATCCCGGTTGCTGTCTACGACAGCAGTCGTTAAGCCAAGTTAGAGGCCTTCGGGCGGCTTCAGAACTTCTAACAGTCAAGTTGCCCACTCACTTGACAAAGGCGGGTCGAAGTTGCACCACGTTCGTAGGGAGTGCCCATCGCTACCCTACACGTGACCCCGGGTGGTGCTAAAAGTGCAACAAAACTAGCAACCGTACTTGTCTTCTCGAAGATCTCACGGTTCGAAAATAAATACAATACGATTATTAAATATAATGAAACGGGTCACTCACGTCTTAAAGGTCGAATATCGCTCGACATGTTTCAGACCGGTTCGCGGTCCTTAATCATGAGCACCTATCGCGGCGGCGGTTTTCTTAGCACCGCGAACCGGTCTGAAACATGTCGAGCGATATTCGACCTTTAAGACGTGAGTGACCCGTTTCATTATATTTAATATGTCTCAAACTCACGGGAGTTTTCTATACAATACGATTATTATTATAGTTCCGTAGGTTCTCTGAAATGGTGCCAAGTCCGGCACTACATTGTTTACAGTAAAACTAATTTACTGCGGCTTTATGCATTTTGCCTACGGAACTTGGCAAAAAAAATCTAAAGGTTGATTTAAATGGAAAAAAATATCGAAACCTCTATGTCGTTTTTAAAGGCCAATCCATAGATACCCCACACGCCTATATAGTGACATTAAACTTTTATTTTACAATCCTTGGCATGTATGAAGTGCCAAATTTTACTTCAGATTCGTATTAAGAGACCTCTCGGACGCTCAGATATCGATTTTGAACGAAATCGGGACGAAAAAAATAAAATCAATATGGCCGCCACTTTTACAAATTTTACCTTGGATTCGTATTAAGAGACCTCCCGGACACTCAGATATCGGTTTTGATCGAAATCGGGACGGAAATGAAGAAAATCAATATGGCCGACACTTTTTCCAAATTTTACCTCAAATTCGTATTAAGAGACCTCTCGGACACCCAGATATCGATTTAGATCTAAATCGGGACGGAAATGAAGAAAATCAATATGGCCGCCACTTTTTCCAAATTTTACCTCGGATTCGTATTAAGAATTCTCTCGGACACTCAGATATCAATTTTGAACGAAATCGTGACGGAAATGATAAAAATGAATATTGCCGCTACTTTTTCTAAATTTTACCTCGGATTCGTATTAGAGATCTCTCGGGCGCTTTTTTTAGAGTTCATTAGTAAACAAGGAACTCTTATAGTTTAACGTTAACATTAAATAATGATTAATTACTACATATTTACCCACTTGACATAGACAACTTGATAGTTAAAAGGCCTCCAGCTTCGCTCAACCACTACTGTCCTACCCTACAGTGCAAAAACCGGGAACACCAGTAAAACCTTTTAAATTAGGAAAGACATAAATTAGTTTCTACATAAAGCAGTCTCAGATGCGGGATGGCACAAGCTTCAGTCACCTTTGCAATTAATGTGGTATGCGAGAACGATGCAAGGTTCTTTTTTGTTTAATTCAGAACTTTTCACCTAAATAGCACAATTCTCTACTACTTAACCTATTATAACGTACTATTTTCATGTTAATCCTAGTATATTTTTCAAAAACGAAAACAAATGAATTTCCATTTACACAAGAATTATGATTATGGCAACTTGTAACTCTGTAATCCATTAACGCAATTTCTAGCGAAATGAGAAGCGGGGTGCTAGAAATTTCAGCCAGCTTCACAATAAAAAGGGCCGTAAAGCACGTTAACACGTTCATAAAATGTGAACGGATCCGTTTAAAATAATGAAAAGTAACGGTGATGGGGCGTTGTTTATAATAATGTTTGTTCGAAATAAATCTCCTTCAAAGTTCCCCTCGTGCTTCTCTCGAACTCTCGCCATGGAAGTTTTGAGTGAAAAATTACAGTCATAATTTTCGTAGCACTGAGACCGTCTTGGCGAGCGTCCCTGTAATTAGATCCTTGGCTGAACCCGGGCTTCTATGGTCGTTTTTATAACCTCTTTGTTACTTTGCTAAATGTTTTGAGCACCCTAAGTGGTTTTTCGTAGTTTGTTCTCTTGTAGTTTCAGACTAGTTAATTCATTCTCGTGAATGAAGAGTTAACTGTAAGCGTCTATGGTTAAAAGTATTAAATTTTAATATTGGAGGACAATCTTACATTAATCGACCTAGTCTCATACTAACCAAATCTGGTACTATAGAAACTAGACGATGATAATAATATACGTGTCTATACATTATTACATACATAGAAAACATCCAAGACTCAGAAACAAATGTTCGTGCTCATCACACAAATAAATGCCCTAATCGGGCCCTCCGCTTCGAAGGCAGGGTCACTAATTAAGAGTGCGCAGTACGTTCGGTTCTCCATACAAACGTATTTACGCTCTCATTTTAAAACGTCATGCTAGAATAACGTGAAACTTTGTATACACAATGGGATCCGGCATATTTACGTCGAAAAATTAGTTTCTGTTGCTAGAAATTGTAAAAGAAAAAAAATACAGCGGTTTATTGAGTTTTTTACGGCTTGTATGAAAACCTTAATAATCGCTGTATTTTTCCTCCATTATAATTTCAAGCAACAGAAACTAATTTCCGACCTAGATATGCTGAATCCCATTGTGTATACAAAGTTTCACGTTATTCTAGCATGGTGTTTTAAAATGAGAGCGTAAATACTTTTGTATGGAGAACCGAACGTACTGCGCACCTTAACTCTAAACCAAATTTTCTGGATGGTGAAGTGTAAAATGCATAATTTAAAAATGTTGCGTACTGACGTTGGTCTAATAGAATACTTGCGATTACTCGGTGTCTGCTGAAGTCTTTCCTATTTGTATATTTTAAAAGTATTTTCTAAGCGCATGCTGGCTGTTTTTGCGAAAGCGATAAGTGAGTATACCAACAGATACTGTCTCAGTGTAAAAAAGTTAGTATAAGGTGTTCCAAATGATTACGTAGAATGATTGTACAAGTTTTATCAAGCTCATAGCTATAGTTAAGGTGAGTACACTACTCGTCAATTATGTTGTTGTTGTTTCTATACATACATAATATCGCTCGCTATCCGTAAATGCATTGAAATTTAACTATAAGTTTCAATATCTTGATAATGAGATGATTATTGAGATATAGACATGCCTATTCATAAATCTAGAGTACTCACGTCGACTCTAACATTACACTTCTCCGGCGAATGCAACTTTCCGAGGAATTGCGAAGTCAATTGCAAGAGTTTTATCAGTATAATAGGGTGCCGCGACGGTCGATTAATGAGCATAAATTAACCAGCTTGAGCAGCACTGTTTTTCTTATCTGTACTGATAATAACGAAGTTTAATTAAAACCCGACGCTGCTTAGTCAACTAGCCATTAAGGAGATTGGCACATCGAAGCAAAAAATGTTATTTATTTAAGGCAAGGTTAAAAATAGTATTGTACTTTAAGTGATGACGGCACCTTTGACTCTAGCGACCTATGGCTCAAATAAGCTGAAGTTACCTACAGTTCAGTTATTTCATTCAAGTGCAGGGTTTGGTCCGGTCTGATATGTTTCTCGGAATAATAAATAGTCGATACAAAAACATAAACGTGTCATGTATTTCGATCACGTTCTCGCCGAACGTACAATTCGATTTGCAGCACAAAATAATACAATTTTACATCGTCGAGCCGGGTATCGGTTTAAGCAGAAAATTAGATTGTAACCTGCTTTAAGTCAATTACATTGACATATCTTCGTTATAAAGGTACGCTCTTTTGTGATTTTAACAGTCATTGCAAATAACCTTTAAAATTGGGTCAAATAAAATTTTAAATGCAATGAACGTAGTGCTTTTTGTGTTTTATTATGGAAATAAAAATTTTCGTTTTGTAACAAACTTTTGTTGTGATTATGTGCCTCTAGAGACAACAAAGTCTTCAAATTCATAAAACAAGCGCTCGTGAATAAGCTGACTTTTTGACAGAAGCAAAACAAGAGTCGTTTAACTTTTCATATCAACTTGAGATTCGCTCAGTCCGTACAAAATTTTTAGACGTACATTTTTTTATGGGTGGTGCCTATTTATGTATATTATGTGTGTTCCTAGAACAAAATAGATATACTATTGTATATCTAAGAAAATAATTAGATACAATAAGAATATAATTCGATTTATTTTTTGATTGTTAAGTCAAATTATGAAGGGTCGATACAGCGCTTGTTCACTATCAGTTGTTACGAATAGGTAGGCTGTATGCTTGTTTGCCACCGTCTTAGTAGGTGCCAAAGACGACTGTATATATCTCTCCGATGTGTCGTGGTGTTTTAAATACCAACTGTTAAAAAAATGAATGACCGCAGTTAATATGTGGAAAACATGGCAATTAAATAAATTGAAGTCACCGTGAACCATAATATCTTTGAACATAGTGCAACTCGAATAATTTTCTTCGAGGAGTTTCTAATAATGCTTTCTCCTTAGATTCATTGCACCTTGCAGAAATTTTTTAAAACTTTAGCGTAGCTCTTAAGATGTTTCTGAAACTTTTCAAATGACATTAATCTCAGTAATTTCGCACCGCATTTGGAGCGAGAAACTTTCTTCATTTATTGTCGCTTTTGTTATATATATACATATATAAAAATATCTACCAATCATTTCGACATTCAAAGTTAACTGGAAGAGAACCCTTAAAGGGATAAGTTGTCCTTTGTACCTACTTAACTTTTTCCTTTTGTAAATTTCATCTGTTGTGTATTATTGTACACTAAAAAGATTCACTACTGTATTCCGTTCATTACCTGCACTCGTTGTTATTACTTAAATGCAGGTAGCATTATATTTGCATACTGATCTGCTGATGCTATTAGTGTTAATGAAAATATTTTGTACGACTAAGTAATAACTTTTCACCAACTGAAACATGGCGCGCCATTAATTTTCATTTTCGTAATGAAATATTATGATTTTGCACACAAGTATAATATAGTTCTAATTTACGACTCAATATAAAAAAATAAACCGGGAACAGCACTAGGTAGCAAAGCATTACTAAGTCTTTAAGTATTCCATTTTCGTTTCGTCATGAGATGCTTTTCTCGCAAAAAGTATAAAACATTTGCTACGTTGCACGTTGTTAAGTTGAAAAGTTTAGTATTTCGCGAAAGCGGGACGTCGTCGAGACACCGTCTTAATGAACTTATGATAAAGAACTACATTTTCATGAATTCCACTCCAAATAAAGCAAAATATTCGAGCAAGTAAGATGATGCAAATGTTTTGATTTAATAACGACGGGGTTGGAAAATACGGTATTTGCACCATGATCATGTTTCATTGAAAATTCTCTACTTCAGTAAGCTCCTATGTTAAATATGAATTCACGTCAAATCACTTGCTCGCGTTTACTTGAGTTTAGGCATTTCGTGTGTATTAAAATAGTTTAAAAAATAAGATGCTTCTTCCTCGCACAATCTTAATAATTGTCTCTCAATTTGGCACACCTATATAGAATTACTAATCCGAATCACACACAAATACATATAGTGCAAAGCTGTATTCCATAAATCCTACTTACTTTGCCGCCATCCAACGATTTAGAACTAACTCGTAGTTATAAATTTCCAGATACGCTACCGAAAATAGCTCTGCGGCAAAGGTCTGGTGTTCAGCCAAACAGATGAAATGTTGCCCTGCCGCTCCATTAGGAATTAATGGGCCGATTCGAGAAATGTCATCTTCCGGTAAATAACCAACGATAATTCATTTCCTACTCGACAGCCGTTCAGCCCTGGAGATTCGGTTTGTGCAAAAACAATGACGTGAACGAGCTCGCCTGCGACTGAAAGTGATTCATTCCGCTAATTAGAAGCTGAAAATATGGCTTCATTGTGTTTTAAGATAGGTTTCTCCAATAAAGAGATTGTTGCGTTCCATAAGTCTCGGTGGGATGTTTTCCTAATGAAGTATGAATGCGAAAATGCAATTGATAGGGAAATTTTATTAATATTATAAAAAAAATTGTGAGTAAGTCAAAAGAGGCAGAGCCAAAGTGCAAAATGTACGCGTTACCAATAACGTTTACCAGTCATATTTAATATTGAATAAATCTTTTCCGTAATAGCATTACATTTTGTCTGGCAAGCTGCTATCTATAAACACTTGTGAGCAACTAAAAAACTAAACTATAATTTTGATTCAAAATAATAATTGGGTGCAACGGATATCTAGTTAGGTATGTGCATTAAGTATAGCAATATTACATTTCGTTGAAAAAATAAACACCGTTAGCAATCTGACAATTTACTTATATATCATTATTAGTGATAATATATAACACAATGTCTTTCTACCTTACTGGATAAGTACTAACATGCTTTGAACGTACTATCCATGACATTCTCAAATCTGATTAACATTGGTAGTTTAAACATGATCCACGTTACACATTCACATATATTAATAATAGCTTGCCACGAAAAGTTGCAATCACTCAAGAAGGTGGGATACTACTTTTCAAATATTATATTATTTGAACATTAAGGTTTAAATGTATCAGATGATTTTCTTAACTGACAGTACCTATGCCACCGTGCACGGCAGAGATAAGTCAATCTGATTACAAATGTCGACAATAATAATTCATACAATGCCAACACAAATCCACAATAGGCAGTGCTACAATTACCACTCAATATGCATCAAGTTTGATTAATACCTCCTTGAGATAGCCACCGCATGCTGCTTAATAATTTGCGCTATTTGAACTATGAATAGGTATATTGGTACATTCAATACATGTATGATGTCTCGGTATTTCGTTATGCGTTTACGTATTATCGTGTATATTACTGCAAAGGTTTTGGTGGATAACAAGAATTCAGATTCTACTTAGTCGTTATTCTGAAAAGATCGTGAGATATTTATAAGTCTATCGTTTATATTCTTTACAATTCTTGTAGGTATCCATTGTTAACTTGCTCGCTACTCGGCGGGCGACAGGCGATCTTATCTGTAGTTTATTTCTTTACACGTCGATGCTGCTATACTCTTAAATAAATCCGATAAAACCTCGCCGTAAGGAAATGTGTAAATCCAATCTCAAGAGTAAAATGATGTAGAACAAAGGGTTTATTTGAGAATAAAAGGAATGGATTGTAGTCGCGGTGAAACATTGGCGCGTCAAAATGCATGACGGGGCAGCTTTCACAGCCTCTAGGTACCTACCTCGCGCTTTACACCAGTATCAATTTCGCAACTAAATTGCCTTGGTGAATGTACAAAATCCTTCACTTTAAGAACATCAGTAGTTTTTGAAGTAAAAATTAATATAGGTACTTTTGTATGTTAGACATTAAACAGAAAACGAACCCATTTCTTGAAAACTTTTAATTAAGATTTCAGCCACAATATTTTACCTTAGCTATTTTCCTTCTAACTTAAATAAACATGAACAAATTTGCTTAACAATACCTTCTTGCAACGTTATTAAATTTGATCTTTTAAATCATGAGACAGAGCTATAAAATCTGAGCGAACCTTTCGAACAAAGTTTTGTGGGTATAAATTAATTAGGAAATCGAGTTTAAGTTGAGACATCAGACCTCGGTTACAAGTTTTGTTGCTTGGATTGGAACCGTGGGTCTGCAATATGGATTAGGTCAATTTAAAATTATTACCATAATTTCTTATCAAGAACTTTCAAGCGGGTTCCGTCCATGAATATTCAGTGGATTGATTACACGCCGTATTTCCTGTGCGTGACAAATTGACAATGATGGAATACGTTAGAACAAAGTGTAGGAAATTGCTGTGAAGAAAATAACTTTATACTTTCTCATACTTAGTTGTTAATAGCTTTGTTTCGCCCTGTCGTGGCCACCATTATCAATCTGTTTGCTGCTTATGATTAAGAAATGCCGACTTGAACCTTTGAACCTATGAACCACTTCATAATTTAACAGTAACCTATCACCTCATATTTTTGAATCAGGAAAAAAGCACGGAATTTCGATACACGAAACTACGACAATGGTAAAAAAAAAACTGCAAGGAAAAACACAAAACGAGGAAAACCGCGAGTAATGAAATTATCTTGTGTTAAAATAGTAGCCAAATAGTTAAAACAACTGCAAAATTTACGATCGAGAAAAAATACGATCCGAAATTTTGCTACAATGAAATAACGATGTTGAGTAATACATCTAACAAACCGTATTGATAGAGTGCACGGACACTTCCATACCTATCACCTCATACTTTTAAATCAGGAACGAATACTAATATACATAAGACGTATAAGACGTCTGGTTGACGTAACTGGTGACCGAAGAGCTGGCGGTTTCCTCGCTCAACGTATCAGCATTACGATACAGCGAGGAAATGCCGCCAGCATTCTCGGTACAATGCCTCAAGGGCCCGTTTTAGATTTAAGTTAGTTTTAATTTTCTTTATATTATTTTGGTTAAGTATTCTTGTATATATTTTCGTTGTACATAAATAAATGTTTATATACATAAGTATAGGTATTTATTTATAGTATTTATATGTATACCTTAGTTTCATATACACCCTGACAACTCTATGTAGTCTAGCGTTCATGGTGGTTGTAAAATATTTAAGGTATCCTAGCCCTTTTCATTACAAATATGAACGTCCTACACATTATGTCTTAGAAATACCTATGCCTACTTAGACAAAAAAGCCACGTCGAAAACATTTTTACTTAATTCCGCAAGAAAGAATAAACTTTAAAATATATGTCGATCGATATGAAATATTATTATTTATTGGGCAACAACACGCGGAAAGTTTTCGAACGCTGCCGGTACTAAATTTGTAGTAACAAAGTGGGTTCTCCGACGGCCCCGGGTTACTCTGAGACAACTTTTCCATTTCCCAGTTATGTCGGACGCGACTGTAGAACACACCAGCCTCGAATGCGACCCGATAAATCTTCCGGTCAGCATTCGAAGGCCATTTTTGTGTCAGACATTTCTGCAAGTTCAGCAAACATTGAGAAAAGTTCTAAAACAAAGGGAACAGAAACTTTACAGAATACAAAATACTGTTTACATTTTACGTTAGAATTTTTTACATGAGTACTGCGTTGCGTTTCAAACGGTCATAAGAGATGTTTTTTCATAATAGATGTCAAAGAATTTCGAACTTGCTACATAACATAATTTTGGGTAAACCACTGCCAAATTGCCCATTCTAATTAAAAAACCTTGCGCCAAGGGTCTCGTAGTGGATAATAATTTAATGTAATGGCGACATTTAAAGAACTCCTTTATGGACGATACGGCCGCGAACCTGCATAATTAATCAGCTTGCCAAGATTTAATACTTGGTAATAACTTGGAGTGGTTACGTAAGTGCCTTGAACGTCTTTCATAATTCGCAGAGCGTTGGCAACCGAACCGCTTTTTCAAATTAACTGTCGCACACATCAAGCAGGCCTAGAAATTGGCTTTTGGTAATAAAAATCATGTCTTAGGAGAGGTACACTCATGCTCATATTGGTAACAGCCCAACTAAGTACCTACCTCCACGACACAGAAGAGCGCAGCCATAATTACCACTACGAGTATTTACTTGCTCTTTAGGCAGATATGTGGAGTTGAGTTTCTGGTGTTCTCCCGAGAACATGCTGTGTTGAGAGTGAGGGACTTGCATTTATCTCTAGATGCCAACAACAGTTAATCCTCAAGTCAATAAAGGGTTGGTAACGCGCATGTCAGTCTACTAGAGTCGTAAGCGTCCTAAGGCAACGGTATCTGCTTACCATCAGACAGGCCGTAAGCTTGTTTGCCATCACTGTAAAAATGTGCGCATCACTTAACTCAGTTATCATCACGTAATTCCGTAGCGCACTCTTAGCCAGTTATAAGTCATTTTAACATAGGTAAAGGCATAGTGCTTCAACAATTCCTTTCGATATTTTCAGAAGCCTAAAATTAAATAAGTTTCTGACATTTTTTTGTACAAGATTTTATTGCCGATTGTAGGTACCGTGTTTCTATAGTCATCAACTAGTTTTTGAGACGGTTCGAATGAGACCAAACACGACCGGTTTATCTTGTGTAGTTTAGGAGTTGCTATCGCCACCTTCTGTCTCCATCATCAGATCAGCTCAGTGGTACCATAACATTGCATTGTCACCAAACTTACATCAGTATGCCACATTGCAGCTCAATGTTGAAGGTATCTGCTTCAAAATTGAGTTGCAAGATTCCACCCGAGCAAACATAGTTATATACTCGTAATGGAACATACATAGAAAGTTAAAAACGTTTGTAAACTGGACGTAATTTCAAATCACGGTGACTTTGTTCCAGCTTTCTGTAGTATTTCGTTTCACTTATTCACGCCTAACATAACTTGATTGCATACAGATCCAAGTTTGCCCTTGTTTATATAAAAGGGACTTGAAGGAGAGGTCGGTGTTTCTAATAAAGAAGGAATAACGTGTCTCCCACGGTCCCACACTAGGGACAATTTGTGGCAAATCTGAATTTGCCTAAACCCTTGGAAGGGACAAAGACAAAAGGTCGACCTGGTTGAGATTTATGAAGATTGCGTTGCCATACAGGTAGGAAAGCAATATGTACATGAAATGAAAAGGAAAAGAAAATCTAGTTTAATCCATTTTATCACTTGATAACAAATTGAATTGTACACGTATTATGTAGATTTTAATTATTGAGAATAGCGTCGAAATCTTATCAAAATTAAAGAACAGTCTATAACCGTCGTATGATGAAATTTTGTTACGCTTGGATTCGACCAGCTAGAAACCGAAGTAACGAATATGAAATTGGAAGTCTCGGTAGTCAGGTAAGACTCAATTATCGGTGACGCGGCGACCATGAATATTGATAGTGCCATTTGCATATTCCACTACGCCATCGAAGCAAAAATTGTTAGGCATGAGATTGAGAATACGGTTTTTGTAAACAAGGTAACGTCGTGACTTTCTTAGTTCTTGTAGTTTCCGCTTAGTTTGTTTAAATATCAAGGTTTCGGATGGCTCACGTTACTTTCATGTATATGTATATATGAAAGTACTTTTACAACAAAATTGTGTAATGAAGTTTTCAAAATATTGCAGTTTATCTCGTAAACCGGGTTAAGATGATTTTTATTATATATTAAGTTTATTGTATACACAAATATAACATTATTTATTAATAAAACTAACATTATACAGCTTCATCATATAAACCTCGAAGGAGAATTGATTCATTCCGATTTCTAAATTTAATATTTTGAGTATGAACCTTAAGAAAGCGTTTGCAATGAGTTAAGGATGATTCACAGTAGACCGTTCCGTGTCCGGGCCGGCCCGTTTTCTTCTAGAGAAATACGCCGGCCGTTGTGTTTGCTGTCATAGAAAACGGGCCGGCCCGGACACGGAACGGTCTACTGTGAATCATCCTTTAAGCGTAAATTTAGCATAATTCGCTTAGATACAGCCGATTAAATTTTTAATCTTCCCGGTACGAGTAAGAGAGAATTTGTAACTTCAGCTACACTTACGTATGCGAAATTATTCCAAAATTAGACGACTCTATGTTGATGGCAGAAGACGATTAGCTTATTATGAAGTTATAGTTAGTAATGATACTTCCTGAGAAAATTACTCATTTGCTGGAATCATAAAGTGCACGACTAACATTACTTTTTAGGGTTCCGTCGTAAAGAAGGAATCCTTATCTCCATAACCTGTCTGTCTATTTGAAACTCTTACAACTAGAAAGCTGTGATTTGGCATAGGTGACATACATATCAATACATATCATATCGCCGATAAAAAGGTAGAATAAGACTTTTTTTTCTTTTGTGTATGTCGTCCCCTGCACGTAAAGTGAGGATTCAATTTTTTTCTTGCAAAACTCATCGTGCGGGGTACTCGTAGTGTTGGAAATCCGGTTTAAAATATAGGTTTTATTCAACCCTTTTTAGGGGTTCCGTAGCCGAAAAGATGAAAACGGATCCATTATAGTTACGTCATATCTGTCCGTCCATCCGTTTTTCACATCCGATTTACTCGGAGACCACTACAATTATGAAATTTGGTAGAAAGGTATGAATGTGTCTATGAACCGCTAGTAATATCAAATATGGGCGGGTGGAATACGTTCGTACATGTATTACTTAGCCGTGATTAGAATTCGATTAGAGGTGACAGTTCTTACATATACTTACGTCAAAGTCTATGAAATGACAATTATTCCGATAGTAAATTCAAAAGAAATCTATATACATACATAGACAAAGGATACATAGACATATAGGTCGTTAATACACAGGTAAAAAGCTTTACCATTTAAGTCAACCGTTGGCGAAATATTATCTGTCAAAGTCGTGTATCCCCCGCCCCCTCTAATTTCCAAACTATGAAGCTTAAAATTATGAAAAATAATTTTTAAGAAAAAAAAACCGACTTCAATGGGGGAGGCCGGTAAAAGATTATTATATTTAGATGGTGCACTCTTAGATAGATATACAATAAAATAAAAATGGCTATAATGTATGTTTATAATGGTAGAAGACTAAGTACCCTCAATTCCTCTGGAATCATGAAAAAACCTTGCTTGCTTGACAAACTTTTCGTCGTTGAAGAGTTCTGTTGTGATCATCATCAGCAGTTCCACTTCATCAAATATCACATTTTTGTATGATAATGCTCGATTTGTTGATAAAAACACAAAAATCACTATATGTTTACCTTTAAGATTTGAGGATTTCCCTCAATTCCTCATGGATCCCATCATCAGAAATCAAGCATGACAAAAATTAATCGTGAAAATAGAACTTGCTTAAGAAACACAGCTAGGAGGACAAATCGCCAAACGTGAACTTTTTGTCGTTGAAGAGTTCTGTTCTGATCATCATCAGCAGTTCCACTTCATTCAATGTCACATTTTTGGATAAAAATCCTTGACTTGTTGATAAAAACACAAAAATTACTATATGTTTGCCTTTAAGATTTGAGGAGTTCCCTCAATTCCTCATGAATTCCATCATCAGAATTGCGTTTTGACAAAAACAGGACCAACTTGGATATATATACTTACAATCAAAAAAAGAATTTTTCAAATCGGTTTAGAAATGACGGAGTTATGGACTAACAAACATTAAAAAAAAAACATACAACCGAATTGATAACCTCCTCTTTTGAAATTTTGAAGTCGGTTAAAAATGAGGTAGTGAACAACGATTTTTGTTTGGAATAAGATAGGTCAAACAATTATTTAACTGTATTGCCCAAACAAAAGGACTTAAGTTTCTTTTTATTGTTTATACTGCGACAGTGGCAATCAAGCTTACGGCCAGCCTGATGGTAAGCAGACGTCGTAGCCTATGGACACTTGCGACTCCAGAGGAATCACAAGTGCGTTGCCGACACTTTATTGACTTGTGGATGCATTGTGTTGAAAGTGGGGTGCCGTGCCTATGAAGATACAATATTTTTGGATTCAAAGTATTGTATAGTGATTTTAAATGTGGACTAGTAGGTATCGGTACGGAACCCTTTGTACGCGACACGCACTTCGCTGGGTTTTTATTCAGGAATTCGTTTGTGTGTTATTAAACTTTAAAGTGCGATTTTTGCTGGAGTCAAGTGGTGTATATAGTTTACCATAGAAACCATTTGCTTAGCAAATAATCTTTAAAAGTAGAGATTTAACTAAGTTTCATGTCAAAATGTATACTAAATATTAGAAAATAAACGGATTAAATTAAAAAAAAATTGACATGTCCGTTTGTCTGACTGTTCGTATTGCTCAGGAATTTTACTCCAACATTATTAGAATTAATAGGGGAATTAAGAAGGGTATATTAGAATTAAGGCATTCTTTCGCTATCATAGTAACTTAGGTACTATTAAAGCTTATTAAAGGAACTCGCTAATAGAAACATGGTAGAGAATTTAACAAAATTTGCGCGCATAAATAGGTACGAGGGTGGTTAGATAAGTAACTTGTTTCGGATACCGATAGATGGCGTTAGTGTAATCTATGTAACTATTCACAAAGATTATTTAATCAAGATAATTTATCTGTGGCCAAATATCATTTTTGGCGGGAATTTTAGATTTGACAGTAGTTTAAACAAAAGTGATCGGAGTAGCGCGGCAAAATGGAGAAAATAGGAATTCGTGGTGTAATTCAGTTCTTTTTTTTGGAAGGTAAAACTGCAAAAGAAATCCATGAAAGGATTTTACCTACATTGGGTAGCTCGTGTCCTTCCTATGAGACAGTTCGACTTTGGGTGAATGAGTTCAAGCGAGGCAGGACAAGCATTGATGATGCACCTCGTCCTGGAGCCCCAAAAACGGCGGTTGTACCCGAAATAGTCGATAAAATCCATGATTTGGTTTTAACCGACAGAAGATTGAAGGTACGCGAATTAGCTGAAGCCACAAACATCTCTTCTGAGCGGGTGCATTTTATTTTGCACAACGAACTGCACATGAAAAAGCTGTGTGCAAGGTGGGTGCCGCGGCTGCTCACTCCAGAACAAATGCGTGTTCGTATGCGAACATCTGCGGATAATCTCCAGGTCTTTGAAAGAAATCCAACAGACTTTATTCACCGTTTTGTGACAATGGATGAAACCTGGATTCATCACTATATTCCGGAGACGAAACAACAGTCCAGACAATGGGTTGGTCGTGGTGAGCCAACTCCAAAGAAAGCCAAGGTCATTCCATCAGCTGGAAAAGTGATGGCATCCGTTTTTTGGGATGCAAAGGGGATTCTCTTAATTGATTACCTTGCGAAGGGAAAAACCATTACTGGGGCATACTATGCATCACTGTTGGACCAATTGCATGCGGCGATAGCCGAGAAACGGCCAGGTTTGGCAAGAAAGAAAGTAATGTTTCACCATGACAACGCACCGGTGCATTCAAGTCGTGTCGCTGCACAAAAATTGTCGGAATTACGGTTTGAACTCCTTCCTCACCCCGCTTATTCCCCGGATTTGGCCCCGTCGGACTATCACCTATTCCCCAAACTCAAAATCTTTTTATCGGGGAAAAAGTTTAACTCCAACGAAGATGTGATACAGGAGGTAAACGCGTATTTCGAGGACCTCGAAGAAACGCATTTTCGTGAAGGCATCGAGAAGTTGCAGAAACGTTGGGGCAAGTGCGTCGAGCTTCGAGGGGACTATGTCGAAAAATAAAATATATACAATCGCTCAAATTTTTTTTTTTCATATCAAACCAAGTTACTTCTCAAACCACCCTCGTATGCTATCACAATTATTTAGTTATCTAACTAAATAATTAAAAAAGATGAAATACAAACCATAGCTTAGCTAGGCTATTGAATTATTATACGCTAATTAGTAACAATAGTAAATTAAGGATGTTTATTTTAAAGCTTGAACACTCGGAATATATCGAAACCTGCAGATATCGAACCATTAAAAACTTCAATATCCAAATCTTATGAGATACTGTTTAGATTACAACAAAATATGTATACATATTTTCTCTATTGGTTAAATGTATGACTGTATCCTCGCTTGATAAGTGTAATATGACACACTTTTCGAGCATGAGGAGTTAAAAATATATTGACCAAACATATATCCTCGGGAGGACGCCCTTGCCTATAAATTAAAGCAGATGAAACAAAAAGTCCCCCCATCATATTTTTCCGCCATACAACGTAAAAGGGGAATCTGTATTCTGTCGTAGTTGTCCCTTGGCAAGTTTCAATTGCCGCAAGTGGGAGCACTGAAGTGCGACGGCGGTCTGTCTCAAGCGCCTTTCACCCGCTGAATAATAGAGCCCTAGGCCGCGGACAAAAATGGATGATGAGCGTGTCGTACTATTACCGACAATACCAAGATGCAAAGAAGCGGCCAAGTGTGCGTCGGGCCACGCGCAATGTAGGGCCGTAACGGGTACCGTAGCTGTCTGTCTACCCGTGACATTGTGCAGGTTTTTTAAATAAATAATATAAAAAATAAATAAATATTGGGGGACAATCTTACACAAATCGACCTAGTCACAAACTAAGCAAAGCTTGTACTATGGGTACTAGACGACGATATACATACTTAAATAGATAAATACATACTTAAATACATAGGAAACATCCAAGACTCAGTGACAATATTTGCGATAAATGCACAAATAATGCCCTGACCGGGATTCGAACCCGGGACCTCCGGTTTCGGAAGCAGGGTCACTACCAACTAAGCCAAAGTGGTCGTCAAATGTCACAAACTTATTTTTATATTTGACATAGGTAACTACCAACATACCTGTAATGTAATGTACGAAAGTACACTTTTCCAAGTATATTTCTATTAAGTTCGGCTATTTCTCGTATGCTAGTAATGTTTATATTTCTACTCCAGCATTATAATTTTTAAGTTAAATGACTGACCGTAGCATTAAAACAATAAACTTTTTATACAAATGCAAGTATATACAACAACAACACAACACAACACAACACAACAACACATATACAACACACACACACATATTGACATAGACAAGTCATTATATGACAATTGGGAGACTCAAAATAGATTTTCATACAATATAATAATGTCATTATTATACAGCATATTTTTTTTCTATTTTGCCACCATATCAATTTTTAATTTAAATCATATTATATATTCAATACAAATTGTATTGAAGAGGCCATCGAGCAGAATAAGGGCTCTAAAGTTTTCTCAAGAGATCTGTCTATTGAGCAGAGCCAGCTCGCCAGATTAAAAACCGAAGATGGTAGAATCGTTTCTTCCGAACATAAGCTTCTGAGTGAGATAGAGTGCTTTTATGGACAGCTATACACGTCAGCTAGCAGACCCGAAGTTGGTCTGGCAGAAGACCCTAGAGCTAAATTAACCCGGCACTATACCGCAACACCAGCCTGTACAAGATTAGAATGGCTCTTAAACAGCTTAAGAACAACAAGGCACCTGGTGAAGAAGAAATTACAGCGGAACTCCTGAAGGCGGAAAACCGGTGTTTAGGGCCCTTCAGAAGTTGTTCGATTCCGTCTTACTGGAAGAGAAAACTCCAAAGGCATGGAACCGAGGTGTGGTGGCGCTGCTCTTCAAAAAGGGTGACAACGCCTTACTGAAGAACTACCGACCCATCTCACTTCTGAGCCATGTCTATAAGCTGTTTTCAAGAGTCATTACAAACCGTCTCGCACGCAGGCTAGATGACTTCCAGCCTCCTGAACAAGCCAGTTTCCGAAGAGGCTTTAGCACCGTAGACCACATCCATACGCTCCGTCAGGTTATACAGAAGACTGAGGAGTATAACCTGCCCCTCTGTTTAGCGTTCGTGGACTACGAGAAAGCCTTCGATTCGATCAAAACCTGGGCTGTACTGTACTACAATCTCTCCAGCGGTGCCAAGTGGACTACCGCTATATCGAAGTGCCGAAGTGTTTGTACGAGAACGCCAATATGTCAGTCCGACTCCAGGACCAGAGCACGACACAATGGTTTTTGCAAAAAAAAATGCGACCCCACTTTATATGTAGGAGGAGGAACCCTAAAAGTTTAAAGATTTTATTATAGCGTTTTATCGGCGTGATATATACTTATACCAAACAACAGCATTCTAGTAGCAACGGTTACTGAGCTAAGCCGCAGACGGACGGACAGAGCGAAACTATGAGGGTTTCTTGTTTACTACGGAACCCTAAAAAGAAGTCTAGTGGGTATATTTAACCAAGGATATTAAACTAGATTCATTTTTGTATTTTAACACGCAAACACTTTATGGTGGGCATAGACCAAACGAATTAAACAGGCACCATTTTGTTTTTTCGTTTGTCTTGATACGCTGCACCGTGGCTCGCAAAATAATTATAAAACTAATATCAATTCAACACGTTAAGTCAAAAAGTCGAAGACCCAGAACATCGTCTTTGCATTACGTAAGTATTTAAAATAGCAATAACTTTGTGATCGCACACCAGATAATCTTACTATACAACTATACAACAATTCAAATAAGTCTGGAATAAGTATTTTTTCATTTTATCACATTATGACAGACGTGACAAACTGAATAAAACGTATCCTAGAAACCGACGCAGTTAGTTGCAGTATCTGAATCAAGTGTCCTTAGGCGCTCGGTTTTATAACCCTGTATAATGAAGCCGTCGTTTGCATCCGGAGGAATCCTTCCTGTTCATTTTCATCACGTAATTGATTCTTTATATTCTGATCCTTGAATATATTTAATTAGAAAAATAAAGATGAAGTAGGGATTTCAATGTTAATACTAATTTAGGTAGGAATAGCATGGTTTTCCTTTTGGTTTTGAAATATTCTTTGCCTTTTATTCTAAAAGCTATATTTCTGTTAAGCATAGTCAATTTAAAGTAAATATAATTAATATCAGTATTTAAATGCTAGACTATTGTTAATGCGAATTGATCCGTGCGATTTCGCCAGATATTACATAAACCTACAGGTAAATTACTTCCGAGACGTTTTTGCACCTGTAGTAGTATTTGTATACAATTATCAAATTCCAGAAGTCCACAACAAGCTGGTTTTTAAAGTGCATTCATTGCTTCAATGCGTGTATTTAATACCCTCCCTGTCGAGGTAAAGTCACTTGAAGGTAAACAATTTAAAACCAGCTTAAAAAACTGGCTTATTGATAGAGTATTCTATAACATTAATGAGTTTTATAATTATAAATCATGCATGTTTTAATTTGCTCTACTAGGTAATAAGAAATGTTAAATATTGTACGTCCGTGACGGATAAACTGTTGTAACTCTTAACATTACTGATACCATCTCTGTACACAGTTATGCAATAAAATATATACTATTCTATTCTATTCTATATTTACAGGAACACACGTACACGTTGACGTATACAGACAAACGTCAACGTGTGTGTGAGGCTGGCTACAGAGGGCACAACTATCTAAATATATAAAAGAAGAGACTGACTGACTGACTGACTGACTGACTGACTGACTGACTGACTGACTGACATATCAACGCACAGCCCAAACCGCTGGTCCTAGAGATTCCAAATTTGGCACGTAGGTTCCTTATAAGGTCTAGGGGTGCACTAAGAAAGGGTTTTTCAAAATTCAACCCCTAAGGGGGTGAAATGGGGCTCCGAAGTTTGTATGGCGAAACAAGATTGGCTGGACTATTTTATTCGAAACTTCACAAAAGTATTTCTAACGATAAATGAGTAAACACGTGTTTCAGGTTTTCTGAAAAATCAACCCCTAAAAGGGGGAAATGTGGTGACAAATTCTGAAAATCGACATGGGTATTGTTTTTATGGTTTATCGGGTCGCTGATAACGAAAACAACAATGTTTTTGAAATCCCACGTGGAGGACGTGAAATACCATCCCCCTGTTGGGGTGCGAGGGGGATGAAATGTCTAAATATTAATATGGGTGTCGTTTTTATGGTTTTTTGGAACGTTCATTACGAAAATGGCATCGATTTTGAAATTTAATGTAGTGGACATGAAAACTTTTGAAAGTTTGTGCCAAATTGCAAGAAATAACTGACTGACTGAGCGAGTGACATATCATCGCATAGCCCAAACTACTGGTTTTAGAGATTCTAAATTTAGTATGTAGGTTCCATATAAGGTCTAGAGGTGCATTAAGAAAGTACTTTTCAAAATTCAACCCCTAAGGGGGTTAAATGGGGGTCCGAAGTGTGTGTGGGGAATCAAGATTAGTTGGACTATTTTATTCGAAACTTCACAGGAGTATTTCTAAAGATAAATGAGTAAACACGTGTTGCAGGTTTTTTGAGAAATAAACTCCTGAAAGGGGGAAAGGTGGTGACAAATTCTGAAAATCGACATGGGTATTGTTTTTATGATATACCGGGTCGCTGATAACGAAAACAACAATTATTTTACAATCCCATGTGGAGGACGTGAAATACCATCCCCCCTGTTGGGGTGCGAGGGGGATGAAATATCTAAATATGAATATGGGTGTCGTTTTTATGGTTTTTTGGAACGTTCATTACGAAAATGGCATCGATTTTGAAATTTAATGTAGTGGACATGAAAACTTTTGAAAGTTTATGCCAAATTGCAAGAAATAACTGACTGACTGAGCGAGTGACATATCATCGCATAGCCCAAACTACTGGTTCCAGAGATTCTTAATTTAGTATGTAGGTTCCATATAAGGTCTAGAGGTGCATTAAGAAAGTACTTTTCAAAATTCAACCCCTAAGGGGGTTAAATGGGGGTCCGAAGTGTGTGTGGGGAATCAAGATTAGTTGGACTATTTTATTCGAAACTTGACAGGAGTATTTCTAACGTTAAATGAGTAAACATGTGTTTCAGGTTTTATGAGAAATCAACCCCTAAAAGTGGGAAAAGTGGTGACAAATTCTGAAAATCGATATGGGTAGGTATTGTTTCTATGGTTTATCGGGTCGCTGATTACGAAAACAACAATGATTTTAAAATCCCACGTGGCAGACTTGAAATACCATTCCCTCTGTTGGGTTCCAAGGGGGTTGGAATGTCTAAATATTAATATGGGCGTCGTTTTTATGGTTCTTTGGGTCGTTAATTTTGAAAATGGCATTGATTTCGAAATTTTATATTGCGGACATGAACTATTAAAAGTGTTTGCCAAATTGCAAGAAGAAACTGACTGACTGAGTGAGTGACATATCAACGCACAGCCCACACTACTGATTCGAGAGATACCAAATTTGGCATGTAGGTTTCTTATAACATCTTAAGGTGCATGAAATGCCGTGAATTCCCTATGAAGAGACGACCTTTTTTGATTCAATGTGTTGTAAGTAAGTGGTTTTATTAATCAGTGACTTCCGATACGATTTCGATAAAAATCGATATTTGAGCGTCCGAGAGTTAATAGGAATCCGAGGTAGACTTTGAATAAAGTAAGGGCTATATTAATTTTCTTCATTTCCGTTGCAATTTCGTTCAAAATTGATATCTGAGCGTCCGAGAGGTCCCCTATATACGACTCCGAGGTAAAATTGGGATAAGTGGCAGCCATATTGATTTTCTTAATTTCCTTCCCAATTTCGTTCAAAATAGATATCTGAGCGTTCGAGATGTCTCTTATTACGAATCCGAGGTAAAATTTGGAAAAAGTCGCAGCCATATTGATTTTGTTTATTATTCCTTCCCGATTTGGTACAAAATCGATATCTGAGCGTCCGACAGGTCTCGTAATACGAATGCAAGGTAAAATTTGGAAATAGTGGCGGCCATATTAATTTTCTTCATTTCCGTTCCGATTTTGTTAAAAATCGATATCTTAGCGTCCACAAGGTCTCTTAATACGAATCCGAGGTAAAATTTGGAAAAAGTGGCAGCCATATTGATTTTCTTCATTTCCGAACCGATTTCGTTCAAAATCGATATCTGAGCGTCTGAGAGGCCACATAATACGAATCCGAGGTAAAATTTGGAAAAAGTGGCGGCCATATTGATTTTCTTCATTTCCGTCCCGATTTCGTTCAAAATCGATATCTGAGCGTCCGAGAGGTCCCCTAATATGACTCCGAGGTAAAATTTGGAAAAAGTGGCGGCCATATTGATTTTCTTCTTTTCTTTAACAATTTCGTTAAAAATCGATATCTGAGCATCCGAGAGGTTTCTTAATACGACTTCGAGGTAAAATTTTGAAAAAGTCGCAGCCATATTGATTTTCTTCATTCCCTTCCCAATTTCGTTCATAATCGATATCTGAGCGTCCGAGAGGTCTCGTAATACGAATCCGAGGTAAAATTTAGAAAAAGTGGCAGCCATATTCATTTTTATCATTTCCGTCACGATTTCATTCAAAATGGATATCGGAGCGTCCGAGAGAATTCTAAATACAAATCCGAGGTAAAATTTGGAAAAAGTGGCAGCCATATTGATTTTCTTTATTTCCAACCCGATTTCGATGAAAATCAATATCCGAGCGTCCGAGACGTTTCCTAATACGAATCCGAGGTAAAATTTGAAAAAAGTGGCGGCTATATTGTTTTTCTTCATTTCCGTCCTGATTTCGTTCAAAATCGATATCTGATTGTCCGAGAGGTCTCTTAATACGAATTCCAGGTAAAATTTGTGTAAGTGGTGGCCATATTGTTTTTTTTTCCCGCCCGATTTCGTTCAAAATCGAGATCTGAGCGTCCGAGAGGTCTCTTAATTCGAATCTGAGGTAAATTTTGGCACTCCATGCATGCCAGGGATTGTAAAAAAAAGGAATGAGTTTTAAAAACGACATAGAGGTTTCGATATTTTTTCCATTTAAATCAACCTAAAAAAATTTTTTTTTAATCGTATGGCATTTATTTACGAACCGTGAGGTCTTCGAGAAGACAAGTACGGTTGTCAGTTTTTTGTTGCACTTTTAGCACCACCCACGGGTCACGTGTAGAGTAACGGTGGGTACTCCCTACGGACGTGGTGCAACTTCGACCCCCCTTTGTCAAGTGAGTGGGCAACTTGACTGTTAGAAGTTCTCAAGCCGCCCGAAGGCCTCTAACTTGGCTTAACGACTGCTGTCGTAAACAGCAGTCGGGATCAACGGCTTAACGTGCCTTCCAAAGCACGAGAGCGCTCAGTTAGTAATTACTCAAAGCGGTCACCCATCCAAGATCTGATCTGCACCCACATTGCTTAACCTCGCATACCGCACGCGGTAGGCGGGTGCCGCTGAGCCACGAGCGCTCTGAATTCTTGATAGTTTGTGCCAAATTTCAATTCAATCGGTCCAGTAAAAGCAACTCGGTTGTAACAGACAGACTAACAGTAAGGAGTGCGAATGAAAGTGAAGCCAAATTTTCTTTTTGGATGCTCCTTTTAATAAATCACAATCACCAAACTTCGTATACCGAAACTCCCAGAATGTAACAACTACTATTCTGGAAACCGCATCTAAATCGGTTCAGCCAAACGCGAGATAATCTTGGACAAACATACATATATACCTACATACATATATACGGGTCAAACAGTGAACCTCTTTTTTGTAGACGGTTAAAAATTACGCTTAGTACGCGGGCGAAGCCGCGGGCAAATGCTAGTAAGTACATATGCAAAAACGTCTCGAAAGTAATTTACCTGTACCAAGGTTTCGGATAGTAGTAGTTAAGCATATATCTTCTTTGAAATTATTAAGCTCGGATTAATTCATAAAAAAATTACGCTTTTAAAAGTCCTTTATCACGTAGAATACCGGTCTTTATCACCTTAATGTACGAAGGGTAGAAAAACTCTTCTTAAAATACAATTTGCTCATTCTTGAAATCATTGGTGTATGTTGTTTTAATTCTAACTGCATTTATTTCAGCAGTTCATATTAAAAACACCAAATGCAGTGAAACTACTAGTATTTTTATTATTGCATCCAAATGTTAAATTTTATGCAACCGCGCAAACATAGCATTGTCCGCGAACTTGGATATTGATATTAATTCCGAGCCAAAACCATTTAAAGTTATAGCCCGGATTTAACGTGCACAGAAATAACACGTCATTAATAGAATATCATGATATTATGGAGCGGTACCAATTACCCTTTTAATGCAAAGTAAAAAGACATTGTATTACGGTATTTGATTTACAAGACGTGTCCCTGGTGTATAACGGGGATACCTGATTCATAACTTGTGAAGTCTCGCTTCATTTCCAATCATAATTTAAACGATCCGCCCCACCTTTACTATATTTTCACACGAGAGTTTTACGGTTTTACATTGCATGCAGAATACAGCAGTGCTGCATTTTATCTTTTCCATTACATCTATTGGAGCTCATTTTCGACAGTTCCAAATTACAAAAAAAAATGCATTTTATTCACATCTGGCGTCGAGTCACGGTATTGATATCGCAATTCCATTTCAGTGTGGTGGCCTTCGCGGAAACAGTCAGAATGGAGAGTGAATACCTATCGAGACCTTATAGTTAGAACATTTTGTTTAAACTTTCAATTGACTCATTTCATATAATACAGTATTATATTGTCGACCGTAGGTTCAATTAAGGTAAAGGACAAAATGGCTAAAATGAACTCATTTTAGCCATTTTTCCCTTTTTACATACAGTTTTGTTCATAACTGTCCGCTCTTTCGATTTGTATATGTATATAAAAAAACTATCTTCAAAAAATGAACAACAATTAACCAGATGAAAGCTCGCTAAACTAACAATTTATTTACAGAACAGGACCGTTGGGTCCACATGACAGCTCCACTCGCGGGAATACAAATAAATACGAACGAAACAGGCTTTTCTTAGCAATTTCCGACGGGCCCAGATAGGAGTCAGGGACACGTGAAATCAGAAGTCAACCTATATCTATTCGAGACGACACTGGGAGGGATATTCCGCCAGTGATAAATAGGCACCGCAGCGGAATCGTGGCATGGTGTCTGCAGCGCTCCACTGGTCTTTGTTTCGAGACGAGCGCTCTTGGCAAAAACGACTTGTGAGCGAACAAATTGGATTAGGTTCAGAGTCAGACATGTTAAAAGACGCTTTGTGACCAGAATAAATCACAAGCAATCCAAGTTTGATTTAGATCGTTTGACGCGCGTATTCATTACGTAACACTGAACAATCCCCATTCAATATAGTGCAGTACAGCTGAATCGCCAGAATACGCCTGCTGATTTAGTGGCTTAATCGAACGGCGGTGAAACCTTATTACTGCGAACCGATGGGACCAGAATCCGGTATCCCTTGCCTCACTGATCTGGGATTAGCGACACAATTACATTAAAACAGGAGAATTGCCTTGTTGCATTATTTATACAATTTGTTTAAGGTGACGTATATTTACTGTTTATACCTTAAAACTAAGATAAGATACATATTTTAAATTTATTTTGTGGGACTTATCTGGGATTGTATATTGAAAGATTTTTTATCAATAAACTGAAAACTTAATACAGGCGATAATCAACACTGAAGTATACCATATTTAGTAGATATAAAAAATTTACCTTCTGATGCGCACTGGTTTTGTCGGCCTGTTTAGCCTAGTTGATAGTGACACTGCCTCCGAAGCTAGAGATCCCAGGTTCGAATCTTGGTAAGGGCATTTGTTTCTGTGGTAAGCAGAAACATTTGTTTCTGAGACTTGGATGTATTCTATGTATTTAAGTTTATATCTATTGAATATATCGTCTAGTACCCATAACACAAGCCTTTATTGAGCTTCCTATGGGAATAGTTCGATTTATATGTATAAAAGATTGTCCCGTAATATTTTTTTTTTATTTATTTATTATACTACCCAACTAAAAATGTTTCCGGACTTGCACCACCACCACCACCACCACCATATCAGCAGAAAGACGTCCACTGCTGGACATAGGCCTCCCCCAATTTCATGGGGGATAAATGCCATAATCGCCACGCTTGGCATGCGGGTTGGCGATCGCAGTATCTCCACCGGACTTCAGGGATGCTGCTGCCCATCCCCCGGTGGTCTTGGTCGTAGTTTTAGGACATACTCGGGTACACCGGGGTGGATATGCACTACACGTTATTAACATTGAATAAAAGATCTTTTTATTATGCAAAGCCTTCTCCTTCATGCACTAACAATGATTATATTCTAAAATTGCGCAGCCAGTTAGCAGTGCGCTAGACAGTAATTCCATCCTAAAAATGAGTCACGCCGAAATCCTTTTTAGACATTCACACCACACGCCATTAACCATATCCCTCGCTCTCGTGCCACCTTATCTGCAATTAACAAAGATGTGTAAATCTAAGTACCCGATTACACCTGTGCTCGTGCCTACTTCAGTAATGCTCCTGTCACTTCTCGAGATAATGCCGACCCGCGACATGGCACCAAAGAACACGAGTATAATTAACCGGGTGGTATGAATTCCCTTGTTTCTCGCAAACACGTACAAGATACCTACATGGTAGGTACGTAGGCCTGGCATACTATATGAGATTAATCAGAGAACATTGTGTACGGCAAATCTAGCATGAGTGCCCCTGGAGAAATAACCAAGGAAAGCGTATTTTTTTCATATATCACAATACACATAATTCCGACGATAATTTTTGGACCGGCTACTAAATGTAAAAAGCACAAAAATCGTACCTTAGCAAAATTTACAGAATTCCAAATAAATTCCACAGTTTTTAAATTCGTTAGTTAACAATAGTGCACAATATGAAATACAACAATAAATTTTGACGTTTTCATAATCTGGTTCTGGTTTTAAGAGTTTCGCTAAGGAAAAAAAATCCGAAGTTACAAATTCACTTCATCTTTGAAATTTTTGTTACAAAATTTAAATAAGTCTTCTAAACCTTAAATTTACGGACACACTTTGCTAATTTTTCTTCATTAGTTAAAAAATATTCCATGTTGTGTCCTAATTGTTACAATTTGTAAGCGAGTGTGCTAGCCCCGCTCGTATTATTTATGAGACACTGCAGTGCTCAGGTGATCGTTAAGGGACTTACCCTCGTATGTTACTCTGTAACCAGCAGCGTTCTATTTATAATAACCCTTAACACAAACCGTTTTAAATAAGCGCCCTAACTGCAGGTGTTGACTCTAGGTACCTATTACGTTGTTGTTATAGGTTTTTACACGAACTTTTCCTTTTTGCAGCGAGACTGGAAAACTTTGTCTTTCTGTTATCCACAATCTGGAAAGACTGTGAAGTTTGATAAAGGCACAACATCGTATTTTTTACTTCATTGCGCGTTTTTTTTTATATCTGCAAATGTGTAGAAAATTCGCAACTGTTTTCTCACACGTTATCGCGCTGACGTTCGCGTAGGGGAAACTTTTAGTGATTCTGCAAATTTAATGATCAAATAAAAACAAAGTTCAGCTTTTTCTAAAATTTCATTAACTGGTTTAATGTTCCTAGACTGTATTGAATAGGTTTACACTAGTGAAAATGATAGGCAGATTATTAAAAGTTAATACAAACTAAACTGAAAATCCACTCAAGGCGTAATATCCGTATTGCCCGTCAGATATTGATTACAATTTACAATCTTAGATATTCATCAATTATCAATGGAATTTCTAAGTCATTCATCAGCTA
The DNA here is from genome assembly GCA_905163555.1 of Notocelia uddmanniana. NCBI lineage: Eukaryota > Metazoa > Arthropoda > Insecta > Lepidoptera > Tortricidae > Notocelia > Notocelia uddmanniana. The sequence continues at coordinate 18,079,022 of LR991054.1, read as the reverse complement.
TTAATAACTATCGGAGTCCGGCTGAAATGAACTAAATTATTTATTGGCGTTTGCACCAAAGTTTAAGCTCTTGTAGGTACAATTTACAAACCATTGCTGTGATAGCCAAGTTAGTAACTGTAGCACCTTATTCAGCTCGAGTCGGTACTGAACACAATCTCGGCGAGTTTCGCTGGTTCAGGACATCGCTTCCTCGTTTCATTTTATCGGTTGTTTGACTTGCGGCTTTAACATCCTGCCGACCAAGAACTCTGCTCTGGAAATTTTAATGCTCGAGGAAGTTTGCTTTTAGCAGCTTAGTTAACTAGAGTTTAACTTGCCGTATTTAAAAAGAAATAATTGCGCATAATCTCTCTCACAAAGCAAGTGGTTCGTATTTAATTGCCGCTCTTCTTTTTTTTCGTGGCAAAGCTATGTTACAGCCACTTGCATAATGTATAAGGGTTTTCTTTTTCTCGTTACAATTTTATAGGTGAAATGTATAAGAGTGACAGAGTGATTTGTGTTGCGGAAGCGAGTTCCGGCGGACTGGGCTCAGGAAGCGGTCCGTAACCGACTCTTGCGCCGTGTCGACACTATCCGTCCGCAATGCTAATAGACTTCCTCTCCCCTAAGTGGTTAAAATGGAGCACGTAACGGTTTCCTCTACAGAATTTACTAGCGTATCACAGACAAAATGATTATACTGTAACAAAAAGCTAGATACGCTTAAGCTGTTGCTGACAGCTCTTAAAGAACGTCAGAGAACAAAGACCCTCGCAAACCGCATAAAAAGGGCACCGTAATACTTTCATGTCGGTTCAAACAATAATTTACGCTCAAGAAAGTTAGCTTGTGGCATCGCATGTCGTATAAAACGCGATTTTATCGCGTTTATTCCACAACAACTGTATTTGGTGGGCGGGCCCAGGTGTAAAGGAGATTTAAAGTTCATTGCACAGTTAAAGGGCGGGACCTGCGCACATATATCTCGGAGCCGCTTTGAATAACCCTCTACAACAATGCGCCCCCTACTTAGAAGTATACTTTGTGAACAACTTTCCAGTTTACAAAGCAGATGTTCTCTGCACCTCTGGTTTGTCATGTCATAATTTACTAATACAAAACAAAACTTTCATTTCGTAAATAAAAATATATGTTCTTTTATATATTTTTTGTGCGTTGTTTGGTTTTACATGGAAAACTCCCATGCTTTTGAGACATATTAAAATGTAAATAAACACTGCGTGCCCGTGCCCTGCCCGCTCCCTGCCGCTGCCTGCTGCGAGACTTTAGCATCCACCACCACAACCATATCAGCCAAAGGACGTCCACTGCTGGACATAGGCCTCCCCCAAATTCACGGGGCCATAATCGCCACGCGTGGCATGCGGGTTGGCGATCGCAGTATCTCCACCGCACTCCAGGGATGCTGCTGCCCATCCCCCGGTGGTCTTGGTCGTAGATTTAGCAAGGGGCTTGCAATAGGCGGAGCGCGTCGCGTTTTATACCCACCGCTTGCAAACCTCGGGGTGATCAGTCAGGCGAGGGCCGTCGCCGCGCGAGCACGTGCGTCGTGTCGCGATTCGCCTCCGCCGCCGACTTGAATTACGACGAACCGCGCGTAAATAACTCCTATTCATAATGTGGATGTCTTTACAGAGAATCAAATATAAACAAGTCATTAATTGTATATAAACTTTGTTATTGTAAAAGGCAATCAATTCAAGTCTTTTATTTTTAATTTTAAATATATTTTTTTACTCCTATTTATTCTGTGGTTTATAAACCCACGACTAAATTGTTAATGAATTATTTGTAGCCTCTCTTGTACCTTCTTATGTAAGTAAATGCAGGAAATAACCAAATAGTTTGTACCTTCCTAATATAAAAGAACGTATCCTCATAATAAAACTACGGCACTTACGTCGTTTTGTGTAAGGAGGAGTCTTCCGGTGATAACGTAACCTTTTGGGCTATACTCAATGGCTATACTGTTCAAAATAATCTTCTATAAAAGGGGGTACGAAACCCTAAAAAGAGTATCTTAATAGAATTGTAGATAAACTTTGTTAAATCACTTTTTGTGTTACTCACTTACAAATTAAAGTTACAAGAGTTAAATGGAATTTCCGTCACGAGATCAGTTTTATTATTGGTGTTATTCATTATGACAATGACATACCTACATGTGAAGTAATATGATTTCATGGAGTGAAAACCCTAAAGCTACACGTGCCGCGCGTGAATGAATACAAGTTATACGATAGACAGAGATGCAGAGAGTAGGTACGTTTCTTATGCCTAAACGCCGTTTTTGTTAGGAGGTGAAATTTCTGTATGTACTATTACTTATTCGGTCCAGGACTTTAGCATGTGACGTTGTAAGTGTTGTGTGTCACTCTGCATTGAACAATTATGAAAGAAACGAAGGTAGATTCTCACCTCCGCCGCCACCGCCCGTACCAAGCAGCCGAGCGAGCAGGGCACGGGCACGCAATGCTAAAAGAACCGCCGTCCCGCCGCCACGATAAGTACCTACCGGTCTGAAACATGTCGAGCGATGTTCGACCGTAAAGAAGTGAGTGACCCGTTTCATTATATTTGTATGTTAAGTTTGGTTTGTTACGGTTTATATTAAAAACAAGTTTTTATCTCGTGATAATAATTAATAAACCAAATCAACCGCCTTATTTTACGATTCAATTCTGCTAATTAATTTTGAGTTAAAGTAAAAGTAATGCGTGCACCTATAAACGTCAATGAACTACCACCGGTTCGGAAAACTAAACCTCTGCCACGAGAAGAACCGGCGTAAGAAACTCGGCGAGGTGTCATTTTTTCAAAACAATATACATGGTATAGTTAAATAAAAAATTAAAATTACAGTGTCAGCTACCACAAAACTACAATGCTACGTACAGTAGAAAACCTATTTTCGTGATAGATTATCTGTGCAGGACGCTATCACTGCCAAACATCCCTATCCATGATGTAATCGTTAACCTCATAATATGCTTTTGAAATAAGTGTTCGTTTTATTACAGATTTGAATTTTAAATTGCTAAGTTCAGTAATGTGTTTAGAAATTTTATTGTAGAACTTGATACAAGTTCCCCAGTGTTTCTGGTGGCTATTGGTTTATCAGCGTTTGTTGGGAAATAGCACAAATTCTTCCTAACATACATTATTATTTCAAATACGTATAAGGACGGCAGGGTTAGAATATCTATTTCCTTGAAAAATTCTCTTAATGACTCACGCGACCCCAACTTATAAATAGCTCGAATAGCCCTTTTTTGCAAAATAAAAACAGTGTCAATATCTGCAGCCGAACCCCACAAGATAAGAGCATAAGCAGCATAAGTAATTATACTATTAAAATAAGCAAAGTAAACTAACCGTGCCGTTGCCACATTGGTAAGCTGCCTTATTCTCCTGACTGCAAATGCAGCAGAGCTCAACCTTCTTCCTATCGCTGTTATATGGGAACCCCACTGCAATTTTGAGTCCAATGTAATACCGAAGAATACAGTTGTCTGAACAAATTTTAACGATTGACCATTAAGTTTAATATTTGTGTCTAAGTTTCTATTTGATGAGTTCGCTAGAGAGAATTTCATACATTTAGTTTTTTTCGGATTCAATACTAAGTTATTGACAGCAAACCAGTCAGATATCATGGACAGGGTATTATTTGGTTCAATGAGTTCAATATCTCTGCTATTTACCTTGAACAGTAATGAGGTGTCGTCTGCGAACATTACAATACCTGACCTTCGGCTTACCATATACGGTAGATCATTTACATAAACAAGGAATAGAAATGGGCCTAGAATAGACCCCTGAGGTAGGGGAGATAGGGGAGCATTGGGCAGTCGGAAGGTTTGGGCACCACCTTGTAAGTCGGGTCGTATGGAAGCTACTTAATTTTGTATACTGTGGTAGTTTAGCTTACTAACTGGCAACATCACTCAGGCTTATGTCATCTGCCATTTTGATTAGTTGTCAGTGTCACATGCCGTCGACCGTTTCGTGCGTGCAAAAGTAAATATTTTGATGTGATTTCGAAGGAAATAACAACGTGATCTACGAATAGCCGTAAGTTTCTGTATTTTCATGTACTTATGTGTTTACGAAAGCTAATATTAACGTATAAATTAAGGTACAACATTAAATTGCAAAAAACGATTTTGAATTTATTTGTGAAATGAGGGGGTGGGGAGCATTGAGCACTAATTTTAAAGGGAGGTTTGGGTATGCTCAATGCAAGGCAATCGCTGTAAAAATTAGGTTTTGTTAAAATAAAATTATTTCGACGGGTTTAAATTGCGTGTAAATATTGAATTTGAATATTAAATACTTTTGATGTTTTATTATTATTGGTGTTACTAATTATTATATTACTTTTTCGAGAAAAATTCCGTTTGAATTTGAAAAGAAAAATAACAGGCGCGAATTTTTTTTGAGTACATATAGTTTAAAACAGTTGATCGTTTGTTGATTTTATTGCAAGTTTTTATGATTATATTCATTAATATTTGTGGTAAACTTATTAATAGCGCGTGGCTGCGCCCGCGCAGCCAGTCATTAAATAGCTGTCACTCAGAGCATACGTGTGTTTGACTCCGCCACCCCGCCTTGCAGTTACAACAGTGGCGACGACATTGCGAATTAAATTGACGCGTGTGCAATTAAATAATGGCCAGATTAGCAATCGGTTCATTAACAACATTTAACCACGAAGTACAGGAGTGGTCAATTTATAAAGATCGATTGGAACAATGGTTCCTAGCGAACGATATCGGGGTGGACGACAAAAAAGATAAGCGGCGAGCGATCTTGTTGAGTAGCTTGGCGGAACCTACCTATAGACTCGCGCGTGATTTAGCTTTACCCACCACAGTTGGTGATTTATGTTACTCTAAAGTGATACGTAGAATTGTTGGATGGTCACTTCAAAACTAAGAAATGTGGTTTTGCGGAGAGATTTAAATTTCACAGTTCTACCCAACAACCAGGTGAAAACATGGCGGAATGGGCAGCTCGAGTCCGTAGTCTAGCTACTCATTGTGGTTTCGCTGCGGCTACGTTAGATGGAGCTTTGCGGGATCGGTTCGTGCTAGGAATGGCACCAGGTCCGGAAAGGGAGAAACTGTTCACGCAGAAGATGGACGAGCTGACGCTAAGCGGAGCGTTGGACATCGCCGAGAGCGTACGATGTGCGAGAATGGGCTCGCAACAGGCGTCTTCACACGAGGCAGATACGCTGAGCCGACAACCCATGCAGGTGTTCAAGATGCATGCGACGCCGGCGTCCAGGCGCCGAGCGACGGTGCCGGAGACGCGCGAGCGGTCGACCGGCGCGCGCCTACCGCCAGTGACAGGAGTTAAACCGCCCAGCTGTCCCGCGTGCGGTTATACCAATCATCAGCTCGAATCATGCAAATTTTCGCGTTATAAGTGTAAGCATTGCGGCGTAAAAGGACATCTAAAAAGAATGTGTCCCTCAAGAAGTGTAGGTGATCAGCATTTTATCGAGTGTGGCCCGGACGGTGAGGATTATGATGATGACGGTAAGCAGACAACAATTTATAATATCCGTACATATCGAGGTGAACCGATGCGGGAATCTGTCCTAATCAATGAAATTGAATTGGATTTTGAGATTGATACAGGCTCATCTGTTACGGTTCTGACTGAGCAAATTTACAAACAAAATTTTTCACAACTGACGTTAAAGCCAAGTACAACCATTTTGCAAAGTTACAATGGGGGCCAACTAACGATCTTAGGGGTTTTAACTCTGCCGATTACTTACAAAGGTCAATGTCACAATATTGATGTTTATGTAGTTCGGAATGGCGGCCCTCCACTACTGGGACGAGATTTCATTTCCCGATTTAAGTTACAAGTGGCCTCGGTCAACAAATGTGGGGAAGTTTTGGAGGAAATTACGTCACGTTACCCCAACTTGTTTTCTGGTAACCTAGGATGTTGTAAGGATGTCACGATTAATTTAACTACGAAACCAGAAACGCAACCCATTTTTCGTAAGGCTCGGCCGATTCCTTTTGCACTTCGGGAGCGCGTAGGAAAAGAAATCGACCGGTTAGTCGATTTAGGTATTTTATTGCCCGTCAAATCATCTGAGTATGCTAGTCCAATAGTGCCGGTATTAAAGAAGGATAACTCAATAAGAATTTGCGCGGATTATTCAGCCACTCTGAATAAAAATTTAGTAGTGGAAAAATACCCACTACCGAGAGTGGATGAATTATTCGCGAAGCTTCATGGGGCAAAGTATTTTTCCAAATTGGATCTTTCGCAGGCATATAACCAATTTAGACTAAACGAGCCATCGCAAATGCTAACCTGTATAAATACGCACAAGGGCTTATTTAAATACACCCGTTTATCCTTCGGGCTAAGCAGTGCTCCTGCCTCCTTCCAGAGATGTATGGAAACTCTGTTGTCAGGTTTGGATGGAGTATTATTATTCCTGGATGACATTTTAGTCGTCAGTAAAAGTAAACAGGAAAATATAGACTTATTGCATAAAGTGTTCCGTAGGCTGGATGAAGCAGGGCTGGTCTTACAAAAAGAGAAATGTTCTTTGTTCCAAGAAACAGTTTCCTACTTAGGCTTCATCATAGATCGCCATGGAATTCATAAAGCACCCGGAAAGGTTAGATCAATTCTGGAAGCCAAAGTTCCGACTAACTGCTCAGAGCTAAAATCATTTTTAGGCCTTGTCAATTACTATAGAATGTTTATTAAAGATGCATCATCAATTTTACAACCACTGCACAAATTATTGAAAAAAAATGTTGCGTGGGAGTGGAATTCTCAGCACGATGAGGTGGTGTCTACTATTAAACGCGCACTGACATCAGAAGACACGCTGGCCCATTTCAACCCCGACGCTAAATTAATATTAACAGTAGACGCGTCGCCAAGAGGGTTGGGAGCTATTTTATCCCAAGTTGAGGATAAAATAGAAAGACCGATAGCATATATGTCCCGCTCACTTACAGCGGCGGAAAAACAGTATAGCCAAATACAGAAGGAAGCCACAGCTATTATATTTGGCGTACGCAAATTCCACCAATACTTATATGGCCGTGCTGAACCCTTCACACTGAGAACAGATCATAAACCATTACTGTCTATTTTTAACCCGGATAAAGGCGTCCCCGAAATCACTGCAAACCGGTTACAGCGCTACGCGATTTTTTTGTCTGCCTACAATTTTAAAATCGAATATGTAACTAGCGCTCATAACTTTGCTGATTATTTAAGTCGAGCCGTGAGTGAGACACAATGCGGGAACAACGGAACGGATAACACAACATACATACATTTCGTTTGCGAAGGTGAACAGTATATTTCAATAGAAGAGATTAGCCGAGAATCCCTCATAGATAAATCGATTTCGCTAGTAATGAAGTACGTACAAAATGGCTGGCCAAAAAAGGTAAATGACCTAGTTATAAAACCATATTATAGTTGTAGGTACGAGTTATCAATCGAGCAGGGCTGCCTTATGAGAGGTCATAAAATTGTTATTCCTTGTAGTTTGCAAAAAAAGGTCTTAAACGAATTGCATAAGACTCATTTTGGCGTAAATAAAATGAAGTCAGAAGCGCGCGATAGGTTGTGGTGGGCCGGCATTTCAGCTGACATCGAGCGCTGGGTTGCATCGTGCAGCGTATGCAACTCGCTCCGCCCCGCCCCGCCGCGCGTCCCGCTCGCGCCGTGGACTTACCCGACTGGGATATGGCAGCGAGTACATGTTGACTTCCTCGGCCCGATTAATAATAAGATGTTTTTAATTATTGTGGACGCGTATTCTAAATGGGTGGAATGTTTTGATGTTACGAGTGGCTATGGGTCACGGGTGGTAATAAATAAACTTTGCGAAGTGATGGCGCGGTTTGGTCTGTTTAGTACAATTTGCTCAGATAATGGCAGTTCTTTTGTATCGTCCGAATTTAAAGAGTTTTGCTCACGTAACGGTATAAAACACATAACAACACCAGCGTACAGCCCCGCTAGCAACGGCCAAGCCGAGAGCTATGTAAAGATAATTAAGAAGGCTATTAAATCCATACTTATGACGGGTACCAATGCAAGTAATATACACATCAAGTTACAGGAATTTTTGCTACGCTATCGGAATTCGATTCATAGTACTATTGACAGATCGCCCGCTGAGGTGTTATTTGGCCATAAATTAAGATCCACACTCGACTTACTAAAGCCGGCCGTTTCAACCCCGTCCGATCCAGCACTCGATAAAGTGGTTAAAGTTAAACAGTGCTTACAGCGTGAGTACTACTCCGGTACACGCAACATAAACTTTAGCATAGATGAACCAGTTTTAGTGCAATGTGTAGTGAATCAAAAGAAACTTTGGACTCGTGGTATTATTGTGCAGAAATTGGGTAGTACTTTATTTGAAGTGAAAATTAATAACTCAAATAGATTAGTAAAAAAACATGCCAATCAACTCCTTAAATATAGAGGGAGGGAGTTATCAGAGGAGATACTGGACCAGCAGCCGGCAACCAACCACGGCAGGGAACCCGTTGAGGAAGAAATACCGGCCTTCCTCGTTGATGAACGTGTACCGACAGCCAGCACGGAGTCTCCGTCTACGGAACCGGGGCTGGCATTTAGCAGTCCCCTCGAGCCTACACCGGGGGCCACGACGCCGCCGCTAGCCGAGACCGCGAGCGATGACACAGTCGTGTGGTCGGAATGCGACGGTAGCCCCACGCCGCGCGTGGAAGCTGCGCCGGCACCCCCAGGAGCAGAGGGCGATTCCGCGGCCGCTTACGCGGTTGCTGGCCACGACAGTGAGGGCGCTCCCTTACGCGAGCCGTATTCCAAACGGCCCAAGGAAATAATAGATTTTAAGAAATACTTTTAGATTATGGTGGAGGGATGTGGTAAACTTATTAATAGCGCGTGGCTGCGCCCGCGCAGCCAGTCATTAAATAGCTGTCACTCAGAGTATACGTGTGTTTGACTCCGCCACCCCGCCTTGCAGTTACAACAATATTCAAGTAATTTACCATTAAGTGGCGTATTTAATACAGTGCCCAAACCTCCCACTGAGGTGTCCAAACCACCCGACCATTGGGAGGTTTGGGCACTTTTGACAGTATTCAGAAAACCTCCTGCAATTTTTAGGACTGATTATAATTGTCTATGTTCTTTTGTTCTAATTGAAGCCAAATATATGTGCTACTGATATAAGGAGTAAAAAGTTGATTATGTTAAAAAATTGCATTTTTATTAAGACTTAAGTAAAAAAGTGCCCAATGCTCCCCTATCTCCCCTACTCCCATCTCTACCACTGTCTCTGACGAAATGGCTCTATTTATCACTACCTTTTGATTTCTCTGTGTTAAATATGACTTCATGAGATCTAATGCGTGTCCTCTGATACCATAAAAATTAAGCAAATTAAAGTACCAAGTACCATATATATCTACACAGTCAAAAGCCTTGGAAAGGTCACATAAAACTCCAACGGCGTCGTGTGACTCTTCCCAAGACTGCAAAATAAATTTTATTATACTTGCACCTGCATCAGTAGTTGACCTACCTTTTGTGAAACCGAACTGCTGTGCGTGCAAAATATCGTGTGAATTAAAACGAGAAACCAATTGCGTGAGCATTATTTTCTCGAATATTTTGCTAAACGCAGGTAGAATAGAAACTGGACGATAATCAGAAGGATTATCTCTATGACCTGATTTGAAAATAGGAACTACTTTACTACACTTCATTAAGTCTGGAAAAATGCCATTGTCTACACAACTATTAAAAATGAGAGCTAGAGTGGGTGCAACGACCTCCAGAATAGATTCCAGTACCTTGACTGACACGCCCCATAAGTCCTCAGTGCTCTTTATTTTTAACATTTTAAAAGCCTTAAATACATCTAGAGGAGAAACATGATCAAATTTGAAAATATTTAGTGACTCTAATTTTACGTTCTCATTTAGAAGGGATTCAGCTATTGTGGTAGATGATGCCAAACTTTGAGTCGTGATTATAGGAATCTTAGAAAAGAAATTATTAAATTCATCGGCTACTTTTTAATTAAATTATCCTTTATTTTCAAAGATACTGTGGACTCTTTATTATTTCTTTGTCCCGTCTCTGTGTTTATTATTTTCCAGGCAGTCTTGGCTTTGTTATCTAAGGACTTTATTTTATTATTTAAGTGCATTGCTTTAGCCTTTATGCACACTGTTTTAAATAATTTGGAATAATCTCTATTATACTGATGGAAGCGTTTGTCAGTGGTGCAAGATCTCCTTTCATAAAGTTGGTATAAGTTATCTCTACTTCTTCGAATTCCGGTAGTTGCCCAGTCATTAAATCTCATTTTATTATTTATCTTAATACGCTTTTTACTACAAGTCCTATTAAATTCGTTACACACCGTATTCAGAAACATTTTTAATTGATCATTCGGATCATTTGATTCTACCTGGGTGTTCGGCATGGCGACTAGTAGATTTGACTTTAGTAGTTCTAGTCTACTTCTACTCAGCGGTCTTATTTCTATAACGCGATCTGGATGTTTTACTTCGCAAGTTAGCCTGACCATCTGAGCTTTATGATCCGAACGAACTCCATTCACTATGCTTCTGTCTAGATGAGGACAGTTTAACCAAATATTATCTATACAAGTGGCAGAGGTCGGAGTAACTCTGGTAGGTACTTCAAACAAGTAGTCAAAATTGAATGATTTAAAAAGATTTTTCTGCCTATATAAAATGCATAATTCTAATTATCAATTTTGAACACAACTTTCATTATCAAAACCCATAGAATAGACCTCTTAAATATTCTCAGTCAGCCAAAATCAACAAACACTACAGAAACTTAAATCTTCAATAACATGATAGGCAACATAATGATTAATAGATTGTGCTGGTTAACGCTTCACCCTTATTACAAAGTAATAAGGTGCTGTTTAGAGTCAAAAGGGTAGGCGGGTCGATCTCATTAAGCTAACAATAGAACAGACAAGCTATAAATCATGGTGGCTATTGTGTGTATCCGCGTGCACGCTGCCTCATTGCTGGCACCCAGTTATGACGCGTCCAAGCCCCGTAGTGATCACACGGACGGTGCTGACAATGTGGGATATAGGACCACAAAACTGTTATCATTATCAATAAGTAAGCAAAAGCAAGTAGCCCTGCAGCAATAAACAAGTATTTAAAATTTGAATGACTCTCAATTCCAAATTGGAATGTCGATGAATTACCTAGTTTATCGGCCTGTTTAGCCTATAGTTGGTAGTGACACTGCCTCCGAAGCTAGAGGTCCTGGGTTCGAATTCTAGGCAGGGCATTATTTGTGCATTTAGCACGGATTTTGTTCTTGGGTCTTGGATGTTTTCTATGTATTTAACTATGTATTTATCTATATAAGTATATGTATATCGTCGTCTTGTGTAAGGTTGTCCCCCAATGTATTATTATTACTATTCTAGGCTCATTCCTGTTCCTTGTTTATGTAGATGATCTACCATATATGGTAAGCCGAAGATCAGGCATTGTAATGTTCGCAGACGACACCTTATTACTGTTCAAGGTACCTAAATTGATTTCTACATAAGTAATTTATTCACAGACCAAATCAAAATCTTAGTGGTAATGAAACTAGAGATCTATATCTAATTAAAACTAAATAAATAAAAATTAATATATTTACAAATTGCCTACAAAATAGTCCCCCAGGTCGGCACTCTGCGGTAGGGTGCCCATAAGGCTGGCTACGTTTCCTCGCTGAATGGCGATGCCAATTCTTTGACCGAGGAACAAGCCAGCCCTATGGTCAGCCGTGTGCTCGAAGAGCCGTTTTTTCAGGTCCCGATATAATTTCTGGGCGTCTGGACCCCACGGCCCAAGCGTCTCTACCCCGAAAGCCGCAAACACATGGTTGCCTGCGAGGCCCGTGTATTTGCGGTGTTTAGCAGCTTCTGCCGAAGCTGCCGCTGCGCCCGCCCTCTGCGAAGTGGTGGGCAGGTGGGACGGAGCCAATGTGTCCACGCAGGTGGCGTCTCAGACTAGGGGTCGTCCCACTTGCCACGGAATGAGCGTCATACCGTCGGGCCTCTTGCCATCGTCGCGGGCGAGGCCAGGTGGCTCTAGGACGGCTGGAATGTTTATGTTGGCAAGGGCCCGACGGATTATGTCGTTCAAGCATGCGTGACGGGCGAAGCGGCCTGCGCTTTTTTGACAGGAAAGGCCGTGGTGGCCCAGACGATCCACTTCCACGCCGCAGGGGCAACGATGGGGGACCACTATGTTGGAACCCAGGCGGAGGCCGACAGCTAATCTCAGTGAGTTGTTGTCCAGTAGTGTCGCGCAATGGGCCGAAGGGTAGGCGTGGAGCCAGAATCCAGACTCTTTCTCTGAACAAGCCAGGAGCCGGGCTTTTTCGGAGGCTGACGCGGCGGAGTCCAGAAGCCAGTCGTGGACCTGGCGGCAGAGTGGTTCATCCCAGGTTCTTTGTACACCTTTGCTGAATGGAAGGTCTTTACCGGGACAGGCCGTTTTCCATGCATTCTCTGCCTCGGTCAAGCACGATACCTCAATATCACGAAGTGATGGAGCGAGGATTTTTCCAATGAGGGATATCGTACTGTGGACCGAGGAGAGAAAGGCTGGAAGAACGACGCTTGAAATTTGCCGGATACCCAGGCCGCCGTAACGAATTGGGAGACTAGCATGTAGGAATTGTCTGTCGTTCAACTGAATGTTAAGAGTTTTTTGGATTTGGGAGTGTAGGATCGAATCAATTTTTTGACAAGATACGGGAAATTTCCATAATGGACTACAGCGCATCAGATAGGTGAATTTGGGGGCAAATAGACAAAAACGGAGGATAGAAAGGGCCATGTGTGAGTTAATTTTGAGTAGGCGGTCGGAGTATTCAGAAAAACGGTTGATTTGGCTGTCAATAAAATCTGGGATTGAATCTTCAAATATGGGGCTCCAAGGAGGTGAAGTGAGTTTTTAGTCATAATTTTGATATCTGGGCAAATGTTTTGAAAGTCGTTGATAATTTTGCATTTGTTTGTGTTTTCCTGGCTTACATACAGCTCGCATTTGCTCATATTTAGGTCCAAACCGATTTCATGAAATTTTGCTATTAAGAAAGACAGGTCGTCCAATACGCAGCTCGCTTCACCTCCGAGGCGGCCGTCGTCCAGGTACCAGATGTTAAATTTTGACTTTAGGGCCGAAATGATAGGGTGAATAGCAAGGCTGAAGATGGCTGGGCCCAGGGGGTCGCCTTGCTGACAACCAACTGCCGAAAATATGCTATGGTTGTTGTACATTAAATTTGAAGGCGAGCTGTAGCACTGCCAGAGATACGGGTATAAATTAGGAATCTCTTTTTGGATTTCTGTCAGCATGGCTACTCTACTGACAGAGTTGAACGCATTTTTGACGTCAACCTTTAGCTGTATCTGATCTTTGGAGTTACAGAGGAAAGTACGGCAGGCGTGGACGGCGGCTTCGCAGCCTCCTTTTGAGCCAAAGCCGAGCTGGGTTGGCTTGAATTTAGGTTCCAGATCTTGGACTATGTATCTGCAGCACACTTTGGATGTTAGTCTTCTATATGTAGCTCCTATTGCAATTGGGCGGATTCCGCCATCTTTTTTACCAAGTGCACAGAGGTTGGCACCGTACAGGGTGGAAGCTATCCCGGTGTCTACCTTGCCTGCAAGCATAAAGTTGACGAGACGAGTGATGCTAGACAGAAGGACGTTATTCCGGCTACCCGGTACCCCGACGATAAGATCCTTTAGGTGTTGAGGTGTAATGCCATCCAGGCCCCCGGCAGAACCATTCTTGAATGACATCAAGGAAGCCATTACTGCATCTTCGGAGGCTTGCAGGCATGGCAGAGCTGAGCTGGGCGGGTCAGGATAGTTAAGCACTGCGGGTGCTGGTGGATGCTTACCCTGCAGGGTGGCAAGCGTGTCTGGTGTATCGGGAGCTGAAATGTCGCTGGAGAAAAGAATTTGTGCAGCGCCCTTCAGGTCACCGTCGTTAACTTTCCCCTCTACTAACTTAAACACATCCCGAGAGTAGTGTTTTGGGTGGGAATCGATACAAGAAGCGTCGATGGTGCTAGAACGGGAACAGTTGGATTTTATTTTGGAAGTGAGAGACTGGCGGTTGTTATTTTTTGCTACATGGAGGGTATTGAACGCAAATAGAAGAAGGCTTTCCCAGCTTGACGCTGAATTATCGCTTAAGCAATTATCAATCAACTTCGCAAGACTGGATGCGACAGCTGGTCTCGCGCCTCTCGGGATTCGTTTAATAACCGGAAAAGCCTTCTTATAACTGCTTAAGGTAGTGGAGAGGGGGGAATTAAGAGAGTTGGCAGAGGTTGACGCATGGCTGATAGGGATATTGTTGCTGTTATTTAAATAGGAAATATACTGAATTCATTGAACCAAATAATACCCTGTCCATGATGTCTGACTGGTTTTCAGCCAATAACTTAGTGCTGAATCCGCAAAAAACTAAATGTATGAAATTCTCTCTAGCGAACTCATCAAATAGAAACTTTGACACAAATATGAAACTTAATGGTCAAACATTTGAATTTGTTAAGGCAACTGTATTTTTAGGTATTACATTGGACTCAAAACTGCAGTGGGGTTCTCATATAACAGCGATAGGAAGTAGGTTGAGCTCTGCTGCATTTGCAGTCAGGAGAATAAGGCAGCTTACTAATGTGGCAACGGCACGGTTAGTTTACTTTGCTTATTTTAATAGTATATACAGATATTTAAACTGTTTTTATTTTGCAAAAAAGGGCTATCCGAGCAGTTTATAACTTTGAGTCACGTGACTCATTAAAATAATTTTTCAAAGAAATAGATATTCCGACCCTGCCCTCCCTATACGTATCTATACATATAATAAAGCTGAAGAGGGTAGAAAGTCTGTACATGGAGGATATTCGAAAAAAAGTTGGCTGGGGATACTTAGAATCGATAATATAAGTAGAACACGTTCC
Source organism: Notocelia uddmanniana (assembly GCA_905163555.1). Taxonomy (NCBI): domain Eukaryota; kingdom Metazoa; phylum Arthropoda; class Insecta; order Lepidoptera; family Tortricidae; genus Notocelia; species Notocelia uddmanniana. The sequence goes on along the minus strand of LR991054.1, from coordinate 18,063,965 downwards.
AACAGTTTTTAAAATTTTTGTCTGTTTATATGAACGCGCATAACGTGAAAACGGCTGAACGGATTTTGATGAAAACTTTACTAATCTGTCGAGTAAATACCTGGTCAGGTTAAAGGCTATAAAAATTGTGCAAATTTGGGTTAAAAGGGGTAAAAAGAGGGATTGAATTTTGTATGAGAACTCCTGTAATCCATGAGTTACAGGTATGAAAATTGGTAAGCATATACTTGACGACAAAGGAAAAATATCCGCATTCAAAATTTGTGAAATCTTAAGATAGAAACTGCAAAAAAAAAGTAAACGCAAGCGCTGAGCCGCGGCGCTGCCCAGTTTGCGGGCCAGCCACCACGGTCTCTTCAAATTTTGAACACTATTATGATTTATTCCATTAAGTAACTGTGACTCTAAACCCACATTTCAGTCCCGTTTTCTAGATTCAAAAACTACATATATAACTTTGTAATCCTATATAGAAAGATGTTACTTTTGCTGTTCACTTCATGTGCACTCACTTTATACCATAATCCCACTACTTAATATTATAAATGCGAAAGTGTTAGATGTCTGGATGTTTTAAGTTAGATATTTGGATGTTTGTCACTGAATCACGCAAAAACGGCTAAACAGATTAAGATGATTTGTATGCTAATAGTATATAATCTGGATTCACTTATATATATTATAAGTGTACTTTTTGTCCCGATGATCTTCCATCAAAGGGATATTAAATCGGGGATGCAAGTAAGGTCTATGAAACGGGGTGGTTTAATCCTCATACGCCATTCTACGATTTAATTTTCAGCCATTTGGGAGTATAACAGCGTGTCATAGCAGAATTGTAAACAAGTTGAAAATTCATTATATCAAAACTTTCTCCTTCTGATTGTTGACGCTATTTTTGAGCACAACCTTTGCGCAATTAGTTCTTCTTTGCGTGTACATCAAAATGCATTTGTGCTACTGTGGAATTGTTTTTATTCGTATGCTTAAATACAAAAACAGCTGTTTCAATGCACACTTTGTTTAGTCGGTGTACCATTTAATTTTGTCGTGCGTTATTTTTTACGTAATTGTTGACCCTTCACACCATAAAAACTGTTTGATATAAGAGATCACTTGAGCTGGGCAGCCCAATCGTCAGCATAGACAGTTGGAGCATCTTAGATGTACACTTAGAATAGGGTCGAAAGTTTGTAGGTACATGGAAGATATTCGAAAAAAAGTTGGCTGGGGATACTTAGAATCGATAACAGAAATCGTTTCAACAGTTTTAAGAATTTGTGTCTGTTTGTCTGTCTGTATATGTCTAGGCATCACGTGAAAACGAACGAATGGAGTATAATTTACCCTCATTAATATGGTAACTGCATCTTCGGCGACGACATAGCTCGGCCTTCGGCCTCGCATGCCTTATCACTCTCCTTCGGCTTTTCAGTCATCAACCTTACATGAAGAATCTACTCTGTTGGGAGGCTCGGCCTTCACCCTCGCGTGTCTCGCCTCTCTGCTTCAGGCCTTCGGCCCTTTATATGAGAAGTCCGCTCTGTGTGATTATTCTCGCATGCCTTGCCGCTCTGCTTCCGGCCTTCGGTCATCATACTTACATGAAGAACTCGCTCTGTTGGGATAACGTTTTACGGCAGAACTGCGTAGCGAGACTTTTACCATTGTACAATGTACATGTAATGTTTGTGACGAGATTCATTCGTCTAGAATCGGTACATTTGATATTCCGAAATAAACACGTAATCGTTCGTTTTGACAATAGGATTTCTAGGGAATATCATATTGACTTTAATCATTTCTTATGATGATCGATCCGACCGTTTTCGGCCATGGCGACCACTCCGACTCCTACTCAGCGTTTTGGCGCTCATGCGCTCGAAGGTGGCTTATGTAGCTTATCCTTGCGGCGAAATTCCGTGCACATTGCGGGCACGAAAGAACGCCGTTCCGGTAATTATATGCTATGGCAGCAGGTGGGCGGGCCTTTAAATGGTCGCGTTTACCGTCAAGGTCATTTCTTAAGTGGGTGTAAAGAAGGGTGAAAGATTGTATCATCATCATCATCTGAGATGAGGCGTTATAGCCGCGGGTGGGCCCTAGGCTAGCCTGGTCAAACAAATATCTTCAGTCCGATCTATTCGTGGCTTTCCGTCTCCAACATGTCACCCCTAAGTTCCTGGTGTCCACCTGAGCTTGAGAAAGATTGAGAAAACAAATCATTCTAAGGCAAGAACGAATTATACGCGTACGAAGTCACGGGCAAAAAATAGTTTGAAATAATAATAATAATAATAATATTGGGGGACAATCTTACACAAATCGACCTAGTTCCAAACTAAGCAAAGCTTGTACTATGGGTACTAGACGACGATATACATACTTATATAGATAAACACATACTTAAATACATAGAAAACATCCAAGACCCAAGAACAAATATCCGTGAAAAATGCACAAATAAATGCCCTGGCCGGGATTCGAACCCGGGACCTCTAGCTTCGGAGGCAGAGTCACTACCAACTAGGCTAAACAGGTCGTCAATAATGTGTGTTAGGAAGAATTTGTGCAATTTCCCAACGAACGCTGATAAACCAATAGCCACCAGAAACACTGGGAAACTCAAAATAACCTTCTATAGACTAGTATAGGTAGTAAAGGCGAAAAAGTCGTTCTTGGGAAATTGTATCAAATTCTACAATAAAATTTCAAAACACATTACTGAACTTTGCAATACTAAATTCAAATCTGTAGTTAAACAAACACTTATTTCAAAAGCATATTATAAGGTAAACGATTACATCATGGATAAGGATTTTTGGCAGTGATAGTTTCCTGCACAGCTAATCTATCGCGAAAATAGGTTTCTACTGTAGCATTGTTATTTTTTAGTGATTGAGACTGTAATTTTATATTTGTTTAGAAAAAATGACACCTCGCCGAGTTTCATACGCCGGTTCTTCTCGTGGGAGAGGTTTATTTTTCCGAACCGGTGGTAGTTTGTTGACGTTCAAAGGTGCATGTTGAAGAATAAACTACTTTTTCTCAAACATACGCCTAAATGTATGCATTAATGTCGCGAAAAGAGGACATGAAGTTACCTGTTTATGGCTCCCTACATTACTTCTTGGCCGGCGGCCAATGTATGGAGAATGTATGAAACTAACATTATTGTCCGCTGCCTTAACTTTTTAAATTTCCATACTAAATCAACTGATAAAGGAAATATTACATAGAGCCAACCGCCACGATTTTGTATATATATTTTTAATTTGTTCTCTACTCTCTCTCGCTAGCGTAGCTAGCTAGTAGCGGTTTTTTTAATCGTTCTTGTAGTTTTTTTTTCGGGTTTTCGAATTTTATGTATATTTTTAGTTTTTTCGTGTTCTTTTGTAGCGTTTTTTGTGTTTTTTGATATTTTTGGACTTTTTAAAAGATTTTTCTAAATTCTTTTGTACATTTCGACTTTTTTTGTTTTTCCATGTTTTGGTATTAGTATTTTTTTTAGTTTTTACGTGTTCCTTGGTATTTTTTAGTTCTTTCGTGTTTTTTTTTAATGGTGCTTGAATTTTGTAGCATTTTTCGTGTTTTTATTTTATTTTCGTTACTGGTCGTGATGCTTTGTTAATTTTGGACGTTTTGTATTTCTTTAGTTTTTTTTACATTGCAGTTTTTTATTGTTTTTTTTTTCTAACATGTTTGAGAAAAGTACTATACAATCCTCGGCCGGAACAGGGATTGCAGGACTCGTTTTATCCGGCCTCGTCTACGACTCCTCCGTTTATCCCAAACTCGTCCATCAATCCCTTACTTCACGGCCTCTGCAGTAATGTACTATTACTTTAGAGAAGATTATTTTATTTCATCTCAGGATTGTACCCTTGCATTTAACGGAATTCAATAAAACACCCTGGATACATATTTATGACATGTTTTAATTAAATTGCAATATAATAATATGTGTCCCTACCAATATTTATTAGATCCTCACTAACTAAACTAGACTAATAAAATAATTTAAATATAACATCAATGATACCCAAATGATGTATTCGAAGATACAGCGAGAGCCTGCAGAGAAGTGACAAAGTTGAGACACAGGCCTATATTCTTGCGACCCCGCTTATACGTCATGTAAACCGTCTTGCTAGTTCTGATATGGGTAAGACACATGTGAGTAGTATCATTCATTCATCTCTCACATACAAGCTGTCATAGTAAACAATGAAATAACACCTTTATAAAGAATAAGGCCGTATGTTTTCGTAAAAAACTGATGCTGCGATGAGACTATCTGACACAAAAAGTTCCAAATACTTATATTCAAAAAAACAATGATTATGTCAAGTGTTATTTCTTTTGATGTGTTAGAGATATGGGTTCCCTTTAATCAGGTGAATAGTGTAGGGTAGTCGTTGTCGTCACATTTTCACATTCCTCCCACGCCATGACACCGTCGTTGGTTAGTGCGATGAAAATAGAAGCAATAAAATATTCTCATAAATACAAAATAAATCTAAGTGGCAATATTTCTATAAGCGCTTTTTCGAGTTGCGTATGTTTTACTACTGTTTTGACAATGAAAATGTCTTTTCGTTCGCTCCAGTATAGGGTCCCATTTCACGAAATAGTGCGATCCCCTTATATTTCAGAGTTGTGAAGGTATGATATTCAAACTAGGCTCAAAAGACGAATATTTACGAGATGTGCAAGATGCAAAGAGAATTATTTGAGAAAGTCCAGAACGAAAAAAGTTTTGGCCGAAATAGTGAAAAAAAAATTCAAATTCCTCCGATTTTTTCATTTTGGCACTCGATATTTTGGAAACGAAGAATGATATCAAAATTTTGATCAAAACTCCTCTGGACAATTTAGTCGGCTACAATTTGAGCCTAAAACAAAAACGATCGGCTCAAGGGTTTGCGCTGTAGCCTAACCTTTTTGAAAGAAGTCAAAAAGTCAGAACAACTATTAGTAGGTAATATATATTTTTTTAAATCAACACAATTGTACAATTGTAGTTAGTTTTAGTTATATATTTCAATTTTTTTAAATTAAACATGTATTGTTTCTATAATAAATTATTATTAATTATAGTTCGAGACAACAATAGTACATTATTGCACTGCCCGGGAAATAGCAATTCGTGTATAAGTCAATGATGTTTTAGAAGACCAATATCTTCCAAAACCTTAGCAAATAAAATAGTTGATTGAGATTGCATAAAACAAGCCATTTTATCCGAGACAATTTATCGACCCGAGCCGCAGGCAAGGGTCGATATAAAGTAGAGGATAAAATGAGTTTTATACATGAGTTATACATCTGCTTTGCACTTCGATTGCGAGAAAATTAAACAAATAATCAAGGTTAGTTTAGTTTAGTTTAGTTTAGTTTTATTAATCACACTATACAATTCTCATATAACAATTTTTTGCTTCATATTGTATACTGATCGTTAGACGCAACCATTTGCGTTACAATAATGAAAAATAACAATAATATTTTAATAATTAAGAATATACAATAGTATATATCCTTAAAAAATACATAATTAATTAATTGAAAAAATCCAAAATGTCAAATCCAGTATAAATAAATAAAACAACATTGGTACCAGGAAGTACCTTACAATGGATTGTCATAAAAATAATCAAAATGATAAGGTAGTACATTCCAATAAGTCATAAAGAAAATTAGTACTAAGTAGTACTTATCAGTTACAAAAATGACAAGTAAAATAAGGCAATGTCAATTTGATATAAAAAATAATTACAAATTAAAATAAATATGTCCATTGTCCAATGCATTTTCTATTTGAGTATCACAATGTATTCCTTCACAGAATAAAGTGCCTTCTGTAATAAATGGTTCTTTAGTCGACGCCTAAACGTTTTCTCGGAGCATGCTTTTTTTAAATCATCGGGTAGATGTTCGTAGTAGGTAGGCCCAATTACCCGCGCATTCTTTGCTTGTAGTGCTGTGCGCCGTTGCACTGTTCGAAGTGTTCCCGTACTCCGAAGGCACTTTCACGTCACTTCCACACGCTTAAACTGTGGCAGGTGTCTACGCGTAAACATGATAACGTCGAAAATGTACGGCGAATAATGGGTCATAATTCGATGTTCAGCAAACAAAGCCCTACAGGACTGCCTCTGATTAAGGCCAAGCATGGTCCGCAGAGCTCTTTTTTGCATTCGCATCACCCTCTCAGCATCGGTCGAGTTGCCCCATAAGATTGTACCGTAAGTCATGAGCGAGTGAAAGTGAGAGAAGTACGCTTGCCTCAGCGCATCACGGGATACCAGTGGCTTTAGTTTACGCAGTGCCAACACCGCGCTGCTCAGCCTACCACACAGCGAGTCAACGTGTTGTTTCTAGTTCAGTTTGGTGTCCAAAGTGAAACCGAGAAACCTACACTTTACGTTTATCGGTACGGGACATTGGATGGTCGAACTCGAAGTGCACCTAGTTGAGAAAAGCATTACGTTTGATTTATCAACATTCAGTATCAAACCGTTTGCCGTAAACCATCTCTTCAGCTGGCTACATACGTACAGTGGTAATTTTATCATTCAGTTGCTCGTATGTACGCGCGCTTACTACCACTGTAGTGTCATCGGCAAACAGAGTGATTTGACCTTCAGTTATAGTTATGATATCATATAATTTATCCTTCTCCTGGGGCCTAGGGTGTCATGTTGAATTCGACTTTAAATTCTTGTTATAGTTATAGTCGGAGTTTGGAGGTCGAGTTAATTTGAAGTCGCCGTTATCTTGCGTGAATATCAGTAAAGTGGCAAATGCCTTTTTATGTGGTTACCGTAACTTGGCTGCGCTTTAAAAAATTGGCAATTTAATAGGAATTTTGTATGTGAGCTATGTTTATATATTATATATCAACCAAATTGGCATAAGCTAAATGTAATGCATTTTTTTATTTTGTTGAGTTCATTTTCAATGTACCTTGATGGTCGTGTAGTGCACGAGATCTGTGAATTTTTTTTACTGTTGATTTCCTGCCATCCAAAATTGATATACAGTTTATAACCTCGAAGTGACTTTTAGGTTATAAACTGTTTGAAAAAACCTGCTTTTTATCTTTATTAATACTACGATTTTTTTACACGTAATTAAGAAATATTTTCCGGTACATTTAAAAAGAACCTTTACGGTTACAATTCATTTGCACAAAAAATACTAGCGCAGTATTACTCGGGAATTTAGTAGTGCTTACGATATTTGATATTGCGCCCGTGTTAGTTATATTTTTAACAAAATATTATTTTGTAAAAACAAAGGAGTCATAGGTAAGTAAATTAATATGATAAGGCTAAACTACCACGTCTCGAAGTAGACCCTAAAAATGTTTCTTCAGTATTTTTTATCATGTGTACAAGTTTTTAAGCCATATTTCCTGTAACAGATATCTTCATAAGACTCCGAGCATGGAATAAAGTAAGCGGCACCGTCTGCAATCTTCGTGATTTATGAATTTCATTTAACTGAAACTACCGGTTCTTTCTTTTTATCCAAACGCCAGTAACGAGCATCTTGCCGTAATAAGGAAAAGCGAGAAATTGGAAATGCACCAGAATAATAGGCGAAATAGAAACCGCAACTTTTTCATACGACAGAATGACGACAGATGCTCAAAATAAATTAAAACCCTATTCAAGTTCTCTTTATACTCGTGCCTAGGTATACGTTGGTACCTATATAAGTAGTTATTTTCACTCTAAACTGTTCCATTAAAAAACATTGTTATAAATTTGATTGAAGTCACTAATAAATTACCTTTTTTTAAGTATTTTTATACTTTTTTTTATTTTGCTTTTGCTTAGTTTGGCGAAATTGTAAGTTTGTGCAATGTAAAAACGTTTTTGTGTGATAAATAAGTAAATAAATAAAAAAGCAAAGGATTGTTACAAACGGTGAGTATATCAATCAAGTTAATAAAGAATTAATCTGATTTATCTAACCTTATTTTCGTATTTTTTATTTTTTTTTATTAGTAATGGGATTGCTCTTGGCCAGCATCTAGCCAGGAGGCAAAGATGAGGCCAACGATGAAGCGAGCTCACCCAAAGTTATACCTCTAATATTCATATCTAGAAAATATAATTACAAATTCATTTCTTGTACAATATGAAGTAAATATTAATATACATTGAAAATATAAATATCCCGCTTTTATAACAGAGTTAATTATTATATTCTTATAGAAGATCCCCGGGTGGACCCGGGTATATTCACTAAGGCCGAGACCATCGGGGGATAGGCAGCAGTATCCCTGGAGTGCACTGGAGAGACTACGATCGCCAAGCATAGCGATTATGGCATTAATCCCCTATGGAGACAACAAATAAGCCACAGCTCCGAGGTGACCCCCGGAGCCCTAGTTATGGTAGCGACCAGGGTTCTAGCGGAATCCGGAGTGCTAAGAATGTCCGGCAAAAGTTCTACCACTACCACCACCGATGACTCCTGGCCCTAGCAACTTATAACACGCGTACACTGCGGACCGTCGAAAAGATAGCTGAACGTAGAGGAGGGATTCGGCAAGTTGCGTTGGGATGTCCGATGTCATGGGGTTATCAGATTCTGAAGTCCGAAAAGAGGGGGAGGACGTGATAAACCTACAACTTGTTCCGGCAACTTGCTCTATTTTCGGGAGCATACCTGGTAGCACAACAAACATTACAGATCTCCAAGTCCCATACTAGTCGGGGAAAGAAAAATTTTTACTCACATTAAAACCTACAGTTTTGGAAGCTTTTTCTATTCATTAAATAAGGTCTTCAGATTATCATCGTGCGTTTATCCCCAGTGTAGCAATTGAGCATTATTCAGTAAATTGAAGATATTAATGTCAATCACTGGCGCAATGTGTTCACTAATTCCTACACTCGGGATTATTTATCAATTATATATGACTAATGATAAAATTATCCCCTGTTTGTCCATCGAGTTTATCAAAATAAACTCAGTTTCCTGATTTTTTTTTCTATAATTGCTGTAAATGTATCTTACAAATTCATACAGCATTCGAAAATTTGGTAATTGGCTACAAATATGAATCTAAACATATAAGTAATTTTTCACCAAGGTGACTTAGTTGGATCTATTTATTACGATTAATTTTGGTTTTTATTTGCTTATACTATATTTGCATTAAAACGTACATTCGAGAATAAAATATTTCTTCAATTGTCTGTTTATTTAACATGCGTACTCAAAAAATCTCCGAAAAATATCAAGTGCTTCAAGAGTAATCGAAATAAACAGGGAATCATTTGCGGCTCACTTTTTAAGAACACCGCTTTCGCGCGAATTTGCCTACTATTATGTCTAGCCTATGCCGTCTATATTGGTGCGACGCGTTCCGATGATGTGAGTAAAAAGGAGAGGTATACTTTCGTTGTACCGCGCGCGCGCGGCGCGTCCGGCCGACGTCGGACGACAATGTTGGTGTAATAATTACGTATCATAGTCGTTGCATTTGTTTTACATTTATAAACAATGCGGAAATAGTACATTACGATACAAGAGCAGAGAACAGGAAATTCGCAACGAGTGGTGATAAATTAAAACAACCGAAGGGAGTGTTTTAAATCGATACGAGTTGCAAATTACCTGTTCACACGTGAATCGTACAACGTTTTACAGTACATATGGCTCTTTAAAGTTCCGATATATGCACGTAATCTGCTGATTACCGCACTCGTGCGGTAATGTAGCACCATATGTACTGTAATAGTACATTACGATACAAGTGCAGATAACAGGAAATTCACAACGAGTGGTGATAAATTGAAAAACGACCAAAGGGAGTGTTTTAAATCGACACGAGTTGCGAATTACCTGTTCGAATACATCATCTGTGAAAATTTCAACTGTCCTAACTATCACGGTTCATGAGATACAGGCTGGTGACAGACGGACAGACATACAAACAAACGTACTATACGTTTGGTTACGGAACCCTAAAAAAATACAAAAGTAACAAAATGCAAAGTAGCAAAATTCCAAAGGAAGGTACCTATATTCATATGTACCAGAACATATCGTAATTGTTAAAAATCCTGTATTATTATGTGTCAATGATATTCGTAAGTATACCTTTATTTAAATTAAGTTTAAATCGGTTTATCTTCCTAATCATCAAACTTAAAGTATTTTTAAGTGATAGATGATAAACCAATGTGATGACGCGTGTACGTTACCTTTATGGTCAGTTCTTTATGCAGGAGTGTGTTACATAAAAAAAACTGACCAGAAGTGTTATATAAGTTTCATAAAAGTTTTATAAAAGCGTTACATAGAAAAAAAAGAAGAAAAAAAGTGTTATAAAAGTGACGAAAACAATTCCCAAAGAGAATACAAACTAAGGGTTCCGTACTTCCGTAGTCGAGTAGGAACCCTTATAGTTTCGGCATGTCCGTCTGTCTATTTGTCTGTTCGAGGCTTTGTCCTGTGATTGTTAGTGCTAGAAAGCTGCAATTTAGCATCGATATATAAAACTGGCGAAGGACCGGTCATTGTGGAAGTCTTTGGGGGAGGCCTATGTCCAGCAATGGACGTCATTCGGCTGAAATGATGATGATGATGATACTGACAACGTGATAAAATAAAATCTAAAAAATGTATATTTTTAAGGGTTCCCTACACGTAAAGTGGGGATGATTTTTTTGCTTCAAGCCTACGGTGTGTGGTGTTGTTGGATAGGTATTTCAAAATAAATAGAGGTCTTCATCAAACAGTTTTTGACAAAGTAAATATTTTCGGAAATAATCACTCCAAAAGACAAAAAAATGTGCCCCCCCCCCTTCTCTAACTTTTGAATGGGTCCAAAAAATATGAAAAAGTCATGAAAGTAAATCTTAATAAAGACTTTCAAGGAAAACTACAGCAGATATGATCAGATAAACTGTTTTTGAGTTATCATAAAAAAAGTCTTAGAGTTATCATATAAAACGCTGCGAAGATGTTCCCTTTCGCTTGTTTTTATTTTTTATTTAATTTCATTGGGCAACTATGGAACCCAGTACTGAGCCTGGTCTATTTTTATTATTTATGAAAGACGCTACTTTTTATATTAGATATTTAACTATTCTACTTACCGCCTGTTTTACGAATATCAAATCACACAGATTTTATGTCCAGATTTAAGGGTATTTACAAAACACAAAGTGATGTCCAGTTGTTTACTACTAATTTAATAATCTGGAGTAAGTAATGGTTATTCTAAGTAGATACTGAGCTACGGAACAATTACTTAGTTATTGCATTAGAAATGTTATTGTTGTCCTCATTAAAAAAAGTAATAGTGATAAATATGTCTATTATAACGTACCTATTATATATTATAAGTAATAACTCTTGTTAACATTTTCTTAAGTTGAGTGGGACTTTTTGATATCAATGAAGTTAATCTGCTAATTGTTGATTCGTATTAAAAAAAACCGTGGACATACTTTCTCGGCTCAACAGTAAATTGCATTATTTTTTTATACCACGTCGGTGGCAAACAAGTTGACGGCCCACCTGATGGTAAGTGGTCGCATAATTTCGTATAGTGAAAGTTTTACTTACCTTGTCTACATCACAATCGACTATTAGGCATATTTTATATTGGTTATTTTTTGACGATAAATAATCAAATATACATATGGTAAATACCCCGTTCTTAACAATATTCTAGTGTGACCATGTTAGCTCGAAATCTTGAATCAAATATATGTATTAGCTTTTACCTTAAGTACTTATATGATACTTTTATGTAACTGTTACATAAAAGTAATAATGCTGCTTTTATGTGAATTGGGCCGATTTTTAGGGTTTGCCCTTGCAATCGATCGTCTTGAGCCGACTTTGTTAAGTGTAAGAGGTAAGACATTGATGATTAGTTATAAACAATAAAACAATTTGAGCCAATTAAATCACGTACTGCGTTTCGTATATTCTGTGAAATATCACAGAATAACCGCGATTTAATTTGTCTAAATTTAATTAAAACCAAACTTAACTGATTTCTTCGTTGGGTGACCCATATATTTTGTATTTATGATCCACTTTCGTTACAAAAAGGACGCAATCGTAATTTTGTTTTCTCTAAGCCTTTAAATATTTTTAACGCTTAACCATTAATGAGCATAAGTCGCAGAAATAGTAGACAACATTACAATAAAAGGTTAAATAAAAAACCGCATCCGTAACTCCGTAACACTACTAAATTAAAATGAATATATTGTTTTTTCTACCCTGTATACTTTAGGTTTGTAGGTAACAACATTTATTGACACTCCCCGGTACTGACTAAAATAATCGACTTGGTTTAACATTACATCTCAAAACTTTTTTGTAGTAAATAGGTATTTTGTAGTGAATAGGTATTTGTAGTAAATATCTTATACCTATTTACTACAAAAAAGTTTTGAGATGTAATGTTAAAGCAAGTCGATTATTTTAGTCAGTATCTTTCTCCATCTTTTTACATGTAGGTAAATAATGTTTTTGATGTGATGTGTACCAATACACCAAACGGGCTGAGCACTAGTTACATCTCATATGTTATACATTACAAACATTTGTAATTGTATCAAACCGATTTGGTACATAATTAATAAAATTATTTAATAATTATTCACACCGCTTCCGAGCGGATGGCGCCATTCAAATATGAGACGTATCTACTGGGCAAACGCTTGAGAACCCTTGTGCAGTTAGGTTAGAATCGTGTCGTACCTAGAGGCTAGCCTTGCTAGCGTTGTTGATTCGCGCCCTACGCCGATCACGTTTATTTCGACAATCGATAATTTGGCAATTGTAGTAAATGCTCAGTGTGTTAACGAGGGATTATTTGATATTATGGTAGGTTTGGATTATACGAGGTATATGCCATTATTGTTTCTTCCTATTCGCGATTCTGCACAAAATAAATTCCACACAACTGAATTTAATCACATGCGTTATGCTTCACAGTCTTTATTTCTACGCAATTTTGTTTCTTCCTATTCGTGTTTCTGTACAATGTGAATTCCACACAACTGAATTTAATCACATGCGTTATGCTTCACAGTCTTTATTTCTACGCAATTTTGTTTCTTCCTATTCGTGTTTCTGTACAATGTGAATTCCACACAACTGAATTTAATAACATGCGTAATGCTTCACATTCATTATTTCTACGCAATCTTGTTTCTTCCTATTCGTGATTCTGCACAATATGAATTCCACACAACTGAATTTAATCACGTGCGTACTTCACGATTCAGTAATATTTTTTTAAATCTCATACATAACCGGGAATCGAACCCGGTCGAAATTGGGCGGAAAAAAAAAATTTTTTTTTGAAGATTTCTATTGACCCTCTTTTTTTATCTCATATAGTTTCTTATTTCTCCTTACTATTTAGATTGGTCACAACCTTAGAGTAGCTAAAGTACTCGTCTGATATAAATATATGAGGTATCAAATGATTCTTTATTTGTGGTTGGCGTACAAACGTTTATGTCGCGTCTTAACGAGTCCTGTCAATGTTAGAATAAAAAGACGGAAATAATGGGGGTCTGAGTCTGATCCACTAATGCCCGTTGACATCAAACTTGGAGACGATTTACAAGCGTGTAGACAACTTCAGGTATATGAAATTAATAGCAGAATCGGAGCGGCTGCTGCTGCCTTCGGGAAGCTTCGTCTCAAGGTGTTCTGTTCACATGACTTAAAGCTCGCGACCATGATCATTTTTACCGCAGGAAAAGCGACTCGCGCAGCAGTCTGTTTTATTTTATTTCTAAACGCGTCTAGGAAGAAACAAGATAGTATAGAAGATACATAGAATAAAAGATAAAGATAGAGATTAAGATAGTATCGTGAAGTATAACGCACGTGATTAAATTCAGTTGTGTGGAATTCATATTGTGCAGAATCGCGAATAGGAAGAAACAAGATTGCGTAGAAATAATGATTGTGAAGCATTACGCATGTGATTAAATTCAGTTGTGTGGAATTCATATTGTGCAGAATCGCGAATAGGAAGAAACAAGATTGCGTAGAAATAATGACTGGGAAGCATTACGCATGTTATTAAATTCAGTTGTGTGGAATTTATTTTGTGCAGAATCACGAATATTAAGAAACAGTAATGGCATAAGCCTCGTATAATCCGTTTAATTTATAGCCATAAGGTGTATTAAAAAAGACTACTGTAGAATTAATGCGTATGTACTAAAATCAGTTAAAATTGTTTAAAAAATAGTAGTAATAAAGTCCCCGGTAGTTTTCTTTTTGAAGAATGGGTAAAATAATTGTCCTGACAGTATAGTAAAAAATCACCAACTTTTGAATTAATGTATAGCTGTAATTAATTTATTTCAATATTTTTATTATTATTTATATATGCTTTACGATATAAATGGTGATTTTTTAAAATACTGTCTTTAGTAATATGTTAGTCCCTTTAGATCAAAAATCACTAGTGTAGGATTTAATGTTTATATTTAATGAAGAATATAAACTTTAATTTTTTTTTTTGGGAAAAGCTCAATATATTTTTTGGGGAAAACCTTTGACTTATTATCCCAAAATAATGTTCTATCGGATTGCAAAAACGAATACAGTGTAGGATTTAATGTGTAATTCTCGAACAACAGAAAGTTTCTTTCCCGGACTATACCCATAATCTGCGTCAATTCAGGACAAATAGTAATAGTAGAGGTCATCGAGCAGAATAATTGCACGAAGGTTTTTTCAAGATATTTGTCTCTTGGGCAGAACCAGCTCGCGAAATCAAAAACTGAAGACGGTAGAATCGTTTCATCCAGACCTGAGCTTCTAAGTGAAATTGAGTGTTTTTATGGACATCTATACATGTCAACTAACAAACCCCAAGTTAATCTGGCTGAAGACCCTAGAGCTAGACTAACCCGGCACCTTATTTATCCTGGACGTAGGCCTGTAAGAGATTCGAACTGTTTAAGCTCAAAAATAAAGCTGAACTCCTGAAGGCGGGTGGAAAACTGGTTCTTACGGCCCTTCTGAAGTTGTTCGACTCCGTCTTACTAGAAGGGAGAGTGGCAAAGGCATGGAGCAGAGGTTTGGTGGTGTTATTCTTCAAAAAAGGACGACAACGCTGTTCTGTAGAACCACCAACCCATCTCACTCTTAAGCCATGTGTATATTGTTTTCAAGAGTCATTACGAACCATCTTGCACGCAGGCTATGATTTCCAGCCTCTCGAACATGTCGGTTTCCGAAGAGGCTATAGTACCGTAGACCACATGCATACGCTTTGTCAGGGTGCACAGAAGACTGAGGATTATAACTTGCTCCTCTGTTTAGCGTTTAGTATGAGAGGTAGGTATACGAGAAAGCCTTCGATTCGTTGGAAATCTGGGCTGTTCTACAATCTTTCTAGCGGTGCCAAGTGGACTAAAGGTATATCCAAATACTGAAGTGTTTGCATGAGAATGGCACTATGTCAGTCTGACTCCAGAACCAGATCTCGAAACCTATTCCGTGTTATTTTTCCTAAACTATTATCCGCTGCACTGGAGGATGTTTTCAAAGCTCTGGATTGGAGAAGGCTAGGCATCATCGTTAACAGCGAGTGCATCACTTACCGTCGTTTTGCTGAGACCTTGAAGGATTTTTTAAATTTATTTCTAAAACTTTGTATGGTACATTTGCTTACAGTATAATCGCCAAACATTAAGTTTATTGGCGAGATAGCACTCATTTTCCTGGTAATCTTAAATGTACCTTACTAGTTACATGCACACAATCATCTTAATTACTTATCCATACTGATATTATAAAGAGTTTGTATGTTTGTTTGAACGCGCTAATCTCAGGAACTACTGGTCCGAATTAAAAAAAATCTTCTTGTGTTGGATAGTCCATTTATCGAAGAAGGCTATAAGCTATATAACATCACGCTGCGACCAATAGGAGCGAAGACGCGGACGAAGTCGCGGGCAACAGCTAGTAAATTATAAATATGATTAGTAATAGCTAGGTACTTAACAGCTGTGGTTCAACACTTGTAAAATGAGGGTACTAATAGTTTTATAATATTATTTTTTTTAATAGTGGGTAACATAATATTAGTACTAAATATAGAATATATGAGAAATTACTTGAAATGGACGCCTAAGTGCAATATTTATGGTTTATACGAGGGCTGCCTTTTAAGTTGTGTCGTTTGGAAAAACTAAAGACAATTTAAGTGTTAAATGGTATTTATTGTTTTTCAAAGTAATCACCGTAATATGTAATACACTTTTTCACACGATCGAACCGATTTTCGAAACACTTATTACAGTCCGAAGTCGGGGTCTCCGAAATGGCCGTTTTGTATGCCTTAACCGCTTCTTCTGGCGTCTGGTACCGTTGACCACGAATCCGTTGCTTGATTTTTGGAAAAGTAAAAAAATCGTTAGGGCTTAAGTCTGGACTGTACGGCGGGTGTTCCAGAATTTCGACGTTTTGCTCTTTTAAAAACGCAATTGTTTGCCGGGCGGTGTGCAAGCTCGCATTATCGTGGTGCAGTCTTATACGACGTCTTGGGTTATTTTTTCGAAACTCGCCGATGACTTCTGGTAAACAGACAGTGGTATACCAGTCAGCATTAACCGTTTTACGATCGTCGAGCACGATGGTGGCAACGTGGCCACTTCGCCACAAACGTGGCGACCATTTTTTTCGAAGTGCTCCGTGAGCGTATTACTTTGGTCGGTTTTGGCTCATCTTGGAACACCCAAACAGTCGACTGCTGTTTAGAATCGGGATCGTAGGCATATATCCAAGATTCGTCACCACTGATAATGTCGTAAACATGTTTCGAGTTTCCTCGGTTGAATTGCCGCAGAGTTTAGCGACACCATCGAAAGCGAGCCTTTTTTTGGTCTTCACTGAGTAAATGTGGTATCCAGCGTGAGATCAACTTTTTTACGCCTAAGTGTAAGAATATAATCACTACTGGACTCAGCTCACTCCAATGTTATCTCAACACCAACCGGGGAAGCAGAGAAAACAAGTAAAAGCAATATTTAAAGAACAAACAGTATTTTATTTTAACAACTATCACGTTCCACAGTTCAAGAGAAAATGCCCAACCGACCGTTCCCGTTCCCCACTCTGCCACTACTAGTGTTGCCAGTGGATATATTTTATGAAAATGCCAGTATACTTTTAAATTAATTGACTCAAAAGTATTGTTACATAACTAACCCTAACACTCGACCATCCTGACCTCGTGTGCGTCCCCGCAATCGGTGCCAGGTGGAACCCTAACACTCGGGATGTCAACGGTTGAGCATACTGTACAATATATACACAAAGTCTATTTTTATACAGACACTAGATAAGCAGTTATACTAGAAGCCAAGATACACTTTTTTATTATTACAATTTTTAAATTGAGAGTATGATTATGTTTATATGCCTGCGCTTTTCACAATTATGTAATAATTTATATATTATTTTTAACAATTATGATCAAAGGATGCATAGGCGAGCTGGATAAAATATAAAAGGTTTTATATCGAAATTGACAATGCGTAGACTTAAAAAGAAGAGCAACTCAACTTGGAACCAATCGAATGCTACTAAACGTAAAAAGGGAATATGAATAACAACTAATGTAATTGACGATCGATTAATCAATTACCCGAAATGAAGAAAACCCCCTTGACGATCGATTAATCAAGGCAGTCCCCGCTAATCACTAAATTAAGCCGATCGATTAAGCTTAAATGTGATCAGTGAGACAATTACGGTTCTAACACTAACTTCACGATGCGAACCAATCGATTCTTGCATCGAGCCTCGAGGATCGATTTTTCGAGGGATTTTTGGCAGACCTCTCGCTCACTTGCAAGCCGATCGATTAAGCTTGCGCGTTGTCGCCCAGACGAATAGCTCTGGCACCGATGATCAGACGCGAGCCAATCGATTCTTTTATCCGTTCAATCTGTAACGAAATACCAGTTCTGTAGTCGCATATTTCATTGTATTACGAGTAATAAGATGAAGCATAATTAGTTAATCGTCATCAGTTTCAGATTCTGATTCCTCATTAACCTCTAGAGCAGCAATATGGATCCAAGGCATCAAGCGATCCGCTGCAACAGTTGTGGAGCGCTTATTCTGTGTACTAGTCAGCCCTTCAACTGGGGCTACGACGTACCGGTCCATACCTAACACTTTTGACACTCGATATGGACCCACATAGGAGGACAAAAGCTTTTTACTTTGTCCGTCATTATTAAACTTAGTCTTCGTGATTTTGACGAGTCCGCCTTCTGAATAGACGCGAGCAGGTTTCCTATTTTTATCATAGTAATTTTTTTGCTTAATCTGCGCACTATCTATCTTATCTTTAACCCCTTGGCGAATAGTTGACAAATCGGTTTGTTCGCGAGTTTTCTCAGTAATTTCATTGAGAATGGGATTTACTTCGACATTCATACAGGGGCCAAACAACACTTCAGAAGGTGTCCTTCCGGTTGTCTTCTGAATCGTGTTATTAAGTCCCCACTGAATTTTCCCTACATAACTGTCCCATTCTTTCTCGCCATGTTTGACACATAGTGCTTTCATTGAGTCGAGAATTGTTCGATTGTACCGCTCGACTTGACCGTTTGACCTTGGACAAGAGACCGCGTTCAGAATATGCTTAACACCTTCATCTAAACAAAATCTCTTGAACATATGAGACGTGTAGCAACTGCCGCGGTCACTAATAAGACGATCGGGTGGCCTGAAAGTCCTAAATATGTCTTCTAGTACCCTGACGACATTTAGAGCGTGCGTATTTCTTACCGGTTTGACAAAACAGAACTTAGTAAACGCGTCTACAACGATTAGAAGATAAGTGAAACCACGCTTTGATTTCACGAAAGGCCCGAGATGGTCGACGTGGAGTGTATGAAACGGTATTTCGATTTTGGCTATTGGATGGAGTAAGCCTTCACGTTTATCTTGATTGTTTTTTGCGTACGCACATTCAATACAGGCATTAACGTACTTTTTGACGAATCGAGACATCTTTGGGAACCAATAATTCCGTTTTAAGCGTTCTAGTGTTTTCTCGACCCCAAAATGCCCGATTTCGTCGTGATTTATTCGACACAACTGCCATCTCGCGCCTTTCGGCACAACCCAGCGAATCTCACTATGTTCCTTGTCTAAACAACGAAATAATTTATTGTCCTTAACCACATAGTTCTCTTTTACATGTTGAAGGCCCTTTTCATCTAAATTACTATCTAATATCTCCCTAATCCGTCTGAGCTCTGAATAACCCAATTGAAGAGTATGCCGCCAATCATCGCTGGTGATAGCCATAACGATTGGAAGCGTGTCGAATGCATTCTCTTCAGATTCTGCTACGGGATTACGCGATAGAGCGTCGACGTGACTCATCTTAACGCCACTTCTATATTCGATGGTGCAATCGAATTCTTGCAGCTGCAGCCACCAACGCGCTATCCTTGGGATGAGATCCCGTTTGCTGAAAGTAGAGCGAAGGGCGCTGCAATCTGTAACGATCTTAAAATCCTTTCCTAGTACATGGACGCTGAATTTTCTTAGAGAATTTCCAATTCCAACAAAGCACCGCCAGAGTTTCCAATTCGTAGGAATGAAAATTTTTCTCCTCTGGCGACGTTTGTCTGCTGTAATATGCAACCGGCCGCAACGCTCCATCCGATGATCGCTGAAGAAGAATGCCCCCAACACCTAATCTACTCGCATCAGTGTGGAGTTCGGTCTCAGCTGACGGGTCATATATCGAGAGAATAGGTCTCTCTACTAACTGAGCCTTCAAGTCTACGAAAGCAGCCTCTTGACTAGCGCCCCATTCCCACGCTACACCTTTCTTTAACAACTTGCTGAGAGGATAAGCTATTCGGGCGAAATCTTTAACAAATTTCCGAAAGTAGCTCGCCAGCCCCAGAAATTGGCGAACGTTATGCAAGCTTTGAGGTTGCGGGAAATTCATGACGCTAAGTATTTTCTTTTCTCCTGGCCTCACGCCTGCCGCTCCGATCTCATAGCCAAGATAGTCTATTTTATCATGCAAGAATCGACATTTAGTTAAATTCAGGGTAAGATTCGCTCGTTTAAGTAATTTCAGTATATCCTCTAAGTTCTTAAGACATTCTGATGGATCTTTCCCAAAAATTAGGATATCATCCATATAAGCAGTAGCTTTATTGCAACGAGCGGACCCCAAGATAGAATTCATTGTGCGCTGGAACACAGCGGGCGCATTTGCTAGACCGAACGGCACACGGTTAAATTCGTATTGGCCGTCCGGTGTAACAAATGAGGTGAAATGCTTGCTTTGCTCTGTAATGGGTACCTGGTAATATCCAGATGCGAGATCGAGGGAAATGAAGCAAGCCTGACCTGAGAGACGAGCAATTTCATCCTCAATTATTGGCATGGGGTACCTCTCCTTGACGGTGATGGAATTCAATAACCGATAGTCTACGCACAACCTGGGCGACCCATCTTTCTTGCGCACTAATAGAATAGGGCTAGCATATTCGGAAGACGAGTCGCGAACTATACCTGCCTCTAGCATCTCGTTTACCATAGTGCGAATCTCTGACCGTTCGTGATGAGAGAGCCGATATGGGCGGTACACTACCGGACGTTGACTGTTCAACTCTATATTCATTTGACCTGCATTTGTACATCCTAAGTCCTTTAATGATGATGCGAAACAGTGTTTGTACCTCCTAAGCAACTCAAATAGCTGCTGTTTTACATCATCACAAACCGTTTCGCATACGCTAACCTGACTTTCGTCAAAATCCCTCTCCGTTCCGACAGTTATCATGGGTAGGTCTACGGTAACCCTATTAACAAAATCAACCTTTTCTGCACGGCTAAATGTGGTGTTTTTTTGAATGCGACCGGAACCGGCAAGAGGAACAACTACTATATTTACACGACCATTCTCCGAATGATACGAGTCCTCCATAGACAGAAAACTGCTGGTTGGGTTTACCTGCAATGCTATCTTTTACCAACAAACTACCACTGATTGAAGGTTCCAAAATAGCTCTAATAGAGGCAGGGCCAAAGAATTCAGTGACACCCAAGGATTGAATCTTTAGTGACCTGACATCATCGATGTCGACGTTAGAGAAAGGCATTCTATCGCCATTGTCGAAGAATTTCAACTCCGATACGCTTTTATGAGCTATTATGTGAGGCTGCTCAGTGAAAGATTGGCCTATCAGCATAGATGTTTCCAAAAGACAGTCACTAACTACCTTACACGTGACTCTAGCGCTAACACTATCGATACTCAACTCAAGCGTCAGTTCTCCTAGAGATTGTACAATGGCATTCCCTAAACCTTTCCTTTGTGAGGGCGTATTGTCATGAAATAAGCCTAATTGCAACGTTACGGATTCTCTAATTAATGTTACCTCGCTCCCAACAGTTTTTAGAATTTTTGTCTGTTTGTCTGTTTATCTGTTTGTCTGTTTATATGAACGCGCATCACGTGAAAACGGCTGAACGGAATTTGATGAAAACTTTACTAATCTGTCGAGTAAATACCCGGTCAGGTTTTAAGCTATAAAAATTGTGCAGATTTGGGTTAAAAGGGGGTAAAAAGAGGGGTTGAATTTTGTATGGAAACTCCTATAATCCATGAGTTACAGGTATGAAAATTGGTAAGCATATACTTGACGACAAAGGAAAAACATCCTCATTCAAAATTTGTGAAATATTAAGCTAGAAACTGATAAAAAGTGCTGCCCTGTGTGCGTGCGCGCGCCAGCCACCACGGTCTCTTCAAAATTTGAAAGCTATTAGCGTTTAGCCCTTTAGCCCTTAACCACTGACGTACGAATGAGGTACGTCTTGTAAACTGTTATTCGCTCATATATTTTTCTTTGGTGGGTAGTCTTTAATGCCGGTTATAGTATTTTCCTAGCATGCAGTGACGCGACCAAAACAGATAAGAAGGAGCGTGTACGATATTGTTAAATAGTTATATTTATGTTCTTGACGTATTTGCTTCGTATGGTCAGTGTTAGTGTGACTTTTTTAACACGATAAACAATTAAAGTTTTATCGATAAAATCAACGGTGCGGGTATGAATACCTCACGAAAAAGACAAAAAGTTGAAATTACTCAAAGAAATGCAGATCAGCAGTGGCTCAACGAGTCAGATGATTCTTCGGCAGATGAAAACGATGACATTTCGTCTTGACGAAGTGTTTCTTCTGGTGAAGAAGCCGGAGTCGAAGCTGCCGTTAAAAATTCATTGTAACTAATTTTAGAGAAAAAATGTGTATAATTCTATTAAAATCATCCTTTTTAGGGTTCCGTAGTCAACTAGGAACCCTTATAGTTTTGCCATGTCTGTCCGTCCGTCTATCCGTCCGTCCGTCCGCGGATAATCTCAGTGACCGTTAGCACTAGAAAGCTGAAATTTGGTACTAATATGTATATCAATTACGCCGACAAAGTGGTAAAATAAAAAGTGGAAAAAAATAATTTAATTAGGGTACCTCCCCTATACGTAAAGTGGGGAGTGATTTTTTTTTTTCATTTTAACCCTAACGTGTGATATATTGTTAGATAGGTATTTAAAAATAAATAGGGGTTTACTAAAATCATTTTTTGATAATGTTAATATTTTCGGAAATAATCGCTCCAGAAGTAAAAAAAAATGTGTCCCCCCCTCTAACTTTTGAACCATAAGTTTTAAAAATATGAAAAAAATCTCAAAAGTAGAACTTTATAAAAACTTTGTAGAAAAATTATTTTGAACTTGGTAGGTTGAATAGTTTTTGAAAAAATTACAAAAACTACGGAACCCTACACTGAGCGTGGCCCGACACGCTCTTGGCCGGTTTTTACGTCTATTTTCGTTTTTGATTTTTTGCTGATTTTTTTATATTTGGTCACTTTAATATCAGTACATAGAAAGAAAGAAAGAAACATTTATTCACAGACAGACAGAAGATACATATACACATTTTTATTTTTTCTAATAAATGAGTTATGTATTAAAATATTTATTACTTAAAAACATAATAACCAATATAAATTTAAAAGACTAGACCACTTATTATAAACAGACGAATGTCATTCGTATGTAAGAAAAAAACACTTCAGTGGTTAAAGGTTAAGTTAGGTACCCTGAACCCAAATTTCGGTCCCGTTTCCTAGATATAAAATCTACATGTGTAACTTTGTAATCCTATTACTTTTGCCGATTACTTAATATTCAGTCACTTATACCACATAAATAGATAGATAACGAAAGAAAGATAGACACATGATGTCGTCCTAAATAACCTATACATACATAGCGTGTAAAACTACGCTCTGGCGTCAGCCTCGCGTGCCTTGCCGCCCTCCTCCGCGCCTAAATTATTGCGTATAACACTATTGGCTTGACTTGGCGCACCCATCGGGTCTTCGGCTCTCAGCCTTATATGAAAAGCCCGCTCTATTGGGATGCTCGACCTTGGGCCTCGCGTGCCTTACCTCTCAACTTCAGGCCTTCGGCCCTCAGCTTTATAGAGCCCGCTCTGTTGGGATGCTCGGTCTTCCGCCTCGCGTGTCTTAACACTCAGCTTCGGGCCTTTGGCCCTCAGAGTTACGTAAAGAGCCCGTTTTGTTGGTACGCTCAGCCTTCGGCCTCGCGTGCCTTGCCGCTCTCCTTGGGGCCTTCGGCCATTATGGTCGCTTATAAGACACATGATGTTGTCCTAACTGTCCAGTTATATAGGTTCAACTTCGAGAAAGAGGTTAATCGTCAAATCCGACTGCGGCTGGGCAGCGTTTGGCATGCTACGGTACAAATTTTCATATAAACATTAAACATTCAAAAGTACTTCAATTTTTTTTTTAAATTGATATTAATGTGTTAATGATATGATTTTACCGATTATTAAACTACATTTCGGTTACAAAATTTTAATGAATTAAATCAGATAAAAACTATTTTCACCTACGAGTAGCTTTAGCTGTGCGGTCTAAAATAGTGGCACATTAATTGAAATGGTTACCGCAAATTGCACTAAGAATATTCCCACTTCCAATTGAATAGACGACGAGGGAATTGTTTTAGGGCTACAATTGCATCGTTATACTGAAATTGCTCTTTTTGTCCTACTACAGAAAAACGTCTGTGACACTGTTGTAAAATGTAGGTATATTTACATTTATATCAAGATCATATATTAGAATTTATATGATAAAAGAGAAAATAGGAGCTTATAAACTGAAATTGTCGCTTTATCAGACTATTCGTAGGTTTCTCCTTATCAGATTATTCGTACTATGAAATTCTTGACTACGCACCCACCACTCAGGATCAAATTCCGTTCGATAATATTTAGATCCTTTTGAAACCTACGCTTTACGTTTGAATAAAACATCCGCTAAGAGATAAATCAGAAAATTGGATTCGACAAATTTTCCATTACTCGTAGAATCGTTCAAAGTGTCTTGAATTCTCTCGTTGATTTTCTTAAATCGGATTTCATAACTACCTATATCCGTTTATGTAGAAACTGAATCAAAGTGAATCGTCGGCAAATTTTAGTCCAGTAGTATCTTTAACCCGTGGAACGACATGTCAATTAAAAATGTATTGTAATTTCAATTATAACTATAACAAATCTAGGTTCAAAAATTAAAATTTGTTACGAACACACGTGTGATACTAGCGCGCTTGACGGGTTAAAGATTAGCTGGAAGAGATTCCATAAAGGGATAGGCTCGCCTAAAAAGTTGCTACTTTTTGTTTATTTTTCATTTCTTCGTGTTTTAAGTACAATAAAGCAATACATGCATTCATACATATATCTTTAAAACATATTTCATCGTTGTTTTATCGTCGTTGTAAGACAGATAACTATTGATAAACTAATAAATTTACAAGTTAAGCAATATTTATTAATTGGTGAAGTGCCGGCTTCGAATAGTACCACCCCGTTCTTCCCATTGAGGTGTCGTAATAGTCTTCTATGAGAACCGAGATGAAGAGAGAGAGATTCTTTGCGGTGGACAATGGGTCGCTAAAACTCTGTTCCTGAAAACGGCGCTACAAATGGATTTGACAACACGCGTGGGGGCTTGGCCTCGCCAGGACGGTGTCTGGGTGTCTTCTAGTATGGGCTTTATGGCGCAGGTCTCAGTCAAATAAAATGCAGTAGGTGCAATCAACTGGTCGGTATAATCTAGTAGAGATTAAATAACGGGTACACTAAATCGGCCTTGAGGGAACCAACGGTCTCATGTCGGACTTGTGACTCGAATGCTGCTCAGAATCTGAATGCCTTTCCCAAGGCCAGCACCTCAATTTATACGTTGTCGTAAACAACCCCACCAGTGCACGTGCAGTTCATAACACGATAAATGACGTTATTGGCTTCAGCTGCAACTGTAGATGCACTAAGTACCAAGCAACATCGGGTGATCACTATTCATTAAGTAGCGAGGTGAATCCCTGACAGATTTAATGTGTTCTGCCTACACATTTTCGACCTGGGAAAATGCAACAACCCATCCCGCATATTAGCCGGGGAACTCCCACCGAACCACCGGAACTACCATCTGAAACCACCAGGATATGCCCGTCACGCAGCATAAGTGTCTGCAAAACGGGTTCGCCAAGGCGCACAACCGCAAACACCACCTGCTCAAACCACCATCAGGCCCCGTCCTGCCAATTCCGGTGACAGCCCCTGCTCTCGACTATAGCAGCCCTCTGCCGCAGTCAGGTTTACGGGTTTGTAGTTATTTATACAGGCATACAGCATGGGCTGTCCCTTTCGCCGCACCTAGGGTGTCTTGCGACTCCCTCATACAAAACCCCCATCCCCTTCGTTAGTGCCAAAATAGAGGAACACCTAAAGCGACCCCTTCTCCGGTTTATTGGTAGCACCGGTAAGCGATCCCTCCAAAGATGAATCGCTTAACGTCGTCTCCAGCACGCCAGGCAAAAGACGGCGCGTGAGAGAGACTATTCGTCTCCATCTAATGGGTACACACGAATCCGCGAGGGAATTGGGAGAACAGGAGTGAGCTTATGTATGTAGGGTACGAATATTTTAGTATACCACCTACTTACATTTCGTTTCGTATGACACATTTACAAAATTACGTTAAGCGTGCCCACATACATTTCATTCAATCATCGTGATATAGATGTCGCAGCCGGTTTGCATGATACGCCGTATTACATTTATTACAGCTAGCTGATTTACAAAACAGGGCCGTTTTATATTACGGCCAGTCAACCAATAAACCGATTTGAATATATACGGCTAAATGAAAGTCCGCCGGAATGTGCCATTCGCCTTATTACGAGTACATTACAGCCTGCCGTTTTATATTACGGCCAGTCGTTTTACAAAATAGGTGACTTCGACAAAGAAGATATATAAAAAAACTTCGACCTCTTCCTAATACATTGCATGTGATCACAACTAACTGCATTTCGTTGCGCGTATCGACCGTGCAATGAACAAATAAAATTCTGGCCGCACTGCAATTCGCGCCGTCTTGGCCGGGCGGTAATACTGAACAGAGCACACTTACGCTCACATCTGATGTAAAAAGGTAAGCAAAATAAACAGACACTAATAGGAGTGAGACGACCATTTTAAAATTGGTTTACTCTAAACGTATCAAGACTCCCCTTTCCATCCTCATTATATACATCAAATACGAAGGGTCCTGCTTGATATCACCTAGCCGGACACGTCATGCTACTTCCGCAGGAAACTGTGGAGATGTCGGCGGAAATCGATGGCCTCTGCCTATCCGGCTGATTTGAATATTAGATGGCTATACCTGATAATTGATTGGATTAAACAACAACATCAAAGTCTGTTTAGATGGTACGAGTAATAATCTTGTACGGCAACAGCAATAAAATTAGATGATCAAAATTCGCAAAGAGTTCTTTTGATATGTTATTACTGTTATAAGACCAGTTAGGTTAGTATACACCCGAATAGCTACTTTCTGGCATAGCTGGGTGCAGTATTTTGTACTTTGACGTGAGCTTACTGATTTCCTCATTTGTCGGTATACTGTCAGTTTTACATTTATGCAGTAGTTATACTATCCGCGTAGGTAGGGCCGTACGGCATTTGAATATCCCCGGTTCTGCGCATGCAGCGGCAGTCTGTAAGCATTCATTTCAATGGGTGGGTACTAACTCGAATGATAGAATAAAGTTCTTCCAGAAAGTTGACACTGATAGCTGACAGCTTACTGATATCGTACCGCCTCTGCACCGACAAATGAAGAAGTAGCTTTAATGGGGAGATTCAATGTATCGTTAGTTAGTTTACGGTGGTAAGTGACCACCAATAACAGACGATTTTTTATACTATTGACAGAGAAGCGATTGGCCCTACCCTCACCTGATGGATAACGATGACAAGGTCTAAGGTGTTGCTTACTGATGGATTTTGGAGAGACGCATTCAGTGCGTCACAAAAATTAACCTCAATAAGAATCTCTAGTTTCTATAAACCTTTGCTACTTAACTAGTTTTTATCTCGAATAAAAGTAAAAAAAAACCTAAACCAAAGCAAACTGGCCTTAGATGGCTGTTAGCCTGAAGTCCGATTCAATCAAACTGGAATAAGATCTTAATATGTAATTATTACACTCTATTCTTACGAGTAGTTGGTCGAATCAACACTGAGCATGAAGAATAAATGCATACTGTACTAGTTAAAAAGTACAGGTTTTTCACAGCTACAACATCAAACTAGTTTCAACAACTGACGGGGCAAGCACAGGGTTACTTTTGGAAGGGCCTCGATTTCAGTTGTTTTAATGACAGAATTTTTAGGAAAAAAAAACCGACTTCAATGGGGGAGGCCGGAAAAAGATTATTATACTTAGATGGTGCACTCTTAGATAGATATACAATAAAATAAAAATGGCTATAATGTATGTTTATAATGGTAGAAGACTAAGTACCCTCAATTCCTCATGGAATCATGAAAAAACCTTGCTTGCTTGACAAACAAAACGAAGAGAACAAATCGCCAAACGTGAACTACGCGTCGTTGAAGAGTTCCGTTCTGATCATCATCAGCAGTTCTACTTCATCAAATGTCACTTTTATGAATGAAAATGCTTGATTAGTTCATGAAAATACTAAAATCACTATTTGTGTGCCTTTCACATTTGAGGAACTCCCTCGATTCCTAATGGATCCCGTCATCAGAACTCGAGCATGACAAAAATCAATCGTGAAAATAGAACTTGCTTAACAAACACAGCTAGAAGGACAAATCGCCAAACGTGAACTTTTCGTCGTTGAAGAGTTCTGTTCTGATCATCATCAGCAGTTCCACTTCATCAAATGTCACATTTTTGTATGATAATGCTCGATTTGTTGATAAAAACACAAAAATCACTATATGTTTGCCTTTGAGATTTGAGGAGTTCCCTCAATTCCTCATGGATCCCATCATCAGAACTGCGTTTTGATAAAAACGGGACCAACTTGGATATATATTCTTACAATAAAAAAATAATTGATGAAATGCACACACTATTTGTGTGCCTTTCACATTTGAGGAACTCCCTCGATTCCTAATGGATCCCGTCATCAGAACTCGAGCATGACAAAAATCAATCGTGAAAATAGAACTTGCTTAACAAACACAGCTAGAAGGACAAATCGCCAAACGTGAACTTTTCGTCGTTGAAGAGTTCTGTTCTGATCATCATCAGCAGTTCCACTTCATCAAATGTCACATTTTTGTATGATAATGCTCGATTTGTTGATAAAAACACAAAAATCACTATATCTTTGCCTTTGAGATTTGAGGAGTTCCCTCAATTCCTCATGGATCCCATCATCAGAAATCAAGCATGACAAAAATTAATCGTGAAAATAGAAATTGCTTAACAAACACAGCTAGGAGGACAAATCGCCTAACGTGAACTTTTCGTTGTTGAAGAGTTCTGTTCTGATCATCATGAGCAGTTCCACTTCATCCAATGTCACATTTTTGGATGAAAATGCTTGACTTGATGATAAAAACATAAAAATCACTATATGTTTGCCTTAAAGATTTGAGGAGTTCCCTCAATTCCTCATGGATCCCATCATCAGAACTGCGTTTTGATAAAAACGGGACCAACTTGGATATATATTCTTACAATCAAAAAAATAATTTTCCAAATCGGTTAAGAAATGACGGAGTTATGGACTAACAAACATTAAAAAAAAAAAAAAAAAAAAAAAAAACATATAACCGAATTGATAACCTCCTCTTTTGAAATTTTGAAGTCGGTTAAAAAGGGAGACATCCCTACGATATCGCTTTTCTTTCGTATCTTTATTGCTGATTTAAAAAAACTAAGACAACTGCTCGGATGATATTATTATGGCATACCGGAGCGGCAGTTACAATTTGCTACATAAAGTCTTACTAAATATAAGGGAATATAAATGATATATATTTTAAAATTCCTGGGGACTAACTAAACTTCCTGGGTACAGTACGGGGTTCTTCAAGAAAGGAGTTGCAGGCGTCCATAGGCTGCGGTGACCGCTTACCATGGGTCGGGCTGTACGTCTGTTTATCACCAAAGCGGTATAAAAAATGAAGATAGGAGCTGAAGCAAATGGAATTTAAACTCATTTAGTCGGGGAAAGAAAAATTTTTACTCACATTAAAACCTACAGTTTTGGAAGCTTTTTCTATTCATTAAATAAGGTCTTCAGATTATCATCGTGCGTTTATCCCCAGTGCAGCAATTGAGCATTTCAGTAAATTGAAGATATTAATGTCAATCACTGGCACAATGTGTTCACTAATTCCTACACTCGGGATTATTTATCAATTATATATTTTCAAATAAGTTATGACTAATGATAAAATTATCCCCTGTTTGTCCATCGAATTTATCAAAATAAACTCAGTTTTCTGATTTTTTTTCTATAATTGCTATAAATGGATCTTACAAATTCATACAGAATTCGAAAATTTGGAAGTTGGCTACAAATATGAATCTAAACATATTAGTAATTTTTCACCAAGGTGACTTAGTTGGATCTATTTATTACGATGAATTTTGGTTTTTATTTGCTTATACTATATTTGCATTAAAACCTACATTCGAGATTAAAACATTTCTTCAATTGTCTATTTATTTAACACGCGTACTCAAAAAATCTCCGAAAAATATCAAGTGCTTCAAGAGTAATCGAAATAAACAGCGAATCATTTGCGACTCACTTTTTAAAAACACCGCTTTCGCGCGAATTTGCCTACTATTAAGTGTCTAGAGCCTATGCCGTCTATATTGGTGCGACGCGTTCCGATGATGTGAGTGAAAAGGAGAGGTATACTTTCGTTGTAAATACGAGTATACCGCGCGCGCGCGGCGCGTCCGGCCGGCGTCGGACGACAGTGTTGGTAATAATTAGGTATATAATTGTTGCATTTGTTTTACATTTATAAACAGTGCGCAAAATAATGTAGAATAATTTTGAGCGTGATTATAATTAAGTATTTATGTACCTAACATAAAAGCAACAATAGGCTTTAATGTTAACAGTGTCACATAAATTAAAACACATGGTACCTATATGTTTTATAAAACCGGCCAAGTGTGAGTCGGACTCGCACAAGAAGGGTTCCCTACTATTATCTATACAACATTAGACACTTTATTATACCCTTTTTTAATTTAATTTAAATAATAATATATTTTATCAGTAATAAATAATATCAAGTAGAATTTTGGTCAAGTGCGAGTCGGATTTTAGTTTTCCCATTGTACAAACTCATCGCTGTGAACAATTAGTCTAAGTAAAAATAGTTTCAAATTTATCCGCCAGATGTCGGTGTTACTAGTGGAAACTAGCTAACGCCATGTTTCGTTGAAATCAACTAGGTGTAAGATATTGTTATGCCAAATCGAACCATCGGACCTTGTCCAATAAATATATAATATACAAGTGATTGTATCACCAGTACGCCTTGTTATTATTTATATTCCCTCGAAACCATTGTGCGCTTTGTACATGGTCCATCGAATCGGATAGTCAGTTGGTGGCTGTCTACGGTAGTTCAGAGTGAACTACACTTCTCGCCTTGTACCCGTCGTGGCTGTGGATTGCAGTCCATAGGGAGCAAACTCAGATCGGCAACTACTAGCGCCATCTAGCGGCGAGTAGCGAAGTTGCAGACGCCCGATAGTGGGCCGTAAGGAGAGGACAGCAAGTGCGGGAAGAGAGGTCAACTACGTCACATCCATCAGTGTCCAAGGAAGTGTGAGTGAATGTGTGGTGCAAATCGTGAGTACTTTTGAATTTATTTAGTAGGCGATTGTGAACCTTAAAATCAAGAAACAATTAACTTTACCATTTCAAGAAAAGTTCAATTTCAAGTCTTAGAATATTCATCCGTAACTACAGTATAATAAGACTTTAAGTGCAATAACAAAAGATAAATAATATTAACTTAGAATATTTATATAGATTTAGGACTTAGAATTGTAAGGTAAAAAACGGGGTAACGAGGAATCTATGCCCGATTTTTCTAAGTGTTTTGTGTGTTGCAAACACTTGTAATTTTTTCATCAGTTGGAGTTAAAATATTCTAAGTGTCAAATTATTTTGGACTTGTATTTTTTATAAACTTGTGTTCAACTGTAGAAGCAATTGGACTTAGATAATTTTATGCATAATATTTAGGGATCCGTTGTGTTAGTAATTTGTTTACAAAATGGAATCATTACT
This sequence comes from Notocelia uddmanniana, assembly GCA_905163555.1. Lineage (NCBI taxonomy): Eukaryota > Metazoa > Arthropoda > Insecta > Lepidoptera > Tortricidae > Notocelia > Notocelia uddmanniana. Next base: position 18,032,187 of record LR991054.1, on the reverse strand, counting down.
GAACTTTCAAAATGATATGTTTGCACGAATATCTAAGGCTTATACCAACTTTAAGAAATCGCCCAAGCAGCGATTAACTAAAGATTATGTGGAAAGTAGGTTGGAATCCTTAGAACAAACGTGGTCAGAGTTTAGAGATGGACACAGAAATTTAATGCAAACCTGTGATCCCAAAGACTTAAAACAACAAAAATATACCACTGAAGACACATACCAGTTAGCAGAAGAATTGTTTACAGAATATAAATGTCAATTAAAAGGAATCTTGACTGAGATCAAGAATGAGTCAGCGCATAGCTCACTGCAAGACGGTTCAAGTGCAAAACCAAACCATGTCAAATTACCCAAGGTTAGTATCCCCTGTTTCTCAGGCAAATATACCGAATGGACATCTTTCAGAGATTTATTCGTTAGCATGATCCACAAAACCGCGTCATTGGATAATGTACAAAAATTACACTATCTCAAGGGATATTTGACTGGCGAGGCTGAGCAGCTTATTAGATTCATACCTATCTGTGATGCCAATTATGCCAGATGTTGGCAACAACTGGAAGAACGGTACAATAATAAAAAATATTTATCTCACTGTATTCTTAAGCGTTTGTTGAGTCAGCGAAGTGCCACCTCCGAATCGGCAAGTTTTTTGAAGGAGCTGTTGGACACTTCAGCAGATTGCTTGAGTGCGTTGACCAATCTGGGAATTGACGTGTCTTCATGGGATATCATAGTGATTCACCTGCTCACCCTGAAGTTGGACTCGGAAACACGTAAACAATGGGAACTGAGCGTCTCTCTAAACGTGGCCTCAGACGACCTACCCACGTTTTCTCAATTTAAAGAATTCTTAACCAGTAGATTCCGTGCATTAGAGTTCATAGATACTAGGCAAACTGGCCAAAAGTCACTAAATCAACATGCAAAGCCTGCTACCTTCAAATCAAATGTTTTACATGTTACCAAGCCCAATAAATCGTTTGCTTGTGAATTTTGCGGTGATAGTCATAAGCTTAGTTTTTGGAAAAAATTCGCATTAGAGGATTATAATAAAAAACATGAATTTGTCACCAACAATCGGATGTGCTTCAATTGTTTAGGAAGCAATCACTCTGTTCGGTTTTGCCAAAAAGCTACCAACTGTCGGATCTGTAAGAAACGACATCATTCGTTACTTCACCCAAAAGGGGATTCATCTGCGTCTGCTACTTTAGAGAATGTAGATCAAGCAGCTGCAGAGGTTTCTGGGGAATCGAGTGGATCGAGCAATGCATCGAACTCGACCACGCCAATGGTGAACTGTTTTGCGAAGGAGGAGATCAATAATGAAGTATTACTAGCCACAGCCCTTGTGGGGGCTGAATACAAAACAGGTCAAGGTCACGTATTCAGGGCTCTTCTTGATCAAGGATCTCAAGCTTCATTAGTAACGGAGGCAACAGTTCAAAGCTTGAGCTTGAAGAAGATTCCTGTACATGGAAATATTTCAGGATTGGGAGGCGACCAATCCTCAACGATTGCCAAACACATGGTGATGATAAAGATACATTCCTTACAAGAGCCGAACTTCAAACTCGAAGTGAAAGCTTATGTGTTGAGAAACATTACCAGCCACTTACCTGGTAATCGTGTAGCTGTTCCTACCTGGTTTGGGTTACAGCAGTTCAGTCTCGCGGATCCAAACTACGGGAGACCCAGTAAAATTGATATGCTGCTAGGAGCAGAAGTTTACTGTAAAATACTCAACGACGGCATGATGAGAGGGCCATCAGGGACTCCCCTTGCGCAGTCCACAGCGTTTGGATGGATACTCTCGGGACCTGTAAATTCGTCGCAAACAAACAGAAACGTATCAGTGATGCATGCCTGTGTGACAGAAGATGAAGTTCTCAAGCGATTCTGGGAGTTAGAAGCCGAGCCGAAAACCCGTCTAGAGAAAATGTTAACAAAGGAAGAACAGGAATGTGAGTGGATCTTTGCCGCCACAACTCAAAGAAATGAAGAAGGGAGATATGTTGTAAAGCTGCCGATCCGCGATGAAGTTCCTCTCGAGAAGGATGGAAACTCCCGAAATATAGCAATAAAAAGATTCAAAACCTTAGAGTCAAAATTAGGAAAGGACGCAGATTTAAAGGCTAGATACACAGATGTCATAAATGAATATGCACACTTAGGCCATATGACGCTGGTTCCACAGCCTGATGCCAAACGGGATGAAGCTCGGTATTTACCACACCATGCTGTCATCAGAGAGGATAAATCCACATCCAAGGTTAGAGTCGTTTTTGATGCATCATGTAAAGATGACACAGGAGTATCCTTAAACGATGCATTGATGGTTGGACCTACCCTACAACCTGATCTCAGACACCTTATAATGCGTTGGAGAAAATATCCAGTGTGCTTGACTGCAGATATCATCAAAATGTACCGCATGGTAAGAGTTACAGCGGAAGATTCTGATTACCAGCGTATCGTATGGAGAGAAGATCCTGGGAAAGAGATAAAGGATTACAAATTACTAACAGTAACGTTTGGTACAGCCTCTGCTCCTTATTTAGCAGTTAAGGCACTTAATCAAGTGGCAAAGGATCATGAAAAGGAATATCCGCTGGCAGCAAGCAGAGTGGAAAAAGAATTCTACATGGATGACCTGATGTCTGGTGCTCAAACACTGGAAGAAGAAATAAAACTATACACGGAAATGGATGCTTTGCAACAATATTGAATTGCTACAACACATCAATAAAAATGGAAAGAATAAGGAAAAGGAAGAAGAGAAAAGCCTGCAAATAAAAGATGATAACATAATAAAAATTTTGGGTCTTACCTGGAACCGGAACAGTGATGAGTTTCAGTACGCTGTGAAGCTGCCGCCACTATCTGGACCTATCACAAAAAGATCAATTATCTCAGACGTGGTACGACTTTTCGACCCTTTATGCTGGATATCACCCTGCATCATAACCGCGAAAATATTTATACAGCGATTATGGACAGCCGGTATAGGGTGGGATGAAGAACCTCCTACTGACATTAAAGAAGATTGGCTTACTTACCGCGAAGAACTCCTGAAACTTACCCATTTTCGCTTACCCAGATGGCTGTGTACGATGAGTAATGATCCAGTGGTTGAGTTGCACGGGTTTTGTGACGCGTCGAGCTTAGCTTATGCCGCTGCCGTGTACCTCCGTGTAATAAGTACCGCAGGTGACATACACGTCTGCCAAATTGGAGCTAAAACAAAGGTTGCACCAGTTAAACAAGTCAGTATACCACGGTTGGAGCTATGTGGAGCGGTTTTACTTGTGAAGTTGCTTGTAGAAACGGCTGAAGTTTTGGACATCCCAAAGAGTCAAATAAGGGCATGGACTGATTCGACAGTAGTTCTCGCCTGGCTAAATAAGCATCCGAGTACTTGGAAAACATTTATAGCGAATAGAGTCTCAGAAATTCTAACCATATTAGATTCTTCGCAATGGTCTCACGTTCCCACAAAGGAAAACCCCGCTGATTGTGCATCGCGTGGGGTTCAACCAGGAGAAATAGAACTACACACATTGTGGAAACAAGGACCTAGATTTTTGCAGAACTACGAAATAATCTACACCAAACCAAAAAATAATGTAACACATGAAGAAGAAAAACCTATAAAATCGCATGTCGGTGTAATAAATGAGACCATATTAGACAGATTCTCTTCACTAATAAAACTAGTAAGAGTTGTTGCATATTGCAGACGTTTTATCACACGAAGTGACCCTGAAAAAAGGGTTCGTAAACAACAATTAAGTAAATGGGAGTTGGATGAAGCATTGATTAATTGTCTGAAGATAGCTCAAGCTATACCATTTGAAACAGAAATTTCGGAAATAAGAAAATATGGCTTTATAAAATCAAGATCATCGAAACTTTTGTCTCTCACTCCGTTTATAGACAACAACGGATTGCTAAGAGTTGGTGGAAGACTATCACAATTACAAGAAGACGAGAATGTGAAGCACCCCGTAATTTTGCCACACAATTCAGCTATGACAAAATTAATTATAGCCAATGCTCATGAAAAAACATTGCATAGCGGATCACAGTCAATGTTAAATTATCTCCGTTCAGCATACTGGATAATTAGTGCAAAGAACCTAGTCAAAAACTACATACGCAACTGTGTAAAGTGCGTGAGGTACAGAGCGGAACAGCAAACGCAGCTTATGGGGTCCTTACCTTCTGTGCGCATCACACCCGCCATGGCATTCAGTCGTAGCGGCGTAGACTACGCAGGACCGATCAACCTCAGAACATCCAAGGGCAGAGGACATCACGCCTACAAAGGTTACATTTGTCTATTTGTGTGCATGGTAACGAAAGCCCTACACTTAGAAGTCGTCAGTGATTTGTCCGCGAAAGGTTTTTTACAAGCCTTTAAGCGTTTTATAGCTCGTCGTGGCCATTGCGTTGAGCTTTACAGTGACAATGGTACCAACTTTGTTGGTGCATCTAAAGAGCTTAAAAACTTGTTCATTGCGGAAAAGTCTAGTATGGTACAAGAAATAGCAGAATCGCTGGCAAGTGAGGGTACAACTTGGCATTTTATACCACCAAGAGCCCCTAATTTCGGCGGGCTCTGGGAAGCAGGGATCAAATCCACCAAGTACCATATCAAGCGAGTAATCGGAGATTCCACACTGACGTTCGAAGAGATGAATACTCTCCTCCATCAGATAGAGGCGTGTCTCAATTCACGTCCTATTTCAGTCATCAGCAGTCAACCAGGAGAACCAAGCCCACTCACCCCTGGTCATTTCCTGATCGGAGAGCCACTCGTGATTGTGCCGGAAATTAATTACGAAAACTCAACTGTAAGTTCCCTTAAAAGATGGCAACTGACTCAGCGAATGTTGCAGACCTTTTGGCGTAGATGGTCAAATGAGTATTTGACGCACTGTATGCACAGATACAAGTGGACCCATAAAATACCGGAACCTCAAATAGGAGACGTAGTACTGGTAAAAGATGACGACTTACCCCCAGCTAGGTGGCTTTTCGGTAGAATCGAACAAAAACATCCCGGCCCAGACAATATCACAAGAGTTGTCACACTTAAATGTAAAAATTCCTTAATGAAACGCCCAGTATCAAAGCTATGCTTATTACCTGTGGCAAGAGATGGTGAAGATATGAAATCTTAATATTTAAGTAAATTAAGTGTTGTAAGTTAGGGCACGTTCTTCATCATTTGATTAAGTTAAATTTGCCATTGTAATATCTTGTTATTTATCCATACTCTGTCACGGTGGGCAGATCATTAAGGACATTCTGTCCATGGTGGGTAGTATGTACAAACTCATCGCTGTGAACAATTAGTCTAAGTAAAAATAGTTTCAAATTTATCCGCTAGATGTCGGTGTTACTAGTGGAAACTAGCTAACGCCATGTTTCGTTGAAATCAACTAGGTGTAAGATATTGTTATGCCAAATCGAACCATCGGACCTAGTCCAATAAATAAATATACAAGTGATTGTATCACCAGTACGCCTTGTTATTATTTATATTCCCTCGAAACCATTGTGCGCTTTGTACACCCATACATTTTGAGACCCAGCGCCTGATGAATACAACGAGCAACTTTTTGTTTTTTTTTTGTATGGGAGCTCCCTTAAATATTTATTTTATTTTGGCTTTAGTATTTGTTGTTGTAGCGGCAACAGAAATACATCATCTGTGAAAATTTCAACTGTCGAACTATCACGGTTCATGAGATACAGCCTGGTGACAGACGGACAGACATAGAGACAAACGGACGGACGGACAGCGGAGTCTGAGTAATAAGGTCCCGTTTTACGCCCCCTTTAGGTACGGAACCCTAAAAAAATACAAAAAGTAACAAAATGCAAAGTAGCAAAATTCCAAAGGAAGGTACCTATATTCATATGTACCAGAAATATGCTAATTGTTAAAAATCCTGTATTATTATGTGTGTCAATGATATTCGTAAGTATACTTTTATATAAATTATGTTTAAATCGGTTTATCTTCCTCATCATCAAACTTAAAGTATTCTTTAAGTGTGATGATGATAAACCAATGTGATGGCGCCTTTAGGTTACCTTTATGGTCAGTTCTTTATGTAAGAGTGTGGTACGTAAAAAACTGACCAGAAGCGCTACATACGTTTCATAAAAGCGTTACATAGCATAAAAGTGACGAAAAAAATTCCCAAAGGAATACAAACTCATAACTTGAGACATCCCAATGAATATATATATTTTCATATTTGCTTTTATATATATATCTATTAAATATATCGTCGTCTGGTACCCATAACACAAGCCTTATTGAGCTTACTGTGGGACTAGTTCGATTTGTGTAAAAATGTCCCCTAATATTTATTTATTATTTATTATTATTTATATATTCATATTTATTTATATATGTAGGAATGTATCTATTTATGTTAATTATTTTGATTTATGTATGTGTGCTTTAATATTTATGTGATTGTATATAAGTTTGAATTCAGTAATTTTTTTGTTTGCCACCCACTTTTAATACGTTTGTTGCTATTTTTGCGCTTGGTTGATATGGGTCAGAATGAAATTAGGACTGACTCGTATCTTTGTTGTTGGGGTATATGCCCCTGTAAACCTGGGTACGAGAACATCACAGTCGACCCAGGAAGAGGGAAAACAGTTCTGGGAGGAATTAAGGGATGTCACAAGTAGATGTAAGGATAATGAAAGGTTGATTATGTTAGGTGATTTTAATGCATGGGTAGGGGTAAAGCGAGATGGATTTGAAAAGGTTCTGGGTACTCACGGTGACGAGAGAGTGAATGAGAATGGTGAGAGTTTGTTAGATATTTGCCTCGAGAGAAATCTTTTTGTGACAAATACAATGTTTGCCCACAAATGGATTCATTTGTACACGCGTGAGGCGGAGAACGTAAGAAAGAGTATGATTGATTTTGTGATAGTGGACGAAAGATTGAGGAAGAATGTTCTGGACACTAGGGTGTATCGCGGGGCCGGAATAAATACAGACCACTTCCTGGTGATGAGCCGAATGAAAGGGCTGTTTCAAGGATGGCGGCATCGACCTCGTATATTCACTAGTGTTCTGGAGAGAATAAAAGTAGAAAATTTGCAAGAGGAAAGTGTGGCTGATGAGTATATTCATAAACTAAAGGAAAATCTTAGAGAGATAGATGATATATGCGAGATTGATCAACTATGGAATGGTTTTAAAGATAAGCTTGTAAGTACAGCCAGGGATGTATGTGGTGTGAAAGAAAGGAGCAAAGGGAAGAAGAAGAAGAATGTATGGTGGGATAAAGAGGTACAAAAGGCAGTAAGTGAGAAGAAGAAAGCGTGGCTAGATTGGTTGGCGATAAGAGCTGACCAAAGAAGTCAAAAAGCCACGCTTGAAGACGTGAGTGAAAGGAAAAGTAACTATAAAAGGTTGAATGTTCTGGTAAAGGAGGTAGTTAAAAGAAAGAAAGATGAACAGAATGATGAGATGGATCAGAGGTTGTCTCAGGATTTCCGGGCAAACATAAAGTTTTTCTGGAAAGCCATTCGACTAGCCAGAGGTAAAACTCAGACCTCAGAGCTAACCTCGATTAGAGACCAGCATGGAAGTTTATTGAATGATGAGGAATGCATATTAGGGAGATGGAAGGAATATTTTGAAGGTTTGTTTGAGAGAGAAGAGGAAAATACGTCAGGAGTGAATGATAATGCACTGCCACATGAGGAGTGTAGTATTAGTATGGATGAAATTGTAAAAGCTTTGAAAGGAATGAAACCAGGAAAGGCAGCGGGGTATGATAGAATTTCAGTCGAGATGCTGAAGGCTGGGCAAGGCGTCGTAGCAAGTCAGTTGTATCGCCTTTTCAACTTATGTTTTAATACCGGCATAGTTCCAAAAGATTGGTGCAAGGCGGTCATCGTGCCACTGTACAAGGGAAAGGGCTCACAACTTGACTGCAAGAACTACAGGGGCATTAGCTTACTCAGCATCGTTGGCAAATTATATGCGAAAGTGTTGATTGAAAGGGTAATGCAAGAAACCGATGAGAAAATATGGGATGTACAAGCGGGATTTAGGAAAGGTATGGGATGTACGGATCAGGTCTTCTCGTTACGATGCATAGCCGAAAAATATTTGGCCCAAGGTCAAAAGGTCTATTGCGCGTTCGTGGATTTGGAGAAGGCCTATGACATCCGGATATGGAGTGAGCGACCATCTCATTCAAGCTCTGAAATCTCTCTACGAGGATTCCTCTGCTTGCGTGAGAGTAAACGGGTCCTACACTGAATGGTTTAGCATCGAAAAGGGTGTTAGACAGGGATGTGTAGCGTCACCGTGGCTGTTTAATCTATTTCTGGACAGTTGTTTGCAAGATTTGAAAGACGATGAATGTGGGTTGGAAATGAATGGGTTGCTTATCAAATGTCTACTCTACGCCGATGACCAGGTTTTATTAGCGTCATCGGCTGAGAAGCTACAGAAGATGGTAACTAGCATGCACGGATTATTTGCGAGAAAAGGAATGAAAATGAATGTAAGCAAGACGAAAGTGATGGTATTTGAAAGAGATGAGTGTATGACAGTTTGTGAAATTGCTGTAGATGGAGAGAGGTTAGAGCAAGTGGATGGGTTTGTGTATTTGGGGACTTTGTTCACGAGAGACGGTAAGCATGAAGGAGATATTGAAAGGAGAGTGATAGCTGGGAATCGAGTGAATGGGGCACTTCACGCCTTTATGAGTAGCCAGAAAGTGTCAGAAAAGGCGCGGCTGGCCGTGCATAGAGGAGTGTTGGTGCCGACACTAATGTATGGTAGTGAAAGTTGGGTGTGGCAGAAGAAACATCAGAGTCGAGTGAATGCAGTGGAAATGAGAGCGCTGAGAAGTATGTGTAGCGTTACTTTGAGAGATAGAGTGAGAAACACCGTTATAAGACGGAGGTGTGGAGTGAATGAAGATATAGTGACGAAAATTGAGAAAGGTATGCTAAGATGGTTTGGACATGTAGAGAGGATGGATGAAAGAAGATTGACAAAACGAGTGTATGAAGGAAGAGTGGATGGAAAAGTTGGAAGGGGAAGACCTCGGCGAACGTACTCCGACCAAATCGGAGACATTCTGCAGAAAGGCCAGGTCAGGAGTACCCTAAATCGGCGCGCATGCATGAAGAATGTTATGAAAGTTCATGAAGCGAAAGTTGTATGTCAGGATCGTAGCAAGTGGAAATCCGTGATCTCTGCCTACCCCTATGGGAAACAGGCGTGATTATATGTATGTATGTATGTATGTATTGAATATATACTTTTATTATTTTATACGTTTCATGCATGAGACCTAAATCATACACCAGACATAACATTTTCAAGATATATATAATTTGTATACATTATAAAACAAACCTGCAATTGCTAAAAAGGGCACAGAAAAATAATTTTCATGTGCTCTGCCTATCCCATTTAGGAATATAGGCGTGAGTTTATGTATGTATAAAACAAATGAATGCAAAGTTACCTTTAAAATGACCAAATAATACTGTGTTACATAAACTGGATATACTCATGAACGAATGTTCACTTCAAATGTTGGTATACAAGTTATTATGGTCAACAGCAGGTATGGCATCCATAGATATACTAATAAGAAAACAGTGTTGGCAATTGAATAAAAACAATGTTTAAAAAATGGCGTATATTAATGAAAAATATTTGAGTTTATGTAACGAAATTCGGGACACGAAATCTCTTCTCGAGCGTGGAAGAGAGCGCGTATATTAAACACAGTGATTTGTAGAAGGATATTATAGTTAATGTAAGCATAGTTAAGTCGTAGCATGAACCAATATGAATTACCTGTATTTTTCTAATATACCTGCCATACAGGTTCCGCTTATTTACGGGCAAGGCCCAAAAATTGGACATCGTTACATACAAAATGTGCTCTGATGTTTTACAAAAACTATTCATACTAGTATCATGTCTGTCCTTGTATGTCATAAAATAGTATTTTAAGCAATTTTTTTAATCCTTAACTAACAACAAAAGGAAGATTGTCAATTTTTTTTTGGATTTTATAATTGATGGTGATGACGCTTTTCCATACAAATTGTAAATGTGCTTTCGTGCAATTTTTTTAATCTCATCATTTTAGAGCATATTCGATGTACTTTTCAGTATTTTACTTAGACTTAAAATAGTTTTATTACGCTCTCAGCTTAATTAAGCGTTGAAAAGCTTCCAATTTTATCAAAAAAACTTTGTATGCCCTAAACCCACGCTTTTAGGGAATAAAACTGTCTATTATCTACCGCATAAACATAGCTTTTCTTATTGGCCATATTTTGTCGTTTACTGGCGGTCAAAACGAGTGGACACTGCTTCGTCATCGTTTATGATGAATGTAAAATTAAGTTTGCATTATACATTTAATCTATGCTATAAAGCTGTGTGTGTGGTCTTCTTTTCGTTGTAATGTCATAAAATTTTAATTTTTGTATCGATTTGGAGTGTGTGAGGGTCGGTATTATATGACGTATGTAATGTTTTTTGCCGATTTCTGATGTAGCGTTACTTATTAGTGGTATAAGGTCAATTCCACATTGGTCAACAAAAATTAAAACCTTTTTTAAGGGTTCCGTACTTCCGTAGTCAAGCAGGAACCCGTATAGTTTCGCCATGTCCGTCTGTCTATTTGTCTATTCGAGGCTTTGCCCTGTGATTGTTAGTGCTAGAAAGCTGCAATTTAGCATCGATGTATAAAACTGGCGCAGGACCGGTCATTGTGGAAGTCTTTGGGGGAGGCCTATGTCCAGCAGTGGACGTCATTTGGCTGAAATTATGATGATATAAAACTGACAACGTGGTAAAATAAAATCTAAAAAATATATATTTTTAAGGGTTCCCTACACGTAAAGTGGGGATGATTTTTTTGCTTCAAGCCTACGGTGTGGGGTGTTGTTGGATGGTAAGTGGTCGCATAATTTCGTATAGTGAAAGTTTTACTTACCTTGTCTACATCACCATCGACTATTAGGCATATTTTATATTGGTTATTTTTTGATGATAAATTCTCAAATATACATGGTAAATACCCCGTTCTTAACAATATTCTAGTGTGACCATGTTAGCTCGAAATCTTGAATCAAATATATGTATTAGCTTTTACCTTAAGTACTTATATGTAACTGTTACATAAAAGTTATAATGCTGCTTTTATGTGAATTGGGCCGATTTTTAGGGTTTGCCCTTGTAATTGATAATTTTGAGCCGTCATTGTTAAGTGTAAGAGGTAAGACATTGATGATTAGTTATAAACAATAAAACAATTTGAGCTAATAAAATCCCGTACTGCGTTTCGTATATTCTGTGAAATTACACAGAATAACCGCAATTTAATTCGTTTAAATTGTTATATTTGGGTCGTTATTAATAGAAATTTACATAGTTAAGGGCTTTAGTTAAAATCAAACTTAACTGATTCCTTCGTTGAGTTACCCATATATTTTGTAGGTATGATCCACTTTCGTTACAAAAAGGACGCAATCGTAATTTTGTTTTCACTAAGCCTTTAAATATTTTTAAACGCTTAACCATTAATGAGTATCAGTCGCAGAAATGGTAGACAACATTACAATAAAAGGTGAAATAAAAAACATCCGTAACTCCGTAACACTACTAATTTAAAATGAATATATTGTTTTTTCTAGCCGGTATACTTTAGGTTTGTAGGTAACAACATTTATTGACACTCCTTCGGTACTGACTAAAATAATCGACTTGGCTTAACATTACATCTCAAAACTTTTTTGTAGTAAATAGGTATAAGAATCTTTCTCCATCTCTTCACATGTAGGTAAATAATGTTTTTGATGTGATGTGTACCCATACACCAAACGGGCTGAGCACTCTAGTTACATCTCATATGTTATACATTACAATCATTTGTAATTGTATCAAACCGATTTGGTACATAATTAATAAAATTATTTAATAATTATTCACACCGCTTCCGACCGGATGGCGTCATTCAAATATGAGACGTATCTACTGGGCAAACGCTTGAAAACTCTTGTGCAGTCAGGTTAGAATCGTAGCGTACCTAGAGGCTCTCGTTGCTAACGTTGTTGATTCGCGCCATACGCCGATCACGTTTATTTTACAATCAATAATTTGGCAATTGTAGTAAATGCTCAGTGTGTTATCGAGGGATTATTTGATATTATGGTAGGTTTAATTTATAGCCATAAGGTGTATTAAAAAAAACTACTGTAGAATTAATGCGTCTGTACTAAAATCAGTTAAAATGGTTTAAAAAATAGTAATAATAAAATCCCCGGTGGTTTTCTTTTTTAAGAATGGGTAAAATAATTGTCCTGACAGTATAGTCAAAAATCACCAACTGTTGAATTAATGTATAGCTGTTATTAATTTATTTCAAAATTTTTATTATTATTTATATATGCTCTACGATATAAGAGGTGATTTTTTAAAATACTGTTTTTAATTATATGTTAGTCCCTTTAGATCAAAAATCTCTAGTGTAGGATTTAATGTTTATATTTAATGAGAAATATAAACTTCAAATTTTTTTTTTCGGAAAAGCTCAATATATTTTTTGGGGAAAACCTTTGACTTATTATCCCAAAATAATGTTCTATCAGATTGCAAAAAAATATATAGTGTAGGATTTAATGTGCAATTCTCGAACAACTGAAAGTTTCTTTCCCGGACTAATTTCTAAAATGCGCCAAATGGCCCACAAGACACAGGTCGCTGGATGCACTAGTCTCGCAACCCAAAGGAATACATTTTTTTAATTGAATGACGCGATTTAATAAATTAATTCTTTAATGCGATTACGGTACAATAGCGAATTTCATTATAACCGTTCTGCAAATCCTATAACAAATATAAATGACGCCGTTTATTCCCATTTCGTTGTTCGGAACTCAATCGTGCTGGTCGTATAAATTATGTCTTTGATTCGATCACAAAACCGTTGAAATGAACTGGGTCGAAAAGTTAGTAAATTTCGCTATTAATAGTTTCACCGTTGTTATTTCACAGTTCAAGTCCGTCCACCATATGCTTGCGTCTACTATAAGTTATAATAGATACCCCACTTTAGGCTATGTACAGTCAGCTGCACCCCCCCCCCCCCTGCATTCAAACTTCTACGGGGAGGGGGTCACGTTTCTCTGCAGTTGACTGTACTTACAGTCGAAAACATTTCCAAAGCTCAACAGAAAGGCATGTTCGGATAGTTTGAAATATTTTCGTTTCGTTTGTACCTCTCGTGTACTGCGACTCTGTTTTCCAATAGTATCCTTTCGCGGATAGGCGGATGCGATGACTTAAAACGTATTAAAATAGCGAAAATTGATGCCCTTTGGATAGTTAATTATTGTCAATATATCCTAAAAAAACCATCCACAAATCTTCAAGAGCGTACGTCTCATCTTAAAGACCGGCAACGCACTTCCAACCCCTCTGGTGTTGCGAGTGTTCATGGGCGGCGCTAATCGCTTACCATCAGGCGATTCGTCCGCTCGTTTGTCTCATATGCTATAAAAAATGTTACTACCTATGTATTGTATGAAATACTAGCATTTGCCCGCGGCTTCGCCCGCGTACTAAGCGTAATTTTTAACCGTCTACAAAAAAGAGGTTCACTGTTTGACCCGTATATATGTATGTAGGTATATATGTATGTTTGTCCAAGATTATCTCGCGTTTGGCTGAACCGATTTAGATACGGTTTCCAGAATAGTAGTTGTTACATTCTGGGAGTTTCGGTATACGAAGTTTGGTGATTGTGATTTATTAAAAGGAGCATCCAAAAAGAAAATTTGGCTTCACTTTCATTCGCACTCCTTACTGTTAGTCCGTCTGTTACAACCGAGTTGCTTTTACTGGACTGATTGAATTGAAATTTGGCACAAACTATCAAGAATTCAGAGCGCTCGTGGCTCAGCGGCACCCGCCTACCGCGTGCGGTATGCGAGGTTAAGCAATGTGGTTTTAGGAGTTTATTTCTCAAAAAACCTGCAACACGTGTTTACTCATTTATCTTTAGAAATACTCCTGTGAAGTTTCGAATAAAATAGTCCAACTAATCTTGATTCCCCACACACACTTCGGACCCCCATTTAACCCCCTTAGGGGTTGAATTTTGAAAAGTACTTTCTTAATGCACCTCTAGACCTTATATGGAACCTACATACTAAATTTAGAATCTCTAAAACCAGTAGTTTGGGCTATGCGATGATATGTCACTCGCTCAGTCAGTCGGTTATTTCTTGCAATTTGGCACAAACTTTCAAAAGTTTTCATGTCCACTACATTAAATTTCAAAATCGATGCCATTTTCGTAATGAACGTTCCAAAAAACCATAAAAACGACACCCATATTAATATTTAGACATTTCATCCCCCTCGCACCCCAACAGGGGGATGGTATTTCACGTCCTCCACGTGGGATTTCAAAAACATTGTTGTTTTCGTTATCAGCGACCCGATAAACCATAAAAACAATACCCATGTCGATTTTCAGAATTTGTCACCACATTTCCCCCTTTTAGGGGTTGATTTTTCAGAAAACCTGAAACACGTGTTTACTCATTTATCGTTAGAAATACTTTTGTGAAGTTTCGAATAAAATAGTCCAGCCAATCTTGTTTCGCCATACAAACTTCGGAGCCCCATTTCACCCCCTTAGGGTTTGAATTTTGAAAAATCCTTTCTTAGTGCACCCCTAGACCTTATAAGGAACCTACGTGCCAAATTTGGAATCTCTAGGACCAGCGGTTTGGGCTGTGCGTTGATATGTCAGTCAGTCAGTCAGTCAGTCAGTCAGTCAGTCAGTCAGTCAGTCAGTCAGTTTCTTCTTTTATATATTTACTAGCATTTGCCCGCGTACTAAGCGAAATTTTTAACCATCTACAAAAAACAGGTTCGTATGTTTGTCCACGATTATCTCGCGTTTGGCTGAACCGATTTAGATGCGGTCTCCAGAAAAGTAGTTGTTACATTCTGGGGGTTTCGGTATACGAAGTTTGGTGATTGTGATTCATTAACAGATGAACAGATGAAAAGTCAGTATACATTCTGAGAACCGGCAAACTGTTGAATTACTTTTGATTTTGCCAAAAATAAGGATCGAAAACTATTAACATACATTTCCGAGAGGCTGAACGGGAAAGGGCCGATGAAATAAAAGCATGTCTTAAATGGCCCTTAGTAAAAGTATCTGTGTACTACAGTAACACCGATAGGTCTGTAAACGACCAAGCAGCGCGCAGCGGTCATAAACTCTGGTCCTTTGAAGTACAGAAATACGGCTAATTCAATATCACGTGTAACATTTATTTTTCCTAAAATTAAATGTATAAGGTAGGTTTTGACAGTTCCCATTGGAGCATCCAAAAAGAAAATTTGGCCTCACTTCCATTCGCACTCTTTACTTCAGTCCGTCTGTTACAACCAAGTTGCTTTTACTGGACCGATTGAATTGCAAATTGGCACAAACTATGAAGAATTTAGAGCGCTCGTGGCCCAGCGGCACCCGCCTACCGCATGCGGTGTGCGAGGTTAAGCAATGTGGGCGCAGGTCAGTTCTTGGATGGGTGATCGCTTAGAGTGGTTACTAACTGACTCTCGTGCTTTAGAAGGCACGCTAAGCCGTTGATCCCGGCTGCAATAGTTAAGCCAAGTTAGAGGCCTTCGAGCGGCTTGCGAACTTCTAACAGTCAAGTCGCCCACTCACTTGACAAAGGGGGGTCGAAGTTGCACCACGTCCGTAGGGAGCACCCACCGTTACCCTACACATGACCCCTGAGTGGTGTTAAAAGTGCAACAAAAAATGGCAACCGTACTTGTTGATTTAAATGGAAAAAAATATCGAAACCTCTATGTCGTTTTTAAAAGCAAGTCCATAGATACCCCGCACGCCTATATAGTAACATTAAACTTTTTTGCATACAGGCATGTATGGAGTGCCAAATTTTACCTCAGATTCGTATTCAGAGACCTCTCGGACGCTCAGATATCGATTTTGAACGAAATCGGGACGAAAAAAAAGTTATTCAATATGGCTGCCACTTTCACAAATTTTACCTCTCGGTCACACAGATATCGATTTTGAACGAAATCGGGACGAAAATGAAGAAAATCAATATGGCCGCCACTTTTTCAAAATTTTACCTCGGATTCGTATTAGGGGACCTCTCGGACGCTCAGATATCGATTTTTAACGAAATCGGGTTGGAAATGACGAAAATCAATATGGCTGCCACTTTTTCCAAATTTTACCTCGGATTCGTATTAGGGGACCTCTCGGACGCTCGGATATCGATTTTGAACGAAAGCGGGATGAAAAAAAAAGATAATCAATATGGCCGCCCCTTTCACAAACTTTACCTCGGATTCGTATTAAGAGACCTCTCGGACACACAGATATCGATTTTGAACGAAATCGGGACGAAAATGAAGAAAATCAATATGGCCACCACTTTTCCAAATTTTACCTCGGATTTGTATTAGGGGACCTCTCGGACGCTCAGATATCGATTTTGAACGAAATCGGGTTGGAAATGAAAAAAATCAATATGGCTGCCACTTTTTCCAAATTTTACCTCGGATTCGTATTAGGGGACCTTTCGGACGCTCGGATATCGATTTTGAACGAAATCGGGTTGAAAGGAAGAAAATCAATATGGCTGCCACTTTTCCAAATTTTACCTCGGATTCGTATTCGGGGACCTCTCGGACGCTCAGATATCGATTTTGAACGAAATTAGGAAGAAGATGAAAAAATCAATATGGCTGCGACTTTTTCCAAATTTTACCTCGGATTCGTATTAAGAGACCTCTCGGACGCTCACATATCGATTTTTAACGAAATCGGGGACCGAAGGGGGAAAATCAATATGGCCGCTACTTTTTCAAAATTTTACCTCGCATTCGTATTACGAGACCTGTCGGACGCTTAGATATCGATTTTGAACGAAATCGGGAAGAAAATCAATATGCCTGCGACTTTTTCCAAATTTTACCTCGGATTCTTATTAAGAGACATCTCGGACGCTCAGATTTATATTTTGAATGAAATCGGGACGGAAATGAAGACAATCAATATTGAATTTTACCTCGGTGTCGTATTTGGGGACCTCTCGGACGCTCAGATATCGATTTTGAACGAAATCGGGACGAAAATGAAGAAAAGCAATATGGCCGCCACTTTTCCCAAATTTTACCTAGGAGTTGTATTAAGAATCCTCTCGGACGCTTAAATATCGATTTTTGTCGAAATCGTATCGGACGGCACTAATTAATAAAACCACTTACAATACATTGACTCAAGAAAGGTCGTATCTTCATAGGGAATTCACGGCACTTCATGCGCCTTTAGACCTTATAAGGAACCTACATGCCAAATTTGGTATATCTCGAGTCTCGAACCAGCAGTTTGGGCTGTGCGTTTATATGTCACTCACTCAGTCAGTCAGTTTCTTCTTGCAATTTGGCACCTACGTTTAAGTTTTCATGCCCGCAATATTAAATTTCAAAATCAACGCCATTTTCGAAATTAACGACCCAATAAATCATAAAAATCACACCCATATAAATATTTAGACATTCCAAACCCCTCGGACCCCAACAAAGGGGATGGTATTTCACGTCCTCCACGTGGGATGTTAAAATTATTGTTGTTTTCGTAATCAGCGACCCGATAAACCATAGAAACCACACCCATATCGATTTTCAGAATTTGTCACCAGATTTCCCCCTTTTAGGGATTGATTTTTCAAAAAACCTGCAACACATGTTTACTCATTTATCGTTAGAAATACTCCTGTGAAGTTTCGGATAAAATAATCTAACTAATCTTGATTCCCCATACAAACTTCGGACCCCCATTTCACCCCCTTAGGGATTGAATTTTGAAAAATCCTTTCTTAATGCACCTCAAGACCTTATATGGAACCTACATACTAATTTTGGAATCTCTAGAACCAGCAGTTTGCGCTGTGCGTTGATATGTTGGTCACTCAGTCAGTCAGTTATTTCTTGCAATTTGGCACAAACTTTCAAAAGTATTCATGTTCACAATATTAAATTTCACAACCGATGCCATTTTCGTAATTAACGTCCCAAAAAACCATAAAAACGACACCCATATTAATATTTAGACATTTCATCCCCCTCGCACCCCAACAGAAGGGGATGGTATTTCACGTCCTCCACGTGGGATTTTAAAATCATTGTTATTTTCGTTGTCAGCGACCTAATAAACCATAAAAACAATGCCCATGTCGATTATCAGAATTTGTCACCACATTTCCCCCTTTTAGGGGTTGATTTTTCAAAAAACCTGAAACACGTGTTTACTCATTTATCGTTAGAAATACTCCTGTGAAGTTTCGAATAAAATAGTCCAGCTAATCTTGTTTCCCCATACAAACTTCGGACCCCCATTTCACCCCCTTAGGGGTTGAATTTTGAAAAATCATTTCTTAGTGCACCCCTAGACCTTATAAGGAACCTACGTGCCAAATTTGAAATCTCTAGGACCAGTGGTTTGAGCTGTGCGTTGATATGTCAGTCAGTCAGTCAGTCAGTCAGTCAGTCAGTTTCTTCTTTTATATATTTAGACTAGCATTTGCCCGCGGCTTCGCCCGCGTACTAAGCGAAATTTTTAACTGTCTACAAAAAACAGGTTCGTATGTTTGGCCACGATTATCTCGCGTTTGGTGAACCGATTTAGATGCGGTCTCCAGAAAAGTAGTTGTTACATTCCGGGGTTTCGCTATACGAAGTTTGGTGATTGTGATTAATTAACAGATGAACAGATAAAAAGTCAGTATACATTCTGAGAACCGGCAAACTGTTGAATTTCATTTGATTTTGGCAAAAATAAGGATCGAAAACTATTATCATACATTTCCGAGAGGCCGAAGGGGAAAGGGCCGATGAAATAAAAGCATGTCTTAAATGACCCTTAGTAAAAGTATCGGTGTACTACAGTAACACCAATAGGTCTGTAAACGACCTAACAGCGCGCAGTGGCCATAAACTCTGGTCCTTTGAAGTACAGAAATACGGCTAATTCAATATCATGTGTAACATTTATTTTTCCTACAATTAAATTTATTAGGTAGGTTTTGCCAGTTACCATTGGAGCATCCAAAAAGAAAATTTGGC
The DNA here is from genome assembly GCA_905163555.1 of Notocelia uddmanniana. Lineage (NCBI taxonomy): Eukaryota > Metazoa > Arthropoda > Insecta > Lepidoptera > Tortricidae > Notocelia > Notocelia uddmanniana. The sequence goes on along the minus strand of LR991054.1, from coordinate 18,012,968 downwards.
CTCACTTCCATTCGCACTCCTTACTGTCAGTCCGTGTGTTACAACCAAGTTGCTTTTACTGGACCTATTGAATTGCAATTTGGCACAAACTATCAAGAATTTAGAGTGCTCGTGGCCCAACGCCACCCGCCTACCGCGTGCGGTGTGCGAGGTTAAGCAATGTGGGCGCAGGTCAGTTCTTGGATGGGTGACCGCTTTGAGTGGTTACTAACTGACTCTCGTGCTTTGAAAGGCACGCTAAGCCGTTGATCCCGGCTGCAATCGTTAAGCCAAGTTAGAGGCCTTCGAGCGGCTTGCGAACTTCTAACAGTCAAGTTGCCCACTCACTTGACAAAGGGGGGTCGAACTTGCACCGCGTCCGTAGGGAGTACCCACCGTTACCATACACAGAACTCCTGGGTGGTGCTAAAAGTGCAACAAAAACTGGCAACCGTACTAGTCTTCTCGAAAACCTCACGGTTCGTAAATAAATGCCATACGATTAAAAAAAATTGAAGGTTGATTTAAATGGAAAAAAATATCGAAACCTCTATGTCGTTTTTAAAAGCAAATCCATAGATACCCCACACGCCTATATAGTAACATTAAACTTTTTTGCATACAGGTATGAATGGAGTGCCAAATTTTACCTCAGATTCGTATTAAGAGACCTCTCGGATGCTCAGATATCGATTTTGAACGAAATCGGGACGAAAAAAAAAGGAAATCAATATGGCCGCCACTTTCACAAATTTTACCTCGGATTCGTATTAAAGACCTCTCGGGCACTCAGATATCGATTTTGAACGAAACCGGGACGAAAATGAAGAAAATCAATAAGGCCGCCACTTTTTTCAAATTTTACCTCAAATTCGTATTAGGGGACCTCTCGGACGCTCAGATATCGATTTAGAACGAAATCGGGACGAAAAAAAAAGAAAATCAATATGGCCGCCACTTTCACAAATTTTACCTCGGATTCGTATTAAGAGACTTCTCGGACGCTCAGATATCGATTTTGAACGAAATCGGGTTGGAAATGAAGAAAATCAATATGGCTGCCACTTTTTCCAAATTTTACCTCGGATTCATATTAAGAGACCTCTCGGACGCTCAGATATCAATTTTGAACGAAATTGGGACGGAAATGAAGAAAATCAATATGCCGCCACTTTTTCCAAATTTTACCTCGGATTCGTATTAAGAATTCTCGCGGACGCTCATATATCGATTTTGAACGAAATCTAGACGTAAATGATAAAAATTAATATGGCCGCCACTTTTTCTAAATTATACCTCGGATTCGTATGACGAGACCTCTCGGACGCTCAGATATCGATTTTGAACGAAATCGGGACGAAAAAAAAGAAAATCAAAATGGCCGCCACTTTCACAAATTTTACCCCGGATTCGTATTAAAAAACCTCTCGGACACTCAGATATCGATTTTGAACGAAATCGGTACGAAAATGAAGAAAATCAATATGGCCGCCACTTTCACAAATTTTACCTCGGATTCATATTAAGAGACCTCTCGGACGCTCAGATATCGATTTTGATCGAAATCGGAATGAAAAAAAAGAAAATTAATATGACTGCGACTTTTTCCACATTTTACCTCGGAGTCGTATTAGGGAAGCTCTTGTATTGTAGTATCTAAACGCAGTCTTGTCATTGTCTACAGTGTCACTTTTGACAGTTCTCTCTGCTATCCAACCCCTTGTAGCGAACACACGAAACCTTGTATTAAGATATTAGAAATATCAATTATCTATCCAAATAAACCACTGAAGACCGGAAGACCATCTTTTATTATATAACAATACATGGCGCAGTCGAATCGGAGAAGAATCTACGAAGATTAAAACGGATTACGAAGATAACCTGCAAAACACGTTTTTCACCGGTACCGATTAATTGTTCCAAAAAACTTAAGAATAACTTTTATTAAAACTTTGCATGAAGGACACATTGGTATGTCAAAGATGAAACAGCTAGCTAGAAAATTATATTATTGGCCTCACATTGATTCACATATTGAAAAATTTGTTAAACAATGTTTTCCATGCCAGACATACCAAAACAACAATATTAAAGAGCCTTTAATGCCACATAAGGTGCCTGACTTGCCATTTACAAAGATAGCTACAGACATCATGGATTTCAAGACAAAAAGTTACCTCATAGTTTATGACTATTATTCAAAATGGATAGAGATTAAGTATGTACGTAATAAAAGTGCCAAATCCATTATCGAGGCTTTAACAGATATTTTTTCTAACTTTGGCTTTCCGAGAGAAATAGTCTCAGACCATGTACCATTTGATTCTAAGGAATGCAAAGACTTTGCTCGTGAAAATGGATTTAAATTCACATACACAAGCCCCAGGTATCCTCAGTCTAATGGCATGGCAGAGAAAGGAGTTCAGATTGCTAAGAAAATTCTAAATAAATGTCATGAAGATAAAACTGATTACAGATTAGCTTTATTAAATTACAGGGCCTCACCCGTGTCTGGCACTAACTTCTCACCTTCTGAGCTAATGTTTAATAGAAATCTGAGAACAAAATTAATTGTAAACTCTCAGTACCTACGGCCAAAGATTAATATAAATGTAAATGAGCAATTTGATAAGATAAGAAACAGAAATAGCAGAAACTATAATAGAACTAGTAGAGTCAAAAAACCATTTCACGTGGGTCAGAGCATCTGGTTTAAGAAAGACCCTCGTAAAAATATATGGTTAGAGGGCAAAATTATCAGTTATAATGGTAATAGAGCATATAATGTAGCTGATAAAAATAATGTTATTTACAACCGAACCTCCTTACATATAAGAACTCCTTAGCTGTCCTTGGTGCTTCATCAGACTCAGCGGTCAGGTTCAATACCACTGGTCGAATGTGTACTTGTAATGTGCAATACTTAGTGTTCCTTACGTGTAGTACTTGATTTGTGATATTACAGTATTATGTACGCATAGTAAATGTATTTGATTTTCTTTTAAAAAGGGGATGAAGAACATGTTAATGCAATTGTTAACTTGAACATGGTAATATTGTTAATGTAATTTCTCAGTCTAAATATACCCTGTATAAGTATTGAATAGATGTAACTGATGTGAACGTACTTTCCATACTTAGATATAATGTAAATCTGTATAACGTATAAAAATTATCTTTTAAAAAGGGGATGATGTATTGTAGTATCTAAACGCAGTCTTGTCATTGTCTACAGTGTCACTTTTGACAGTTCTCTCTGCTATCCAACCCCTTGTAGCGAACACACGAAACCTTGTATTAAGATATTAGAAATATCAATTATCTATCCAAATAAACCACTGAAGACCGGAAGACCATCTTTTATTATATAACAATACAGCTCTCGGACGCTCAGATATCGATTTTGAACTAAATCGGGACGGTAATGAAGAAAATCAATATGGCAGCCACTTTTTCCAAATTTTACCACGGAGTCATATTAGGGACCTCTCGGACGCTCAGATATCGATTTTGAACGAAATCGAAATCGGGCCGTTACTTTATTCAAAGTTTAGGTACCTCGGATTCCTATTAAGAGTCCTCTCGGACGCTCAAATATCGATTTATGTCGAAATCGTATCGGACGGCACTGATTATTAAAACCATCTACAATACATTGAATCAAAAAAGGTCGTATCTTCATAGGGAACTCACGGCACTTCATGCACCTTTAGACCTTATAAGGAATTTACATGCCAAATTTGGTATCTCTAGAACCACCAGTTTGCGCTGTGCGGTGATCTGTCAGTCTCTCAGTCCGTCAGTTATTTCTTGATATTTGGCACAATTTTTCAAAAGTTTTCATGACCACAATATTAAATTTCAAAACCGATGCCATTTTCGTAATTAACGTCCCAAAAAACCATAAAAACGACACCCATATTAATATTTAGACATTTCATCCCCCGCGGACCCCAACAGAGGGGATGGTATTTCACTTCCTCCACGTGGAATTTTAAAATCATTGTTGTTTTCGTAATCAGCGACCCAATAAACCATGGAAACAATACCCATATCGATTTTCAGAATTTGTCACCAGATTTCCGCCTTTTAGGGGTTGATTTCTAAAAAAACCTAAAACACATGTTTACTCATTTATCTTTAGAAATACTCCTGTGAAGTTTCGAATAAAATAATCCAGCTAATATTGAGTCCCCATTCAATCTTCGGACCCCCATTTTACCCCCTTAGGCGTTGAATTTTGAAAAATCCTTTCTTAATGCACCTCAAGACCTTATATGGAACCTACATACTAAATTTGGAATCTCTAGAACCACCAGTTTGCGCTGTGCGGTGATATGTCAGTCTCTCAGTCAGTCAGTTATTTCTTGAAATTTGGCACAATTTTTCAAAATTTTTCATGTCAACAATATTAAATTACAAAACCGATGCCATTTTCGTAATTAACGTCCCAAAAAAACATAAAAACGACACCCATATTAATATTTAGACATTTCATCCCCCTCGCACTCCAACAAGGGGGATGGTATTTCACGTCCTCCACGTCAGATTTTAAAATCATTGTTGTTTTCGTTATCAGCGACCCGGTATATCATAAAAACAATACCCATGTCGATTTTCAGAATTGGTCACCACCTTTTCCCCTTTTAGGGGTTGATTTCTCAAAAAACCTGAAACACGTATTTACTCATTTATCGTTAGAAATACTCCTGTGAAGTTTCGAATAAAATAGTCCAACTAATCTTGTTTCCCCATACAAACTTCGGACCCCCATTTCACCCCCTTAGGGGTTGAATTTTGAAAAATCCTTTCTTAGTGCACCCCTACACCTTATAAGGAACCTACGTGCCAAATTTGGAATCTCTAAGACCAGCGGTTTGGGCTGTGCGTTGATATGTCAGTCAGTCAGTCAGTCAGTCAGTCAGTCAGTCAGTCAGTCAGTCAGTCAGTCAGTCAGTCAGTTTCTTCTTTTATATATTTATATAATATAAAGATAGATGATCACATACGTATAATATGCAGTTTAGAGAAATAAATGTATATGCCCATAATACAGCTTGTTGGGGAGTTATTCGCTCTCTCTCTAATTCATTTGAAAGTACATCTACTGTTTTTTCTTAAACTAAATACTCGAGCAACTAACAATAACTACTTTATTCTTATTCGTAGTATCGTGAATTTCCTGTTATTTGGTATGTATCTGCTAGTAAACTCAATTGACACAATGAGTAGGGTACGTCGGTTCGATGGGTTAATACCTGAGCTCGGATAAACACGTGCGGGGCTCACATCACACTCAAGCCTGTTAATTTACCCTATTTGTTATCGCTGTGCCATTAATTAGATTGACATCGGTTGACTTTTGGTTGCGAGGCTTAGGCGATTTCCTGACTTGACGGGGCGGGATCGCTATGTAAATAAATAATTATAAATATTGGGGGACAACGTTACACAAACCGACCTAGTCCCAAACTAAGCAAAGCTTGTAATATTGGGTACTAGACGACGATATACATACTTATATAGATAAATACATACTTAAATACATAGAAAACATCCAAGACCCAGGAACAAATATTCGTGCTAAATGCACAAATAACTGCCCTGGGATTCGAACCCGGGACCTCTAGCTTGGAAGTCAGTGTCACTACCAACTAGGCTAAACAGGCCTTCAGGCAGGGAATTTGGCATTTTGTTCTTTAACGTGGGCTCACTGATGTCGCAGATATCCACACTTGACGAGGTACTGCTAGTATTATGTCTTTGCAGTAGTAATATTATGCGCCGAAGCAGGGCAGTACTGCACTCGTAACTCTCCGCTTCCGCACCTCCCGTGACAGTTAGGAAGCACTCGCTTAAATGTAGGGGCGCTGACTGACTCGACGGACAGTTAACACTGAGGCTGACAATTTTCTCATATCAATAGATACATATGTATAGTGCGAGTAGACATTGTGACATATTTGCATGGTGAAGGAAATAATAACATTTAATGTTATTAACATAGTTTAATTATGAATTATTTTGTCTAGATTAAACAGTTGCAAATTCACAAGGCAGAACACGGTGGGGTCCAGACCGTGCGCTCCGCGCTGCGGCGTGTGCTGCTACGATGGCTGCTACTCGTACAGCGCGTGATTTTATTATGGAATGCTTAGAATTTCATTTAGATTTTTTTTATTACAGCACTATACTTACATGGCCTGAACAGGGATTGCTTGCCTCATATTACGTCTATTTTTGGCCTTTGCAGTTATGTACAATTGTATGTTTGGATGTATTATCTAGGTCGTAGCAGTATTGTTATTCATAATTCCAGGTATAGGTAGTTAGTATTTGTATCGTTGTTTGCACAAACAAACAATATAATCCATTAGGTGGAATACTTCCTTTCCATAACAACTATTCGTTCGCACAAAAATACACGACTTTGGTTAGATCGTCTGAGTCGTTGACTTTTTAAAGTGGAGTAAGAAACAAAACAAATGACAGTCACTCTTCACAATGCCAATTAATTTCATTAAGCCCGGCGTCTCGACCAAAACACAGGCTTTTGTCAGCTATTGTATTCGCTTTCACTTTCATTTTCATACTTTTATGTGCTTGTAACTTAAATGTTGTCGTTTATTGAAATTTCTTTCAGAGTTTACGCATAAAAGTAGCAATAACTGTCAGGAGTGCGATACGTTTCCCCCTTTCATAGTTATTTCTAGCGATAACTCGTGTAATAAATATGCCTGACTGTTATTGTGTGTATTAAACGCTTGCTCGATAACGCAAAATTGAATAGAATATTTGTGGGAATTATTTAGTTACATTTACGTTCTTCGCCTTTGGATTGGCTGGTCTTATTTATCAAGGACATCATGGAAATATCAGCATTTAACAAGTTAAATGGCAAGCCACTGGAGAACATGAAACTACATACCAAAGCAATAGACCTTAACTACGTAATAGTAAACTTATACTCATACCTATTAATATTAATACACACTTCTGTAACAAGTCTTTCTTAGTTTTGGATTCAATGACTATGCTTGTAAAATGTTTTTGTCCTAAATAAACTTTTTTAATTTTTCTTTACCTACCTTACTTTAAAAATGGAATTTAGGAAAACTCCGGCAGCCATTAAACAACAGAATTGACGTAATTATATGAAGATACTTGTAGGAAATACATACATAGTTTGGATTACGAACATACTCGTATTTCTCCGCATAAATAAATTCGTAAAAAAGGCTTCAGGAATATAGGTAACTCGAAATTCCATAGTTTACACTCACAGAACTATGTATATGATACCCAACTGTAATAACCCTGTAAGTTTGATAGTTTTCAGTCAGTATTGAATTTAGAGCAGCTGCGGTCGTTGCAGCGTGGTGTAATGCGTTTGACGACCGCAATTAATGGATGCCACATCACACATACGAGACAGAACAGAAGTGTTTGCTACTTGTATACAATTTCTAATCCATACTTATGGAAGTATGGATTTATTTATTTGGAAGGGTTAGACAATAGTTTCGCTCTATTACGTCAGGCGCACCCTAGTTACGACTACCCCGTAATATTAGTCCATACTAATATTCTTTCCATCTTTACCTTCAGTCTAGACAGCCACGGTACAGGTATGCATCCCTGAAGTGGCATAAAAAAAATATTTTTTTATGTCTATCACAGTGATAATAAATTTGGATATTTTATATGGTTCAAAACGAGCAGAACTACAAAATGCGCGAATTGAGGTCTGTGGAGCTTCACTCAAATAATTGTAAAAGTAGCTCGTGTCTGTCTGTCTGTTACCTCGTCACGCTTAAATTGCTAAACCGATTTAGACGAAAGGATCATGGGCAACTTTTTATGGAGTCTCATGGTCCTAAAAGAAACAAAGCTGAGAATTAGGTCATTAGATAGGTCTTTAAATCTACTTCGTTTCGTCCTATGAACACCAAGTTGAATTCCATGCAAAACTGAGATATTCATATTTTAGTCAGAGTGAATACAAGCTGGACCCGGGATACGTGCTAAACCTAAAACTACGACCAAGACCAACGGGGGGTGGGGCATGTAACAGAACGACATCCCTCAGCCTGTGAAAACCCATGAAAGCTTCTAAGCTTCGGGAAAATCGGGAAAGCTTATTTATTTTCTTGAATTTTCATTATCGATGAAGGTTTCCATGGTAAAAGTTAATGGGCTTTAAATTAAGTTTTAATAGGTTCGATTATTTACTATTTCTTCATAATATCTTCCAAGTTTTAATGTATTTTTTTATTGTATTTCAGAATAGTACTGACAAGAGATAATAAACCAACCGTGTCAAAAGTACGTCATTTGGTAGGTCCAGTAGCGATATCTGTAGCCATCTGAATTTATATGGGTAGCTGTGAAGACATCATTCACAGCGCTAAGGTTGAAGTAAAAATTACCTCACCTTAGACGAACCAGTGTAGGTCTGACCTCCGACTACGAGTTGTTAGTACGGATCTCGGTGTCAAGATATACTAGGCGTAAGCTGTGAGTCTCGCTGATGGAAGTTATTAATTGAATAGCAATAGCTGCCGAGCCGGCTTGAGCGGGTAGACTCGCGCCTGACTTTATGATTACCCAACTAAAATGAAATTTATGATAAAGTAAGCAATTGTTTCTGCATAGGTGACTTTTTATTTTAGTGAGGTTTTAAAAGGAATAGCGAGAGTGGAGGTGTCTGGTGTCGAGTAGGAGAACTTGCGAGTTTTGTCAACCAATAGTATTTTAGATTTAGGTTGAAAACCAATGAGAATCGTTCCCTCCAAATTTACGGAAAAACATAGTGATCGCGTGATATTGGTGGCGCTGATGATCGGATGAGGGGGGTATATAAGGAGATTCACAACGTTTTAAGGGGACTTTTGCCTTCACCAGAGCAACGAGAAACAGTAGTCTTGGTGCTTCAGGAGTGTCTTTATGTGAGTTGTTTAAAGTGTCTAGGCTAGGGATTCTTGTAGGGTTTTCATTATGTTAGGATATTTAGGATGTGTGTGAATAATCCTTTCTGTTCACAGGGATTTCTTTGTCAGCGAGTGTCTTAAAATCTCGTATAGCAAATATTGGTGATATATTAAAGTGTTCCGTTATTTGACTAGATAAACCACAAACGTAAGTCCGTTTTCCTCTCTTAATTTTGTTTTATTGAAGTGAGACGTTATTTAGGTATTGCTAATCCAAGAATCGGGCCATATTTGTCAGTCCGGAGATTAATATGGCTAATTCATGCATATTTATCTCGCCAGAGTCCCTCTGGATTTAGGTATGTATGATGATTCAAGATTAGCATATCACATTGTCGTAAATGAATGGTAATATCATTTCAGTTTATTCTTTTATCCATTAAAAATGCATTTTATGCTATCGAGTGTCGTATTAGCTTATTTAGCAACTGCGTTATCCATATATTTGCTATATGAGAGGTACATCGGCGACGTTTGATTACTACCCGATTTAATTAATAACTTGTCTTTTATTTGACCTACATTTATTGTGCATGCTAATTATTTACCAAATTATGGTGGCGGATTTTGTGTGTACTATTTCATTTATTGAGATGCGTAGGTGCTATTCATACGAGCTGGTTATTATCGAATCTTATCTTAACTATTATGCCTTGATCATAAATCATAAATTATTTATACTGTTTATACAATGACGGTAGCAAACAGGCTTACGTCTTGCTTGATGGTAAGCAGACACGGTTACATGTAGGTGCTTGCGATTCCAGAGGAATCACGGGCGCGTTACAGACTCTTTACTGACTTGAGGATTGTAGGATATCTTTATAGGATAGAATTATAATAATGAGTGTGTCATGTTCATGTTGATTATAGTATCGAATCAGTGTTATTTTAATGTTGCGAGATTTATTAATTCTTTGATGTGTTTTGGGCGTATCATTTTATAATGTAATACGTAGCGCCTGATTTACATTACGTGATATACTAACAGTGGTTATGCGTTTCCTATTGAAATAATATCTCCTAAGTATTTGGATGATGTATGTGTCTAGTCGTATTCTATGTTTCTATAACTTTGAATGAACTTTATCACAATTTATTATACTTGATAAATATAACTATTAATATCCAACACATTCATTACGAATTGAGTAGGTTTTGTATATTTTCATAGGTTTTGCGGTTATCATTGGTTTTGCATTATTAGTGTATGGTATTTATTGGTTGTGTTAATGTAGGTAGTTAAATAAGTAGGGTTCAATTAGTGTTTAACATTCAATTGATTATTACATCTAGTAGGTTTCTATGCCATAGTTCGGGCGTTTGGAAGGTTTTGCGAAATCAAACCTTTTTAAGAGAAGGATAGCGTGCCAGCCAGATCAGTGATACTCAGAAGATTCCATGTGGATAATCGATGACCAGATCCAGGCCACCATCAATCTACTGCTGTACTATGACAATGTGACATCCGCCAAGCATCCATCAAACGCTATATCCAACGGCGTTCCTGCGCACATTACCATATGTTACCAGAAGTTTCCAGCGCTGCGAACAACTGACTACCAATGAAGACCATCGCAAACTACACCTGTACCATGACGATCTGCCATACCTCCAATGCTCAACCTGTGAGGGAGTTCCTGAACACCATACCATTCTATCTCTGGGTTATCTCCTACAACCCTGAGTGGCAATCAACGGCTTTCCTTACCACTGCCAGAAGACGGTCACGAAGATGTGCTGCAACATCGAACTGGTTGATCAAGGCTTCAACTACTACATATGGGAATTGTTCCGGCATGACGGCTTTGAAGAACACGGCTGTACACGCACACATGAAGAGATCCTTGGATGGTTTTCTAAGTTTCGCAAAACTTTCTGACTGTGTGAGCTATGGTACTTATTTATATTCTGTTGCGATTTAAATGGCATAAATGATATCAAGCCGAAATGGTATCGTTGTGTTATGAGATATGATCTTCTTAATCACTGAAACCAATTAATTGTGTGAGCTATGGTACCTAATTATATTCTATTACGATTTAAATGGCATAAATGATGTGATCTTTATAGCAAGCCAAAATGTTGTCGTTGCGTTGTGTGATCAGATTTTATTATTTACTTACAGCCAATTTCTTGTGCGATCTTGGTTTATTTATCTTTTGATGGAACTTTGTTTCCGATTGCAAATCTGTCTACTACGTAATTAATATTACGTCAATATCTTCATCATTATTCTGATGTTATTACTCAATCTATGATACTTATTTATGTTCTCTGGCGATTTAAATATCATAATTAATGTTGTTTTTACAACAGGCCTAAACCATATTTCTTGAGTGATCTTGACTTATTTACCTTGATGGAATTTGATTTCCAATTACAGCATAGTCTGTCATTTACGTAACTCTTATTTCGTCAATATTGTCATCGTTATGACGTCACCCTATACGATATATACATATATATACTTACTCGTGTTACGAGTAGATACTGTTCTAGTATTCTACATCTATTTAACAACTGACATATTTTACTAACAATTGTATTGTTGGAACTGGCCGAAATGGATTTTATCTGTGGCTATTTCTAGCAATGAGGTAACGTCACAGCCTGGACTGCCAGTCGTTTGATACGATTATGTGTGGTTTGTTCCAGTCTATGACGAGAGGTTTTGGTTGTCCATGTAGTACCCAAATATACCTAATAATAACTATTTTGCTAAAGAACGGTTTTCCTCCAGATCGATGAAATACAGTCATCAATGGGTGTTAGGGACGGTCTTTACAGATTCTTAACGACAGGCTTTCTTCTTTGGACTGAATCCACGGGACGGGCTTTGAAAAGGGCTGCTGACCCGGTTAGGTGCCGGATTCTATTACTGTTTGTCGGAATCTTTGATTCATACAAGACACTATAGATCCGTCCAGACGAGAAATCTGTATTGCCGTTTGCTGAAACTGATCATTAAAGACCCCAATATATATGTACCCTTATATACTCTACTATATGGGTGAGATGGGATGTGAAAGTTCAATGGCGATACAGGTTATTGAAGACTCGAGCAAAACTCCTTGCTGTCGTGAGAACGCTGGTCAATGCTGAGGTCTTGCGGTTGCATAACTCAGTAGTGATACTTAGCTTATGGGATGACTGTATGATTCGATTTGGACACTAAACCGAATAGTAACAGCTTTGTTTTGTTTGCACAATATTTGGGTACGAGGTAATAGATTGATCATCATCATATGATCTGATTGACGTCCCCTGCTGGACGTAGGCCTCCTTCGTAGAGTGCCACTATAATATATTTATATTTCAGCTGATCTGTTGATCATAGTAGTATGTACTACTTATGCTTTATGCATTTATTCCAACTGGCTTTTAATTTAGATCACAGTTTACTTTGCCTATGCTTTTATGCATTATAAAATGGCTGGTCTCATAATATCATGGGCTACGCTCTTATTATTACCATGTACATGTTCATTCATCAGGCGCTATTGTCACATAACTCTCATAGTCTCGGTCATGTGCCTTGTGCCTGTACCACCTGCGAGGATACCCTGATTGCTCGTGTTAGGTGTTAGGTAGGGACATATCCAAGCGGCTAGCTTGAGGCTCAGGTTCCTTCGCGAGACTTCTGCCTCGACATAGTTGCCTCATCATGTCCAGGAATGGCTTGGTGGTTTATATGACTTATGCATGGTACTTTTATGAGAACTGTGGCTTTATGGTTGCGTGCAATCAGCTATTTTATATTTACAATGTTCTCATATCTTTTAGATTGAGATTTACGCCATATTTGGTAAGAAGCCAGACTTTACCTGTTATATCCTATTTTGTAGGAAAAATTAATGCTCTCTCGACATAGCAAATTTAGTTTTAAGGTTTTTCTTACTATATATTTCACAGGAATTTACCTACGTTCATCCCCTACCACGTTTAACTTTATATGCTGCAATAACTACTACTACAGTAACTATCTTCTACCATATTTTCTAAACACTTATCTTTTAGGAACAACTTTGAAATATCTTATGACTACTTTGGATCATTTATACTTGCCTTCATTTAATTCTAAACAATTCATTTAAGCCTTTACTGATCACACAGCCAACGACGGTATTTAAATAGTAGGCTAGATTCTAAACTTGTTCTATTTCATTCAGCATTGTGTTGATAATTTAGAAATATTTTCTTCTAGTGTTCTATTACTTTTATTATTCTCATGAGAATAATGTTTTAATTTATAGTATGTTTATGTTTTAGGTTTCACAATATTGTGTTCATGGTTAGTAATTGTTTATTATAGGATATTTGTGTTATTCGTTTAGGCAAGCTTATCCTAATTTTAGGTTATGTTGTAATATTGTTTAAACATTGTCCAATTCTCAATTGTTTATACATTTCTCACACCTCAGTGAACTATGGTTACTACGATTTATAACAAGGTCTTAAATATGTCACTAGATGATCATGCCATTAATCTTTCAATTATTTAGCTGTTGAGTTTATTTCTTATGATATTGTAATTAACAAGTTACTTACTCATTATTTTGTTGTGTTCATTGTATTAGCTTTATGGCAACAAGGGTTTTTGTGTGTCCGCTTGTTTTCCCTTGTCTAGCTTGGCCTAGTAATCAAGCGGATGTCTAATAAAGTTCTCCCCGGACTTTATTAGATTCGAGTTTCGAGTAAATTCATTTTTATTAAATAAATGTTTTGTTTGTTTATTTTCTCTCTCTCAACTTTTTGTTTGATTTATTTTCTTTCCCTATAGTAGGAACCCTATCATTTAGATCTGAGAAACTTTAATAAAAGCTTCAGAGCTTCAGTAGGTATTAGCAACTTGAGGAAAATCCTGGTTTTCAGATTTTCTGGTAAAGTAAGTATAAAGCTTTAGGTATACTTTAGGAACTTTAGGGAAATTTTAGTTAGGCTTTCTTTAGATAAACTTTCCTTGGACTTTCCATAAGTTTTCATTAATTTCCTCCCTTAGGGGTTGTTACAGGCAGCAGCATTCCTGGAGTGCGGTGGAGAAAATGCGATCGCCACATTATGGCATGTACCCCCCTCTAAATTGGGGGAGGCCTATGTCCAGCAGTAGAGGTCCTTCGGCTGATATGGTGGTGGTGGAATACAAGCCAATGGTAGATTTAATGACCAAACTCTCAGCTTTGTTGATTTTAGGATCATTTGTCGCATGGTTTTCAGACGTTGAAGAACCCGGGAAGGATAGTGGATAGTTTTCATCCCTTAAAAGTGTAAAATGGGAGTCAAATGTCTATGAGCGCGCGATAATTTTTTTTATACTACGACGGTCGCAAACAAGCTTACAGCCTGCTTGATGGTAAGCAGACACCGTATCCTGTGGATACTTGCGACTCCAGAGGAATCACAAGTCGTTGCCGACCCTTTATTGACTTGGGGATGCGCTGTGTTGAGAGTGATGGACCCGCAGACGTCTCCAGCTGTCACTCCCAACACATCGCATCCTCGGGAGCTCTATTATTTGATGCTGCACTTGTGGCAAATCTAAGTAAATTTGCTCTAATAGCATATTTACTATTTGATTTTTAAAAAGACTAATTCTACGCCGACGAAATCTAGTAACATACCCATAGTTTGTCATCATTAGGCAGCATACGTTTCACAATGACATGAGTGGTGGTTAACAGAAAATCTTATAAATATCAAAGATAATATGCGTAAACCTCGAAAGTCAGTCGTATATTCGAGCCATAAATGTGAACATACGAGGTACTTCGGCTTGAAAATTGCATAATATGTCTTAAATAACCATACTTATTTGATTACTATTTCGTTTTAAAACTGTTTTTGTTATGATTGATGGACGAACCCCGGGATGTTTTAAAAGGCAGCCACAGTGCCCTTCAACACTTTTCGACTCTATTATAATTATGTATGTAAGGTTCAAAAGTGGTAACTGGAAGACACTTTCTTGGCTGAGTGTACTAGCAGCAAAACATTCTAATACCAGTCTTAAGTGTTTCCAGCTTTAATTTCCAAATGTAAACTAACGAGTCCGGAAATTTCCTTAAGTATACTAAAAGCAAATTAAGGAAATGAATATCATTATATAAGTATAGCTTTCGCAGACGACAGACTTAAATAACGATAGACTTATCGTTACTACCTACGCTATTGACTGTACAAGAAATGAATGTTTAGTATCTATGTTCCCTAAGCGCTTGCAATAAGGCGTACGTTTGTTTGCAAATGAAGGTGCCGGGTGTACACTGGCATCGGGCGCTGGGTCTGATTAAACTCATAAATTGGCCCACCAGATGTCGCGCACCGCGTTGTAAATCTGCAACCAATACGACATTTGTCTATATCCCCACAGGCGCGATTACATCTCGTTATCCCTAATAAAGCCCCGCAAACTCGCCACTCGTATGATGTGTTATTGCAACATTCGACGTGACGACAATACATATAATTACATTCGTATGCGAGACTGATACTGCTGAAATTAAGAAAAGGACAAATAACAAAGTTCTACTAAGATTGAACTTTTTATTCCTGTGTGCGTATTATTAATGTCTTTTCCGCTCACGGGACAATGGTGTCCCGGACCTTTGGAAGGCGTGCGCGGAGCCGAAGTACCGAGGTACCGAAGTACCAACCGAGTACCACATAGCCAACACGTAGAGGCCCTTTTGACAATTTAATGAAATGCAAGGGTTACACCGAGCGGATGCTGTCCCTGCCCGTGTCATGTAGGACGCACACAGAGACAGCACCCGCCAGGGTGTACAGGAACTATTATTAATGTTATTGTTATTGTTCCTAAAAAAGGTTTGTAACCAAATTGGTGGTTGGTTTTTGAGGCAATTAATAACTCAATTTCAATTCTTAAATAGGTAACGAGTTTTTCGACGATAATGTTGTGATACTTTTGTACGCTGTTGGGTTGTTTATTCAATTTATATACCTCAAGGTTTTTTATTATATATTGACAAGCACTCGGTTATGTGGTCTAAGTATACCAAGAAAATATACATATTATACAAGAATACATAACCAAAATAACTTAAATAGTACACATACAATTTAAACTAACTTACTTGATACCTATATAAATGTTTAGGTTAATGTTACCACTCCGTTCAAGACTAAAACAAAATATAAAGTCTCATCTAATATTAGGGATCCCACTTTGTAAAATGCCGTGATTAGTAAATTACGTTTATTAGCCGCAATATTTATAAAATTATCATCCTGGGCTCTGCCGGTGTTTTGTCATTTTAATGCGAGAGTAAAATATGCGTCGCTTGTCATAAGAGATGCTTAACATTTTTTAACTCCTAAATCTTCTTTTATGGCAATTTATTTTTTAGTTTAAAAAGGAAACTCAAAGGCGATGGTAAAGTGTAGCAACTTTTTCATGTTAATTTTGTTTTTAATTCTCTTGGAAATTCTTTTAAGACTGAAACCTCCGCAGCTAAGAAACTAAGCCGTGTTAAAAAATAGTGGCATAAAACGACGACCTTTTCATGAGACGAAAACACGTACAATAAATTTCATACAGTAAAACGAATTACATTTGTTCAGCAATACAAGATAAAAGTGGGAAAGACGAAATTACGAGTGTGCCCCCAAACGAACTTGGCTCGCAGTTTATTTGTTTTCCCCTCTGTACCCGAGTTATAGTCGAAGTTACACACATACCTAACTTGTACTAACTTTGCGGGAAACTTAAACGAGCACAATTTAAACTTTAAATTCATGAATTTCATTCAAAGAGATTAATTTAAAGTGAATGTTGTTCTACGAGAGAATACGCAAAATCGTCTACTTAACTAAAATTTGTTTTAAGGAAACTTTGTAAACGTTTATAGTAAAGACTGACTAGTGTTTTACAGCTCCTAATTACTTACACGAATAAAAATCCTAGATTATCTTAGTGGTCAATTTTCTTACTAAATTGAAATCAATTGCTAGGTACTTACTCACAACATGCTAAGATATCGTTTTGAGAAAATCATGTTTCTAAGTAATATTTTTCAGTTCAGGTTTAGAAGTCTGTAACCTGGGGATGAGTTTTCTTTACATTGCATTTATCTATATAAGTATGTATATCGTCGTCTAGTACCGATAGTAGCTTTGCTTAGTTTGGGACTAGGTCGATTTGTATAAGATAGTGCCCCAATATTTATTATTATTATTAGTATTATTTATTAAAATGACTCTCTATTTTTATTTTATGTAGCGAAAAGGGGAACAAAATTTGTACATTAGGATGACATTTTTTCAAGGCTTAGCAAAGGTCGTCACCTCGTCGTTTCATGGACAGGCACTTCGACTATCTATAATCAAGTTAGATTGTAACACAATTTTGCCAGCTAGCTGCAGTTCCACAATTTTACGATAATACTTCACAGGCAAAAGAAAAAAAACATACATCAAATGAAACATATAGAACGTATATACGTATATTATGTGAAAGTAAAGGAAGATGTCTCTTGGGACGGGAAGCGATAACAATGGCAGGGAATTTCAATGAAATTTGCATTAGAATGCGTCAAATGGTGCAGCGCCTTTGCCATGAGACGCAAACGAAGCTCGGAGAGATTTAGTTAAAATTGATTTAAGTCCCTATAGTTTCTGCAAAGAAAAGTTACCCCTGAATTAACTATAAAAAAATACAAAACAACTGTACTGGTTTGAGTAGGTACTTATTACACTAAAACTTTGCTGACTCATCATCATCATCATCATGTCAGCCGAAAGACGTCCACTGCTGGACATAGGCCTCCCCCAAAGACTTCCACAATGACCGGTCCTGCGCCACCCGCATCCAGCGGACACCCGCGACCTTCACCAGGTCATCAGTCCACCGTGTGGGGGGCCTGCCCACGCTACGCCTTCCGGTACGTGGTCGCCACTCGAGAACCTTTCCGCCCCAACGGCCATCGGTTCTACGTGCTATGTGCCCCGCCCACTGCCACTTAAGTTTAGCGATTCGGAGGGCTATATCGGTCACTTTGGTTCTGCTGCGGATGGCCTCATTCCTGATGCGATCACGCAGAGAAACTCCCAACATAGCTCTCTCCATTGCCCTTTGGGTGACTTTGAGCCTTCTTATGAGGCCCATAGTAAGCGACCACGTTTCAGTGCCATATGTCATCACTGGCAACACACACTGGTCAAAGACTTTTGTCTTGAGACACTGCGGAATATTGGACGAAAAGATGTGCCGTAGCTTCCCGAACGCTGCCCAGCCGAGTCGGATTCGACGATTAACCTCTTTCTCGAAGTTGGACCTACCTAACTGGACAGTCTGTCCTAGGTATACGTAATCGTCTACAACTTCGAGCGTAAAGTGTCCGATTGTTAAGGGAGTTGGTGCGACATGGACATTTGACATGATCTTCGTCTTCGTCTTTGCTGACTAATATGAAACAAATAAGTTAAAGAAAACACTTTTAACTACCTACACATAATTATTATAAGGCCGTAAACGAAGTAACCGAAGTTACTCGGCACTTTATTACAAGGGTCTTTCGACAATTACATTTGGAAAATATCATGTTACTTGCAAAATGTAACCCTTAACGGTTCAAAGGAAAGGATAACGAGGCAGATAAAATTATAAACGGTACTGAAAAATTCTGTTGAGCTTACATACAGCATTTTAAAGGCGGTCCTTCAAAATGGCGTTGGCGAGGTATTAGTCATAAGTATACAGGGTGTGGCTTCTAAAAGGAGCAAAAAATTAAACGGCACACTTTGAGGACGAATGCAATTCTTTCCCGATCATCATCATCATCATGTCAGCCGAAAGACGTCCACTGCTGGACATAGGCCTCCCCTAAAGACTTCCACAATGACCGATCCTGCGCCACCCGCATCCAGCGGACACCCGCGACCTTCACCAGGTCATCAGTCCACCGTGTGGGGGGCCTGCCCACGCTACGCCTTCCGGTACGTGGCCGCCACTCGAGAACCTTTCCGCCCCAACGGCCATCGGTTCTACGTGCTATGTGCCCCGCCCACTGCCACTTAAGTTTAGCGATTCGGAGGGCTACATCGGTCACTTTGGTTCTGCTGCGGATGGCCTCATTCCTGATGCGATCACGCAGAGAAACTCCCAACATAGCTCTCTCCATTGCCCTTTGGGTGACTTTGAGCCTTCTTATGAGGCCCATAGTAAGCGACCACGTTTCAGTGCCATATGTCATCACTGGCAACACACACTGGTCAAAGACTTTTGTCTTGAGACACTGCGGAATATTGGACGAAAAGATGTGCCGTAGCTTCCCGAACGCTGCCCAGCCGAGTCGGATTCGACGATTAACCTCTTTCTCGAAGTTGGACCTACCTAACTCCTAGGTATATGTAATCGTCTACAACTTCGAGCGTAAAGTGTCCGATTGTTAAGGGAGTTGGTGCGACATGGACATTTGACATGATCTTCGTCTTGTCCATGTTCATCCTTAGACCAACTCGCTCGGAGGCTTTACTGAGGTCATTGAGCATTGTACTTAAATCCTCCATGGTCTCAGCCAAGACTACTATATCGTCAGCAAACCGAAGGTGAGTGAGGTAGTCGCCGTTTATGTTGATGCCTAGCCTTCTCCAGTCCAGAGTCTTGAAAACATCCTCCAGTGCAGCGGAGAACAGTTTAGGAGAAATAACATCTCCTTGCCTGACTCCCCGCTGCAACGGAATAGGCTTTGAGTTCTGGTCCTGGAGTCGGACTGACATAGTGGCATTCTCGTACAAACACTTCAGCACTTCGATATAGCGGTAGTCCACTTGGCACCGTTGGAGAGATTGTAGTACAGCCCACGTTTCAATCGAATCGAAGGCTTTCTCGTAGTCCACGAACGCTAAACAGAGGGGCAGGTTATACTCCTCAGTCTTCTGTATAACCTGACGGAGCGTATGAATGTGGTCTACGGTGCTAAAGCCTCTTCGGAAACCGGCTTGTTCGGGAGGCTGGAAGTCATCTAGCCTGCGTGCGAGACGGTTCGTAATGACTCTTGAAAACAGCTTATAGACATGGCTCAGAAGTGAGATGGGTCGGTAGTTCTTCAGTAAGGAGTTGTCACCCTTTTTGAAGAACAGCACCACCACACCTCTGTTCCATGCCTTTGGAGTTTTCCCTTCCAGTAAGACGGAGTCGAACAACTTCTGAAGGGCCCTAAGGACCGGTTTTCCACCCGCCTTCAGGAGTTCAGCTGTAATTCCGTTCCGTCTTCACCGGGTGCCCTGTTGTTCCTCAGCTGCTTAAGAGCCATTCTAATCTCGTACAGGCTGATGTCCGGGATATCTTCGGTATAGTGCCGGGTTAATCTAGCTCTAGGGTCTTCCGCCAGACCAACTTCGGGTCTTCTAGTTGACGTATATAGCTGTCCATAAAAGCACTCTATCTCACTCAGAAGCTCAGGTTTGGACGAAACGATTCTGCCATCTTCAGTTTTTAATCTGGCGAGCTGGCTCTGCCCAATAGACAGATCTCTTGAGAAAACTTTAGAGCCCTTATTCTGCTCGATGGCCTCTTCAATACGATTTGTATTGAATTGGCGCAGATCGCGGGTAAGGGACTTAGAGGTCTGTTTATTGAGCTGCCTGTATAATTTCGCATCGGCTGAAGACTGCAGAATCATCTCATTCCTTTCCTCGATGAGCCTCTGAGTGGAGATACTCGTAGAGAGCCTTTTGGCTCTTTGGGTTCGTTGGGCCTTAAATAACTTAGACCCAATGCTATGGACAGCTTCCACAAACCCGTCATTGAATTCGTCCACATCGCCGCCTAGACAATCGAAACGGTTTTGGAGTTCCAGCTGAAAGCTCTCGGGGTTTTGGATTTGGACTGCTGCTGGACGGAGCGTGGATTTCATCAGTCGAGAGCGCTCTAGCTTGACGCATATATTCAATGTGCCTCTTACTAAACGATGATCACTTCCGGTTTTAACCGCATTGATCACAGAGACATCATTGAATATATGCCTCTTCGTCGACATGATGAAGTCAATCTCGTTTTTTGTTGCACCGTCGGGACTCATCCAGGTCCACTTCCTGCGCTCGCATTTCTTGAAGAAGGAGTTCATCATGTAGAGTCCCTCCTTCTCCAAGAAACCAGCCAGTAGTTGGCCCCGGTGGTTCCGACTTCCAACTCCAAATTGCCCCACTCTCGGCTCTTCGCCGTCTCTCTTGCCCAGTTTCGCGTTGAAATCCCCCATAACAACGGTGAAGTAGGTTTTGGAACTATGTATGACCTTTGATATATCCTCATACATAGCCAGCCTCCACCTCGTCGTCGGAGTGTGCCGAAGTCGGCGCGTACTCCTGTATGACCGTCAACGAGTACCTCTCGGATACTCTGAGTATAAGGTACGCCACCCTAGCCGACACACTCTCGATCTTTCCCGATGATTTCAATTAAAAAAAACGTTTTTTTTTTCTTATTTCTATGCAAATATAGCTTACGTGTACTTTTTACTATACTGGAGTTACATTAATAACTATTTATTTTAAAAACACGAAAATTTATCAAAAAAATATAAATTCCCAAAAATACCCTTTTGAACCAGAAATTCAACAACAATTATGAGTTATAACTCGATGATACCTCAAAATCAGCATTGACTGTCGCACTATAATCTCGTGTTGCCAAGATCCATTACATTTTGAGGTTATAACTTCGGATCCGAATTTCTCCGAATTCAAAAACAGATATATTTTTTTTGGATACAAGTGCAAATGCTCTAAAAAAGCGTCCTTACTTTTTCACACCCTGTATATAGTTGAGTTCATTGCACAGATATATAGTATTCTACCTGTTTGATCTGAGGTTCATTAACATTGAGGTGTGGTTATAATTGTTAGAATTTGGGTGTAACTCAACCGTGCATGACTGTACAGTATTTTTTTTCTCATTTTATGTGAATATAATAAAAAGTCTACCTAATTTATTACATTTTGTATTAAGGAAAACATCCCAGTGCTCGACACCAGCCCAATTTCCTGTGTATCTTCAATCTGAACTTATAGCAATGGAGGTGAACAGCACAAGGGTGTCACATAATGGATTTAAAGGTCAAATATTGGTGTTTACCTTTGTATTATAATGATCTCTAATTTAACGACCTTTACCCGAATGCCCGCCATTAACGCGTTATAATTTTGCCTAGGCTATGGCATACCCCGAAAACGCTTTGTGTACCTCGTTAAATCATCGACATCGGGGAAAATTCTGCCGTAGCCAGCGTAATGAGAAACAAATGTTAGCTCATACGGGTCTGTAAATATTGTATTACTCGTAGTAATGTTGTGCCTTACGTTGAATAACCCTGTTTATGCTGGTTTCACGGTTCAAGGAACGTAGATGTAAAGGTAACTTGCCGTTACTTTAATACGGAGAATCTCGGACAAAAATCTACAGCCAAAATGCTAAAATCATTTCGTGGTCAACTACGGCTTGCTCAAGTGTAACCAAACATAAAAACTGTCCATAATAATAATTTTCACAACATTTTAACTTATTTCCTTAGGTAGGTAATATCAAAAATATTTTCTAGTATCAAAACTATAATTCCTACTACACAAAGTGTGACCAGCCCAAGATTTTTTGAATTTCCCGCTAGACTCTAGTTCAGTACAATTTTCAGTTATGAAGACGGAGATACTGACAGGTGAAGACCTGTCAGATGTCACTTGTCAGTCTCTCTCAAACCTTCTGATAAATGAAATAGTGAGAATAGATCAGATGTACAGAAATCGTTCAACTTAAATGAGCGGATCTGCTTTATTCCGATATGCGCGATAATGTGTAGGCACGTTTTATTTTCTGAAATGTACTTCCGCCAGTTGATTATCGAATGTGTCAAACTTGAGTAAGGTAGATCAGTAATTTTTGATGTTTTGAATAAGATTTAAATCAACCTTACGAACGCTTCAAAACGTTACGTAACCACACCTGTGCCAAGTAATTATAATATGTATTATTGCAAAGGTATAATGAGATGTTTATATTTTAAAATTGCAGAAAAGATAAGATTCACTGAGAAAATGCTTTTTGTAAAAACATAAAGCATTTTCATTGTAATAAAGCATCGTGTTTTTTTCATTTCAATATTTTTAATGAATAAACTAAAATATCAAAAATGTGATTTAGGGAGATTGTTTGAGATAATATAATAAGAGTAGAGACTGAGATAAGATAATAATAAGACTCGAGATTCAAAATTCAAACCTTAATATGTGACAAATAAAAATAACCAAACAAAAAGATAAAAAATACTTAACGGCCGTGTAACGAAATAGATCCAATTAAGCATAGTAATCTACAGCTTATTTTGCTGGGCATCAGCTAAAGTTAATTTTATTCAACAGATGCTTTAAAGTAATGTTGTTAGGTACTTCGCAAAATACGATTGACGCTTAGAGACCTTATACATCTCTAACAATATTAAGTTTACTTATTTTAATTTTAGCGCTTAGAGATCATTTACATCTCTAAGGACTTTTAAATAATTGTTATTAATCGTATTTGGACGCTCAGAGACCATATACATCTCTGAGATATTAAATTAATTTTATGTACTTTTTGTTTATTCGGACAGATCGTATTCAATACGTCCTTAATATTTGTAAATTTATTTTTATATAATTGTTAATCAGTATAATTTTTTTTAATCATTATTATTAAGTAAGATTGTCAGTTTTTTTTAATTGTATAAATTCACGCTTTGACTTGTAAAAGTGCCCTTGTGGCCTATTTGCAGAATAAATATTTGTTTTTTTTTTTGATACAGAAAAGTCAAAAAAAGAAGCGCACTGTCACAAAAAAGATCTTGATAACACGAGGCGTAGGCAGAAAAACTTTCTTCCTAACAAAACTCAAGTGCAGCCCTCGACTGTATCCGCCGCTATCGCCGTCCAGGAAGTGCATCATCAAATAAACCTTAAGCCAAAGTTGCTATTATAAATATTTAAGCCACACTAGAGAAGACCCTAATGTGATTAAAATACAACTGAATTTGATATGTCAGTTTTGTATGACAGAGTTGTGTTTTCAGTAACCAACGCTACTCAAAGTCAAGTTGCATATAATAAGTGGAGTCGCGCTTCGTTATACGACTGCAGCAGGACCAGAGCTAATTGTGTACTCATGGAGCTAAGAACCCTTATTAATATTATGAAAAGTTGGACGCTGAAATGTGATTCAAATTTGTGATGGTGACCTAGGCGCAGAATTAATTTTACTTGTGTAGAAAATGTGAAAATACGAATGGTGTGCTATTACTAGGTTTCAATATTATTTAAGTAACTCGGCAATATTTTTAGATAAAAAAAATAGAACCTGTTAGCCCTGCCCTGTTTAATAATAAAATACAGATGGATAATACTCATGAGATTTTTTTATAATATTTCTAGTTTAGGTACACATGTATTGCCAAGAAGCTCGTCCCTAGTAAACTGTGTGTGTTTTGTGTGAAACTTAGTTTCTCGCATTAATAATACAAATATGTACATCCTCACACCCAGTAAAGTAATGTGGTGTTCATCCCATGCTTAGTAACTTTTAAACATACGTGCTAAATATACATAATACTAGGAGTATGTAGGTACCTACAAGCTATGTTTTTGTAAATATTTTTTTGCATAACGTTTGATGTTCAAAATATAAACTTAACAATCTCTTACAATGTATTATACAGGGTGTTTGGTCCATGGTGTGCCAAATTAAAATGGAGGATAGGTGGGGTCATTTGCTATCTTCTACGGCCCCAAAAAAAATTCTTGGGCCCAAGTAATTTTTTATGTTACTTTTTTAAAGTTTTTTGGAGAATCTTACAGGTAGACTCGTTAAACCTGAAATTTAAAAAAAAGTAAGTGATCGAGTCTGCATTTTTTATATTTATAAAAATGTGCAACGATGTACGGTTCTATCAAAATCAAAACTACTTGCAAGTAACGTCTAGTTTTTTTTTATTGACCCACGAAGATTTTTCAACAGGTAAAAAATCAGTCGCACGTAAACTTTGAAAGGCGATAAAAAAAGAACTAAAAAAGATCATTTTCTTAAAATTCTTTTAAAAAGTTCTTTGGCTTATCCCCTTTCTAATGATGTGCAATAATAGTAAAAACCTTTCACGAACTTCATTCATTTGTCAACTTTGTGACGAATTAGCCTAATAATCGATATGCAACTTTGGCAATCTTCAGTCTCAAATTTGGTACGGAGGTTTGCAGTAGTTACACTAAATTAGTAAATAACAGTCAAATTTCAATCATTAAATCATAATCATGCTGTCGTTCGAGTGTGAGAGGAGAAAGAGATCTCCCTTGTGGGAGGAGTCGGATATTTCTGCTATGGGCAGCGAAGAGCGGGAGAGAGATTGTCAGGCCCTGCACATGTACGTCTTCCTTGTGATAGAGGGGCGAGGGGGCGTGTACGCCTGAAGTGCGCGATCTTAGGGGACGCTTCGGGTCTTAGTCTTTCGGCCTCACGTGCCTCGCCGCCAATCTACGGGCCTTCGGCCTCAGGTGGTTCGCTTGTAAAACATTCGCTCTGGTTAGAGGTTCGCCTGTAAGACCCTCGGGTCGGGGATTAGAAGGATTTTACCGTTTTTATCTCCTCTCATAAGGAGAAATCTCTTTCGCCTAACATTTAGAACAACACTCACTCCGAGCGATGACAAGCGAAACTGAGGGTCCTTGGATAAGCGGTAAGGCAGGCGAGATCAAAGGCCAAACTTGGCGTAGGCTCGAAGGCCCGAAGCGTTCCATAAGAACGCGCTCTCCATGGGGACAACCCCCCTCTTTCACAAGCATGAGGTACAACGCCTGAAAACGAATGAAGTTCGTGTTCCCTTTGTCGCTAGAATTTGCAAATGCGACAGAGAGAGAGATACACGAACTTATCCCGCTCGCTCTCGGCTTCCCATAGCAGATTTTTAAATCTCCGAGTCCTGTAACAAGGGAAATCTCTTTCTCCTCTCTCATTTCAAACAACAGAGTGATAATGATCGAATAAAATGATTAAAATTTGATTATTACCCACAAATTTAGCGTACACAAAAACCTGCTTACTGAATTTGAGCCCAAAGGTTGGCATAGTTGCATATCGAATATTAGCCTAATTTGTCATAAAGTTGACAAATGAACAGGGAGCGAAACCTTGGTGACATCATTATGACGCAAATTCACATATAGGGTGATTTTATATAAACAACATTGCAACACTCCAATGATTATTAATAATGCAATAATGGTAATGTAAATTGTATTTTTTATTAATAAAGAAATTACTATTTATATTGAAAATAATGTAAATATTAAAAAAAAAAAACACGAAAAGAAAAAAAAAAAATTGTAAAAAATATATTCGGATAAATGAAAAACACAAATTATATTTCGTGGGTTGTCGAAAAATAAGCAGAACGCTTAGAATTCAAACACAACATCGCATCTTCTAATTTAAATACATACCTATATACATATAAGTACTGTACATAATGCCTGTAATCGCAACTAGAACTAAATTATTGTTGTAAGTTAACCTTTCATCATCAAAATAGATTCCTTCAATAATCCAGATAAAAACACTCTGCATGTAGCTTAACGTCATACGTCTTTCAACGGCACCAAAGTTTCGCTCCCCGCAAATGAATTAAGTTTCTGAAAGTTTTTTTGGCATTATTGCACATTATTAGAAAGAGGATAGACCAAAGCACTTTTTAAAAGAATTTTAAGAACATTTATTATTGGCTGGAATCTTATTTAAATAATAGAAGTCAATGTACAGAAATCGTCAAAGAAGAAGGAAATACTGTAGTCAATTACAAATCTAACTATAAAGTCAATCAATTTGGAGTACCACATGGTGGGGTATTATCCCCATTGCTATTTTCTCTCTATATAAATGATCTCCCAAATGAAATAACTTACCCATCCATACTGTTTGCGGACGATACATCAATTGACATTCCATGTGCAGATGATGAAAGTGATGAAGAGTATGAAAAGGAAATAAACTTGGCATTATGTAGAAGTATTCAATGGCTAGAATATAGCAACTTATCAATAAATATTAGTAAAACAAAGCATGTTCAATTTCTGACCTGCAGAGGTAACAAGAAAAAATTAGATTTACATCATATGGGAGATCCTGTTGATAAAAACAATTATGCACAATTTTTAACCGACTTCAAGATTTCAAAAGAGGAGGTTATCAATTCGGTTGTATGTTTTTTTTTTTTTTTTTTTAATGTTTGTTACTCCATAACTCCGTCATTTCTTAACCGATTTGAAAAATTCTTTTTTTGATTGTATGTATATATATCCAAGTTGGTCCCGTTTTTGTCACAAGGCAGTTCTGATGATGGGATCCATGAGGAATTGAGGGAACTCCTCAAATCTTTAAGGCAAACATATAGTGATTTTTGTGTTTTTATCAACAAGTCAAGCATTTGCATCCAAAAATGTGACATTGGATGAAGTGGAACTGCTGATGATGATCAGAACAGAACTCTTCAACGACGAAAAGTTCACGTTTGGCGATTTGTCCTCCTAGCTGTGTTTGTTAAGCAAGTTCTTTTTTCACGATTAATTTTTGTCATGCTCGAGTTCTGATGATGGGATCCATGAGGTATTGAGGGAACTCCTCAAATCTTAAAGGCAAACAATTAGTGATTTTTGTGTTTTTATCAACAAATCGAGCATTATCATACAAAAATGTGACATTTGATGAAGTGGAACTGCTGATGATGATCAGAACAGAACTCTTCAACGACGAAAAGTTCACGTTTGGCGATTTGTCCTTCTAGCTGTGTTTGTTAAGCAAGTTCTATTTTCACGATTGATTTTTGTCATGCTCGAGTTCTGATGATGGAATCCATTAGGAATCGAGGAAACTCCTCAAATGTGAAAGGCACACAAATAATGATTTTAGTATTTTCATGAACTAATCAAGCATTTTCATTCATAAAAGTGACATTTGATGAAGTGGAACTGCTGATGATGATCAGAACGGAACTCTTCAACGACGCGTAGTTCACGTTTGGCGATTTGTTCTCTTCGTTTTGTTTGTCAAGCAAGCAAGGTTTTTCCATGATTTCATAAGGAATTGAGGGTACTTAGTCTTCTACCATTATAAACATACTTATAGCCATTTTTGTATTTTATTGTATGGAATCTAAGAGTGCACCATCTAAGATTAATAATCTTTCACCGGACTCCCCCATTGAAGTCGTTTTTTTTTCTTAAAAATTATTAGATATACATTTAGATCAATTCTGTGATTTTAAATTACACGTAAAATTATTATGCAACAAAATTAATAAGTTTATTTTTCCGCTTCGAAAGTTACGAGAAACTGTATCACAAGAAGCTGCCCTTGTCGCGTATCATGGCTATATAATGTCAATCCTCCAGTATGGCTTGATTATTTGGGGGAACTCCACAGATATGCAAAAAAGCGTTTGTAAAACAAAAACAGTGTATCAGAGCCATATTTTGCCTGAAACCCCGTGACTCATGTAAACCTATTTTTCAGTGTTACAAACTGTTGACGCTGCCTTCACTCTACATTTACGAGATAGCTGTATTTGTACGTGGAAATCAACGATACTTTAAATAGCGATATCGGAACATCTGATAGCCACACGACAAGGCAAAAAAACTTACTTTACGTACCAAAGGCTCGACTAAAACAAACCAGACGCACCCCGTATTTTATGTGCATCAAAATATTTAACAAAAGGCTCGACTAAAACAAACCAGACGCACCCCGTATTTTATGTGCATCAAAATATTTAACAAGCTTCCTAGAGATATTAAAGACTTACCCCTGAAACAATTCAAGAAGAGACTGTTTATATGGTTATGCGAACTATGCGTCTACTCTATTAATGAATTCCTAGAGATAAAAACTAGCAATAAATAATCCCTTTATTTTGTCTGTTCTTAACCGAGCACAAAATATAGACTATTATTTTGCATGCTTATTTAAATAGAATATGGGGGGCTGTAATGTCATTTTGTACCAACATAATGTGACCCGTATTCAGCAAATAAATTTCATTTCATTTCATCTTGATTAGTTTTTTTTTATCGCCTTTCAAAGTTTACCTGCGATTGAATTTTTACCTCTTGAAAAATCTTCGTAGGTCAATTAAAAAAAACTAGACGTTACTTGCAAGTAGTTTTGATTTTGATAGAACCGTACATCGTTGCACATTTTTATAAAAATAAAAAATTCAGACTCGATCACTAACGAGTCAACCTGTAAGATTCTCCAAAAAAACTTTTAAAAAGTTACATGATAAATTGCGTGGGCCCAAAAAGTTTTTTGGGGCCGTAGAAGATAGCAGATTACCCCACCTATCCGCCATTTCAATTTGGCACACGATGGACCAAACACCCTGTATATTTTTAGAATGATTCGTAATCAAAACCATGAGCGTCATGATACGTCTGAAACATTGAGGTACTTACTTGTAGTACCGATAACAACACATATCAAGATACATATAATAAGCAATATTAATATCAGACAGCTAAAGATATTTGAATATACAATGGTCCTTATACTAAGTGTGAGCAAACTTCAGATAATTTGGTCCTGATGATTTAGTGGTGTTCTTTCTCGAAGATTACTCGTACATTACTCGTTCTAGTCGTAAGTAGTTATAGCAGAAAAAACGCTCATGGCTCCCAGTTCAGTGTCAACGCAATATCTTCACGGTAAATATTTCAAAGTCTACTAGACAATAAGTCAGTAAGCGAGCAGAACGCACACATTTTAAAAAGAGTAGTGGTGCTGAGGCGGGACGATCCGCGTCCGCGACGACTCCGTCAATATTGACTCGAAGTGGAGCACCCCGCGACTAATCTTATAGAAACTGTTTGCCTCCACGATTGAAGGTTCCACGCTCTTGCGAAAACTTTCCGCATTTCAAATGGAATTTGCATATAGGCTACGGAGCAATATTTCCGCCACGGACCCCATTTGAATATTGCTGACAAAACGAAGAAATCGAATATCCGTCAGAATTGCTTCTTTGGAAACGTTCGTTTCCTCGAGGTTCTGCTTATGTAGGAATTATAGGTGGGCTTATATGTAACATCATAAAAGCGTAATGAATTTAATGCATTCTGAGATGTATTGCAGATTGGGTACGCGTTGAGAATTCATATTTATTGCTCCTAAACTTGACTTCAGTACTAAGATGAAAAAATAATCAGGTTGTTTACGCATTTCCTTCATTTTTACAACATTTTGAATGACCTGTTTTTTCTGTAAATAAATAAATAATATATAAATAAATAATCTTAGTAGAATATAAACATCCAACAGCTTTCATGGTATATTATAACATACTGCATAGAAAACTGCCAAACTCAAAATGCATTAAGCCGCAATAAATTAGTTTTACTGTAAACAATCTAGTGCCAGACTTGGCACCTCTTCAGATAATCTACGGAACTTGGAACCCAGTTAGATCTAATTTTTTTGTGGGTGAAGACGACAACCGCGCATCGCATATTGAACTTGGCTGCCATTTTCACATTTATGTTTTTGGTGGGATATTATTACTTTTTGTCAAACTTCATCAAATGGTGCTTTTCAAGAGCGTATGCACGAGTTTACTATACAAAATACCCAAACCGCTAAAATATTTGAAGAGTTCCCTCAATCTCTCCAGGACCCTATAATGATCGGTTGGTTGGACAGCCCCCCCCCCCCCCCCCCCCCGCAGTGAAGTCGCAAGAGCTGTTGCCCGAGGGTAGATGTGGTCACCTGTGGTCACCTAAGGGCCGAGTTGGCTATATGTTGAAAGTCCAGTGCCACCTCTAGTGCTACCCCTCCAGCTCTCCGAGTAGTGTTGCCCCTAGGCCATTGTTATATGTCGCTATTAATAGGGGCCCATCTAGCAGGGAGCAAGTGACCGTCTGCCGGAAATAAAATGTGAGACTGTTTTATCATCCTTACCAAATAACCCGGTTCATTTAGTTTCCATCAATCAATAATGGTCCCTGTGCACCATGGCGGGTGCTGTTTCTGTGTGCGTCCCATGACACGGACAGGGACAGTGTTCGCTTGGTGTACCCCTTGCATTTCAATTAATTGTCAAAAGGGCCTCTACGTGTTGCCTATGTGGTACTCGTTTGGTACTTACGTACCTCGGTACTTCGGCTCCGCGCACGCCTTCCAAAGGTCCGGGACACCATTCTACCATGAGCGGAAAAGACATACAATACGAGTAATAGTAATAAAACTAAAAAACAACACTGTTTTCTGATTTTTTTATGTGTACACACACAATTACCAAGCTGGAGGCCAAATTTCACCTTGTAGGTCACCTAGAAGTGGGTCAGATTTTTATTTACGAGTCAGTCAGTCGGTGGTAAAATTGCCGTTTTTTGAACATTAATATCTCAATAATTATTTCATCTATGTTTATGAAATTTGGGGTTCTAATTTCATTATTTATGTTAAACTAGTTTTTTCCCGCGACTTCGTCTGCGTAGAACTCGTTC
This sequence comes from Notocelia uddmanniana, assembly GCA_905163555.1. Taxonomy (NCBI): domain Eukaryota; kingdom Metazoa; phylum Arthropoda; class Insecta; order Lepidoptera; family Tortricidae; genus Notocelia; species Notocelia uddmanniana. The sequence goes on along the minus strand of LR991054.1, from coordinate 17,981,472 downwards.
TTGCCTTAGATTTTTTTGTTCCCCCATAAAATATTTCACCCTTCTCTACACCCCCTAAAAATGATTACATTTAATATGACGTGATCAGCATGGTCTTTCCCGCGCAGGGGTTAAATTTTAATAGAAATCCTATTATCATCAACACGAATGATAATGTGCTTATTTCGGAATATCAAATGTACCGATTCTATACTAATGAATCCCGTCAAAAACATTGTACAATGAATGATAAAAGTCTTGCTACGCAGTTTTGACGTAAAACGTTGTCCCAAAAGAGTGGGTTCTACATGTAAGTATTATGACTGAAGGCCGGAAGCAGAGCGGCAAGGCATGCGAAGTGGAAGGCCGAGTATTCACACAGAGCGGGCTTCTTATGTAAGGCTGAGGGCCCGAAGCAGAGAGGCGAGACACGCGAGGTCGAAGGTCGAGCGTTTCAACAGAGTGGATTCTTCATGTAAGGTTGATGACTGAAGGGCAGAAGCAGAGTGACCAGGCATGTGAGGCCGAAGGGCGAGCATTCACACACACGCGAGACCGAAGGGCGAGCGACCCATTAGAGCGTGCTTCTTATGCAATGTTGAGGGCAGAAAACCCGAAGCAAAGCGGCCATGCACGCAAGGTTGAAGGCCATGAGTCCCGACAGAGCGGGTTCTTCATGTAACTATTATGGCTAAAGGTCCGAAGCAGACCGGCAAGGCATGCGAGTCTGAAGGCCAAGCATTCACACAGAGAGGGCTCCATACGTAATGTCCAGAGTGGCAAGGTATCCAACAGAGCGGGCTCCTCGTGTAAGGCTGAGGGCCAAAGGCCCGAAGCAGACCAGCAATGCACGCGCACACGAGGCCGAATGCCGGGCATCCCAACAGAGCATTGCTCTTTTTCTAAGGCTGAAGGCCCGAAGGGCGAGGCAACGTGACACTACCTGTCCCCGAGCGGCTTAAAAGCGAATCTGAGGGCTGAAGGCCCGAAGTAGCGGGCTATTTATGAAACTCTGTGGGCCGAAGGGCCGAAACTGAGTGGTAAGGCACACGAGGCCGAAGGTTGTGAAGGATCCCAAAAGAACGGGCTTTTTATATGGAAGGCTGAGGGCTAAAGGAAAAGAGGAATAACCCTATAATGTAGTCCCTCGGGAAAACCTCGGCAAAGAGCTCATTCCATAACCAGAATACCTATGAGCAATTCGTTTTCTTTTACGCGTTGAACAAAATCGTAGGTCATAACGGAATTTCATATCCGATTTGTTTACATCGTAGGACAAAACGGTTTTTTTCCCGTTTTTTTCTACGCTTAGAACAAAATCATAGAACAAAACGGACTACATCGAAAGCTGTTGGATGTTTAAGAAAACTGCCAAGTTAACGCTCAAAATGCATTTATTAAGCCGCAATCTAGTGCCAAACTTAGCACCTTTTCAGGACGGTGAGGACGACAACCATGCATCGCATATTCCTAATCAATATTATAGCCTGACCAGTATCTATTTGGACCTGGCCATGTTGCGGATTTTCAGTAGGACTTTATTTTAATGGCAATGCATTTTTTGACAACAGACGTTGGAAGTCATTGAATGTCACCGATGTAAACAAAACGAAAATAATTCTACATATTTCAGAATAATAATCGATTTTGCTATCAAAATGCCTAATTAAGTTCACCCCGATGCAAAACAAATATTTTTAAATACATTCAAATGGTTGCGGCAGAAAAAAGACAAAGGATTCAGCACGATTCCAATAAATAATGTTTTGACATTAGTTGTTGACATCACATGATATTCATAGTGCGGTTGTAATAAACTGGTTAGCTTGGTACTAAATATGTATATTAATTTTAATAACTTATTATTATTTTCTCATTGAAGTCTGTCTGTTGACTGTAATGCATTTTTATATATTTTTGATTTTAATCAAAAATATATAAAAAAGAATGAGCCGTTACCGCCATTGCCACCGATACACCACACAGCATCACCATGTTTTGATCATTTGTTGTAAATTTCATGTCGCATACTTACATACATAAACCAAAATTTGTACGCCGAAAGGCAAAACGGAATGAATTCAATGCTGTGCGAAAGCAAGTAAGATATTGGTTTTAGCGGTAGTAGAGAGTACTTGCGATTGCTATTGCACAGTATGGGCTTCAAATGTAAAAAGTGCAGAAACCAAAAAAATAGTTGATAATAGTAGATTAACTAAATAAGCTAATACACACTGTCCCGACTATACTTATACATGACGTATGAATATCATTGGCATATCGTCACTACTTTTAAAAAATCTCGTATCTGATTTTTTCCTTTCTTTCGTTTATTTTTGTATTAAACTAATAAAAATACACCTCGTATGATGCACAAACTCCAACGACGATAAATCGTCATTATAGTAAGTATACGCTAGTTAAAAAAAAACGTATCTAAACAAATTATAGTGACTACTTTGAAAAAAACTCGTATCTGATTTATTTTTCCTTTTTCCTTTCTTTGCCGCAAAAAACTATGCCGGACTTAAGAGGGCGCAGTACGTTTGGTTCTCCATACAAACGTATTTATGCTCTCATTTTAAAACGCCATGCTAGAATAACATGAAACTTTGTATACACAATGGGATCCAGCTTGTCTAGGGCGGAAATTAGTTTCAGTTGCTTGAAATAATAATGGCGAAAAAATAGAGCTATTATTAAGGTTTTCATACAAGCCGTAAAAAACTCAAAAAACCGCTGTATTTTTTTTCTTTTTCAATTTCTTGAAACAGAAACTAATTTCTGACCTAGGTATGCCGGATCCCATTGTGTATACAAAGTTACATGTTATTCTAGCATGGCGTTTTAAAATGAGTGCCTAAATACGTTCGTATGGAGAACCGATCCACACCGATCGTACTGCGCCGTCTTAAGCACTACACATCTATAAGACCTGGAAAGAGAGCAGGTGACCCATGTGTGGTAAATTTAAAGGCTTTAAAATATACATCTCACAGTCCTATTGAGTTTAAACTTCGCTTTGATGACATCTGGACTGTTCTACCTCAAAGATTCCATGATATTTCCGAAGATCAAGCGTTTCCTCAGCTATATTCTGGACCCGTCCCCATTAGAAAACTAAAACTAAAACAAAAATCTTGTATCTTACGAATAAGTGTAAATTTTATAAAAAATGTTTGAGTGAGTTATTCGAATATTTGTGAAATTAATGACTGGCTATCAAAGTATCCCATGAAACTAACAAGAACTTTTTTGATCAATCGCAATAATTTACAGAATGTTTATTGTTCCTCCTAGAATCTTAATGATTTTCAGTTACGAGTTTTTTTAAAAGTAGTGACGATATAACATGCCGTTAGGTCCAAATAGAAACTGGTCAGGCTATAATGTTCAATACCTTACCTCCCATTTTCACATTTATGTTTTTGATGGAATACATTATTCTTATTCTTACTCAACAGTCACACTATAAAATATAATTTTGTAGACCTATGTGTAATTTTATGTTTGTAGAACTTTACTTATTACAAAAATGGACAAGTTCCGGTATACTTCATACTCTTACGCTACATCAGCGGCACTGCAACTGCTCTGGCAAATGTCACGAACGATGTCATCGGGGCTTCAGACACGGGCATGGGGACGACTCTTATTTTGTTAGATTTCTCTCGAGCTTTCGATTGCCTAAACCATGCCCTTCTACTGGCAAAGATGGCTCACTATGGGGTTTCAGAATCATTTTGCAAATGGTTTCAATCATTGCTGACTGCCAGACAACAGTTTGTAGAGCTACAAACAGAACACAATTTCAAGTTCAAAATCACAGTACATCGTTATGGAAAACAAAAGGTAGCAAAAGGATTAAAACAAAATGTAGCATTCTCAGGCTTGATCCCAAACTTTGTATAGGACGTGAGTCAGTTTCCCGTGTAGATAACGTAAAAAGTCTTGGTATGATCATAGACGGGGAAATGCGATACACGGAATATGTAAATAGTAAGATCAGAAACGCCTTCTACAGACTCAAATCCCTGTAAAATATCAGGAAATACCTGACCAAAAAAGTGAGAGAAATTCTCATTGATCTTTAGTTTTATCGTAGCTGAATTATTGTGACAAGACTCCTGGAAAAAATAAAAAGATTGATCCAGCGAGTGCAAAACGCATGTACCCGTTTTTGTTAAGATACTCGTATTCCGAAACGAGCCCATATCACGCCGTATCTTAACAGCAAAGAAACATTAAACATGGAGAACCGAAGACACCTTCACTTAGCTAGCACTGTCCGTAAAGTAATCGAGTTTGCGACACCGCGATATTTATTTGATGAATTAAAGTGGTACAAAGACGCATTCAATAGGCCAATAAGGAGTGAGAGAAGGGAGTTTTAAAATTTCCGCGGCGTAAATCTGGAACGGTTTACCGCCGCCTTTACGGGAACCGATGGCTTTCTTCGAAATTTTCGAAATTTAAAAAAAATAATGAAGACGTATCTACCTACTTGAATTGCAGCAGCAACAATGAAACTCGCACTAAATAAATCCACACACGCATCAGCCGATAGTCGTCCACTGCTGGACATAAGCCTCCCCCATTTTCATGGGGGGTAAAATCGCCACGCTTGGCACGCGGGTTGGCGACCGCAGTATCTCCACCGCACTGCAGGGATGCTGCTGCCCATCCCCCGGTGGTCTTGGTCGTAGTTTTAGGACATACCCGGGTCCACTAAATAAATCTATCTATACATACAATAAAGCTGAAGAGGGTCGAAAGTCTGTACATGGAAGATATTCGAAAAAAAGTTGGCTGGGGATACTTAGAATTGATAACAGAACACGTTCCAACAGTTTTTAGAATTTTTGTCTGTTTGTCTGTTTATCTGTTTATCTGTTTGTCTGTTTATATGAACACGCATCACGTGAAAACGGCTAAACGGATTTTGATGAAAACTTTACTAAACTGTCGAGTAAATACCCGGTCAGGTTTTAGGCTATAAAAAATGTGCATATTTGGGTTTAAAGGGGGTAAAAAGAGGGGTTGAATTTTGTATGGGAACTCCTATAAACCATGAGTTACAGGAATGAAAATTGGTAAGCATATACTTGACGACAAAGGAAAAACATCCTCATTCAAAATTTGTGAAATCTTACGATAGAAACTGAAAAAAAAAGTAAACGCAAGCGCTGCGCCGTGGCGCTGCCCAGTGTGCGCGCCAGCTACCACGGTCTTTCAAATTCTGAACACTATTATGATTTATTCCATTAATTTACTGTGACTCTAAACCCCAATTTCAGTACCGTTTTCTAGATCCAAAAACTACATATACAACTTTGTTTGTTACTCAATCACGCAAAAACGGCTGCACAGATCAAGGTGATTTTTTGTATACTAAACAGTATATAATCTGGATTCACTTATAGTATACTTTTTGTCCCGATAATCACCCTCAAAGGGATGAAATCGGGGGTGCAAATATGGTCTATGAAACTGGTGATTTAAATCCTCATACGCCATTCTAAGCTTTAAGTTTCAGCCCATTGGTAGTATAACGGAGTGTCAATAAATTTAACTTAAGCCATAGCAGAATTTGACGTATTGTAAACAAGCTGACGTTTCTATATGTCAAAGCCGAAATATCATAATTCCTTCTGATTGATGACGCTATTTTTGAGCATAACCTTTTAGCAATTAGGTCTATTATTGCGTGTAAATCAAAATAAATTTGCGATACTTTGGAATTGTTTGTTTTCATATGCTTAAATACAAAAACAGCTGCTTCAATGCAGTCTTTGTATCGTTGGTGTACAATTTAATTTTGTCGTGTATTATTGTTTACGTAATTGGTGACCCTTCACACTATAATAACTGTTTGAAATAAGAGATCACTTGGGCTGGGCAGCCCAATCGTCAACATTGACGGTTGAAGCACCTTAGATCTATGCACAAAGTACAATATAATATACTGAGATAGAGATACGTGAAATACTCCACATAGATCGTAGCGCCGTTGTGTATTTAGTAAGAACCAACCGCAGGACCGCTGCATCCCTGTCACTTCAATATGCAAGTGCGATAGAGATAGCACCAAGTGACATCTGGTACAAACAAGTTAAAATAACATTTCCATAGAAAAATTCGTACTTCGAGTTGAAAGGCCCCTGGATCTATGCTTATTCACCACCACCACCACCATATCAGCCCTAGGACGTCCACTGCTGGACATAGGCCTCCCCCAATTTCATGGGGGGTAAATGCCATAATCGCAACGCTTGGCATGCGGGTTGGCGATCGCAGTATCTCCACCGCACTCTAGGAATGCTGCTGCCCATTCCCCGGTGGTCTTGGTCGTAGTTTTAGGACATACCCGGGTCCATGCTTATCCGTATACATATAATACCTACAGCTGTAGAGGGTCGAAAATCTGTACATTGAAGATATTGGATAAATCAATGGAGCGATTGGAGGGCCCTTGGCATCGAAACAGAACACATTACAACAGTTTTAAGAATTCGTGTCTGTTTGTCTATCGGTTTATATGTATGTATAGGCAGTGTGACTCTCGGCCTTCGGCCTCACGTGCATTGCCGCTTCGGGCCTTCGGTCCTCAGCCTTACATGAGGGGCCCGCTCTGTTGGCTATCTTGCCACTATGTGTGAATGATCGGCATGAGGAGCCCACTCTGTGTGAATGATCTGTCTTTAGACTCGCATGCCTTGCCCCTCTGCATCAGGCCTTCGGCCCTACATAAGGAGCCCGATCTGTTGGGACTCTCGGCCTTAGGCCTCGCTTGCATTGCCACTCTGCTTCAGGCCTTCGGCCCTACATAAGGAGCCCGCTCTGTTGGGACGCTCGGCCTTGGGCCTCGCATGCGTCTCACACGGCTCCGGGCCTTCAGCCTTATACAGGGATCCCGCTCTATTTGAATGCTCGGCCTTCGGCCTCGCATGCCTTGCCACTCCATTTCGGCCCGTTAGTCATCAACTTTACATGAAGAATCTACTCTGTTGGGAAGCTCGGCCTTCGGCCTCGCGTGTCTCGCCTCCCTGTTTCAAGTCTTCGGCCCTCAACCTTACATAAGAAGCCCGCTCTGTCTGAATTCTCGGCCTTCCGCCTTGCATGTTTTGCCACACTGCTTCCTTCTTTCGGCCCTCATACTTACATGAAGAACCCACTCTGTTAGGACGTTTTACGGAAGAACTGCGTAGCGAGACTTTTATCATTGTACATGTAATATTTTACGGGCTTTATTCGTCTAGAATCGGTACATTTGATATTCTGAAATAATCTTAATCATTCTTTTCAAAGCACGAGCACGTAGCACCAACTCCCGTTACAATCGGACACTTTTAATTGAAGTTGTAGATGATTATATATTATACCTAGGACAGACTGTCCAGTTAGGTAGGTCCAACTTCGAGAAAGGGGTTAATCGTCGAATCCAACTCGGCTGGGCTGCGTTCGGGAAGCTACGGCACATCTTTTCGTCCAATATTCCGCGGTGTCTCAAGACGAGGGTCTTTGACCAGTGTGTGTTGCCAGTGATGACATATGGCACTGAAACGTGGTCGCTTACTATGGGCCTCATAAGAAGGCTCAAAGTCACCCAAAGAGCAATGGAGATGGCTATGCTGGGAGTATCTTTGCGTGATCGTATCAGAAATGAGGCCATCCGCAGTAGAACCAAAGTAACCGACATAGCCCTCCGACCCGCTAAACTTAAGTGGCAGTGGGCGGGGCATATTGCACGTTGAACCATTGACCGTTGGGGAGGAAAGGCTCTCGAGTGGGATCGGGGATGCAAGTAAGGTCTATGAAACGGGGTGGTTTAATCCTCATACGCCATTCTACGATTTAAGTTTCAGCCAATTGGGAGTATAACAGCGTGTCAAGAAATTAAACATAAAGCATAGCAGAATTGTAAACAAGTTGACGATTCACTATGTCAAAACCGAAGTATCATAATTCCTTCTGATTGTTGACGCTATTTTTGAGCACAACCTTTTCGCAATAAGTTCTACTTTGCGTGTACATCAAAATGCATTTTCGATACTTTGGCATTGTTTTTATTCATATGCTTAAATACAAAATAGCTGTTTCAATGCACACTTTGTATCGTCGGTGTACCATTTCGTTTTATCGTGCGTTATTTTTTACGTAATTGTTGACCCTTCACACAATAAAAACTGTTTGATATAAGAGATCACTTGAGCTGGGCAGCCCAATCGTCAGCATAGACAGTTGGAGCATCTTAGATGTACACTTAGAAGAAGGTCGAAAGTCTGTACATGGAAGATATTCGAAAAAAAAATTGGCTGCGGATACTTAGAATCGATAACAGAAATAGTTTCAACAGTTTTAAGAATTTGTGCCTGTTTGTCTGTCTGTTTATATGTCTCGGCATCACGTGAAAACGAACGAATGGAGTACAATTTACCCTCATTAATATGGCAACCAATGATATTTTAAGTATAGATACGTTACCCGCGTACCTAAAGTGTGCCGTTATAAAGACGCTAAACATCGCCTATTGGCTTCAGTCGCTCTCGGGCAAGCGAGAGAGGGGAATGTTGACACGAGTTCCCGCCAACGACGTAAGTGACCTTAAAAATGCCGTCATGCGTGTTGCGAAAGTGCACTAATTATACATCCAAACGTACTAAGGCAACAGGCGTCACATACCACAAGTAAGTAAGCTGAAATTATGTTATTTTTTCCATTTTATCCTTCAATTTACCAAATATGACGCCACGAAGACGCTGTCTCAGAGAAAGAGACTACCTAGTGTCGTTTGCAATGAGAGTGATAAAGACAAACAGACTGCGAACATAGATTAATGTAACAGATGCGTCATACTAAATCACATTCAATTCTAGATTATATGGGTTACATAGTCAACTTCAACTTACTGCCCTATTTATTTCTTCGGATTTATTTAGAAGAAAATAATGCTGTAACTATTAAATGTTAATTTTTAAAGTATATCTCTGAGTACCAGTGACGAAAAGTGAAGAAGTGTCCTTTCTTGTATCCTACACGAGGTCGGTCTGTAAGAAGTTTTTGTTGCTTGATAGAAATATAATCGATTGACATCAACAGGCATGAAACATTTTTTGACAAGATTAGTTTTGCTGTCTGTACATTTATTCAAAAATCCGTGTCCGAGTCAATTATTTTGTAATTCTTTGACGTGCCTGCTACGCAAACGACAACCCGATAGCGGTATTACCATTACTTACATTCGCTATCATCCGTCGATTAATAGGTAGAAACAGTTTGCACCTTCTGCCTAGTGTTAGTTTCTTTAATCTGTGTCAAACGTGCGGTGATTGGTGTTCCGGGTGAAGGCTGTCTCTTTCTTATGTATTATTTTGATAAAGCTATCTCTTTTACGCTTTCGATGAAGTGTGCGTATTGTAAACAATAAAACAAAATGCGAATGTGTGATGCCGCGATGTTGGAAGCACTTTTTGCGCTTGTAATGTTCGAGCATAACCTATCTATACTTAAAATATCATTGATGGCAACTGGATCTTCGGCGACGACATAGCTCGGCCTTCGGCCTCGCATGCCTTGCCACTCGCCTTCGGCTTTCCAGTCATTAACCTTACATGAAGAATCTACTCTGTTGGGAGGCTCGGCCTTCAGCCTCGCGCGTCTCTCCTCTCCGCTTCATGCCTTCGGCCCTCATCCTTACATGAGAAGCCCGCTCTGTGTGATTCTTCTCGCATGCCTTGCCGCTCTGCTTCCGGCCTTCGGTCATCATACTTACATGAAGAACTCGCTCTGTTGGGATAACGTTTTACGGCAGAACTGCGTAGCGAGACTTTTACCATTGTACAATGTACATGTAATGTTTTTGGCGAGATTCATTCATCTAGAATCGGTACATTTGATATTCCGAAATAAGCACTTAATCATTAGTTTTGACAGTTTTACGGGGTGTAAAGAAGGGTGAAAGATTGTATCATCATCATCATCTGAGGCGTTATAGCCGCGGGTGGGCCCTAGGCTAGCCTGGTCAAGCAAATATCTCCAGTCCGATCTATTCGTGACTTTCCTTCTCCAACATGTCACCCCTAAGTTCCTGGTGTCCACCTGAGCTTGAGAAAGATTGTATGGGAAAACAAATCATTCTAAGGCGAGAACGGATTATACGCGGACGAAGTCGCCGGCAAAAGCTAGTAATTTAATAAAACTAGATCCTCACTCACACCCTTACAGACACTCAAAAATCACAAACTTCCACTTAAACAACTACAGACTACAGACTTACATTTTCCCAAATCAAATTGTACCAGTCCATTTACTCCTTTTTTTATAGATATGTACAAACGTTGTGTGTGTCATAGGGACCAAGCTGAAAATTAGCGCTGGGTCTAGCATACGCTGAGACTGGTACCCATTATCTTATGTACCTATCTAGAAATAAGAAATAAGTTACTGTATACCTTTTTTCTTGTATTTTTTGTGTTTGTGGTAATAAATGTATTTTGATTTGATTTGATCAGGTGAAACTGGAAACTTGACACCATCTCACCTATTACAATTTTAAATTGTTAATTCACGCTACCCTCATACGAAGGATAATTTAATTGAAGTTTTTGAATTTGAAATTAGGTCCGCTATGGCCTGGGGTAACGTAAATTAACTATTTCATGTTATCACACTATCCGAGCAACTTTTGGTATAACTTTATCCGCATACTAATTTAAACTGAAAATGGGAGAAACTCGAGGTCTGTTTAGATTGGATATGTGTGTCAATGCACTCAGCTTATTTCGTTATTTCTGCGCTTCTCTTTTTGTAAATGTTTGTTCACCATCGATCAGTAGGTCGATTTACGCACTTAGTTTTTACGAAAAACAGTTTTAAAAAATACGTTTAAGTCACTCAATGATACATCACAAAAGGTCCATTAGATCCATTGTTTTTAGTTTCTAACTTTCAAAAATAAATAGGTATACGGAGGAAAAATGTGTAAGTCCACTAATTGGTCTCATGAATTATTTGGAGTTAACTATTTGGATACAGTGAGATAGGTAACATGAGCTTTTTTGTCAATAATTTACGCTTGCGAAATTAGCGTTATAGTTTTCCTTGAACGCCTAATCTAGGTTTAAACTTAACCTTATTTCCGCTTGACTAAATCTGACCTAAAATTAAGTACATAGACTTGAGACTTGAGTTTGAATCGGACGTTTTTAGAGAGGAATAGAGGATACAAAGTTTATATAGGCATAGGCCCAACTACAATTAGAGGAAAACTTTGGGACAAACATACCCCGCCGCTGGCGGTCTTCAAAACTACTACCTAACATTATGATGTCACATAATAATATTAGAACATTCGAACCAACCTTTGTATGCGGTTGGTGCTGTTTTGATCGTGAATTGAACGATTCACTTCACAGCAAACGGCCGGAGTCGGCGCGCACCCCACCAGAGTCAAAGGAAGTCAAACCCTCCATACAGAAGCTAGACTTCGTATCCGAATGGCAGCTGCAGAGTCAGCCGGAGCCGACCCACAACCCATTCAAATATGGAGGTTTCGAATTCCTTTGACTCTGGTGGTGTGCGCGCCGACTCCGGCCATTCAGTGGGAATCGTACGTTATACTGCGCTTAGATAAGTATTAGTTTAATTTAAGTTTAAGTATTAGTTTTATTTGTTCATAAGTATTCTATTAGTATCTTTTAATTTACCTTAGGTCAACAAACAAAAAACGAATTTTCGAATTCCCTTAACTTTTTATGACTTTGATAAAGTTTGATTCTTAATTTTCAGATGACAGTTAGCTATAGCAGATAGTTATAAATTTGACAGATAGTTTCCCAAATAGTCACACCAAATATTAATATGTTCCAAGTACCCAATTATAATTTTAATCGATGTCTATAATGAACAAGCTAGACAAAGAAGGGCCTTAAAGTTCTGGAAATGAATTAACTAGTAACTAATAAAGGGGAAAAAGGTTCATTGCTTAATTCCCCCAAATTTAATCCAATGGGCGATGTTGGCACATCTTGGCACTACCCCAGCCGTTCCTTGCGATTAAATTTTACAAGCGAACCAAACTTACGAAGACCTATAAAAGGTTACATAGCGTTAATAGTATCGCCCAAAGCGATAATCAACGAAGTAATGAGAAATTGAACTTAAGCGTACCACCAGACAAAAAGGGTTAAAGCGCCAGTTTTTTGGCTGATATGATGATGATGATTAATAATAATATAATAATAATATTGGGGGACAATCTTACACAAATCGATCTAGTCCCAAACTAAGCAAAGCTTGTACTATGGGTACTAGGCGACGATATACATACTTATATAGATAAATACATACTTAAATACATAGATAACATCCAAGACCCAAGAACAAAATCCGTGCTTTATGCACAAATAATGCCCTGGACGGGATTCGAACCCGGGACCTCTAGCTTCGGAGGCAGTGTCACTACCAACTAGGCTAAACAGGTCGTCATATATATTAATTACTTACTTGCCTAATTGAAACTAGACAATGAAGCTACGGAAGTGTTACGGTCTCAAGTATATAAATTAATATAGCGAGATGGATATTTATTTGACTGCCATGATCTTACAAACTTAGTTATTGAAATTGTCAGCAGGTACACAGAAGGGGAGCAAGTTCGAGCGCTACTCTGATGTTTAAGTTCCACGGTTAGCACGAAACTTCCCAGCAGGTACCTTTAACTTGATACTACGCACGTACTATTGTAAATTAATGAACAATTCCCTGACGTGAATGTTTAGGCACAGGTGTTTTCCACCAAAGACCTTTAATTAAAGGTAGAAGTCGTGAATGTTATTGTTCACGGCTGCGTCTAAGTTGCAACCGCCTTGGCGGTACTGGCACTACATAATGAAAATAACGATTCATATAAGAGCCGGCATGGAAATGCAGTTGCATCATGTAAAAACATTTTTCAGGCTGCTACAAATGCATGTCGGCAATAGTCGGCATGAAACGGAACGTGCCGGAGCATTTAATTTAGCTACTAAGCCAGGCTTATATCGGAGAGCGCCGCCATTTTGAGGCCCGGATTGTTTGACTAGTTACTCCACTGTCCAACTTGTCTAAGACAAACAGCAAACTGTAAGCGTCTCAAGTTCCCGGCGTCTCCTGGTGGTTTCTGGGCCCACCAAGAACGTTATCTTAATTAAGGCTGCGGCGTGAAAGTTTAGTGACGAATTTGTTAAAACTTCTATTTGCCCGCAACAGTTTGATTGCAGAGAGGGCCTTTGAATGCGCGCGAAGGAATGCTGGGTGCTGTGTCTGAATAGAAATGCAATTATTGTCGTATAAAACTAATGTACAAAATCCTTAATTACGTGTCATTTAATACAAATCGTGTCCAAAATAATATCACACATTATCTAGTTTAAGATTTAACAATACCTATGTGTCTAATTTAAATAGGCAGGTAGTTTTATATCAAAACACAGGGATGTTTTGCTTTGTTATTCTAGAAATAAATAAAATAACAGACATGTCGTGTATGCCCGAAAGGTTGGCCGTATTGCCCCACAATGCTAATTCTCTAAGCAAAATAGTGGCCAGCCCTCTGTTCTCCGGTAGCCTCTTTTTTGTGGGCGAATTTCACATTGAAGGGTATCATTTGACTAATTTAAAGTAATTCGAAAGTTTCTAAACAGCGCAGTTATCGTCTTCGTATCTAAATATCATAAATCTAGCTACTAACTAAAGTAGATTTGACGTAGGTATGTACATTCAGATGACCTTTTATGGCATAAATATTTAAAATACTACGACGAGCAGTGCCACATCAAAAATATATTTCCGAATTACCTACAAGCTGTTCACACAAGACAAGACGACAAACGGCTCCCCGGCAACCGTCATATTTGCGGTCGATGCCGACGTAGCAAAGAACAATTTATGATTCACCATTTATATAGCCTGTGCTGCCACCGGCCGGCCGACGGTCGACGATGTATGCTTGATATTATTGTGATGCATGATACCTCGTGTGATCATAAGTTTTGAGACGGCTAAATACTCTTTTTTTATATATACCTATAAATATTTTGTTAATTTTACTTGAAAATAGTTTCATTAATAAACATACATAGTTATTATTTAAACTGCATTCCAATATTTTATGTTAGACTACACCTAGATGACCCCGCGAGACACGAAAAATTTCAACAGGGAATCTCTTGCTTCGCTTCCAGTGGCTCATTTGTGAGTAACTATTAATGAGTAGTATTTGTGGCAGGTTTTTAGCTCTAAATTGTGTTTTTATTTATATAATATATAATTATAGTATTATATTATATAATTATTATAATTATATATTATATAATTTTGCGTTCATAAAAGGTAATTTTGCCCAAAAAGACTAATCAGGAGTATTTAGAGCCGGGCACGAAGAAAGTTACTTCTATTGACTGATAAAAGACATACAGCAGCAGCAGCAGCAGTTTTCGTATGAAATTTAATTTTGTTACGGTGTTCTCCAAAACTTTGTCAAAAAACCAATTATTTTGACAAATAAACTTCAAAAAGTGATTCCAATAGTCTATCTGGTAAATGGATAATTTTAAGGCATAGTTTGAGCATCTAGTATTAAAAATTGAAGGAAAGGGCTACCTCGTACGTAATAATCGACCGTATCGTGAACCTCGCAGGGCGATAAGGTTGCAGTACGTTCTGTGCAGTAGTTGGAACATCTATCGACATTTTGGTGTACAATTTGTAGTTTCGCTGCGTTAACTTTCTTTCTACCATAGACATTAACTTGTCAGTGAAAAAGGCGTTTTTCGTTTCGTGCCGGCACCTAAGAGAGACCACCGCATTTAAAGGCTTAAATCAAAAATATTGAAAGCCAATTTAAATAAACTCTATTTACTTTTATCAGCTACAGTGCAGTGATTCAAAGAAAATAATAACCTTGACAGGAATATTATCTGTAATTGATTTATTTAAAACAATATTCGTCTCAAAACTTATGATCATACGAGGTACAAACACGACCTACAAAGTTTTTGCAAAAGAACGAAGGAATCAAGAGATTTGCGTCTTTCCTTGCAACTAGGGAATGCAATCCCGCATGAAGAAATCAGTCCCGGTATTCAGCGGGATTGAGATTTCTAGTCCCGCTGGATCCCGGTATTGGCGGGATCCCGCAAGTTAGTGAGCTATTTTTCACTACACAGCTCGGAAAGTACCCACTTTGTTCTTAAATCGCTCGTCACCCATTTCAAACGCCTCATGATGGCGTCATGTTTCTAATTTTTGCTGGTTTTTGGTGCGTTTCCTTGCTTTAGTGTGGTGAAAAATATTATGTTTCACTCTGGAGCAAAGTTTGATTAACTCTCGTGCCTTGAGACCCTCGCAGTAATAACTATCATATAGTTTGTTACAAATTGGTAGTAAATATTAGGAATTAGGATGTAATAAAAAAGGAAAATTCCGGTTGTTTCGGCAGTACGCGCGTGCCCGCGCGACGAGTAGCACGTATAAACTATGTCGCTCTTCAATCCCGCAAATCCCGCGGGATCCCGCATAATTTACGTGCGGGATCAATACCGCATATAGCATGCGGGATCCCGGTATTTCGGGATCCCGGTATCCCGGTATTGCATACCCTACAGTTGCAACAATATCAGCTTTACTGAAACGTGATCGGATTTGGAATAACTTTTTTGTTTATATTATCTTTTTTTTTCTAGCGTAAACTTAAGTCTTCCTTCTGTTTCCAAAAGTTAATGACACTTAGCCTTCATTATTGACTTTAAAATATCCCTGGATTTATGTAATATTGGCTTCCAAAAATGTGCGTATTAAGTTAATAGGAGCAAAAAATTAATACCAAAACTAATTAATTCTACATGAATAATTCGTGTTCGAATTATTACAGTAAATAAAATAAACACGTTCTTAATTTGAATTCTCAATCATTTCTCTTCACTTTATTTATGGCATAAGATTCTTTGGAAAAGACATCGATTCTCGACGGGGTTAAATATATAATGGAAGGATATTTTATAATGGCGATAAGCACAAAACTATAAACACTAACAGTTAACTAGAGGACTATTTGTAAATTACATTTGGTATTCTAATTTCACGTTTATATGTTTCCACTGCCCGCTCCCACGCGCACCAAAACAACGTATTTGAACGAACGAGCGTACCAATCTGGAATGCGAAACGTAAGTGTAAGATTGACCTGCTGGTCCCAGCCTGCTATCAGATCCAGCTTAAACAGACGTTTCCGTCGCCGCGAGTCCGTTTCCGCACGATGCCGGACGAGGGTCCCGGAGGGGGAGGTAAGCGGATTGCGCCAGCGCCCTATCCTGGACTAGGTAGACTTAATCCAAACTGTGTGACGGAACTAAAGTACTGAGGGTTCAGAGTCACGCCATTATATTAGGTATATAATAATAGAAAGTAAGGCCGTGCAATGATAGATACCGTGTTCTTTGAAACGCCGTCCCGACTATTTAGGATACAATATGTTTCTGATGCGTATATTCTTGGCTACATGATTGTTTCTCCGATTATAGCCAAACCATGATTGCTTTAAATATTCTCGATGGATGAGAATTCCAATGTTCAGTCTTTAATTAATTCTGTCCCCCAGCCTAAGCAAACAATACATTATTAAACGACACAACTATTTAAGTTAAATTTAATCTCTTGAGAGGAAATACGAATAATTCTGCACAAAGTCAGATATTAATCGATTTTTCTCCAAAACTTCATTCTCGAAGAGAGTTGCATCACGTTTTGTCCTGCGCAGAAGACAAATCATACATAGATATCTCCTCAGGGGCATGGTTTGCAGAATCGAAGGATCCCCTTAAAATGTTGAGTTATCGCAAAATTGTAATTGTTACAGCTATTACATATTCATCCGCCGATATTTAGGAGAGGAAAATAGATGGGATAGAAATAACGTCATATACATATAGAAGACTAGCCGTTGCTCGCGACTTCGTCAGCGTCTTCGCTCCTATTGTGACCACTCCGTGATGTTATATAGCCTAAAGCCTTCATCGATAAATGGACTATCAAACACAAAAATAATTTTTCAATTCGAACCAGTAGGTCCTGAGATTAGCGCGTTCAAACAAACAAACAAACAAACTCTTCAGCTTTATAATATTAGTATAGATATAAAGTGTTAATAAATACAGATCAAGATGATTATAAGGTGTTAATAAATGGTTGGCAACGCACTGGTGGTTTTTCTGGAGTTGCACGTGTCCATAGGTGACGGTGTCTGCTTACCATCAGGCAGGCCGTAAGCTTGTTTGCCAGTATCATTGGGCCTTAAAGGGCATAACGCCGCGAGTAACTTCGGAGAAAGCGCAGCACACCTCTCGACACCCCTGAGCCGCTCACACCGGTGTTGCTCCTGGCCGTCTTTACTTTACGACGGCATTTTCAGGAGCCCATCTAGCAAGTGGCTAGTCACCGCCTGCCTCGATAGCATTTAACTATGTTATGGCAGGTGTCCGGAACTCTAGCAATAGCCCCATTACTTTTTCCATCCAAAATTCATTCATAGCCCGATTAATTATTTCAATTTACCCACAATAGTCCCATCGCCTGCTGGAACCGGTTCACGAGTATTTATCGATGTACCCGTGAATGGGTTCTAGCAGGTGTACTACATGATATTAAACTTCTACTCCAAAAGGCCTCTACGTGTTGGATTTATATCCCCACGCACGCCTTCCAAATGACCGGGTTTCACCCCATGAATTTAAAACGGAGATACATAATAATAATCGTATTTTCAAACCGTCCGGTCTTCGAGAAGACAAGTACGGTTGCCAGTTTGAAAATATACTTTTTGACATGAGCAAGACGATATATTTACTTTCCTCTTACCCTCTACTACTTTTAGAGGCGCTGTCTTCGTCCTCTAATCATCTATAAAACACCATCACTATCAAACAATCGCAGTTACTGACACATTTTAATCACATATAATATGTAGCACACGTATAGGTGCAAAGAAACGTGACCCATAGAAGTTTGTATGTAGGGAGGGTCAGGTTTCTCTGCAGCTGACTGTACACATAATTATACATCAAACCATAGATTGACTGATGATGACTTCGGAAGGAGCTACATATACTAAAGTATATTAAACAAGTCGTTAACGAATTTTAGGAACTAAGTGTCTTCTATCGATTACGAGATATTATAACTTAGTCCCTATCATACGAGTAATAAGTTAGACCTACACATACTTGTACAGGTTCATAGTTTCAGTGATTTTTATTCACAAGCTATGTAATCCGCATGTTATTGATAGGTATATATATTGCAATTTAAGTAAAATGTATCTAAAAACAATTCGCAAGAAACAATGTTCGCCTTGTAAATATATAGCATATAAGCATACACCCATACCCAACCTTATGAATCGGAGTGTCGCGCGCAGTGTGTGTACAAACTTATTCAAAGACAAATACTTAGGGGATGACTTGTAGTTGGAACGAGCCTCCACCAAACTACCGACGATAGTTTGTACACAGCTGCGCCAACTACTTAGTGACTCGAGGAGCAGAGGTTTGGAGCCTAGAGGCACCTGGAGGTTGGTTTTAGGAACATACACGATATGGAGTTGGTAGGTAAAGTAGGCTCATTGAAAAGAAAAATCCGTCCGCCATATTTCTAGCTACAACCATCAAATAAAACACACCGAACAAGGATATCACAAATATCTGAACACAACTCTATTGCAAAGGCATTAAAGTAAGGTGTATCTGATGGCGACTGTATCGATTACTCATACCGATTGTACAGATTACATTAGTACTATTTTATCATGTCGTCGTGATATGTGGGTTTTTTATCGACGTATTAAGGATGATTCACAGTAGACCGTTCCGTATCCGGGCCGGCCCGTTTTCTATGACAGCAAACGCAACGGACGCCGTATTTCTCTAGAAGAAAACGGGCCGGCCCGAACACGGAACGGCCCACTGTGAATCATCCTTTAATCATCGTGTAATTTATCTTTATTTGCTAATAGTTTAGAAATAGTTTTGTCAATAATGATTAACATAATATATATCTTATCTCTCCAGACGTCAGTATTGGTGAATCACGTGAGACATACGATTGGATGTGAGTAAGCACAGTACAACGAGAGGGAGAAATTTACGAGTTAAAATCGGCCAAGGGCATGTCGGGCCATGCTCAGCGTAGGGTTCCATAGTTGCCCAATGAACTTACTTAAAAAATCAATAACAAGCAAAAGGGAATACCTTCGCAGCGTTTCATAGGTACGTCTTTTACTAAGAAGGGAACACTTTTTGCGATAACTCAAACACAGCTTAACTGATCATGTCCGCTATAGTTTTCCTTGAAAGTCATTATTAACCTTTACTTTCATGTTTTTTTTTCATATTTTTGGGACCCATAGTTTACAAGTTAGACACAATTTTTTTTCTTTTGGAGTGAATATTTCCGAAAATATTCACTTTATTAAAAAGTGTTTGATTAAGACCACTATTAATTTTGAAAGACCTATCCAACAACAAATGCATCCCCAGTTTACGTGTAGGGGTGTACCCTTAAAAAAAAAATTTAGATTTCATTTTACGACTTTCTCAGTTTCATTGATTAATATATTCATACCAAAATTTCAGCTTTCTAGCACTAACAAGCACAGAGCAAAACCTCGGACAGACAGAGGGACAGACAGACGGACATGGCGAAAGTTCCTAGTTGACTACGGAACCCTAGGAAGGTAACAATTTTAATTGTCATAAACTACGACACGATCTGTAAATAAGGCAAGAATATCTAACACGAATTGAGTAGGTATAATGTTTCACGAGTTCGCATATTGTCATTTAATTAAAATAAAAGGGATATCTTTACTTCCTCAATTTCGTAGTGAGGATGATATATATAGCTGTAGAACTATTTACCGTGCCTATGACTTTTCTCCTTATTTGCCATTTAATTAGATCTTAATAATTTTAGAAGCATATTTGTCTAAATACTTAATTATCTTAGCAGATTATATATTACTAGCTTTTGCCCGCGACTTCGTCGGCGTAGAACTCATTCTCGCTTATTAGATTTGTTTTCCCATACATCTTTCACCCTTCTTTACACCCCCTTAAGATATGATTACATTCAATATGAAATGCTCTTCACCGCGCACGGCAAATTTTAATAGGAATCCTTTTTTCAAAACGAATCGACGACCTGTTTAGCCTAGTTGGCAGTGAGTCTGCCTCCGAAGCTAGAGGTCCCGGGTTCAAATCCCGGCCAGGGCATTTATGTGCATTTTTACAGATATTTGTTCTTGGGTCTTGGATGTTTTCTATGTATTTAAGTATTTATTTATCCATATAAGTATGTATATCGTCGTCTAGTACCCATAGTACAAGCTTTGCCTAGTTTGGGACTAGGTCGATTTGTGTAAGATTGTCCCCCGATATTATTATTATATTATTATTAATCATCATCATCATATCAGCCAAAAGACGTCCACTGCTGGACATACGCCTCCTCCAAAGAGTGACACAATGAACGTTCCTTTGCCATCCGCATCCAGCGGACTCCTGCGACCTTTACCAGGTCATCAGTCCACCTTGTGAGGGGAATACCCACGCTGCGCCGTCTGGTACGTAGTCGCCTCTCGAAAACCTTGCCTCCCCAACGGCCAACGGTTCTACGTGCAATATGCCCCGCCCACTGCCACTTAAGTTTAGCGGTTCGTAGGGCTATGTCGGTTACTTTGGTTCTACTGCGGATGGTCTCACTTCTGATGCGATCACGCAGAGATACTCCCAGCATAGCCCTCTCCATTGCTCTTTGGGTGACTTTGAGCTTTCTTATGAGGCTCATAGTAAGCGACCACGTTTCAGTGCCATATTGTCATCACTGGCAACACACACTGCTCAAAGAGCCTCGTCTTGAGACACTGCGGAATATTGGACGAAAAGACGTGCCGTAGCTTCCCGAACGCTGCCCAGCCGAGTCGGATTCGACGATTAACCCCTTTCTCGAAGTTGGCCCTACCTAGCTGGACAGTCTGTCCTGGGTATATATAATCGTCTACAACTTCAAGTAAAAGTGTCCGATTGTAACGGGAGTTGGTGCTACGTGCTCGTGCTTTCAAAACGAATGTTTAAGCTTATTTCAGAATATCAAATGTACCGATTCTAGACAAATGAAGCCCATAAAATATTACATGTACAATGATAAAAGTCTCACTACGCAGTTCTTCCGTAAAACGTCCCAACAGAGCGGGTTCTTCATGGAAGTATGATGGACAAAGGCCGGAAGCAGAGTGGCAAAACATGCAAGGCGGAAGGCAGAGTATTCAAACAGAGCGGGCTTCTTATGTAAGGTTGAGGGTCGAAGGCCTGAAGCAGGGAGGCGAGACACACGAGGCCAAAGGCCGAGCTTCCCAACAGAGTGGATTCTTCATGTAAAGTTGATGACTAACGGGCCGTACCTGAGTGGCAAGGCATGCGAAGCCGAAGGCCGAGCATTCAAATAGAGCGGGATCCTTATATAAGGCTGAGGGCTGAAGGCCCGGAGCCGTGTGGCACGCCGAAGGCTGAGCGTCCCAACAGAGTGGGCTCCTTATGTAGGGCCGAAGGCCTGATGCAGAGGGGCAAGGCATGCCAGTCCAAAGGCAGAGCATTCACACAGAGTGAAGTGTAAAGCTGGGGGCCGAAGGCCCGAAGCAGAGCGGCAATGCGCGTGAGGCTGAAGGCCGAGAGTCACAATGCCTAGACATATAAACCGATAGACAAACAGACACGAATTCTTTAAACTGTTGAAATGTGTTCTGTTTCGATGCCAAGGGCCCTTCAATCGCTCCAGTGATTTATCCAATATCTTCAATGTACAGATTTTCGACCCTCTACAGCTGTATTATATGTATACGGATAAGCATAGATCCGGGGGCCTTTCAACTCGAAGTACGAATTTTTTATGGAAATGTTAGTTTAACTTGTTTGTACCAGATGTCACTGGGTGCTATCTCTATCGCACTTGTTTATTAAAGTGACAGGGATGCAGCGGTCGTGCGGTTAATTCTTACTAAATACACAACGGCGCTACGATCTATGTGGAGTATTTCACTGGTATCTCTATCTCAGTATATATACTGTACTTTGTGCATAGACCTAAGGTGCTTCAACCGTCAATATTGACAATTGGGCTGCCCAGCCTAAGAGATCTCTTATATCAAACAGTTATTATAGTGTGAAGGTTCACCAATTACGTAAACAATAATACACGACAAAATTAAATTGTACACCGACAATACAAAGACTGCATTGAAGCAGCTTTTTTTGTATTTAAGCATATGAAGACAAACAATTTCAAAGTATCGCAAATTTATTTTGATTTACACGCTATAATAGACCTAATTGCTAAAAGGTTATGCTCAAAAATAGCGTCATCAATCAGAAGGAATTATGATATTTCGGCATTGACATGTCGAAACGTCAGCTTGTTTACAATACGTCGAATTCTGCTATGCCTTACGTTAAATTTATTGACACGCCGTTATACTCCCAATTGGCTGAAACTTAAAGCTTAGAATGGCGTATGAGGATTAAAATCACCCCGTTTCATAGACCATATTTGCACCCCTATTTCATCCCTTTGAGGGCGATTATCGGACAAAAGTATACTATAAGTGAATCCAGATTACATACTATCTGTTCAGCCATTTTTGCGTGATTGAGTAACAAACATCCATACATCTAAACTTTCGCATTTATAATATTAGTGGGATATACAATGATGCATTAGGACATGTATGTAGGTACGATAGGACTAGCTGATATAAACTTCTTTAATAAAAATAAACTTTCTCTCGAATCGGTAATCTATATGCGTTTATAACTTTTCATGGCACTCGTAGGTATGAAAAGCTACCCATAGTTTTTTTTAAGCGTGTTGTTTATTAATTGTGTTTTTAAATTTTAGTACTATTGAACTCTCTTAAAATCGCAAGTTTAGTTTCGAGCGTGGGTAAGTATAAGATTTCGCTGAAACTTCGCCAACAGAGTGCAATCAAGAACTGTTCGATCGCTGCAAATTCCAAGTTTTCTGTCTGCGACTCCAACTTGTGACCCATGGAGAGCCTTTTCCCCTTTTTGAAACTTTGATGAAATTTCAAAAGTTGTTAGAAAATAGATATTGAAATAGAATAAATTTCAATGTAAGTAATATATTATTTTAAGGACCACCGTATATAATAGTACTTTTAATATTATATGGTCAGCGTCAGAGAAACGTAAACTCCTGTTTTAAAACTATAACTCGCAGGAAACCCGTCAATAAACGACATTGGGTGTTGCCATCGATAAACCAAATCTTTTAAAAACTCGATTTCTTGTTTTATATTTTAACTGCCGCGATGGAGATTCGATCCTCAGACTCCACGGGCTAATTATTTGTTCAAACTTTAGTGCGGCTATAATACCGCTGCGATATTGGGTACTTACGACACTGCGTGAAAATTATGAAGAACTTTGTTGCATCAACTCTTAAAGATTAGACATTACACTACGTCAATGCGTCTCTGTCTTGCAGAGATGTACAGATAATGGTCGGTCTATGTTTATTATTATTGCAATACCCACGTAATATTTCTACAAGCGACTAACAACTTCTTTAGCCACATGTGTTAATGGTTAGTACCTGGGCGACCGAGCTACGCTCTTGTTTTTCCGGGGAATAAGAGTTTTCCCGAAGATAAGACCAAGCTAGATATTTTTTTCGTTCCCGAAAACCCCTATATTGAAAATTTCATTAAAATCGTTAGAGCGGTTTTCGAGATTTCAATTACAAGCAAATAAATAAATATATAAACGTTTTCCCGTTTAGCAACTTCATAATCGATTGCTGCGCAAATACCTATAACCGCCAACATATTATAAATTCAAAAAAAATACTATAAATGCGCCATATAATGCGCCAAAATATAAACATCTTTATTATTCTCAAGTAATTATAGATTTGTCGGTGATTATGTTACAATTACCAAATTTTGCGCTCAATTTTAAGGTAGTTCAATTAATCTCTTTTATAAAAGCATAAAGTCTTGTGCTGTGAGAGTCTGAATATATAAGTAGCGATAAATTGCTTAGAATTCATTGTTGTGTCGGTAAATAACTCAGTTTGATTTTATTGTAAAACTACGACCAAGACCACCGGGGAATGGGCAGCAGCATTCCTAGAGTGCGGTGGAGATACTGCGATCGCCAACCCGCATGCCAAGCGTGGCGATTATGGCATTTACCCCCCATGAAATTGGGGGAGGCCTATGTCCAGCAGTGGACGTCCTAGGGCTGATATGGTGGTGGTGGTGGGATTTTATTGTAAATTTTATTTTTTACCCACGACGGAACGGAGAAGTTATCTGCGTTTAGGGTGAGAGGTTGTTTGTTTATTTGCGTGTGCACCTCAATATCTCCAAAACGGCTTGACCGATGTGTTAAACTAGCTGCTGCCCGTGATTTCGTCCTAATAGATTTTAGACGATTACGAAGATATACATAAACGAACTCTACTTTTTTCTATCAGTTGTTCGGTGCTGTTAATCTTTAGGAAAAAATACTCAGAAGATATTCAGCGACCAACAGATTTGGAGTTGGAGTTTTAAAACACACAAGCGTACATCTTAAAGGCCGGCAACGCACTTACAACCCCTCTGGTGTTGCGAGTATCCATGGGTGGCGTTAATCGATTACCATCAGGCGATTCGTCTGCTCGTTTGACTCCTATTTCATAAAAAACAGCAATATTTATATCTCGGTACTGCCTAGCATGATAGCACAATGACTGATTTTTATGGTCACCTTCAACCTATGGCCATCTTCAAATTCAGCTAAATTGTCAATTTGTTGTGTAAAGCTCAAAATGCATTAAGCCGTAGTAAATTAGTTTTACTGTAAACAATGTAGTGCCGGACTTGGCACCATTTTAGAGAATCTACGCAACTTGGCCCCCATTTAGATCTCAATTATTTTGTCGGTGAAGGCGACAACCAAGCATCGCATATTCTTAATATTGAACTTGGCCCCCATTTTCACATTTATGTTTTTGATGGGATTTTTATTACATTGTCATTTTTTCGCAAATGTATTAAACAACGTAGTTCGACATACGTGCGGAAGAAGAGAAACTTTCCGCACTTGTATCAAAATATACTATTTCATATTCATTTTGATTCATTTTCAGTGTTCGAAGTTAATATAAACGTTATTATTCTTTTAAGGTTTTTTTTATTCCTTATTGTTCTTTCCGCTATTTCTCAGAAAAATTATACGTGTCCCATAGTAATTTCCTAGTAATGAATCATTACTAGGAAATTACTATGGGAAATTACTAATGATACATTTTATTTACATACATAAACTCACGCCCATATTCCCAAAAGGGGAAGGCAGAGCACATGAAAATTAATTTCAGTGCCTCTTTTAGCATTTGTAGATAGGTAGATGGAGAAAATATGATATTACAGTGACAAGTTGCTAGCCCATCGCCCACAACACACTTAAACCTGGTTCCCATAGTCGAGTCTTACGACACCTAAGCGAAGAAAGGGGGTGGTGCTATTCTAAACCGGCAACGCACGAGATACACCACGCCACACACACATTTACATTTAATATTGGAGATATAAATTAAAAATACAAATATTAAATACGTTATTGCAGACTAGAACCGTGAATTATAGTTTATTATAGACCAACGTGTTAATCAGTTTTTATAAGGCTACTAGGGGGGGGGGTCACGGTTCTTTGACGCTGACTGTACTCAACCCAACCGGATTCATCGGATTTTGTTTGGATAAGATATTGATAAACTTTACATACCTACATTAGGTAATCTGATAAGCGGGTCTCGTAATCGCTTTGATGTTTTATTTATATTAAGAAAGTAACTATGTAAATACATTCCTTTAGTACTTCTTATCTTACTCTCTTGGAATAAATTATTCCGAGCTGATCCCTAAAAGTAACAGTTATATTTTAATATTTGATTGTGCATTTCTTAAGAGCTTTGTCTATGAATAAAAAATACTTTGAAAAGAGCACGACCAATCTACCAATTTGAAAAATAATTTAATATAAAAAATTGCATATGCTGCACACGAAGTAAGCACATAAAGATAAAAAAATAGTTTTCAAAAAGTGTTGATTGGTTGCGAAGTATATTTACAAATCCAGAAAATGTGTCGGGGCTGCCATTAGGCCTGCCTACCTCGGCTGCCCTACGCAGAAATCAAGCAACGCAAAATTTTACTAAAATATTTTTTTATACTTTACGATTCAGCATCTCAAAATACGCATATCAATCTTGCATTTTTTTTAAATAATGTATACTTTTCAAAAGACATAAGTTTTTAAAATCCAAGTATCTTTTTTTAACGGGGCGTTCTACGGTAAAGTCAAGTATTTACCATAGTTTTACCTTGAAAACGAGTATCTCGCAATGAGATACTTGTAATTCATGTAGATTACTGAGATACTTGAATTTAGCGTAGAGTATAAAATCGGAAACAGAATGTGTTACGATATAAAACTCGTATCTCCGTACATTAATTTGGCTTTATTAATTTTTTTTTTATTAAGAGCGCTCGTGGCCCAGCGGCACCCGCCTACCGCATGCGGTATGCGAGGTTAAGCAATGTGGGCGCAGGTCAGTTCTTGGATGGGTGACCGTTTTGAGTGGTTACTAACTGAGCGCTCTCGTGCTTTGGAAAGCACATTAAGCCGTTGATCCCGGCTGCTGTCTCGACAGCAGTCGTTAAGCCAAGTTAGAGGCCTTCGGGCGGCTTGAGAACTTCTAACAGTCAAGTTGCCCACTCACTTGACAAAGGGGGGTCGAAGTTGCACCACGTCCGTAGGGAGTGCCCACCGTTACCCGACACGTGACCCCTGGGTGGTGCTAAAAGTGCAACAAAAACAGGCAACCGTACTTGTCTTCTCGAAGATCTCACGGTTCGTAAATAAATGCCATACGATTAAATAAATGGATATATTAAAAATAATATAAAAAAAAAAAAAAAAAAAAAAAAATACGTATATGATTTTGAAGACTTTAAAACTTGTGTTAGCACACGGGGCGAAGATACAATTGTGATAGAAGGGACAGAGGAAGATGTAGTTGACTGGAATAAAAAGAAAAGAAATATAAATAAAAACAACAGCTTACGATTTTTCTTTTTGAAGGACATAGTTGAGCCTCAAGAATGGAAAAAGGACAATATTTTATAAAAAAAAATGATGACGAATATAAAATAGTGGAGTTTTTTCCAAAAATAATACTCAGCGAATGAATTACCTACCAAAAAAAACAATGTCTTAGGTGGCAGAGGCATCAAAACTACTAAAAAAAAGGAATTTTTTGAAAAATTTGTTTCATTAATGCCAAAAAATTTACAACTATTTTGGATGCAACTGCAAGAAAACTCCCAATAGTCCCAATCACTGGATTTAATTGACCATAGTGAACTAGATATTTGAATTATATATTAATTTTTATGTGACCTGTTTCTATCAATTACCTTAATATGTATGTGGATTACTTTCAATAAACAAAATATTTTATATATATTTAAGTATTAAGTAATATTGAAACTTGACACATGCTTGAGTATTTAAGTATCTATAAAGATATCATGAAGAAGGTAAGTACCAAAGCTAAATTTAAGCATCTCGAGATACTTGTTTTTTATATAGGTAGAATACTTTTAATAGTTTCTTTCCTCGTTCTAAGCAGAAAACCATTTTTGCATTTTAATATAAGTATACCTACAATACTCCAAAAAGAATTTAAGTACTAGGTTAATCTTATCTCACATAATGAAAATACACTACTTTAAATGCTTCCATTTGATTTTTGAGCATGTAATGAGGAAAAGTGTAGTAAATTTGTTTTTCCGGTCTCCTGTAATATTTGTCTAAACTGAGATACTTGATTTCTGCTTAGGGCAGCCGACCTGCCCTGTAATGAATGAATGTAAAGAAGTAACATTTTCCAGTGTATGTTATATCTGTTACAGTTGTTTTTCTCAAACATGCAATGAAAATTCGTCATTACGTGCGTTATAACAGGCTTCAAAGTATCACGTTTCAGGCAGAACAACTCGGGAGAACTGTAAAAGGGATTTTATACAAAATTAAAGGCGTAGGCCGGGAAGTTTTTTTTTTTAATTTTAATGTCAAACATGGCGTTTGTTAAATTTGTTTTGTGAGTGGTGCATTTTTTATTTTATTGGAAATGTTCGAGAAAAGCACTATTTATACAAATCTCGGCGAAAAACGTTGGGTTGCAGGCCGCGTATACCTATCTGTCTATATCTACTTAGCCTGCAACCTTTCGTTTCCCGGCCTCTATAGTAATGTACTATATAATGTGTAAGTACCTCTAGTTTACCTTACGTATTATTACTATTTTAAAGAAATTTGGCACTGTATTGGCAATGACAGCTCCATACCATAAAGGTAAAAAAGGAACCCTTACGGCGCCGCTTTATGTATCTGTCTGTCTGTCACATTGCTAAATATTTCAAAAATTACTTATATTATCAATTTAGAATAAAATACGGAATATTATATATTTTTTTTAAATATACATAGAAGATATACATACAATAATGATCTAATACGTAGTCTAGTGCATATTGTACTATCTCAATGGAATAAATGATGTTGAATTAACTATTTATTGACTATGTCTAATATTAATTTGCAATAAGACAAAGAGATAGGAGATATACATACTCTTACAATAATGATCTAATACGTAGTCTAGTGCATATTGTACTATCTCAATGGAATAAATGATGTTGAATTAACGTTTTATTGACTATGTCTAATATTAATTTGCAATAAGACTTACAATACACATTTAATAGGTTCTTCTATATAACGGTATTTATTAAAACGTATTTAGTATGCCAAAAACGAAATGCTTCCCGTTTTATTTTCAATTTCTGTTACCCAAAGTTATTTGTCGAGATTACAGAATCATTATTATTTATGTTTGAAGAAAACAAAAAGGCCGTGGAGGGTCCTCGGTGAAGAAAAGCACAATTGAGTTCGTTATTCCGATCGCATTGTTCAGGAAATGGACTGCCTCGACTTGCTATCACACCTGAATTATAGACTTTAGAATGCTCCCGATATATCTGATGCGTGTAAATAGAGATCCGTAGATGGTCTAAATTCTGTACTAATATTATACTTCAAGACTAATATTATACTTTAGGAAACACTATTCAATCTCAATCATGTTTATATCACAAAATCGAATTCATTAGTGATGAATTCTTTGACAAACTTTTTTTTATCTACGACTCGACTGTGGCAAATAAGCGTAAGGCCTGACTGATGGCAAGCAGACACCGTGGCCTATAGACGCTTGCGACTGCAAAGAGTGACTTAGAGCTATTAAGGGCAGTTTCCAATATAAATAAAATAAATAAATAAATATTGGGCGACAATCTTACACAAATCGACCTAGTCCCAAACTAAGCAAATCTTGTACTATGGGTACTTGACGACGATATACATACTTATATAGATAAATACTTAAATACATAGAGAACATCCAAATCCCAAGAACAAAATCCGTGCTAAATGCACAAATAATGTCCTGGCCGGGATTCGAACCCGGGACCTCTAGCTTCGGAGGCAGTGTCACTACCAACTAGGCTAAACAGGTCGTCAAACATAACATTTTAAACTCTCGCACTTTGTTCATATACTTAAAATATACAATACAACAAAACCACTCAATGTATAATTATTTGCAGAATGCAGAGGTAGAAAACTTTCACATTTTTATAAACTTTTGTGGGGTAGTTGCATGTTGTTTGTGTACCCATATCTCCGTTGACAACTGCCTGGCCTGAGTGTGACGCTAGTTTCTGCCAAAGAGAATATAATCACTACGTTGTTTCTGCCGCGACACGACCGGTGCAACCCGTATCGAAAAGTCGGTAATAAATGTAATAGTAGTTTATGCAACTGTTACACAATGAGAGGCATTCAAACGCCTGGCCCGGACCTGTAATTATACTACTGTGATATAAACGTCATCTAAAATAATTTTGTATTAAGCAGTAACGCTGCTAAAGAAAATTCCAAATCTAATGTTCTGATAGCTCAGAGGCTAGAGCGATTGGCCGCGTATGCCAGATGACGCAGGTTCGAATCCTGCTCGGAACATTAAATTTTTCCCTTTAATTTGAAATTTATACGTGATCTCATAACGATACAATATATATATATTGATATCGGGGGGTGGGTTTTGTATATTGATAACCTGGTATTTACGAATGGTTTTTGAACACATTTAAGAGGATTTACTATATGGATGTAGATAAATAAATAAATATCGCGTTAGACCAGTTTACACAATAGTACATTACGATACAAGTGCAGATAACAGGAAATTCGCAACGAGTGTGTGAAATAAAACACGACCGAAGGGAGTGTTTTAAATCGACACGAGTTGTGAATTACCTATTCGCACGTGTATCGTACAACGTTTTATAGTACATCATCATCCTCCTAGCGTTATTCCCAGTACAGTTGCATCCTGAAGCTACCTAATCCCAAGAATTGGCGTAGGCACTAGTTTTTACGGAAGCGACTGCCATCTGACCTTCCAACCCGAGGGGAAAACTAGACCATATTGGGATTAGGCTTGTCAAGTGAGTGGGCAACTTGACTGTTAGAGGCCCGGAGGCCTCTAACTTGGCTTAACGACTGCTACGCGTTTTATAGTACATATGGCTCTTTAAAGTTTCGACATATGCACGTAATCTGCTGATTACCGCACTCGTGCGGTAAAGTAGCGCCATATGTACTGTAACTATTTTAAATATTGTGGGTGGCTTGCATTATTAATTTTCGGTTATGTACGTACAGACTGATAAACATTAAATTAAGCGCCGGCAGCTGTCATCCCATCGAAACTTGTCAAACTTGCCATACAATTAGAGTTTAACGAACACAGCTTACAATTACAGATGGTTTGGACGAACGCACACTAAACTTTCATTCTGCAGCGAAAACTTGTATTTTCTTTGATGTTTTTATTACTATTGCTCCTTCATAATAAGGTATTCGTTATAAAAAATCATACAAAGTATACATCCTGTCAATGTTCAAGCTTTACTCAATAAATTGATTGATAATTTTTTGAGCGATATATCTCCATCAAAGCCTTGATGCATACAAATGATCTCAACTGGGCGCATGCAAACCCGAAGCGTAGACTCAGCATTCGCTACAGACCACATTTCGCAGCGTAGCATTCCTAACTTCTCTAACAATCAGTCTTGTTCTTGTTTTCAATTTCATGTAAAGCGCTTCTATAAATTTTAAAATCGCTGGCCAGACAGGAAGTCAGATCGAAATCGTGGCGGTCGGAGGAAATTGCTCATTCTCACGCGAACGGCGCCGCCTCGCTCCGGGGAATCCGCTTTAATGGAAAAAGTTAAAAAAATACACAAAACTTTTTATCACTATACTTATTCAACTCATTTAAAAACTACGTATTGTACCCAATGCTTTACAATTTCATCGCATGTCGATGTGTCAAACCGTAAGGTATGTTTCCACATCTATTAGGCAGTATTTAATCGGAGTTCATTTATACATTCCCTGTCCTGTGTAGGTATCCAATTGGACACAAACACTGTGTTACCTCTGGAGTCCATGTATCCAAAAGTATACATGATTATATACCTACATAATACACACACAAACACATATCACAATAGGTTAAATTAATAATAAACCCAATAAAATCTTAAAATAAACAAAATACAATAAATATTGAAGTGGACTCGTGGAAATAAATTTTCCTATTGTATGGGGGATTTGTATTTTGACGACCTGTTTAGCCTAGTTGGTAGTGACTCTGCCTCCGAAGCTAGAGGTCCCGGGTTCGAATCCCGGCCAGGGCATTTATTTGTGCATTTTTCACGGATATTTGTTCTTGGGTCTTGGATGTTTTCTATGTATTTAAGTATGTATTTATCTATATAAGTATGTATATCGTCGTCTAGTACCCATAGTACAAGCTTTGCTTAGTTTGGGACTAGGTCGATTTGTGTAAGATTGTCCCCCAATATTATTATTATTATTATTATTATATGGACCGTGTTAAGTATTTGGTTTACAAGTGCAAGTAGCAGTTATATGAACTCGCATTAAACTTAGCGTAAACATACCATTAGATGAGTAAGTAAGTTAACTTCTAATAACGATAGCGCTTAAAATAGGTATATAAGCACTATAAACTAACATCAAACTAACATTTCACCATGAAATTCATAGCACTCAAAGCAGACATATCTGCCAACATCTACAAGATCCAAACTAAGTTATTCTATCGTGTACGAGGTATACCAAACGTGAATTGCCAAGTTTCTCGAAGTCCCAGTTATCAGGTTCCAAGCTGAGCATACCTAATATTTGTCAAATTATGGAACTACTTAAACGTTATTTCCACTACTACTACGTGCATAACCAATGAAGAGACTTACCCCCTTATTCATAAACGTCCATCAAGCCTCTATTAGTTAACAAGCCGCTAAAGTTGGTTTGTCCTTATCTGTCACTTTGACATTTGTGTTTGTGAGAAAGGGACAAAACAACTTTTAGTTAACAGAGGTTTGTTAAGTTTTATGAATAAGGAGGTTACACAATGAGCTAAATAGACGACGATTATTTATCATAACGCCTTCAAACCAGATTATAGATGAAAAAATATATTTACAGTTAATTTAAAAAAAGGCTTCCTCTTCCAGGCTAGCGCGGGGCATTACCCCCAAGACAATTAAAACCGAAAAAGCCAGTCAAGCTGTCTGGAACTAATAATAATTAAAACGACCCATGGTAGCCTGATAGAAAATAGCCACAAACACAGCGAGCGGGCACGATTGTTGGCAGAATCGGGACACTGGCTGCACGCTCTCCCTTCCCGGAATGTAGGATCCCTTCCTGACCTGGGATTCCTGCGAGTCGCAGTGTGCCTCCACCTGGACCTCAAGACCTGTGAGCCTCACGCGCGGAAACCAGGAATAGCCGCAAACGACGCATAAACCGTCAAGTGTCGCAAATATGAATTTCTAAAGAACAATTAGCGGACTTGCGGTCGAAACCATTGGGCCGCGGTCGTCCGACAAAAAAAAACATAAAAGAAGTTTCGGACAAATTAATCGCTGTCTCTGGTGACCCCAGAGCGGGATGTTACTTCGCCCAAAGGCGAGGAAACGCTGCCAGCATCTTGGGGCAATGCCCCGCGCTAGTCTGGTGTGATATAATATAAACATCAACACAAGATATGAAATTATTATTTGAGGTTTCGCATCTCATGATGATTCTGTGCATTATTAAAAAAAGATTATAAATCAGACACTTGGTAAAATTTGACAAGTATCTCAACAAACTGGACAGTGAGAGCAGTTTTACAGACCCAGGAAGATCGTAGTGTAGTAGGCGCTTACGCCATTATTAACGCTGCTCCAAAACAAATAATAAAATAAGACATAGTGTCTCCTATTTCTCCTGATTGATATCTCTATCATTCTTGTATTGAACTACAGACATAAAGGTTAAGATGTACATGTCACATTTTGAAAGTCAAAACGCGTCCCCTCTACTCGTGCGGTGCTTTGCGAGGTAAGTATGTGACTTTCGCACTAAAGTCTCATTCCCGGGAATCATATATATTTGTACTTCTTACACTATCAGAGATAAGACGCGATAACAACAGCTAGTATTTTGTATATCAGCACGATCAATAAGTCACTCAGTACTCATACCTGGATTGTGGTGGCTGCAGTGTTTGTTTGTAATAGTTAGATAGTTTTCAGATACAGCAAAATGTGGTAAGATTAATTTGTATATATAAGTAATGTATAACCATCATCATCATTATTTAACTAAGCGAGGCCTAGCTCGGCTCTTGTTGGTGGAGCAATATCCATGTATTTCTTTCATCAAATCAAATACATTTTTTCAAATTGATTCATTTTTTTTGTCATTATTTTCCGCAAAGTAATAAATTTGGTTCCTAATAAGATCTGAAACCATACGATAGCTTTTCTTTCAAAACACTGAAATTTAAAAACTTTTACCTAATACTCCGCAAGAACAAACACCACGACAAACATATTTGTACACATCATAGATATAGGCAATTTATTATTATTTTTGCTATGTTACAAGTTGCAATGTATTTTACATAACATGGATTACAGTACAAAAACTGTCTAACAATAAAGGTGTACATAAACAAATATTCCTAGCCTTAAAAGTAAAAGATAAGATACGAATTCATTAGCAAAATATTCCGATTTCCTGTGACTAAAGAGAGATAATTATTGACGTAACTGTATGTATGTGCTGATAACGATATATTGTGTGTGACTCATAAGTAAAATTCATAATGTTCTAGGAAATGAATGATTTTTGTTTATTTTCCGCCGCAATTGCACACGAGTGTACTATGCTAATGAAGAAAATGAAACCAAAATGTTTCCTTTGCATGCCCTGTGTTCTGTCTCACTCACTCACTATTTACACGACCAACCAATTTTTTTCGCTTTTCCTTACAATTTTTAGACATTTAATTCATACAAATCTTGTTCTGACTATTACAAATGGAACAAAAAAAGAATTAGCGGAATAGGAGCAGCCGTTCTGAAGTTTTGTGAGAACGTAAATTTCGTGAATTGATTAGGCAAATGATCGTCAATTTAATCAACAAAGAATGAAACTATGATCAAGAAAAAATTTAATGGGTACACTTTGTATCGAATCTCCTTACAAAATGATCCGTTTTATTTGCTTCTGAGTGTAAGTTAACCAGAGAAATAATATAAATGCGAAAATGTATCATTACATATGTACTCGTATATTTAAAAACCGGCCAAGAGCGTGTCGGGCCACGCTCAGTGTAGGGTTCCGTAGTTTTCCGTCCGTCACATTAAGTTGACATATTAAGTACAGAAACACAAAACCCTAAAAAGCACGTCATTTCATTGTGATTTTGTAGAAATGACAGGTACAATAAACACCTGTTTATACGGTTAAATTACAAACTTAGTTCAGAAATTATTTTTGTAATTTTTTCAAAAACTATTCAACCTATCAAGTTCAAAATAATTTTCCTACAAAGTTTTTATAAAGTTCTACTTTTGAGATTTTTTTCATATTTTTAAAACTTATGGTTCAAAAGTTAGAGGGGGGGGGACACATTTTTTTTTACTTCTGGAGCGATTATTTCCGAAAATATTAACATTATCAAAAAATGATTTTAGTAAACCCCTATTTATTTTTAAATACCTCTCTAACAATATATCACACGTTAGGGTTAAAATGAAAAAAAAAATCACTCCCCACTTTACGTATAGGGGAGGTACCCTAATAAAATATTTTTTCCCACTTTTTATTTTACCACTTTGTCGGCGTAATTGATATACATATTAGTACCAAATTTCAGCTTTCTAGTGCTAACGGTCACTGAGATTATCCGCGGACGGACGGACGGACAGACGGACGGACAGACATGGCGAAACTATAAGGGTTCCTAGTTGACTACGGAACCCTAAAAAGATATCTTGGAAAATATTACTTGGGAATCAATTAATACAAAAAGAGACTGTGACAATCATAATGCATATTAATGGAAAATGGGTTTGGGAGCTCCAATTTTGTAATGAAAACAGCCGAATAGCCGGACCTTGAATTTGATCTTCGTATCATCATCATTAGCCTATACTCGTAATGTCCCATTGCTAGGCACAGGCTTCCTCTCACTGATGAGATGGATTTAGCAGTAGTCCCCAAGTATAGTAATAAATATAAAATACCAGGGGTGTTACTCACAACACAAATCGACTCCTCACCTCACCTCACACCTCACTCGTTTTTCAAAAGTTAAAGTTTCAAAGTTTGGCAGTTGAAATGTCAACTGTCAAACTTTGACAAATGACATTTGATAGTTTCCATATAAAAACGGGTGAGGTATGAGATGACAGGTACTGAAAGTACGACTCGGTTTGTGAATACGAGGGCTGCATAATTATATATATTTTTTTCTTTTTACACGACTGCCAAAAGAAGGAGTATAATGTTTTTCAATGTGAAGGATGCAAAACTGGTATTTTTCTTTTAAAATAATAATTATAAATATAAAGATGAGTTACACTCATAACTAACATATTGTAGTTCAGTATCCCGGAGCGTAATGAAACGCTTTACGAGCGAGTATGATGAAAAATAATTGGGTTGCGTTTTGTTTACAGTTGTGTGTGTAACCTGCTGTGCAAGATCATTAGTTTCATCGTTTCCATTCTGACTGTTGTGCTGCTTATACTTCTCATTTTATGGCTGGTCGGCGTACTGTTCCAAAATGACTGTAAGTTACCAATTTGGAACATATAAAGTATAATGACATCCGTCTCTTTACCAATATCTTATCTTTATATATAACTACGTAAAACTGTATAAACAACTAATAAATGAAAGAATACCAAATTATAAAATATTTTACGATTAATAATTTTGAATGTTACCATAGACAACTACTAAATTATTTTATTGTAAGAAATGACATGTAAAACTATTAAGCGTGTCACACACAGGAGCGGCCTGCGGCCGCGGTCAATAGTAAATTTGACAGCTAATGACAAGATTACTATTGACCGCGCGGCCTAGGCTGCGCCAGTTTGTGACAGGCTTTCTGTTGTATCAATGAATAAATGAATGAGACGTAATAATAGCTCGTAATACAAGCTCTAACATTAAAAAAATCCCAAGTTTTAAAAGACTACATACAGGGTTAACTGGTAACTCCAGGTATTCCTGGCAGTACCAATATACTATATTTATCCACGGTGGCATTGTAATTTTGTCGTACCGTGTCATAATTTTATATTAAACGATACGATGTATATTGTTTGAACAAATGATACCTCGCCGCCTTCTGGGGGCAGAGGTTTATTTTTCCGAACTGGTAGTATTTTATTGACATTCATAGTTCCATAAATTAAAGAATAAATAACCTCTACTTTTGTACAGATATTATTTATACAAACTATCCAAAAACGCGTATTTATAGGTTACTTAAGTTTTTTTCTCTGTTACAGCTACTGGCCCCTCCAGGAACGAATACCTCAAGAGTGCTGGCGAATACAAATACTCAGTAATCGGGTCATCATTAACATAATGTTAAAGTACATTATTTTATCATTTTAAACTCTACTCTTCCGTAGCCTAGGGAGACAGCCGTCAGCTTATCCAGGCATATAAGCTCTCTATCTGACTCCTATACTGATCGAAACTTTTGTGTCTATGGACTTTTTTATGACTAAGCTAGCCTAAGATATAAAAGTGTCCGTACAACACAGATGCTTCTATCTTTTGCTTGTCTTGTCTTTATACGAACGTGAGTTAATTCAATCTTCAAATATTATACACAACATTAATTTGTATATTAAAAAATGCTTCTTAAATTATTCGATCATACTCACTGGCTTATTTGTCACTATCAACATATTCCCTATCAATTGTCTATCTATAAAAAAGGTATTTTTAAATATTTTATAAAATAATTGTAATTATTATTTATTATAATATATCAGTAAATTTTATCCATGTTTTAACTTAACTTTTCTGCTGGACCAATTTTGTTTTAATACATTAATTAAGGACTAGTTGATAAGTTACTTTACCTAATAATAGTGAAATAATTAATTATCTTTTTTTTATTTTATTAAAGGTTTACCAACAGTTAGTACATTCATACTTAGAAATAGTTTTTAACAATGCATCTTATGCTTAATTTATAACTACTTACAGGTAAATACTTGGAAATAATATAAACAAGGACTTACGCAGTTAAAAAAAACAACGAACATTAGTTAAACTAAATAAACAAGTTTCTGATCTTGGTTATTGAGTCAAAGTTTATGTCGACATAATCACTATATTTATTGAGTAATTTGCTCAATCGTGGTAAAGGGGAGGAAGAGCCTAACACGGTTCGACGCAGGGGGCAAGACAGTGGCTTGGTAGCAAAACGTGGTATTCTACGAGGCACTGAAAATCGAAGCTTACTAAGGAGCTGTGGGCAGTCAATTGTGTTTCTAACTAGTTTAAATAGAAATAGGAGGTCCAGAAGATCTCTACGACTCTCTAGTGATATTATTTTAAAATGTTTTAATCTATCCACTTATGAGAAAGATCTCCTCGCAAGGCCTGTGGAGCGAGCCAAGTGCCACATGAATCTTTTTTGCAACCTTTCGATGCGAAGGCAGTGAGTTGCGTAATGTGTTCGCCAGACGATACTTCCATACTCCAAGTGGCTACGTACAAGGCTGTAGTATAAAATTTTTTTCGTCGTCAGTCTATGAAATGCCTTACCATTCCTTATAATAAACCCTAACATTTTTGACGCTTTCTTAAGTACCGAATCAATATGAGGAATAAAAGTGAGTTTTGAGTCAAAAATAATTCCTAGATCACGTACAGCTGACTTTGGGGAGTTCATCGCCAGAAATATTGTAAGATGATGAAATCGTGTTAATTTTAAGTGTGATAGTTATGAACGAACATTTTTTCGCATTTAGTGTTAT
The DNA here is from genome assembly GCA_905163555.1 of Notocelia uddmanniana. Classification (NCBI taxonomy): domain Eukaryota; kingdom Metazoa; phylum Arthropoda; class Insecta; order Lepidoptera; family Tortricidae; genus Notocelia; species Notocelia uddmanniana. The sequence continues at coordinate 17,942,825 of LR991054.1, read as the reverse complement.
ACGATTTTCTGTACACCAATTGTTTAGCCTATTAAGATCATCTTGAAGAAGAATTGCGTCGTTGATAGATGTTATAATTTTAGCAAATTTGAGGTCATCTGCATATAAAAATGGGGTGGAGTTAATGAATTAGTCGGGCAAATCGTTAATAAATATGTTAAAAAGTAATGGGCCGAGGTGCGAGCCCTGTGGAAGGCTGGAGGGGATGTTGAAAAAGTCAGACGCAAAACCATTTGCAACAACGTAAAACGATCTATTACCAAGATAAGACGCAATCCATTTTAGTAGGGGATCAGCGATACCATATGACGAAAGCTTCTGGATTAAAACCAAATGAGATACTCGGTCAAAGGCCTTACTGAAATCTGTGTAAATAATGTCAATCTGTTTATTTTTTTCTACAGCTTCAGTGATAAACTCCGAAAACGAGACGAGATTGGTGGAAATTGATCGCGCAGGAACAAAACCATGTTGATGGATAGTCATGTATTGTTTGAAGTGACATTGGATTGGGATTCAAAGATCTTGGCAAAACTGCTGAGTATGAAAATGGGCCTATAATTTTGAACCATACTAACATCATCAGCTTTGTGTATTGGAACTACTTTAGCCCTTTTCCACATGGTTGGGAATATTCCAGTCATGAGAGATTTATTGTATATTATATAAAGCGGATATGTCAGAGATACAGCGCAATTACATATGAAAACTGCAGGGATGCCATCAGGACCAGCTCCTTTGGAAGTATCTAGATGTTTTAGGTTATAGTGGATTTCGTCGCGGTCTAAGGTTATGCTAGTAATGCATTCAGACGAAAGCACGGCAGAAGACTTGATCACATCAACATCCCGACAATAAACAGATGAGAAGTATTGAGCAAACAAATCACATATCACTGACCCTTCTGAGCTTTCGGAATACCCATCTGTCATAGATGCCGGAAAACTACTTGAGCCTCCTCGTTTAGCCTTAATGAAGGACCAGAATAATTTTGGGTTCTTGGGGATGTTATTTTCAATATGAGAAATATATGAATTATAACTGGTTACTGCAAGTGTGTCACATCTTTTCCTTAATAATTTGAGTTCAATTTGATCCCTTGGGTTCTTATATTTTTTGTAGCGCAGTCTAGCATTGTTTTTTTCTTTTAATAGCCTTATAAGGGTACAATTGAACCAGATCGGATATTTATTCGAGTTACGCTTTTTAGAAATGGAACGAATAACTTCATGGCATCTCTAAGTACTTCGTAAAATGTAGACAGCATATCATTTACATCCTTGCATTGCCTAAATAAGTTATCCCAGTTTTTAAGTTCTAGGTAATTATTAATGCTTTCATAATTAGCCCTATGAAAATTCGGGATCAGAGGAAAATTATTATATTTTAAATTATTATTTTTATCAAAGGGAATCGAAATAACAATCGGCAGATGATGTAGTCCCGGTTTAGAGAGAACATCGCAAGGTTTGGAAACAGATGAGGATGAAATATCGGTGAAAACAAGGTCTAGTATTTTACCAAAATTATTAGTAGTGCTGTTAAGTTGCCCAAAGTTATTTAAGTGTGCGAAATCTATTAAAAGTTGTTCCGTTGTCAACACACTGATATCAGGCGATGAATGGTTAACCTGGGCCCAGTTTATGCGTCCTAAATTGAAGTCTCCCAACAGAACTGTCGACATTTCATTTGACTCAATTACCTCGACAATTCGATAGAAAATAATCAAGCTTAGTTTTAGCTACAGGCGAAGGCAAGTAAATGACACATAATGAGATTTTAGTCTTGCCCCTTGTGTTATGCGTTGGAACGTCCAGGGTTAACCACAAATCTTCACAATTAGTCTCCCAACCAGGAATTCTAACAGGATTGAACTTTTTTACAACTGCAACGAAAACGCCTCCACCTTCCTTACAGTTATTAAAACCAGAAGACTCACGGTCTCTTCTAAATACAATGTATCGATCATCAAAAAGTTCCTGTGATGAGACACTTTTATTAAGCCAGGTTTCGGTTATGACTACAACATCATAGTTAGAACAACATACATTAGTGTAAAAAGTATGGGTTTTCGTTCTTAGGCCGCCTATATTTTGGTAGTAAATGCTTAAATCAGAGAATTTAATTTTTTTTTTATTAAATAACCACATGTGAAAGTTTTACAGTTTGGTTTACATTTTTTACAATTTATCAAGATCATCAAGGTTCCTAATTAATTTAAATTCAGAGGTGGCATTTCTGTTGAGTGTTATTTTATTAAAACCACCATCTAATAATTATATTTGAGTTTTTATTGTTAATTAACATTTGCAGCACAGTTACAACGATTACATTTTTTCAAGCGACGAACCAAAGAGTAAACTAATAATACTATAGAGCATGTCACAGACTATATCAAAATAGATGTTGTGTGGATGCGTGGACATTGGCCTTCAACACTCTCCCTCAATGTTTGCACATCCATCCAACATACAAACATTTCTCATTAACATTTAAACAAATTGAGCAAATTACAAAGTTTTACAAATTTCTCTCTTGACAAAGGCTTTGTTAAGATATCAGCTATCTGATCTGTTGTAGAAACATACTTAACAATAATCATTCCTTCTTCAACCTTTTGTTTTATAAAATTAAATTTAACATCTATATGCTTCAAACGTTTCTGGTCGGGATTTTTAACAACTTTTATGGTACTCTGATTATCCTCAAAAATAACAGTATTATTAACTTTTACATTAAAATCCAACAATAGTTTCATTAGCCAACAAGCCTCTACAGAAGCTTCACACAAAGCAATTAATTCAGCCTCTGTAGTACTCAAAGCCACAGTACTTTGCTTCTTAGATCTCCAGGTAACTGTATTATTAAACAATTTAAATAAATATCCACTTGTGGATTTTCTGTCACTATCCCTAGCAAAGTCAGCATCAGTGTTTCATTTTCATAATTACAGTATATTAAGTTATAATCAATAGTTTGTTTTACATATCTTAAAACACGCTTCAAAGCTTGCCATAACTTCAAAGTTGGTTGTGATTGGAATCTACTCAAATATGACACAGCTGTTGCTAAGTCTGGTCTTGTGCTTACCATAGCATACATTAAAGAGCCGATAAGAGATCTACACTTGTGTTCTAATGTCATGTCAATTTCACTCAAGTCAAAGTCCAGTTTAAAATTAAGATCCATCGGTAAATTTGAACCTCTGCAATTTTCCATATTATAAGATTGAACTACTTTCTGTAAATATTTAGTCTGATTAAGATAAATACCATCATGTTTCTTTTGAATACTAATCTCTAAATATGTCAGTTTGTCATTACCCAAATCTTTCATATTAAATTTAGTCTTTAGAAATTTCTTAACACTCTCTATTTCAGTCACACTAGGGCCTCATCAACATATAAGATTAAGTACAAATTTCCTTTACTGTACAGACAGTAGTCATTTTGTGACCGTATAAACCCATATTCGGTAATCACTTCTGTAAATTTTTCATACCAATATTTAGGACTCTTTTTCAAACCATATAAAGATTTTTGTAATTTTAAAACTTGACCTTCGGGAACTTTCAGTCCTTGTGGAGGTTTCAAGTAAACGGCTTCATCTATTCTTCCATACAAGAAAGCACCTTTAACATCCATTTGATGAATTTCATAATCCTTCTGAGCAGCAACTGATAAGAGAACTCTTAAAGTTTGTAACTTCAGTACAGGTGAGTATATATTTTCTAACTTTTCTTTCTGTTGATAACCTTTCACAACCAATATTGCTTTACATATTTCTTCTTCTCCTAAGTTCTTCTTTGTGAAAACCCATCTGCTATCCAGTAATTTTTCCTTCTTCGGTACAGGTACAAATTTCCATGTTTCATTTTCTTTCAAAACCTTTAACTCTTCATTTATAGCTTTGTTCCATTCTTTTTCATCTTTTCATCCCATGATGTCATCAAAATTGGTAGGAGTATCCTGATAGTTTGTTAACAGTGCATATAATGCTGAATCACTTTCGTTTAAGTCAATTTCATAATCTTTTTGCCATACTGGTCTCTAATTTCTCTTTTTCCTCTCCCTCTTTCTAAGGTTTCTCTCTCCTCTGTTTCTATTTCTTGATGGTCTTCTTTCCTTTTATCTTGCTTATCTCCTTTATTCTTTATTTCCTCTATTTTCTTTTCCTTGTCATTGGTTAGTACCTTTACTTCTTCGGTTTCCTCATCACTTTCTTGTTCTTCTCTACCAATTTCTTCTTTCTTTTCTTGTGTCACATCTAGTAAATATTTAGTTGTTTTGTCACAATCCGGTTTTGTCTCTTCAAATATAACATTACGTGCTGACGTAATTTTTCCTGTTTCTGGATCATACAGCTTGTATCCTGAGGTGTAATAACCTATAAAAATCATTTTCTTACTGGAGTTATCTAATTTTTGTCGTAACTCTTTAGGCACATGGTTGTAAGCCGTGCACCCAAACACTCTCATATTTGACACATTAGGTTTCCTTCCTTCCCATAACTCTGATGGTGTTTGACTTTTCCCTTCAGTCGGACTTCTGTTTGTCACATACGCTGAAAGTAACACTGCATGGCTCCAAATTTTTTTCTTAAGTTGTGAATCTAATAAAATTATCTGGGCTTTCTCTATAAGGGTACGGTTCATCCTCTCAGCTACACAGTTCATCTCTGGATTGTATGGTACTGTATATTGCATGTGTATTCCCTTACTGTAACAGAATTCTTGAAATTCCTTTGAAATATATTCTCCTCCATTGTCTGATCTCAATTTTAGTATATTTGTATTAAAATGATTTGTCACATAAAAATAGTATTGTTTAAATTTATCAAACACTTCACTCTTATTTGTCAGTAAGTATACCCAAACAAAATGAGTATAGTCATCAATAAATGTCACGAAATATTTATAACCATCCTCTGTCATTGGGGTAATCGGACCACATACGTCAGTATGCACTAATTCTAGTGCTCTAGTAGCTCTACGTCCAGGTCTGTTAAAAGGTTGTCTTGTCATTTTCCCTAACAAGCATGGCTCGCAAACTGAAAGATTTTTTTTACACTTACTCAAGTCATCAATACCAGTAACCATTTGATGTGATGATAACAAAGTTAAATTTCTAATACCAAGATGAGCAAAACGTCTGTGCCACAATTGTTTAATATTCCGTTCATCATCACTGTAATTACATTCATTAGTAACCAACTTTTGCATTTTAACTGTATATAAAGACCCTTCACTATTACCTATCATGGTTAAACAATTTTGTTTGAAGATTCTGACTTTTCCATTTAAAAACTCTACTTTATAACCATTCTTTTCTATTTTACTGACAGACAATAAATTTTTTCTTAAGTCAGGCACATAATACACATTTTGAATATTTATAATAACTGGCCTCTTACCTATGAAACACTGTGCTTTAATATTCCCAACACCAACCGCCATTAAAGTAATTCCATTCTTTGCAGCGGCAATTTCCATAGGTTGACTTAGTTTAACATATTCTGAGAAAACACGTTCATCATTTACCAAGTGCTCTGAGCAGCCTGAGTCTATGCACCATATTAAATCACAATTGTCTTCATTATCACACTTTTGAACACTTTCACTTCCTGCTAAAAAGGCATGATCATTTTGTGTAGATGCCGCATATGAATGAGAGTCTCTTCCTGTGTATGTATTTCCTGGTATTCCGTGTCCACGTCCAAAGTTCCTATTTGATCCTCGTGCTCTGTTTGAAAAACCACGTCCTAAAAATCCTGTCCTTTGTCCTTGATATCCTCGACCTCTAGAAGTACTTTGGTACGAGTGATGGCCACCTCGAGGGTTTTGATAAGTTTGTCTTTCCCTACATTCAAACTTTTTATGGCCCTCTTTACCACAACTGAAACACAAAAACGAGGTTTTGTGGTGCTCTTGGGCTCGTGGCAAATTTTTAATTATTTTCTCCTCTTCTCCTAAAAGTCTGTCTTTTACAACATTAACTGTGAGGTTCGGTAATGACTCAATCGCTGTCACAATAATCTCATATGAATCGGGCATTGATAATAATAAGAAATTAATTTTTTCTTCCTCTGATAACACGCTGCCGGCATCCTTTAATTGACCAAATATTTTTGACATAGTGACAAAATGTTCCAGCAATGGCGTTCCTTCTTTGTATTTCATATCAGTAAGTTGCCTTCTCAAATATAGTTTACTTCTAGTTCTTTTTTTCATAAATTGTTCTTCTAATTTTAACATCATGTTGTACGCCGTGTTCTCTTCTTGTATAAAATCAATATGGCTGTCAGCGACACCACTTACGATTATGCTTTGGGCTTTGGCCTCCGAAATCTTATTTTCAGGCACGCTCGCGAAGCTGGATAACTCTATTGCTTTAATACAATCATTTGCCCTCAAAATAGTACTTATTCTAAATTTCCATATCGCGAAGTCTTCTCCATTAAACTGTTTTATTTTAATTGAATTAAAGTTCGCTTCCAACGACGCCATTGTTTTGTTTTTCTATTCTCAATTTCTCACGGCAACAACAATCACTGATTTTCGACACCCCGAATCAAGTCCAACCACGCTCTGCTACCACCGTTGAGTGTTATTTTATTAAAAACACCATCTAATAATTATATTTGAGTTTTTATTGTTAATTAACATTTGCAGCACAGTTACAACGATTACATTTTTTCAAGCGACGAACCAAAGAGTAAACTAATAATACTATAGAGCATGTCACAGACTATATCAAAATAGATGTTGTGTGGATGCGTGGACATTGGCCTTCAACAATTTCGCCGCATATAAATACGGCCATTACGAACCCATACATAAGCATAACCAAGTTCTTTTGAATTTGTTCTAGCTGCAGCATGTAACTGCTTATTGGCTGGAGATAGGTGCTCCACGACGAATATCAGAGATTTGTTTCCACTCCTAGAAAGACCCATCAAGGAAGTGTTTAGTTTGTCACCGGGGTTCGCTTTGTTATACTTGGAGGTGGCCGCCAAAAAGTGATCTCGAACTCTGGGCAAGGAGAACTGGGCGACGACAGCACGAGGACGAGGATTATCTCGGTTCAGTTTTGCTATGCGACTGCAGTTGATTATTTTATCTTCCGTTAGTTGGAATCCAATAGTCTTCGCAATGCACAGAATAGTGCTTATTAAATTTTCGTCCTTTTTCTCCGGTAAACATTGAATCTCAATGTTATTGCTGCGCGCGGATTGCTCCATCTGATTAACACGAGACTTCAAACCTTTTACAGAACTGAGTAATATACTATTTTCTTTTTGTAAGGCTTGCATGCTATCAGAAGACTGTTCGTACTGCTTTTTCATATCCTCAAATTCTGCGTTCACGAAAGTCGTAAATTTTTGGACTTCTTGAAGTTCTTCCCTAATGGGTGCTAACTCTTCATTAATAATATTTCGCATCCTAACCTCCATTCGCTTAAAGAAGGTCAAAATCAAAAATCAAAATCAAAAATTTTATTCTGCAAATAGGCCACAAGGGCACTTTTACAAGTTACAAAATTAACTTATAATACATTATATAAAAAAAAATTAGTGACCTATACATACGGTCTCTGTCCGAATACACAAAAGTATATACAATAAATTTAATATCTCAGAGATGTATATGGTCTCTGAGCGTCCATTATTCCTAAGTCCTTAGAGATGTACATGGTCTCTAAGCGTCTAAATTAAAATAAGTAGTAAATGAAAATAGCACTTAAGTAATTTAATATTCTCAGAGATGTATAAGGTCTCTAAGCGTCAATAACAATAAAATTAATCCAAAACAGGATGATGTCTCTCGTCAATCTCCAATAAAATAACACTAGTATTAAGGTATTAATCATGCCCTTGCAAGCATGAACAGACCGGACTCCACAAACAGCACCCGATCACGAGTATGACGCGTATCTCAGCCATCGCCTCCCTCGACCATTTGTTAGGGAAGGTGGCGACCCGATCAACGACGCCACCGTAAGCAAAGCCTTTTAAGCGAGCATGACATATTCAGGCTGCCGGACATTAATAAATAATATAAAAGATTAAAACAACTGTTCGGCAAGAAACAGCATCATGTTTCATAAAACGCAACGAAAGAGCTGTACAAGGAAATAGGCTAAGTGAAGCATAGGTATATATATTTTAACTAACAAGATTATACTATCACTGGCTTAAAAGCATTTTTATCATTTAAGAAATCGTTGACAGCATAATAGGCCTAGCTTAGCAAATACCGTTTAATATGAGACTTAAATTTACTCAGTGGCAGATTAACTATTTCGGTGGGTATTTTATTATAAAATCGTATACAGTTCCCCACGAACGACGTGCTAACCTTCCGGAGACGACTGGCTTTCACTGCAATCGTGGGTGTTGTAGTCGTGGATATCACTGTTAAGTTTGAACTCATGAAGATTTTTCCGAACATACATAATATTTTCAAGAATATATTGAGATGCTACAATAAGAATATTTGCCTCCTTAAATTTTTCTCTGAGGTTGAGGTGAGCCTTTAGTTCGTAAATGGAGCGTACAGCTCGTTTCTGTAGCACGAAGATGGTCTGGATGTCTGCCGCTTTTCCCCACAAAAGGATTCCATAGGACATAACACTATGAAAGTAACTATAATACACCAGACTGGCCGTCTCAACGTTAGTCAACTGTCTAATACGTCTTACTGCATAGGCCGCAGTGCCAGCCAGAGTGGCAATATGCGCGTGCCATTGCAGTTTTGAATCTAAGGTGACTCCTAAAAACACTGTTCTCTCTTCAAATTCCAGTTTGTCATCAGACTTCAATTTGATCTTGGAATTGTTTGCCTCCTTGACATTAGGCAGAGTGAATTTGATGCACTTTGTTTTCTTGGAATTTAAGAGTAGATTATTTGCTGTAAACCAGTTCACAACAGTACTTAGTGTCTCATTAATACCGTCAAAGTTTTTTCTCTTTGCGGCCTACTTTGAAGATGAGCGACGTATCATCTGCGAATAGCACTATATCATGTTTATCTTTCACAAGGTTTGATAAATCATTGATATAAACAAGAAACAGAAATGGTCCCAGAATTGATCCTTGAGGAACTCCAAGAGCAACCGTTGTCCCTGCTGATTGAGTCCCGTTGATCACTACCCGTTGTGTTCTCTCCGACAGATACGATGTAACAAGGTCAAGAGCACCGTTTTTGATCCCATAGTGACTTAACTTTCTAATTAAATTCTCGTGATTAACGCAATCAAATGCCTTTGACAGATCACAAAACACCCCAATAGCATCTTGAGCCTCTTCCCAGGCATCAAAAATATGTTTAATTAGTACCACACCGGCATCAGTGGTAGAACGACCTCTAGTGAATCCGAACTGATTGCTATTGAGCAGGTTATTGCGATTAAAGTGGGACACAAGCTGATTAAGAATAAGTTTCTCAAAAACTTTGCTTAATGCCGGTAGTATTGAGATTGGTCTGAAGTTGGTAGGGTCAGTTTTGGTTCCTGATTTAAACAACGGGATAATTTTACTGTGCTTCATTAGGTTAGGAAAAACTCCAGTATCAATACATTTATTGAAAATATCAGCTAAGAAAGGTGCGATTGATTCTACAACGGAATGTAATACTTTCACTGAAAGGCCCCAGAGATCTTCAGTCTTCTTTAAGTTTAATGATCTAAATGCTTTAATTAGAATATGGGGGGTTACGTAAGTGAAGCTAAAGATTTCTGTACATTCCGTAACATTTTCTTTCAATAAGGATTCAGCGACATTTGGTGATGACTTCAAAGACTTCGTGGTCTCGATTGGTACGTTAGAAAAGAACCGCTCAAAATGATTTGCTACTTCGTGGTCAGAACTTACTAGAGTATCATCGACTCGTAGGCTGAAGTGCGGATCTTTTATCTTACGTTTCCCAGTTTCATTGTTGATAACTTGCCATACAGTTTTAATCTTGTCACTGGAGTTCTGGATCTTTTTTGACAAGTAATTGGCTTTAGCAGCGACACACATTATCTTAAAAGATTTTGAATAGTTTTTGACGTACTCTAGAAATTCCGGCCTTTTATCAGTAGTTCGCGAATCATACAAGTTATAGAGTCGGCGTCTCTTCTCGTGAATGTCTGGCGTAGCCCAGTCGCTAAATTTAGCTTTGACCTTGCTTTGAATCTTCTTCAAATTAAAACAGACATCAAATTCCGTTTTGATACAATTAAACAATCGAGTACACAAACGGTCAGGGCTTTCCTCAGTAAGTGGAAGATAATGTAATCTTTTCGTAATATTACGATTAAATAAATCTAAGCTCTTTTCAGAAATAAGTCTGCACATAGTGTGTCGTGGAGCGTTGTCGGTTTTCCCGCTAAAGGAGACCTGTTGTCCACAGTGGTCAGAACTTAAGGTATTTATAATAAATTTACTAATCGCATCCTTATTACTGAAAACGTTATCTATACATGTCGCGCTGGTGGCTGTAATTCGAGTAGGCTCACAAAACAAGTTCACTAAGTTAAAAGATTTAAAGGTATTCACTAGACTCACACTCTTGGGCGATTTCTCAAGTAAGTTAACGTTAAAATCACCGCAAACAATAACGCATTTTGTACTCTTAAAAATACTACTTAGCACTTCTTCCATCCCTGACTCAAATAGACTGTAATCCGCCGATGGGGGCCTGTATACGCATATAATTATAAATTGGTCTAACTCTACACAAGAAAGTTCTATGTGACGCTCGACGGACATGTCAACAATATCTTTACGTTCTTTACATTTCAAATTATGTTTTACCATAATAAAGGACCCTCCACGCCTACATGACTTTCTAGAATATGAACTTACTATGCTATGATTGCTAAAGTTAAACATAAATTCATGATCTTTAAGCCAGTGCTCCGTTATACAGAGAATATGAATATTTGAACATTGTATGAATAAATCAATTTCAAGTTCCTTACTAGAAAATCCCTGTATATTTTGATGAACCATATTAATACTAGTGTTACATCTATCAACGGGTTCGGGGCCGGTGGTAGCACGCGTTGTCTTATCGGTCAGTTTAAATTGCTCGCCGGCACCGACACCGTTTCGGAGCCCGCGCTACTAAAACGTAACACAGGAACCGCCTTAACATTATCAAACGTCGTGATAGCCACGACGGGATCTACAATATTATATGCTAACAATTTAGCACACTCACGTAAGTACCTCCTCTGTAGATATGGACGCTTTTGAGTCAAAACGAAATTCTTAACAAATTTGTTAGTGTCGAAATATGTAATCCTACAGCTGTATGGAGTCAATCTATACAAAATTGAATTTAAATAATATAACTTTTTGTTTTCCTTTGCTGACAAAGTATCCGAAAAAGGCAACGCACAGATTATGATTTTACCTACTCCTCGCTGGTCTATTTCAGTGAGGGTCTCCGATAGCCTAATAATGTCCCGCTCGGTACAGCCTAAACTATCACCGATGAACACTATCAGCGTTGAGTCGCAGTCGAAGTGGTCAGCGGCGATGCACGAGGCCAAACGATCGACGGAGGCTCCCGGGAGACAGTTGTTGGTCACCTTCTGCATCAAGCGGCCCGCCAGCAGCGCCCCGAGGCCGACGCCCACCCGGTCCGTGTACACGACGGTGCGGCGCAGCCGGGCGGGCGCGGCGGCCGCGGGCGGGCGGAGAAAGGCACCGGCGGCGATGCCGGCTCCGCTTGGCTCAGCGACAGCGGCGACTCGACTATGCTCAGGAACGGCGATTCTTCTCGGCTCGGCGGCGGGTCTACACTGACCGGCAGTGGCGGCGCCGGCTCGGCTCGGCACGGCGGCGGCGGGGCGGGCGCCCCCCGGCGCGGGGTGGCGGCGCTGGCGGCGGCGCGTCTGAGCTCGGGGGAGGCGGGCGCGGGGGCGGCGCGCGCGGCCGGCGGGCGAGTGTTTGCGGCTCGGGCCAGGGCAGCGCCCCAGCACCCGGGGCGACTCGAAGTGTAGTGGGATGCCGCTGCCCGGTTCTAGAACATTATTCATAAACGCTATGTATTCATGCAAAGTTTTGCTTGACAGGTCATGCTTGCTAGTGATATCCTTTAATTTTGATTGCAGCATCTTAACCTCTTCGGAGCGATTTTTCAACTCTATTACTGCCCGGTCTAATACTTATTATTTAATCTAATACTTATTACTGCCCGTGTCCATCTTCTCATCAAATACCTCCTTGATTATTTGCCTGACGTCTTCGCGGGTCACAGGAATATCCCCTTTGGTAATCTGGCGGTGAGTCAATTGCGACTCGTTTAGGTGGCCTTTTGTGTGATCTAGTACCCTTAGTTGTCATATCACTGCTTGGCGTCTTTGTGATGTCTACTCCAGAGTTACAGTGCGAACAAACCCAAGTATCTTTTGATTGATTGAAGTCGGTTTAAAAATTGTATTCTTCACACTGAACGAAAACTGTGTAATTTTCTAGCAAAACGGTAACTTTTGGCGGCGTCACTAAGGCGCCATTGTCTTACTGATACAATTAGAAATCATCCTTATTGGCATGTCATCAACGACCGACGAACGATGTATAGAGTGAATCGTACATAAGCCGCATCCTGGCGCTCCAGTGCGGTGGACGGAACGGTACGACGCTATAAGACAGGAAATAGAATGCGATAGGGAATTGAATTTCCTTTCATAATAGAATAGACATAGGTCTATACATAGGTACCTTACAGCGTATTACCGCTTTGCGTGACTTTGCCATCCACCGTGCTGAAGTGTCAGGCACTCTAGTACTTTTTTTTTTTACTTTATTTGGGTAAACAAACAGCCACTACAATGTTTACTTAAAATAGGTTTTAAAGAAAATATTTACAATATGTGTGGCCCACACCGTTTACCACTGGTTAATAATTCAAAATATATCATTCAGAGACTGGGTCCCGTCTTTTAAGAACGGCCGGTAACCATTAAGAATTATTATAATTATCAACAACAACAAAGAAAGCGAAGGTATACATATTACTTATGCGATAGGAAGCACACGTATGTTACAAGTGAGTTGTATATAGTGCTAAGTTAATTAATACTTATAAGTTACTAGTAAGACTTATGCTAAATTACTTATTAACAGTTAACAGCTTTCGTTAGCACACCCGTGGGAATAGTTTAGTGGAAATAGAAAAAGTAACTTAATGGTGTGGTTTATGCTAAGAGTACAGCTGTTTCTTTTTCATTAATATGCAGTACAAGAATATTAGTCTTTATGAGTTAAGAGGTTGACAATTAGTTTTTTATAAACAGTTATACTATGGCTAAAAATGTCAACTTGACAGAATTGCTTATTATAAGTATTAACGAGACTACGCAAGGGGGCGCGCTCACCAGCGTGGGTGCGGCAGCGGCCGGTCACGAACAGCTGGTGGGGGCGCACCCCTCACTGTCTGCAGCGGTTGGGGACTTTGTAGCTAAGTTTGTTATTAAGAGCAATGCAATCAAATTGATGGTTGCAGAGACCATACAAAACCATTGATTCGAGCAATAGGCGCCTAGACCTTAGATCTAACATGTCATATTTATTTAACAGTTGCGTATAACTTAATCTACTGCGATAGCATCGGAAGTGCATAGTTTTTAAATATTTTTTTTGAATAGACTCTAGTGCGTTCGAATATTTATCGTAATATGGGTTCCAAACAGAGACTGCATGTTCTAATTGAGAGCGTATCAGTGATTTGAATAAGTGCAAATATGTATTAGGGTGACAGAATTCGGTGCTTGAGCGCATTACAAAGCCATACATTTTAAAAGCTTTACTGATAATGGAATCCACGTGTTGATCTAGGTGCAGTTTTGAGTCAAGTAATATTCCAAGGTCCCTTATTGATTGGACTGTAGCCAATTCAGTATTACATAGATAATAAGAGTTATTTAAGGTGATCCTCTTTTTAGTAAATTTTATATTTTTACATTTATTTATATTTAAATCAAGTTTATTGTTGGCGCAATACTCAGAGAAGCGATCCAAGTCCTGCTGAAATTGTTCACAATCATTAACGTTGCATACAGTGTGATATATTTTTAAATCATCGGAGTAGAGTAAAGTATTACAAAATAGAAAACAGGAGTCAATATCGTTAAAAAAAATTGTGAACAATAAGGGACCCAGGATGGACCCCTGGGGGACACCAGAGCTGATAGTAATGGCGTGTGATTCAGATCCGTTTATGGTAACTTTTTGAGTGCGGTTAGTAATGTAGGATCTGAACCAGCGCCATAGGCTTCCCCGAATTCCATTAAAATCTATCTTTTCTAAGAGCAATTGATGATCCACACTGTCGAAAGCCTTGCGGAAATCTGTGTACACACTGTCTACCTGCTTATTAGCATCTAAGCTTTCGAATAGGTAAGTTGTATATATAAGAAGATTTGTGGTAGTTGAGCGACGTTGAACGAAACCATGTTGATTAGGATTTATTTGATTATGTAAATATGGATATATTTGTCTATGTACTAATTTTTCGAAGACTTTCGACAGAGTGGATAGTATGGATATGGGTCTGTAGTTTTCAATTATATGTTTGGAGCCTCCTTTATGAATGGGGATGATATTTGCTGTTTTCCATATAGGAGGAACGACACCCTCCGTCAAACATTTATTGTATAGGATTGCGAGCGGTACACTTATTGTATGTAATGTTTTTTTAAGAAATATCGGAGGGATATTGTCGGGGCCTTTACCTTTAGATACATCTAGCTGATTTAATTCATTTGTGATATTATTAATTGATATGATCTGTGGTTTTGGCAGGATACGCCTATAATATCAAAATAGCATAACTTCTGAGAGCATAACTGTTTCAAGGCTGCTATCTGAAATATCGAAGCGATTCCAAAACCCTGTTCTGTAAGTAAATAAACATAAGTAAGTAAACATTTGTATCTGATGACGATATTGCTTTTATAAGCAATCAGTAGGATTGCATATCGGTGATATACTGATATGCAATCTGTAAAATAAAAGAATCGAATACTTTTTAGATTAAAATCCAAATTTAAACACAGACCACGGTCTGTGTTTGTCAAAGTTGGCAAAATCATATTCTTAGAAATAATTCGTGTGAGTGGTAAATTTGCACCATTTAGTTAGAGTATGCAGGTTAGTATCATCTCGTCTAAAAAAGCAGCTGGTCTAAGTAGCAACTGCTCTAAAAAGCAGATGGTCTAAGTATATCATATGTATAGACCTCGCTTTGTTTCAAAATGGCGGAAAAGTATTTGACTTTACAAGAGTTCAAGATACAGTGGATTAGACCGCATGCTAATTAGACCTGCTGCTTTTTAGATCAGTTGTTACTGAGACCAGCTGCTTTTTTAGATGAGATGATACTAACCCGAGAATGCCTCATGACATTAAGTCTGCCTTGTTTTGAAATTTATTATTGTGGATTTTTTGAAATAAATTGGCTTTTTCTGGGTGAGCTCGCTTCATCGTCGGCCTCATCATTGCCCCCTGGCTAGATGCTGGCCAAGAGCAATCCCATTTTTAATAAAACAAAAGCTCTACAAAATGTTACGGGTCTCTTTTATTCTGATTTTGATAGACAGAGATTTGAAGGTTGGGATATCTCTTTAAACATAACATGCAACAGACATTTCACATTCTGAAAGACAAGTACCGACTCTGTACGTACACATGCCAAGCTTCACGACGTACCTAAGAGATTTCCACAGTAAAGTCTCATTCCCTGAAATAGTTAGATTGTGTCTCAAGGGAGCATTATATATTTACGGCGAGGACGGTATATATATCCTGAATGAAGCGACAGATTCAAAAGTAGAATCTTGAGCGCAACAAGGAATTTACATGTTTACGCCCAAAAAGGAAATATTGGTTTGAAAGTAGGTCATATTTGACGTGAGAAGCGGGTTGAAAGTGAGGCATGTCGCTCCATGGGTTGAAAAGTAATAAAAAAAATTTGCAATGCCAGGAACCTATACAGTCACGTCCGTAATATCGTACTGTTTGTATACTTTGTTAATAATTATTAGGAGTTGATATTTTAAATAATGGTAATAAATAAAATAAAAACTAAATTAAGACTGTTACCATTAATTTTGTTATTATTTGAATACATTGTAATTGATTATAAATACAAACGCGTCCTAAATTCATTATAATAAACAAATTGACAGACACATATCAGCCACACTGCCATTAAATAGAAACCGTGCGGTATTCGGTAGCGCGGTAGAGCGGAGTCAGCGTGTGTGACATATGAAGCAGTAATCGACAGTCGACAGTTTCGGAAAGATCAAAAATGAAAAACCAACTGGAGGCGGGGTGGACCATTGGGTGGACCCCGCACCGTGCCACGTCCGCTCAGTGTATTTCGAGCTTAAGTTTTAAAGAAAGAAATTACTTTATGCACAAGAGCATAGGAAGCCATTTTGTGCAACCTCTTCTTGACATAAAAACTAGCGAGCATGAGAAGTAAAATAGTACATTGTTTAAATAGGGGCGTAAGTGGGAAATTGCGAACGAGAGTGTATCAGAAGCCCGACGCCGAAGGCTTTAGATGACTCGAGTTTGCAATTTTCTTACGTCCCGAGGTAATCACAATGTTTGCATCACATTTGCGAGGAAATAAATAACTCCAAAACTAATCAAAGTTGAAGAAATCAACCACTTCATCTCCAGTATTAATGCATGGATGCCGAGAGGAGCGCGCACCTTCATCGTTGCGACCAATCCGAGAGCAGTATTCTTGTGGAGGGCGGCCAACTAAATTTTTTTAAACCAATCAAATCACAGAGAAACTCATAACTGCCTAGGGAGTTATGAAAATCCATAACTCCCGCGGGAGCTAAATCGGCTTTAACTACTCTATACGCCTGCGTACAATACCACTCTTTACGAGCAAGTGTGATGAAAATGATATTTTCGTGCCCCTAGCACTATCAGATATAATTAAGATACGATATCAGCTGATCACTGAGTATTAATTTTACTATATTGAAATGGTTGACTCAGTGTTTATACGTGAACTGTGGTAGCCACCTGCGTGTTTATTTGTAATAGTTTTCAAATAAGGATAACAAAATGTGGTAAGTACCTCGTTTTATATTTTTATATACTCCATATTTTTGAATATATTTTAATGTGAGCTGTGTGGTCCAAATGAATTATACCACGATTATACCTAATTAACAACAGGAGCTATGTTTTCTTCATTTTTACTCAATAAATGGTGTTATATAATTTTCTCATACTTGTAAAGAAGTTTCGTCATTACGTGCGTTATAACAGGCTTCAAAGTATTAGGTTGCAGGCGGAACAACTGGGGAGAACTGTAAAGGAATTTCGTACAAAATTGAAGGCCTAAGCTGGGAAGTAATTTTATTTTTATTTTTAATGTCAAACATGGCGTCTGCTAAATTTGTTTTTTGAGTGGTGTATTTTTTTATTTCATAACATATGTTTGAGAAAAGCCTAGAAAAGCACTATACAAATCTCGGCGAGAAACGTTGGGCTGCAGGCCTCTATTATAATCTATACATATCTAAATATATAAAAGAAGAAACTGACTGACTGACTGACTGACTGACTGACTGACTGACTGACTGACTGACATATCAACGCACAGCCCAAACCGCTGGTCCTAGAGATTCCAAATTTGGCACGTAGGTTCCTTATAAAGTGTAGGGGTGCACTAAGAAAGGATTTTTCAAAATTCAACCCCTAAGGGGGTGAAATGGGGGTCCGAAGTTTGTATGGGGAAACATGATTAGTTGGACTATTTTATTCGAAACTTCACAGGAGTATTTCTGACCATAAATGAGTAAATACGTGTTTCAGGTTTTTTGAGAAATCAACCCCTAAAAGAGGGAAAGGTGGTGACAAATTCTGAAAATCGACATGGGTAATGTTTTTATGATATACCGGGTCGCTGATAACGGAAACAACAATGATTTTAAAATCTCACGTGGAGGACGTGTAATACCATCCCCCCTGTTGGGGTGCGAGGGGGATGAAATGTCTATTAATATGGGTGTCGTTTTTATGGTTTTTTGGGCCGTTAATTACGAAAATGGCATCGATTTTGAGATTTAATATTGTGGGCATAAAAACTTTAGAAAGTTTGTGCCAAATTTCAAGAAATAACTGACTGACTGAGTGAGTGACATATCACCTCACAGCCCAAACTGCTGGTTCTAGAGATTCCAAATGTAGTATGTAGGTTCCATATAAGGTTTTGAGGTGCATTAAGAAAGGATTTTTTAAAATTAAACCCCTAAGGGGGTGAAATGGGGGTCTGAAGTTTGTATAGGGAATCAAGATTAGTTGGATTATTTTATTCGAAACTTCACAGGAGTATTTCTAACGATAAATGAGTAAACATGTGTTTCCGGTTTTTTGAGAAATCAACCCCTAAAAGGGGGAAATGTGGTGACAATATCTGAAAATCGATATGGGTGTTGTTTTCATGGTTTATCGGGTCGCTGATTACGAAACCACCAATGATTTTAAAATCCCACGTGGATGACGTGAAATGTCATCCCCTCTGTTGGGGTCCGAGGGGGTTGGAATGTCTAAATATTAATATGGGTGTCATTTTTATGGTTTTTTGGGTCGTTAATTTCGAAAATGGCATTGATTTTGAAATTTAATATTGCGGACAGGAAAACTTTTAAAAGTGCCAAATTGCAAGAAGAAACTGACTGACTGAGTGAGTGACATATCAACGCACAGCCCAAACTGCTGGTTTGAGAGATACCAAATTTGGCATGTAGGGTCCTTATAAGGTCTAAAGGTGCATGAAGTGCCGTGAGTTCCCTATGAAGATACGACCTTTTTTGATTATATACGATTTCGATGAATAAGTAACGGCCATATTGATGTTCTTCATTTCCGTCCCGATTTCGTTCAAAATCGATATCTGAGCATCCAAGAGGTCCCCTAATACGACTCCGAGGTAAAATTTGGAAAAAGTGGCGGCCATATTGCTTTTCTTCATTTCCGTCCCGATTTCGTTCAAAATCGATATCTGAGCGTCTGAGAGGTCCCTTAATACGACTCCAAGGTAAAATTTTGAAAAAGTGGCAGCCATATTGATTTTCCTCTTTTCTTTCCCGATTTCGTTCAAAATCGATATCTGAGCGTCTGAGAGAATTCTTAATACGAATCCGAGATAAAATTTGGAAAAAGTGGCAGCCATATTGATTTTCTTCATTTCCAACCCGATATCGTTCAAAATCGATATCCGAGCGTCCGAGAGGTCTCCTAATACAAATCCGAGATAAAATTTTGAAAAAGTGGCAGCCATATTTTTTTCTTCATTTCCAACCCGATATCGTTCAAAATCGATATCCGAGCGTCCGAGAGGTCTCCTAATACAAATCCGAGATAAAATTTTGAAAAAGTGGCAGCCATATTTTTTCTTCATTTCCAACCCGATATCGTTCAAAATCGATATCCGAGCGTCCGAGAGGTCCCCTAATACAAATCCGAGGTAAAATTTGGAAAAAGTGGCAGCCATATTGATTTTCTTCATTTCCAACCCAATTTCGTTCAAAATCGATATCTGAGCGTCCGAGAGGTCCCCTAATACGAATTTGAGGTATAATTTGGAAAAAGTGGCACGCATATTGATTTTCTTCATTTCCGTCTCGATTTCGTTCAAAATCGATATCTGAGTGTCCGAGAGGTCTCTTAATACGAATCCGAGGTAAAATTTGTGAAAGTGGCGGCCATATTGATTTTCTTTTTTTTTCGTCCCGATTTCGTTCAAAATCGATATCTGAGAGGTCTCTTAATACGATTCTGAGGTAAAATTTGGCACTCAACACATGCCATAAAAAGTTTAATGTTACTAAACTGGCGTGCGGGGTATCTTTGGATTGCTTTTAAAAACGACATAGAGGTTTCGATATTTTTTGCCATTTAAATCAACCTTTAGATTTTTTTTAATCGTTTGGTATTTATTTACGAACCGTGAGATTTTCGAGAAGACAAGTACGGTTGCCAGTTTTTGTTGCACTCTTAGCACCACCCAGGGGTCTCGTGTAGGGTAACGGTGGATACTCCCTACGGACGTGGTGCAACTTCGACCCCCCTTTGTCAAGTGTGTGGGCAACTTGACTGTTAGAAGTTTTCAAGCCGCCCGAAGGCCTCTAACTTAGCTTAACGACTGCTGTCGTAGACAGCAGCCGGGATCAACGGCTTAACGTGCCTTTCAAAGCACGAGAGCGCTCAGTTAGTAACCACGGTCACCCATCCAAGAAATGACCTGCGCCCACATTGCTTAACACCGCATACCGCACGCGGTAGGCGGGTGCCGCTGGGCCACGAGCGCTCTAAATTTTTGATATTTTGTGCCAAATTGCAATTCAATCGGTCCAGTAAAAGCAACTCGGTTGGAACAGACGGACTGACAGTGAGGAGTGCGAATGGAAGTGAGGCCAAATTTTCTTTTTGGATGCTCCAATGGGAACTGGCAATACCTACCTAATAAATTTTATCTTAGGAAAAATAAGGGTTAAGGATGATTCACAGTAGACCGTTCCGTGTCCGGGCCGGCCCGTTTTCTATGACAGCAAACGCAACGGCCGGCGTATTTCTCTAGAAGAAAACGGGCCGGCCCGGACACGGAACGGCCTACTGTAAATCATCCTATACACGTGATATTGAATTAGCCGTATTTCTGTACTTCAAAGAAACACAGTTTATGACCGCTGCGCGCAGCTTGGTCGTTATCAGACCTATTGGTGTTACTGTAGTACACAGATACTTTTACTAAGGGCCATTTAAGACATGCTTTTATTTCATCGGCCCTTTCCCCTTCGGCCTCTCGGAAATGTATGATAATAGTTTTCGATCCTTATTTTTGCCAAAATCAAATGAAATTCAACGGTTTGCCGGTTCTCAGAATGTATACTGACTTTTCATCTGTTAATGAATCACAATCACCAAACTTCATATACCGAAACCCCCAGAATGAAATGAAAATACGGGTCAAACAGAGAAGCTCTTTTTTGTAGACGGTTAAAAATTACGCTTGGTACGCGGGCGAAGCCGCGGGCAAATGCTAGTATATAATAAAGCTGAAGAGGGTCGAAAGTCTGTACATGGAAGATATTCGAAAAAAAGTTGGCTGGGAATACTTAGAATCGATAACAGAGCACGTTCCAACAGTTGTTAGAATTTTTGTCTGTTTGTCTGTTTATATGAACGCGCATCACGTGAAAACGGCTGAACGGATTTTGATGAAAACTTTACTTATCTGTCGAGTAAATACCCGGTCAGGTTTTAGGCTATAAAAATTGTGCTGATTTGGGTTTAAAGGGGGTAATAAGAGGAGTTGAATTTTGTATGGGAACTCCTATAATCCATGAGTTACAGGTATGAAAATTGGTAGGCATATACTTGACGACAAAGAAAAAACATCCTCATTCAAAATTTGTGAAATAATCCCACTACTTAATATTATAAATGCGAAAGTTTAGATGTTTGGATGTTTATCACTGAATCACGCAAAAACGGCTGAACAGATTAAGATGATCTGTATGCTAATAGTATATAATCTCGATTCACTTATATTTATATTATAATTGTAGGTACATTTTGTCCCGATGATCTTCCATCAAAGGGATATTAAATCGGGGATGCAAGTAAGGTCTATGAAACGGGGTGGTTTAATCCTCATACGCCATTCTACGATTTAGGTTACAGCCCATTGGGAGTATAACATCGTGTCAAGAAATTTAACTTAAAGCATAGCAGAATTGTAAACAAGTTGACGATTCATTATGTCAAAACCGAAGTATCATTATTCCTTCTGATTGTTGACGCTTTTTTTGAGCACAACCTTTTCGCAATCAGTTCTACTTTGCGTGTACATCAAAATGTATTAACGATACTTTGGCATTGTTCTTATTCATACAGCTGTTTCAATGCACACTTTGTATCGTCGGTGTACCATTTAATTTTGTCGTGCATTATTTTTTACATAATTGTTAACCATTCACACCATAAAAACTGTTTGATATAAGAGATCACTTGAGCTGGGCAGCCCAATCGTCAGCATAGACAGTTGGAGCATCTTAGATGTACACTTAGAAGAGGGTCGAAAAGCCTGTACATGGAAGATATTCGAAAAAAGTTGGCTGGGGATACTTAGAAACGATAACAAAATCGTTTCAACAGTTTAAAGAATTTGTGTCTGTTTGTCTGTCTGTTTATATGTCTAGGCATCACGTGAAAACGAACAAATGCAGTATAATTTACCCTCATTAATAAGTATGGCAACTGGATCTTCGGCGACAACATAGCTCGGCCTTCGGCCTCGCATGCCTTGCCACTCTCCTTCGGCTTTTCAGTCATCAACCTTACATGAAGAATTTACTCTGTTGGAAGGCTCGGCCTTCAGCCTCGCGTGTCTCGCCTCTCTGCTTCAGGCCTTCGGCCCTCAGCCTTACATGAGAAGCTCTGTGTGATTATTCTCGCATGCCTTGCCATACTTACATTAAGAACTCGCTCTGTTGGGATAACGTTTTACGGCAGAACTGCGTAGCGAGACTTTTATCATTGTACAATGTACATGTAATGTTTTTGAAGAGATTCATTCGTCTAGAATTGGTACATTTGATTTCCGAAATAAGCACTTAATGATTCGTTTTGACAATAGGATTTCTAGGGAATGTCATATTGACTGTAATCATTTCTTAAGGGTGTGTAAAGAAGGGTGAAAGATTGTATCATCATGCAAATATCTCCAGTCCGATCTATTCGTGGCTTTCCTTCTCCAACATGTCACCCCTAAGTTCCTGGTGTCCACCTGAGCTTGAGAAAGATTGTATGGGAAAACAAATCATTCTAAGGCGAGAACGAATTATACGCGGACGAAGTCGCGGGCAAAAGCTAGTGTACTATATTTATCGGGGTTATAATCCCCTAATAAACATCTAATTCCTATTTTCAAATAGGTAAACTTTGATACTTTTTGTTTGTGTACCCAACACCAACCTTTAGGAATTTGAATGCTGCCAGCATATGAAATAAAGCAAGTATTAAATTGGAATTTTGAACTAAATTATAAATTAAATCGTACATAGTTAAACAATACGATACGCTCTCCTACATAGAACTTTCAGTTGCAGTAGGGCACTATTACAGACTGTACAACTTAAGTACAACTTTACTACATACAAAAGGGGTCATCAGAGTCACAAGTAATTTTATTGGCGAGGACTGATTATATGACTCTCGTTATTATCCCAGAGAAGACGGTTCAGAACGGACCCGTAGTGGCAATATGCGAAGAGGATTCCATCAGTGCGTTCAATCTGAGACTAAACTAAAGTAACTCCAAACCACACAACACAACACATAAGTCGGCTGTATATAAAAGATCCCACGAGAGCTGGGTATCTGCTTCAAAAGTTCAGTCCAAAATATAAGAACTAGTACATTTTCGCTATGCCTACAGCAAAAGGATAATAAAGAAAGTGGTATATTATGATATTGTTTATATGTTTGTTGAATAAATGATCGCCATTCTCCATAAAGAAGAACATTCGTTAAATATTTCCTAACCTTGATAAAAAAAGATAAGATACGAAGTCATTAGAAAAACATTTCGATTACTTGTGACTAAAGACAGATAATTAATGACGCAAATGTAGGAATGTGCATTTTAAAATATATATTGTATGATATGAGATAATGGCGAAAACGTTTGACTGCAAATACTTTCTTTTCGTCAGGTATTATTTCTATCAGAAAGTATTATTATAGGCATTATAACAATTAGGGTAGGTAAGCAGCAACGATAAATGCGACAGCAAATTGTACTTTCATGTATTGTTATTAGGAATGGAGAGGTATATTTTACCAACGAAGGATTAGTTTGTGTGTGAAAATCCTTGAGGAAAATCCCTGTTAGTTCAATAAAAAAATAATATCCTCAATACAAATTACATAATGTTATAACAGTCCTCGATTTTAGATAGGAGTAAAGAATAGCTAGCTCATTTCTAATATTTTTTACCAGATTTGTAATAAAAGGTCGGCAACGCGCTTGTGATGCTTCTGGAGTCACAAGCGTCCATAGGCGACGGTGTCTCATTACCATCGGACAGGTCATTTTCTGACACTGGCATTGGAGTTCACACAATTTCACAAGCAAAGCACATTTTAAATATGTTATGTATGCAAGCAAAAAAGCATTACGCTCTTGGGCGTAATAATGGCTATCTATACATATAATAAAGCTGAAGAGGGTCGAAAGTCTGTACATGGAAGATATTCGAAAAAAAGTTGGCTGGGGATACTTAGAATTGATAACAGAACACGTTCCAACAGTTTTTAGAATTTTTGTCTGTTTATCTGTTTGTCTGTTTATATGAACGCGCATCACGTGAAAACGGCTAAACGGATTTTGATGAAAACTTTACTAATCTGTCGAGTAAATACCCGGTCAGGTTTTAGGCTATAAAAATTGTGCAAATTTGGGTTTAAAGGGGGTAAAAAGAGGGGTTGAATTTTGTATGGGAACTCCTATAATCCATGAGTTACAGGAATGAAAATTGGTAAGCATATACTTGACGACAAAGGAAAAACATCCTCATTCAAAATTTGTGAAATCTTAAGATAGAAACTGAAAAAAAAAGAAAACGCAAGCGCTGCGCCGCGGCGCTGCCCAGTGTGCGCGCCAGCCACCACGGTCTCTTCAGATTTTGAACACTATAATGATTTATTCCATTAATTAACTGTGACTCTAAACCCCAATTTCAGTACCGTTTTCTAGATTTAAAAACTACATATATAACTTTGTAATCCCACTAATATTATAAATGCGAAAGTTTAGATGTTTGGATGTTTGTTACTCAATCACGCAAAAACGGCTGAACAGATCAAAATTATTTTTTGTATACAAACAGTATATAATCTGGATTCACTTATAGTATACTTTTTGTACCGATAATAACCCTCAAAGGGATGAAATCGGGGGTGCAAATATGGTCTATGAAACGGGGTGATTTAAGTCCTCATACGCCATTCTAAGCTTTAAGTTTCAGCCAATTGGGAGTATAACGGCGTGTCAATAAATTTAACATAAACCATAGCAGAATTTGACGTATTGTAAACAAGCTGACGTTTGGATATGTCAAAGCCGAAATATCATAATTCCTTCTGATTGATGACGCTATTTTTGAGCATAACCTTTTAGCAATTAGGTCTATTATTGCGTGTAAATCAAAATAAATTTGCGATACTTTGGAATTGTTTGTCTTCATATGCTTAAATACAAAAACAGCTGCTTCAATGCAGTCTTTGTATCGTCGGTGTACAATTTAATTTTGTCGTGTATTATTGTTTACGTAATTGGTGACCCTTCACACTATAATAACTGTTTGATATAAGAGATCACTTGGGCTGGGCAGCCCAATCGTCACCATTGACGGTTGAAGCACCTTAGATCTATGCACAAAGTACAATATAAATACTGAGATGGAGATACCATTGAAATACTCTACATAGATCGTAGCGCCGTTGTGTATTTAGTACAAAACTAACCGCACGACCGCTATATCCCTGTCACTTCAATATGCAAGTGCGATAGAGGTAGCACCCAGTGACATCTGGTACAAACAAGTTAAACTAACATTTTCATAGAAAAATTCGTACTTCGAGCTGAAAGGCCCCTGGATCTACGCTTATCCGTATACATATAATACAGCTGTAGAGGGTCGAAAATCTGTACATTGAAGATATTTGATAAATCAATGGAGCGATTGAAGGGCCGTTGGCATCGAAACAGAACACATTTCAACAGTTTTAAGAATTCGTATCTGTTTGTTTATCGATTTATATGTCTAGGCATTGTGACTCTCAACTTCAGCCTCACGTGCATTGCCGCTCTGCTTCGGGCCTTCGGCCCTCAGCCTTACACTTCACTCTGTGTGAATGATCGGCATGAGGAGACCGCTCTGTGTGAATGATCTGCCTTTGGACTCGCTTGCCTTGCCCCTCTGCATCAGGCCTTCGGCCCTACATTAGGAGCCCGCTCTGTTGGAACTCTCGGCCTCCAGCCTCGCGTGAATTGCCACTCTGCTTCAGGCCTTCGGCCCTACATAAGGAGCCCGCTCTGTTGGGACGCTCGGCCTTCGGCCTCACGTGTGCCACACGGCACCGCGCCTTCAGCCCTCAGCCTTATATAAGGATCCCGCTCTATTTGAATGCTCGGCCTTCGGCCTCGCATGTCTCGCCTCCCTGCTTCAGGCCTTCAGCCCTCAACCTTACATAAGATGACCGCTCTGTGTGAATACTCGGCCTTCCGCCTTGCGTGTTTTGCCACTCTGCTTACGGCCTTCGGCCATCATACTTACATGAAGAACCAGCTCTGTTGGGACGTTTTACGGAAGAACTGCGTAGCGAGACTTTTATCATTGTACATGCAATATTTTGTGCCCCGCCCGCTGACACTTAAGTTTAGCGATTTGGAGAGCTATATCGGTAACTTTGGTTCTGCTGCGGATGGCCTCATTCCTGATGCGATCACGCAGAGAAACTCCCAACATAGCTCTCTCCAGTGCTCTTTGGGTGACTTCGAGCCTTCTTATGAGTCCCATAGTAAGCGACCACGTTTCAGTGTCATATGTCATTACTGGCAACACACACTGGTCAAAGACTTTCGTCATGAGACACTGCGGAATATTTGACGAAAAGATGTACCGTAGCTTCCCGAACGCTGCCCAGCCGAGGCGGATTCGACGATTAACCTCTTTCTCAAAGTTGGACCTACCTAACTGTACAGTCTGTCCTAGGTATGTGTAATCGTCTACAACTTCGAGCGTAAAGTGTCCGATTGTTACGGGACGGGGCACATAGCTGATGGCCGTTGGGGCGGAAAGGTTCTCGAGTGGCGACCGCGTACTGGAAGGCGTAGCGTGTGCAGGCCCCCCACACGGTGGACTGATGACCTGGTGAAGGTCGCGGGTGTCCGCTGGATGCGGGTGGCGCAGGACCGGTCATTGTGGAAGTTTTTGGGGGAGGCCTATGTCCAGCAGTGG
The DNA here is from genome assembly GCA_905163555.1 of Notocelia uddmanniana. Classification (NCBI taxonomy): domain Eukaryota; kingdom Metazoa; phylum Arthropoda; class Insecta; order Lepidoptera; family Tortricidae; genus Notocelia; species Notocelia uddmanniana. The sequence goes on along the minus strand of LR991054.1, from coordinate 17,915,766 downwards.
ACGTCTTTCGGCTGACATGATTGTTGATGCAATATTTTACGGGCTTCATTCGTCTAGAGTCGGTACATTTGATATTCTGAAATAAGCTTAATCATTCATTTTGAAAGCACGAGCACGTAGCACCAACTTCCGTTACAATCGGACACTTTTACTTGAAGTTGTAGACGTTTATATATACCTAAGACAGACTATCCAGTTAGGTAGGTCCAACTTCGAGACAGGGGTTAGTCGTCGAATCCGACTCGGCTGAGCAGCGTTCGGGAAGCTATGGCACATCTTTTCGTCCAATATTCCGCAGTGTCGCAAGACGAGGTTCTTTGACCAGTGTGTGTTGACATACGGCACTGAACCGTGGTCGCTTACTATGGGCCTCATAAGAAGGCTCAAAGTCACCCAAAGAGCAATGGAGAGGGCTACGCTGGGAGTATCTCTGCGTGATGGCATCAGAAGTGAGGCCATCCGCAGTAGAACCAAAGTAACCGACATAGCCCTCCAAACCGCTAAACTTAAGTGGCAGTGGACGGGGTACATTGCACGGAGAACCGTTGGCCGTTGGGAGGAAAGGTTTTCGAGTGGCGACTACGTACCAGAAGGCGCAGCGTGGGTAGGCCCCCCACAAGGTGGACTGATGACCGGTTAAGGTCGCAGGTGGCCGCTGGATGCGGATGGCAAAGGAACGGTCATCGTGGTACTCTTTGGGGGAGGCTTATGTCCAGCAGTGGACGTCTTTTGGCTGATATGATGATGATGAAGGTTTTGAAAAACGGATCCCTATTAAAATTTGCCGTGCGCGGTAAAGAGCATTTCATATTGAATGTAATCATTTATTAAGGGAGTGTTAAGAAGGGTGAAAGATGTATGGGAAAACAAATAATTCTAAAGCGAGAATGCATCAGTTCTACGCAGACGAAGTCGCGGGCAAAAGCTAGTTGTAAATAAATTAATTGTTTTTGTTTACAGTTGTGTGTGTAATCTAGTGAGCAAGATCATCAGTCTCATCATTTCCATCCTGAGTCTAGTACTGCTTATACTACTTATTCTATGGCTGACCGGCGTACTTTTCGGTAATGATTGTAAGTAACATCATCATCATCTCCCTGCCCTTATCCCGCTTATGCAGGGTCGGCGCAACATGTTTTCTTCTTCCATTCCTCTCTATTATTCGTCACTTCAGCGCTTACTTAAATTGCTTAAGTAACATGTTACAGTATAATTAACTACTTGCTCTGTGAGTTGTATACAACGCGATGACTGCACCATTTTGATAAAATTGGCCAAGAGCATGTCGGACATGCTCAGTGTAGGGTTCCGTAGTTGGCCAATGAACTTAATGAAAAAAATCAATAACAAGCAAAAGGGAATACCTTCGCAGCGTTTCATACGTCTTTTACCAAGAAGGGAAGACTTTTTACGATAACTCAAAAATAGCTTAACTAATCATGTCCGCTATAGTTTTCGTTGAGTCTTTATTAATCTTTACTTTCACGATTTTTTTCATATTTTTGGACCCATAATTCAACAGTTAGAGGGGGCCGGACACCTTTTTTTTTTAGAGTGATTATGTATATTTTATTTAATATTCACTTTATCAAAAAATGTTTATTGAAAAATTTTGAAAGACCTGTCCAACACCCCACACCATAGGGTTGAAGCAAAAATAATACATCCCCACTTTACGTGTCCCTACACCCTACAGGTACCCTCAAATGTTTTTTTTTTAGATTTTATTCTACGACTATCTCAGTTTTATAATTTATATATCCATACCAAATTGCAGCTTTCTAGCACTAACAATCACAGAGCAAAGAATCGGACAGACAGTCAGACAGACGGACGTGGCGAAACTATAAGGGTCCTTAGTTGATTACGGAACCCCTACAATTATTTTTTTAACTTAATCGTATGGCATTTATTTACGAACCGTGAGATCTTCGAGAAGACAAGTACGGTTGCCAGCTTTTGTTGCACTTTTAGCACCACCCAGGGGTCACGTGTAGGGTAACGGTGGGTACTCCCTACGGACGTGGTGCAACTTCGACCCCCCTTTGTCAAGTGAGTGGGCAACTTGACTGTTAGAAGTTCTCAAGCCGCCCGAAGGCTGTAACTTGGCTTAACGACTGCTGTCGTAGACAGCAGCCGGGATCAACGGCTTAACGTGCCTTCCAAAGCACAAGAGCGCTCAGTTAGTAACCACTCAAAGCGGTCACCCATCCAAGAACTGACCTGCGCCCAAATTGCTTAACCTCGTATAACCGCACGCGGTACGCGGGCGCCGCTGGTTCACGAGCGCTCTCAAATGAATGCGCTCAAAAATGAATCGATAGGAAGAAACAATCGAATATGCTCACAAAATTTTAAGAGAAACGGTTGGGAAAGGCGACATGTAGAGCCTACCTCTAGAAAACCGCAGAATATCCGCCAGACATCCGGACATACAAAGGCACAAGCTGAAACGGAGACGATTCGCGCGCACTCTGTCAAATAAATGGTTGCAATATATACGTAATCATCGTATTTATTATACGGTCTAAGTTTAAAACCCACAGAGAGCTTGTCAATTGCTATACGGTACGTACTCGTAAATCGAATACATATAAAAAATAAACTTCAATTAAGATTTTTCTTTTCCTTCATTTCATATCAATGCAAATTATCTAATAACTCGTATCAAGCTCATTCTTTTCATTTATTCATTTATTCATAGGTAAGCCATAAATTGTATGTGTTATATATGGATGTTATGCAATAAAGGGAGAATCAGTACAATTTTACCCAGTGCGTGTAGCATGTTTACATATACATATTCTTATTAACTGACAGTTTATATTATAATATTTACTTAAACTGTAGGGACATGACTCGGTGATAAATTCCATTTCTTCTTCATCACAATTTTTCTTATTTTTTTCTTTACATTTTTTTTGGTGTCAATTTTAACGTGTTTTTTTCTGTTACAGCTTCTGCCACCTCCACCAACGTAAACCTCAAGAGTGCTGGCGAGTACAAATACTCTGCGATTGGGTCATCGTTAACGTAACCTAATGTTATAGAAAGTTATTAATGCATTGATGGACAGTAGACGCCTATATGCGTAATTCTATTGTTATTTCTATTGTGTCTGGAATAGTGTCCATCAAAGTGTTAATTTATTACTACTATTACAATTTTAAGTAGCCTACAGAGTCAGCCGATGGCTTAAACACAGAACATTATGTTCTGTGGGTTTAACCAAGCATAAGCTCTCTTCTCTATCTGACACCTACTGTTTAAAACTTCTGTGTCTATGGACATTTTATGACTAAGCTTGCCGAAGGTATAAAAGTGTTCGTACAGAAGAACAGAGATGCTTTTATCTTTTGTGTATTGTGCTCTTTTTACAAACATTTAGTTTAATTTGAATATTTATAAAATTTCATTACATGGAACAAATTATTCCTTTAAAATTTTCCGACCAGAATACGCTACCAATTAATTTTTATGTAGTCTATCTATAAAATAAGTATTTTAATATATTCAATCAATATAATTTTATCAGAAACATCCATACTTTTTTTTAGAATAATTGTATCAAGAAATAATTGTTCAGTACCAATTTGGATTTATGGCTGATACATTAATTAAGGATTAGTTATTAAGTTTATCATTAAATATTTTTTTAATTACGCAGGTAGTTCATATTTTTTGGTACCTGACTTTTTGAATGCTGATCATTGAACGAAAGCACACATTAGTATTACATATGAAAGCAGTTTCAAAGCTGCTGTCTAAAACATCGAAGCGATTTCACAATTTTGTTCTGCAAATAAAGTAAACATGTGCCTAACAAAGTCATGCGCAACGTTTGCAGAAATTGGCTGTGGTTTCGGCGAACTTATAATGACTGTAGAAGTTAGGAATTCGTGCGATGCATTTTTGGAGCTCTGTGATAGTCTAGGTATACTATGTATATCAGTACTAAGTACTGGGGTATTATGGTACTCATTGACTTGGGTATTATGCAAATGTAATTATTTTCCCATAGTTGACATAATAGAAGCCCTTTTTAAAGAAACTAGGTAAATTGGAAAAATAATACAATTTTAATAAAGTTACCACTTTTCTGTAGTAGGTAGTTAGGTACGTAATTTTTTTCCACGTAGTAAATGAACAATGATTGATATTGCGTTTTCATGTTCTGAGCGCTAATCTGATTGTAGAACCATGACTTTCAAAAAATAATAAGTAGGTAGGTACTCTGTTAGTAATAGAAGCAACCCGAACGAGTTAACACCATGTTGTACTCAAAAGAATTGTACCCTAAAAAATATCAAAGTATTAAAAATAAAATTAACATTATATCTGACACAATATTCACGGTGATTCTGGACAACACGGCTAAAAATGAGCACGGATACGGCCTGTATTCTATAATCAATTCCGTTAAACCACTTGCGTATTTTAGTTCTTTATTCGGCAATCAAATCGTTAGATACAAGAACAACGGCTTAAAGCTGCACAATAAAATTTACAGTTTGTGTGTAATAGCAGCTTTACTTTTGGCTCATACTTTTGTCAGCCCTGCAAGCTGGAATGATACCAAATCAGATGTTCCATTAAACGTATTGACTAAAAGTTTCGGATTTCTGGTCGTTGTGCAGGTCGCTTATTTAATTTTTAATTCTATTACTAGTAATGGTGAACAGTATTATAAATTGCTAAAAAAGATGGATGATTTTGACCGACATTTCATGACATCGAAAAAGCTTTTCATTAAAATAAGAATTGTAACCATAATTTTTATTTTATTCACCATACTACAGATGTTATTTATTTTCTGGTTGCGACCGTTTAATGTACATAACTCAGGCCCATATTTTGTAACATATTCCATAATTTTACAAGGATGCATCATAATTTTTGTTCTTGAGAACATATATTCAAGGCAATTAGTTTTCAATGAATTGCTAATGAAAAAAAAATCAAATATTTTACCTGGAAACAAGAAAACCATTTTCAAAAATTCTTTAAGGGACGGATTCATCATAGTAAGATTGCTTTTTTTGTGCTATCCAAGAATAAATACTTAATTGTCTAAGCCCACACTGTTTCTTGAAGCCCATTTCACTTATAAGTATATACATAATTAGCTAATGACATAACGTTTACTTAAGGCATGTAACAATAAGCTGAGGGGGCTGGGGACATGATAGTGACCGTGTGATGGGTGATTCACGGTGAAGCTAAGAGGCACCCAGGGCCGGCCTGTTTGGGCTGCCGATTGGCCCGAGGAGGGCGCTCCCAGAAGGCGAGCCGCAGAAGAAGAGTGCCGTTCTCCCTATCTTTATAACCATTCGGGTCACCCCCTGCACATGGGTGGTCCTTTCTGACAGTGCGAGCCATATTCTCGTCTTGGCAATATTTTACATGAACATGTAGGGATAAGTTTGAAGTTAATTGTCGCATTACGTTATATTATGTCTTAGCACATCCCATTCTACCATATCAACAATATTCGAAATATAAAACGTTCCAGAAAATATTGTCTGATTCACGAAGTCTAGAGAAGAAACTCGGCAGCCACTACAGCTGGTTCGAGCTTATGCAAATGTATGATAAAACTGCCGACTGCGTATATCTGTTTAATAAAATTTATGCCGGACAGGTGAGTTGGTCAGACTCGCGATAAATCAAAATCAAATATTTAGTCTGCAAATAGGCCACAAGGGCACTTTTACATGTCAAAGTGTGAAATTATACAATTTAAAAACTGGCAATGTTACATAATAATAATGATTAAAAAATATATTGATTAACAATTCAATGAAACTAAATTTACAAATATTAATGACGTATATTAATGTTTGCTTGGAATTACACTATGCAATACATTTCCTTACAGGTGTATTTCATGTTCCTGACTGCTTTATTAAACACTATGCTATGTATATGCAGATACCTATCGCCAACCTTAAAGGTAACACATTTCCTTTATTAGTTATTACATTTGTTCAAATATATGCATCCCTAGAACTAGTACCAATTAAACTACATTGCTTCTTTCAGAATTCAGACGTTGCTCTGAGTGACTTGTACCTTTACACGTGCATAAACGCTTGTCCTCTACACGTCGCGAAATTATGTGAAATGCTAACCAACCAAAAGAATAAAACTCTATTAATGCTGTTGAATATTTTAGTGTACGGCGAATTAGGTAAGAGTTGTCTTTTTTAGAACGTTTAAAATATAGTGTGCGTGCGTATGCGCAAGTAACGGTGTAGGCAAATGGATACCGTGTTTTTTACATTTGTATGTAATCTTAAATTTGAAAACTCAAGATGAACGTTTTTGAGAACTGATTAAATTATAGATATTGCCATTTTGCTGTAACATCATGCTAAGAGATTGTTGGAATTTTCGGGTGAATATTTTCAATTTGTTTTTATTACTCCGAGGTTAGAGTCCGTAATCATGTTTTCGTTACGCTGTAACTAACATAGGTACACTATGTATATATTGTGGGCGACTTGGGAAGTGCGTTAATTATAAATAGGTAATGAACGGTCTGTATACATAACGGTATCAAGTGGCCAATGTAAGACCACATAACTAATGTCTTTGCGCGGTTAATAGTACAAATAATCACTAGGTACCCTATATTGGACAAAATAATTATCTATCAAATCGGTGAAAATTGTCAGTCACTCGATAGCGTGTCGATGGTACCCCGCTTCGCAAGGTGCCTATCCCGCTTTGAAGGACCCAAGATGATATTGCCTAACTAGAAGCAGGGACATATTCATACTGCCCGGTCCAAGTGATAAATTCAAGCTATCTCAAACCCTGGCGTTTTAAATCAAACCACAGGTATTATTAATGTGTACCGGACAAAGTAATAAGTTAATCAATTTAACCGACGATCTTGGTCATTATTCATAATGACCGTCCTTATTAATACTGTTCGGTTAATCAAGTTGCTCGTGACATATTGATATAAAATAAACACCACGCATAGGTATATTCTTGTGACACGTTTTCTTAATGATGATCCGTGCAATTGATGGTATAAAGTCAGGAAATTGTGACAAAATAACAACTTAAAGCATTCAAGATGCATTCTCTGTCTGCGAATTGTCCAAACTTGAACTCGAGCCAAGTGCTTTAAAATTGTTATGTTGAAATAGTATTAAGCTGATATGTAAACTGTTTTCAGATGATGAATACTACAATCAAATACAAACCATGGTTAACCTGGTCGAGACACGTAAAATGGAATTAAGTGCGAATGTATTCACTGCAAACTTGGAGACAGTCCTGGAATTTTTCGGACGAGTAGTCTCATACACCGTTCTCATGATACAGTATTTTTACATGCACGTGTTTACTAAATAACTTTTTACGACCAACATTTTCGTAGGTGTCCCCTTCGTAAAAACATATTTAAGTTCACGACTGTAGAGGTTATAGCTTTATTTCCTCTGGGAAAAATGAAATCCCGGGTCAAAGTGTGAAGTGGAATTTTCTGCAAGAAATAAAATGCAACATTGTCTTACACAATTCGAGATTACAGTTGAATTACACGTGTTGTTTGTGTGGTGAACCTGTGTGATGCACCTAATTAGTATAGTAAACAAACTCTTGCAAAAACCGACGTTTGCTATTGAAATAGCATAAGCTTTTGAAAATGATTTGTACATAAATAAACCAAATTTTTCGGGTTACATACTAAAAAAGTAACGGACAAAGGAACTCTTAATGGTTCCATTATCCCTGTAAGTCTGTCACAACTACCTTTATATCGAAGGAATTAATCATTACGTATATGTTATGGATTTGTAATTTGTAATAATTTTAAATATGGCACGCAAGTCTAATCAATTTCTTTTCTATGAAAAATGTCTGATATGAGGTGAATCAAAAACGCAAAGTCTAGTTACTAGATCAGATAGGGTATCTACAAGTATAATATGAAAGGGCTTGAATTTCAGATCAAGTAACATTTGTGTTAAAGTTGATTTTAAAATGTAGAAATAAAAAACTATTTCGAAATGTAGGTAGCAAAAATTGTAAGATAATTACATAATATGATTAATATTGATATAGTACATTACTACAGAGGCCGGGACAAAAGGGGCTGCCGGCCGAAGACATATATACGGCCGAGCGAAGCGAGGCCGGATAGGTCTAAGGCTGGCAACCCCAAATTTCCCGCCGAGGTATGTATAGTGGTTTTCTCAAACATGAAATGAAATAAACAACAAAAAAAATCAAAATTTTATTTTTAATACGCATAGTGGCAGAATGTCATGATGCCTGTGCCACAAATTTATGTGGAATGGAATTAAAAAAGAGGACTTTGCCGGCCTAGGCCTGCAAGATTTGTATGAAATTCCATTAACGACCTCTTGTACTAGCCGCGCCTGAAACGTCATACTTCGCAGCCTATTATAAGGAACATAACATCAATATTTCATTGCATGTTTGAGAAAAAATTATTACAGGAGGAATCCGATTCCCTAGGTTATTTTTTCCGTGGCACCTTCTTTCGCAGACAAATACTTCATAGAATGTATTGATTGGTAGATTTCCATTTCATAGACAACTTTTTTTCAGAGACCGTTTCCTTTTTAGGTAGGCTTTATAGGTCATTTTATAGAACTCATTTTGGTTTACTAGAAAAGTAGGTTATGATAGGTTAGAACTGCGACTCTTTTTAACCGACTTCAAGATTTCAAAAGAGGAGGTTATCAATTCGGTTGTATGTTTTTTTTTTTTTTTTTTAATGTTTGTTACTCCATAACTCCGTCATTTCTTAACCGATTTGGAAAATTCTTTTTTTGATTGAAAGTATATATATCCAAGTTGGTCCCGTTTTTGTCAAAACGCAGTTCTGATGATGAGATTCACGAGGAATTGAGGGAACTCCTCAAATCTTAAAGGCAAATATATAGTGATTTTTGTGTTTTTATCAATAAATCAAGCATTTGCATCCAAAAATGTGTCATTGGATGAAGTGGAACTGCTGATGATGATCAGAACAGAACTCTTCAACGACGAAAAGTTCACGTTTGGCGATTTGTCCTCCTAGCTGTGTTTGTTAAGCAAGTTCTATTTTCACGATTAAGTTTTGTCATGCTTGATTTCTGATGATGGGATCCATGAGGAATTGAGGGCACTCCTCAAATCTTAAAGGAAAACATATAGTGATTTTTGTGTTTTTATCAACAAATCGAGCAGTTTCATACAAAAATGTGACATTTGATGAAGTGGAACTGCTGATGATGATCAGAACAGAACTCTTCAACGACGAAAAGTTCACGTTTGGCGATTTGTCCTTCTAGCTGTGTTTGTTAAGCAAGTTCTATTTTCACGATTGATTTTTGTCATGCTCGAGTTCTGATGATGGGATCCATTAGGAATCGAGGGAACTCCTCAAATGTGAAAGGCATACAGAGAGTGATTTTAGTATTTTCATGAACTAATCAAGCATTTTCATTCACAAAACTGACTTTTGATGAAGTGGAACTGCTGATGATGATCAGAACGGAACTCTTCAACGACGCGTAGTTCACGTTTGGCGATTTGTTCTCTTCGTTTTGTTTGTCAAGCAAGCAAGGTTTTTCCATGATTCTATGAGGAATTGAGGGTTCTTTCTTAGTCTTCTATCATTATAAACATACTTATAGCCATTTTTATTTTATTGTATGGAATCTAAGAGTGCACCATCTAAGTATAATAATCTTTCACCGGCCTCCCCCATTGAAGTCGGTTTTTTTTTCTTAAAAATTATTAAAAATGTTTTCTATGAAACGAAAATTACGGGCACATAAAATATATTCTATGAAACTTCTGTCTGCGAAACAAGGTACAACCTATTTTACCTTATTGGCCGTTTCAAGCCCAGAGTCGGGTCATTGGCTCCATTCCTATCCATCAGCTAACACAGGTATTTTCATCGACTATCCGGATCGATGAAAATACCGGCGTATATACTTCGCGTAGCCGTTGGTCTCCGTCTCGGGGTTGATATTTTTGCGGACCACAACTGTGCATCCTGTGGGACCCCTGTCGATCGTCTGGGCTATCATGGGCTTGCCTGTTCATTCGGCGCCGGCCGCCTGTCCCGTCACGCGGCACTCAACGACATCCTGAGAAGGGCGCTCGTCAGCGCCAACGTTCCCGCTGCTCCGGAGCCCCAGATCGTGCGGGGCGATGGCAATTACCCTGACGGGATGTCTTTGATTCTATGGAGGATGGTTTACGCTCTAGTGTGAGACGCCACATGTGCCGACACTTTGTCTGCGTCCTACCTCTCATCGACCAGCAGGCGTGCCGGGGCCGCGGCAGACGCTCGGGAACGGCTTAAGCCCACCAAATACGAGTGTCTCAGTTCCCAATACGAGTGCGCTGCGTTCGGTGTCGAGACCACAGTCGAGATTCTCTGCTCGTGCGGCAAAGGCGCGCGTGGACTCCACAGGATGCTCAGCAAAAGTTTGCGGGAGGCAACAGGCGATTCTCGTGCGAGCAGCTTCCTCGCACAAAGAATCGGCAGAATGGCTATTGCAATTCAGCGCGGGAATGCTTTATATGTTCTTTTTATGTAAGAGTAATTTCTATTTTATTTCACATGATTATACATATAATAAAGCTGACTATACATATAATGAAGCTAAAGAGGGTCGAAAGTCTGTACATGGAAGATATTCGAAAAAAAGTTGGCTGGGGATACTTAGAATCGATAACAGAACACGTTCCAACAGTTTTTAGAAATTTTGTCTGTTTGTCTGTTTATCTGTTTGTCTGTTTATATGAACGCGAATCACGTGAAAACGGCTGAACGGATTTTGATGAAAACTTTACTAATCTGTCTACTAAATACCCGGTCAGGTTTAAGGCTATTAAAATTGTGATTTGGGTTAAAAGGGCGTAAAAAGAGGGGTTGAATTTTGGATGGGAACTCCTATAATCCATGAGTTACAGGTATGAAAATTGATAAGCATATACTTGACGACAAAGGAAAAACATCCTCATTCAAAATTTGTGAAATCTTAAGATAGAAACTGAAAATAATTTTTAAGAAAAAAAAAACCGACTTCAATGGGGGAGTCCGGTGAAAGATTATTAATCTTAGATGGTGCACTCTTAGATTCCATACAATAAATAACAAAAATGGCTAAAAGTATGTATATAATGGTAGAAGACTAAGTACCCTCAATTCCTCATGAAATCATGGAAAAACCTTGCTTGCTTGACAAACAAAACGAAGAGAGCAAATCGCCAAACGTGAACTACGCGTCGTTGAAGAGTTCCGTTCTGATCATCATCAGCAGTTCCACTTCATCAAATGTCACTTTTATGAATGAAAATGCTTGATTAGTTCATGAAAATACTAGAATCACTATTTGTGTGCCTTTCACATTTGAGGAGTTTCCTCGATTCCTAATGGATCCCATCATCAGAACTCGAGCATGACAAAAATCAATCGTGAAAATAGAACTTGCTTAACAAACACAGCTAGAAGGACAAATCGCCAAACGTGAACTTTTCGTCGTTGAAGAGTTCTGTTCTGATCATCATCAGCAGTTCCACTTCATCAAATGTCACATTTTTGTATGATAATGCTCGATTTGTTGATAAAAACACAAAAATCACTATATGTTTGCCTTTAAGATTTGAGGAGTTCCCTCAATTCCTCATGGATCCCATCATCAGAACTCGAGCATGACAAAAATTAATCGTGAAAATAGAACTTGTTTAACAAACACAGCTAGGAGGACAAATCGCCAAACGTGAACTTTTCGTCGTTGAAGAGTTCTGTTCTGATCATCATCAGCAGTTCCACTTCATCCAATGTCACATTTTTGGATGCAAATGCTTGACTTGTTGATAAAAACACAAAAATCTTTATATGTTTGCCTTAAAGATTTGAGGAGTTCCTTCAATTCCTCATGAATCCCATCATCAGAACTGCCTTTTGACAAAAACAGGACCAACTTGGATATATATACATACAATCAAAAAAAGAATTTTTCAAATCGGTTAAGAAATGACGGAGTTTTGGAGTAACAAACATTAAAAAAAGAAAAAAAAAAAAAAAAAAAAATTCAACCGAATTGATAACCTCCTCTTTTGAAATCTTGAAGTCGGTTAATAATTTTTAAGAAAAAAAAACCGACTTCAATGGGGGAGTCCGGTGAAAGATTATTAACCTTAGATGGTGCACTCTTAGATTCCATACAATAAAATACAAAAATGGCTATAAGTATGTTTATAATGGTAGAAGACTAAGTACCCTCAATTCCTCATGAAATCATGGAAAAACCTTGCTTGCTTGACAAACAAAACGAAAAGAACAAATCGCCAAACGTGAACTACGCGTCGTTGAAGAGTTCCGTTCTGATCATCATCAGCAGTTCCACTTCATCAAATGTCACTTTTATGAATGAAAATGCTTGATTAGTTCATGAAAATACTAAAATCACTACTTGTGTGCCTTTCACATTTGAGGAGTTTCCTCAATTCCTAATGGATCCCATCATCAGAACTCGAGCATGACAAAAATCAATCGTGAAAATAGAACTTGCTTAACAAACACCGCTAGAAGGACAAATCGCTAAACGTGAACTTTTCGTCGTTGAAGAGTTCTGTTCTGATCATCATCAGCAGTTCCACTTCATCAAATGTCACATTTTTGTATGATAATGCTCGATTTGTTGATAAAAACACAAAAATCACTATATGTTTGCCTTTAAGATTTGAGGAGTTCCCTCAACTCCTCGTGGATCCCATCATCAGAACTCGAGCATGACAAAAATTAATCGTGAAAATAGAACTTGCTTAACAAACACAGCTAGGAGGACAAATCGCCAAACGTGAACTTTTCGTCGTTGAAGAGTTCTGTTCTGATCATCATCAGCAGTTCCACTTCATCCAATGTCACATTTTTGGATGCAAATGCTTGACTTGTTGATAAAAACACAAAAATCACTATATGTTTGCCTTAAAGATTTGAGGAGTTCCTTCAATTCCTCATGGATCCCATCATCAGAACTGCCTTTTGACAAAAACGGGACCAACTTGGATATATATACATACAATCAAAAAAAGATTTTTTTAAATCGGTTAAGAAATGCGGAGTTATGGAGTAACAAACATAAAAAAAAAAAAAAACAAAAAAAAAAAACATACAACCGAATTGATAACCTCCTCTTTTGAAATCTTGAAGTCGGTTAAAAAAGTAAACACAAGCGCTGCGCCGCGGCGCTGCCCAGTGTGCGCGCCAGCGCCAGCCATCACGGTCTCTTCAAATTTTGAACACTATTAAAATAATAATAAATAATAAAATAAATATTAGGGTACATTTTTTACACAAATCGAACTAGTCCCACGGTAAGCTCACTAAGACTTGTGTTATGGGTACTAGACGACGATATATTTAATAGATATATACTTAAATACATAGAAAACATCCAAGTCTCAGGAACAAATGTCTCTGCTCATCACAGAAACAAATGCCCTTACCGGGAATCGAACCCGGGACCTCTAGCTTCGGAGGCAATGACACTACCAACTAGGCAAAACAGGCCGACAAACCGAAAACTATTATGATTTATTCCATTAATTAACTGTGACTCAAAACCCAAATATCAGTCCCGTTTTCTAGATTCGAAAACTACATATATAACTTTGTAACCCTATATAAAAACATGCAATTACAATGTTATTTTGCCGTTCACTTCATGTCCACTCACTATACTATACCATAATCCCACTACTTAATATTATAAATGTGAAAGTTTAGATGTTTGGACGTTTGTCACTGAATCACGCAAAAACGGCTGAACAGATTAAGATGATTTGTATGCTAATAATATATAATCTGGATTCACTTATATATATTATAAGTGTACTTTTTGTCCCGATGATCTTCCATCAAAGGGATATTAAATCGGGGATGCAAGTAAGGTCTATGAAACGGGGTGGTTTAATCCTCATACGCCATTCGACGATTTAAGTTTCAGCCTATTGGGAGTATAACAGCGTGTCAAGAAAATTAACTTAAAGCATAGCAGAATTGTAAACAAGTTGACGATTCATTATGTCAAAATCTAAGTAGGTATGATAAGTCCTTCTGATTGTTGACGCTATTTTTGAGCACAACCTTTTCGCAATAAGTTCTCCTTTGCGTGTACATTAAAATGCATTTGCGATACTTTGGCATTGTTTTTATTCATATGTTTAAATACAAAAAGAGCTGTTTCAATGCACACTTTGTATCGTCGGTGTATCATTTAATTTTGTCGTGCGTTGTTTTTTACGTAATTGTTGACCCTTCACACCATAAAAACTGTTTGATATAAGAGATCACTTGAGTTGGGCAACCCAATCGTCAGCATAGACAGTTGGAGCATCTTAGATGTACACTTAGAAGAGGGTCGAAAGTCTGTACATGGAAGATATTCGAAAAAAAGTTGGCTGGGGATACTTAAAATTGATAACAGAAATCGTTTCAACAGTTTTAAGAATTTGTGTCTGTTTGTCTGTCTGTTTATGTGTCTAGGCATCACGTGAAAACTAACGAATGGAGTATAATTTACCCTCATTAATATGGCAACTGGATCTTCGGCGACGACATAGCCGACATAGCCTTCGGCCTCGCATGCCTTGCCACTCTCCTTCGGCTTTTCAGTCATCAACCTTACATGAAGAATCTACTCTGTTGGGAGGCTCGGCCTTCAGCCTCGCGTGTCTCGCCTCTCTGCTTTAGGCCTTAGGCCCTCAGCCTTACATGAGAAGCCCGCTCCGTGTGATTATTCTCGCATGCCTTGTCGCTCTGCTTCCGGCCTTCGGTCATCATACTTACATGAAGAATTCGCTCTGTTGGGATAACATTTTACGGCAGAACTGCGTAGCGAGACTTTTACCATTGTAAAATGTACATTTAATGTTTTTGACGAGATTCGTACACTTAATGTTTTTGACGAGATTCGAGATCGGTACATTTGATATTCCGAAATAAGCACTTAATCATTCGTTTTGACAATAGGATTTCTAGGGAATGTCATATTGACTGTAATCATTTCTTAAGGGGGTGTAAAGAAGGGTGAAAGATTGTATCATCATCATCATCTGAGGCGTTATAGCCGCGGGTGGGCCCTAGGCTAGCCTGGTCAAGCAAATATCTCCAGTCCGATCTATTCGTGGCTTTCCTTCTCCAACATGTCACCCCTAAGTTCCTGGTGTCCACCTGAGCTTGAGAAAGATTGTATGGGAAAATAAATCATTCTAAGGCGAGAACGAATTATACGCGGACGAAGTCGCGGGCAAAAGCTAGTTGTGAATAAATTTATTTCTTTTAAATTAAATAAAAACATATCGGTTCTCATAATAAAGAACAACCTATCCTTGAAAAACCAACGTCAACAAAATGCACCGATAGATGGCGCTGTATCCATGGCGTGAGGATTTTTCCTGAATTAATGCGGTCGGGCCGGTTACACGATCTGTGTACTGAACTCTCGGTGCGCGAGTCGGACTCGCACTAGACCGGTTTATTTTTGTATTTTTTATGACCATGTCGGTAGCAAACAAGCTGACTGCCCACCTGATGGAAAGTGGTAACCGCCGCCTATGGACGCTTGCAAAACCCGAGGCGTCACTCGTGCGTTGCCGATCTATAAGAAAATAAAAACCTTTGCACGCCTTTTTTTGAAGACTTCCATGCTGTAGCCCATTGGAAATACCTCAGCATCCACTACCTGTACCAGTTTTTATGTAGGTACCTACTTACTAAGGCTGGGTTGCACCAAACCGTCAGTAATCGTAAGCGGTCTTCGTTAAAATCCGATTGTAAGTACCTATGAAAAGTTTGACAAGTTTCTATGGGATGACAGGTGCCTGCGCCATATTTAACGCTGACCGGTCTGTAAGTCGGTTTAACCCAGCCTTAGTTAAATAAAACTAACATACACATACAATACCCACTGTTAGTATGTCTGTCTGTCTATATTTTATGTGTGCGGAAAATTGTTTCTGCTAAGGTTTGTGGGTAGTCGGTGCAATTTTGTAGATACAATGTGAAACTCAAGATAATTTTGTTAAAATATATTTTTTCGAGCTAAGGCCGTAAAAGACCACGTAGCTATCAAATCGAACATAACTGCGGCAACTGGCGGCAACTTCAAGCACTCGATAGCTATAGCCTAGCCTAGATCTGTAACGTATGCCTATTGTTGTGAAATTGAATGAATATAGGTAGTATTGAATAATTTGAATCAGTTGTGAATCACCGTGTCATGAGTCATAGTGCCACTATAATGCCGATCACGATCACGTCATGGCTACATTTTGAACAACGCAGCGTTCGGAAATTATACCCTCTAGAAGTCGTTTCCAAATTGAGATTCGACATTTGAAATGCATTAAACTTAAACAGATAAAGAATAAAATGCCATTATTAAACACTATTAAAATTGCCAGCAATACAAAATAGTACATTTCGATGCTAGTGCGGAAAGTATGTCATTTCTTCACGAGTACCGAGGGATGCCACGAGCCGCAGGCGAGTGGCAACACTCGGGACGAGTGAAGAATGACATTTCCGCACGTGTATTGAACGACGTTTTTTAATACAGTTGCGAAAAAATAAGAAAAACAACAAGTAATATTTATAAAAACAATATCGAATGTTGCCTTTAGAAACTTAAAACATGCTTGCAGTAAGTAAAAACGCCTCTTCTTTGACAGGCGTTTCGGCAGCTATTCCGTTCCACTCAGACAACTTATTAAGAACGGTTTTTCAATATTCAATATTAAAAAATAAACGTGTTATAATGATGAAGAGGTAAGTAATAAAATATGAAATGTGTATATTTTTCGTATTCTGATATTAACAGTAGGTTTTTATGTTGATTACGACGTTTAAAGGAAACTAATATTTAACACCCAGCAGTAAGGAGTCATGCATTGGAACAAGCATAAATTTAAAAAAATTGGAAAAGTGAAAAGCACTAGTGCGCGAAAACCAACTTTCCGCACGCTAAACAGCTACGTAAAGTAGCACTTTTTGAGCAACTGTATTAAAAAAAATATTTTTAGGAATCGACAAACATTTCAATCATTGTTACTGAATAGTATACAGTTATTGGTTTTCGAACGATTCTACTTCATTTTGTGTAACCCAACTGAATCAAGTAGACACGGGTGGTACATGATTCCTTGTGCGCTAGTGGTCTACTTAGTTTGGTCGGCTTTATAAACATCAAACAACCCAAACAAATCCCAAGCTCGCCCGGGGCCCGGCAGTGCTAACGAAACAAAACAAATTCGCTGTCTATTTTATAATTTACCGCTACATCCGTTTATCGCTAGTTCCACAAGTTTCTCTGACTCTCACACTGACATCGACTAGCGAATAGTGTTGAACACATTGCGGCTTTAAATACATTATTGTGTTGAAATTGTGTGCTGTTTCACCACCATCATGTCTGGATTTAGTAAGTACCTATTTATTTATTATTTTACATACGGCAAATCTGATTTAATACCGTGCATTATCTTTTTTCTTGATATATAACGCTCAATTCAATGTACCTAAGTAGTGTGAGTCTAATAATAATTATCTACCAAACTTACACAACTCGAGTTACGAAGTGACGTGTCTTTGTTTTTCCTTTATTCTCATCTCTTAAGACGTACGTTTTTCATTTTCATTTGTTTTGATTAGTATATATAACACTTATTATTCCATCTATTTTAAACAAACTATAAGATCGTCGTTATCTCTTGTCTACGTGCGAAATTACGTCACTTGATGTAAATTGGTGTAAAATCTACCAGTTTGGATTTAGACAGCAAACAAACACGTATCATGGCTGAATATTCTAATTCTGATGGTAATACGTATCAACATCAACAAGAAGGTCCAAGAATGCTTATTTGAATTGGCCTAAACCCATCGTTCGGTTGGCAAATCCTCAAAATGGATGATGCAACAAGGAATTCCAGAGAGGGCTGATGTAGCCCCAAACTTTGAATAAACGTAACATACGAATATTATTATTATTGTTTGTCTTTTCTGCTCACGGGACAATGCACATACTGGTATTTACAACATCTAGGCGGACAAAATTATTTTTGTCTATAATTGGAATTTAAATAGCCGAAATAAGAAAGTGAAGGTGTTTTAATCATTTTCTCCACATAAATGAAACTCAAGGTAGTATTCTACATATTTATTTACAAAAATATAATCTCAATATTATACAAAAAAAAAACAAACAAAAAAAGTCTGTTTATTTCTTATAAATACGATATACCCTATTTTTCATCGCTTTCTGACGAATATTCGATGATATTCGGTTCCGCAGAAACGAACATAGCTATTGTCTCAGGCAGGAATATGTTAGATTTCCTTTTTTTAATTTCTCTACTGCTGCTTAGAAAAGGATCCGAGCATTCCGAGTTTAGAATAAGACGATTAAAAACAGCCTGATTGCAGCTTTCTCTAGAATTTTCAGGCGAAATCTGGTATGCTCTATAATGTTTGTTGCGAGCCTCAGCTGCCTCCTCGGTAATTGGTCCAATCGGCAGTAGAGCTTCTTTAATGATTACCGCACCATGTACCAACACTCTATGAAGTGTTGGCGTCATAGGATGCCAGTCATATAGTCGTCGATAGAGACAAGCTGTATCTAAGGCATATTTTTCATATTTAACTGGGTCAATTTTGTGTTCATTCCAAATGGCTTCCAATATGACCTTAAGCCTGTAATTATCAACTCGTAATCAATCCCAGTAATTTCCGCAGCTAAACGCGGGTTCTCAAGGAATGAAGTCTTTTGCCTTTTAGTTCTTTCACAAACCTCTTCAAAGGGTTTGGATGGCCGACCGGACCGATTTTGTATGTTATCAGCAACAGGAATTCCAAAGGTGCGACTCCAGCCATGATTGGTTCGATTGTACAAAAATATTTTCTTTAAAATGAGATTTGATCCATTTTTGATTAATTTCAGATTTAAAATGAGCAAAATTACGGTTCAAACTATCAATATGGTCGTTATTGTAAGATTTATCTGATAACAGATGGTTCCTTAAAAAACCCAACTTTGCATCTAAATTAGGCAAATCTTTGTTTTTAAGGCGCTCGAATAAGTATTGTCGGGTCACAATCCTTACTCATGGTGTCTCTTGTGAACCTAAAATAAGCATAAACTATTTAGAAGTTAAATGAAAAAAAAAACATTTTTAACATTATATTGATTTGGTTAAAAAAAGCATTTATCCTGACGTTTCCGGACGTAATTGTTTTGTTATTTAAGACAATATTACATGTAGAATAACTTGTAATAAAAATCATAGCCCGATATATCCCGATACACAAACAAAAACTTTAGCTAAGAAAAAATTGTGCCCACATTGGAGTATTAAATTAACTTTTATTTGTAAGTTAAATTATTAAGATGTTTATGAGTTTAGCGTAATATTTTAAACACATTTCTTGAGTTTCTTACCTGCTTTATCAGGATCCATCACTTTAAAATTGCAATTTAAACTGGAAGAATTAAAAACTGTGCTTCTAAGTTTACACTTTTACGAGCGCGTCGAGAACAAATACGTGCACGTGGCAAAGCAATCGAATTTTGAATGACTTTGCGCAAGCAGGAAGCATTGAGGGAGGGGGTTTGCGCTGGGGCATTGTAAATACGTTCGTTATCTTTATCTAGAACCGGTTTTTAGGGGTATCAATCCAATTTAGATTTCGAGACTTTTGTCCGCCTAGATTTAGCAAATACCAGTATGTGCAATGGTGTCCTGGACCTTTGGAAGGCGTGCGCGGAGCCGAAGTACCAAGGTACCGAAGTACCAACCGAGTACCACATAGCCAACACATAGAGGCCTTTTTGAAAATTTAATGAAATGCAAGGGGTACACCGAGCGGATGCTGTCCCTGCCCGTGTCATGGGACGCACACAGAGACAGCACCCACCAGGGTGTCCAGGAACTATTGCTGGTTGATGGAATCTAAATGAACCGGACTATTGGGTGAATATGATGGACTAAGGGCTGGGCTATTGAGTGAGACAACTGACGTCTGCCTAATAAAACTGTCTCACATTTTTATCTCAGGCAGATGGTGACTCACCCTCTGCTAGATGGGCCCCTATAAATAGCGACATTAAAAATGGCCTAAGGGCAACACCGGTGCAGAGGGCTGAGGGTAGAGAGGTGGCACTGGACTTTAAACATATAGCCAACTTGCCACTTAGGTGACCACATCCACCCCCGAGCAACAGCTCTAGCGACTCCACTCTGGACAACTGGTTAAGGCAAGCCAGAGGAGGGGGGGCCTGTTCATACAACCAACCCAGGACACCCCCAGGAGCACTCAGGTACATAGGGTCGCTGCTCCCTAACAGCTCGTCACAAGCTGCCCTATGTTGACTGACTGCACTGGAAATCCAGTGGGCGATGGGGTCGTCACATCCCTACGCCATTATTATTATTAAACTAGGTATGTTTTTTGTTACAGAAAATATGTTTACAAAATTTTGTAACAATGTTTTTTTTTTTTCAGATCCTTACGGCGGCCATCCCCAGTACCCTCCTCCCTCTCAAAACCCAATATACCCACAGCTGTACAATCCTACAAATGCTCCACCGCCAGGGCAGCCCGCCACACAACCCCCTCAACAATACCCATATCAACCTGGGTTTGCTTATGCATACCCTACTCAAGCTGGAATGGTGCCTTCTGGCCCTGGCATGGCCCCAGCAGCACCATATCCTGGGCAGATGGCAACAGCACCGGGAATGGCTCCATCAGCACCAGCATTCTCATATGCTGGTTATCCAAATGCTACACCACAACAGGGATATGGACGTAAGTTTTTCAAACAATTATAAAATCTACCTTAAACAACCTTGGGCAGACTGGAACAGTTTTTCTTTCTTTAAGAGGTGTAATCATGCCAAACCATTATGATTATTATTTAAAAATGCACAGGCAGCTAAGAGCTGATGCATGCATATCAATGGTGAGCGTCAGGATGACAGGACCATGGTAGATTTATATATTGAGAGTAATTCCAAGTTTTAGTACCTTTTTTGTACTATTTGGTACCTGACATCTTAAAATTTGTACCTCACTAAAAATCCAGAAATCTTGAAAATAAAGTGGTCAGCCATTCTGACGTCAGGTTGACAGGACCAAGTCTAGTTCCCCTAGTTGCAGGCGTTATACCGAATCCATCTTTTCGTAACTATTTAGTACCTAATTTGTACCTTAATGCATGATATTCAGTATTTTATAAAGACTTACAAAAAAAAAGGTACACCAAGAATAAGTTCTATATCGGCATAGCACTGCAGTCCGTCGATTTGAACTGGACCTTTAATTTAAATAGTTTTAGTTTAAAGTTTAAATAGTTTATTTGCCAAAAAGAGTACAAGTTTTTCTTAACCTATGACTGCCACACTAGGCTATGCCTGTCTTGTGGAGTCAGATTAAAAACAATACTAATTTGAATTACATCCTACACTGAAGTTTTGGTTTTCTATCTATTAGAATCTAGTACTAAAATATTTTTATTAATAATAACAGGCTTAATCTAAACGGGAAAAATCACAATTTAGGTAGAGTAAAAAGTTTACATAAATTCATACTATTAACTATTGTAGACAGCAATTGTGTGAAGTGTGTGTTATATGACAGGGTGAAATTAAGGTTAAATGTTTAATTTAGTTGAAACATTATGATTTATTGCTATTAAAGTATTATAATATAATGCGTAATAAGGGTTCCTAAAAGCCGAGTCGCCGTAACAAAACGAGCATAGCGAGTTTTATTATTAAAGACACGAGAATTTTAAGAACTAATTAAGTAACGTTGCGTATAATATTTTTTCTACGACAAATAAAAATATTTATTTTCTATACGAGCATTATAACCTGTCAATTAGATGACGGACAGCAGTATTAAAACAATAATCTGCTTATACAAATGCAAGTCTATACCATACACAAATTAGACAAGTATTTATATGAATGGTGCATGGTGGGAGAATCAAAATGGATTTCCATACATTACTATACAATTATTTTTAATTTAATTTTTAATAGAGGCACACGTCAATGCCCGCATGCTACCACCATATCGGTTTTAATTTAAATCAAATTATTTTGCTGCCGTACAAAAAAAAACAACATACAACGTTAATTAATTAGGTCTTAAAATTCTTTTTTAGATTTTTATTCATAAAATTTGTTATTTTATACATGTCAATTCTCGAGTCTTTAATAAAAAAAACTAGTTACGCTCGTTTCATTAAGGCGAATCGGCTTTTGGGAACCCTTATTATGCATAAAATACTTTAATAGCAATAAATCATAACGTTTCAACTAAATTTAAGATCTGGTTCAAATCGACGGACTGCAGTGCTAAGCCCATACAAAGCTTATTCTTGGTGTAACTTTTTTTTTGTAAGTCTTTATAAAATACTGAATATCATGCATTAAGGTACAAATTAGGTACTAAATAATTACGAAAAGATGGATTCGGTATAACGCCTGCAACTAGGGGAACTAGACTTGGTCCTGTCAACCTGACGTCAGAATAGCTGACCACTTTATTTTCAAGATTTCTGGATTTTTAGCGAGGTACAAATTTTATGATGTCAGGTACCAAATAGTACAAAAAAGGTACTAAAACTTGAAATTACTCTCGATATAAAAATCTATCATGGTCCTGTCATCCTGACGCTCACATATCAATGATGATGAATGCACTTATATGATCATCCAAAGCCCCACCATACAATACTAAATGACATTGAAATTTGAAACTTTAGGTCAGAAAGAAAGTTGAATTTCCTTTGCTCCAAAAACACCCTAATCAAAGGAAATTGCAAGTCTAGTCAGGCGCGGCTCACTCTGTGACGTCATCGCGCCATGTCGCCCCCCAAGAGTGGGCTTATTTAGTAATTGCCACGCACTGCCAAGGACGGAACGCATGCACTCGCGTGCGATAGAAAGAGATGGCCACGCTTAGGCACATTTGGCATACTTAAAACGGGGATTTGTGTGTCTCTGGGCTAGTCTAGTGGAAAAAGGTTTAAATTCCTTCAGTGGAATAAGTCCTATCAGTAGGCTGATGGGCCGCAGGAGGTTATATATTTGTATTGTCTATTTTTAAGAGTTCACTGAAGCCACACTGACAACCGATTCAGGCAAACTATTTCACATTTTCACAACGTGGATGGCCAGGAAATGACGTCTATGGTTGCTATGGCTCCTTGTCTGTGCCTGTAACATCCTGTAAGTAATTTAGGTTTATAATCATTTAATCTAAATAAAACTAATTTATACTCTCATGGAGGTCACCTGTTGCCGTTGCTCTAAACTTGATAGGTATAGGCATATACAATTATTTATTTATGACTCACAGATTTTCTCTTAATAGTGTCCACCCTATGCAAATTGTGTTAACATTTATCAGACAACTCTTTGTCAATTGTTTAGAAATGTTTGACATTGAACAATGCCAAGTAGTGTATGAGTATAATGATTGAGAACAGAAGTAGTGAAGGTGCCATCAATAATTGACCGAGTTTCAGCTTTAACAAAAATGATTTTGTATGTCCGTATTTCCGGTTGTTTTCCTCTACAGATCGCATTTCTCAACCGATTCTCGTAAAATTTTGTGAGCAGGTTCGATATTTAGTTCTTTAGAAAGGGTCCGGAGGCCATTCTCACTTTATACGAGGGGCGTTCAATAAATTCTCGGTATGAGAATGAAAACGAAAGAATATTATAGGTATTTTATTTTTATTTTTCAATATACTCCTCTCCTATGTTTATGCACTTATAAGACCGGTCAAATAGATTTTTTAACCCCACATAAAAATATTTTTTCTCTTTGGTGTCAAAATGCTCCTACACTACTGTCTTCAATGCTTCATCGTTAGAAAATTAATTTCCACGTAGATTCTTTTTGACATTGGGAAACAAATATAAGTCACTCGGGGTCAAGTCTCGACTATACAGTGGGTATGTAATAGTTTCGAGTCCAGATTCAAGAGCAGCAGCCTTGGCAATATGAGCACTATGCACAGGGGCGTGGTCGTGTAGAAGCAGAACACCTGTGTCTGATTTTCCCCGTCTGTTATGTTTGATTGCTTCCCTTATTTGGCATATAATATTAGCGTAGTGCTCTCCTTTAATACTTACACCCTTTTCTTTATAATCGATTAGCAACATTCCATCACAATCCCAGAATATTGTGACCATGACCTTGCTAGCTGAAGGCACGACCTTGAACTTCTTGGGGTGAGGAGTTCCTTTAATGTGCCACTGCATGGACTCTTGTTTGCTCTCAGGGTCATAATGATGAACCCACGTTTCATCTCTACTAACAAAATTTTGCAGTATCTTATCAGGAATTTCACCGCACACCTCAAGAAATTCGGAACAACGAGCAACACTCGTATTCTTCTGAAGCGGTGTCAGGATTCGCGGTACCCATATCGCACTGACTTTTGACATATTAAGATGGTCATGAATTATATCGTGTCTAGTACCAATAGAATGGTTAGTTCTTTGAGCTATTGCTTTCACCTTTACTCAACCATCTTCAGTTATAATTTTCTCCACTTTTTTAAATTTTCTTATGAAGAAGCTTCGACGGGCCGACCAGCTCTATGGTCGTCTTCGATACTCTCTGCCCCATGCTTAAATTGACTTGACCACTTCTGAATTGTTGATAAAGAAGGAGCAGACTCACGGTAAACATAATCCATTTCTTTTTTATAGCTTATTGATTTTTTACGTGTTTGGTCAAGAATTTTATTACCGCTCGGTGCTTTAATTTAACCAACATTGAAATAACGCTCATAGTGATCACGTTTATTCGGTACTTACAAAAAAACAAAATAACATCACCGTTTTAATTTTACTTTTTTTTAATATTAATGAATGACTTTTACCGGCCAGTATTAAAAAGTTTACCAAAGAGGTTTAAAAGATGTCAATACCGAGAATTTATTGAACCCCTTACATGAGTGGCGCGCCAATTCGGGTTGTAAAGAGCTTTAAGTACCTGGGGCACATTCTAGCTGAGCACCTGAAAGACGACGCCGATATGGAGAGGGAACGCAGGGCTCTCGCTGTGCGGTGTGACACGTTGGCTCGGCGCTTTGCGCGTTGTTTTGCCAATGTTTTTATACATGCCAGCTTTGGAATAGGTACACCAGGCACTCGTTCAACGCGCTTAGGGTGCAGTACAAGACCGCCTTTCGATTTCTGTTGAAATTACCACGTTTCTGCAGTGCGAAAGGTATGTTTGCCGACGCCAGAGTGCCTGACTTCTTCGCCATCCTCACCCTCAGAGCCAGGTCTGCTGCCTTCAGGGAGAGACTTTTAAGATCTAAAAATGAGATTACCTCGTTAGTAGCCAAGGATTATAGCGACGAATTTAATAAATACTGGCGCAACCTGTACCGGTCTGAGAACGGCCAAGTATAGTTTTTTTTTGTGAATGTTTCTATGTATAACTTGACTCTTTGACTATACATTAGTCAACCAGCAGTAGGTATATGTGTTATTTATTTTATTTTATGTCATTTTAATTTTAGTTTTTATGGGTTCTTGCCTGTCCAATAAAGAATTATTATTATTTAAAAAAAAAAGTTCTGGCTCAAAATGCATTAAGCCGCAGTAAATTAGTTTTACTGTAAACAATGTAGTGCCTGACTTGGCACCATTTCAGAGAATCTACGGAACTGGGCACCCATTTAGATCTCAATTCTTTTGTCGGTGAAGACGACAATCAAGCATCGCATATTCTTTATATTGAACTTGGCTCCCATTTTCACATTTATGTTTTTGATGGGATATCATTACTTTTTGTCAATCTTCGCCAAATTCAAGAATCAAGAGCGAATGCACGAGTTACTATACATAATACCCAAATCGCTATAGGTGCACCTCAAATATTTGAAGCGTTCCCTCGATTTCTCCAGGACCCTATGATCAGATTCTTACCTAATGACCATGGGACCTTCCATGAATTATACCGTTTCAAACAAAAAAATATTTTTTCAAATCGGTTAATAAATGACGGAGTTCTGAGGTAACTAGCATAAATAATAATAATAAACTAATAAAAATCACGGTTTTCTGATTTTTTCTGGTGTGCACACACAATTACCAAGCTGCATGCCAAATTTCAGCTTTCTAGGTCACCTGGAAGTGGGTTAGGTATTTGATTACTAGTCAGTCAGTCAGTGGTAAAAATGACGTTTTTTGGAATTTAATATCTCAATAACTATTGAACCTATATTTATGAAATTTGGGGTTCTAGTTGTTCAAAAGGATCTTAATACATGTACCAAATTTAATTTTTTTATGTTAGATAGATTTTGAGTTATTGGGGGGTTAAAAGTGGCTCCAAACGGTTCGTGTAAAATAACACACGGCTGCTGCTGTCCGCCAGTTCCTGGAGTGAACTTGGCTGGACACTCTGCCGCGTGTCTAGATTAGTCAATGTCAAAAGTCAGAATGAAAACTGACAGATGTTAAATAATACGGTAATTAATTGACACTTCTTCGGGTCTCGTCGCATTCCGAGTTTAGCTGATGGCAAGGCATTATTTGCTGCCTGTAAATAAATTGAAAATTTACAAACTTTAAAGGTAAGGTATATTCATAACTCATAAGTAGGTTGTATAATAAAACACCTGTCACTAGCATGTTTCGGGTAGACCAACAATAAACCTGCTAACCGCCTTTACATTCACTACACTAGTGACGAGTCGATACCTAAAGCTTATTTCCGTGCAATCAAGAGTTTCAGTTCAGCCATGCCTATCGGGAAGTTGGAACCTTTTGACCTGACATCCAAACAGTGGCCGGCGTATATCCGCCGAGTTAAACAGTATATTTTATTAAACGAGGTTAGGGCCGATCTCAAAGTGCCATTATTAACAACGGTGGTCGGTGACGTCACATATAATCTTATGTGCGACTTGTGCTTGCCGGATCTGCCTGAAGACAAGACATTCGAAGAACTTGTAGAACTGGTTGCCGGTCACTTGGAACCACAACAGCGTTCTGAGATTGCCGAGCGTCACGTATTTAGGCTGCGGCGTCAGAGCGTCGGCGAGCCGCTTGCCGAATATTTGGAGAGTCTGAAACACCTAGCGAGCACTTGCAACTTCGGAAGGGCACTCGAAGAAAACTTGCGGGATCAATTCGTATCGGGGTTGGCAAGTGAAGCCATGCGATCTCTAATTTTTTCTGAAAAAAATATCCAGTATAAAGAGGCGGTGGAGTTGGCGTTAGCAATCGAGTCTACGGAGATACATGAGGAGGTGAGAAGCGCGGCGGGGGCGCCGGCGGGTACCTCAGGCAGCGGCGGTAGTGCGGGCCAAGAGCTGTACCATACGAGTGCGCAAAGCGGGGGCCGAGCCGGAGGGTGCGGCCCCGGAGCTGGCGGCGTGGCGGCCGCAGTCCGGCGGGACACCGCGCGCGGCGCCCCGGCGCAGTGCTGGCGATGTGCCAATTACAACTGTGACGAATGCAACCAAAGAGGACACTGTGTCCATTTGAAAGTTCTGTGTGGTAAAACGCGGAATTGCGTACACCAATTATTCGGGCGGCAAAACTTCATCGAGGTGGACTCGGAAGAGGAGGACTTGTTTATGATTCAAGTGTCATCACAAGGTAACAAATCTTACTTCATTCAATTGAATGTCGAGGGGCGAATTGTCGTTTGTGAGATTAATACGGGAAACCGAATATATAAGTGAATAGTTGTATAAGCGAAAGTTCGCAAATAGAATTATTTAAAACTAGCTTTTGCCCGCGACTTCGTCTGCGTAGAACTCATGCATTCTCGCTTTAGAATTATTTGTTTTCCCATACATCGTTCACCCTTCTTAACACTCCCTTAAGAAATGGTTACATTCAATATGAAATGCTCTTTACCGCGCACGGCAAATTTTAATAGGGATCCGTTTTTCAAAACCATCATCATATCAGCCGAAAGACGTCCACTGCTGGACATAAGCCTCCCCCAAAGAGTACCACAATGACCGTTCCTTTGCCATCCGCATCCAGCGGCCACCTGCGACCTTTACCAGGTCATCAGTCCACCTTGTGGGGGGCCTACCCACGCTGCGCCTTCTGGTACGTAGTCGCCACTCGAAAACCTTTCCTCCCAACGGCCAACGGTTCTCCGTGCAATGTACCCCGTCCACTGCCACTTAAGTTTAGCGGTTTGGAGGGCTATGTCGGTACTTTGGTTCTACTGCGGATGGCCTCACTTCTGATGCCATCACGCAGAGATACTCCCAGCGTAGCCCTCTCCATTGCTCTTTGGGTGACTTTGAGCCTTCTTATGAGGCCCATAGTAAGCGACCACGTTTCAGTGCCATATGTTAACACACACTGGTCAAAGAACCTCGTCTTGCGACACTGCGGAATATTGGACGAAAAGATGTGCCATAGCTTCCCGAACGCTGCTCAGCCGAGTCGGATTCGACGACTAACCCCTGTCTCGAAGTTGGACCTACCTAACTGGATAGTCTGTCTTAGGTATTATATAAACGTCTACAACTTCAAGTTAAAGTGTCCGATTGTAACGGAAGTTGGTGCTACGTGCTCGTGCTTTCAAAATGAATGATTAAGCTTATTTCAGAATATCAAATGTACCGACTCTAGACGAATGAAGCCCGTAAAATATTGCATCATCAATCATGTCAGCCGAAAGACGTCCACTGCTGGACATAGGCCTCCCCCAAAAACTTCCACAATGACCGGTCCTGCGCCACCCGCATCCAGCGGACACCCGCGACCTTCACCAGGTCATCAGTCCACCGTGTGGGGGGCCTGCACACGCTACGCCTTCCAGTACGCGGTCGCCACTCGAGAACCTTTCCGCCCCAACGGCCATCGGCTATGTGTCCCGTCCCGTAACAATCGGACACTTTACGCTCGAAGTTGTAGACGATTACATATACCTAGGACAGACTGTACAGTTAGGTAGGTCCAACTTTGAGAAAGAGGTTAATCGTCGAATCCGCCTCGGCTGGGCAGCGTTCGGGAAGCTACGGTACATCTTTTCGTCAAATATTCCGCAGTGTCTCATGAAGAAAGTCTTTGACCAGTGTGTGTTGCCAGTAATGACATATGACACTGAAACGTGGTCGATTACTATGGGCCTCATAAGAAGGCTCGAAGTCACCCAAAGAGCAATGGAGAGAGCTATGTTGGGAGTTTCTCTGCGTGATCGCATCAGGAATGAGGCCATCCGCAGCAGAACCAAAGCTACCGATATAGCCCTCCAAATCGCTAAACTTAAGTGTCAGCGGGCGGGGCACAAAATATTGCATGTACAATGATAAAAGTCTCGCTACGCAGTTCTTCCGTAAAACGTCCCAACAGAGCTGGTTCTTCATGTAAGTATGATGGCCGAAGGCCGTAAGCAGAGTGGCAAAACACGCAAGGCGGAAGGCCGAGTATTCACACAGAGCGGTCATCTTATGTAAGGTTGAGGGCTGAAGGCCCGGTGCCGTGTGGCACACGCGAGGCCGAAGGCCGAGCGTCCCAACAGAGCGGGCTCCTTATGTAGGGCCGAAGGCCTGAAGCAGAGTGGCAATTCACGCGAGGCCGGAGGCCGAGAGTTCCAACAGAGCGGGCTCCTAATGTAGGGCCGAAGGCCTGATGCAGAGGGGCAAGGCAAGCGAGTACAAAGGCAGATCATTCACACAGAGCGGTCTCCTCATGCCGATCATTCACACAGAGTGAAGTGTAAGGCTGAGGGCCGAAGGCCCGAAGCAGAGCGGCAATGCACGTGAGGCTGAAGTTGAGAGTCACAATGCCTAGACATATAAATCGATAGACAAACAGACACGAATTCTTAAAACTGTTGAAATGTGTTCTGTTTCGATGCCAACGGCCCTTCAATCGCTCCATTGATTTATCAAATATCTTCAATGTACAGATTTTCGACCCTCTACAGCTGTATTATATGTATACGGATAAGCGTAGATCCAGGGGCCTTTCAGCTCGAAGTACGAATTTTTCTATGAAAATATTAGTTTAACTTGTTTGTACCAGATGTCACTGGGTGCTACCTCTATCGCACTTGCATATTGAAGTGACAGGGATATAGCGGTCGTGCGGTTAGTTCTTACTAAATACACAACGGCGCTACGATCTATGTAGAGTATTTCAATGGTATCTCCATCTCAGTATTTATATTGTACTTTGTGCATAGATCTAAAGTGCTTCCACCGTCAATGGTGACGATTGGGCTGCCCAGCCCAAGTGATCTCTTATATCAAACAGTTATTATAGTGTGAAGGGTCACCAATTACGTAAACAATAATACACGACAAAATTAAAATGTACACCGACGATACAAAGACTGCATTGAAGCAGCTGTTTTTGTATTTAAGCATATGAAGACAAACAATTCCAAAGTATCGCAAATTTATTTTGATTTTCACGCAATAATAGACCTAATTGCTAAAAGGTTATGCTCAAAAATAGCGTCATCAATCAGAAGGAATTATGATATTTCGGCTTTGACATATCCAAACGTCAGCTTGTTTACAATACGTCAAATTCTGCTATGGTTTATGTTAAATTTATTGACACGCCGTTATACTCCCAATTGGCTGAAACTTAAAGCTTAGAATGGCGTATGAGGACTTAAATCACCCCGTTTCATAGACCATATTTGCACCCCCGATTTCATCCCTTTGAGGGTTATTATCGGTACAAAAAGTATACTATAAGTGAATCCAGATTACATACTGTTAGTATACAAAAAATCATTTTGATCTGTTCAGCCGTTTTTGCGTGATTGAGTAACAAACATCCAAACATCTAAACTTTCGCATTTATAATATTAGTGGGATTACAAAGTTATATATGTAGTTTTTAAATCTAGAAAACGGTACTGAAATTGGGGTTTAGAGTCACAGTTAATTAATGGAATAAATCATTATAGTGTTCAAAATTTGAAGAGACCGTGGTGGCTGGCGCGCACACTGGGCAGCGCCGCGGCGCAGCGCTTGCGTTTTCTTTTTTTTTCAGTTTCCATCTTAAGATTTCACAAATTTTGAATGAGGATGTTTTTCCTTTGTCGTCAAGTATATGCTTACCAATTTTCATTCCTGTAACTCATGGATTATAGGAGTTCCCATACAAAATTCAACCCCTCTTTTTACCCCCTTTATACCCAAATTTGCACAATTTTTATAGCCTAAAACCTGACCGGGTATTTACTCGACAGATTAGTAAAGTTTTCATCAAAATCCGTTTTGCCGTTTTCACGTGATGCGCGTTCATATAAACAGACAAACAGATAAACAGACAAACAGACAAACATTCTAAAAACTGTTGGAACGTGTTCTGTTATCAATTCTAAGTATCCCCAGCCAACTTTTTTTCGAATATCTTCCATGTACAGACTTTCGACCCTCTTCAGCTTTATTATATGTATATATAGATGATAATTTAATATTACGTTGCTACTCCGGGTCACAAATCAAGGTTCTCGGGTATATAGGTAATATAGGTATCTGTCGATGTTATGCTTATATTTATGCCTACTTATTAAATTCGGTGACAATACAATCCCATCTAAAACATAATTGTGAAAATGGGAGCAAAGTTCAATATTAAGAATATGCGATGCGTGGTTGTCGTCTTCACCGTCAAAAGAATTGAGATCTAAATAGGTGCCAAGTTCCGTAGATTATCTTAGTCTGGCACTAGATTGTTTACAGTAAAACTTTTTTATTACGGCTTAATGCATTTTGAGCCTTAACTTTGGCATTTTTCTATGCAGTTTGTTACAATACCATAAAAGCAGTAGGATATTTAAGAAAACTGTCAAGTTAAAGCTCAAAACAAAATGCATAAAGCCGCAATAAATTCGTTTTACTGTAAGCTATCTAGTGCCACACTTGGCACCTTTTTAGATAATCTACGGAACTTGGCACCCATTTAGATCTCAATTATTTTGTCGGTGAAGACGACAACCACGCATCGCATATTCTTAATATAGAACTTGGTTCCCATTGTCACATTGTATGTTTTTTACCGAATTCGTCCGAAAAAGTCTTAAGACTCGCAACCGTACACGGCAATGACGACGCATGTGGGTATTTTTGTGTATCGTCAAATGCCGTATGGACTTTCGTGTATTCCCGAAAAGTACCAAAAATGA
The DNA here is from genome assembly GCA_905163555.1 of Notocelia uddmanniana. Lineage (NCBI taxonomy): Eukaryota > Metazoa > Arthropoda > Insecta > Lepidoptera > Tortricidae > Notocelia > Notocelia uddmanniana. The sequence continues at coordinate 17,883,554 of LR991054.1, read as the reverse complement.
ATGGAGGAAACTCTGCACGGGATCCCAAATTGCGTTGTATTTTTAGGTGATATTTGTGTAACAGTAACAGGCCTCAATAAACAGGAACACTAGCAAAACCTTAGAACGGCACTGGAACGCTTATGGGCCATGAGAAATTGTAAATCTTACCGGATAAGGCAAATTATTAAGGATTTATTATCGAAAAGAACGCCTTGCGACCGGACTCCGGCAAGTTGAAGGCAATTTCTAACGCTCCTAGACCGGTGACGTCTCGCAGCTGTAAAGTTTTCTTGGGGTGCTGAACTATTATGGCAAATTCATTCCAAATTTAAGAACGTTGCATACTTTATAATGGCCAAGAGTGGAGTGGAAATCGAGTTCAGCCTGTGAGCAGGCTTTCACAGAGGAGAAACGGCTCTGGTTGGCAAGCGTCCACATTACGAGGTGGGGCGGGAACTCGTGCTGGCTAGAGATGGGTCGCTAAAAAAAACTCACGGACAGGCACGGACGCCCGTGCGACTATCTTAGGCTAAGGCATGTATGTAGAGCAGATAATACTGACCGATAAAAATACATTCTTACTAACGCGGGCCAGTATCCGAGGACCGTCGTAAAAACAAGGAAGCTTTGGACCCAGGTCAGCTGAGTGTGGCGCTAACGAGGCATTCGAGGACGTAGCAGTCTCCACGCGAGCACCCTGCCAGCGGGCGCGAGGGATGCGGCCCCACCGGGGGATCCTCGGGCTGTGCCTCCGCTCGACGCGTCTGCCCGTGCCTTACGCGCTTGGTATCGAGCAAAAAAATCGATTGTATGCGAATGTCTAATAATCTTTTATACTCGGTTGTTTCCTTCCTGGGGTGTATTCCTGGCTTTCCCTCATGACATGGCATTCCCCTATGGTGCAACCATTATTTACAAACGATTACTTAAATAAGGGTAAGATAGTACCTTACACAGGTATCTATAAGTAAATAGTATAAACCGCCAGCCGGCCTTTCACCACAAAAATTATTATAATTTTCAGCGGCTGTCGAATGGATTCCATCAACTCCCGGAGATGCAGCAACTCTCAGTGACCGGGCTGTAGTAGCTGGTTACGAAGGCCACGACGGAAGCCCCCTGTGGGTGATCAGGTCGCACTTCAGGGGAGACGTGATCCCGGGCAAGCTGGCCGCTAAACACCGGTCGGCGTATGTACCATGGGGTGGCAACGAAAACGCCGTTGATAATATTGAAGTGAGTATTATTCTGCTTTGGTTATGGCACTTAAAAATTAGAAAAAGCATGGGTATTGGTTTTAAAAATTGCAGTCATATAATTTTCACTGTAACTTATGTGATTAAGTGCAGTAAGTATACAGCTGTGTGTTAATTTGACCAAGTAATGACACAATACATTTCACATCCTATGTCCGAAATATAATTATGGAGCCTAAGGCCGGATTTGATCGGAAATAAAGACTTAATCCGAGGTAAGATCAAGATTCCATATGGGTTAATTTTGGATAAACTCTATCATTACTAATGCTAGAGTTTATCCAAAATTAACCCATCATTACTTTGGCTTAGTTGGTAGTGACCCTGCCTATGAATGAATGAATGAATGATGCTTACTGATGTGAGATTTCCTCACTTGACGAAATACTGTCAGTATTACGTTTGCGCAGTAGTAATACCATGCGCAGAAGTGGGGCAGTACTGCATTGATATCGGTTGACACTGACAGCTGACAGTTTTCTCATATCGTACCGCCTCCGCATCGACAAGTCAGGAAGGCGCCTTAGGGCGGCTTGCAGCATTCATTTAAATCTCGATTTAAACTCGATTTAAGCTTAAACCTAATTTAACGCCTTGCACGTCACTGACTTAGCTTAAATCTCGATTCAACTTAACGTCAAAGTTAAACCGCCCTCTGGGGCGGTTTAAAATGTTAAATCTTGATTTTACTGACTGACGAGTGAATTGTTGCGTGCGATTTTGTTGATGTAACTTTAATTATATTGTGTAGAAATGGACTTATTGTCGCTTATTGATTATGATTTAATGTCGGACGATGACGAAGAAATCTTGCAATTTTTGGAAACCCCGTTCTTCTTTCGAAGAGTGCACGTTCGCAGTGATTTGTTCAATACATTACGAGATGACGAGTTTTTAAAGAGATTTCGTTTAAGTAAAGAAAGTACAGTATTGCTTTATGACAACATCATGACAAGGTTTTCTGGTGAATTTAGTAGGTAAGTTTTCGTCAATCATATTTGTGGGAAAAATAAACACCACATAATAACATAACCAAAAAAAATTAATCGTTCGTTTGTTTTCAGTAACAGAAACGCCGTATCACCCTTGAATCAACTGTTATGCACATTGAGATATTTTGCCACTGGAAGCCAATTAACTGCTTGTGGCGATGTTATTGGGGCACACGAATCAACTGCATGTAGAATTATACATAGAGTGACACATGCCATTGCCTCGTTGTATTCAGATTACATCAAAATGCCGATTACCGAAGCTGAGCAAAATAATATTGTGACAAAGTTTTATAATATTGCTAAATTTCCGCGGTGCATAGGTGCCATAGATTGCACTCATGTCAAAATTTTATCTCCAGGTTGGTATGTTTAGGTACCTACCTATTCATATTTCAACTATTTCTCCTTTAAAGATGCTTTTACTTAAGAGGTCAGATAGCAGGTGCTGAATGAAGTAATGCAGCAATAATGATAACATTGTTTACATATCAGGTGGTGACCATGCAGAAATCTACCGTAATAGAAAAGGTTACTTTTCTATAAATACACAATGTATATGCGCAGCTGATCTTAAGTTTCAAGATGTAGTTGCCCGCTGGCATGGTTCTGTGCATGATGCCAATATCTGGGATAACTGTGCACAGAAGAGAAACTTCATGCAAGTTAGTATTCGACTTTCAGATAACATATTAATAATAAGTTGTGTTCATAAAAATATTACATAAAGATTTTATTTCAGGGGGTTTATAATGATAAATTGTTGGTTGGTGATAGTGGATATGCCCAGACCCGTTATATGATGACACCACTACCCGAAAATTCTCCTAGTACCAGAGGTGAAAAATTATACCAGGAATCCCAAATAAGAACTCGAAATGTAGTTGAGCGAGCCTTTGGAATATGGAAGAGGAGATTTCCTATTTTATCAAAAGGAATCAATGTTAAGTTACAAAGAGTACCAGGTAATGTAAATTAATTTAATTATAATAATAAAATAACATCAGAGTATCAGGAACAAATGTTTTTGCTCATCACATTAACAAATGCCATTACCGGGATTTGAAACCGGGATCTTCAGCATTGTAGACAGTGTCACTAACTATGCTAAACAGGCCGACAGTAAATATGATATACATTATGCATCTGAGAATTTAAACACTAATAATCACACTATTTTTGAAAATTACAGGAATCATCATTGCTACTGCAGTACTGCATAATATTGCAATAGCACAGAAAGATGATATGCCACCTGAGGAAGGAGCAGATTTCAATCCGGACATGTCAACAATGCCAGAAACCACATCGCCAACTAGGAGTGTAGCCGGCAACATTGAAAGAAATTTATTAATTATTAATTACTTTTCAAGATTATGATATAATGAAAAAAGATAAATAAAATACTTTTCATTAAACTGTATATTTTATTGAGAGAAAAAAATCAATCATTTTCTTTTTAATAATTCTAATTCTATTTCCTGTTTTTTCAGTTGTATTTCATGTGATTTCTTAAGGAATTCGAACTCTTCATTAACAATTTGTAATTTTTTCTTGGTTATTTCCAAATCCAATAGTTTTCGCTCCATTTCAATTTCGATCAGCCTTTTTTGAGATGCAACCAAATCTTTCTTGTCATCAGCCAATTCTTGAAATGATACTGCCACAGTTTTCTTCTTTCCTGGAAATATTTTTTTTCTTTAAAGTTGTGATTTATTAGCGTCCATTATGAGTACAATGGTAGGTAGTATTCAATAGTAACATAATAGTGTATAGTCATTTAACTTACAATATACAAACAGATTATAGTTTTATTCACTTCAGAAAGTCATCAAACTATGTAAAAAATATCAATATCTCACCTTTTTTTATAGTTTCCAAACTGGGGTCAATTTTCTTTTTCATAATATTAAGTCTACTCGTACTATTATCTTTATTTGATTTAAGTGGTGTGCAATCTGAAACAAAATACTGTATAAAATAATATACATAATATATTTTAAAATCTCATCAATATAATTATAAATAATAACAAACAACATGTATTGCTGAAAGACTTTACCATTTTCTATCTTTCCTGTACAATTTAGTGCATCTTCAATGGGACCACTTTGTGACTCCGTAGGTAGAGATTGCTGTTGCTCTTTCATAAAATCAGCATCTCCATCAAATATTGTGTAAAGGCCTTCCAGAGAAGGTCCAATCAGCGTTTTGACCTTATCAATAATAATATGGTCACTACTGCTGCATGATGGCTGCGGTGCCGGTCCCCCACCTGAAAAGAAATTTAAATGAAGTGAGATAATGTTACAATCAATGTTCAATGTATTCATCACCATCATTATCCCAGTACAGTTGTATCTTGTAGGATGCCCAGGGTCCGCTACCTAAACTTAGATGTATTATATGCTACAATTCATACCTGTGCGGTTTAATTCTCTTTTATGAGAGGCTTCCTCCTTCTTAGCTTCAGAAACTAAAACTTTGAAAGAATTTTGGCAATCAGTGCTGCTTTCATTTGTAGCTTGCGCTACCCGCTCCCAGTCTTGGCCGTAGTCTTCCATGGCCTGCAGTAATACTGGTGCTGGAATATGAAAGTTATAATTAAATATCATTACACTTTGAGCTAAAAAATATAGAAAGCACAACATTATTGTTAAATTAGAGAACTTCAGCTTACCTTTAATAGTCATTTTTTGACTAGAGTGCATTTTTTTAACTTTGATTTTTTGATTTTTATAGCATGCTAGCAGATTTTCAGCGGTCCTTGGGGAGTAGCTAGTTTGGGAATTATACTCTGAAGCTAAACTTTGCCAAGCATCCTGCTTCTCCTTGGTTGTTGCTCCGTCTGTTTTTTTATTTTCAATGGTTGGGTATTTCTCCACCAGACTTAATAAAAGCATAATCTCTGCTGTTGTAAAATTAGGTGCCCTTGATCTCTTCATGATAATAAAATTGATAAAGTTCGAAAAGTGTAGAAAATATCACGAATACAAAACACAACGCTCATTGACAATTGACAGAATAACGGGTCGACCGAAGGACGCGGCACCGTTTCATTTTACGCCAAAATCGTGCTGCCATCATTTTTTACGTGAAAACGGAACGCAAAGAATGAATGGCATTGAATGGTGAATGAATGACCGGCCTAATCTCGGTTTAGTTAAATCGAATATTAAATGTGACCGTGCAAGACTCACTTGATTAGATTTAAGTTAAGTCGAGGTTTAGACAAAATCGAGATTTAATTAAATCGAGTTTACCACAAATTTGCTGCAAGCCGCCCTTAGTATTTGAATCACCTTTTGATGTCGGTACCAAAACATTTAAATAGTAGATGACACACGTGCAGCATAACATGGGACTACTAGCGGCATCTAGGCTCGAGAAACATGGCACCGACTTCTGAAGGTGAAATTGTTTTTTTTTTTGTTTACTTACTTTTTTATTTATTTATTTTTTTGTTTGGGCGCTGCCTGCCGTGGTTCACTCGTGGTCCCAACGGAAGACCAGCGCTGGCGGTCACGCCAGCTACATGCTGAGTTGGGACCATTTCGTGACATGTCTTTTTCTTCTATGTTGTTATTTTATGCTTCTTCCTATTTGTAATTGTCACGAATAAATGATTTTCTATTTCTATTCTTCTATTTCTATATTTTGCTACTTAGGTAGCTAATTATTAAAAATGTATTTCGTCTTTATTAGTGATTAACTGATTAATTACATAAGTATTGGGTGTATGTTTAATATATTTTGAGTAATGAAAAAAAAATCTCATTATTTCAGTTGGATTTGTGATCTCAGTTTATATTTTGCTTTGTTGTTTTTTTTTCTCATGCGGGTTTTTTATTTTAAAATAATTTATATCACAGTTTTTAGTGAATCATTGCCAGAGTGCTGACCATTAAAATTGACTTTGTCATAGTCGCTTAACTATCTTGATCGAAATATAAACATTATCACCAAGCGAAAGCCAAGTTCATAGGTCAATGGGATGTTAAAAAAATCTTCGGAACAAAGTATTAAATCCAGTATTAAAATGATGGATATTAGAATGTTTCCAGACTCTAGGCTCAGTCTGGAAACATTCTGATGTCCATCATTTTAATACTGGATTTTAATACTTTCTTCCGGTCTTAATGACATAAATAATATTGTCATAAATGTATTGGGATGGCTACAGTTAGTGTTAATTTCTTTATAAAGTTCTTTTACAGAGTCACTTGAGCCCAGGTTGTAAGTTGCATATGGAGCGGCTTTATCCCAAACTAGAATACCGTACGACATTACACTATGAACTACTAAGCGAGCTGTTTCAACATTGGTCAATTTTTATAATTGGTCTTATAAACAGGTCTTCTGCCTTTTCACCTAATTTTTTTAGGCTGGATTTCAAATGTCAAGATGCCAACCAATTTTCGCCCATGATTCACTTTGACAACTAACTATTAGCAACTCTTTGTATGATAAAGTTTCATATAGTAGAATAATTTTAAAGCCAAATCTTTTGATAAGTTGACACATGATCAAGGCGAAATGAAATTATGTGAAAAATTGGTTGGGAACCGATAATCGGCGATAGAATTTTCGTCAATAATTTAGAGAACCAAAGTGTAATCATATATTAAATATTTATATTAAAATGGCGAATAGCGTGCTCGAAGACTGCCTACTCGTATGCCCAGCAGTGGGCCATTACGGGATGACAATGATGATGATGAAATATGCCCGATCTGAGAGAGATCGCGCGAGTCAAACTCATACTTGACCAGGCTTTTTGTCATTTTCAGGTGTGCTGTGCCCGTCCCGAGAGGATCCGCTGGCTAGAGAGCCGTGGGGGTGCCGTGCCGCCCAACGCGGTCATCGGAGGACACACGGCGGCCGGCGAGCCGCTCTACATCGGCCGCGCCAAGCACGATGGCTCACTCACTCCGGGCAAGGTAACCCCATATTCACATCCTTGAACGCACAGCCGTCAGCCGTCATAATTACCCCCTACGATCGTTCGTCTGTGGAATGAATGCCGCGGTTATTCCCAGGGCCTAAGTCTTCAAGAATGTAGTGTAATGTTTTGAATCCCATGGAGTTGCAGACGTCCGACGTCCATGGCCAAAGGTGATGGGTTACTAGCGGGCGGGCCGTACTTACCACCAACGTAGTATTGAAAAAAGAGTATGGAATATTTCTTACTCACAAAATAATCTGTAGGAGGAAGGGCATAGTCATCTCGCTCGTATTTCGAGCAGCCCAACTGGGGAAGTACCGCTCCTTACAGAAGATCGCAGCCATAATAACGCCACTACTTTGAAGGCGTTGTGTTCCTGATGGTAAGGTTTCCAGAGCTCCTTGAGGATGCGCTGTGTTTACGACGGGGGTCATATGGGACTAAAAATACTGCTTTAGATAACAACACTGCGATCAGGGACACCCGGAGATTCGGCTGACCGCCCGCTGGTTTGTAGGGTTCCCTAACCCAGGGGTCACTTAATTTCCAGTAGACGCGGGTGTGGCCACTGCAGTCAAAGTGCAACCACAGCACTGACTTCATATGCTTTGCTTGGAGGCGGCGACAGCAGACACCCTGCCGAGCATATATGCATACACCGGCGCGTCCCCAGAACTTATGTTCGTGCGTGTATCCGGGATAAAGAAGGTATGATGTATCATCAGCCGGGCAGGATATCGCAGATTCCAGATGGTGGTGAACTGCGTCTAAAATTGAAATCCCTGAATGTTACAGAAGTCCGCCTGTGTGGAGGAGGGTACCGCTTAGAACCTTTTTTCCATGCCATATATTTTTTAAGTTGTGTATAAAGGATGATTCGCTGTGATGACGGCTGAAGGGGTACGCACGGTGCAAATCTGACTGAGGATGATGAAGGTAATCCGGTTAGTGGGCGCGGCGTACGGAAGGGCCTTCGGTCCCCCCTGTTGTGGCAGCCGGCTCCACTCTGGTGTCCTTCTCCGGCACGACTACTACACCAGGGATTATGCGCGGGGTTGGCAGTTCAGCCTCTCAAGTTGGAGATTAAGTAACCCCTGGGTTCGAGAACCCTACTAACCTGCGGGCGGCCAGAGGTCAGCCGTTTCGCCGCACACACTCTCCGGGCTACACGAACCTATGAAGGCAGTGTTGTTAGTCCCGTAGGTCCCCCGTTAACACCCGTAACACAACACCACATACCTACAGAGTAAGTAGAAGCGTTAATATGGCTGCAATCTTCTGTAAGGTGGAGGTATTTCCCCAGTTGGGTTGCTCCAAATACGAGCGAGATGAGAAGCCGTACCTCCTACAATATCCGTCGTGTGATTATTGCAATATGTACTTAAATGTACTTGACTTTAGGTAAAAAAAATACAAATTATTCCTTTTATGTGAATTATCCGAATTTAAGAATCTTTATATGACGGATATCAAAATGGCCGAATATCGCAAGCCCTAGCAATCAATTAACTGCCGGACGCACGTTCGGCCGCCGTATTCGCACTAGCAAGTTGCACGGGCGCATCAGTGCGCTGTAACAGTGTCGCATGACGTCATGCCTGCCTTCGAGAGCGTTACGTCCGGTCATGAATTTGCGTGAATTGCGTTTTATTTGTTCATTGCACGGTGGAAACGCGCAACGCACTGCGGTTAGTGTATATCACTCGGGCTGGGCCGTTACAGGGTGACATATCACCGCCCCGACAAGCTCCGTCCCTAGGGTCGTGCAGCATCTGTTTTGTAGTATCTTGTATTTCATTTGTGACATCGTTTTGATTACATATGTACCAAAGAAAAAGAATCTGAATGTTTTTGTCAGCCATCGTGTACATTACATAGAATTTCAATTTATTTCCATACAGAAAATATCATACTTACATATTTCTTTATTTTTCAGGTACAGCCATCGCACAAGAATATGTATATTTCCTATGGAGGAAAAGAAATTCCATATAATACATATGAGGTTTTGTGTACCATTTGAATATACCCATAATCATAAACCAGGGTGCTTTTATAATGTTTATGTAATTTTATAAGACGATTTATTCGTTTTCTGTAGAGATTGTCTACGGTTGCCAACACAAGCATTCTTTTGGATACTTTAGGTAATAACTCTACTGGTTTGTATACCAGTAATTCGGGTATGATTGAATTTAAGATATTGTTTATTTTTGATATTAATATTGCATTTAAATATGAATAGATACTTAAGTCCAACAATTTGTTCTTATATACAATAAATATGGTACTGGGTTATTGAGAATAAAGGTTTAAATTGTATTTATATAATCGTTTTTTACTGACACCTCAATAGGGAAATCAATAACAACAATGTTTTGTCAAAATATTTTATTTTATCATTTCCTATGGAATAAGTACACACACAAATAAAGTTAATCAGGTGTCAATAATTAAAAAATAGATATGTAAATTGAAGCTAATGTACTGAAATATGACATCAGTGTCGTTTGTTTAGATCTGTAAAGTAATATTAACTTAATGGTGTTTTGAAATGATTTATGCTTGTTCTGGATCTTAGGTCTCGTTAATTGGTGAAAGAGCGTTTATTTCAGACGATCTGGAAATGTCACAAATTTTCTTTTATTTTTCTGTAATAAATATTGATATTTTGAGTTAAAAACAGTTGTTAGGTTTTTATCACACACTTAAAGTAACCGAACAATTACACATACAAATTCATAAATTAGCCGTATGGTACTAAATTCTTTCTTGTTGACTAATTCAGGAAAGCTGAACGTTATTTCATATACCTATTTCGTAGTGACAATGCGAATGGGAATAAAATATATTGTACTAAAAATATGTATTGTCAAATAACCCACTTTACCATAGTGCATAGTTTTAATATTATGCACTTGGTCCTCATTTTAAAATTCAATTATAATCTAAAGTCTCAAATATTAGGAAATTAACCTAGTTTTACGTAAGTACTAATACAATATTTACTATTTTACATTTATCGTATACACACACAATCACATAAGACACTTTTTTTGCTAGTGTATTTTGTTTTAATATAACAATGTATGTCCTGCATAACATTGCCATAATTATCACAGTACAGGAATCACATGTTGAAACAAAAAATCAAATAATGTAAAATCATTTTAAAATTTGGCTGTCAGTGGTAATAACATTAATAAAATTCAGGTATTTAGTAATGTTGGAACAAATATGTATAAAAAAACTGAAATTGTTAATTATGTTGTTAAAATGCAAGGGATGGAACTCGTATAAAACTATAGTTTACTGGTAGTGTGCATGCTTTCTGTGAAACCTATTTCAATCTGCGACTGACATACGTTTTCTGTTACATTGTTGGAATTAATCATATTGTCTATCCTCTTCGTCCTGTGTGCGCTGTCCTTGTCGCCTTCAAACGCCTTATTATCAATGCCAGATTTGGGAACGTCTTCAAATTTCGTCTCTTTTTCCTTCTCAGCACTAGGTTCTTCTGCAGTTTTGCTACCATATTTCTTGCTTGCTAAATATAACCACCTAAAATAGAAGGGAATTCAATGAATCCAAAAACACTAGCACTAGCAGACACCAACATTCAATACTGGACTAAACAGGTTTGTCGAATGAACAAAGTGCTTAGGACCAGTTTTTGCTCTGTGAAAAAACTAGTCCTAAGTAAAAAATAAACGAGGACAATATGAAACTCTGTTGAAACTAAACTTATTTCTTTTAACAACTTTCAGTTCAAAAAATAATCTGTTTCTGATACCTAGCAAATTTGTACAAAAGGTCGAATCCTTTATCTGGTTTTTGAGTTTCGTACCCAATACTGTTTTTAGTTAAGCTCCGCTTTCCGCTATAAGTCTTTCTAACGCCTGTTTGTCCATCCCGTAGTCCGTCTACCTGTCTCTCACCGTTATTATGTGGGTCCTTGGGGTGATTACGTAATGTTTTCGAGTGTGCAAAAGGTAGATATATGTTATTTTGGATACTAAACATGACAGATCTACCTAGCGTAAGTTTGACAGTGACACGTTATATAATCAACTAACGTTTCGGTACAGAACCCTGTATGTGTGAAGTCCAGCACTTGGTTGATATTTTATCACACAATAAATGCTTCCAATATACCTACGTGTATACATACCTATAAGCAAATATGACGTTTAGCATCCAGCGGCCGTATGATTGCCGTTTTATCACTTATCGTCATGGATAGGTAAGACGCCCGTCATTCTCGCACTCGCATACTTGTCAGAACGTGACGGATGTTTTATCTACGACGATAAGTGATAAAATAGCAACCATCATAGGCCCGCTGGTGTCTTCGTTTAATACTTAGTTTAAACGAGCTCATTTCATCAACTCAGTGCCGTGGTTAGGGATTTTGTCAAATCACTACACTAGTCTAGTATGAAACGACAAATTGAGTCGACCGTTTTAGGCGATTTTATCATTTCTCTATTATAGTATGTATGATCAAATCGCTGAATTTCTCTAGAGAAACGACGATGATCATAGTCCCAAGGGATATGATCAAATCAGGCGGGATGTTAACTTGGCTAACTTCATTTCATCATTTCCCTAGATAAAATCGGTGATTTGATCAATCCCTGAGTCGGATTAGATATCCCTGCGACATATACATACACAATGACAAGACAAGTGGGAACTCACAAGAATATAACAACGGCGGGAACGGTGAGAGCTCCCCCCAGCACGAAGAAGGCTCCCGGGAAAGTCTTGATAGTAGCCGTGTAAGTGCTGGTGTACATGGGCGCGTACACGAGGGGCATCATTGCCTCTGCGACGCCGAAGAATGAATTCACTTTGCCTGTGCAACAAAATATACACTTATCAAAATAACAGGTCGCATTTCTCAACCGATTTCCATGAAATTTTGTGTGCAGATTCGATATTTATTTGGATAAATTTTGTCAATTTACTTTTTGGAAATCTACCAAAATAGCGGAGCCATGGGAGCCCGCGAGGTTGACAGCTCCCAGAGCCCCTATAGTTTACAAGTCTATTGGTAAAAAAAGGGGTAGTCCACTAGTATACCGGACTTTACTTACCTAATTCATCTTTTTCGACTAATTTTGAAACCATTGATCGCATGGCTATAAATGACGTCCCGCTGAAGATTTCAATCAAGGGCGCTGAAAAATAAAGATAAAATGGCTGATTAAAGCCTACCTCTTATCGCATCCGGTGCCTGCGGGGCGCAAGAGCAGTGATGTCAAAGGGTTACGAAGGGTAGTTGTTACGAAGTGTGTCATTTCTTTTCATTCCGGTCAGACTACGTGGGTTATGATTTCTAGTTGAAATACATATCCTTATTGTAGACATTGACGATTCACACCAAACGGCTGGAATCAGCGCGCACCCCACCCTAGTCATAGGAATTCGAACCCTCCATTAATAGGCTAGACTTCGCATCTAAACGGCAGCGGCAGTGTTGGCAGCCGACCGGCTGCTGCGACCACCTTTTATTCTAATTAATCTACCTTTTGTATGGAGAGCTCGAATTCCTTCGACTCTGGTGGGGTGCGCGCCGACGTAAACGTAAAAGATTATCGCTATTGAATAATGAATATTTCCTGCCTTCCTTTGATTTCCACAGTTTTATAAATAGGTGGCGCTGCACGCCACCATAACACTATTGAAGTTAGGCTACTTTGACAATCCAGTCACTGCAAAATGTACCTACCTACGGCACCGTGCACCGCGTCATCTAATTTGAAATGATATTATTTACCTCTCAGGCGACTTCCTGATTTGTCGGCGCGAACGCGGTACGATATGAGAAAACTGTCAGCTGTCAATCGAGTGAGTACCGCTTTTTACTGCGCCCCTGCACACTAGTGCTTCCTGACTGGCGTGGGATGCACGGAAGCAGAGCGATACGAATGCAGTATTGCCCCGCTTCTGCGCAGTATTTTGATTTCCGCAAGGCCTTCGATCGTGTGGATAATGACGTTTTGTATAATATAATAGTACATTACGATACAAGTGCAGAGAATAGGAAAATCGCAACGAGAGGTGATAAATTAAAACACGATTTGCTTATGTTTTTTGCCAGCTATTTACACGACACGATCGACTGCAATACATCCAGATAGTCATATCGTATCGGATCCATACCACACCAGGTCTAGCGTCAGCCAAGGCTCAATTTTGGGTTCATGTTTATTTGACATTATGGTCAATGAATTGCCCTTTGTTGTCCATAATGCTTGTCTCCTCTATGCGGCTGACCTTAAATTGATATACGGCGTGGAGAAGGGGGCGGATTATGAATCTGTACAAGATATCGCGTCAGTGTTCCGGTGGAGACTGGACAACATACTTATTTTTAATACGGCTAAAGTGTCAAATGTGTAGCTTTAGTCCAGCCTTCGTCCCCATACATGCTTAATATACACTTGGGTATTAGCCTATTACTAGAGTCGACTCAGTAAAAGATCTAGGCGTTATATTCGACACGCGACTAACTTTTCACGACCACATCAAAGCGCTTGCCACTGCCACACAGTCATGTCACATTACTACTATAAAAATTGTGCAGATTTGGGCTAAAAAGGGGTAAAAAGAGGGGTTACATTTTGTATGGGAACTCTATAATCCATGTCTTACAGGTTTGAAAATTGGTAAGCATATACTTGACGACAAAGAAAAAACATCAGCATTCAAAATTTGTGAAATCTTAAGATAAAAATTTAAAAAAAACTAGGAAACGCAAGTGCTGGGGGCCAATTCTCGGTCCGATCGAGATGCATGTCTATCGTGACATTGTATAGAATGGTAGAGTCACTTGTATGGAATCTCTAATGGAGATCATCTCGATCGAACCCGAGAATTGGCCCCCTGCGCCGCGGCACTGTGCAGTGTGCGCGTCAGCCACCACGGTCTCTTCAAATTGTATGGTTTAGCCTTAGCCCATTAAGTACGAGGGCTGCCTTTTAAGTTCTGTCGTTTGCAAACCTCCCGTGATGGCATAAAAAAGAACTTGTGTCATCTTAAAATATTTGAATTTAGAATTCGAAAACAAAAGAATGACTCGAAATCGGCCCAACCGTTTTAGTACAGCGTTCGTTCAAAGTTGACAAGTCAGTTGTGAAAATGGAAATTTCGAAGGAAAATTTACGTGCGATAGTTTTTTACAACTTCAAAAGAGGCTTAACGCGACTTCAGTGCTTCGAAGAGTTGACTACGGTTTTCAATGATAAAGCACCATGCCTCAGGACTGTGGAACGCTGGTATTTAGAATTTCAACGTGGTTGCTCTAGTCTTGGTGATAGACATCGTGAAGGTCGACCAAAAACAGCCGTAACCCAGGAGAACATTGATGCTGTACGGCAACTGATCGTCGAAGATCGCCATGCGACATACCGTGAGATAGAAGCTTCCTTAAGTATTTCAGGGACCAGTGTTCACAGTATTTTGCATGATCACTTAGGCGTAAAAAAGTTGATCTCACGCTGGATACCACATTTACTCAGTGAAGACCAAAAAACGGCTCGCGTTCGATGGTGTCGCAGAACTCTGCGGCAATTCAACCGAGGAAACTCGAAACATGTTTACGACATTATCAGTGGTGACGAATCTTGGATATATGCCTACGATCCCGATTCTAAACAGCAGTCAACTGTTTGGGTGTCCCAAGATGACGACCAAAGTAATACGCTCACGGAGCACTTCGAAAAAAATGGTGGCCACGTTTGTCGCGAACAGTGGCCACGTTGCCACCATCGTGCTCGAGGATCGTAAAACGGTTAATGCTGACTGGTATACCACTGTCTGTTTACCAGAAGTCATCGGCGAGTTTCCAAAAAATAACCCAAGACGTCGTATAAGACTGCACCACGATAATGCGAGCTCGCACACCGCCCGGCAAACAATTCGTATTTAAAAGAGCAAAACGTTGAAATTCTGGAACACCCGCCCTACAGTCCAGACTTAAGCCCTAACGATTTTTTTACTTTTCCAAAAATCAAGCAACGACTTCGTGGCCAACGGTACCAGACGCCTGAAGAAGCGGTCGAGGCATACAAAACAGCCATTTTGGAGACCCTGACTTCGGACTGGAATAAGTGTTTCCAAAATTGGTTCGATCGAATGAAAAAGTGTATTACATATCACGGTGATTACTTTGAAAAACAATAAATACCATTTAACACTTAAATTGTCTTTAGTCAGAACCTCTAGTACATTTTTTTCGAAACATACACGCGAACGACTCCGTTAGCGTTTACTCTCAATTTGTAGGGCAACAAATAGTTAACACCAAAGTTCGCCAGAGGCGCTTTTCGCTTTGCCGTACTGAGACTTAAGTATCACAGTCGCGTTCGTTTGCGTTTATGTTTCGAATAATATATCTATACTAGAGGTACAGGTATGCTCACATTAAAGAACAAAATACCACATATGATCCCGCTCCGCCTAGTCAGGAAGTTGCCTTATTAATATAATTTGTCTATGCTATGAATTACCTAATGGAAATCGTAAATTACTATTTTATTTATTATGCACCCCAAGTCCAAAAAAAGTATTCCACACTTACCAATATAAATATGCCATGTCTTAGTAGCAAACGCATACATAAATCCGGATAGTATTTTGCTAGTACATGATATCACTCCAATGATGGCGTCATCAAATTTCAGTAGGTGACTGAATACACCCACAGAAAATAGAGTCCCTGAAATATTAAATGTTAGTGTTAGGTAACATCCACCACCACCACCATATCAGCCAAAGAACGTCCACTGCTGGACATAGGCCTCCCCCATATTCACGGGGGGTATATGCCATAATCGCCACACTTGGCATGCGGGTTGGCGATCGCAGTATCTCCACCGCACTCCAGGGATGCTGCTACCCATCCCCCGGTGGTCTTGGTCGTAGTTTTAGGACATACCCGGGTCCCGGGTTAGGTAACATATTATAGTCATAATATCGATTTGTCTCTAACTAGATTTTTCCTGTGACTTCGCCCATTTAGAACCCTCATTATCAGGACTCGAACTTTTCATGCCGACGGTCCCTTATGCAGTGTGACGTAAAATTGACGTCACACTGCATATAGGATATAGAATGCTTCCAATCGGTCTTATAGTAACTATCAATCTTTAATCATCAATCATTTAATCATGCATGGTATTCTTCAAATAGGCCGTAAGTGAAAAAAAAAGTCATAAATGCAGAGAGTTTACGTACATATTCATATTCAAAATTTCTATAACCTGTTACAACACTTGAAAGAATATGAGTTCTTCACCTGCTTATAAATTAAAATTCTAAATAGAAAGAGAAAGCCTTTATAATCTTCGGATGCATTAGGCCGTATTTGAAAAAAGACCATTATAAATGCATGATTAAATGATGATGATTGAAGATTGATAATTAGGTACTATAACACCAATTGGAATCATCATATATGCAATTTTACGTCATCGGCACGAAAAGTGCCATGCTCATTATCAATAGGGTACGCGGAGGAAATTAGATCCAAATCGGTTCGGCTTTTCAGCTCGAAACGCACAGAGCGGGCGCGGGGCGGAGGCGGTTTTGCATTTTTCATCTTTCCGATATTGTCGACTGTCAATCGTGTTGATTACTGCTTATGTCACACGCGCTGCCTCCGCTCCGCTATCCCGCGCGGTGTTTTGGTCCCCCTGACCGCGTTTTCGCTTTACCGAAACACCGCCTCCGCCCCACAACGACGCTGCGCCCTCTGTGCGTTTTAAGCTTTGTAGTATGAAAAGCTCACAATCACATAATAATACTTTTAAAAATGCTTTCACATGACTTCTTTTGGCTACTCGATACCTCTCTTAACTCAACGAGGTGCAGTAATGGTTGAATTACACTGAATATAATTGAATTTTTGAGACTTGTAAAACTAATTTTTCGTCAAACCATCAACATCGGCAAAAACGCTGTTGGTTAAGTATGATGTCCTGTTCTACTTATACAGGGTGATTCGGGAGACGCGAGCAAGCTCAACACTACGGATGCCGTAGATCATAAGCTACCTACTGCTTCGTACCGCTGTTAGTGAAATTAACGTTCATTTATCTTTGGTGTTGAAAACAAAATGTTTTAAATTATTTACGAAATTCATAGTCACTCTACAATCAGAATACTTCAGTCTAGTGAAATGTTTCAAATTGAACGTCATCTGAGTCCGATCACTTTTGAAATATCGTATCTCACTCAATGTAACAATTTACTTTCTTCGTAATTAAAGTTCTGTCATAACAGTTAGAGGTTTAATCTTTATAAACCAGTTGTTGTAGGGTGACCATGATTGTAGAGAATTAAACTTTAACTTAACACAAATTAAAATACAGGAAAAAGGTGTGGGTGTTTCACTTAAATACAATGGTGAACGATTAATTGCCATTTACTATGTATGTAGTGTTGGTCCTGCTCACGACTCCTGAATCACCCTGTATAAGTCAGGGAATTATGATGATATTTGACGACTTGAGTTACTTAAATATGGATTAAACTGAAATATCAAACGGTTTATTCTGTTTAGTAAGTACTCCTTACTTACCAATCAATGAGGTGCACATGGCGTACGTTGAAAACACGCTGAAGTCTACCTCGTTCCAATTGAAGCGGTATCTCGTGAAGAGGTACATCACCGACATTTCACCTGAAATTCCGAACAAAACTTGTATAATCATTAATCATAATATAACTATAACTACGTAGTATAAAACAAAGTCACTTCCCGCTGTCTGTCCCTTATGTATGCTTAAATCTTTAAAACTACCCAACGGATTTTGATGCGGTTTTTTTTAATAGATAGAATGATTCAAGAGGAAGGTTTATCACTACGTAGTATAAAACAAAGTCGCTTCCCGCTGTCTGTCCTTATGTATGCTTAAATCTTTAAAACTACGCAACGGATTTTGATGCGGTTTTTTTAATAGATAGAATGATTCAAGAGGAAGGTTTATATACTGTCTAATACATGCATAATATAGTAGAGAAACGTTGATAAATTTAGAGGCTTCTAATGTGATGTCGTAAATAAACACATTTTTGCGCTTTCATTGCAAACGCTGGCTGAACGTTGCGAGAAAGATCAAAATGATGTACTACAATATTGTACACCTTAAATACGTCTACAAAAAAGTCCGCTATGTTATATATCTATATCTTAGGGATAACTCACAATAACCATTTTTTGTCCTTTACTTTTTACAATAATGGCTTATTTATGAAGTGATTTTAAGCAATAAGTACAGCATTAATCCTTATCCAATTAAGTACCTTAAATACATTGTGCATTTAATACGGATCAATATGGCCTGTTACAGCATGTGATTTAAACGAGTATTTTCAAAGATATTACAGATTAAAAATGCAGGGACATAGCGGCTGCGGCGGTACAGTTCGGTTTGTATATAAAGAGACATTATGTAGTATATTTTTATATCAGCATTGCAACCGTGAGTAGCCGGGGCGGGTCGCTAGTAAAATATATATTACCCACTCCTCGTATACTGAGATATATGAAAAGCTAGGAAAAATCTTTCCCTCCTCCCCTCTTATCTCAGAAATTTACCCAGTGAACATTTTTGTAATTGCAGATACTTAAGATTAATGTAAATATTACAGGAAATAATTATATCATAACCATCTATGTAAGGGAGGTATTCCACTCATCCAATATCTTTGTCCAATATACATTTGATCAAAGAAATTGGATGATTTCATCCAACTTGGATGGGACCCCGATATTTGATCAAAGATTCTGATGACAGTTAAATCAATATGGCTACGCATGAAAAAAATAAAATTTGGACAAAGATATTGGATGAGTGGACTGGGCCTCTGTCAAAGAAATTTGATCAAAGATTGGACAAAGATATTGGACGACTGGAATACCATCCTTAGGGACTTTTTCTAATCCTAAAAAAACATTTTTCAACAAAATCTTTACGTAACCCTCGGTTTGTGAATCAGACTCGCACTTGACCGATTTTTATTTTCATTTGTTGCCACGTACTGTGACTGCGATAACCTGATAACATTTTCTTTAAATTTTTATACGGATTATGAAGATGTTATTCCATACATTTGAGACCTAGCTGTCAAGGTTGCGAATGGTCGCACATATTACCGCTACCATGAGATGCTATCGAAAATATACATTACGTTACTACAGTCGCTACCGAATAAACGCGTTTCGAGTAGATTTCGATTGTGCTCGTACCATGAGTCAACCGCGCGTTCACTGCGCCCGCCAGAAGCTAACGTAATATTCGCTAGCGACTAACGTTTTGTAGCGGTTGCCGTAGATCGGTACCATGAGTCACCAATTTGACAGTCGCTATCGAAAAATACCGTATCGACTGTAGTAAACTATTTCACTAGCAAATTGGAGCGTGAAAGCTTATTAGAGATCTTGTTTCGTAAGTTTTTGTAATAATTATTTATCTAAATAATATCGGTAAGGCATTATTTTGTGTGGAATATGTTAGCGACGGCTGCGTAAGAAGATGAACGACAAATAACAGAGACTGATATGACTGATAAATTGAGGCTGATATGAGAAATAAATAAAAAAAATCCACTTCAACATACTATAAAATGAGATTAGGTTTATTAATTATATATAATCTATGTACATCTAATCACATGAAACTAAAATAAAACATCATAAAAACTGGGAAGACTGCATCACTCAGTTTATAGGTATGGCAATAATAACCAAAAATAACCAAAGCAAATACAAGATTCACTAACATTTGACCTTGTGCTACTGTTCTACGACACTTTAAATTAGCAGGTTTATTTCTATACTTTTGAAAGGAAGCCTTGGGTACTTAGCCTTTTGTCCAATATCGTCCTTGCTCTGTCTTTTTAGTATAGTTAGAAAGAGAGCTTTGTATGCTGTGAAGTTAGGCATTTCACTCCGATCGTAACGTAAACTACTCGATGAATCGAGTTAACGTTAGCGAGTATAGTAAACGTGTAATTGAGTCATGGTACGAGTACCGATCTGTAGTTCTATGAGTGACCACCAGAGGCGCTGTACTTATTCTCCATACTGATTGTTTACGCAGTCGCTAGCGAGTACGGTCACTGCAAACTCATGGTAATGCTACCGATGGATTATTTACCGTAATGGACTCAAAGTCTTATACTTGCAATGTACCTACCTACAATTGCTGGCAAATTATTATATAATGTTATGGGGTATTTTTATATAAAAGACGGGGCAGTGAGTTTCTTGCGGCTTTTAGTTAGTTTTAATTATATTTATAGTATTTTGGTTAGTATTATTGTATGTCTGCCTGTTTAGCCTTATTGGTTCGACTCCCGATAAATACAGTTGTTTTTGTGGTGAGCAAGAACATTTTTTTCATGAGACTTGTGTGTTTTCTATCTTTTTAAGTATATATCTACTTAATAAATATATCGTCGTCTAGTACCGATAACACAAGCCTAATTGAGCTTAGGTACTATGGGACTAGTTCGATTTGTGTAAAAAAGTGTCCCTTAATAATGATTTGTATTTATAAGTTTTATATGTATTTTCCTTTAATTATAATATATTTATGTACAGTCGACCACAATAAGATCGATTCGCCCAAATTTATAAAGACACGGATACATATTTATGTAACTTTGTGTGGATCGATCGCTTTGTAGTCGACTGTACTTACATAGGTTAATGACTCACTTCTATTAGTAAAAAAACACTGTTTTTACTTGGTGAAATTTTTGTAATCTTAATCACACACCTATACGTATTCTCGTAAGATACACCTAAATTACAGGGTAATCGTAGGTAGTTGGTTGTGGAGACCATCAGCAACTTGTTTAATGATTTGTCCATTGTTTTTGGTTTTAATGGCTGTTTACTGCACGGCAATCTAAAAATATTATCTTAGTGGTTAGGTACTTATAATAGCGCTCAAGTACACTATAAGTGTGCAATTTGCAGTTATGGGGACAAATTGTACCTCATGGCAGACAATACGAGACAAATTGACACGTTTTAGACATGTTTCGCGCCCAAAGCTAACGTGTAAGAACAAGTGCTTTATTGAAATTATGTAAGTTGAAACGCAGATTAAGTACCTATTGGCTATGTGCGAAGTAGGTGATGGGGGTAAGCTAGGCGATCGTAGCGCACACCATGGCAGAAATGTGTACTTACCGGGGACCGCTGTCCACAGACATCAGAGAAAAGCAGACTCGCAGTATTAAGCCAGATGATTTTCCATATAGTTGTCTCTTTAATCCTTATGGTGCACGAAAATGAGTTAGAATGCGACAGATAATACAATCATTTTCGGCTGTTAACAAGTTGTCTCGATATGTGAGCACACCAGGATGTTAAATCCCATATAAACTTAACACACCATAACGTCAGTTCAGTACAATTTTCAGTTATGAAGACGGAGACAATGACAGGTGAAGACGTGTCAGATGTCACTTGTCTGTCTCTCTCAAACTTTCTGATTTGTACATTAGTGAGAATAGATCAGACGTACAAAAATCGTTCAACTTAAATGAGCGGATCTGCTTTACTCTGATATCTGTGCCGCTGTCTAATTTACTTTCACGTTTTCTATTGGTTTCTTACGATTCGTTTCGTTTGTATGTATTTATTTATTCTCTTATTTATTTCAGTAAAATTTCCAATACGGGGTCTTTCTCGTTTACTAAAGTAAATAAAATATTCATGTGTAATTATTTGACATCTCTGAGTTTTGACATTGTCTCGGGACCTTTGACGTTTGACATTTCAGACGTGCACATAGCCAATATGCTCACACGATCCACACGTTCGGTAAAATATTGGGAACCACTTAGTTAGTACCCATAAAGGAAAATATTATATGTTAGTACCTATGTAGGAAGACATGTGTAATAGGTTCTCATATCTACCTTTCAAAAGAGGAAGTAATTTAGCTTTAATTTTGCAAGCAATATTATAAAACTTAACCTTGTCAGGTGAAGTAGGTACGTTCAAATTTCGATTGGTTTATGTTTTTATGTAACTATAGACTATAGGTACTTACGGTATTAAGACAAAAAAACGCCAATGAAGCATACATTTAAATGTGACTTTATACATCTACCTACTGAATAAGTAAATGTCACATGTACGCCATCGAAACAATTATTATTGTATGATAGGTTTGATGATTGATTTGATAGGTAGAGTTTCATGAAAAACTGAAAAAAATATTTTTTCAAGAAACGAAACTTTGTACACACATACATTGGTGGACCTAGCCTAGTTTATGCGGCCATGGTAGGAGGCAATGTCCTGTCGCCACAGAGCTCTAAACGTGTATATCCAGTGTTGCCCGTTTTCCCCGCCTTTACTGTCCTTTAAAACTAGAAATATGCGAGTAATATACAACGGCACGGTGCAGTTTAGAAAGTAAAGAAAGCGATGGCGTAACTAATCCGTATTCCGTATTGAACATTGGTCATCGCCAGTGCCAAAGTTGGCGTAGCGAAGTAAGTATGACGTGTCTGTTGCCAAATAGTTCGTACATTCGCTTACCCGAAGTGAAAATTGAATTTAAATAAATTCAATTTTCACTTCGGTTAAAAAAGTTACGATAAATATCGTAACATATTTAACAGACGATTTTGATACTAAAGTCGAGTCCAGAATTAGGCGAACTAACTTCACAGTTCATTGTACACTAATGTTGCCACAGTTTGGCTAGTGCTGTTAATATCGATGTTTAAAAAGTCTAGTTAATCATTATTATTGTGTTTGGAATCAGACTAATAATTTTACTAAGCAAAATAATAATAATAAAAATGGGTTGGAATAATTGGAATGGAAAATACACCGAACATAATTTTGGACATCGTTAAGGATGTCTCCGCCCTTTTGTTTTGTTGACAGTTTGGACCATTAGCCAAACAAAGCAAGCCATTCGGCTTTTGACAATACTTACACGACAATTACTTGATATAATATAAATAGAATCAGATCTATAGAAGGTACAAGTTTATATCGACATATGTGTGTCGACTTAAACCTATCACTATTTATTTTTCCCTATGTCTGGCAACATTTTCGGCTGTCAAGTTAGTTCGCCTAATTCTGGACTCAACTTTATATCTTACATAATGAATACACATCGTATGCATTTTGTTTTTTAGGGTTCCGTAGTCAACTAGGAACCCTTATAGTTTCGCCATGTCTGTCCGTCCGTCTGTCCGTCCGTCCGCGGATAATCTCAGTGACCGTTAGCACTAGAAAGCTGAAATTTGGTACTAATATGTATATCAATTACGCCGACAAAGTAGTAAAATAAAAAGTGGAAAAAAATATTTTATTAGGGTACCTCCCCTATACGTAAAGTGGGGAGTGATTTTTTTTTTCATTTTAACCCTAACGTGTGATATATTGTTAGATAGGTATTTAAAAATAAATAGGGGTTTACTAAAATCATTTTTTGATAATGTTAATATTTTCGGAAATAATCGCTCCAGAAGTAAAAAAAAATGTGTCCCCCCCCCCCCCTCTAACTTTTGAACCATAAGTTTTAAAAATATGAAAAAAATCTCAAAAGTAGAACTTTATAAAAACTTTGTAGGAAAATTATTTTGAACTTGATAGGTTGAAAAGTTTTTGAAAAAATTACAAAAATAATTTCTGAACTAAGTTTGTAATTTAACCGTATAAACAGGTGTTTATTGTACCTGTCATTTCTACAAAATCACAATGAAATGACGTGCTTTCAAAGGTTTTGTGTTTCTGTACTTAATATGTCAACTTAATGTGACGGACGGAAAACTACGGAACCCTACACTGAGCGTGGCCCGACACGCTCTTGGCCGGTTTTTTTATTTGTTTTATTTAGGTATGTTGTTGTTTTAGTTGGTGCGGCTTGGAAAAAGCGCGATGAAAACACGATGGAAACAAAAACCAGGTGGTCTACTCCGAAATTCCAAATCCGAACTTCGTATGGTGCCGTCCCTTTCACTCATATAGTGTATGACAGGAGAGTGAAAGGAATGGCACAATACGAAGTTCGGATTTCGAATTCGGAGTAGACCTCCTGCATAGTTTTATCGTTCGAAGTCAGGTCAGGTAGCACAAGATAAAATCCTATATTTTGAAGTTGAACATTGTACATAGGTAGGTACAGGTATAGATAATTAGGTTTTAGGTTTGAATAAGAGATTTCGATCAGTTGTAATTTAAGCACGATTAAATTAGCTTATAGCTAATAAGCGAAATTAAGCCCGATCTGCTGCGTCCAAATGCATCTCGTATTCTCGTACGCGGAAGACATAAACGTGTCTTGGAGGTACATGGGGGGCGTGGTTAACAGAATGAAGGGACTTATAAAGACTCCGGTACATTCCTTTAGATGACCTACCTGCATATTTTGTCGCTATAGCTGCGATTTAAAGGGTAGGTTAGAATTCTCCTAAAATCGGCATGCGGCTGAAAATTGCGCTCCACACATAGTTTTCAGAAGCATCGAAGTAAAATATATACTTAATACAAAATAATCAAAATGGAGTTTTATGGGTTAGCTATCACGCACATGCGGCGGACACAGCGCACATAACCTATTACTCCTCCTGGCCTGTCTATTGCTACCTTATTCACCAGTTTTCTCCACGAAAAAAGGCTGATGTCGAAGAACGAGTGCAGCCTCGACTTGTTGAACGGGTCGGGTCCTTACCGTAGATAGGGCCGATGACAACACACAGCACGACGACCAGCATGATCACGCGTAGTCGGCGGTTGTTGGGGCCACGCTTGAAGGCCACGAGAAGAGTCTCTTTCACCAGGCTGATGTCGAAGAACGAGTGCAGCCAGTCGCAACAATTCTTGGACGGCTTCTGAAATATTAGAAATTTTAGCATGAGAAGAAAGTTGACTATACAATTTAGAAACTAAATCTGTGATTATGCCGTCAGGTTAAAATTGGGTATAACCTGTTGTATGTAGTTGTGACGTGTTCGAATAGACATTCGTTTTGTTTGTGTTACACATTTTAAATATATAATGTCTATTCGAACACGTCACAACTACATACAACAGGTCCTTTTCTTAAGTTTTATTATCTATACTGACATAGAAAAAAGAAGAAATACAGCTGTCATGTCACTTGGTGGAAAATACTCTTTGACTAAGGAAACTCTGGACGCGAACTGTCAACATTACGAGCGTGTCCATTTTGCGGCCATATTGGAACTAAACATGGCGGATATAGCGCTGTCCCGATAATCAACATTTTTATCGATATTATAGACAGATCTTAGAACGTATTGGTTTCCTATGATGTTATTAGATATATATGAATGACTGACCTCTTTTCTATGCAGTTTTCTTATATGATGCTATGAAACAGGAATTTACTTAACGGGATTTCATGATTAAAGTTACTAGTAGTTTTCTTTACTATTTCGCTAAATATCGTGTATTAATTACTTGCAGTCAATAACGGCATGTAGCATAAATAGATCACCCCGTCACCAATAATAAAAACCTACGAGACACCCTCAATTATGCTGGATGTATCTCAGTTCTTCAGTTCTCTAGTTTTGGAATATGCTAATAATATTATATACTTTGTATAGATGTTCTTTCGTCTTATCATTTCACCACCACCGCAGATTAGGAAGATCTAACCAAGAGATAACCACAAATTAGGTATATTAAAAGGTTACTATTGAAACAACGTGAGATCAGGATATTTTTATATTAATAATTTACACAGGTCTTTATTTTTCAATTCAAACTACTACCACTAGTTTCATTCTCAGTTCCAATAGCGTCTAACCATTTTTTTCTGAAATTCACTTATTGGCAACCTTTAAAAATATAAATCACCGAATCAATGAGTAGGTATAGTAAGTCATCACAATTCATTATCGATATATTCAGGAACAACCCTAGCTACTGCTTCAGGGTAACTTTTAGTACGAAAATATTGAAAATAAAGCTAAATCCCACTACAAGATATAAATTATCTTAATCTGTACACTAATTATGCTATGATACATGTGCCTTGTTCTCGACAATGTTCAAATCATCCAATATTTCAATAGAAAAACATAACAAAGCTATGCAACGACAAACTTTTCTGTTTCTGGCTTTGTCTTAAGCCACATCCTGTTATGTAACACTAAGGCATGATCGCAGCATTTAACTTCACATTCATTTAAAGTCTTTTGCGGTTTTTATTTTAATAACACTGTTTATTTTATAACTTCTCAATTTTTATTCCACTCACTGACAGGTCGTGTACTGCTCAATTGACGTATGATTGACGTACCGGGGAACATAACATGGCGATTTTGAGCCTCAGTAGCTTTGGTACAAATAATATGGTACAAACAATACGCCCGGTCCATTGAATTCCATAGTCAAAGAAAATACTAGTTCGATTGACGAAAATTTTCAAGAAAGTAAGTAATTTAGTACCTATATTTTAATTCCGAAGATAAACCGCAATTATTCATTTTTTTTGCTTATTTCAACTCCGCCGCGAGAAAGCAGTTCGCCAAGAAGACAACCCAATGTAATTACGAATAACCTTACCCCTGTGAATATCCTCCGGACGATGCTTCAGATGAATAATTAAGGTAAGTAATTAGATAGGTACTACGTATTAAATCGAGTATAAAAATATTAATTGAAATTATAATATCTAATGCTACGGTTTTAATTTTACCAGTTCCATTTTTAATAGTCCCTCATATTTCGATTTCAGCTCGAAATATCAACACTTTCACTGCGATTACTGAAGGATTGTTGTGACATTGATTGCTTGTTACAACATAGACGCATCCAAAGTCCTAACACTTTATTGTTTAGAGGTAAGGCCGATAAATGTGTACAGGATTATCTAACACACGGCAGTGCGTCAGCTAAGTTCGCAATGCAAAAGGGCCGTGTGTTACACGAACTATTTCGGGTCACTTTTGACCCCCGAATAACTTAAGATATTTTTGAACTACTCACGTGCAATTTCAAGAAAAATAATCGGATGACGGAATCAAAAAGGGTCGTATATCCATAGGAACTCACGAACTCACGACTCATAGGGACTCACGGTACTTACATTTTTTAACCGACTTCAAAATTTCAAAAGAGGAGGTTATCAATTCGGTTATATGTTTTTTTTTTTTTTAATGTTTGTTAGTCCATAACTCCGTCATTTCTTAACCGATTTGGAAAATTCTTTTTTTGATTGTAAGTATATATATCCAAGTTGGTCCCGTTTTTGTCAAAACGCAGTTCTGATGATGGGATCCATAAGGAATTGAGGGAACTCCTCAAATCTTTAAGGCAAACATATGGTGATTTTTGTGTTTTTATCAAAAAGTCAAGCATTTTCATCCAAAAATGTGACACTGGATGAAGTGGAACTGCTCATGATGATCAGAACAGAACTCTTCAACGACGAAAAGTTCACGTTTGGCGATTTGTCCTCCTAGCTGTATTTGTTAAGCAATTTCTATTTTTCACGATTAATTTTTGTCATGCTTGATTTCTGATGATGGGATCCATGAGGAATTGAGGGAACTCCTCAAATCTTAAAGGCAAACATATAGTGATTTTTGTGTTTTTATCAACAAATCGAGCATTATCATACAAAAATGTGACATTTGATGAAGTGGAACTGCTGATGATGATCAGAACAGAACTCTTCAACGACGAAAAGTTCACGTTTGGCGATTTGTCCTTCTAGCTGTGTTTGTTAAGCAAGTTCTATTTTCACGATTGATTTTTGTCATGCTCGAGTTCTGATGACGGGATCCATTAGGAATCGAGGGAACTCCTCAAATGTGAAAGGCACACAAATAGTGATTTTAGTATTTTCATGAACTAATCAAGCATTTTCATTCATAAAAGTGACATTTGATGAAGTGGAACTGCTGATGATGATCAGAACGGAACTCTTCAACGACGCGTAGTTCACGATTGGCGATTTGTTCTCTTCGTTTTGTTTGTCAAGCAAGCAAGGTTTTTTCATGATTCCATGAGGAATTAAGGGTACTTAGTCTTCTACCATTATAAACATACATTATAGCCATTTTTATTTTATTGTATATCTATCTAAGAGTGCACCATCTAAGTATAATAATCTTTTACCAGCCTCCCCCACTGAAGTCGGTTTTTTTTTCCTAAAAATTATTAATCTTGGGCGACGGATTTTTTCATCGATAACTTCAAAACTGTTTGACTTAGGTATGTTATTCAAAACAATTTTTTTTGTAAATATTTACTACTCGTAATTGTACAACACGTCATGTTTTTTAGAATTGTAAATTTAATAGATTTGGAATTAAAGTAGGGAACACACTTTTTACGACTTTGACAGCAAATACACTGGCCTACAAAAGAAGGTATAACACTCGTAAACGTGACTTGAACAAAAACTGTTATACCTTCTTTTGCAGGCCAGTGTATTTCACCAATGCGCTAAGGTTGACGTCTTTTAGAAACCTCTAAGTATATAATTTTTAAAGGCCTATCCATAAATGAAATAGGTACCCCACACGGATGTGCATTGTTTTTTTTTCATTTCTAAGTTACATGAATGGAGTGCCCCCCTCCCCCCTAATTTAATATTTTTCGTATATTCACATACATTTTATGTAGCGGTTCATAAAATACAAAATTCAAAACGCTTAAAATAGTCTCTGAGTAAATC
The DNA here is from genome assembly GCA_905163555.1 of Notocelia uddmanniana. Taxonomy (NCBI): domain Eukaryota; kingdom Metazoa; phylum Arthropoda; class Insecta; order Lepidoptera; family Tortricidae; genus Notocelia; species Notocelia uddmanniana. Next base: position 17,854,669 of record LR991054.1, on the reverse strand, counting down.
GGCTTTGACATACGGACAGGCGGACCTACATGACGAAACTATAAGGGTTCGGTTTCGCCGGTGGATTCTGAACCCTAAAAAAACAAATGGCGGCAAATGAAATAAAAATCGAAAAGGATAAGTTCCTTTAAAATCAATAACAAGCAAAAGGAAATATCTTCGCAGCGTTTCATACTTACGTCTTTTACTAAGAAGGGAAGACTTTTTACGATAACTCAAAAAAAGCTTAACTGATCATGTTCGCTATAGTTTTCGTTGAAAGTCTTTATTAAGCTTAACTTCCATGTTTTTTTTTTCATATTTTTGGACCCATAGTTCAAAAGATAGAGGGAGGGGCACTTTTTTTTTCTGGAGTGAATATTTCCGAAAATATTCTCTTTATCCAAAAACGTGTGATAAAAACCTCTATTCATTTTGAAGGACCTCTCCTATGGTGTGGTAGGGTTGAAGCAAAAAATCATCCCCACTCGACTTGCTTTGGGACGGTAAATAAATAAATAAATAAATATTAGGGGACAATTTTTTTTACACAAATCGAACTAGTCCCATAGTAAGCTCAATAAGGCTTGTGTTATGAGTACTAGACGACGATATATTTAATAGATATATACTTAAATACATAGAAAACATCCAAGTCTCAGGAACAAATGTCTCTGCTCACCACAGAAACAAATACCCTTACCGGGATTCGAACCCGGGACCTCTAGCTTCGGAGGCAGTTACACTACCAACTAGGCTAAACAGGCCGACGGTAGGTACCTTTTTAAAAAAAAATAGAAATTATTTTAGGTTATGACTTTGTCAGTTTTGTTGATTTATATATCCATACCAAATTGCACCTTTCTAGCACTAACAATCACAGATCAAAGCCTCGGACAGACAGACGGACATGGCGAAACTGTATATGAATATGGATATAGAGGTTCCTAGTTAATTACAGAACCCTTAAAAGGCATGGCGTACGTAATGCTACATTCAATCCAATTGATGTTTATTTTTCCACGGCTCATTTGAACTGGCGGTGTCGAAGGTCCTTCCAGAGTTTCTAAATTAGGTCAAGTTGATGGACTTTTTGTATGGTCATGCTCCGCTGCCTGTAGTCATTGAACTTGTAACCTGTTATATAATCTGTGGACAGCCATGGTCGATCGGATAATCGAGCATCATAACTTTGTTGACAAAAAGTATATTAGTTACGCAAGCTTCTTCCGTAAAGATAGGTTCGATCTATTCATTCATTATCATTTATTTGGTAGTTGTATTATTTACTTATTCTGCGATATTAGTCCGATCCTATAATAATATAGCACTCTGTGACACCATAATTATTTTTATTTTTACAAGATTTTAATAAACTTGCACTGTTCGTATGTAAGTAAGAAGCTACGCTGTACGTAAGTAGGTACATACACATCTACACAACTTTATCATCAAAATTTGCAACTATTTTTACAGCCACTTGCCAGTATCTATTATATTTAATGTACCCATACTGTAGGTAGGCAATACTTTTAGGGTGTTCGCCTGGTAAACTTCGGAAATGGCATTCTCTACCAGATATCCATTGGACTAGACAGAAATTCATAAAAGGTGCAAAGAGAACTCGCATGTTTCAAATTTGGCTAATTCTTTTTTGTCCTAAAACCACAAACAAAGCCACCGTCGTCGTATGGAAAGCAGCATCCCTGGAGTGCGTTGGAGATAACTACTGCGATCGCCAACCGCATTCCAAGCGTGGCGATTATAGCATTTACCCCCCGTGAATTCCTAAATTGTAAGCTTTCTATTGGCATAACGCTGAAAGTATTAATATTGTAATATATAACAATGAATAAATCTTTGATAAGACTTAAAAAGATATTACGTATCTACTTATTTTTATTCGAATTTTCGTCATTGAATAGAGTGGGACGATTTTTAACTATTTCCTAGTCTGCCTACCTAAAATACCTAAAAACTCCAGCAAACTAATTAATGAGCTGTGTTGCCACAATTCTAATAGGTACAAGTTTATGACCTCTCATAAAGTACAGAATACGAGGTGAATGCGGAGGCACTATCCTTTAACTCGTCTAGACAGTCAGGCATTCGTCACGAAGATCTCATTGGCCTCAGACGCATTTGGGTCAGTCAACATCGCACTGGTTTGGTATGAGTTACATAAATAATATTGGACTTCTTATTAGCGAAATTATAATTTTCAACCAGAGTGAAAAATTGAAAAATTAATCACCCCGAGCAGGATTTGAACGCACGGTCTCTGGATGGACGGATTCTAGAGGTCGTGGGTTCAAATCCCGCCCGATGTGATCAATTTTTCACTCCGGTTGGAAATTATATAAAATATAGTTTGTTATATAATATCTTAAGTACTGCACTTGTTATTTATTACACGCGTTACTTGTTGTGCATCATATATATAGAAAAAATAAAACTGACATTTCCAATTGACCTATTTCCAATTTTATCAATATTTTGTCTGGTCCACAAACCTTTACTTACCTTATTTAAGTCAAAATCCGTCCAGCCATTAAACCCAACTAAATAATGAATGTGATAAATTAAGGTGTCGAACCAAAAATGCCCCTTTTTATTCTTTTACAATGAGAATGAGCTATTTGTCATATATATTTTATTTTCACGACACTTTAGGATTAACCGTTTACAACTATTCCAAAATTCAAATCGACGATATAAATAGGTCCTGCACGGCTAGCACAAGACGGCGCGCGAGCTATATCGCGCGCGAGATAGACTATCCGTCTCTATCTAATGAGTACAAACGGAAAGAGACGTATAGTCTATCTCGCGCGCGATATAGCTCGCGCGCCGTCTTGTGCTAGCCGTGCTGAGATAAATAGGTAGTTGTGACAGACTGACAAAGATGACTTACTTGACTTAAAATCTTGTGGGTATGGTAAATGGTTGTATCTTGTTGCCTTGTTTGTTGTGGTCTTGCCTAGGTAGGGTAGAGGGCGTCCACGGTACTCCGCTATTGCGTCCTATTTTGGGCTACAGGCTTCCCCTCGGATGTTAGCCCGATAGTCTTCTATTCCGCTACTACTGAACGCTTCCAGATATATTTAGGTCGGCCACGTTTCTTCTTCCCTTCTGGAGTCAATTCCAGAGCTTATCTAGGGATGTGGTTCGGAGATCTTCGTAATACGTGGCCAAAGCAAATCGACTTATGGAATTTGATCTGGTGGCCAACCGGCGTCTTACGACAGATATTCCACAGTTCTTCATTGTCGCAGGCATCGGTTTATGAAGACTTGGATCCGTTACGTAATGTCTTTGGTGACATTTTACGTCTCGCACCCATACAACAGCGGGCCTATGATGGTTGCTATTTTATCACTTATCGTCGTGGATAAAACATCCGTCACGTTCTGACAAGTATGCGAGTACGAGAGTGACGGGCGTCTTATCCACGACGATAAGTGATAAAACGGCAACCATCATACGCCCGCAGGACGGTTTAGACATTCGAGCGAAAGATTTAGACTAATCTGTGGCGCAGTTACGCGAATGTCGCTCGAGTTTTGGCTATCCTAGAAGTGATGTTCTTCTCAGTTTCGCCAGTGACTGACACAACACTAGTAAGGTAAGTGAACATCTGCACACGCTTAACGGGTCCCGAGCCTAGTGGCAGTAGTTGTGGGTTCCTTCTCTCGGTGCGCATTTCGTAGGCCAGTTTGGCTTGCATGTCGACGTGCTTATGACTGAGCAGGCACAGGGCATTAGCAGAGTCTAGTCGATTACTATTACATATATGTATGCATTATGCCATCTAGTACGACAACGAGTCGTGGAGGAGAAAAGAGGCAGCCCTGCCTAACCCACGCTTGCACTATGATGTTATTCTTTACTTTGCAGGTGTATAACATGTGGTTTGCTTTTAAGATTTTACGGATTTTTTGTGCAGCTCCAATTCGTCTAGTCGGGACCAGTACTGGACCATCGGACTGTTCGAGGTATAATACTTCGCGTTGCCATTCTGATGCTTCCTCCACGATGATTCGATGCGTATTGGTCGGTCCGTGCAGGAAAGGTTGCGTGTAAAGCCGGCCTGTTATCTCCTGAGAAATGGTTCAACCGCCCTAGATAGTCTGCCCAGTAGTACCTTGCAGAGGATCTTAGAAGAAATCAAAGTAATTCCTCTCCAATTACTGACTAAGGTCACCTTTTATTGGGAGTTTTTTTGCTAGATTTTTTCCAGGGGTTTATCTATTTACCTACTCATCATCATTATTATCAACTTATATACGATCCACTGCTGGAAACGCACCTCTTCCCATGAATGAGACAGAACGGGCATTAGTGCCCACGCTCGCCCAGTACAGATTGATATTGGTGGAATTGGATCGATTTGTGTGAAATTGTCCCCTAATATAATAAGTTATTGCCTACTCTTAGTGTTATTCACAATTTTCTTACGCACGAGAAAGCAAAAGTTGTAGTGACAAATCAATATTTATCGCACGGCCCAACACCGTACGGCAAGTATTACTACATGTTAAGTCAATTTATAGACATGTTATGCAACTTTTAGTTACCTATATCACCTATATGTGCATTAAAATGCCGCACTGATACTGCACACAAACCAGTGTCTTAATGGAATAATGCCATATTTTAGCTTATGATAAATGTAAGTACATTGTACCTACACTACCTACCTGCCTATGTATGAGCTTACTTTCATTAGCAATATCTGCAAGGTCTTTTTAATTTTTTAACTATGTAGGTATGTTTGCGTCAATTAGACTGAAATAATGGTTTATAATGAGAAGTGGTAAGAAGCTAATTGTATTTAAAATATAAAGCCTCATGTTATTTAAAAATTAATTTAATCACCCCGTCTTAAGAGGATTATGAATTATTAGATTTGATAAAAATTATAGGTACCAACAAGCTGTACTCGTGATTGTATTATATATAGAAACTATTATTAATGCACTCAAGAACTGCATTCAACAAGATGTCCTCTCACCTCGGACGTGCAAGGTTCAAATGCTTATGATAAAGCCATAAATTAAGGACTCATGCGCCTGAGGAATAAAAGTGCATTGTACATACGTGGAATTGCAGTTTACATTGTACACTAACAACAAGATTATAAAAGATCACACAACCTATTCTCTTATTCATTTCATGTGTCAACCTTTAACAGAAGACGTTTGCTTCATAAATTGGAAATATATTCAATCACGACTCTGCAAATGAGAACAGATAAATCTATGATGAATATTTAACTCACCACGTTTAGGTCGGGCCTCTTCACTTCCTTTATCCTGAAGAATCCATACATGAAACTTAGGACGTACAGCGTCGCACTCAATGAAAACACTCCGTATAGTCCTATTTTCCGCACAAGGATCCCACTTAAAGCAGCACCTACCGGCACTCCCACGGAATAGAATAGATTCACTACCCCTATCCGCAACGTCCTTTGGTCCTCTGTCGTCACATCTGCTATATAACTGAACACTCCCATGAACATTGTCACCCAACCCCCAGTCAGAGCAGGAAATATAGCCTCTGTCACTGCTGCAACTTCCACGGGCAGCTGGTAGAAGAAGAACGTGTTCACAATGAGGCCGACACTAGTTAAAAACTCGCCGATTATAGGCAAGAGCATACAAAACTTTCTCTGCCCCACTCTGTCACTATAGGCCCCCAGGAATATTAGGATGCCGCAGGGCAAGAATGATTGTAGCACCGTTTTCCAACCGGCAACAGACGCCACAAGCGTTTGGACAGCCTCTTCTTCGAACGTATAGTTCGCTGTTTCTCTGCGAGTCAACGCGTCGCATACATGATCTTCAAATCCAAGATTCACTCTACAAGCTTTTTCTAAATATAAGTTCTGTGTAGCTAGAGCTGAAAGTACTGAGGGCATCACGTAACACGCAAGTATCGGTTCTACTGTAATCAGAGAGATCATCCTCCTCGCTTTTTGTACAATGTCCATGTCTTTCCAGGCATCATCAATCTTCTCTGTTTTCTCATTGCTTTGTTTTGATTTACATTTGTTAAAACTATTTCTTATTACAAGTGTTCCGTTTAAGTCACTGCCGTTAATATTAAGATTTTTATCATTGCCTTTTGTTTCGGCCGCCATTATCTGCAAAAGAAAAAAGAATAGGTCATTAGCATAATTAAATACCTCGATATCACCTATACATTCCTTATAGTCATCATTAAATTTAATGTGATGTGATGTATATGTACATACAGAGCCACTATAGATGAAAGTATTTATATAAACATTATTGCAAAAAAAAAACAAATTTACAAATGACGGCCTTAATGCCAAATTGTAATTTCAACCACAAGGCCAAACAGACACTCTTAAAATTGTGTTCATGGTAAATGTACTATTTATATTTGACCGAATTCCTTTCAACCTTAGACAGTACCTATTTGCAGTCCTTTCGTACACTTTATGCTTCTGATTGCTAAATGCGCTAATACATCTAATACCGGACGGAGTAATCATTTCATTATTGGCTCAGTACTTAGCGTAATCGTCGCTACCAGTAGGACAGAATTAACTTTACCTAGGTACAATGGTTTTATCTGCTGGGGCATCGTTGTTTCCACGCGAGTCACGGATGCTAACTATTTGTATTGTATGTGCACGTGCATACACATTTTTACAGGCTGGTGATACGACACGGATGTATCGAGAAGCCTCAAAGCCTGTGCATTACAATGGAGTGTAATGGTTCTGGTTCCGTTCATTGATTGCTTTCCAGAGATTGGTTTACAGTCCAACCTAGCATTTTTTCCTAAACCATGGAACAAAGTCCATTTAGACAACATTGTTAAGTCATCTCGGAATTAGAATTATTTTTACCGAAGCTCGAACATATACATATGCTATTTAAATATACTCGTATTACTGCTTAAACGATGGAACTGATAAATAAAAGAACAATATGTTTGCACGTGTTCGGTAAAGATTAAGGTATGTTAATAAGAATATTACTGTACGTGTGATAGAATAGAAAATATTCAGTAGGTGAGTACCTATAATGTTATAGAGTTTATCATAAATAATTTAAAAAAAAACCGACTTCAATTGCGGAGGCCGGTGAAAGATTATTATACTTAGTGTGGTGCACTCTTAGATTGCATACAATAAAATAAAAATGGCTATGTTTATAATGGTAGAAGACTAAGTACCCTCAATTCCTCATGGAATCATGGAAAAATCTTGTTTACTTGACAAACAAAACGAAGAGAACAAATCGCCAAACGTGAACTACGCGTCGTTGAAGAGTTCCGTTCTGATCATCATCAGCAGTTCCACTTCATCAAATGTCACTTTTATGAATGAAAATGCTTGATTAGTTCATGAAAATACTAAAATCACTATTTGTGTGCCTTTCACATTTGAGGAGTTCCCTCGATTCCTACTGGATCCCATCATCAGAACTCGAGCATGACAAAAATCAATCGTGAAAATAGAACTTGCTTAACAAACACAGCTAGAAGGACAAATCGCCAAACGTGAACTTTTCGTCGTTGAAGAGTTCTGTTCTGATCATCATCAGCAGTTCCACTTCATGAAATGTCACATTTTTGTATGATAATGCTCGATTTGTTGATAAAACAAAAAAATCACTATATGTTTGCCTTTAAGATTTGAGGAGCTCCCTCAATTCCTCATAGATCCCATCATCAGAAATCAAGTATGACAAAAATTAATCGTGAAAATAGAACTTGCTTAACAAACACAGCTAGGAGGACAAATCGCCAAACGTGAACTTTTCGTAGTTGAAGAGTTCTGTTCTGATCATCATCAGCAGTTCCACTTCATCCAATGTCACATTTTAGGATGCTAATGCTTGACTTGTTGATAAAAACACAAAAATCACTATATATTTGCCTTAAAGATTTGAGGAGTTCCCTCAATTCCTCATGGATCCCATCATCAGAACTGCGTTTTGACAAAAACGAGACCAACTTGGATATATATACTTATACTTACAATCAAGAAAAGAATTTTCCAAATCGGTTAAGAAATGACGGAGTTATGGAGTAACAAACATTAAAAAAAAAAACATTCAACCGAATTGATAACCTCCTCTTTTGAAATCTTGAAGTCGGTTAACAATAGTACATTTCGATGCTAGTGCGGAAAGTATGTCATTACTTCACGAGTACCGAGGGATGCCACGAGCCGCAGGCGAGTGGCAACACTCGGGACGAGTGAAGAATGACATTTCCGCACGTGTATTGAACGACGTTTTTTAATACAGTTGCGAAAAAATAAGAAAAACAACAAGTAATATTTATAAAAACGATATCGAATGTTGCCTTTAGAAACTTAAAACATGCTTGCAGTAAGTAAAAACGCCTCTTCTTTGACAGGCGTTTCGGCAGCTATTCCGTTCCACTTAGACAACTTATTAAGAACTGTTTTTCAATATTCAATATTAAAAAATAAACGTGTTATAATGATGAAGAGGTAAGTAATAAAATATGAAATGTGTATATTTTTCGTATTCTGATATTAACAGTAGGTTTTTATGTTGATTACGACGTTTAAAGGAAACTAATATTTAACACCCAGCAATAAGGAGTCATGCATTGGAACAAGCATAAATTTAAAAAAATTGGAAAAGTGAAAAGCACTAGTGCGCGAAAACCAACTTTCCGCACGCTAAACAGCTACGTAAAGTAGCACTTTTTGAGCAACTGTATTAAAATAGTACATTTCGATGCTAGTGCGGAAAGTATGTCATTACTTCACGAGTACCGAGGGATGCCACGAGCCGCAGGCGAGTGGCAAGACTCGGGACGAGTGAAGAATGACATTTCCGCACGTGTATGGAACGACGTTTTTTAATACAGTTGCGAAAAAATTAGAAAAACAACAAGTAATATTTATAAAAACAATATCGAATGTTGCCTTTAGAAACTTAAAACATGCTTGCAGTAAGTAAAAACGCCTCTTCTTTGACAGGCGTTTCGGCAGCTATTCCGTTCCACTCAGACAACTTATTAAGAACGGTTTTTCAATATTCAATATTAAAAAATAAACGTGTTATAATGATGAAGAGGTAAGTAATAAAATATGAAATGTGTATATTTTTCGTATTCTGATATTAACAGTAGGTTTTTATGTTGATTACGACGTTTAAAGGAAACTAATATTTAACACCCAGCAATAAGGAGTCATGCATTGGAACAAGCATAAATTTAAAAAAATTGCAAAAGTGAAATGCACTAGTGCGCGAAAACCAACTTTCCGCACGCTAAACAGCTACGTAAAGTAGCACTTTTTGAGCAACTGTATTAAAAAATATATACTTTGTACTTTTAATCGACATCCTTGGCAAACCAGTGTACAGTGGGATTCAAAAGTGCATGAACATGTTTCAACCAATGCACAACACTTAGAAAAAAAACTTGTTTAAAATCAATACCTAATGCATATTGAGAGATATTAACGCATTTTTAAACGGGATGTCATGAAATGTCAAAAACGCTCCGTCACTACTTTCTATGGTCAGAGTTAATTTTTAAATCTTTATTGTAATTAAAAAGTCTTGAACTTGGCCTTATGCTTGTTTTTACCAGCCGAACCCGGGACCCGGGTATGTCCTAAAACTACGACCAAGACCACTGTGGGATGGGCAGCAGCATCCCTGGAGTGCGGTGGAGATACTGCGATCGCCAACCCGCATGCCAAGCGTGGCGATTATGGCATTTACCCCCCATTAAATTGGGGGACGCCTGTGTCCAGCAATGGGCGTCCTCGGGCTGATATGGTGGGGGATGATTACCACAGACGTGGTATAAAAAAAAACCATGTTTAACCGTAAGGTGGCCGCCACTAGGCGGTCCTGGTGCTCTGAGCAAAGCGATCAAAGTGCGTATCGGGCACACGCAATGTAGGGTTGCTTAGCCATTCACCCGTGACATCATGCGAACTTAAAATGTCAGAAACATATATTTGACACAACATTATCTAAAGTAATCAATAAAAAAATACGAAAGTTCGTGTGGGTCTTTTCTATGCCGCTTTCGCCAGAAATTGATGTATTGTGGCAACTCATATAGTTCCTTGTCCTTATGCCTCCAAGAATTTCCAGACTCTTTGGGTTGCAGTTTGTTGAATCTCCTCCAGTTGCATTCATATATGCGAAGTAGACATACTTCTTTTGCGCACAAGTGGTTCACAGTGGTCCGCAGGATGTGAATGGCTTTTTCTTCAGACTCTTGGCAGTAACTGCATGCTGCGTTTTGTTTATTAGGATGTTTGATTTGATTAGTGTGGTGTGCGTGACCAGTGAGTAATTGAGTATTCTCGTCACATCGCAGATTTTGTGTATTTTGAGTTGTCTATGAACTGAGCTGTGCTTTTTGGACAGCATGCCATTGTAACTTTTTATTAATGCTTTCGATGAATTTTGATTTGTTGTTTGGCAGAGAGCTTATTTTCCGTCCGGCTATGCAGCAGAATTCGTGGTTTTTTCTGGCAAGTTTATCTGCTTCTTCGTTTTCGTCAATATCTGAGTGTCCCGGTGTCTATCTTAGTGTTACTTTGTGGGATTTGACGAGGACGAATATTAAATAAAATAATCATTCATTTATTTCTGTGAATGTGGTACAATTCAGGTTATTATAACTACGTTAGTTTAGCACATCCTGCCAGTATAGGCGTAGAATAGTTAATACCTACACACTACACATAAATCAAATAATGAATCAATAATACATACAATCGAAAAAATAAAATATATATCATAGAAGAGGCAAGGGTTTTTAAATTGTTTTTATAGTTCTGGACTAGCTTGGAGTTGGATTCTAAGGATGCTAATGCCAGCTGAGCATCTTGTCTGTTCGAGTTGATGCGTAGATGTGCTGTCTTCCCACGTCTTATACTTATTTCTTTGAACCTTTTGTATCATATGTGGCTTACTTCCTTGAAGTGCATTTGGTTGTTTGACCCTTTGTCTCTTGGCGGTATATGCACTCATTAACCAAGTAGTAATGTCTACCCAGCTGTGATAGATTTCCTTTTAAAATCATTAGATAGGTCAGCGTAACATGGCAAAAATCGTAAGATCCATCCAGCAATCCATCTAGAAAATTTGTCAACTGTTGAAAAATTGTAATCTACTGAAAAATAAAATTGCAAACACCGTTGCATTATAATTCCCAATGCCCATGCTCATTACCCTTGCGTGGTATGTAGGTATGTGAGGGCTCTGTAGTTTACGTTATCTGCTCTGACAGGTACCTACTTATTGTAGATACAAGAACAACAATGAGGTTCACTTAACAATCGCTTGACAACAGACAATTGGGTAGTGCCCGGAGTAAAAGAAAAAGTCCGTCAGTTAGACTTATTGGGGTTTGGATGGCCGATATGTTAATATCTCGAGCATGTCATGAAATAAACCACATCCAAGGTTTTTAGTATAATGAAAACTCGAATGGTGTAGGAATGACCACAAGGAAACTCATAACCACACGCAATATATGTCTTAAATCAAACTTTTAGTGTTGTACGCGTCAATGTAATAAGATTATAGAGTCAGTAATGTGAATGGTGTAGCAGTGTGTTGTGCGTAATGGGCTAGCAATTTATCACTGGAATAGTACATTTCACATGAAATTATTCAAGTTCTGCTTGTTCCTTTCCGGAAATAGAGAGTTTGCGTTTGTTTTGTGTTATGATGAATTTAAGCGTGCAATGACATAGCACTATTACACCCGTGAAATTGCTTGTGTGATTCCGGCCTATGATCGCGGATTGTCGGACATGCGTTTATGTGACGACACCTTTTGTGAGGTCGCGCGCACAATACACCGCCGCGACAAAAAGTCGACAACGCGATGTCATCAAATCGACCTTGTTCGGCTGATTCCGCGTTCATGATTAAGAATGAATGCCAAAGTTGGCGGAATGATTTGGGTAAATACACGCTGTATTTAGAGCTCGATTCACGAGACATGATTAGGATTTGCGAATGCAGTATTACAATGCATAATGTAACGGTGCTCTGTGGTGCGGAAAAAGTATGAATTCAGTAAATTTTCAAAATGGTTAACGAACTTTAAATGTCTACACCAGATCTTTTACCTGGACTTATCCTTATACCGTCTACAATTTAAAAAACCAGTATTCCAAAAGAACAGCAATCTGATCAGATTGTTTTTTATACAAACATAGTATTATATTTTGAAAGTTTAGACTGACCCATACCCCGATATTATGAAATAAGTGTTAAACACGGTTTTTTTTTCGTAATTTACAGTTCCTCACATATTTTGTGTGTGCTTTCAGCATATATTTTAATTCATAACCGTATCGGTGGCGGCAAATACATGCATGCAAGCCTATGAATAGAATACTCTTATATCATCGCGCTACTCGTTCTTAGATGCAAGAGTTTAATGTTTTATTATTTTGTGCGTGTGCGGTGCATTAAAGGAAGAAATAGTTATATTATGGGAGGCGGGAAAGTTCTCAGGCGCTCTTCTTGGCGCGAGTGCTTGTATTGAAAGCCCAGTTGGCGGAGGGTTTTGAGATTGAACCACGAGCGAAGCGAATGGTTCAAAATACAATCATGAGCGTAGCGAGGCTTTCAAGGCACCAGAGGCCAAACAACTTTGCTGCCGAGCGAAACACACAAGTTTTCACCTCACCTCCGCGAAGTGTATGTATAATGCAAGTCGTATGTAAGTTGTACTCCATTTCAACAAAGGGTTGCTTAAATGTCATCTAAACAATATTAAGTTGTCTAATTATACATTAAACCAAGCACATTTTATTTAAGAGTAGGTATTACTCACAAGTCACAAGTAACATAAGGCTCAAATAAGCATATTTCACCTTTGCACTAACTTAACATGCATTAAAATTAAAATACGAATTTCCACTGCACTGAAATATACAAATACAATTAATTACTCCAGCTTTATAACAAAACATAATTAAATATATCGCACTTTTTTCTTAAAATCTACCTTTTTTTAAACGGAGCTTTCTGAATTTGCAAGTATTAGAGTCAAATTTGGTACAGAAAATGTTTTTCAATATTAGTGGACTTTTGGGCTCAAATTTTGAGCAGGTGAGGTGATAACTATGTTTTCACCTCAACGGCACGAACATGGCGGTTTTGCTGCTTGAAACCAGTGAGAAAAATGCAATTATAATGCGTGCGTGACAAAAACTTTTTTCATATTGTAGGTCACCTGTCATCTCATCTTTTCATATTGCGGGGTGTAATACAAACATGGAGCATTTAAACTTAATTCTCTCCGTCACTATTCCTTTGCGTTATATGTTCTCACCGCTGAATTGAAAAGTTGTATGTATCATACGACAGCAAAGATATTTGCATCTCGTGTACAAGTCTCGAGCAAAAGAAATATTCTATAATTAGAATCTTAAGCGTAGCTAGCATCACCACTCAAAGCAAAAATCTGCTTTGCTCTCTTGTTGAAGAAATAACGAATCATCGGTAAATTCTCCTTATTTTATTATGTATTGTATCACGAATTAGATTTTATCCTATAAATATCTAACCCTAAGGCCGATCTTACAGGAGGGTCTCAGAAAGTAAAACTTTATATTCAGCCATTCACTAAACCTGTGCCTAGGTCAAACTCGTGCAATGATCAGAATAAACACTGGCCTTGTAATAGACTTGAATGGATCTCTGCATGAGCCTCCATACCTACTTGACGTACTTAGTAACAGGTAAGTAAGTATAAGTAGTAAGAAGCTACTAACGAATAAATCGCGGCTTAATACTGTTTTATACTCCGAATCATTACGGTTCCCTCCCTTTTAAGGGTTCCGTACCAAAGTCGTAAAAAGAAACCCTTATGATACCGCTTTATCTGTCTATCTGTCTGTCACATTGCAAAATTTCTCTAGAAGTACTTTTGCTATCGACTTGAAATTTTAAATAGTTATAAACAAAGCTAACTCGGATGTATTGAACATGATCTTGTATTTTTGCACAGGAAATAATTCGAAGTTAATAATTCAAAGTCGGGGGTAGTAATATATATGGTTTTTAAACTAGGGTTATACTTTCTACTCTTCACTTCGATTGCGAGAAAATAAACAAAAAAAAGATTATCCTCCCAAAAAGAACAATAAATTCCACAACGAACATTATGTACCTATATAATATGGCGGCAGTGGCGGTGCTTTTTTTTATAAACTGCTTTGACACGGTACAGAATATAGACACCGCTTTGAGCAGATAAAGACGCCGTGCATAAACGCCACTGACCTGCCATTGAACACTTCAAGTACTATTTTAGCCCCGCTTGATAAATCTAATATGACACACTTTTCGAGCATGAGAAGTGAAATAGTACATTTCGATGCTAGTGCGGAAAGTATGTCATTTCTTCACGAGTACCGAGGGATGCCACGAGCCGCAGGCGAGTGGCAACACTCGGGACGAGTGAAGAATGACATTTCCGCACGTGTATTGAACGACGTTTTTTAATACAGTTGCGAAAAAATAAGAAAAACAAAAAGTAATATTTATAAAAACAATATCGAATGTTGCCTTTAGAAACTTAAAACATGCTTGCAGTAAGTAAAAACGCCTCTTCTTTGACAGGCGTTTCGGCAGCTATTCCGTTCCACTCAGACAACTTATTAAGAACGGTTTTTCAATATTCAATAATAAAAAATAAACGTGTTATAATGATGAAGAGGTAAGTAATAAAATATGAAATGTGTATATTTTTCGTATTCTGATATTAACAGTAGGTTTTTATGTTGATTACGACGTTTAAAGGAAACTAATATTTAACACCCAGCAATAAGGAGTCATGCATTGGAAGAAGCATAAATTTAAAAAAATTGGAAAAGTGAAAAGCACTAGTGCGCGAAAACCAACTTTCCGCACGCTAAACAGCTACGTAAAGTAGCACTTTTTGAGCAACTGTATTAAAAAAGTATTTTTCCCCTCACTAGCTCGGAAAGCCGTCTTTTATCCTTTGAAACAAGCGGGTAAAAACGCATTTTATCCACAAGTGGGGAAAGTAATTTGACCTTGGAGCGTGTTTGAGTAGCTTTTGACAGATAACAAAACGTAAAACGCTCATAATAATGGTTCGTTTGATATCAATTATCATTAAATAAATGGTTTAAGAATTTAATAAAAAATACCAAATTTAATGATTTAAGTCGTAAACCCTAAAATTCTATAAGTAACATTTTTTTATAATGATATTGAGTATAATTGTTAACGCACAAGTTGAGTCGATGCAATTTCAAAACGCATCGTCAGAAATGTCATCATTGTCAATGTCAACTAAAATATATACAACTTGTCACCGACTCCGACTTACGTAAATATTATACACAACTTTTAGAGTTTTCTGGTATAATATCGTAAAAAAATCAGTGATTTCAGTGAAAATCATGCCTGTGGAACTGTGTTTTTTTGCATGTTGCACTTTCCTCGCTATAGTGAGGAGAAAAGTTTTGTGTTACACACGGGTGCAAAGTTGTATTTTACTTCTCGTGTGTTGAAACACTCGCTACGCTCAGGATTCTATTTTAGAACCACTCACTTCGCTCGTGGTTCAACTATAGAATCCTTTCGCTGGCTCGTGTTTCAATTCCACACTCGTGGGTAAAATACAACTTTGCACACTTGTATAACAAATAACTATTTCACCTCAGCAGCTCGAACATGACGGTTTTGCTGCTTGAAAATAGTGAGCAAAATGCAATTTTGCTGCGAGCGTGAATAAACTTTTTTTTATATCGTAGGTTAGTCGCAGGTCATCTTTTCATACCGTGGGGTTTCTTTACTGATGTGCCCTCGCTACGCCCAAGATTCTATTTTTGAATAACTCGCTACCCTCGTGATTCAATTATAGAATCTTTCGCTTGCTGGGGTCTCAACATCAACACTGCCAGCAAAAATCTACTTTGGTCTCTTCTTTAACATATTACTATTGTACTTAATATTACAAGCACATCATTAGGTGCGTACACTTTGTAGTTTTTGTGGCAAATGTGTGAATTTGCGTTCAAAATCGTGTGCTAATCATTTTTGTTGGGATTCCCCAGTTTTACAGCCTAGTGCGAATAGGTAAGAGACACAAAAGGTTCTGTACCACAAGCGTATAAAAAAAACATCTTTATTTTATTTAAGTACTTTATTGTACACAAAACACGGTAAAAATACAAATTACGTTATATCAATTACAGGCGAACTTATCCCTTTAAGGGGATCTCTTCCAGTAGAGTGCCTACTTTTTCAGGCTTCTGTTCTATCGCTTCACTATCGAGGTCGGCAGGCCGACCGTTTTGTGTCCAGTTTGTGTAACATGACAGTGGTCCTTTCAAGAAATCCAAAGATTTTTTAGCGGCGCTTCCTCGATCTTTAATAACAATATATTTTTAATTAACTTTTAAAACACGGAACCCTTTTTGTGCGAGTTATCAGAAGATTATGTTTGCTTATTCATTTTGCTATACTTCCAAATAAGTATATCACAATTATAATGTTTATAGAGTCCACAGCGTGTTAATGTCGATCGTATTTAAAAAATATGGGTAAGTACCTAAAGCAAGCTCAAACACAAACAAAAATTGCCAAATGCAGTACCAAATGTGCATTTACTATTTTCATGGTTGTGATGTATGTTTTATTTCACAAAATTATATATTTTATTAACAATGATAATTTTAACTCAAACATAAAAAAAGAACTACCAAAACACTAACTCTGTAGGTATTCGTGACGTGAGGTTGTAAGCCAATAAATATATAACGGGGCATCGGACTTAATTTGGATAGAATAATATTAGTATTAATACAGATTATTTAGTGTCCGGCGTAGGTATTTTTACTAAGGCGCCTTCCTGACTTGTCGATGCGCAGACGGTACGATATGAGAAAACTGTCAGCTATCAGTGTCAACCGATATCAATGCAGTACTGCCCCACTTCTGCGCATGGTATTTCTACTGCGCAAACGTAATACTGACAGTATTTCATCAAGTGAGGAAATATCACACCAGTAAACTTACGTCAAAGAACAAAATACCTATCAAATATAATATCGCACCCGCCCCGCTAAGTCGTGAAGTCCCCTTAATCGCGTGTACTTTATTTTATTCGCATAGTGGGGCTCGGAACGACTGAATGTTTGCACAGGAAATTAACGATCTCTATTATTTTGTTCTCATACTTAATTTTTTTAACGTTTTTGTAACGAACATGTAATGAGTTCGCAAATTACGACCGTACAATAATAGTACGTATATATTATGATTGGCAAATGGGACAGTGATAGTAGTTAGCCAGTACATTTAGTACCTAATGTGTCTATAGATTATACGAATACATAACTATTGTTATTTTAAAAGTATGTTAGCTATAATGGTTGTGGTATTATAGTATTCTAAGCAACAGTTACATAATAAGGGTTCTTATAATTAGAGAACCGAGCGTAGCGAGTTTTTTTATTAAAAACTCGAGAATTGTAACGTATATACCTAATTATGTAACGTTGCATACAATGTTTTTTCAAAGAACCGAAATAATTTGATTTTAATTAAAAATCGAAATGGTACCCGAAAACGGGCATCGACGCGTGCCCCTCTCATCATCATCCTAGCGTTATTCCCAGTTCAGTTGCATCCTGAAGGATGCATGGGGTCCGCTAACTAATCCCAAGCATTGGCGTAGGCACTAGTTTTTACAGAAGCGACTGCCAATACCATCTGACCTTCCAACCGAAGGGGGAAACTAGACCTTATTCGGATTAGGCTTGTCAAGTCAGCAGGCAACTTGACTGTTAGAAGTTATCAAGCCGCCCAAAGGCCTCTCCCCCTGACGAGTGACCCTTTCAAAATAAAAATAAAAGTTATACAATAAGTATATTTATTTATTTATTAAGATTCTTCCACCATTCATATATAATGAATTGTCAATGGTACAGACTTGCATTGGTATATACAGTTTATTGTTTTAATACTGCTGTCAGGCATTTAAATTACAGATTACAATGCTGGAGTAGAAAAAGATTAGTCACTTGGCTTGGCGAATATGTATATCCCTAGTTTAGCTATCGCTTTAAACAACATGAATATTGAATATACCTAGTTAGTGTATTTTCTATTTATAATAATTCATAAGAGAGAGTGTGCTATTTAAAGACATGCATGATTATGTGACGAAGTGTGAAAATTTGCAAGCATTGTATGGTGTAATCAAGCACTAGGTAATTGAAGTCGATGCTGTGTTATGACTTATAAATTATAATTTATTATTATCTATGTCATTCAATTACAAAAAACAATAGCTATTTCGTAATTTTCTGTATATTATACGTTGTAATTCTGTCGATTTATACATGTGTACCTATGCCATAATTATTCTTTCTTTTTACTAGGTTATTTTTGTGTCCTTGTCTTGTCTTGTACATTTATCCATACAATGTATTTATTAGTCTCGAGTAAGCAATATCTCATTTTGCTCAGGTTGCTGCCTGAAATTGCTTGTATAAATAAATGTAAATAAATAAACATTATGAGGATTCTTTTTACATAAGTCGAACTAGTCCCATTGTAAGCTTGTGTTATGGGTACTACTACTTGAAATTATGAAGACATACGTTTTGTTCTTAGAAAAGTCTTACACGCGGCTGGTAATCGAAAAAAGTTCGTTTTTGCGTGAATAAATAAATGCTGGTTGTTTGAAACACTTGTTGCTACGGAAACCAGTATCTACGGCACATAAATATGCTGTGTTTCATAGTTTTATTCATAGAAAGGGATGGTTGTTCAAAGAGATCTCAAAGACGCTTAATGACACTATCGGTAACCGATGAGCTGGCAGCTACCTCGCACAAAAAATAGCTTGTTTGTCACTATTCAGCGAGAAAATGATGACAGTGCATCTTAGGCACAATGTCGCTGGGGCCATTTTCAGATATATTTTTTTTACCAATTTAATTCCAGTTTAATGGATTTAAGCTTCCTTTTTAACCGACTTCAAGATTTCAAAAGAGGAGGTTATCAATTCGGTTGTAGGTTTTTTTTTCGTTTTTTTTTTTTAATGTTTGTTAGTCCATAACGCCGTCATTTCCTAACCGATTTGGAAAATTCTTTTTTTGATTGTAAGTATATATATCCAAGTTGGTCCCGTTTTTGTCAAAACGCAGTTCTGATGATGGGATCCACGAGGAATTGAGGGAACTCCTCAAATCTTTAAGGCAAACATATAGTGATTTTTGTGTTTTTATCAACAAGTCAAGCATTTGCATCCAAAAATGTGACATTGGATGAAGTGGAACTGCTGATGATGATCAGAACAGAACTCTTCAACGACGAAAAGTTCACGTTTGGTGATTTGTCCTCCTAGCTGTGTTTGTTAAGCAAGTTCTATTTTCACGATTGATTTTTGTCATGCTTGAGTTCTGATGATGGGATCCATTAGGAATCGAGGGAACTCCTCAAATGTGAAAGGCACACAAATAGTGATTTTAGTATTTTCATGAACTAATCAAGCATTTTCATTCATAAAAGTGACATTTGATGAAGTGGAACTGCTGATGATGATCAGAACGGAACTCTTCAACGACGCGTAGGTAGTTCACGTTTGGCGATTTGTTCTCTTCGTTTTGTTTGTCAAGCAAGCAAGGTTTTTCCATGATTCCATGAGGAATTGAGGGTTTTATTGTATGGAATCTAAGAGTGCACCATCTAAGTATAATAATCTTTCACCGGCCTCCCCCATTGAAGTCGGTTTTTTTTTCTTAAAAATTATAGTGTAAGTTTTTGTAATTGATCCTGCTTTGTATTTGTGTCACTAAATGATATTATTGTAATTGTATTGTAATCCTTGACATGTAAAAGAGCCCTTGAGGCTTTCTTGCAGAATAATTTTTTGAAAATGAATAATTTTCGTTATTGTTTTTTTTTTTGCATTTCGTTTTTTTAATAGTTTCATTTAAGAACAGAAAAGGGGATGTCCGCATACTAAGCGATGCAGGTAGCATGGGTAGAGTGTACATTACAGTCTGAAACTAAAATCTTTGAATACAATTTTTTTACCAAAGTCGGCCTCGTGGCTCCCAAGAACAAATTTCGGTACTTATCCCTGAATATAGTTTCAAATGTTTTCTCACTTCCCCATTGGGGCCTTCTACACAGTGATTTCACGCGATACACTACTATCACGACACGTATCACGTGAGTAAATATTATGAATATTGAAGTAAAATACAAACAATATTGAATACCGTGATATTATTGTCATACCATTTAGATTAACCGCCGCGCCGCGGGTAACTTAATGTCCTGAGGACGGTGCCTATTTGGATGTTTGGAGGCGATGTAAAGGTTTATGATGGTATGGTGGATTGGGCGTTCGTTGTATGCGTGACATCGGCCTAGTGGCTTTCCTTGCATCTTCCCATGCTGTGTCAGATTTTGTCGCTAATATCCTTATTTTTTATGGTGGCAATATCTGTATTAAATTCTTACAGGAAGCTCAATCCGAATGGTCAGCCCGCTTAGCGGGTGATGATCGGCCCGATAACCCCTCATCGCAAAGGTTGTGCCGGTTGTGGGTATATACTTTGTGCCTGGATATATACTCAGACCTGATAGGTAGTGCTGTTGGAAGTGACGTAGCCTGACTGAAGGCTGTCAGGGAACCTGAAACCGGGGCGTGGTTGCATGCTTTGCCGTCGCCATATTTAGGAACCTTGCTTGACAGTGACACGCTGCGCGTGGCAGTGGCATTAAGAGTTGGTGGTAAGGTTTGCCGGCCGCACCGGTGCGTTTGTGGGGTAATGGTTGAGGCGGATGGGCATCACGGTCTATGTTGCGGGCTGGCAGGATACCCAGACACTGTGCTATCAATGACGTTATAAGGCGCGCTTTAGTTTCGGCGGGCGTTCCACGTGTTATTAGAACCCCAAGGCTTGAGCCGTACAGAAGGCAAGAGACGGTCTTACACTGGTTCCGTGGGCAAAAGGCCGTAGCTTGCTGTGGGATGCCACGTGTGTGGGTACTTTCGCTCCCTCTCATCTCGCTCACACCATCAACAAGATGGGTGCAGCTGCAGCAGCTGAAAGTGCGGCCAAGTTTAAGCACGGCAAATACGCAAACTTGGAACCGGTGTATGATTTCGTCCCGGTTGCGGTCGAGACTGCTGGGCCTTGGCGTGCCGAAGCTAAGAGATTCGTTAGGGACATAGGGCGTCGCTTGAGGGATAGAGGCTGCGATCCCCGCTCTGGTTCTTACCTGGTCCAACAAATTTCGCGTGCCATTCAGCGGGGTAATGTTGCCGGTGTTTTTAGCACGTTTGTTCCGGGTGACTATCGGCGCGGGGTTTGAATTGATTATTTTTATTTTTGTGCGTAGTTGACGAAACCTGTTGTGGATATGTGGATTTATAATTCGTGCAAAATTGTGCAATGCGTATTTTGACGAAGCATGTTGCTCTAGCTGTTTTGGAAATTGACGAAGCCTGCGTTGTGGATAAGGTATGCACTATTTTGGTTTGATAAATTGTCCTTTTAGATTAGTCAGCCTGTATAGCGGTCACAGAGCATGATAATTAGATACCACGTTTTGGTACCTGAGGTATTTGATGTGAACATACAATTAGTTTAATGCATTCACATGCATGAAAGCGTATGATCAAATGCTTTGCAATTGTGGAACAACAATAGCGAGCCTGGGACAAGGCCATGCAAATGTCATTAAAGAGAGATACCATCGCGTTTATGTCTTACGTAGCATTAATTCTTTATATCACGGTAACATGGCAATGATGTCGGCATCCTGCTAATCTAATTTATAATGAGATCCATGCCCTATCTATCTATACATATAATAAAGCTGAAGAGAAGGAAGACGCCACGCCACGCTCCCTACCCCCTGCGAAATTGACGGGGTCGTTCCGCGGAAACGGCGTTGGTGGGGTCGCATAGGAAGAGAAATTTCTCTATTCTCTGCGGCCGTGGTGTGGTTCGTGGCGAAACCACTGACCTGCTCCGCCACCGGGTGCCGGAAGTTTTTCGACACCCATAACCTCCATGTAGCGGACTCAGGGAGGTCCGCTACTGTACAAGATGGAGATCTAGGAGGAAGGCACGCCAAAACATCTGGCGTGCCTGACGTGGAGCCGCTTGGGAGCGGTTGTCGCCGGGGTGCTCGCAGTGCGCGCAAGCGTTCCCGTTGGGGGGGTTTATAGTGGGGACACCGTGGGTCTCATCAGCCTATACGGGAGTCCCACATAACCACTCGGGTCACCCCTCACCCCCTGCACCCGGTAGGTATGCGTTAAGCATTTTCCCCCAAAACAAAAAAAAAGGTTTATAGATGGAGAAAATGTGATATTGCAGTGACAGGTTGCTAGCCCATCGCCCACAACACACTTTAACCTAGTTCCCATAGTCGACTCTTACGACACCCAAGGGAAGAAAGGGGGTGGTAACTATTCTAACCCGGGTATATAAATTTATTTATTTATTTATTCACAATAATACAATGCAAGCTTACAGTATGGACACCAAATCGCTTACATGCTAAAATAAACAAAAAAGATAAACATGCACAGGTAAAAAATGTCATAAATGATAATTATAATGTTATTCCATTAATTGACAATTCAAAAATAGCAATGTTGCACAAGTATGCCAAAGTATCGGCGAACATGTCAGCGTCTTCGTGCTGAGTGAGCATTAGATGCAGCCATGTCAAAGCACGGGCGGTAGGCGCGTGGCTTGCGTAGCGCGTGCGAGCGGACGGCCGCTGCAGCAGGCCCGGCCGGCGGCGCGGCGCCACCGCCCCTTCCGCGTTCGTGGGTATCCGCGTCGGAACGACCAACCCGATCCGAGCCAACACCTCTGCACTATCTACTCGGTGATGTACAACTGATAGATAGTGGACCAGCAGCAATAACTTTCTTCTCAGCACCAGCGTCTCTAGCCCGACCATGCCCGAGACAAAGATGGAGGGATAGAGTTACGGGTAGTAACCGTAAGCTTTTTTATACAACCACCGTGCAAATTTGCGTTGCACTTTCTCAATCATGAGAATATTTGCTCTCGTACGGATCCCAGACAACAGCACCGTATTCTAACTTGCTCCTTACAAATGCGCTAAAGAGAATTTTAGCTACTTAATATGAAATTGTTTTGCAATCCTCATCACAAATCCCAAGGTCCTGCTAGCCTGCTTGCAAATGCCAGTTACATGATTATGGAAGTCAAACTTATCATCCAATATTAAACCTAGGTCACGAACTTCACTAACTCTTTCCAGAGTATCGTCAACTAAATGGTACTTAGTTTGGAGTGGAGAGCGCTTACGTGAAAAAGTGATCACCTTACATTGATTGACATTAAAAGGCAGGCGATTTAAAATACTCCACTCGGCTGCCGCGTCAATGTCAGCCTGTAACGCTGCACTATCGGCCGTATTACCGATGCCTCGGAACAGCTTCAGGTCATCCGCAAAAAGCAAACTCTCGGCGGTGCGAGTCACATCAGGCAAGTCGTTAATCATCAGGAGAAACAGCGTAGGCCCTAGGGTACTGCCCTGACTTACTCCTGATAGCGTGAAGTAATGGCTTGACTCATAACCACGCACCCTGACGTACTGCTGGCGGTCAGACATGTAACTAGCGAAAAAAATTAGAAGCTTTGTCGTGAAGCCCGCTAATGCTAGTTTTTCCAACAAGATGTCGTTATCGACCAGGTCAACTGCTTTCCTGAAGTCGAAATATGCAGCATCGACCTGGCGGCCCGCATCCATCTCCTTACAGACATAGTCAGCGAGGGCAACAAGGTTTGTAGTGGTCGAACGGGATTTTCGGAAGCCGTGCTGACTGGGGTGCAAACGGTCAGCTACCTGCAGACTGATGCGGCGGTTAACGATCATCTCAAAGACTTTTCCAAACACGGGGAGAACTGCTATCGGCCTAAAAGAGGTGATATCATTAACTTCTTCGAAAGAGGTTCGATCTAAGTATAGAGGTACAGGCAAAACTGTCTCAATTAGTTGATCAGCGTCCTTGAAAAAATAACTAAACTTGAAGCACCCTGCAAGGTCCGGTATTCCGGTAATTCTCGTCTACAGGTCGCATTTCCTCAACCGAGTCTCGTGAAATTTTGTGAGCATGTTCGATAATTATAATTATCAAACCTGCCTTTTTTTAGCCAGTTTTTGGAATATTTAAAATTTGAAAATAAGGTCAACATAGTCATAGGTCTACAGCTCTAGCAGAGCCACTAGTAGGTATATTTTATAAAGAAAACTTCCGTCTCGAAAAGACGCGATGATTAAGAATCGCGGATCAATTCTAAACATATCGAGTGATATACGACTTTATTAAACGAGAGTGACCAATGTTAATAGGTATTTAGGAAAAGATCGAAAAACTAAATCGGATAAAACCTTTTTCACTATCTTTCACAAAATTTCACAGGAATCGATGTAGAAATGCGACCTGTAGAGACATCCAGAAATCCGCCGTGCAGGATATACGAACGTTTTTTTCCGAAACTAAAACGGAGATGCTTCACGCTCGCTCGGTCAGTTACTCATACCTACAATATACTCGTACAAGTAAGATTGTTAATGTACCTTCACATTATTGTTTACAATCATATATGTACTTATATTTAATCGGCACGAGGTCAATGGCTAATGTTTTGAAGATTATATTATGCACGGTTGGGACTATGAGTTGTCTAAAATTGCTAGTCATATCGTCGACAGAATCGCGCGTTACCTTGAACATCGCGTAAACCTTCCTCTCTTACGGTTTGACCTAACTTGAGAAGAATCGCAACGAATAATTGTTATTTTTATAAGGTCAGATTTTATATCTATCTAAAAGCAATATTTGTAGTAGATATTATAATTGCGTAAGTAAATAATGGTTACGGTTTAGGCAAATTTGGATAAAGTGGTGAAGTCGTGGTTAACAACTTACAAAATATCTTACTTATTACTTTTACCTGCGAGGAAATTCAAAAGTTTATCAGGAGGTCCAAGCCCACCCTGGGCCAAAGTAGGGAATGGGGAATACTGCCCGATCCCTCTCATCAATGTGAGCCGGCGTGTGCCCAGCAGCGGGACGTACGATGATAATGATAATACTTATTTCTGGTTGACGTAACTACATCCTAGCTAACAACTGTGCAGCTTAAGGGTTGCCCCTCGTAAACTATCGTAAAAGTTCAATACCATTTATAAACATGAACTATTTATTTCACAATTAGTATCAGCAGTATCAGTACGTTCTTTTTTTTTAATTCATATTGCTTACTTTTCTTTCCACTTGTCAGCACTATACTACTGCATTTTCTATCGGCAATTTTTTTATTTTTTTTGTTAATTTCATTACAAAATTGGCGGATGGTACCAGCAGCTATTGTCCAGTTAAGATAACAGCAAAATATTGATATACACACGTACATATAGTAATATTTAAATAATCGGTTGTACACATGTTTACATATTATTGTTATTATAATGAAGTTCTTGGAAGCTGGTAAAATAAAACTTAATTTAAAGTCAGAAAAATATGACACTTTTAAACATCATTTTGTAACATTATACTTTATACAAATCAAACTAATTTATTGATTGGTGTTATTTAGGTACCCATGTAATTAAGGCCCGAGCATCGCCTAAATTTTCGATAAAGTAAGAAGACCAAGTTGTACATTATTCTTCTCGAGTCGGGTTGTATTTGTCTGCCTATTTAGCCTAGTTGGTAGTGTCACTGCCTCCAAAGCTAAAGGTCCCGGGTTCAAATCCCGGTAAGGGCATTTGTTTCTGTAGCGAGCAGCTTTGTTTCTGAGACTTGGACGTTTTCTATGTATTTAGGTTTATATCTATTAAATATATCGCCGTTTAGTACCCAGTCACCAGGCTGTATCTCATGAACCGTGATACCTAGTTAGACAGTTGAAATGTTCGCAGATGATGTCCGCTATAACAACAAATACTAAAAACCAAAATAAAATCAATATTTATGGGAGCTCTCATTCCAAAAGCTTTTAAAAATGTTGCTCGTTGTGTTCATCAGCCGCTGGGTCGTGTCAAAATGTAGGTATGGAAAAAATAAAATCTGACTCGCACTTGACCAAATATCAACTTGATATCACTTATTTATTTAACGTGCTTATTACTGATAAAAAATATTATTATACTAGATGAAAGCCCGGCTTCGCTCGGGTGAAATAAATAAAGTAAACATTTATTCGTGACAGTTATGCAAACGACAAAAGAAATTGTGTACAAAAATGTATAAAATAAAAACATTACAACAACGGATTATGATGAAACTTCGTATAGAAATATAGTCTGTAGTCTGGATTAAAATATGGAATAGGGACTAAAAGATTACGCTGACGACGTCACGGGCAAAGGCTAGTATCTTTGCAAGTTAATCCTAAGCATTTTTATAAGGGTAGTATTTAAAGGCACATAAAAATTTTTACACCGTAATCAGTACTGATTTGTATAGCTAAAATACTAATTGTTCATTAAAATTCAGTTCAGATGTGCAATTGTTAATATTGATGTGCCAGTCAGTATTTTTGGTGCGAAGTTAGAGCTGCTAAGGCGAACGAAAACAAATGAAGTTCGTGTATCTCCCTCTCTGTCGAACTTGCAAAATCGAGCGACACAGAGGGAAATACACGATGTTCGTTCGTTTCGCGGTAGCAGCTCTCTATTCTCCGCCAAATTCTATTAAGTGGGGCCCTTTACACTCAATATTATGTGTCAATATTATCGCGATTTTTAAAATTGTATGGGGTCTGTTAAACGCTTCATATTATCACAATACTGGTGTGTCAATATTATCGTGGTTGTCAAAATCGTATGGATTTTTCTTCAATATTCATTGCACGTGATACGGATCGTGATATGAGTATATCGCGTGATAATAATAACCATGTAACAGGCCCCTATGGATGTTGCTTCAATATGCAGTGTTTGGCGTGATAATAATAACAGTTGGTAATATTTTCTCCAATTAATGGAAGCTATTTAACAACTTGTTCCGTTTTGTCAAAGATATTTCACATACCGATACGCGCACCATCCAGGAATAGGAGCCGTCAGACCAGAGAGCCTACCGCGATCTGAAAACGAAGTATTTCCCTCTCCGCGCTCGAATATGCAAGTGCGACAGAGAGGCATATATATTTAGTTTTCGGTTGGTAGCACTTTAGTCCGAGCGCGGCGGACGGTCGAAGAAAGTCAAAGAACATTCCGTGTGTTGTCTGTCACACATATAATTTTTTAACTTCCCATCGACCATAAAATTGAAATTAGGTGATAATGTTTATTATGAAGTATATTTTACCAAAAATATCAATATATTGATAAATCACATTTGTTTTTTAGTTGTACGGAACCCTCAGTGTGCGACTCCGACGCACTTGGCTGGTTTTTATTACATTTTGAATTTTATTTCTCTTATAGTAAAATACCCTATTCGTTTTAAAGTTGATGCCTGAGGGCCTACCGCGAACCAAAAACGAACTATCTTCCTCTCTATCGTTCGAATATACATGTGCAAGAGAGAGGCAGATACCTACTTCGTTTTCGGTTCGCGGTAGCGCCTCTAACGTCCGAGCGCGGCGAACGGCATGAGCTGGGGGTCTACTCCGAAATTCAAAATCTGAACTTCGTATGGTGCCGTCCCTTTCACTCTCCTGTCATAGACTATATGAGTGAAAGGAATGGCACCATACGAAGTTCGGATTTCGAATTTCGGAGTACCACTAAGTTATAAGATAGAGCGAGATAGGGATAGAATTTTGCTAGACGTTTAAAAGCCATAAGTCATCTAGTAGTTTGTCACAACAAAATAGAGACGCAGCTTTAACATGGCGGACAGACTCAGCAAACATTCAAGTGGTGTCCTTTACACGATTAATATTAACACAATACTGGTGTGTCAATATTATCGCAGTTTTCAAATTTGTATGGATTCTGCATCAATATTCAAGTGATACTTATCGTGATATGAATGTATCACGTGATAATAATAACCATGTAACAGGCCCCATACATTCGCTTGAAGGCGGTTGTTGTGACAATCAGCCTAGCTAGCACGATAGATGATACCGTTACGTTTTAATACATTTCGCCCATATAACGTGACGGTATAAGTTATCGTGCTAGCTAGGCTGATAGGTGTATAGAACGCTTGAAAACTACAAAAACAAAACGCTGCAGACGCGGCTAGCCGAATCCACGCCCAGCAACCTGGCCAACACACCGGACGCAAACATAGTTTACAATTTCCGAACGTACCCAACCCGACGCTGTCAACAGTATCTTCTTAGTAGTCTGTGCTGTCAACCAACAAATTTAATATGGCGGACCTTTTGTCGTAAAATTAACACTTTTTAATGCAAAATACGCGACAATCCGAATATTGCGGATACATATGTTCAACTCAAAAATCGTTATTTTTATACGTTCTTCAATTTGAGACAGGTCTCGTTCGGGTCTACCGTACCCCTGCACGAAATTATTAATATAGATAAGTATATTAAATTAAAACAGGTTAACAAAGGGTTTAATGTTGTATATATAAATAAATAAACGAAATAAAAATAAATAAATATTGGGGGACAATCTTACACAAATCGACCCCGTCCCAAACTAAGCGAAGCTTGATAGATAATAGTACGGCATCCTTCGTGCGCGAGTCCGATTCGCACATAACCGGTTTTTAGGGTTCCGTAGTCAACTAGGAACCCTTATAGTTTCGCCATGTCTGTCCGTCCGTCTGTCCGTCCGTCCGCGGATAATCTCAGTGACCGTTAGCACTAGAAAGCTGAAATTTGGTACTAATATGTATATCAATTACGCCGACAAAGTGGTAAAATAAAAAGTGGAAAAATATATTTTATTAGGGTATCTCCCCTATACGTAAAGTGGGGAGTGATTTTTTTTTTCATTTTAACCCTAACGTGTGATATATTGTTAGATAGATATTTAAAAATAAATAGGGGTTAACTAAAATCATTTTTTGATAATGTTAATATTTTCGGAAATAATCGCTCCAGAAGTAAAAAAAAATGTGTCCCCCCCTTCTAACTTTTGAACCATAAGTTTTAAAAATATGAAAAAAATCTCAAAAGTAGAACTTTATAAAAACTTTGTAGGAAAATTATTTTGAACTTGATAGGTTGAATAGTTTTTGAAAAAATTACAAAAATAATTTCTGAACTAAGTTTGTAATTTAACCGTATAAACAGGTGTTTATTGTACCTGTCATTTCTACAAAATCACAATGAAATGACGTGCTTTCAAATAAAGTAAAACCGGTGAAAATCGGTTCACGCAATAAAGAATTATTCCATAAAAATCATCTTCCATACTTTAAGCTCGCGCGCAATAGTTTACTTAATTTGCCGATAGATGTCGCTGTACGTGGAACGCTCATTTCTACATGGCGGTGTTAAGATTTTTCCTGATTTAATGGGGTCTGAGCAGGTGCGCCCATACATTAGGTAAGGTTTTGTGTTTCTGTACTTAATATGTCAACTTAATGTGACGGACGGAAAACTACGGAACCCTACACTGAGCGTGGCCCGACACGCTCTTGTTTATTATTATCTATTTATGATGAGCCTTAACTCATCATCATCATCATCATCATCATTTCAGCCGAATGACGTCCACTGCTGAACATAGGCCTCCCCCAAAGACTTCCACAACGACCGGTCCTGCGCCACCCGCATCCAGCGGACACCCGCGACCCTTACCAGCAGCCTGATTGCGTAACTTATTGTTCTAACGTTAGGCATATTTTAATGTCACTTTTGAAGTAAAAATCTATTAGCTTATGTCATATTTTTTCTACCTAACGTTAGGTAATATTTGAGCCGAACTGAATGAACGACTGAATGGAAATCCCATACTAAAATCAGAAAATGATGAAATTATTGGAAACGCGTAACTTTTTGACGGTTAGATTGGACGGTACAAAATGTCAATTACTGTGTGACAAAGTCATAATGTCTGTCATGTCAAAACATGAATTGAACAAAGATTATAGTTGTTGTTTATTCATTAAAATGCGAAAATTTTCCAACTATTTCATTGTCAAGTTGCTATAACACACGATAGAGTACAAAATATCAATATCACCTTGTAAAAAATCGAAAAGTAAGTAGGTAACAATAAATGTTATGTTATGTCATAATCATAATATTCATTTAATTTTTACTATTGTGTGCTTCGTTTCAGGATGTAAACCGGAATATCCATCTCTGTGATGATGATGCCATGCTCTATTAAGATGATGAGATTGAGTAATAGCAAAATGAAATGAAGGAATGTAAAAAACATGTACCCAGCAAAAGAGATCTCTTCTGTGGTATACGTGCCATATTATTAAACAATATATGATGAAATATAGAAGTGTTCTCCTATAAGCATGTATTTTTTCATACACGCGCCCCACACGTTGATGCCAAGGGCGTTGTTCCTACATGCTTGTCGATTTATGGTAGGTACTAAGAATTGATGAAATGACGTGATGAATAAATATCATAATCACAGCATATCATTCTGAATGATTGACACTAGTGTCTACATTCATTTTCAGTAACCGTGAATTTATTGATTCTACTTACTGGTGGGTCTGAATCCTTTCTTTTTACTAGTCTCTTAAAAGAAACCTGTGGTATGGATAATGGACATGAGCTATATTTTATCTCGCGGTTTTACCTTTATTACTAAGTAATAATACTTGGGCAGAGTCGCGCAGACAGCTAGTAAATACATAAAACTGCATACAACAGTTATATACTAATGTAAAATGTTTTAGGTGATACAAAGGAGATTGCGGAGACGTGGGTGGTGCCGCATGGATTTTCTGGCAAGAAAGGAGTCATCTTTGTACGGCGCCGAGATCACACGGGCAATGGTTGCCTTGTTGATCTACATTATCTACAACAATCATTAAAGCTTGAAACGCACAGAGCGCGGCGCAGCGTCGTTGCGGGGCGGAGGCGGTTTTGCGGTAAAGCGAACGCATTCCGGGGTATGTCGCACTACAAAAACCGCGCGGAGGCAGCGTGTGTGATAAATGAAGCAGTAATTGACACTACCAAGTCTACCAACAGCCGACAGTTACGAAACGACAATGTAAAACTGCCTCCGCCCCGCACCGCGCCGTGCCCGCTCTGTGCGTGATGAGGCTCTTGTCAAGATTTTATGCAGTATCGACCGGTTTAAGACGTAAAATTACAAAAAATCAAATTATCAATTATACTATACTTTTATTTTATGTCTTTGAATATAATAAAACAGTAGCAAAGTACGGACAGATCTATGAACCATGAAGATATAGATACGAAGACTGTCAATGCGCATATATATCGCGCCCAAAGTCGACTCTACGCTACAAGCATAACTTTACTATATTATACCTACGTTTAAGCTTTGAAAAATCTTAGTAAGAACAAAAAGGTGCAACCATGCTGCTCGTCAATAACGATCATATAGTTGAGTTTAATGAATCATACATGAATCAAGATTTTATACCTAGAATTATATTGGTGGGGTGTAGTAATGTAATCCATTTATGATGAAAACCATAGTTAACTTTTCATAGGTACATTATATAGAATGTGTCGACCCAGGTTGGTCTAAATACAACAAATGGCAGCTGAGGGAATAAGGACAGCATTCTGGTCTTATGTTTTCAAGGGTACACATATGTACCGATTTTCTCATGTATGGTTTAGCGTATGGACCCGGGTATGTCCTAAAACTACGACCAAGACCACCGGGGGATGGGCAGCAGCATCCCTGGAGTGCGGTGGAGATACTGCGATCGCCAACCCGCATGCCAAGCGTGGCGATTATGGCATATACCCCCCGTGAATATGGGGGAGGCCTATGTCCAGCAGTGGACTTTCTTTGGCTGATATGGTGGTGGTGGTGGTGGTGGTTTAGCGTGTTGTGATACGAAAATATTATTATTGAACGTTTTAAAGTAAATTATCCCACTGGGTTGATGCGAATCCAATAAGGGGTTTCTAACAAGAGAAATAATTCTCTTTACCTACATGTAAAGTAAGTACATTTTGATTTTACTTATTAACCATATTTCTTTGTCTCCTGCCAAAGGTGCCGATATGAAATAAAAGGACTAAAGTCAACAGCAAACGTAGATGATCATTTTAGTACTTTATCGCACTAACGTAACAATACTGCGACAGTTGGGATGCATCAATGTAGTGAAAGTGACAAGGTACTTGTAATAATACGTTAATTGTAATAACTTATTCTACTTGACACTAGATGTCTATTGCTGTAAACAACTGTGTACATTATCACTCTTGATTCCAATTTATTAACAACAGTCAGCTAAAATCCGGCAGTCTCCCTCCAGCACAAAGAGGCTGATGACTTAAAACCTCCTTGAAACATAAAATTCTGACACGTCATAACAATCAAAATGTAGGCCACATGTAGGTGTCATTTTGAAATTAATGTCGTGTTGTCAAAGAATTAAAAGTAATTGTTATTGGGAAATTATAATCGCAAGAATATGAGACGAGTAAAACATTAACAAGGAAGGTATTTTGGTATGTTATAAAGGATTTATATACACAAATATGCAAACAAGGTGTGTAATGTTTTTATAATTTCAAGTTGTACTCATATTGGCTTTCATGTTGTGCTTCTGATCTTCCACGCCGTGATCGGCGACGGCCATCCTAGTTAATTGCAGACGTGCGCAGCTGAACTTACTCGGAATACTCAGCTGTTAAATGTATCAGTTGTATGAAGGCTTAGGGCGATTTCGTATATACCTAACGTCGCAAATCAAACTTGATGAGATGAGCATCTTTGAAAGCTTGAAGCTCATTTCAATACCACAACGCCATTTTGAGCCCAATTAGGCCCTCCCACTTATGCGTTGGTACCATTTTGCAGGCAGTTAGGTGACGCACGCGGTAAAACTCACCCTTGTAACGAAAGAAGATAGTGCTCACCTCGAATCCGTTTGCTGGCTGATGAGCGGGTTTTGGTAGTCTACAGTCATCCCGACGGCCTTAGCTAATCTTCCAATATCAAACCTTCCATGTCTGATGATATTTTACACCAACGCAGATCGCAGAGCTACCGTGTACGGGGCGCAATCATAATCATGCCACTATAGTGGTGAGCTATAAGGATTTCTACATAAAATTATTTTCTGCCCCACAGCTTTGGCTACATTGTTTAAGTGCTAATCACGTGCTACTACAATATTTTTGACGGAGGCACGTTCTACGAGTACACTATCTTTTGACGGAGTTTCAATTGAAAATGGCGCACTTACTCGTAGTTAAGTACCCTTATATTTTTTGAATTGCTTAAGATTTTTAAATAAGTAGTTTCTTTTTTTCGTGCTGAAACGATAACTTAAACATTCCGTTTTTAGGGTTCCGTAGTCAACTAGGAACCCTTATAGTTTCGCCATGTCTGTCTGTCCCAGGCTTTGCTCTGGGACTGTTAGTGCTAGAAAGCTGCAACTTGGTATGGATATATAAATCAATATTTTTTTCTGTAACCCTTGTAAGTATTGTGTGGAGTGCTGTTGGTAAGGTTTTCAAAATGAATAGAAGTCTTTATCAAACAATTTTGATAAATTTAATATTTTCGGAAATATTCACTCAAAAATACAAAAAAAAATGTGTCCTTCTAACTTTTGAACTATGGGTCTAAAAAATATTTAAAAAAAACACGAAAGTAAAGCCTAATAAAGAATTTCAACGAAAACTGTAGCGGCCATGATCAGTGAAGCTGTTTTTGAGTTATCGTAAAAAGTCTTCCCTTCGTAGTAAAAGACGTATGAAATGCTGCGAAAGTATTCTCTTTTGCTTATGGATTTTTTTAGAGTAAGTTCATTTAGCAACTACGGAACATTTACAGCCTACCTGATGGTAAGCAGACACCGTAGCTGGCAGGCGGACGGACAATACGTCCCACTGCTGAGCACGGGCTTTCTCACTAATGAGAGGGATAGAGCAATAATCCCCACGCTGGCCCATTGCGGGTTGGAGACTTCACATACTCCTTGGAATTTATTGGCAGATGTATGTAGTTTTCCCCAAGATGTTTTCTTCACTAAAAAGCTAACGGTATCAAATGATATCCCGCTGGTACGAATCGGGATTGGAACCCACGACCGCTTTTTACCCGACTACGGCAAAGCCCAAAAGGAGTAGGGTTATGTGTTTGGTCTGTATGTATGTATGTCTGTTCCTATGTCCACTCGTAACTACTTAACAGCTTAACCGATTTTGATGAATGATACGTCATTAGATTCCTCTCAATGGCGCGAAATGGTGGATTTGAGAATCCTCTTTTCACTAACACGCGGTTATCTTCGCCATTTAGCAGGAGGGTGGAGCGTTATATTAATAACGCTGACTGGACTAATAATAGTTATTAGTTTAATACTAACCACGTTAACTTTGCCATTGGTACCCGTAGGTGTCTCTCAACTCATCGCAGCGCGCATACTCGGGAGCTCTGGTGTCTTTATGCTTTGAGGGTATCTTCAGGAATATAACACCACGTACTTACAGAGTTGAATAAGTTCTGCTATCCTCAGTTGCGTTGCTCCAAATATGAGTAAGACTACCATTTGCTGTGTTCTACCTCTCCAAGAAGTATAATTATAAGAAGTATAATACGTGCTGAGTGAATGACGCGATGTAGTGAAAATAATTGGGCAGAATTACGATTGTTTAAAAAAATGTTCACAATGAGAGCATAAATAGAATAGAAAACATATAGGTATATTTCCTATTCGTGACAATACAACACAGCAAAAGAGAAACAGTAAAAATAGTAATAATGGTATTGCACGAAATGGTTCCATCTCAGCGTTGTGCTGGCGCGATTACCAGCGCTGATCTGAATAAATGAAGAATAGACAAGGAAATTGCAAACAGAACTTTCGAACTTTTTTAGTTTGATTTGATAATTTTCGTCAACTCGTAGTTTCTAGGGCTCCGTACCTCAAAAGGAAAAAAACGGCACTTCGGCATGCTTATAGGATCACTCGCGGGAAGCCGCTGGATGACACGAACTGTATTTAAAAATAATGTTTAAAATAAAATTGCGTACGTTAACCAATATTATTTATTATTTTTCTCAAACATGCAATGAAAATTAATGTATCATGTTGCAGGCGAAACAACTCGGGAGAACTGTAAAGGAATTTCATACAAAATTGAAGGCCTAGTACAGGAAGTATTTTTTTTTATTTTAATGTCAAAATGGCATTTGTAAAACTTGGTTTTTGAGTGGTGAATTTTTTTATTTCATGCATACATATGTTTGAGAAGTTTGCACTATACAAATCTCGGCGAGAAACGTTGGGCTGCAGGCCGCGTATCCCTATCCTCGCTACTCTCGGCCGTCTGAAATCCAGCACTACGAGTAGCTGAATAGTAGTCGTATGTTGTCGTGCCCACCACGCCAAAGCACTAAAAAGGTCGGAGTGAAGGTGTACTTTTATCATGAAAAAAATCAATTATGAATGTTTTGATTTGATTTTAACCGACTTCAAGATTTCAGAAGAGGAGGTTGTCAATTCGGTTGTATGTTTTTTTTTAATGTTTGTTACTCCATAAATCCGTCATTTCTTAACCGATTTTAAAAATTCTTTTTTTGATTGTAAGTATATATATCCAAGTTGGTCCAGTTTTTGTCAAAACAGTTCTGATGATGGGATCCATGAGGAATTGAGGGATCTCCTCATATGTTAAAGGTAAACATATTGTGACTGTTGTGTTTTTTATCAGCAAATCGAGAAATTTTCATACAAAAATGTGACATTTTATGAAGTGGAACTGCTAATGATGATCAGAACAGAACTCTTCAACGACGAAAAGTTCACGTTTGGCGATTTGTCCTCCTAGCTGTGTTTGTTAAGCAAGTTCTAGTTTCACGATTATTTTTGTCACGCTCGATTTCTGATGATGGGACCATGAGGAATTCAGGGAACTCCTCAAATCTTAAAGGCAAACATATATTGATTTCAGTGTTTTTATCCACAAATCGAG
This sequence comes from Notocelia uddmanniana, assembly GCA_905163555.1. Lineage (NCBI taxonomy): Eukaryota > Metazoa > Arthropoda > Insecta > Lepidoptera > Tortricidae > Notocelia > Notocelia uddmanniana. The sequence goes on along the minus strand of LR991054.1, from coordinate 17,818,578 downwards.
CATTATCAAACAAAAATGAGAAATTTGATGAAGTGGAACTGCTGATGATGATCAGAACAGAACTCTTCAATTTTCAAATTTGTTCGTCTAGCTGTGTTTGTTAAGCAAGTTCTATTTTCACGATTAATTTTTATCATAATCAAGCATTTTCATTCAAAAAAGTGACATTTGATGAAGTGGAACTGCTGATGATGATCAGAACGGAGCTCTCCAACGACGCGTAGTTCACGTTTGGCGATTTGTTCTCTTCATTTTGTTTGTCTAGCAAGCTAGGTTTTCAAGACACATTTTTGTCAAGCTTGAGTTCTGATGGAGGGTTCCATGAGGAATTGAGGGTACTTAGTCTTCTACCATTATAAACATACTTATAGCCATTTTTATTTTATTATATGGAATCTAAGAGTGCACCATCTAAGTATAATAATCTCTCACCGGTCTCCTCCCTTTAAGTCGGTTTTTTTTTCTTAAAAATTATATTGGTTTAAACATTACATCAATTTTTGATACCTTGGCGTCTGAGTGATCACTTCATTCAAATATGCAAGGGTTAACCACGTACGTGATAAGCAGCCAGTGGTCACCTACTCAGCCATCCTGCATTTATAGTAAGGGAATATAGTAATAGATAGGAATTTTGAAAAGAATGAAAGATTGTCTATATGTCATCTCCATCTAGACACGCGGCAGCGTGTCCAGCCAAGTTCATCCCAGGAACTGGCGGACAGCAGCCGTGTATTCACCCCAGGAACTGGCGGATAGCAGCCGTGTGTTATTTTACACGAACCGTTTGGAGCCACTTTTGATCCCCCAATAACTCCAAATCTATCTAACATAAAAGAATGAAATTTGGTACATGTATTAAGATCTTTTAATACAACTAGAACCTCAAATTTCATAAATATAGGTCTAAATGTTATAGAGATATTAAATTCAAAAAACGGCATTTTTACCACTGACTGACTGACTAGTAATCAAAAACCTAACTCACTTCCAGGTAACCTAGGAAGCTGAAATTTGGCATAAAGCTTGGTAATTGTGTTTGCACACCAGAAAAAATCAGAAAACAGTGACTTTTTTATTAGTTTTAATATTATTATTTTTTATGCTAGTTACCTCAGAACTCCGTCATTTATTAACCGATTTAGAAAATTATTTTTTTGTTTAAAACGGTATACTTTAGGGGTGGTCCCGTAGTTATCAAGTAAGAATCTGATCATAGGGTCCTGAAGAAATCGAGGGAACTCTTCAAATATTTGAGGTGCACCTATAGCGATTTGGGTATTTTGTATAGTAACTCGTGCATTTGCTCTTAAAAAGCACCATTTGGCGAAGATTGATAAAAAGTAACCATATCCCATCAAAAACATAAATGTGAAAATGGGAGCCAAATTCAATATTAAGAATATGCGATCTTAATATTGAACTTGGCTCCCATTCTTTGGTTGTCGTCTTCACCGACAAAATAATTGAGATCTAAATGGGTTTCAAGTTCCGTAGATTCTCTGAAATGGTGCCAAGTCCGGCACTACATTGTTTACAGTAAAACGAATTTACTGCGGCTTAATGCATTTTGAGCCTTAACTTAACAAGGGTAATAATCGTATGGCATTTATTTTTGAACCGTGAGATCTTCGAGAAGATAAGTACGGTTGCCAGTTTTTGTTGCACTTTTAGCACCACCCAGGGGTCACGTGTGGGTAACGGTGGGTACTCCCTACGGACGTGGTGCAACTTCGACTCCCCTATATCAAGTGAGTGGGAAAATTGAGTGTTAGAAGTTCTCAAGCCGCCCGAAGGCCTCTAACTTGGCTTAACGACTGCTGTCATAAATAACAGCCGGGATCAACGGCTTAACGTGCCTTCCAAAGCACGGGAACGCTCAGTTAGTAACCTCTCAAAGCGGTCACCTATCCAAGAACTGACCTGCGCCCACATTGCTTAACCTCGCATACCGCACGCGGTTCGCGGGCGCCGCTGGGCCACGAGCGCTCGAATGAATAAAAATGTCGAAATAGAATTTAGTCGAAGTATTGAAATGACTAACTTCACTCTGCCTTAAAATTGACGCAGCCCCGCGGAGCTCCTATTTCTGCGCAGTTTGCCCTTCGTGCCCGAAGGGCAAACTTGTTTTCATTGCATGTCTGATAATACCTAACGAACCTAACCTACCTATCTGATGGGACAACAATATGATAAAAATATTAGTTCCACTTGTCCCGTGGGACTGCTGGGATGTAATCGTCTCAGTTGTCCCATGATGGGACAACTTAATGGAACTAGTGGGATAAACGTAGTTTTACACACAAGGCTTATACAATTTCGTGTCCAGTATAATAACACTATGAGGATGCTTTTGAGGTTGCCGAAGCACTGTAGCGCGTCGGATATGGTCGCGGAGGCGCAAACAAACGACTTCTACGCGATAGGGAGGAAGAGAATAGCCTCATTATTAAGGAGAGTACGATGTAGCAGCAAAAGCCTCATAAGGGAGTTGGCAGAGCGACTGTCCATTCGCTAAATACTGGATAGAGGTTACAATAGGGAGAGCAATATAATTATTAGTGTCGATAGACTTATGTTGCTGTCCATTATAATTAAAATTTAAATATAAATTAACATAGTAAATAAGATAATATTGTTAACTAACCCACTATGGATCGATTAGGTCTGAAATAAACGCTTTATCTTTTTATTTATTTTAAGGTAGCTTGTGGTTCTACTCCGAGCGTACGCGTGGCACACAACATATCTGTAGAGCGCTAACTACGCGTTTGCGACTACTACACGCGCTGAAGCGGCGGCAGTTTTCTATGCTGTATATTATAATACCATAGAAAGCTGTTGGATATTTAAGAAAATTGGCAAGTTAAAGCTCAAAATGCATTACGCCGCAGTAAATTAGCTCTATGGTAAACAATTTAGTGCCAGACTTGGCACCTTTTCAGATAATCTACGGAACTTGGCACCCATTTATGTTTTGTATTGTTTTGTGTTTGTATTTTCGTGTACGTTAAAAATCAGTGTCGTAACACTTTGTGCTGCGTGTTATCCTATTCTGAAACACTTGCAGCATTGTAACCTTTGTTGCCATATTTTGTACTATATGTTAATGTTGTTGTGTCTGTGTTTCGAATAAATGCCTCATTCGTTTATTCTATCATTCATTTAGATATCAATGTTTTTACCAGTGAAGACGACAACCACGCATCGCATATTGAACTTGGCTGCCATTTTCACATTTATGTTTTTGATGGGATTTATTTTAAGGTAGCATGTTTTTCTACTCCGAGCTTACGCATGGCACGCAATATATCTGTATTTAGACTAACTTTGCTACAACTACATGCGTTTGAGCGGCGCCGATGGATACATTGCAATATGCATAGCAAATATTCGAAATCCATTTACGCCCAACGCCGCGGTGAGCAGCACCAAAATAGTTCATATCTACTGCGCTACAAAGCAGCAGCTGCTATCACTTCTACATCCATTTTCAGATGATGAAAATGTATGAACGCAAACCATGATCGCGCCGAAAATGATTTTACAGACCAATGAAGAAGAGCCAGCAAACAATAACTAGGCACGGTTACACACAATTTGAACTTCGATTCTTCGGAAGTTTGTCAGATCCTTGCCAATAATATAGATACAGTTGTACGTATAATAATATCTGATCTGACTGAACTATAGAGAACATTCAAAACTGCGTTGATATTTTTTGATTAAATTTTTTTAAAAATACGATGCTTGTTTTTTTTTTTTTGGGGAAAGTTTAGGACATTTTTATATTATTTTCTCTTCCAAGCCGAGATAATAGTGGTAATTCCTATAAGCCGCTGTAAGAATAATAGTTCGGACAACTATCCACTTCACAGTGTCCATATACAAGGTGTGGCCTGTAATAGGAACAAAAAATTAAACGGTACACTATTGAGCTCCCCAGCAATTATTTCTACCATCATCACCCACCACCATATCAGCCGAAGGACGTCCACTGCTGGACATAGGCCTCCCCCAATTCCATGGGGGGTAAATGGCATAATCGCCACGCTTGGCATGCGGGTTGGCGATCGCAGTAGGACCCGGGTATGTCCTAAAACTACGACCAAGACCACCGGGGGATGGGCAGCAGCGTCCCTGGAGTGCGGTGGAGATACCTACTGCAATTATTTCCAAATGGTTCTAATTGAAAAAAAAAAGTTTTTTTTTTCGCAAATGTATCCTATATGTACTTTGATTCTGATTCTGATTCTGAAAAAAATGCCAAAAATATCGTTTTAAACCAAAAATGCAACAACGAGTATGAGTTATAACTAGATGCTACCTCAATATCAACAGTGACTGCCGCGCTATAATCTCATGGTGCCAAGATCCATTACTTGGAGGTCATGACTTTAGCGCAACGTTTCTACCAAGTGAAAAAGATATATTTTTTTTGCACAAGAGGTTACTGCAGATGCTCTACATTTTTTGCTCCTATTAAAGGCCACACCCTTTATAGTTTGGCAAAAAAGTTTTGATATTAAAAAGTGGCAACACTGTAGTATCGTCCCTTTTTTCTTAGATTGATCTGAAAGGGAAGACACTACAGTGTTGCCACTTTTTAAATTCAAGACTTTTGCCAGACTGCCAAACTTATATCTAATCCTTTTATTTTGGCTTTGCCGTCATCAAAGATTTTCTCAGTTTGTAGTGCAGAGTGGTGAGCTATACTAACTCCCGTCGAAGAAGTTCCGTGGTGAGACTTATTTTCCCAATAGTTCCGTCAACGATACAAAGTAGTAGCTAGTACGACATCAAGCGAATCTAGGAGGAATGTTAGTAGAACTGCGACCATACAGCGTCAGAACCAAACATTCGGAACGGAACTGTTTGCAATAAGTCTCACTAGTTCCACCACGGTGCTTCTTCCACGAGACTTCTGGAATAAACGGAAACAAAAACGGTAAAACAAGGATTACCATACCTACAATTAATTAATTTCTCCCCTTTTTGGGCTGACATGAAAGACTTGCCAGGTTAATATACGCTGATATAAGAACAGTTCAATCATAATATATTGATGAATGTACAATTTCAGCATAAATTTACAATATGCAATTATACGCTGTATTTTAAAATAACAGTTCTCAAATTGTAATTCTGCGAGGGTTTAGCCTTCAGTGTAGAGCCAACATTATTTTTTGTCAAAAAGTTTTCCTACTGTATACTAGATGTCGATATTATGAGATTCAAGCGCATTAATTTTCATAAAGTTCTGCTATTTCATACTAGATGGCATTTAATCATTAAATGATATATTATTATTGATGCAATATAAATGGTAAATTTATTTTTATATTACTTATATTTATATACTATCACTAAATGAATATAATTTAAAATTATAAGTACTATATAAATTACTTTCACTAAAATTTACAATTGTCTTTGATTCATATGCTGCTTTTAATAGTGCGTTTTGTGATTTTTGGTTGCATGGTTAATTTATTTCTTTAAACATACTAGCGTGTGTTTATTTATCAACATTATTTTTCCCAGAAATGAAAACAAAATGCTTTGATTTGATGTATTACTATAGCAAATTTGTGCAACACATTGTAAGAGTAAACCATTCATTCATTTTATCACCTTTGCAATAACAAAACGGCGAGTCTCATTCACCTTGTGAACGGTACTCATCTCAAACCGTACGGACGGAGTTACGCGGTGCGAATTTTTGACAAGCTGCCGTCGGGTCAAAAAATGACATTAAAATATGCCTAACGTTAGAACAATAAGTTACGCAATCAGGCTGCGGGTCTGAGCCTTAACTAACACGCTGAAATAATTGGTTAGGTATATGCCTTAGGTAAACTCACAGACTTTAATTGTTGAGCCTTTTAGAGCCCACTTTATACTGGGCAATATAGTTAGCTATAAAGTGTCCAGTATACAGTAAGCTCTAAATGGCTCAACAATCAAAGTCCGTGACCGTACTTTCGATCAAGGGTCATTTATCTTTTTTTTTACAATGATCTCTGTAAGATCGAATGATAGCTCTGTTGTCGACAGTCTTGAGTCTCATAGTTTTGCGATGTCCGTCTGTTCGCGGCTCTTAGGTCAACGACCGTTACTACTAGTAAGCTAGAATTTGGCATGAGACTATCGGGTATTTTTCCCATACCATAATAAAAATAGGCTAACTAGTAGGTACTAGTTACATGTAGTCTACTTACATGGTTGTAGGAGAGGTCTCCTACAACCATGTAAGTAGACTATAACCGTGTAGACACTGTAGACTCGGGCAAGAATAGGTCTACGGTCTCCCCCGCTTGTCGTAAAAGGCGACTAAAGGGGGTCACCGGGGTTGCGAGTACACCACGTGGCGGGGACCACAGCATCCGACTATCAACCCCAAAAGGAGAAAAAGCGCAAGGAGGGTAAAGAAGGCTCTATTTCGTTCAGTACTGAGATCCTGGAGTCCTCATTCGAGCGCAGATGGCGGTCACCGTGGAGTTTTTAGTGGATAGAAATACCACATAACCGAGTCATTCCCCGATGACTAGGTACCTGGATTGCAGGTTATCTCTACGTAAAAAACCGGCCAAGAGCGTGTCGGGCCACGCTCAGTGTAGGGTTCCGTAGTTTTCCGTCCGTCACATTAAGTTGACATATTAAGTACAGAAACACAAAACCCTAAAAAGCACGTCATTTCATTGTGATTTTGTAGAAATGACAGGTACAATAAACACCTGTTTATACGGTTAAATTACAAACTTAGTTCAGAAATTATTTTTGTAATTTTTTCAAAAACTATTCAACCTATCAAGTTCAAAATAATTTTCCTACAAAGTTTTTATAAAGTTCTACTTTTGAGATTTTTTTCATATTTTTAAAACTTATGGTTTAATAGTTAGAGGGGGGGGGACACATTTTTTTTTACTTCTGGAGCGATTATTTCCGAAAATATTAACATTATCAAAAAATGATTTTAGTAAACCCCTATTTATTTTTAAATACCTATCTAACAATATATCACACGTTAGGGTTAAAATGAAAAAAAAATCACTCCCCACTTTACGTATAGGGGAGGTACCCTAATAAAATATTTTTTTCCACTTTTTATTTTACCACTTTGTCGGTGTAATTGATATACATATTAGTACCAAATTTCAGCTTTCTAGTGCTAACGGTCACTGAGATTATCCGCGGACGGACGGACAGACGGACGGACAGACGGACGGACAGACATGGCGAAACTATAAGGGTTCCTAGTTGACTACGGAACCCTAAAAAAGGTACCTCTCCTACACGTATGTAAAGTAGGGATGTAGTTTTCTCGTTACCCTGTGGCGTGTAGCGTCAAACATGAAACATTTAGATTACCTATAGATAGTTAAGTCCTATAATGTAGCTATTTCTAAGCCTCGAAGCTTACCCACTGGAACCTGCCTTATAATATTAACTAGAAGAACTAACTGTAGCCGCTAAAGCAATATTGTTTTATTGGCCTTGGCCTTTGTTCATCAAAAGCACGAGTGTGTTAAAAATAAAAATGTATATTCTATTCCGGGTCCTAAAAAACTTTTCTATCATCTCTAGTGTACATGGACATATGTACCCATGCGCAAACATTTACATGACAGATTTCAACTCGTATACTTACTCGTATTATTTTAGTACTTTTATTTTTTTGGGTAGGGTCACTAGGCCGGTTACGCAACCAGCGTCAGTTCGCAACCATCTGAAGAGTGAAGTTTTTTCAATATTAAAACGATAAAATATCATATCATCAACTCATCCAGGTGGTCGCAAACTAGCACACTAAATTTGCTGGCCGGTAACTGGCCTGTCGACCCTATTACCAAATTAGCCTGCTAATATTGTACTTTAGGTACACGCTTGCCATTGCCTTTGATATACCATATTTTATATAGAAACCCCGTGAACCTATTTACCTGTACTTCTGTCAATGATTTGTTCTCCAATTTTTTTGTGTAGTACCAAATTGGGCTGCTTATGTTCTAATTAACATTCTTACCCTATTTATCTGTTTCATATAAAACAAACGAAACGTGTACTGAATAATGTTTTCTATACGTTGTTCGTTTGTTTTTTTCTTAAAATATGCTACAACGGTCAATAATTTTCAATAATCAACAAAGGCTCTTTATTTTAATTATAGAAACATAGAAACACTTATTTACTTACCTAGACAAGGCTGTATAGCAATTAATTGCAAGATAATAATATAAATAGCCTGCAGACACTGACCTAATTCGCAATTCGCTTGAATGTAACACATACGAGTACATACGCCATCATACCGTTAAGCCTTTTATATTTTTATGTGTCTCATCACAGACGGTGTGCCATTTGTAACGTACGTTTCTAAACATAGGTTTAGGGTACCTCCCATACACGTAAATTGGGGATGCGTTTTTTTTTCTTGTATAACCAATTGTATTGGAAATCGTAAGATATGATGAGCTTTATTTCACAATTTCTTAGGGTTCCGTACATCAAAAGGAAAAACAGAACCCTTATAGGATTACTCGTGCGTCTGTCTGTTTTATAAGAATAATATAAATTTTTAATTATTACAATTTTTGTTGGAGTTAAGTGGTCGACCCCCAGTGCTTTTTTTATTTCATGTCGTCTTAATTATAAATCTATGCACTCATATCGTGATAACAAACAAACGGGACAAAACGTCCGATTTGACGGTGTTTTAGACTACAATGTAAAAGTAGATGTTGAGTAGCTATACCTAGGGGCCAATTCTCGGGCTCGATCGAGATGATCTCTATTCGAGATTCCATACAAGTGACTCTACCATTCTATACAATGTCACGATAGACATGCATCTCGCTCGGACCGAGAATTGGCCCCCTAATTTGCTACATTATCAATAGATTATGTACATGCAAGGTAATGGAATGAATATGTATATTTTTACTTTATCATCATTTTGATAGTGGCGATACAAAGTGGCATGTCTCAATCGTCTGCACACAGACGTCGATTCACAATCAATCCTTACACGTATGCTTCCAGTTTGATATAAATGCATGTCGTTGTTCCTTCTGACATATAAGTCCCCTAAGCAGTTCCACAACGACCGGCGTCCTGCGCCTCTTGCATCCAATGGACTCCCGCGACCTTTATGCGGGGCCTGGGGGTCTACTCCGAAATTCGAAATCCGAACTTCGTATGGTGCCGTACCTTTCACTCTCCTGTCATACACTATATGAGTGAAAGGGAAGGCACCATACGAAGTTCGGATTTCGAATTTCGGAGTAGACCCCCTGGCCGCGCTATGTCTTCCGGTACGTGTTCACCACTAGAGAACCTTTCCGCCCATGTATATTAGTATATTTAATTCTAATTGAGTTCTCGGAAATGGGGGCGAAAAACCGGTCCCGCTAGGTATCATTTTCGGTAAAAAAAATATCTTTGGTAAAACTCGTATTCTCTAGGAAAACACGAAAAGTGCTGAGCAGAGCTCGGCGACGATGGTGAGTTAGGTACCCACTAGTAACAAAACTAGTATACACCAGGACATACTTAAGTTGCATCTAAAAATAAATAATAGTTTGGTTCTGGCCTTTCCAATAGCAAATCATGTGTACAAGGTTAAGGTAATTGCACAAAATAGGCCAAAGTAACAGAACTGTTGAGCAGGAAACGAACAGCTCTGCATTGTAATAAAAAGAAAAATACAAGTTGACTGAGTATTCCTTTTTGTGAAGCAGGTTAAACAGCCTCATTGTATTGGGTCCTCGGTAGATGAGAAGGCAATCCTGTGAACTGCCATTTCAAAACATTTTAAGCCTAAGCAGCGTGTCCAGCCAAGTTGCGGGGGGGGGGGCGTATTAAAATCCTTTAGAACAACTAAAACCCCAAATTTCATTAATATACCTAGGTTTTATAATTGACTGACTGACTAGTAATCAAAAACGTAACCCACTTCCAGGTGACCTAGAAAGCTGAAATTTGGTACGCAGCTTGGTAATTATGTGTGTACACCAGAAAAAATCAGAAAATAGTGATTATTTTATTAGTTTTATGTCTTTTCCGCTCACGGGACAATGGTGTCCCGGACCTTTGGAAGGCGTGCGCGGAGCCGAAGTACCAACCGAGTACCACATAGCCACCACGTAGAGGCCTTTTTGACAATTGAATGAAATGCAAGGGGTACACCGAGCGGATGCTGTCCCTGCCCGTGTCATGGGTCGCACACAGAAATAGCATCCGCCAGGGTGCTATTGCTGGTTGATGGAATCTACATGAACCGGATTATTGGGTGAATACGATGGACTAATGGCTGGGCTATTGAGTGAGACAACGGACGTCTGCCTAATAAAACTGTCTCACATTTTTATCTCAAGCAGACGGTGAATCACCCTCTGCTAGATGGGCCCCTATAAATAGCGACATTAAAAAATGGCCTAAGGGCAACACCGGTGCAGAGGGCTGGGGGTAGAAAGGTGGCACTGGACTTTAAACATATAGACAACTCGCCACTTAGGTGACCACATCCACCCCCGAGCAACAGCTCCAGCGACTCCACTCTGGAGAGCCGGTTAAGGCAAGCCAGAGGCGGGGGGCCTGTTCATACAACCATCCCACAGAACACCCCCAGGAGCACTCGGGTACATAGGGTCGCTGTTCCCTAACAGCTCGCCACAAGCTGCCCTACGTTGACTGACTGCACTGGAAATCCAGTGGGCGATGGGGTAGTCACATCTCTATGCCATTTTAGTTTTATTATTATTATTATTTATGCTAGTTACCTCATAACTCCGTCATTTATTAACCGATTTGGAAAATTCTTTTTTTGTTTGAAGCGGTATACTTCAGGGGTAGTCCCATAGTTATCAAGTAAGAATCTGATCATAGGGTTCTGGAGAAATCGAGGGAACTCTTCAAATATTTATGGTGCACCTATATCGATTTGGGTATTTTGTATAGTAACTCGTGCATTCGCTCTTAAGGCCCTCTAGTTCTGCGAGAGTAGGTATTTAGCGCTGTCCTGGCGGTGCGTGAACAAGCCCGCGCGGACGAAGCGACTGTGAACTCGGATGACCCCGCTAGCTTCATACTGGTCACAGTATAGAAATATAACTGTATTTTGACTTAAGAAATGCATTAATTATGATTAAACTTTAGTATGTAATTGATATATTTTTTTAATAAGGTAGTAAATAAATAATTGAAAGTCGAACTTACGGTAAGATCCATTATAATGAAGAAAAAAAAAACAGAATTCGTAGTACATACCTACAACCCTGAAATTCGTTATTTTAATCTATGAAACCTAAGAACCTAAGAAATATGTCTTATACCCTTCTACTCGATTTGTTTAATAGGTCATGCAATTTTTTATCTAATTGTGTTATATTATACTGGGTGTTATATTTATTTGTCGTGTGCGTGTTATCATCATCATAGTATATATGTATGTATGTATAACACTTTATTGCACAAAAAACAATAACAATCGAAACAGAATAACAAAATGTAAAAGTACAGAGGCGAACTTATCCCTATAAGGGATCTCTTCCAGCTAACCTTCGAGAAAATGAGAAAAATAAATATAGTACACAAGGCAACAAACTAATTTTGCACAAACACGGATATTTAAGAAAGCAATGACAGATTATGAATACACGTAAAACTAATAAGCTTGTATACAATATAACAACTATTCATGTAAATATATCATCATCATCATCATATCAGCTGATGGACGTCCACTGCTGGACATAAGCCTCCCCTAAAGAGTGCCACAATGACCGGTCCTGCGCCACCCGCATCCAGCGGACTCTCGCGACCTTTACCCGGTTATCAGTTCACTTTGTGGGGGCCTATCTACGCTGCACCTTCCTGTACGTGGTCACCACTCGAGAAACTTCGTCTTCGCCCCAATGGCCATCGGTTTTACGTGCAATGTGCCCCGCCCACTGCCATTTAAGCGATTCGGAGGGCTATATCGGTTACTTTGGTTTTTCTGCGGATGGCCTCATTTCTGATACGATCGCGCAGATATACTTCCAGCGTAGCCCTCTCCATTGCTCTTTCCTCTTGGTTACAGGTGTATAGTAGAGAAACACAGATAATTTAATAAGTTTCTATTGTGATGTCGTAAATAAACATATTTTATTGCGGTTACATTGCAAACGCTGGCTGAACCCTACGAGATAAATCATAATAATGTACTAAAGTATTGTACAACTTAAAAGGTCTACAAAAAAGTCGATTATGGTATATGTCTATCTCTTAGGGATAACCCACAATAACCATTTTTTATCCTTTACTTTTTACGAAAAATAATGGCTTATTTACGAAGCGATTTTAAGCAATACAGCATTAATCCTTTTCCAATAAAATACCTTAAATACATTTTGCATTTTATATAGATCAATATGGCACTTGACAGCATGTAATTTAAATGAATATTTTTGAAGATATTACTGATTTAAAATGCAGGAACATAGCGGTTGCGGCGGTATCGGCCGGGTTGTATATAAATACATTCTGTAGTATATAAATATAATTAGTATCAGCATTGCACCCGTACGAAGCCGGGGCGGGTCGCTAGTATACCATAATCAACTTCAAGTTCGAGTATAAAGTGTCCAATAGTAACGACAGTTGGTGCTACATGGGCATTTGACATGACCTTCATCTTGTACATATTCAGCTTAAGACCAACTCTCACGGAGGTTTTACCAAGGTCATTGAGCATGGTACTTAAATCCTGTATGGTCTCAGCCAAGACTACTGTATCGTCAGCAAACCAAAGGTGAGTGATGTACTCGCCGTTTATGTTGATGCCTATTGCCTAGGCTTCTCCAGTCCAAAGTCTTGAAAACATCCTCCAGTGCAGCGGAGAACAGTTTGGGAGAAATAGCATCTCCCTGCCTGACTCGCGGCTACAACGGAATAGGTATCGAGTTCTGGTCCTGGAGTCGGACTCACATAGTGGCGTTGTCGTACAAACACTTCAGTACTTCGATAATAGCGGTAGTCTACTTGGCACCGCTGGAGAGATTGTAGTACAGCCCAGGTTTCAACCGAATCGAAGGCCTTCTCGTAGTCCACAAACGGCAAACAGAGGGCACAGGCAACAGGGTATACTCCTCAGTCTACTGTAAAACCGGACGAAGCGTATGGATATAAGTTGATAATGTTCGACTCTTCATTAACACAGGCCCAGTAGTAGTGAACCACGACTGTCATAAAATTATACTAACATAGTTTTTTGACCGAGAGAGCGAAGCGTCTCCGTTTCAGCTCTCGACAAAAATTCTTTCGTATGTCTGTCTGTTCAAATGTTCTCCTCTACAGGTCGCATTTCTCAACCGATTCTCGTGACATTTTGTGAGCAGGTTCGATAATTATATAGGTTTAATTATATTTTTGTCGAGAGGGTTTTTGTAAATTTTGAAAAAAAAAAAAAATTGCGTGGTCTACAGCTCACAGAGCCACAAGTTTTAAGCTTTATTGTAACAGCTAACGCTTTAGGAGCCACGAGCTTGGAAAAAACGTTAATTTAATTTTAATAATAAAATACAGATATTTTTTGGTGGTTAAATTTATTCGTCTAAAGTTATTAGCTCTCAAAGCATAATAAACTGTATTCTTTTAAAATAAATAACAGAAATGATTTTTACATAAAGATGATAAAAGAATCAATTGGTATATGAAATGATACCAAACTTGCCACGGTAGCTACCTGGGAATGGGTAGATTTATTAAAAGAAGATTAGCTAGAAAGATAGATAATGTATAAATTTTAAAAGGATCGGCAACGCGAATTTGACACCTCTGGAGTTGCAGGCGTCCATAGGCTGCGGTGACCGCTTACCATCAGGCGGGCTGTTAGTTTGCCACTGACGTGGTATTAAAAAAAAAGACGGTCGGAATAAATGTGGTGAAGCTCATAGCTTGATAAAAATATTCATGTGCAAAGCAGTAGCTCTCTTACTACGAGTATATCTATAATTTCTGGTAATAAACATTTCATTTATAATTTTACCATGTTTGGTTCCATTTCTGCAGGGGTTCAGTTTAGTTCTTATACTGTCATTTCTATACTGTGGCACTATGACCATAATTTATTTGTTAATAAATACGACGTTTTTCGTTTGGGTTTTTATTGCCCTTATTAAATAACTTGCAACAATTATATAAATTCGTCAAAAACTGCTTGTTTGGTGCACGAAACTGTCGCGGATATAACTGACACAGGTCCGTTGTCCGTAAGCGCCAGCGCGCGACTGATCGGGCCTGCCGAGCCTCCGCGCTCGGCATTTTGTAGGTATTTAAACATATTAATTAATACAATCATTTTATCTTTTTAAATTCTGCAAAAATGTCTAGAAATACTGAATGGCTTTAGTTTAGTTCAAAAACTTTATTTAAAACATCAATAGTTTAGTCCTCAGATTGTAAATGCTTTACAAAAAGGAGTAACTTTGGGGTCTCTTTCTATCGAGCGAAGTTCATTAGATCGTGTAACTGAGTGCAACTTTGACTAGACTAGATCCTTAAGTAAAACATATAATTTTTTCAAATTTTTAAAACCCTTATTCTGCGTTTCAGTTTGTTTTTAGAAAACTCGAAAACGCTAACTCGCTTGACGACCTAGCCTTAAAAAAGCACCATTTGGTGAATATTGACAAAAAGTAATGATATCTTAAATATACATATAGTAATGCAGACTCCTTACTCCCAACACAGCGCATCCTCGGGAAAACTGGCGACCTTGCCACCAGGAACGCAATAACAACTGCCTAAATATCAAGTAGTGGTGTTATGGCTGCAGTCTTTTGCAAGGTGGATGTACCAGGACGTACTGCAAGATGAGCAAGCTGACGTTCCGCTGTACCCGACCTCTCTTAATGTTGACGTTTTTTGATACAAGACATAACTACTTTTGCAGACGTCTACTCTTCATACGGTCTCGTTAAGAAAAGTTGAGACTAGAAAATAGCGGCATAAATTTGTGTTGCAGCATTGTGTACCTATAATACAAAACAATAATAATACATAAACTGCAGACACACACACGCTATACAACTAGTGTTGTATGTGCATCATGGTCAACTATGCTTTACCGATCAATCGTGTGACTTATAGGACATCATGGTAAACATGTACGAATGAACTGTATCAATGTGTTGTATGATGACTGTAAAGTGTACTTACCTTCTTAGTAAATAAATAAATAAACATAGTTCCGTACATCCACCACCACCACCACCATAACACCCAAAGGACGTCCACTGCTGGACATAGGCCTCCCCCAAATTCACGGGGGGTATATGATATAATCGCCACGCTTGGCATGCGGGTTGGCGATCGCAGTATCTCCACCGCACTACAGGGATGCTCATGCTGATGCTGGTACAGTACATACTATGCGATAAATGACCTTTTTTTAATATTGTATTCCGTTATTATTCCTATATTGTGCAATTATACAGTACTACAGTATGCGAGGAATTGCAGTATGGGATTCTTCAAGAAAGGAGTGTATAAATGTTTTAAGGGTCGGTAACGCGCATGTGACACCCCTGTATTTGCAGGCGTCCATAGGCTGCGGTGACCGCTTACCATTAGGCGGGCTGTAGGCTTGTTTGCCACCGACATTGTATAAATAATAATAATTTCGAAGCAATTAAAGCGGAATAATACGAATTGATAATTATACGCTCCCCTCATCCTACCCTCTTATTGACCCGTAACAAATCTAACAATATTTGTCACGTTTTTACCCTAGTTGGTAGTGACTTAGTGACCTTGCTGCCTACGAAACTGGTAATCCCAGGATCAGGACATTTATTTGTGTAAGATGATGAGCATAATTAATTGTTTCGAACTATTGAAGGTTTCTTTGGATGTTCTATGTACCCATTTAATTATTTATCTATCTATTTATAAGTATCATCGCCTAGTACAAGCTTTGCTTAGTTTGGGACTAGGTCGAATTGTGTAAGGTTGTTCCTTAATAATTAATATTTTTAAAATTAAGTGTTGTTTGACATATTTGATATACGAGTAGATGTCACAGTTTTGCCATTTAAAAGTTTTAAATAAATCTCATCATCAATTTTATTAGCAACTTAGACAGTTACAATAAAATTAAATTCGATTGTCATCTATCTTAGATTGGTATGTAAAAGGATGGACTCCGAGAAGGACAACAGGGAGGGAAATCGAAACTTAAAAAATATTAATGGACTAGATATATCTAATTGTCTAGGATTATCAAGTTGTGAAATTGGTGTATCTACTCGAATCCAAAATATACGATATCCCAGTACAAACAACTGAATAGGTAAATTGTTTTAATAGATACCTTTACAAAAAAATCTAGTTCAAACTTTAGAACATATTTTAAGCGATGTTACTTCGTAAATTGACAATGTCAAGAAACAAACAATAAACCGTAATTAGAGCAGTGATGGGAAGAGACAAGGTGCCATTTTAACTATTCACGATAAAAAACGAGAAAATTATACAGGAGTGTGGGAAAATGAAAATAAACGGTAGCTGATGACGATGTTGATATTAATATGAAGCAGGTAGGTAAGTAATAAAGAACATTGATTAAAACTTTACCTTATGGATGTTTTTTTTTTTTAGAATGCGGATCTAATTTTGTTATTACTAGATAATTCATAGGTAACGTGCAATAAGGCCGCATTCCAGTCTTAAATTTCATTCATAATTTAAATCTACATACGTTCCAAACTCAACTCACCGCTTATCCTTATTAAGAAATTGCTCACAACCAAAGTATCATCACTCGTCACTGTAAATTATAGATCCCGTTTGTTATCAATTCAAATAAAACGCGAATTAGTATTGCGAAATTAGTTCTTAATTTGAATTTATGCAAATTTCGCGCGTCGGTCGCCGTCCCTTGCGCGTGCGGCACAAACGGTAACAGTTAGGTGATTGCAGTTAGTTCGCACCGGCTCACACTCTTAACCATTTCGACAAGTCGGTTACGAGCGGATGTCCATTCCGACCAGCGAACATCGCCTATGGCGATAATAAACCAACTATGAGACCGCGTGACGTTTGATTGTTGCATTTCTCCAATCCTTTTGATAACCGATGAATGGACCTCTGGACCTGTTTCGGTGTCGCGAATAAAAGCCGTAAAATATTGACGTTTATATAAAATGTATTATCTGAGGGTACAATGATATCATTTTATTTTCCACGCGTAAAATTCACTATTTTGATTTTGATCCGGTTTCTGAACACAAAAACATGAAAACTGCAATAAAAGCGACATATGTATTTATTTGTTCGCATCCTTCGTTTAAAATATATTTGGCAACTGTCATTCAATCAGTCAAAAATTAAACCACTTATACGTATTGTACTTACCACATTCATTTATACGTATTGTAACACTTATTTATACGTATTGTACTTACCACATTATCATCAAAGGTCTTTAAATCACAGTGTTTTCTCACAGCACCTTTGTTAAACCGAATTTACACAGACTAGAACAGAATTTAGATAGTCCGGTGAGAATGACGGTATTGAAATCGCAAGACACGAGTATTCCTTATTTTCGTACGGTTGTAGGAATTTTCCGCAGTTCTTTGCACGTCAATTCCATACGTTTTATTAAGAATCCATTAGCCCCAGTTTGTGTATGTGTATGTCAATCAGTAAGAAGTTGGGACCTCAGGAACGTCGTATTAGTAGTGTGTTGTGTCACTTTACTGCAATGTATAAACAGGTCCTTACATAATGCACCAATAAGTCTTTTGTGGCTCGCATTATGCTTACCTAATGACATAAATATTCAAACCATCAGTGTGATGTATGTTTGCAAGAAAACCCCAATTTCAAAATTAGAAGGACGCAAAGGATTCCTACTGAGAACTTTATCTTCCGTCCTATAAACGATAATTTATTGTAAAATAACAAATAGAAAGTGTTAGAACGTTCTGATTCTCCCATATAATTTTATTTTGTAACGAATCGAGTAGGAATAAACTTTCTCATCTCCCGGCTCTTCTTTTCGATGTCAAGTCTTGCTTTATCGATCAAAATCTGCGCCCAAAAGTTAAAGTGATTTTGAAATTCGGATGTGGTGAGCTATCATGAATTCATAAGTTCCTACTTTTTGTATAATTATGTAATGTTGTATCATTATTTGATAAAAATAAATGTTACATATTGTTTTGATTCAATTTAATTCATAATCCTTTTTAAGCTTAATTTTATATCATTGAGAAAAGAAATAAACAATTGATTTTGAAGTGTATGATTATTTCAAAATTTTACGCTTCGTGCCATTTTAGAACGCACCGTTTAAAATGTTAACTTTGAAGAAAAAGCTCCGATACATTTAAAATTAAACAATAAAATAATGACTTGATTTATTTTATCCCGGAGCAAAATGAACATAGTGAATTTTACTTGTTCATTTCAGTGCTAAAAATATTCATATTAGAATTTCAATGCCTATAAAGTTAATGGAAGGAGTGAAATTGTGCTTATCAGAGCCAGTTAGTCTTCAGTATTCAACTTTATTATGACTCATTTAATGTAGGAATAGATAATATTTATTGCATTGTAATGTTAAGAATTCGAAATGACTTAATATGGATGAGATTTGAACAACCCAGCGACCTCGGGGAATGTATATAGTAATTATAACCTGTAATTGTGTACAATAAATAAAGAAACAAATGATGTGGAATAAATTATAAATAAGTAAATAGTTTACAACCCTTTAATGAGAATGAATACAACTTACATACGACAAGCGTTATTATATAAACTGCTCACGGTAGTAAGGTGAAAAGAAGAGTATTTCGCTCGGCAGCAAAGTTGTTTGGTGTCTCGTGCCTTAAAAGCATCGCTACGCTCAGGATTGTACTTTTGCCTCCCATCCCACGCTAGTTGGCCTCCCAATATAAGGACTCCCCACAAACAACCACTTTGTGGACTTTCCTTACAAATAGCTATTTTTATAATGCATTTACTCAGAAAGTACATATTTCAGGACGCCAATGTGGCATAAAAAGTACTGCTTTTACGCACGCGTGCGGGAATGAATCCTAATATCATTTAGAAGTGAATTATCACATTAATTAAAGTTAACCATAAAACTGAATAATTTTGAAATAAATAAATCGTGTCAGTATTATTGCCACCTTATGGCTGTTTCAGCAAAACCTTTGCCTTTAAAAAGTGCTTGTACGGCCCGGGCTCTACCGCCTTCAAAAATGCCGCCATGTTTGTTTTCATCCAAACTACTTTAACTATAGCCCTAGTCTTTATTCGGTTTCCCGCAAAATGCGTTAGAAAAAGTTGTTGGATACATGTTCGGAAATGTAATTCTTTATTTTTTATTTTTTTTAATGAAAAATTATTTATTCGTTAACTAAAAAACTTAACAGTATATAACTCGTCGAACTAACAGGAATAACAGTTTGAAGTTAGCCCTCTCTGACGGCTGTTTTTATTCTTACTCTGAACCCCAAAACTTCATTAAAAGTATTAGTTTTACTATAGAAACAGTTTATTCTTTATTGCTTGGTTTCCAAACTTGTATCGTAAAAAACTACTGCGTTTCTTTCATGTCCATGAAGCAAGTTATTCGTCAGTTAGCAAGCAAGCTGTGCGTCGGTGAGCGTCCGACCAAATTAAATAAAACATCACGTTTGTTTGGAATATTTATATTTAAAAAACTTATTTTAAACTTGTGTGGTGGAATTAAACTCCATGACAATAAGTATAAAACGTTTAATGCACCAATAAGGAATGCACTGTTGATATAAACGTACACAGAAACGGTACAACCTTATAAAGCTAATTGCGATACATATGGCGTAACTACATAATATTATTTAACATAGTGGCACAATCTCTGATAAGTCTACAACATCTACATTTCTTAGACTCGCTGCAGGTCAGGTTTGCAATTAAAATTAATACATCAGACTTTGTCTTCAACAATCCCTTCTATATCATTGGTTTTACCTTGTGGCGCTTCATTCGTGACTATGTCTAAAGACCCGTTTTTGGTTAGACCACACATAGACAACACATTAGTACCACTATGCTTCTTAATACAGTACATCAGTACTATAAGAAGGGTTAG
This sequence comes from Notocelia uddmanniana, assembly GCA_905163555.1. Lineage (NCBI taxonomy): Eukaryota > Metazoa > Arthropoda > Insecta > Lepidoptera > Tortricidae > Notocelia > Notocelia uddmanniana. The sequence goes on along the minus strand of LR991054.1, from coordinate 17,798,441 downwards.
ACATATTACCACGACTCCTACTATGATTGGAGCGCTTTGATCCATATCACTATCGTCTATCACTTTGGCCAGTTTAATGTTCTCTTCTTTAAGAAAATCTTGAAGAGTTGAAAAGTATGCCAAGAAGCCTTTCGTCGATAATTCTGTTTCGCCTGTCATCGCCTGGAGTACAGTTCTCCAGTCTCGACTGGCGCCTAGCGACATCCCGGTACTGTAAAATAAATAAAACGTTTGAAGGACAAGTCAAGCTTCACCGTGAAGAGAATATTTAGATCTTTAAAAAAATACATATTTTTAGGGTTCCATACCTACCAACCTACTAAACAAGGAACCCTTATAGTTTCGCGATGTCCGTCTGTCCGTCCACCGTCTGTCCACCGGGTAGCTCAGTAACCATTACTACTAGAAAGCTGTTATTTGGCATGGGTACCTATACTATATATCAATCACGCCAACAAAACGGTAGGATACATTGTAAAAAACACATTTCTTTACGGTACGTCCGCTACACGTAATGTTGCATATTTTTTCCCATCGTGCGGGATATCGTTGGATAGCTTGTTTATTAATAATGTGGGATTCTTTAACCATTTTCTAATAAAGGAATTGGATTGCGTGATATTAAACTTTGCAGTAAACATTTTTGTTGGAGTCAAATAAAAAAGAAAAGGTTATTAATTAGGGTTCTTAGTAAATTACTTCTTATTAAATCTGTAAGATTAATAGTTTTCGTGCACTAACTTAGCTTTCGATAGCCTGTTGAGGTAGTATTACAACCGCAAATAAAATGAAATACATACATACGTATATTTCGTATAGTTCCAACCGCGCCTCGCGGGCTCGCGTCATTTCTTTAATATTTTGTATACTTATCCTCAACTAAAGACAGAGGTCACAAACACTTCCGTACCTGAGCAGTATTCCCGCTTCCTGCTGCCCATAGATGGAGCACTCGTGCAGAGGCCCGGTATGGTTCGTGCTCTTGCACAGCGCCAGCAGAAGTTGGAACTCCAGAATGTGAGACACCAGGTAACTGGGTAAGAGAAAATTAAGCGTTTTGTTAAGTACGAGGGTAAAACTGAAAGTTTCGGGAATAGAAGAAAATATGCAGTATAAGTGAGTTTATTTATTTTTATTGTTTTTCAAAATATTCTCCTTTGTATTTCGTGCACTTATGCATGCGTTCAAACCAGTCCATAAAGCACTTTTTGAACTCTGAAGTAGGGGTCGACAAAATGGCTATTTTATAGGCCTCCACTGCTTCTTCTGGCGTCTGAAACCGCTGACCACGCAGTTTGTCCTTGATTCTGGGGAATGTATAAAAGTCGTTGGGACTTAAGTCAGGGCTATATGGAGGGTGGTCCAATATTTCGACTTTTTCACCGTCCAGGTACTCAGTTGTTGTCCGAGCGGTGTGTGGGCTGGCGTTGTCGTGGTGAAGGATGATGCGACGACTAGGGTTTGTTTTTCGGAGTTCAGCAAAGACGTTCGGCAAACAAATAGTGGTGTACCAATCAGCATTGACTGTTCTACGATCCTCAAGAGCCACAGTAGCTACGTGACCAGATTTAGAGATAAACGTAGCCACCATCTTCTTAGCCGTACTGCGAGAACGAACAACTTTTGTGGGTTTGAGCTCGTCTTCGAAGACCCATACTCGGGATTGGTTTTTAGTTTCAGGCTCATAAGCGTATATCCACGACTCGTCACCTGATACTATGCTAAAAACAGCATTTGAGCGTCCCTTGTTAAATCTTTTCAAAGTTTTGCGGCACCAATTGACACGGACTATTTTCTGCTCGTCAGACAATAGGTGAGGTATCCAACGGGAAAATAACTTTTTCACGCCTAATTCTTCTTTTAAAATAATTTGTATTTGACTCATTCCAATACCCAGGTGCTCTTGAATTTCCCGATATGTCACATGTCGGTCTTCATTTATCAGACGACGCACAACATCGACGTTTTCTTGCGTGACTGCCGATTTTGGTCGACCTTCACGCACTTCGTCGGTGAGGGATACACGGCCACGTTGAAATTCTGAATACCACCTGTATATTGTAGTCTTTGAAGGAGCTTCAATATTAAAAGCAGCAACCATCCGCTCTTCACATTGTTTTTGTGTTAGTCCACTTTTAAAGTCATAATAAATCATAGCTCTGAAATTTTCACGGCACAATTCCATTTTAAGCAGTGACTCGACGACTTCAATAAACAATTGAAACCGAACCATACTTTTTTTTTTCTAAGTGGCCAGTGTGTTGAGATAAGGAAACTTCAGAGATTATAAAAAGGTATAATACATGTTAAAAATAAATTAATAAGTATTCGATTCCCGCCACTTTCAGTGCAAGCCTCGTATAAAAAGCGTGTGTAGGTCAAGCATACTAATAATAATGATGTGTTGGTTTACAAGATGGTAACATTTTTCCTGGTGACATATTTACTATCATTTATATACGCATCCACTGGACGCGGGTGGCGCGGACCGGTCATTGTGGTACTCTTTGGCTGATATGATGATGACGTTCTTTTACATCTAGCTGATGATGAGATCTCGCACGGAAATGGTTGTTATAAAATCCATAATATGCTGTACCTATAGAGATAACTTCGAACATTATAGGCTATAGGGCGCCTTGTCTCGTGAATTGTAAATAGTTTGCTATTTTCAACAGCCCAAGTGGGGAAATACCTCCTCCTTACTGAAGACCGCGGTTATAATGACACCACTACTTGCTATGTTGGTGTTACCTATATGTTCCTGGTAGTAAGTAAGGTCAGCAAAGCTCCCGAGAATAAGCTGTTTTGGAGGTCTTGTGCCTCTACACATTGAATCATTGACAACATTTTAAATTTCCGAGTAGTACAAAATCTTAACTCATTTCGTTAATTTATTAACAAGAAACCTAAAAATATATTTTTTATATTTTTATAGCTGGTCCTTTCAAGATTTTCATGAAAATGTGAAGGAAGCCTCTAGCATCATCTGTATGGCGTCACAAAGCTGAATTGTGACAGTCACAACACAACGCGCAAAAAGAACAGCAGTACACTTTCTTTAGTGAATTCGCCTTATTATTAATACTTCTGTCAGATTTTTTACGCTGTGACGGTTTAATTTTAGAATAAAGACCTTTTGAAATTGATTTTCTTATATGAAATAGGGGTATTTTCGAGATTTTAAAGATGTGGTTAATATTTAATTTTTATCTTCTATTCTAATTCCTTGGAAAAAGCCAACTTAAAAAAATTAAATGTTATCAATGCCTAGAGCCAACCCATTTGACGTCGCAAGCGTTAATACATAACTACCATCAGTTATGCTATTCGTAGTTAAACATACTTGGTTTTTAGCATTTTATTTTATTTTTATTTTCTTTATTGGGGAAAAAAACAAATTAGAAGATGGTCTTGTTGACACGCAGACTAAGAGGCAGCAAATGTGGACCCAAATGTCGTCTTTATAAATTATGTATCAGGTATGTTATAAAATAAATAAATAAATATAAATAAATATTGGGGGACAATCCTACACAAATCGACCTAGTCCCAAACTAAGCAAAGCTTGTACTATGGGTACTAGACGACGATATACATACTTATATAGATAAATAGATACTTAAACAGGCCCCTCTTTCCCACTGGGCACTATAGGAACGTGGCCAGGGCCCCGCGATCAACAGGGGCCTCCTAGTTCCTGCCTACTTTCTATGTCTATTCTAACAAGGGCCCCATTATCCTAACGTGCCCAGGGCTTCCGACAGGTTAAAGACGGCCCTGTACTTAAATACATAGAAAACATCCAAGACCCAAGAACAAATATCCGTGCTAAATGCACAAATAATGCCCTGGCCGGGATTCGAACCCGGGCCCTCTAGCTTCGGAGGCAGCGTCACTACCAACTAGGCTAAGCAGGACGTCGTTATATACCAGAAAGCCAACAAAAGTTCTGCAACCTAAGTGGGACAGCCACATAATATAAATCGATTGGAAAAGGTAACCAGAGTCTGACATGGCAATAAAAAATTTATTATTTAAACATATGCACTGAACTAGAACAGTGTACAGTATGCTCTAGGTAATAATAAATACAATTGTGCCATCACGATTAACCCGGTTTATAATTCTGCAAATAAGACATTGAGCACCTTTTCATATTTTGGGAAAAGATAACCATACCTACTAACAATAAGGACTTGTGTTTAAATACCTAAGTATATGAAAATATGAATAACTCTTAGCTATATGGCTGTTTCTCTGATTTTAGCCGAAAGATGATTTCTTATTTGTTTCTTGAAAGGTATAAGAAATACCAACGTTTATTTATTTATATTAAGGATAAAAAACAACCATACAGTATTAGTTAAAACTAGACTTACAATTACAGTTACTATGTTATATGTATAGCCAATGACATTAACAACAAATTAGTGCGAAAACAGGTTCAGGTTGGCACAAATAGGACAGTATATACTATATTTATTTAGGTTAACCTATACAAACATTGTATTATTAATAATACAATGTTAATTGGGTTGAGTACCATAAAAATAATAGTACATTACTACAGAGGCCGGGACGAAAGGGGTTGCCGGCCCAAGACATATAGACAGACATATAGATTGAAATATAGACATATAGACTATTATGAATATTACGAGTATGAAGTTAGTTAATAGAAAATATGCACTAAACAACACGAGACACGACATAAACAATGTTTTCTACAATAAATTGTTATCCACCACCACCACCACCATATCAGCCCTAGGACGTCCACTGCTGGACATAGGCCTCCCCCAATTACACGGGGGGTATATGCGTTGGCGATCGCAGTATCTCCACCGCACTCCAGGGATGTTGCTGCCCATCCCCCGGTGGTCTTGGTCGTAGTTTTAGGACATACCCGGATCCCGGTGGTCTTGATCGTAGTTTTAGGACATACCCGGGTAAAACGGGTAACTGGTAACGGGTTAAATTCTAACAGAGCAACCAATCCAACAAGAACGCACTACAAATAATCAATTTCGATCGTGTGAAGAACCATCTTCATTATTATTCAACTATCATTTCTTCTTTTAAAGCTATATCCTCTAAGGCAATATCTAACCAAATCATTAACTAAATTTCTTTCTTATGAATGTGTATTTTATGGCATTTATGTGATAAAACTTTTCAAAATCGTTTAATATCAGTCTTGACTCTCCTCATTGTTTATTTTGGTGACATTTGACAACATTTAATATCTATTTCGTTGCCATTAACAGAAATTAGTTCCACTGATAATCCGGAACCTTGCAAGTGTTTATTGATTTATTTTAAACTTTATTGCACACAACTTAATGCCAAAAGGCATTCTAAGCCGCGGTTATTTATTTAATCGTATGGCATTTATTTACGAACCGTGAGATCTTCGAGTAGACAAGTACGGTTGCCAGTTTTTGTTGCACTTTCAGCACCACTCAGGGGTCACGTGTAGGGTAACGGTGGGTACTCCCTACGGACGTCGTGCAACTTCGACCTCCCTTTATCAAGTGAGTGGGCAACTTGACTGTTAGAAGTTCTCAAGCCGCCCGAAGGCCTCTAACTTGGCTTAACGACTGCTGTCGTAGACAGCAACCGGGATCAACGGCCGGAGCCGGGGTTATAAAGCAACGAGATGGGCTTTAATTATCTCATACTCGTATTAGATAGCTTTGGTGTACTTACGTTACGTACTGTACATGTGACACCACGTGATACTTCGCTGCGGGGTCCAGATCACTCTCGTTGCGCGGGACAGGCGGCGATACTCCTGTTTCTTTTATCCTGCGAATTCGATTTGCATGCCTAAAATACTATGAATTTCATTACAGCAGCTGCCCTTCCTTAGGCAAATGGTTGAATATGTAAGACGGACAATGCACCTGTTTTTAAAAATGCCAAGCAAAGTACGAACGTCTTTGGTGGTGGCTCCCATAAAATTACGGTGGACAAAGACTTTGAGCACTTTGAGCAGGTGCAACTTGGGACAATTGTACAAAATTAAAGAGTATCGAAGTGCATCAACTACAGCTCTTATACGGTTAGATGAAGTATTATCTGATGTTTGTATGTGTATCGACGAGCTTCTTCCTGGTCATAGATAACCCCCTCTAGATGAAGATTATAGGGCGACGTGCGGTCACCTCACCTATGTACCACTAGTACATGTACGCAGAGCCTCGCGCTCTCAGTCAGACTTGTCCAGGTTCGCGATCTATACGTACGTCAAATAAACGAGCATTTATAATCGATTACATCTATTAGAAATGGTTTTTTGTTGTTTAAAATTGTGTAGGAAAAGCTCTCGAACAGCAAACTACAAGAAAGACGAAATAACATTTCACAGGAAGTAAAATTAATTACAAAAGGCATATTTTATTCTGCCAGGCGGAGTTCATTTTACACTAGCCATTAAGAAGTACTGAAGTATTCTTGTTCCTTTCCAACCAATTCAAATGTCAATATACTCTCCCTTCTGATGAAAGTACATGCTCGGGCTAGTAATGTGCCAGTGATGCTTTCGACATTACCGTATAAGTCCCGATTTCAATTAATTATGTTTTCGTCTGTGTTTTGTTCCACCATTTTAATATTGAATTTCTGTTGGAAAGGTTATTTGTTATTTTACATCTTTGACATTAAATTGTCAGTGTTACCAGTGTTCTTTTAATTAAAATAGTAATGCAGTAAATTAGTGTCTCGTTCTATTTTATTTATACGGTATAGGTACGATACGGGTACAAATCAGTGTAGTTGAATGGAATATTTAGTTTAGAAATAGTTATTCTATAGTTTTATTTTATTCTAAAGCGGTTGTGTCATATTTATTGCTATGTAAAATCGAGTATGTATATCTAATGAAATAACAAATTAGTAACAGTATTACCACTATGACATAGATTTCCCTAGCAATTAGGACTAGCGTCACGAGGTGGACCCTATGCTGGACTTCGAAGAAGTATAAAAGATCTCGGAATCGGTTAGTGAAGGAGCCATTGCAATTGGGTTTTTTCGAATTGTCTTGGTGAGCAATTAGGACTGGTATCACGAGTTGGACCCTATGCTGGCATTCGAAGAAGTATAAAGGATCTCGGAATTGGCTAGAGATGGAGCCATTGCAATTGGGTTTTTTCGAATCGTCTTAGTGAGCAATGAGGGCTAGTGTCAACGAAGATTGCCAATGTAACTTGTATTTGTGGTTTTACTGTACTTATTGATATAGATAAACAAATATTTTGTATTTTCTTATTTATTTAAATACAATTATTATTACAGCTTAAATTAACATTTTTTTTCCACATATCCCTGTCCTGGGCAGTCTCCCACCAGTCTTGCTCAAAGACATCGATTTCATCTCGCCATCTCCGGCGAGGTCGGCCACGACGCCGTGTTCAATTTTGTGGGACCCACTTGGTGGTGATTTTAGCCCACAAGTCTTCCGGCATGCCGCAGACGTGCCCAGCCCAGTCCCATTCAAGTTTGGCGGCTGTGTGGGATACATCAGCAATCTAGGTTTTGGAACGCACTGGGTTTATACATAGTGTTCCAAACACTATGTATAAACATGCCTAAAATATTATTCTAGATACCAAGTCAATAGATGAGCATATACGCTATGTAAAATTGTTAACCTAAAATAAATGGCATTACCGGTAAAAGCCGGTAATAAACAACGCGTCCCATCCCTACGCCGCGCCATGTTGAACTAAAGCGCGCGCTCTATAAAACAGCCAATGGCAGCGACGTTACCGACCTCCCCGCGACCCGCACGTACCGCTTACTTTGGTGACTTTTGATTCGAACTAAATCGTCCATAGGGGCTATCTAGAGGGGGTTATCTATGTTTCTGATCTGCCTAACCTTTCGGATAATATTGTCAACTTATACTTTACAATCCATTATCAATAATTATTTTAATTGTTCAGTTACCAATTAATTTTTGTCTTACCGAAGGTTCCACCAATGTTCATTCCAATTTTGAATGCTTCTGTTGCCAAACACGTCCCACCGCCATTTATCTAATACGTATGCATATGCCATCAGTGGCAGCTTCTCTAGAGCTACCCACAGAAGATTGTTCAGCGTAACCTGAGGACTGGTCTCGACCTTCACGAAGCTCAGGGTCTTCAAGTGGTTCGGTGACGTCAGTTGGACGGCTACGATATCTGAGATCGCGTCGTGAAATGCTGAAATCATATTTGATTAGCTGTCAGAAAACGAATAGCCTCAAGTCTTTGCAGGGTTTTAGTACCAAATATATCTTCAGACTGTTGTAAATAGAGATCCCATCAAAAACATAAATGTGAAAATGGCAGCCAAGTTCACCGACAAAAGAATTGAGATCTAAAAGGGCCCCAAGTTCCGTAGATTATCTGAAAAGTTGCCAAGTTTGGCACTAGATTGTTTACAGTAAAACTAATTTACTGCGGCTTAATGCATTTTGAGCCTTAACTTGGCAGTTTTCTATGAAGTATGTTATAATACCATAAAAGCTGTTGGATATTTAAGGAAACTGCCAAGTTAAAGCTCAAAATGCATTAAGCCGCAGTAAATTAGTTTTACTGTAAGCAATCTAGTGCCAAACTTGGCAACTTTTCAGATAATTTACGGAACTTGGCGCCCTTTTAGATCTCAATTCTTTTGTCGGTGAACTTGGCTGCCATTTTCACATTTATGTTTTTGATGGGATATCCTTACTTTTTGTCAAACTTCATCCAATGGTGCTTTCCCAGAACGAATGCACGAGTTACTACACAAAATACCCTAACCGCTATAGGTGCACCTAAAATATTTGAAGAGCTCCCTCGATTTCCCCAGGACCTTATGATCAGATTCTGACCCGATGACAATGAAACTACCCCTGAAGTATACCGTTTCAAGCAAAAAAAGAATTTTCCAAATCGGTTAATAAATGACGGAGTTCTGAGGTAACTAGCATAAATAATAATAATAATAAAACTAATAAAAAAATCGCTGTTTTCTGTTTTTTTCTGGTGTATACACATAATTACCAAGCTGCATGCCAAATTTCAGCTTTCTAGGTCATCTGGAAGAGGGTTAGGTTTTTGATCACTAGTCAGTCAGTCAGTCAGTGGTAAAAATGCCGTTTTTTGGAATTTAATATCTCAATAACTATTATACCTATATTTATGAAATTTGAAGTTCTAGTTGTTCTAAAGGATCTTAATATATGTACCAAATTTCATGTTTTTATGTTAAATAGATTTGGAGTTATTGGGGGCTCGAAACGGTTCGTGTAATATAACACACGGCTGCTGTCCGCCAGTTCCTGGAATGAACTTGGCTGGACACGCTGCCGCGTGTCTAGATCTAAGGAGAAAATAACTAAACACGCTGACTATATTATAAAATTCTTTCTATAGTAATATTGAGTGGTGTCCAGTCAAAAATGAATTTTTGCACTTGGTGTCGGTTATATATGTCTAATAGTTCTGCTAATTCAATGCACACACGGTGTGATGGTAATGAATTATTTTATTTTCGGATCAAGTTCTTAATTACAGATTAGAGACTCTCCCAAGATAGCTCTTTTCATAACTCACTAAATGACCAGTTCAGTTTTGGTTCTGTAGGCTGACATAATGAAACACTGAAAACATTCCATTTTGAGCGATGAGAAGTCTCGAAATAATTCCCAAAATTAAGTGTTCAGTATTTTTATCATTCGTCCTAATTGAAATCTCGTATTTAATCAAAGAAATCATTCTTGCCTGGATTAGGGCCGTCTCTGTACAAAGGAGGAAGGTGCCGATAGTGCTTGAAGTACTGCACGTGGCCCAGCAACCTCGCGGCTCTGGACAGTCCCACTGCCACGTCCGTGATCTTCTCGCCACACCATTTTATTCTGAAATTGAAAAACATCCACTTTTTATGTGATAGTAAACTGTCAATAGATGACCATCTTCTTACTAAATTTCAAATTAAAAGGAAAAATTTAAAAACTTAGTGGTTCGAGCAGGATTTGACCCTGTAACATCTGGCATATGCGGCCAATCGCTCTAGCCACAGCTATCGGAACAATCAAGCTCAGGCACGAAATCCTTCACTAGTTCCTTAGGTTAGGGAGGCGCACAGCGTCATCTACTTTAGAAGGCAGTCAGTGGCTAGAGCGATTGGCCGCGTATGCCAGATATCGCACGTTCGAATTCTGCTCGGAGCGCTTTTTTATTTTTTTCCGTCAATTAGAAATTTAGAATATTTTTAGCAGCGTTACTGCTTAATACAAAATTAGTTCAGATTTCTACTTCCTTTAATCATACGTTACAGAATTTGTCTCATATTTTCACCAAAAGTAGTAGAGAAAATCTCAGGGCAAAATTCTTTACAATAATAAAATACATACTGTGACAAATTGAGCCCTGTGCTATTTCAGGCATTAAGCACACGCAAATTAATTTCAGTGCCACTTTTAAATAACATTAAATTCAGCACAATCTAATTAAATCTCGCATTTAGATACTGTAAAAGTAATAATTTACAGTATCTAAATGCCTTTTTTAATAGTACACACTGTCCCGCAAGGTTCCTGTTCCAAAGAAATTGGCTGGCGATTGAGCTGTCTGTCGAGGTTTTCCTGAGTATAGGATTTCTTTATTAAGGAGTACACAAGCAACAGATCACTAAGATGTAAAATTATGACACGATTTTTATATTATGTACAACGGTGGCAAACAAGCATATTGTCTACCCGATGGTTAGCAGACACCGTAGTCTATGGGCGCTTGCGACTCCAGAACGATCACAAGCGCGCTAATTAAACATAAAACTATTCGACACCTTTGGTCATTCCATTTTACCTGTAATTGGATCCATCACACATGTCATGACTCGAAGGCAGGCAGTTGGCAGTAGCCATTGTGTCTGTAATTCCTTGATATGATTCGGCGGCGCTTTCAAAACCCAGAGACTGATGGAATTCGTCTACCGCATCAAACAAGTCTTTAGAATGCAGGGTATCATTGTTTTGGAGTTTTGGTCTGACTACTTCTGGATATGCAGCCACTAAAGGATAGATGGCTTGCCATTCCTGAGCCCATAAGTTACCTGAAATAAAATATGTGAAATTTTAATACAATGTTGCCGTGATGTCTTTAACAGGCGCCTCGAAATGTTAACGACTTGACTGATCGTAAGGTCGGAAGACAAGGGGCGAACTAAATACGGATTTCAGTCTCAGCAGACAAATATTAAGTACTACTAACTGCCACGGTCTGAAGCATCAGTCGAACTTAATCTACATTAAAACCATTATAGAGTACTAGCTTTTGCCCGCGACTTCGTCCGCATATAATTCGTTCTCGCCTTAGAATGATTTGTTTTCTGATACAATCTTTCTCAAGCTGTGGTGGACACCAGGAACTTAGGGGTGACATGTTGGAGAAGGAAAGCCACGAATAGATCGGACTGGAGATATTTGCTTGACCAGGCTAGCCTAGGGCCCACCCGCGGCTATAAACCCTCAGATGATGATGATGATACAATCTTTCAGTGTACTTACCGGGTATTTACTCGACAGATTAGTAAAGTTTTCATAAAAATCCATTCAGCCGTTTTCACGTGATGCGCGTTCAATAAACAGACAAACAGATAAACAGACAAACAGACAAAAATTCAAATAACCGTTGGAACGTGTTCTGTTATCGATTCTAAGTATCCCCAGCCAACTTTTTTTCGAATATCTTCCATGTACAGACTTTCGACCCTCTTCAGCTTTATTTTATTATATGTAATAGATTTTCATGAACAGGTATGTATGTAATGATAAAAATAATTTTGTGAATGACAAGACACCGACAGAATTATAGAAGTCTGGAGGTCTATTTTTTATCACTACTCATGCCAATATCATTGCAATTTGTACACTAGCTGAGCTTACCTGACGATACTAATACCATGAGGCGAATCGAGTCCCACATGAGTGAGACTAATCGTATTTACGAATTAACTACATTTTTATTGCTCGCAGCTTTACGAGTAGGTTATTTATAAAAGTTGCCTCCAGGTCCGATGTTCATGATATGATGGCGTCTTCAAATGTTGAAATAAAAATTACAATATTTTTTAAGAAAAAAAAACCCGACTTCAATGAAATATTATTATACTTAGATAGTGCACTCTTAGATTCCATACAATAAAATAAAAATGGCTCATGGAATCCTCTAACAGAACTCAAGCTTGACAAAAATGTGTCTTAAAAACCTAGCTTGCTTGACAAACAAAACGAAGAGAACAAATCGCCAAACGTGAACTACTCGTCATTGAAGAGTTCCGTTCTGTTCATCATCAGCAGTTCCACTTGCCACCACCTTGCCACACCTCACCTTGCCTTGTTCCACTTTTTTGAATGAAAATGCTTGATTAGTTCATGAAAATACTAAAATCACTATTTGTGTGCCTTTCACATTTGAGGAGTTCCCTCGATTCCTAATGGATCCCATCATCAGAACTCAAGCATGTCAAAAATTAATCGTGAAAATAGAACTTGCTTAACAAACACAGCTAGAAGGACAAATCGCCAAACGTGAATTTTTCGTCGTTGAAGAGTTCTGTTCTGATCATCATCAGCAATTCCACTTCATCAAATGTCACATTTTAGTATGATAGTGCTCGATTTGTTGATAAAAACACAAGAACGCTATTTGTTTGCCTTTAAGATTTGAGGAGTTCCCTCAATTCCTCATGGATCCCATCATCAGGAATCGAGCATGACCAAAAATTAATCGTGAAAATAGAACTTGCTTAACAAACACAGCTAGAAGGACAAATCGCCAAACGTGAATTTTTCGTCGTTGAAGAGTTCTGTTCTGATCATCATCAGCAATTCCACTTCATCAAATGTCACATTTTAGTATGATAGTGCTCGATTTGTTGATAAAAACACAAAAATCACTCTATGTTTGCCTTTAAGATTTGAGGAGTTCCCTCAATTCCTCATGGATTTCATCATCAGAACTGCGCTTTGACAAAAACGGGACCAACTTGGATGTATATACTTACAATCAAAAAAAGAATTTTCCAAATCGGTTAAGAAATGACGGAGTTATGGAGTAACAAACGTTAAAAAAAAACATACAACCGAATTGATAACCTCCTCTTTTGAAATCTTGAAGTCGGTTAAAAAGGCACATTTAAGGATACCTACTGAATAATTCAATTCTGTGATCTCAACTAAAAATACTGTTACCCGCTATTGCCGTAGAACTTACCTAAAATATGCGCTGGCATAAGATTATCAGTACCCTGCAAAACGTCTTTGTAAATAACTTTCAACTTTGCCCTGACATAGTCATGCAATAGGTCGTATAATGGCTTAATCTCTTTCCACATCCTGTCAACATTTTCGACAAAACGATCGTCTTCAAAGGCGTATCGCCACATGTCTCCAGCGTCGGTGAAGTTCTCCGATTCTGCCACTCGATTCATCCGCATGACATAGTCCTTGAATATAGGCCGGATTTTTTTACCGGTACTGTCCCTATATACTTTCCAGTAATACGCTAGTTCTTTGGAATCGTTGCTGGTTTTGAATATTGTTATGATATCTGGAAAATAATTGATTACCTATTTAATGCATGTTTTCTTTATACCAAGCGGAGAAGCGTTTCCTTTTAAGTAGGTACGAGACGCTTTTCGTCTGTAATGACAGCTTACTCGTACAAAGTAGATAGATGTGATTTTTTCTGTAACCATGAGTCATTTCATTTATTCACGGAAGTCAAATAAGTATGGACCCAAAACTGGCTAAGACATCTGTATACAGTAGATTCATCATACAGTATATACCTTGTAATCTTTTACTTCAACCATTTGAAATTTATGAATTGACGTTTGTAGTGATGAGGCTAAGACGTATCGTTTGTCAAATGAAGCGATTATTAACGAATGGTTGATTGAATCAATTTTACAGCCGATTTTTGAAATGTTTTTATGATGCCTTAATTTATATATTTTATATCACATGATTGTATCAGTCTCTTCAAATAAAAAAAAATACTTATGTTCGTCGTTCTATATTCCTTGCAATAAGAAACATTTGAAGAAGAAATAAGCAAGACAGACATATTCTCTTATTCACGTCATCGCTATGCGGGTGCCGTAGCTGGTCGGTTTGTCTGTCATTTATGTCAATCCATAAACTTTGCACATATTTTCCAACTTTACGGAGTTTTACTGAAATTTAGGTGTACAGTTACAGCAGTAAATTCGAACCACACATGTATACACCGAGAAATATAATATGTTATGTGTTTCGCCGAGTGGAATTAAAACCCGTAGTGTTATTCGCGCTGAACGCACGCCTCCGAAGGCACTAGGGTCTTCACCAGTATCGGTGACATGTCACGCCGGAGACACGACGTTCTTGGCAGGCAGCAGCCGTATGTTAAATAAGGCGCCGACGTTGAGAGATGACGGTGTGCCGCACCCGCTGTCACCGCATAATAAGGTACCGTCCGCATCGACATTCATGTAAGCACGAAAGAAGGGGCCGGAACTAAAGGCCAAACAAAGAAAGGCGTTGATTGAACTTCAGTGCGATATAAAGTGACATCTAATCTGGTACAAACAAGTAAACTAATATCTCCATGGAAAAAAATCGTACTTCCAGCTGAAAGGCCCCTGGTATCAGTGGCTATTACGAGTATGTTGTAATATGTTTTTACACCTGTCACGGATTTTTCTCTGTTATTTATATCAATTAATAAAATTGCGCATATTTTCCAACTTTACGGAGTTTTACTAATATTTAGGCTTACAGCGTCAATACATTTTATTTTGGTTATAAATTTATCGTTATAATTGTTATAAATATATGCGTACCTAATCGATTTCTATCAATTTACAGAAATATCTTCAGAATCGAAACGACAGACTTGGTCACAACACTAGTTTTAAAAAGCAAACGACATAACACGTAACTGTTTGGGTGGTGAATTATTATCGTAAAATACTTAACATAAATAAACTAAAAAAACGTTATATAACTTAAATTATGTTTAAGAAAAGCAAAATATTATTTTTATTTACTTGAAGAGCCCTAATCTATTACCAGATTTTATTTATAATTCCGATTAGTCTTGCGTGTTTACGTTCTATGGGTGTTTTGATGTGTCAAATGGTTGAAGTAACAGATTACAAGGTATAGTTCGAATTTGTCGCGTATACAGGATGAAATTTTAAGGACCAGCCAAACTCTGCACAGTGACTTTATAGGTCATACTGAACAACTTTTATTAAAAATCAACAATAAAAAAGGAAAAAATTGGCTGTCCCATAAAAATCAGTGGCATCACATCAGCCGGAATGTATGAAACAGGCAAATTTTTTGTCGCGATTTCGGCATTAGTCCCATAATAAAAGTTGTTTTGTATGACCTATAAAGTCACTGCGTAGAGTATGGCTGGTCCTTAAAATTTCACCCTGTATATGCTGTAAAGAAAAAACTGTCAGCAATTTATAAGTGAAAATAACATCATTTTTGTCTTCCTTTATACTTATTATGCAAAGATCGGCAGACATGTTTCCCAAAATATTTGATTAATATTGAGACAAAATTATAAGTAAGTTTTTAAGCCAGTTTCTTTTCTTTCTATATCATAAGTGTCACTATCATACAAACTGCTAAGTAAATAATGGATGACTAACCACTCATAGTTCGTACCGAATCTTCCGAGCACACAGTCGAATTGTACGCACACACCGACACCCGACTCCATATGCGCTGCATTGTATCTATTTCTTCCCTTTGCTGTGTAAGAAAGATAGGTACAAAATGATCTGTCAATAAAACTGATACTTACGTAGGTATTTAAATATGAGCATTTTAATATGATTCTTACTTTACTTTGCGGCATTTGAACATTTGTCCCTCTTTCTTTAATAATGCGAATTTTTCTGCTTAGTTTTGGATCGTTTAAATGGTTTACATCATGTAAATATTTAGTCTTTAGTATATTCCAATATTTCTTTTTGATTTCATCTTCTTCTGCTGCCACACGAACCTAAAATCAATCGCTCATTCAATTAAAGTAATGACTATGTTCAGCAACTATGTTCTTTTGAATAAAAACGAACCGCCGTACCATCTTATTCTTCTTCATTTCGTTATTAATATTAGTGACGTAAGCCCATAGGGCTTCTTGCGATGTTTTGCATACTTCTAAACTCAAATTGTCCATGCTTTCCATGAACCTAGTCAAGGTCATATTCTCGCTATCTATTTCATTTAACTGCGTTTTAAAATGTTGTATATCATCGTTCTTTATTATAATTGTGTTAGGATCTAGAACTGTTCTCATAGCGTCGTCCAAAAACTTCTTATCTTTTATATCATCAATGTCAATTTCTTCGTGGCCACTGTCGTCCACCGCTGAGGCATCTGTGGTATTACCTTTCAGTGTTACAATCTCGTCGTCTGACATTTCTGACGTCGGATTACCACGAATCATTTCCCGAGCTGCCATTGTCAGTGATACGGCGAGGGCTACAGTGCATGTTAATTGCTGTAACAATTGCATCCATCAAGAATAGTCCTAACAATGAGTTTGAGGTAGGTAAGTTTATATTAGTGCAAACGAGCATATCGGTAATCTAAGCTGTAGTTGTACGCATTATAAAGTACTTGCGGTAAGGACAGGATGTTGCATAATACCGCATATTACATGGCTACATTATGAAGGTATATTTAAGAGGAAAGGACACCGATAGTGCACGATAAAACATCTGGCGTCACATGAATTTAATTCAACAATGGGCCGAGTATATTGAAATAATGGCCGCATCCTCTCGACACGAGAGCAACGCTTGTGGCTTTCTGACCTATTCGCAATGCTATCTTTTAGTATACTACAGTGAAGATTTAAGCATCATGACGGAAAAATGAATTTAACGTGGGATTGCCTGTAACCATTTCCTATTGTAGGATTGTGTTTAAATATAAACCTTTAATTTTGAGCCAAGAAGCTTTATTTTAATCAAATTTAACATTCGACCGAGACTTTGTACGCATTGAATTCGTAATCATCTTAGAAAAATAACTGCAATATATTTGTTTGAAACGCAGGCTTAATTATTCCTCTCCCATATAATCTTCTGTCACCCTTTCACCCCCCTCAAGGAAAGGTTAATTACATTCAATATGCCATACTCTTACGGGCACGGCGAAATTTTAATAAAAGTTCGTAAAATCAAAAGGATTTTAGATAAGCCAGTAAGGGTGGCACTATGTGAGTCGAAACAGTTTCGTATCACTTTCTTTTTTATTATTTTTTATAAATTACAAATTTAAATAATCGGCCGCAAGCATGTCAGGCCATGCTTACTGTAGAACTTAATAGAAAATAAAAAAACACAAGGGAAAGAATACCTTCGCCGCGTTTCATACGTCTTTTACTAAGAAAGGAAGACTTTACGATTACTCAAAAACAGCTTAACTGATCGCTTTAGTTTTCGTTGAAATTCTTTAGTAAGCTTTACTTCCATGATTTTTTTCATAAATAAAAGTTAGAGGGTTTCCTAGTTGACTACGGGACCCTAAAAATCTCTTGCAGTTCAATAAAATAACAATGTTAAGTTAAAGACTGCCTACCTTATTTAAATATAGTGAACAAGTTTTTAAGATGAAATTAAACGTAGCAGTCAGCTACAAAGTAAGACACATTTATTAATATTTTTATATTTTACTAAATGTCTATACACAAAGTTTTAAATTCTTGTAAAATATGATATTTGCTCCCCAAACACCCCTTCAAACAGCGAATTTATAAAAACGCTAAAATTAGTTTTCTTATACCTACTTAAATGTCTAAAAACTAAGTTTCAAGTTTCTCGTTTAGTAACTATTTGTTCCCGGAACAAACTTTCACCCATTTTTCCCCCTTGTATGTATTATTCTGATGTCTACGACTACGATACAATGCTAGAAAGTATTATAGAAATCATTTCAGTGATTTCTAATATGAAAAAGGACGTACCTTCCAAACATCGGCACAACTTTCACGTTTATAATATTATTAGGATTACCGTATGTTCCCAGATAATCATCATCATCATGTCAGCCGAAGGACGTCCACTGCAGGACATGAGTAGGCCTCCCCAAAGACTTCCACAATGACCGGTCCTGCGCTACCGGCATCGGCATCCAGCGGACACCCGCGACCCTTACCAGGCCTGCCCACGCTACGCCTTCCGGTACGTGGTCGCCACTCGAGAACCTTTCCGCTCAACGGCCATCGGTTCTACATGCTTTGTGCCCCGCCCACTGCCACTTAAGTTTAGCGATACGGAGGGCTGTATCGGTCACTTTGGTTATGCTGCTGATAGCCTCATTCCTGATGCGATCACGAGCCGAGAGGGCTATGCTGGAAGTTTCTCTGGCAAATAGATACCCAATCCCAATAAATACCCATAAAGATTTTATATTGATAATTTTTATACATTTTTATTGGATTTTGTCGTATCTTTTACTTCGAATTTGAAGTATTTCAATTATTCATAATATAAACGTTCATCAAACCTATTTCAGCCAAATCGCTTTTAAAATTCGTTTGTCTTTATCTGTCTCTTTGACATTTTTTTATTTCAGGGAAACTGATAAAACGCATTTTAGGTAATACTTATAGTTTGTTAAAATTTATGAATAAGGGGGTTCTTTTAATACCGAGTTTATCTTTGTTCATTTGATTTCTAATGACACTTTCACACGAGTATACTACGAGGCTTGCACTGAAAGTGGCGGGAATCGAATACTTATTAATTTATTTTTAACATGTATTATACCTTTTTATAATCTCTGAAGTTTCCTTATCTCAACACACTGGCCACTTAGAAAAAAAAAAGTATGGTTCGGTTTCAATTGTTTATTGAAGTCGTCGAGTCACTGCTTAAAATGGAATTGTGCCGTGAAAATTTCAGAGCTATGATTTATTATGACTTTAAAAGTGGACTAACACAAAAACAATGTGAAGAGCGGATGGTTGCTGCTTTTAATATTGAAGCTCCTTCAAAGACTACAATATACAGGTGGTATTCAGAATTTCAACGTGGCCGTGTATCCCTCACCGACGAAGTGCGTGAAGGTCGACCAAAATCGGCAGTCACGCAAGAAAACGTCGATGTTGTGCGTCGTCTGATAAATGAAGACCGACATGTGACATATCGGGAAATTCAAGAGCACCTGGGTATTGGAATGAGTCAAATACAAATTATTTTAAAAGAAGAATTAGGCGTGAAAAAGTTATTTTCCCGTTGGATACCTCACCTATTGTCTGACGAGCAGAAAATAGTCCGTGTCAATTGGTGCCGCAAAACTTTGAAAAGATTTAACAAGGGACGCTCAAATGCTGTTTTTAGCATAGTATCAGGTGACGAGTCGTGGATATACGCTTATGAGCCTGAAACTAAAAACCAATCCCGAGTATGGGTCTTCGAAGACGAGCTCAAACCCACAAAAGTTGTTCGTTCTCGCAGTACGGCTAAGAAGATGGTGGCTACGTTTATCTCTAAATCTGGTCACGTAGCTACTGTGGCTCTTGAGGATCGTAGAACAGTCAATGCTGATTGGTACACCACTATTTGTTTGCCGAACGTCTTTGCTGAACTCCGAAAAACAAACCCTAGTCGTCGCATCATCCTTCACCACGACAACGCCAGCCCACACACCGCTCGGACAACAACTGAGTACCTGGACGGTGAAAAAGTCGAAATATTGGACCACCCTCCATATAGCCCTGACTTAAGTCCCAACGACTTTTTTACATTCCCCAGAATCAAGGACAAACTGCGTGGTCAGCGGTTTCAGACGCCAGAAGAAGCAGTGGAGGCCTATAAAATAGTCATTTTGTCGACCCCTACTTCAGAGTTCAAAAAGTGCTTTATGGACTGGTTTGAACGCATGCATAAGTGCATGAAATACAAAGGAGAATATTTTGAAAAACAATAAAAATAAATAAACTCACTTATACTGCATATTTTCTTCTATTCCCGAAACTTTCAGTTTTACCCTCGTAGGTACCACACGAAGAGTAACGCTCAAACATACGTTAGGTAGGATATAAGTTTTTTGTATGGGGAAATGACGGATCTAACTTGCGTTTGAAATGTTATGTATCTAATCGACTAGCAGGTCATTACGACACTGTTAAGAACTTTTTTTCAACTCGAGTAAACCAAGATACTTCACTTCTGGATACAATACAAAACGCTACAATTAAATCATTATCTTAAATGAATTCCGTTTGGTTTATGTGAAATATTGATCGAAAGGTAAAATATTATCAGCTTGAGTTAAATTACTTCAGTTCAAGTTTATCAGAAAATTTAATTTCGTATATTATACAGCCAAGAATGAAGAAAAATTTTGCAAAAAATATAAGATTACTACCTACCTATACGTACTTATACCAAAGTAACTACATACTAAGAAAATAATATGCATAATACGCACATAGAACAGCATGGTGTAACAATCCAAAACCGTTATCATAAATTCTCAACACAAAACTCACTACATTTTCATTTTCTTTATCTTTCACAAACTGAGGTCGGGACACGACAGCACTCGCTAATGCTACAGAATGTTTATGAATCGAACGCCTGGTTTGGTCGTTTTGTGGTGGATTTTTCAAATTGGAACAATCGAACGTTATTGTTTTGAAAACGTCAACGGTGCGCGGCCGGCCGCGGTCGCCGGCGCATTGTTGTGGTGGAATGGCTACCTGACATCAACACGCGTTCTCGTGCGACCGGACGGAACTCCCTGTGTAGTCGCAACAGGCGTGGCTCCCCTAAAATTATTTGGGAAAAATGAGACATGAAAATCTTTGTTTCAAATACATATCTCATTGTCGAAAGTTTAACAGTAATATATAGGTACGACTGAATATTATTATACGTATATAATATGGTGCAGCTCAGCACAGAATAACAAGGTGACATGCATGAAAGTTACACAATAATGTGATACCTTCTGTGGTAAACAACTCCAATCTCAATTGAGCACCCATGCTCTATTGAATCAGTAAAGATTGAACGTGATAGAATGTTGTCCGTCTTTATTAACTGATCTCAATTCGTCGGAATATTTTCTGCGATAAAGAAGTGTTCTATTTACATTGTTACCAATAGGTTATTCAAAATTCTATTCTGAATAAGACGTTTATTCAGAATAGATTGTGCGGATGCGGGTGTACCATAAAATTGTGCGGGACAAGTGTCATAAATATTCTAGGGGAAAATTCCTGAAGGAAACCGCAATAAAACTAAACGTGTGTTAATTCGTAATTCATAAACGTTTAATAAAGACATCACATTCTCAACTGTTGACTCAGTTGGTTACACGAATAGGTGAACGTGTAAACTATTTAATCTTTCTTTAGGAAAGAGGCTAACATTTGTGCTCCCGCTACGTCTATATCTTTGTACCCGTAGGGCTCTAAAGCTTTCTTCATTCTTTCGAACCATTTTGACACATTCTCGTGGGCGCTGAAGTCGTAGTCAAAAGCCTTAAAAGAAAAAAAACTAAAATTAAACGTATTTATCGGTTTTTCTTTAAGTAGACCCAGACATGTAGATGAAGATCTTAATCGCATCCCTCACAACGGATTCTTAAAATACTAAGGAACACGACGGACTGGATTCGATAGGATTGTTCTTGAACGCAAATTACCAACCAAGTCAGTGTCACGGGGATACTGTTTTGTTGATTGTATAATTATCAATGTTATTCAAAACAATTTAATAGTTTATATGCAATATCGCCATGATCGACCCGTTACATAAAATTTGGGTCAGGCTTTAACTATTTATCTCTATAGCTCACGAAATTGTGTTTTGTAATACTCTGTTTCTACATGAAAGTGTGAGGAAACATTAAGTCCTGCATGTCCTTGTCCTACATTAATTATAGGTCCATGTTCCCATCCTATAAGCAAACTTTTATTTTGAAAACAAATACTTTTGAAAGTATTTGTTTAAAGCATTTAATTATATAATCATCTAGTGATAAACAAAATACCTAAATCAACAACAAAAAATGAACTTAAATAACATATTACGAGTCACAATATACCTTAGCTATAGCTGCATGATTCAACGACAATGTAGAACAACGTATATTACGAGTATGTTGTGTTACCCACCGTTTCCTCGCTTATGCCAGCGCTAACTGTAAAGCCAGCTTTACGCTGAGTTGGGTCCATTTCGTGACACGGCCGGTTTTGTTTGTCTATGCTTCTGTTTATTATTATATTATATGTATTGCGTGTGTCAGGAATAAACTTTTGAAATTTGAATTTACAGATATACTTATATACATAAACCAGCAAAATGCGAGCTAAAAATATGATAGTAAGTTGATTAGGTGATAGTGCCAATAGTGTAAATGAAATCTTTTGTAAGTTAAAAATATTAAAGAGACAGGTATGAATTACGCTTACATCGAGATTAGTCATAGTGACCACGATAGTGATGTCGGCAATTGTCATATTGTCTCCAGCGACGAAGGCCCGTCCGTCCAGCATGGTGTTGAGCCACCCCAGTGCCTCGTCTAATTTGGCCGCACTTTCTTCGTTATACTCCTCTCCACGGAACAGCATGGGAATCTAGTAGATAATACCAAAAGATTGTAAATGATAAAGACACTATAGACAGATGAAGCTATACAAGAGATCTCTCAGCGTGATATAAACACAACATATATGAAATTAATTACTCTGCTGGTCAAATGATATTTTTTTCAAATGTAGTTATTTTAATTCTAGAATGGATTAAAATGGAATGGGCCTTTTTGCGTACTTATGTGATAACTACGTATGTGTAGTTCAACAGCCAATATTCCAGATTAAATGCTGGCGGACTAAATTTATAAATTTGGCATCAATGTAAGAGTACCTAAGTAAGTGACGAAAGAAATGGTTTCGTAGTATGTACAACGAAACACTTACATAGAGATTGAAGTACCGCAAAAAGAGTGTTCCCATATCAAAATTTAGCCGGGCGTCGACAAGCGCACGAAGCCGAGGGTTCTTCGGGTACAGGGAGTCGTCTCTCCCATAAGCGTTTACCAAGTACGCCATTATAGCTCGACTGTAACATAATTTGTTTTAAAAAGTGAGAATTTTCTAATCAAGTTTATCTCTAACTAACACTACTATGTCCTATCACTAAGTTAGGCTGCATGAATTTGGTTCCGAGGGAGTGCAAGGGCGTGAAATCTGCACCCCCTAGAGCTGACTGCCGCTCGAAAAACTGGTAGTGCTAACCAGGGGCCTCGTAGTGACAACGTGTGTCAGTTCGGTCCTTGAACAGCGGGGTGATTACGTAACGTTTTCGAGAGGCTGTTAGGTTGGTCTTAATACTCTTAATGTCATTTTTGATAAATTCATTCATTTTAAAATAG
Source organism: Notocelia uddmanniana (assembly GCA_905163555.1). Lineage (NCBI taxonomy): Eukaryota > Metazoa > Arthropoda > Insecta > Lepidoptera > Tortricidae > Notocelia > Notocelia uddmanniana. The sequence goes on along the minus strand of LR991054.1, from coordinate 17,775,001 downwards.
ATGATCGCCAAATCTAATGTCAAACGAGAAACGTATGACCCTTTATGTAGTAAAGCTTATTTTTTCAGCATTACTGTATTATAATTTCAATAGTTGCAATTTTAGTTCCTACTCTGTGTGGCTACTAATTGACCAAGTATCAATATCCTCACCTCTCCCATAAAATGAAACCATTGTCGTCCATTGTTGGTATCGTATGTTGGGGATTCATCTGTGTAAAAGAATATGCTTATTATTTATTTGTGGCTATGTTGAGTTGTGGTTCTATAATGCTCAGCTTAGCGTTCGTCCCTTACCGAACGTTTACGTATGTACGTCTACAGTCAAGGGCACCAATATGTATAGATTTTTTTACCTTACGCCATTGATATAAGGTCCAAAAATGCATACATATTTATGCCCTTGAATGTAAGTGCGAGAGATAAATGCTGCCATAAACGCGATCATGCTAGTATAATACTATATTTAAGGCCGTACATTAAAAAATATGTTGATGACCTCTTTAGTCTAGTTGGTAGTGACCTTTCCTAGGAAGCTAATGGTCTCAGGTTCGAATCCTGGTCAAGACATATATTTATTTGTGTGATGAACACGAATATTTTTCCCAGTTTTGGTTATTTTGTATGCATTTAATTTAAGTATTTATATAACTATATAAGTAAGCATATATACCGTCGTCTAGCTTGACCCACAGTACTAGCTTTGCTTAGTTTGTGACCAGGTGGATTTGTGTAAGACTGTCCAATAAAAATATAAGGCCTCTATAACATAAGCTATCAAATCCTTGGAAATGCCATTCTGACAAGATTAGGAAGAAAGAAGGACTAACCTTAAGATACATATATATTTAATTCTTGACTATATAATTATTTCTCTGATTAGAACCGAAACATTTTTATGTAAAAATTCTATAGAAAACAAGTAAATAATACTTTAAAAATTAAAAAACCCAACTGCGTTTTTGTGTGATTTGGAAATAAATAACGACACATTTGAAGCTAAATTCCATCGAGCCATTTTTTTTTATTAATATATTTTTATTATCTAATGATACAACGAAGTTAAAATTATGGTAATGGTATTTTACCTCGTCTACTAAAATGTCATAAGAGGAATTATGAATTAAACTTCACAAGGTCTGATATTCATTAAAATGTGTCATAAAACCCAAGCCCTAAGAGTGCATCTAATTTTCTTGGGCGCGTAAGACATAAGCATGTTTTTTCACAGTGGTCGTGGTTTACTGAATCGAAGCATCCCCTTAAATACTCTGCATGCGATATTTTGATCATAGAAATTCGTGGATTATATATATAGATGTTATGTACGTGGATTATATATGCCTATCGATTTAAACTTGCACGATTTCACACATCATTATTAGTGAACGGGTGAATCAGCTTATGACCAAGGGTGTGGTGACACATCTGGAACGTCGGTTAAACCGCAAAAAGGTCAATAAATACAACACAAACAGTTCATGACAGTCGGACGGACGTCCTCGGCTGGACACCTATGGACCTGTGGACTATAGGTACCTTTAAATATTCAGGTGTCATGTGTGCTCCCTCCATGATGTTCGTGAGCACCAGATCCAGCTCCAATCCAAGGACCTTGGCCGTCATCATGACTGCCCGGCACGGTGGCGATGGAGGCAGGTAGTACAGCTTTATCGGCTGAGCCGGCATTCTGCTCGACTTGGAACGGGCAGCTGCGTTACTGGAAAATCAATAAGGTAAATAAGTTAAGGATAAAAGCAGAAAAGAGAACTATGGAAAAAAAAGAAAAAAAATACTGCATCAATACAAGAAAAAAAATGTACGCCTATTATTTTAACTTTTTAAAGGGTGAGAAGGAAAAATAAGTATTTCCGGTAGGGGAAAACCAGTTCTAAAATGATCGGTCTTTCCTATAGACAACGTTTCAACGTGTGAGTAAATGCCTGTGTACGACTGTCATGAGAATTTGATTACATTGTGGGTTACCGTGGTATAATGAGTTCAATCAATCAGTCAAACCGCGCAATGTATTGGAACTCCCATACGAATATCTTACATGTGTAAGCTCTGGCTACAGGGTTGACAAAAGGTGCTGTTTACAAGTGTAGCTAGCAGTAGATGCCACATTTTGCAGAATTTAGCCCAAAAGGGCTGATAGTATTCGTATTTGTAGCCAGATCTTTACCAACTGTTTATTAAGTGGACACACGAAGGTGCGTTCAGTTTAAAATTAGTTTTACTTTTAGATTTTACAATTTGATACATTGGGAATTTCAGTGTAGGTACATTTAATTCCTGGTGTATATTCACAGGAGAGTTCCAGCACATTAGGTATAATAATGTATTAGTATTTCGTTGACACACTATGATATTCAAAATCAGATTAATTATCAGAAAGTTTATAATGTTTCTTTCGGCTATTATGCCTCTTTACTTAATTATTAGTTAATTGATCATTTGATTAATTACCACTTCACTACCCATAACCATGATATGACACGCAATGAATTAATTATAGCGCAATTAAAATATTTAACCAATTAAATAATGAATGACATGACGGCCTCTTTCGCCTAGTTGCTCGTGACACTGCCTCCGAAGCTAGAGTTCCCGGGTTCAAATCCCGGCCAGGGCATTATTTGTCTTGGATGTTTTCGATGTATTTAAGTATGTATTTATCTATATAAGTATGTATGTCGTCGTCTAGTACAAGCTTTGCTTAGTTTGGGACTAGGTCTATCTGTGTAAGATTGTCCCCCAATATTTATTTATTTATTTAAAACAATGTAATGTCAGTAGTAGATTTTTATTAAAGAGGCAATAGAGTATTTTATTAATAGACCGTTTATGCAATCAAGGGTTTCTTTGCCAATTCACTAGATTAATTAATTCCTTAAATATGAATAATGACGAACACAATCAATAGTACGACAAATTTCTATATTTAGTAAATAAGTACCTTAAATACGTAGACACTATAAAATGTAATGTATTTTATGTATGTATTTGCATGCACTTGAACTTAAGGCAAATAAATCATCTGAATCTGAATTAAGTAGTTATATTGGACATGACACTATCTTCATAGCATACACATAAACTCGGTTTTAGAACGTTTTTAAATCTTATTTTAGTCGACTAATCATATCTTTTGGCCTCATTAAAATTTTGATATTTGAATATTTTACTTAGAAAACATAGCGAATTAAGGAAGGAACTTGAGTAGTTACCGCTTAGGTCATCCCTGGTGTATATAATGCGCCTACTGAACTTATCATAGCAATATTGTAACTTGTGTAAAATATGCCAAGTAAGATAAAAATCTCGCGTGCAGACACTATCGTTTCTTTTCTATTGTTATGACAGTTACAGTGTTATATTTGGATTTAATTTGTGAGTAAACATAAACACATATTCCCACTGTAGTGTTTCTTAATAAAGGGGATTTTTATGAGCGTTTAATTCATGGAAGTACACAATCAATATCCATCATGACAAAATAATAAATAATAATGTATAGCGAAACAAAAACGAACATGCCAAAAAGAAACGAATGTTGGTGTTTACGAGTAAGATGTCACACTCACAAAATTCACTGTCACCCTTTGCTCTAGGCCGTTATATCAATAGCATATTCGTTTGCGCATAAAAATATATGAGCGCGAAGTAAACAAAAGTTAGTTTCGTGATAAAAATCATGTGTTAGTATTAGTATACAGTATGTGATTCCATTCCCAATGTCTGGCACCATCAGAAAACTTACCTACTGGCGTAAACAACAAGAAAAAATGTGAAAATCGTGAAACTCCTCATGTTGTGCTTGCGTGGACCCGTAGATTATTTTTCAAAGTGAAATCAACTGAATAAAAACACGTCAGTGTGTCTGTAACTGGTTTACCTATAGGTACCAAAAAAGCGAGATAGCAGCAAACCTTTTGATTAATACGAGTAAATATCAAAAATTAAAAGGGACCTAGTATACACTAAGTACCTACATATGATAAGAGATGCCAAACCAAGACATTAGATTATCAAACAAAATCTAATCAAATTTACATAAATTAAAACTTTTCGTTTAAATTGTTTAAATACCATTTAAGCCAGCGTATGAATAACGTGGTGACATGAAACCTGTAGGGTTTATGTATCAGTGGATGACTGTGGAAATGACCTTAAAGAAAAACCTTTTATTGCCAGTACTTATTCAAAAATTATACCCTCTAATATTACAGTACAAAGGGTAACGTTTTAGACTCGGGTAGTATTTAAGCAGCATAAAACCCCACCAACACATTTCAAAGACACGTTGTGTAGCAACGCTCGTATTTTTGAAGTTTCTGTCTTTCAATCTGTCTGAACAATACGTTTTTATGTTACCAAGTTTGCAATCTCTCTCTCCCTCTTTTATGCTTAGGCACTATTATATTAAAAATATTTTTTACATTCAATGTAAAAAAATATTAATAAATCAAACTATACTTTGATCTACGTAAAAGTAAATGGAATGGTAGTTTGGCTATTTCAATCGAAGTTACTTCTGTCTGCAACTCACTTTGCTGATTGAATTTTTGCCGCAACGTTTTTGTCCATACACTGCCCCAGTTTAACTAATTTACGACAAACTATTCAAAATATTCCTTTATCAACACACACTGACAAGGTGTCGCAAAACCTAGTTTATATGACCTTGTTGGCTATACAGCGGCCATCTGTCGAACTATCAACTGACGCTAGAATGAATCTAAGTTGTTATATTTATATGGAGATTTAAAAAAATCGCGACGCACCGCTGACCACGGGCTAAATGAATGTCAACTGATTTATGATCGCCTGAACTAGTAGGCATCAAAGGTACTTCTATGTTATGGTTATGAGCACCATAGTAACGGGGGGCGGGAAAGATTATGCCTCGTCATTCTGACAGAACCCATAACCGTGGAAAGTTCTCCGTTACTGATTCACCTTGGGGTTTGATATGCGCATGCAATGCACGCTAACACATTTCTTATTGCTTAATACTTAAGGATGAAATTAGATAGAGATGGAACTGGTATAACGTAAGGGTTGACACGGTTCTGGTTGTGCCACTCAGATGACGCCAGTCATGCTAAGTAGACTTCACTCTTGTAAATATGTACTTGCAAGTTTAGAGTGGATATTCATCCCACTTAACGTGACTGAATGACTGGTCTTGTTTAACAATAATTAGACTAATAATAGCTGTGCCATCTTATACAATCTGTACTATTATAAAATGAGAATACATAGTATATGCAGGTATATTTTAGTAATCCTTTTTTGAAACGGGTACCTGTAACAAAGTTGATGAAAAGCACCTACCGCTACCAGAACAATAATTCGATATAATATTGGGGAAATTCGCTTTAAAATGGCAATTCTAATAATCATAAGTCGTAATCATAATAATACTTATCTGTATTTTGACATAATTCGATTCCATCGGGTTGATCGGATTAAACAGGATAAAAATTCCGAATTTAAACTTGGAATAAACTCTATTGTTGTTTGCCCGAACGTTTGTTCATCTTGTGAAGCAAATATGTCGACGTGTATAAACTTATTAAATTAGCTCGAGAAATTTCTATAACAAACAACACCACCGTGACCGTATGAATGTTTGTACCAAATGAATATAAACATTTTTTTTAAATCTGCTGCTACATGTATAAGAGCTATGTGCCCCACAACGTTCATCATAGGTAACTAACTGTACGTAAATACACACACTTAACTACACAAATACCCTCTGTCTGGAAGGCCGTGGGAAGGCCATAACATGAACAGTGTAAAATATTAACTCTTGGAACATGATTAAAAAAAAAAGGATTAAAATATAAAATAAATTTATTATTTTTAAAATAACTTTCCCAACGTTTGATATGAGTATAATAATTATATCAAGTAATCATTGGCGTATATTTTATAAAAAATAAACGGACTATTTTCTACCTGCAAGAGCCCAAACTGGGTATGTTTCTCAATTATTTTCCGTTTTTTTGCAAACAAGTAGCTGAAATACAGAAATTTAATATATTTTACAACCAGCGCATGAAGCCCTTTGAATTGATACCCCACACAATAGGGGGATATCAGAAATACTCCTCCTACACCGAAAGTAAATATGGCTCTCCTTCTTAAAATGTTCTGAGGGTTCATAAGAACTACTCATCTCCTACTTCTTAATCATCAAACACCGTATATTGGACTTTTATGCTTTGCACAGATGCGACTATAATAGGTAGAGATAAATTACTAATTTATACCTGCAAAGTAGAATGCAACGGATAACGTCAGGCTGTTTACATTCCCGGTGGATTGTCGAGAAAGTCGAGATAACCTTTACTATACTTATCACTTTCCAGGAAACAAATTTATGAGCTGTTTGTTCACTTCTTATCTGACGCTACTATATTATAATGCAAAAATAAATAGAAAAGTGGTAAAAAATATGCAATTTTGGTGTCAATAACGGTCAACATATAGGTAGTAGTAAGAAGCGTAAGTTGATCTGTGATTTAAAACATGGGAGCAATTATTCGCTAATCGATCTACGGCGCCTCATAAGTCCATAAAATTGTAATGTTTGGAAACTAATCTTAAAACTATAAAAATAAAAACACGTACCCCAATCTTGAAAGCATTTGTCCAAGCAAACATGTTGTATTTACGTTTACCTCTAACAATTTTTTTTAAATGTAATAGGTGCATTACAACTCAATTTTTTTAGAAAATAATATCTGTATTTCGTTTCAATACAATAGGAACGATATGGAAATGCAATAATTATTATCTGATTTTCGTTTAATTGCAAAGCATATACATAATTGTTACAAAATACCTAATATACAATGAGAAACATCCATAAACACTTCGACAGCACTAATGAACTAAATTCACTTATCGTCTAACACTTCAACCGTGGACGCACTACTGGCGTTGTCGATTTCTTTCACTCTGTCAGAATCTCTGGCTATTTCGGTTTCATTCTGGACTACAGTGTCGGGTTGGTTAGAGTTTGTCGCTTCCGATAAATCTGTATTGATAGAGTTGATCCTCCCCCGCGGCTCTGCTTCATTTTCTGGTTCACTCTGACTAATTTTCATTTTTTTGCTCTTCGTGTTGCCCATTTTACGTGACGAGCAGTGCGCAGTTGGCTGTAGATTAGATCAATGTTAACACTGGGATGCAGATAAAAATCAAGATAACCAGACAATCTACACAATTAATAACACTCCAATGTCCGATAAAATTTTACAGGTAAAAAGGTCCCCTAGCTCACAAAGTGAAAGCATATATGAGACTGACATAAAATTATTCACGTAAACATATATGTTGAGGTTGGGACTTGAAAGATAAGGTGGCAATGACTTACCCGTATATTTTATATACCGGGTATCTGTAGGTCATTTATAAACAAAGGAATGTTTTATATCCGCTACGTATGAAACTCTAGTACTGCCATACGGTATTTTGAGTGATATTACCGTATATTATTACTCGTAAGACAACTACAGAACAATAATCCGCGAAGACAACGGTTGTGTAAATAATGACGAATATTCTTAAAACTCGAGTTCAATTGTTTTGGAGTGAAGTCACTAGTGGAAGCAATATAACTGCCACACAAACCTGTGATAAGGCTAGTCTCCTTGCCTAATCTACAAACAGATACGGTGACGCATCCACCGCCTTTATGTCTGATTAAGGGAAAGATATCACAGGATTATAAAAAGTACACCACGGTTAACATTCCATCTATAGAAAGACAAGTGTGAGTCGGACACGCGCACGAAGGGTTCCGTACCAGAAAAAAACGCCACCAACTACTCTGTTGTATGGGAGCCCCCCTAATTATTATTAATATGTCGTTGTAGCCACAATAAAAATACATAATCTGTGCAAATTTCAACTGTCTAGCTATTACGGTTCTTGAGATCTAGCTCGGCGAGGGGTAGCCATGAAAAAGGGCTAAAATATCACGTTTTTTGTATGGGAGCCCCCCTTAATTATTATTATTATTTTGTTTTTAGTATTTCTTGTTATAGCGGCAACAGAAATACACAATCTGTGAAAAATTCAACTGTCTAGCTATTACGGTTCTTGAGATACAGCCTGGTGACAGACAGACGGACGGACGGACAGCGAAGTCTTAGTAATAGGGTCCCGTTTTTACCCTTTGCGTACGAAACCCTAAAAAAATAAATAGTATATATATTTGACCTAAAAAGCGATTTGAAATGAAAAGTAATTTAACACGTCGAGTGCGTGACCAGCTTGGTTTGACCGGCAAGCGACTTTCCGTTGTAGCAGAGCTGGTTATGGCAGAATTTCTCCCGGTCCGCGGGAAATTTCGTTACGAAATCAGAGACATATAAAAGAGATAATTATGCCTAATCCCTATTGCTCATTCACACATGAAGTAAATCATCGCAGATAATTAATCATGCTAATAGTCATTAACATTAACGTACGTAAAATAAGCAGGTACATAATCAATATTCAATTTGCTTAAATGAAGTTTCTGATAATAGGTACTTTACTATGTTATGAAAAGAAAAGTTGCTATTAGTAAATAGAGTATTTAGTTATTATTAATTTGACATTATGGTATATTTATAGGAACACTTGCACAATGATCCGTCATATTCGAAACCTACGTTCCAGCGTATAGTTCTCCCATCTAAAATTAAATACCTAAGGTTAGTTTATTTCTAAAATCATATTTATCTACATTTATTGTAACTTATTGCTCACGCAGCACACACGTTCTTGTAAATGTATTTTCAAATTATATGTATTATTAACTTTTTTTTAGACAATAATTAACGTCAATATTGCGTTAATATAATTATTATAACTAAATCGTCTGCGTTACAAGAAATTGTGTGTGAAAATTACCCCAATATTGAAGTTATGGTAAAAATATGTCAACGCACATCACATATTAAGTTTTTTTTTCACAGATGTCTGCACAAAAATTCGTATTAGTCCTGCTGGCTTGCTTGGCGGCCGTCCATGGAGCAAAGCTGAGGATTTTCCATAACACTGTGAGTTACATAGCGAAAAATATCTATAAAGTTAAAATAACACATATTATAACTATTGATTCTGACATACATATAATCGCAACATACTAAGAACTAATAGAAACTAATCATGTTTTTCTTCTTAGGAACTAGTACCAGTGGAAAAGGAAGGGCGAATTTTACATGTCCCGTAAGTAAACTAAATTATTATTGGCTAAATCAGCCTCAAAGTGATCCCAGAGGCAGTGACCTCGGGAATGTATATTGTAATTATAATTTGTATTTAGCTAGAGCTTTTATTAAAATATTTAGAAATAGTACTACGTCCTCAACATAATGTAATATTTCTTTTGAGTGTGTGCTAATAAATCTAAAAGTGATCTTGCTTACAATTTTATGTTATTTTTCAGGACTTTTGGAGAGGTGATTTACGCAGGATTAAAAACTACGTGGTTCCTAATTTCAACGGCGTGGTCTCTCGTGGGGTACAAACTGGTTAGTACTTAAGGGCTATATTTCACCAGGGCACCATGGTGACGCAACCAGTCGCCGGCCACCAACAAATTGTATACAGCTCTTTGGGCTATATCTCACCGGGACACGAAGGCGGCGCAACCAGCTGCATAATATTTGTTGGTGGCGGTGACTGGTTGCGCCGCCATGGTGTCCCGGTGAGTACCGGCACTTAATAAAAACTCAACAGATGTTTTAACATTTTCACTATCGTGATTTTTATACATCTACATCTATAGGATGTAACAAAATGCCATGGATCCATTTAAGGCGTTAACCTTAAACAGATCCACGGCCTTCGTCAAAATTAGCCAATTCCCCGTACAAAACCAAATAAATACTTATTTCTAGTCAGAATGCGATACAAATTAATGCCTTAAACGGTTCCACGACATTTTTGTTACATCCTGTGTGATATTAAACACGGCGTGTTTTATATGATTACAATATTTGTGTTATGTGATAAAACCACGATTAAACTACGATTGCACCTCGCAGCAAGATGAATTACATTATTTTAATTTGAATGTTTTTTCTAGGCAGCCATCGCCTTGGTAGCCGACGTGGCCATCTGGATAGCACGTAATTGTTTGTCCGCGATCCTGGGTGCAGCGGTGACGCTGGCGTTCTGCAAGCTCACTGGCAAGTGCAGCCTGGATTATACGCAAGAATACGAGCTACCAGAACTCTCCGTGGCGGCCAAACATCTCGCTGATGGGACCGCCAAGTTTACCAGTTAAATTATCTGTTGTTTTATTTGTGATCTAAGATCTGCAACCACCTGAATTTCCTCACATGACGGTTTAAATTCGTTTTTCAGTACCAACAGTGTAGCAAATTACTGAAAAGTTGGAGGATTTCGGATATTCGGAGCCTTCTAGTGTCACTTTACTCGTGCTAAGTGATATTTATTTATTATTCTCGAAATAAAATATATTGAAATATAATTTATATCTTTTTATTTATGGTTTATATTGCTTTAATTTTTTCTGAAATCAGAACATATATGATGTAACATGTTACATCAAAAATTTACTCATGTTTATTAGGAGATATAATAATTAAAATTTTAAACAGATTTCATACCACAATCATATGGATAAAACAAAAAACGTAACTAAGAACTAAAACTGATCAAAATAAATTAAAGCTACATTACATACAATGACTGGTATAAGATTACACCAACGTAACACATTGCCTAACACACACTAATAATTTTCCCAAAAGTGAACATCCATAAAAAGAATTAGGGTACCATCACTAGATGTAAAGTGGGGATACATTTTTTATTCTTACAAAACCCATCGTGTGGGGTAGGGTTAAATAGCTCGTTTAAAGAAAATGTGAGCTTCCTTTGCCTATTTTTTGATTAATTTTATTAATTTGCGTGATATAAATTTTAAAGTGCGAATTCTTGTTGGAGTTATGTGTAAACGGTTGTTGCTCGATATGTGAAATAAATATAATTATCATGAACTAGCTTTTGCCCGCGACTTCGTCCGCGTAGAAATCGTTCTCGTCTTAGAATTATTTGTTTTCCCATACAATTTTTCTCAAGCTGAGATGTTTGAACGGCGTCGAAAAGGACACCAGGACCTTAGGGGTGTATTCTCTAGAACTCCTATAGTCATAACGAATGATTAAGTGCTTATTTCGGAAAATCAAATGTAACGATTTTAGACGAATGAATCCCGTCAAAAAAATAACAATTATAATGATAGAAGTCTCGCTAGGCAGTTCTGCCGTAAAACGTAGCCCCAACAGAGCGAGTGTAAGTATTATGGCCAAAGGCCCTAAGCAGACCGGCAAGACATGCGGGCCTATTCCAACGGAGCAGGCTCCTTATGCAAGGCTGAGGGCCAAAGGCCCAAAGCAGAGCGGCAAGGCACGCGAGACCGAAGGCCGAACGTCCCAACATAGCGGGTTCTTTATGTAATGATAATGTCCGAAAATGCGAAGCAGAATGGCAAAAAATGCGAGACCGAAAGCCGATCATTGACACACAGCGGCCTCCTTATGTATGGCTGAGGGCCGAAGGCCCGATGGGCGTGCCAAGTCAAGCCAAGAGTGTTATACGCGATAATGAAGGCGTGGTGGAGGGCGGCTAGGCACGCGAGGCTGACCCAAGGAGAGCGTAGTTATACACACAATGTATAGATTATTTAGGACGACATCACGTGTCTTATAAGCGACCATAAGGACCGAAGGCCTCAAGGAGAGCGGGAAGGCACGCGAGGCCTAAGGCTGAGCGTAACAACAGAACGGGCTCTTTACGTAACTCGGAGGGCCAAAGGCCCTAAACCGAGTAGTAAGGCACGCAAAGCCGTAGTTTGAGCATCCTAACAGAGTGGGCTCTTTAATAGGGCTGAGGGCCGAAGGCCCGAAGCTGAGTGTTAAGACACGCGAGGCGGAAGATCGAGCATCCCAGCAGCGGACTCTATGAAGCTGAGGGCCGAAGGCCCGAAGCTGAGAGGTAAGGCACGTGAGGCCAAAGGTAGACCATCCCAACAGAGCGAGAGCATCCCCAATATAAAAAATCAACAAAAAATCAATAATGCGATTATTTTTAGACGTAAAAAGGATGATTTTAATAGAATTACAAACATTTTTTTCTCAAAAATCTGTTACAATTAAATTTTAACGGCATATTCGACTCCGGCTTCTTCACCAGAAGAATCACTTCGGTTAGACGAAATTTAATAGTTTCCACCTGCCGAAGAATCATCTGAGCCACCATTCTAAGACCTGATCTGCATTTTTTTCACTAATTTCAACTTTTTGCCATTTTCGTGAGGTGTTCATACTCGCGCCGTTGATTTTATCGACAAATATTTAATTGTTAATCGTGTTAAAAAAGTTACACTAACACATACGAAGCACATACGTCAAGAACATAAATTTAACTATTTAGAAATATCGTACAAGCTCGTTCTTATCTGTTTTGGTCGCGTCACTGCATGTTAGGAAAATACTAAAATCGGCATTAAAGACTACCCACCAGAAAAAAATATATGAGCGAATAATAGTTTACGCGACGTACCTCATTCGTACGTCAGTGGTTAAAGGTTAAAGGGCTAAACGCTAATAGTTTTCAAATTTTGAAGAGACCGTGGCGGCTGGCGCCCACACTACACAGCGTCCCGGCGCAGCGCTAGCGTTTACTTCTTTTTTTTCAGTTTTTATCTTAAGATTTCACAAATTTTGAATGTAAATGTTTTTTCTTTGTCATCTAGTATGTGCTTACCAATTTTCAAACCTTTAACTCATAAGTTATAAGAGTTCCCACACAAAATTGAACCCCTCTTTTTACCCTCTTTTAACCCAAATCTGCACAATTTTATAGCCTAAAACCTAACCGGGTATTTACTCGACAGATTAGTAAAGTTTTCATCAAAATCCATTCAGCCGTTTTCACGTGATAGGCGTTCATATAAACAGACAAACAGATAAACAGACAAAAATTCTAAAAACTGTTGGAACGTGTTCTGTTATCGATTCTAAGTATCCACCAATTTTTTTTTTATTATCTTCCATATACAGACTTTCGACCCTCTTCAGCTTTATTATATGTATAGATTTCAAAGGAAAATTATCACAGCTAAGTTGACATTACTATGAGGTAGTTAACGAGTAATAGCCGAACTTAAAAAATGTACCTACCTACACATGGAAATTGTACAATTTCCATTGATTACCTTGATAATTATATTGTTTGTTATGTCAAATATAGTAAAAAAGTAGCTGACATGAGAATCCGCTCAAAAATATCTGATACGACGTTTTCCCTGAATTATTAGGATTTATATAGCCGTTAGTGCGTGATAGATGATTTTGAGCGGTTTCTCCTGTCAGCTAGTTTTTCAGCTGACTGTACCTTAGCTATGGCGTCCTTAAATTTATCACAATGAGGGTTTTTAGGAACATATAAATATTTATGATTTTTGCGGTGATCTTTGGACATGATTTTTCCTTGTGACCCAATTCTCTTATTACCATTATCATCATTATCATTAGCCTATATACGACCCAGTGCTAGGCACAAGCCTCTTCTCATAGATGAGGGAACGGTCATTATTCCCACGCTGACCCAGTACGAATTGGGAGCTTACCCTGATTAACAGAGAAATCCTGAATTATTGCAGGTTAGTTACTTATAACACGGTGACGATTTGATAAATAGTTAATATGCCCCCAAAAACTGAATAATCCATTCTAAAAGAAATGACCACCAGAAGAGGATCTATTTCGCTCAACGCATAAAATTGGAGTCAGGTTGATTTAGTCGCGCGTGTTTCACACGCACACGCATGCGATAAATATAAAACAAATTCAAATTTACTATACCCTGGTTTCTGAACAACGTGTAGACCGGATGATCGGATGTGCGTCATGCCCACGTGAAACTAACTACCACTCATTTTGATATTAATCGTAAAGTACAGGCAATTTCGAGCAGAGTGCTCATTAAACGTCCTTCTATGGTATATAATATTCTGCTTATTGTACTTAAGGGGTACCTTTATATAATTTGTCTATTCATCACCGAGTGATCATTATTGTTGTAGCGGGTCCACATGTGACATAGTGCAAGTATAAACTGCACCATACTTTTCTTTGGTCTGTAGTGGTACATTGTACTTGATGACCGGCCTACTAATGTAATCAAACCGAGACACACATGTGCCAATATAAGAATACAGACATAATTTCCAACAGGATTGAAAAATTGACGATGATTGAACCAATGACTTCTAGAATCCGTTCATCGCTCCTTCCAACTGAGCTACTACGGGTATTTCTCGAGGCGACGAATCTTTCTATCAGTTCACTCTTCTCACCTCCCAAAATAACCCTTTCAAACCAAAAATGTAATAACGATTATCAGTCATAACTAGATGTTACCTCAAAATCAGCATTGACTGACGCGCTATAATGTCGTGGTGCCAAGATCCATTACTTGGAGATCATAACTTTAGATCGGAATTTCTCCCAATTGAAAAAAGATATATATATTTTTGGACTCAAGAGGTTACTGTAAATGCTCTAAGGAAGCGTTCTTTAAAATTTTCGCTCCTATTACAGGCCACAACCTGTATACCCTACCTACAGGGTTCATAATTCATATGAACGCTAAATATTTATAAGACCTTATGTAACACATGATTAATGCAATATAAGAATTAGGAATTAATAATATTTACCATACAGAGATAGTTTTCCTTGTTGTTCCCTAATGCTAAGATTTGGGGAGGAATTAGTTTCACGAAATGGATATCCTAACCACAGGGCAAGCTAGATCTTTTTGGAAGTATACCAATTTCCTCGCTTTTTCCTTTATCAAAAAGCTACTGTCGAATATCAAATGATATTTTCATACAATTTTTTTTTAACCCGAGCCTTTCGAACCCACGACCTCTAGAATGGCTATAATTATACCAGGAATAGGCTAGCTAGTATGTCTGTTGCTATTAATCCTTCTCTCAGTTCTGTGTTCTGTGGTTAGTATTGTTTGAAAAAAAAGACACCTCGCCGAGTTTCTTATGCCGGTCGTCTCGTGGCAGAGGTTTATTTTTCCGAACCAGTGGCGGTGGTAGTTTATTAACATTCATATGCGCATATAATATGCCTAAATTTAATAATTACTAAATTATATTTTTTTTAGTTTCGAAAACATTTCGCAATCCCCACCTCTTTCCTCTCTCTGATCCTGATTTGTAGATATTTATAGTACAAAAAAAATACAATGAGTATTGATCATTATCGTACTGTACGACTACCGGGCGAGTTACTTACATGTCGAAAATCATTTTATCCTTACTTTTATTCTATTTCATGGTAGCATTGTATGTTTGTGTGTTCATGCAATCTCCAGAATTACTCAGTCGATAAAAACCCGGATATACCTCGTGTGTTCATAAGTTTTGAGACTAATATTCTTTTGAATATCAATTACAGAAAATATTTCTGTTTAGGTTATTATTTTCATTGAATCACTATACTGTAGCTAATAAAAGTAAATAGAGTTATTTAAATTGGCTTTAAATATTTTTGATTTAAGCCTTTAAATGCCGTGGTCTCTCTTTGGTGCCGGCACGAAACAAAAAACGCCTTTTTTACTGATCAGTTAATGTATATGGTAGTAAGAAAGGTAAGGCAGTGGAACGACAAATTGTACACCAAAATGTCGATAGATGTTCCAACTACTGCACAGACAGTACTGCAACCTTATCACCCTACGATGTTCACGATACGGTGTATTTAGCCGTCTCAAAACTTATGAACACACGAGGTAGAGTGGAGCTTCTTGATAGGTATGTATATTTGCCTATTTTATCCCATTTTTAACCGACTTCAAGATTTCAAAAGAGGAGGTTCTCAATTCGGTTGTATGTTTTTTTAATGTTTGTTACTCCATAACTCCGTCATGTCTGAACTGACATTGAAAATTCTTTTTTTGATTGTAAGTATGTATATTCAAGTTGGTCTCGTTTTTGTCGAAACGAAGTTCTGCTGATGGAATCCATCAGGAATCGAGGGAACTCCTCAAATCCTTAAGGCAAACATATAGTGATTTCTGTGTTTTTATCAACAAATCGAGCATTTTCATACAAAAATGTGACATTTGATGAAGTGGAACGGCTAATGATGATCAGAACAGAAATCTTCAACGACGAAAAGAATAATTAGCAGCGGGATCGGCGCGGGTACCTAGTTACAAAATGTTCTATTTGCAACATGAAATAATTGACCTACTAATAGACAATCTCAAGTCGTATTAATCCCAAAATTAGCCCACTGTCCTTTTTATGCCGAAAACTGTTTAAATATGTATGACACTGTAATAGGTACGTACTTAAATGAAATTTAACAAAGTTCAACTTCATTGATTTAATAAATAAAATAAATATTATTTTAAACAAATCTACAATGTATTCGACGGCAGACTCGCTTTCTTCTTCTGCGCATATTTCTCGACAGCGGTGACAAGGAACTTTTCTGCCCTCGCCAGGCGTTCGGGCGTCGCAAGACTTCTGAACTGGGTGACTGGGACGTACTGGTCGAAGTCCAGGTTGCACTTGTCAGTGATTTTGCAGAAACCGAAGGTGAGTATGGCTCCAATAACGATAATGAATGATTTGGACACCAGCCAGTCGATTATGTCTACTGCGATGACGAGTGCTGACTGCAAAAAAAGGTAAATAAAAAAATTAAAGATGGTCGAAGTCAAGTCGAAGACATTAATTACACCATACTCATATGTTCAATTGACTTTTCCGTTTTCTATAATCGTATAATATAATATGCGTTGAAGTATTGAATCGACTACGCCGAAGCTTAAAATACGCAATAATAAGTACGTCAAAACCGTGACGTAGGTATTAACGTGTGTACGCGTGTGGCGCGTTCGTCTTCTTAAATAATAATGAAAAAAAGTTAAATATTGGAGAAAACTTACAGCTTTGTAGCCTACAAGTGCACTGATCAGATCCAGTATTAGTGACGGTTCCACAATTCTCGCTAAGTCTGTTGACTGTTGTGACGATTTACCATCGATTAGCGTTGAAAGAAACCCCCATTCCTGAAAAAAAAATTAGTTTCAATTATAATGTAGTACATTAACAAATTATACAAAAGCGCCATATTAAATAGAACAGGAAATAAAACGATTCATAATAATCATTATTAAACTAAGATTTTGAATATTTACTATAAAACAAAGATTCAAATTAATTTTCCCACTAAAGAAAATAATATTATCATGGCATTGCTTATGGTCAAAAAGAATGAAAGTGTCTTAGAAACGTATTTCATAGTTTTCATTGAATTTGAGTTAAATATGATGTATTTGCAAGGAGCGTTCGTGGCCCAGCGGCACCCGCGTACCGCGTGCGGTATGCAAGGATTGCAAGATTAAGCATGTCGGGCGGGGTCAGCAGTCCTTGGATGGGTGCCCGCTTTGAGTGGTTACTAACTGAGCGCTTCCGTGCTTTGGAAGGCA
The DNA here is from genome assembly GCA_905163555.1 of Notocelia uddmanniana. NCBI lineage: Eukaryota > Metazoa > Arthropoda > Insecta > Lepidoptera > Tortricidae > Notocelia > Notocelia uddmanniana. The sequence goes on along the minus strand of LR991054.1, from coordinate 17,757,440 downwards.
CGTTAAGCCGTTGATCCCGGCTGCTGTCTATGATAGCAGTCGTTAAACCGAGTTAGAGGCCTTCGGGCGGCTTGAGAACTTCTAACAGTCAAGTTGCCCACTCACTTGAGAAGGTCTAGTTTCTCCCTTGGGTTGGAAGGTCAGATGGTAGTTGCTTCCGTAAAAACTAGTGCCTACGCCATTTCTTGGGATTAGGTAGCGGACCCCAGGCATCCTTCGGGATGCAACTGTACTGGGAATAACGCTAGGATGATGATAATGATGTAATTGTAACTTACCCTGGCGGAGGGGGAAGAGATCTCTGGCACGGGATCGGCTAGTGCAAGTCCAAAGAAAATGCTGACAGCAACAATTTTATAGATCATCTAAAAGAAATTAAACATTATTAGTCAACATATAAATATACAAAAAATATCAACCGCTACAGAATCATCATATTGCATAAGTAAATTATTATTAGTTTCCGATATAACAAAATCATTATTATCTGTTTTTATCAAACATTAAAACCTGAATTTCATTCAAAACCAAGAATTAAATGTTTGTAACAATTCCAAATAAAATGTTACTTACCTTGGCGTCAACTCTTTTTAACTTTACAAATAAATCAGGAACACTTGTTGCTGGTTAGAAAGCACTTTAGTGATTGACACAGTTTGATTCGCTTCTTCAGTTTTAAAGTTAAATCGTTAATGAATGGGATCATTAATTAGGGATATGCCATAATGATTGGCTAAAGTAGTTACGCAAAATAGTAGTGATTACGTGCATATCGTTAATTAAGCATGGTTTTCTTTACTCATTGGTTTTAACTTTCTTAGATGGGTTTTGTGCTGATTCAATCGAATTAATCAGTATTTTTTCTTAAGAAAGCAATGCACATTAATTTATTTTAAGTTGCCGGCCGGTGAGTCATGTACAACAATTAGGTTTATATTTGTATTACCTGCGATTTACTCGTACTCGTATAGGTAGAAGGACTCTGTAGAATTAAATACCTGTATTAAATATATATTTTAACCCTTTGAATGCCAAGAACCTATAAAGTGGTTGTGTGTCGTCGTGCCCACCACGCCAACAACCACTAAAAAGGTTGGACTGAAGGTGTCCTTTGATCATATTTTTTTATTATTATAAATTGTTTTTATTGGTTTATAAGTAACATGAATTTTTGATACCTTGGCGTCTGAGTGATAACTTCATTCAAATATGAAAGCGTTCAAAGGGTTAATATGGAACAAGTGAGCTATATCTATCCTTATACTTGAGACGGAATTATACGAGAATGTTATTACCAAACGTCCTGCGTATTATTCGTATGAAAACTATTATCTCATCTCTCTCATTTACAAGACTCCACCTTGCGTATTTTGTTTCTAGTGATCATTTAGGTATAGTGTTCCGTACCAAAATTGGCCCAACGGAACATTTTTTGACCCCCGACGCAAAAAGAGGGGTGTCTGTGTATCTGTCTGTGGTATCGTAGCTCCCAAACGGATGAACCGATTTTCTTTTAGTTTTTTTTGTGTCATAGATAATTTTATCCCAAGTGTTCTTAGCCATGTTTCATGAAAATTTTTGAGATATGGGGCTTTTCAACTTTTCTAAGTTGTAGTTATTTTCCTTAGGTATCAACTATAATTCGCAGTTTGACGAAACTTATTTTGAGTTGTTTTTGTATTTTGTTATAAATAATAAATCGCATAATTAATAAATCGCATTTCACAAGCCCATTCATTTTTATTGTCATCATTGTGTGTTGATTTGATTATTTTTGATTTCTATATTTTTAAATGAAACGTTCAAAACAAATATTTATCTTTTCCTGCAACGCATACAATACTCACCAAACGACAAAGTATAATAAACAAAGTGAAACGATGGTCTCCGTTTCACCTTCGCCAAAAAGGCTTTCGTATGTCCGGCCGGCGGATTTCCGTATTTCCGGCTGTTCTCCACTACAGGTCGCATTTATTTATCCACCGATTCTGGTGCAATTTCGTAAGCACATACAATTTTTTGGAGTAAATTTTTGGATATTATAAAATAAAATAAAACGTGTGGTCTATGCCTCACAGAGCCACTAGTGTTATTTTCATCATCTTAGGTAGGTTCGTTCGTTGCCTTGTGTCCCTCAGAGCGAAATGTACCTATGCATATACATTTCCCCGTCGACTCGGTGAATGGGTCAGAATTTAGAAATATTCAATCATAAATCATGATATGCCAAAATCATTCTCAGAAATATCTAGATAATGAAAATAATCTCAGTTCCAATATTCGGATTGAAACAATATGAATGGTTGACCAAAGGAATCGCTACACCGTATATTGCGAGCAAATCAGTAATTGGGAAAAATGCATGTGTCAAAGATTAACCAAAAAATGTCCAAACGTTAGGTAATGATCGCAGTAAGCTTACGGGCAAACGAAAAACAAGTGAATAAACGTTTGTCGAATAGGTTTTGCCAAAATGTAAATCGGACAACAACATTTTGTGTTCCAGATAGGTAACCTTCATAAAGTTACTATAACTACTACGTAAATTCATCTAGGGCTGTAACAAAACACACACAGACACTTTATGGTTCCTTAGTCAATAAGAAACTCTAGTTTCGTCTGCCCGCGGCTTAGCGTAGGTAGTCCGTAATTCACGCCGACAAAATACAATAATTTAAAAATATATTTTATGATGGAAAATAAAAAGAATTAGGGTACCTTCCCTAGATGTAAATTTGGGATGCATTTTTTATTCTTACAAAACCCATCATGTGGGGTAGGGTTAAATAGCTCGTAAGAAAATGTGGGTTTCCTTTACCTATTTTTTGATTAATCTATACGTTTGCATGATATTAATTTTAAGGTGCTAATTCTTGTAAGAGTCATGTGTAAACGGTTGTTGCTCGATACGTGAAATAAATATATCATGAATTTCAAAGGAAAATGATCACAGCTAAGTTGATATTACTATGTAAAGGTAGTTAACGAGTAATAGCCGAACTTAAAAAATGTACCTAAACATGGATCTTGTACAATTTCCATTTATTACGTTGATAATTATTTATGTCAAATATAAAGTAACTATGAGTTTGTATTTTATTGTAATTTAATTTAATAAATATTTACTTGTTAATAGTGGGTTTACAAAAAGGTCTTAGAATTATATTGCCATACTATCTCCACAATATGCCTTTTATTTTGTATGAAGTAAGGAGTAAGGACGAACGATCCTTTACAGTGAATTCTAAAAATTGCTCTAATGCAGCGTTTTTGTGTAGTAAACAGTTGATCCAGGATTGTACACTGTACAGTTGTGACGTTGTAAATCCGCATAATGTCACGGGTGGACAGCAACCGAACCTCACATTACGCGTGGCCCAATACCCACTTGGACGTTTTTTCTTTTAGAATCGGTAGCGTTTGGGATTCTATGTCGAACATGCCCACAAAGTCCATATTCTGAGAAAACATTGCTATGCGCCATATTTTTCATTTACTTATTGATTAATTAATTTTTTATACCACGTCGGTGGCAAACAAGCGTACAATCCGCCTGATGGTATGCCTGAAATTCCAGGGGTGTCACATGAGGGTTGACGACCCTTTCAAAAATTATACACTTCTTTTTTGAAGAATATAAAAAATATGGAAACCTCGGGAAAACCTCGGCAGCTCATTCCACAACCGAGGTCCGAGGAAGAAAATTCCTCTGAAACCGTACCGTACGCGACCATTTAGGTTCTAAGGTGGGGTTATATAATTACATGTTTCCCATATTGTCAATTTTTTTTATTCAGAGCAGGTCGAAATTATCCCATATCCAGACTGATAATACAATTTAGGAAAATCAGGAAGAATCAAGAAGTCCGAAGCATTCGCTCATTTTGAGGCTGATCAGCTGATCAACAGATCATGAGCACAGAAGATTATATATTGAACTCCTTTATTAACTGACTTCAAGATTTCAAAAGAGGAGGTTATCAATTCGGTTGTATGTTTTTTAACCGACTTCAAAATTTCAAAAGAGGAGGTTATCAATTCGGTTGTATGTTTTTTTTTTTTTAATGTTTGTTAGTCCATAACTCCGTCATTTCTTAACCGATTTGGAAAATTCTTTTTTTGATTGTAAGTATATATATCCAAATTGGTCCCGTTTTTGTCAAAACGCAGTTCTGATGATAGGATCCATGAGAAATTGAGGAAACTCCTCAAATCTTCAAGGCAAACATAGTAATTTTTGAGTTTTTATCAACAAGTCAAACATTTTCATCCAAAAATGTGACAATGGATGAAGTGGAACTGCTGATGATGATCAGAACAGAACTCTTCAACGACAAAAAGTTCACTTTTGGCGATTTGTCCTCCTAGCTGTGTTTGTTAAGCAACTTCTATTTTCACGATTAATTTTTGTCATGCTTGATCTCTGATGATGGGATCCATGAGGAATTGAGGGAAATCCTCAAATCTAGGCAAACATATAGTGATTTTTGTGTTTTTATCAACAAATCGAGCATTTTCATACAAAAATGTGACATTTAATGATGTGGAACTGCTGATGATGATCAGAACAGAACTCTTCAACGACGAAAAGTTCACGTTTGGCGATTTGTCCTTCTAGCTGTGTTTGTTAAGCAAGTTCTATTTTCACGATTGATTTTTGTCATGCCCGAGTTCTGATGATGGGATCCATTAGGAATCGAGGGAACTCCTCAAATGTGAAAGGCACACAAATAGTGATTTTAGTATTTTCATGAACTAATCAAGCATTTTCATTCATAAAAGTGACATTTGATGAAGTGGAACTGCTGATGATGATCAGAACGGAACTCTTCAACGACGCGTAGTTCACGTTTGGCGATTTGTTCTCTTCGTTTTGTTTGTCAAGCAAGCAAGGTTTTTTCATGATACCATGAGGAATTGAGGGTACTTAGTCTTCTACCATTATAAGCATACATTAGCTATAGGGTTAGGATAGGATACGCGGGGATTAAATCCTATTTTCCTTCTTTCGGCCCATTTTTTATTACACTACAACTATTAAATACTTATAACACTGAGTACCTACACTAACCACACCACACTGGCTACTAACTTTGCAAGCCGGCAACTAAATAAATCAAAACAAATAAATAGAACAGGTGAGAAAGTGAGATACAAACCGCCGCGTCGGTACCATTACTCGCACAAAGTCACAAAGGCATGCCGCCGCCGGCGGCTGGGTTTAACCGGTATTATATCGTCATCGCGAAACTTAAAATTTCGTTCTCATTTCATCATCGTGAGATCATTTCGATTTATTTTGTTCGTTCAGTCAAATAACCGGTTAATGAATGAACGAAATAATGTAACGGTTTTGGAACGATATTAACCGGTTCCGAGCCCTGCAATAAGGTCATACTCAACCAGTGCGATCAGCAGCTAAATGACGATGGCGGCTCACGTTTACGGAGGTTTCATACCGCTGTCGCCACATCGTCATCTATACCTAGTGTCCGTCTTTCTCAGACTATACAAGCGGCGTCTTATTGCTGAGTAGTACATATTTTAGAGTTCCGTAGCGATTATGGCAAAAACGGAATCCTTATAGTTTATTCATGCAATGACATGTCATTTTACTCAAAAACTATAAGGTGTTAATTTATTAGTTGCAGATATTTTAACAGATGATATTTTACTTTAAAACAATTCACTTTAAATAGAAATTAAGAAATATTTTCATATATTTTTTTTGTTGTCATTTACCGAACAAAAAAATAATTTGTAATTTCGTCTAAAAATAATCACCATGTGCCTGATAAGACGTTTAACACTATCTGTCATGTCACTCATGCCAACAATTGTTTGTCTTAAATGTCATTATGATTCGGCGGAAAAACTACAAATGTAGGATGGAAATTGGGGCTGTCGTATTAAAACTAGACAAGAAAATCCACCCGTTAGGATAGTTAACTAATACTAGCCCTTGATAAGTGAGTTAAAGTAATTTTAAAAGCCAGCATGAAGTAAAGAAGGCATATCAAAATAAGTAAAATTGATTTACAAACGACACAATCAGACAGAAAATAACATGACATTAACAATCAAGTATTTGATTTATCGACGTGAAGTGGCCAGTTACAGTTAAATGGTACGTAAAAGAGGTACTACAATCTGTTCAATGAGTTCTCATTTAATAATCACATTAACAGGGTGTTTTTACGTAACAAATTTGTTTTTCAGTTTTCTCCAAAAAACATCGTAAAAGCTATAATGTTTCATATTTTATTTATTTATTTATTTAAACTTTATTGCACAGTAACAAGTTACGGATACAAAAGGCGAACTTAATGCCATAAGGCATTCTCTACCAGTCAACCTTCAGGGCAAACAGAGAATTAATATAGTAGGTGCGAGACAAAACTAGAACAAAGAAACGAACAAAGCCGACAAATTATTGGTAGTTATATATATATATATATATATATATATATATATATATATATGTGTGTGTGTGTATATATATAGGTACGTAAAACAGTTATATAGGATACAGCACATGCTACATACTTAATATAATATAATACAAGATAAGTACAATATACCATACATACAATACATAAAATACCTGCTACTAAAACTATGAGGAGCCTTAGTCTCGAGAAGTTTCAAATAAATGCTTGCGCAACTTGCGTTTGAATGAAAACTTACTCTGAGCCTGTCGAATGGTGAGGGGGAGAGCATTCCACAGTCGAATAGCCTGCACGGTGAAAGAACTGGACATGGAATTGGAGCGGTGATAAGGGACAGATAGAATAAGACTACGGGTGGAGCGGAGTTCACAGCCCGGGCGGGGAGTTACAAATTTAAATTTAGAATTGAGGTATTCGGGAGCAGCGGGGTCATATAAAATCGAAAAAAGGGTAGTTAGAATCTTAAGTGATCTTCGCTCACGAATAAGAAGCCACTGAAGTTGCCTGCGGTATGCAGACACGTGGTCGTATTTGCGAAGTCCAAAGATAAATCTAATACAATTGTTTAAGAGCCGGTCCAACCTGTCCAGTAGTTTTTGAGTTACATTGGTGTAGCACACATCACTATAATCGATAATTGGCAACACGAGGGACTGGATGAGGAGAATTTTCGTACTGACTGGCAGAAAATATTTAAATCTATACAGAGATCTCAAAGTGTTTGTAACTCGGCGACAAACGTCAGAAACCTGGGGTTCCCACGTCAGGTCACGATCAATTATTAGCCCCAGATTCCTCACCTCCGCCGAAAAAGGTATGACTAAACCATCGAAGATGATTGGCACCACATGTGTTAAGTCAGGCATAGTTTTTTCATAATTTCATCTACTTATTTTACTTCTTGCTTTTTTTAATTAGCTAATATACGGATAAATGTGCACATTTTACCGTAACGTTTGTATGAGTAACGTGCACGTTACTTTATAATTATGTAAAAATTCTACCTATGTGCGATGCTATTAGCTACAACAGATGATAATAATATTTAAACGATTAGATAGGGTTGGTAGTGAAACTAAAAACTTTAAACAATAATTTATTCGTATTAAATAATAATTAATTAACCTCTTCACATCATGTTCATTGCATAGCATTATACTTTCGGATTGCATTTTCGACGAATTCAGTCGCCCTTGCGATCCTCTGGGGAGTGGCGAGAGAGCGAATTTCTCTTTGCAGTTCTATTAAAGAATGTCCCTTGTCACACAGGGAAGTAAACTTGCAGATTCCGAGAGCGATGCTGGATCCCAAGATGAGAGCTGACCAGTTCTTGATGATATACCACACGGCTTTCTTTACGCAGGCTATGGCAAACTGGAATAATAAACTTTCGTTACGACTCGCTAATAATTATGCAGTATTTCATTGAACTAATTATAATTTACCGTTAAAACTCGTACCTTTGCCTATAATGCCTATCTTCGCCTACAACCACCACGACTATCACCGCGCCAACTTTCAATTCAACATCACATCAAACGGAGATAGGAAGAACAGGCGAAGTAATAACGGGATTTGAAGGTAGAGGTACCAAGCAACAAGCATGAAGGGAATAAAAATGAAACCAGCACGGTAATTTTCAAACATAAGTACGATAGATAAATCTAATTGACATTTTTATAATGAAAAATTACATTTAGATTTACCTTACCAAAACGTTACATAATTACCACGCGGGCAAAGATTGGCGCTACAGGTGAAATCATAAAATTTAACGGTACTGTAACTAAGATTTTGTATTTAGATGAAGCATGTTAAAATATGCCTAAAATGTTACAACTTTTATCCATGATCAAACCGATCAGACCGGACAAGTTGCTTACAATCATCTGATCACGACCTATTCGCAAGGGTTTTCTGATATTTTCAGCATCATTGCATTTTACAAATGGTAACATAACGGCACACATACAAGATTTTTTTTATGTGTGCCTAATTATTAAAGACTCACCGAAGCAGCAGTAGCTACCAGACCCACTTTAGTAGCAACCAACGCAGTTTTAGGCTCCTCTGGTTTAATTACAGCGGCATACGCTGGACTCGCGTCTAGGCTTGCTACTTTATGACTTATAAAACCATCGTGATACGGGTAGGGCACTGGCGAGATGACCTGTAGATAAATAAAATCAAGTTGGTAAGTAAATTCGAGGATATTAAATGTTTGACAAATTTGATTTTTCAGTTGCGTAAGAAGCACAAAACTGTAATAAAGTTCAATTTAATGTTATGAAAGTATGGCAAGCAACTTACGTTCGGCATAATATCATATTCAAATCCGTTATCCAAATATTCAAAGCTGACTGCCGATGCAACTGCCAAAATGGCAAAGATTATTGAACCAACCCTTAGCATTTTGATTTATTTGATTGAAATAGAATTAAATTAGACAATGTAAGTTCAACACCCAATGATCAAGTGGTTGTGCGTTACTTCCAACTCAGTTTAAATACATCACCGCAATATTCATCATTAACAAATTGAATCATTCAATTTATTAATTGTCTGTCCCTACTTAAAATGTGTTATGTATAATGATATAATTAATTAAGTATGAGAAAATTTGAGAAAGTATTGAAGAATGTAAAATGACAAATTTAATCAAAAACATAAATGTGAAAAAATAAGAAGTTTTAAAAATGTCTCTAATAAAAAAGTAAGATCTACCTGGAAAACAAGTTTAATAGGATCTTAAACCCTATTTTGAAAACTAGCTTAAAATAACCCCTACGTTTGAATAATCAGTAATCACTTAGATATTTTTTTTTTTATGGAATAGATAGATAGGGGCCCGGGTATGTCCTAAAACTACGACCAAGTCAACCGGGCAGACTGGGCAGAATCATACATAAAATAAACTAATTCTACATACCATGATACAACACGTAAAATGGACCGTTTTGTAGTATTAAATTCACGATTTTCGTTCGTAATGGCGGCTAGTGTTTGGCGAATAAAATTTTTGACGATTTTAAGCACAGATGAAAAATATGTAACTTTCAAAGGTCATTGATAAATATTTTACATTATTATTAATCCACATATATCGACTTCTTGTAATAAAATCTACCCTTCCCTTACAATTTTGGATTATATTTCTCATATATGTAGTAAAATACCATATTGCTTGAAATGATTTTTTATATTATTTACTACTCAAGAGCAAAAAAGCTTAGGGGGTCGCACGACTCGGCAAGTCTTTTTTGCTTTGAAACTCCCGGGTCCGAATCCCGATCAGGGCATTATTTGTGCGTTTATCGCGAACATTGTTACTGGGTTTTGGATGTTTCCTATGTATTTAAGTATGTATTTATCTGTATAAGTATGTATATTGTTGTCTAGTACCCATAGTACAAGCTTTGCTTTGTTTGGGACTAGGTCAATTTGAGTAAGATTGTCACCCAATATTTATTTATATTTAAAGTACTATGATGAACAGGAGTGTACTGTGAACAGCAAGCTTGTATGGTGGAAAGATACGATATAAACGAGTTCCAAGCAGACGAAGTCGCGGGCAAAAGATAATTTACGTATGTACGTGACATAACATAACTAACAACATATCTAAGTAATCGATCGAAATTTCACTAACTACATTTCTTGAGTTCGGCTATTACTCGTTTACTAATAATGTCAACTTAGCTGTGACAGTTTTCCTTTTAAATTGATAATATAATTATACGTACTACAAGCTTTTGCTCTGTAAAGTTTCATATATATCGGTTCAGTCGTTTTTAGGATTAAGTGGAACCGTCCAAGCATCGGCACAAACTTTCACGTTTATAATATTACTAGATGAAAGCCCGGCTTCGCTCGGGTGAAATAAATAAGAAAGAAATAAACAAAACATTTATTCGTGACAGTTATGCAAACGACGAAAGAAATAGTGTACAAAAATGTATAAAATAAAAACATTACAAAACGGATTATGATGAAACTTCGAATCGTATAGAAATATAGTCTGTAGTCTGGATTGGGAATAAAAGTATGGAATGGAATTATATGGAATTGGGAGTAAAAGATTACGCAAACGACGTCACGGGCAAAGGCTAGTATCTTTGCAAGTTAATCCTAAGCATTTTTATAAGGGTAGTATTTAAAGGCACATAAAAAATTTGACACCGTAATCAGTACTGATTTGTATAGCTAAAATACTAATCGTTCATTAAAATTCAATTCAGATGTGCCAGTCAGTATTTTTGGTGCGAAGTCAGAGCTGCTAACGCGAAAAACAAATGAAGTTCGTGTATCTCCCTCTCTGTCGCACTTGCAAATTCGAGCGACACAGAGGGAAATACACGATGTCCGTTCGTTTTCGTTTCGCGATAGCAGCTCTCTATTCTCCGCCAAATTCTATTCAGTGGGGCCCTTTACACTCAATATTATCGTGATTTTTAAAATTGTATGGGGTCTGTTAAACGCTTAATACTATCACAATACTGGTGTGTCAATATTATCGTAGGTTTTAAATTCGTATGGATTTTTCTTCAATATTCTTTGCACGTGATACGGATCGTGATATGAGTATATCGCGTGATAATAATAACCATGTAACAGGCCCCTATGGATGTTGCTTCAATATTCAGTGTTTCACGTGATAATAATAACAGTTGGTAATATTTTCTCCAATTAATGGAAGCTATTTAACAACTTGTTCCGTTTTGCCAAAGGTATTTCACATTCCGATACGCGCACCATCCAGGAATAGGAGCCGTCAGACCAGAGGGCCTACCACGATCTGAAAACGAAGTATTTCCCTCTCCGCGCTCGAATATGCAAGTGCGACAGAGAGGCATATATATTTAGTTTTCGGTTGGTAGCACCTTAGTCCGAGCGTGGCGGACGGTCGAAGAAAGTCAAAGAACATTCCGTGTGTTGTCTGTCACACATATATGTTTTTAGCTTCCCATCGACCTATGAACTTGAAATTAAGTGATAATGTTTATTATGAAGTATATTTTACCAAAAATATCAATATATTGATAAATCACATTTGTTTTTTAGTTGTACGGAACCCTCAGTGTGCGACTCCGACGCACTTGGCTGGTTTTTATTACATTTTGAATTTTATTTCTCTTATAGTAAAATACCCTATTCGTTTTAAAGTTGACGCCTGAGGGCCTACCACGAACCAAAAACGAACTATCTTCCTCTCTGTCGTTCGAATATACATGTGCGAGAGAGGCAGATACTTCGTTTTCGGTTCGCAGTAGCACCTATAGCGTCCGAGCGCGGCGAACGGCATGAGCTGAGGGTCTACTCCGAAATTCAAAATCCTAACTTCGTATGGTGCCGTCCCTTTCACTCTCCTGTCATAGACTATATGAGTGAAAGGGACGGCACCATACGAAGTTCGGATTTCGAATTTCGGAGTAGTCCCCCAGTACCACTAAGTTATAAGATAGAATTTTGTTAGACGTTTAAAAGCCATAAGTCACCTAGTAGTTTGTCACAAACAAAATAGAGACGCAGCTTTAAGATAGCGGACAGACTCAGCAAACCTTTACACGATTAATATTATCACAATACTGGGGTGTCAATATTATCGCAGTTTTCAAATTTGTATGGATTCTGCTTTAATATTCACGTGATACTTATCGTGATATGAATCCATGTAACAGGCCCCATACATTCGCTTTGAAGGCGGTTGTTGTGACAATCAGTCTAGCTAGCACGATAGATATAAATTTGCCCGTAAGAACTTGCAACACTACAAAGTATCCCAAAGTAAAAGACACAAAAACAAAATATTTTTACCAATTGAAAAAATTAAATTGTGCAGAAATGACCCCTATCATGCTGCTGTAAAAATTTATAACAAAATACCAGATAGCATTAAGTCGGAACAAAAAGACACTATATTTGTAAGTAAGCTAAAATCGCTCCTTATCAAAAAATTTTATAATTCAGTAGAGGGTTTTCGGTCCGATGCTATAGTATAATTCAGAAGTATTAAATATTAATCTTGATATGTTATATAATAACCATTTCGATGTAATCTTAATTTCTTTTCAATTCATTTTATTTAATACAATTTTTAGTGGATAAGCAAATATTGTAACACCTCTGCTAGAGGTAGCATGTATGACACATTAGTTTAATTACTTTGCAATAACATCTGCATTTATAATTATATACATGTAAGCAATAAATAAATAAATAAATAAATACATTATACCGTTACGTTTTATGTGACGTTTTAATACATTTCGCCCATATAACGTGACGGTATAAGTTATCGTGCTAGCTAGGCTGATAGGTGTATAGAACGCTTGAAAACTACAAAAACAAAACGCTGCAGACGCGGCTAGCCGAATCCACACAATCGGCGATGATGGCCAATCACCCAGAACGCAGCCCAGCAACCTGGCCAACATACCAGACGCAAAAATAGTTCACGATTTTCGAACGTAGCCGACACTGTCAACCAACAAATTTAATATAGCAATATAGTCTGTGTGCAACGTAACAGTTGAAAACTATGAGTCCAGTATGGACACGGATGCCTCTATTGCTTCGGCTAGCGGCAAAATAAAAAGACCTAAACTGCACAAACGATGCAAACATTGCAATAAAAAGAGGTCAAAAAACCTAAAAAATCCTTGCGATTGTCAGTCACCTGAAACTCTACCGCAACAGGAAACCCACTCTCATGCCACTAATGTCCAAGTGACTAAAACACCCGAAATACAAGTTGTAGCAAAGGTTAATTTGAACACAGAAAAAAACATAAAAGTTGGCAGAAGTTTATTTACACCCACAGATGTTGCACCATTTACAATACATGTACAACTTAAACAATCAGAACGAAACTCTTCCTTGCATCCGGTATCTTTTGGGAAATTCTTAATGAAAAATAACTTTAAGAACATTGTAGATGGCAGTGTCAAACGCATAGGTAGGGCTCGCATATCGATGGCCTTCTCACGGTGTGATGATGCAAATCGATTTATTATAGATCCTCGGCTTGAGACTGAGAACTTGAACGCATTTATCCCATCATTTACAGTTACTCGTATGGGTTTAATCCGTGGCATCCCAGCACAGTGGTCAGATGAGGAAATTCTTGAAAACATTTCTGTGCCTGTTGGGTGTGGAAAGGTGCTAAAGGTGAGACGTTTAAATCATAGGGTTTCAGTTAATGGAGCCGTTAAATGGGAACCTTCGGAAACTGTAGTTGTGACCTTTGATGGCCAATCTCTTCCAAAAAGAGTATTTTCTTGTTATAATTCCTTACCAGTTGAATTATATATATTCCCAACAATCCAATGCTTTAATTGTTGTAAATTTGGACATACCAAAAATAGCTGTAGGTCAAAACCCAAATGCTTCAAGTGTGGCCTTCTTCATGCTGGACACACCTGTTCAGTAGAAGAAGACTGTGCTACTTGTTGTTTGTGCAATGGTTTCCACTTTGCTACAAATAAATCATGCCCAGAGCACAAACGCCAAAAGGACATAAAAGTCACTATGGCTAATAACTGCATTTCTTATGGTGAAGCTGCTAAACTCCATCCATCTGTATACAAACCGTTTGCAGATGTTGTCCAGACCCAACCCCAGTCACAACCAACTCCACCCCGTAGTGTCCGCCCCATTGTCTCAGATGCAACTATCCAACCCAATAATAGTCACAGCTACAGAAAAATAATTACCCTAAAACCACGACCTGTAGTAAGAAAATTCAATAAGGGTTATGATGCTGCCGCACATAATGCTTTGGTCAGGGACTACCTCCCACCATCTCCTCAAAATGGTTGTGCTCTACAAAGGACTTTTGATAAAGAAGAGTCTCATTCTGGATCTGAGGATATCCAAGCCCTAATTAGTTTACTATCCAATCCAAATATTCGCTTACCGTCCCACGTTGCCCCTCTGCTTGAGACACTTTTAATAGAAATCAAAAACAATGGACAAAGTAATCCAATGGAATTGCAGAAGTGTAATAAATAAAAAACATGATTTGTCTTATATTCTAAATAAATATGAACCTTTTGTTTTCGCCCTCTCTGAGACATGGCTTAAACCTAGAGCTCTTCTTAGAGTTACTGGTTATTCATGTCTCAGAGAGGACCGTCCTGATGGGTATGGTGGAGTAGCCTTACTCATCAGGAATTCAATTTCATTTACACCAATTCATCTTCCATCACACAGTGATGACTTGTCAGCCGTTGCTGCCATTGTAAATAACATATGTATCATATCTGTATATATTCCCCATCCATCTTCATCCATTTTACATGAATTTGAACAAATTATATCTTCGCTTCCAACACCCATGTTAATATTAGGTGACTTTAACTCGCAACATCAGTTATGGGGTAGCTCAACTTCTAGTTATCATGGTGAGCGTATAATAGAGCTCCTTGATAATCATAACCTCTGTGTTTTAAACTCTGGTTCTCCCACTCGACGGACAGCACCATCAGAATCAGTTAGTGTTGTAGACCTGTCTATTTGTTCAGCTCAAATTGCACCTTCATTAACATGGTACACTCTAGAATCAACTTATGGTAGTGACCATTTCCCAATCATAGTCTCATTTCCCCAATCTATTCCGTCATCACCCAAACCTAGACCAAGGCTAAAGTACAATTTATGCAATGTGGATTGGGAGATTTTCAAAAATCGTATCGATCATAAATTGTTGCAGTTGCCTGGCATAACCAACAATGATTTACATAGTTGTTCAGTTGCATTAGCCCAAGTGTTCTTAGAAGTAGCTGATGAAACTTTTCCTGTAAAAAATAGTTCATCAGGTAAAATCCCATCTCCTCCCTGGTGGGACAATGAATGTACACAGGCAATTAAAAGGCGAAAAGAGGCTGAAAGACACTATTGTCACATGATGACAAATGAAAATCTTGAGTGGTACATGCATGTAGCGCGGGACACCAAGAAGCTATTGAGAAAGAAGAAATTTGAAGGATGGAGACGATTCTGTGCTTCTCTTAGTCCCAATGTGAAACCTTCCATAGTATGGAATAATATTAAAAGGTTTAGACACGCCTTTAATGAGCCCTCTAGACAGATTCTTCCTCCTAGTCTAGCCCAGCAATTTATGGACCAATTAGCACCTGCATCTGTCCCAGAAGAATATGTCTTTCAACCTTCCTTCTTATCATTTAATCCTTCATACAATTTTAATTTTAATAACCCGTTCAAAATTGAAGAGTTAAAAGGTGTATTAAGTAACTTGAGGGATACTGCACCTGGAGAAGATGGAGTCCCATACTCCTTTGTGGCCAATGCCAGTGATGGTATTCTTTCATATTATTTGGACATTATAAATTCTGTTATGCATACTGGTGTAGTCCCTGACTCATGGAGATCTCAAATAGTCCTTCCCTTTCTAAAACCCAATAAATCAGCTTCAGACGTATCTTCTTACCGCCCTATTGCTTTATCTTCAGTATTTGCTAAAATTGCAGAACACTTAATTAAAAATAGATTGGAATTCTTCATTGAAAGTAATAAGTTACTGGCTAATAGTCAGTTTGGATTCCGTAAAGGTAGATCTACATATGATAGTTTAGCAATTTTGACATCAGATATCCGTCTGGCATTTTCCAACAATGAGTCAGTGGTAGCTGCTTTTCTAGATATTAGCGCTGCTTACGATAATGTTTTAGTTTCAGTATTAAGAGAAAAACTTTACAGATTAGGTGTTCCAATAATGCTAACCAATTTCATAGTTAATCTTTTGTCTCAAAGGTCCATTAGTCTTCTCATTGATGACAACAATAGGATTACCCGCTTAGTGTGGAGAGGACTTCCCCAAGGGTCTGTTTTAAGCCCACTGTTGTACAATATTTATACATTTGACCTGGAATCATCTCTAAATGGCATTGTTAAAGTTTTACAGTATGCCGATGATTTGTTGTTATACTCATCAAACCTCTCTATTGACCAGGCAAGTAGAACTATAACTCATTCATTAAACTTATTGAAAATATGGTTAGATGCTAATGGCTTAGATCTTTCAGTTCATAAAAGTGTAGCTGTTTTATTTACTAGAAAACAGTTTCCTCCCCCAATGACTGTAAAATTTGGTAACAATGCAATCTCTGTAAAAAGTCATACTAAATTTCTAGGTGTCATTTTAGACAGAAAATTAACAGGTCTACCACATTGTGATTATGTAGTATCTAAATGTGAAAAAAATATTAATATACTTAGGTGTGTATCTGGAGTCTGGTGGGGTGCACACCCTTTTTGCTTAAAACTAATGTATAATGCACTTATAAGGAGCATTCTAGACTATGGAACATTTCTCCTAGAACCAGGAAGTGCAGCAGGTTTCAAGAAACTACGTGACATTCAGTCTAAAGCTCTCAGAATCATCTGTGGTGCTATGAAATCTAGTCCCATTAATGCAATGCAGGTTGAGTGTGTAGAACCCCCTCTTAGTTTACGACGTCAATATCTTAGTGATAGGTATCTTTTCCGTTGCTCTCAATTCTCAAATCATCAGCTTTGGTCTGTCTTGTTGAACCTTTCTTTTCTAATAACCTCATCTAAATACTGGAAGCATAAGAATCCCCCTTGCTTGATCACAAGTTTTGAAAGACTAAAATCAATTCAAGCCTCAACTGTTAGCTTCTCAACACTGCCCATATTCCAGTATGAATATGAATCTCTGACATTAGTTCCATCAGTTCTCTTAAATGTAGGTATTTCAAAAAATGATGTAGAACAAAATCATCAATTCCTGAGTTTCATTGGAATGGAGGCCCAGGATGCTCATCATATATACACAGATGCTTCTAAGATGTCAGTCAATGGATGTGTTGGTATTGGAGTCCTACATATGCAATCCAATATATACCAAAAAATAAAGTTGCCCCCGGAGTCATCTGTGTATAGTGGGGAGTGCTTTGGAATCCTGAAAGCAATAGAGATGATCATTATCATGCGTCTTAAAAAAGCCATTATATTTTCAGATTCATTAAGTTCCCTACAATCAATTACAAAATTTCCTTTCAGGTCGAAATCTATTAACCCAATTATTTATAAAATACGTAGCCTTTTATTAAAATGTTCACTTAACAATTATTTAGTTTCCTTAGCTTGGATCCCTGGGCATAGGGGGATAAAAGGCAACGAAAGAGTAGACGAGCTGGCGCGGGATGCCATTGATTGCGGTGACATGTTCCCATATGAAAATATATCTGAGGACCTTTTAGCTTTGCCCAGAATATATTTACGAGAGGAATGGACTAAGCTGTGGACATCACCTGATGCAAGGTCTGGTTTACGCTACCGGGACATCCAACCAGTAATTCCTGTCAAACCATGGTTTTCTCGGCTATCAATTTCTAAACCAGCAACCAGTATGGTTATTCGCATGAGATTGGGTCACTTGTGCACACCGGAGCACCTCTCAAGGCTAGGCATCGTGCCCAGTTCTGCATGTAATTGTGGAATTGATCCCGGTGACCTAAATCACATATTTTTTGAGTGTCAACAATACGATCGTTCAGCATTATTAAATCAGCTGTCACTCCTTAAAGTTCCTTTTCCTGTACATATTCCATCACTCCTACATATTCATGATCATGACTCATCCTTGTATATATTTAAAGCGTTGTATTCATTTTTATCTTCCAATGATATTAAACTCTAATATATGTAATTTTACCCTTTCCTAATCTTTCCTTTTATTTCCAATTTTCCGACCTACCTAAAGTTTTTCCTTTAATCCCGTTTCCCTGTTTTTTGGCTGAATGCGCCAAGAGCGCGATGCCTTAAAAAAAAAAAAAAAAAAAAAAAAAATATAGTCTGTGGGCAATATGGCCGACGTTTTGTCATCAAATTAACACTTTTAAATGCAAAATACGCGACAATCCGAATTTTGCGGATACATATGTTCAAATCAAAAATCGTTATTTTTATACGTTCTTCAATTTGAGACAGGTCTCGTTCGGGTCTACCGTACCCCTGCACGAAATTATTAATATAGACTAGCTGCTGCCCGCGACTTCGTCCGCATCTTCGCTCTTATTGGTCGCAGCGTGATGTTCTATAGCCTAAAGCCTTCCTCGATAAATGGACTATCCAACACTAAACGATTTTTTTCAATTCGAACCAGTACTTCCTCAGATTAGCGCGTTCAAACAAACAAACAAACTCTTCAGCTTTATAATATTATATAGTATAGATAAGGACTACCATGATTTTTTCACATACCCTGTAGCTGCCCGAGGGGGGATGCTTGATTCCAATGAAATATAGCAAGTGGTATCTTACCTCTTCACGAAATGCTTAGAGAACGCTCACATAATTTCACCACGTCGACACCTATCTAACAATACCCAACACGATGGATTTGCAAGAAAGTAAAATCATCCCCAATCAACGTGTAGGAGAGATGCCGTATTTATTTATCTCAGATTTTATTAAACCATTTTGTCGGCTTTATTTATTTGTATTCTTACTTATGCCAAATTACAATTCTCCAGTAAGCTCGGTTCTCCATGCAAACGTAGTTTCGTTTTATAACGGCATGCTAACATGAAACTTTTTATATACAATGCGATCCGGCATATCTAGGTCCGAAATTAGTAAAATTTATTTTGCTTAAAATTATAATGGAGAAAAAATACAGAGCTATTATGAAGGTTTTCGTACAAGATCTAAAAACTCAAAATCTCGCTGTATTTTTTTCTATTACAATTTTAGCAACAGAAGTTAATTTCCTGCCTAGATATGACAAATCCCTTTGTGTATACAAAGTTTCATCTTATTTCAGCTAGGCGTTTTAAAACGAAAACGAAACTACGTTTGTATGGAGAATCGAGTTCAGTTAAGCGCGCTGGGGACCCTAATCGGTTACTGAGCCTTAGCCGCAGACAGTCGGACGTAGGATATTTGGTAAAAAATGCGCTACCTATATTGTTTCAAGATTTTTACAGTACTAGATGTTATGTATAAGTTTCCATAAACTTTAAAGAAAATAGTTATTTGTACTTACTATTCCAAGTATAATATCCATTAATATAATTATTATGATAGAATATATTGTGTATTAAGATAATGAATATACAAATCGCTATTACTTTCTATTGCATAATTAGGGATTTGATCTGTAATTATATTAATTGGTCATAAAAGAAATGTGCAAGTGTACTTTCAATTTAATCACCTAATTAAGGAATTCATTTTCTAATTGTCTTTATGCAAGTAGACTATATAATCCATCAAACATTAGGATAGGACATCAGTTTCATAGCCACCGTACTTGTATTAATGATCTAACTTCAAAACATCTAACTTTTAACAATCCCAGGTAAGTACTTAGACGGATGATAGTATTTCTCATTATTTCTTTAAGCCAGCTACCTGATGTGTTTTGCGCTCATTTTGTTTATTTTAATTTCTTCATAGTCAAACTCAAAATATTCTTTATTCAAATTGGCCTAGCAACAAGCACTTTTGAATCGTCAGGTATAACATGTTAATATTAATTAATTATTTAGAGCAATTTATGGATGCTATTATTATTCTTACAATTAATATTAAATTGCTGTAGACATGTCGTTCGAGTCTTCGTTATAATTAAGTATTTTGCTTTTATAGATGGCTCAAAAATTCGTTCTGGTCGCCTTGGTTTGTTTTGCTGGGTTGGCCGCAGCTCAAACGTACAATACATACCCAGCTCATCTGTACCCAGTGGAACACCGTGCCAGCTACAGAGGGATTAAGCCTCTTGCTGAATTACCGTCCTCTACGACTTACGAGTAAGTACATACAATCAATTGTTAATTTAACCAATAATGATCTGCCTTTATTCTGAGGTCCCTCCAATTCAATCAAATCGGGTTTAAATACCGTTAAACCCACCAGTAAAATCTACTTAAGCCAAGTGACAATCTTGAATACTTTAATAGCACCATCCAAAGTTAACAGCGGGCCATCAATGGGTGTTTTACTGTAACTATTGTAGCATAAAATAAAATAAGAGAAAGCCACAAGAATAATTTATTTAAATTAAACAAGTAATTAAAATCAGGAATAAATCTTACCTATGACACAATGGAGTTCAACATTTACATGCTGTATAAAACACACGTTCAAATTAAAGCTAGGTTAACATTAGAAAGATTAATATCCTAGCAGCACAATTGTCGACAAAATATGTCAACCAAACGAATGTATTTAATATAATAATAAACAGTACAGATTGCTGGAGAAAATAATACCACACGCGTATTGTTGAATACAGACTTTCGGTGAATCGTATTAAAAATTTCTATATGTCAACCAAACAAACGTATTTAATATGATATAAAACAGTACAGATAGCTGGAGAAAATAATACCGGACGCGTAATGTTGAATTCCGACTTTCGGTGAAACGTATTAAAATTTTCGATCGATATGGCGTTTCGGTGAATTGTATAAAAAAAGGTCGGCGTACCGTCAATGGGTTAATAAATGCGTTCCCACGCTCCCACGATTGTATACGAACACTGACACTACTTTGTTAAACGTCCCGGGACTAATTTGTTGTTGGAAGATTATTTGAGACACTGATGAAACGATAATGTTAAAACTGGAATGTTTTTAATGGTTCGTGCTAGTGCGGAGTGGATAAATAGTGGCCGAAACGTGATGACACAGTGCGGACAAAATGCGCCTTTTGAATTTAGAAATGAAAATGATGAAACATGAACGATGGTGCACGAGAGGAGAATAACTATCTATAACTAATTAACTATTGTAGAGGTAAGACTACCAGATAATTAATTATGTATGGCTACGGTGTCAAAAATAAATAGAACTCAAGTGTCGTATCGCAGAGATTCGCAAATCAACAGGAATCGGTATGGAACCCAATAACGGTTATAGCCCTTCCAGCTAATATTAAATGGAAAATAACAGTTAAAAGAGTATTTTAAAGTTAAAATGACGTTAAGCTAGTTAAAAAAAAATATGCGCGTCAGTCACCGCACAGAATTCGGGTCTGTAGCATAGATCACTTAATCACACTTGGAGGTTACCTCCAAAAGTCCGGTGCTTATCTTAAGGGAAAGAAGGGTGAATACGCCACTCGTTGTGCTGAATCCGAGCACGGAAATTTGGGTAAGCGTCGTTTCCTGAAGTGGCTGCCACCAGGCTTGATTGACAGCGCGCAGAGCCTCTATTGTCGATAACTCCAGGTAATAGTTCCCCGAGCGGAAATCCCCAAGGTAAAGCTGCAATTCAAAACCACGATATGAGCAACGAACCTAACTAACGTTTCCTATAGAGAGATAACGCGATTGCAATTACTAGCTCAATAAACTTACCCGCAAAGAGCTGGTAGGCGCGGCTTAATCCGGGATAAGGATACCGGCTGGTATCAAGCAAAAACTGGGATGAACCCAAACGTATAACACATCAAAACTGTCGACGACCAATCGGTTTTATTTAAATTGCTTAACCACAAACACGAAACTGCCCAAAAAATTCAAGTTGCTTCCTGAACGAAGATATTTCCAAGAATGCCTCACGTTCACATTGTTGTTATTATGACAGGAAAATTTTCACGTCAAGTCAAAAAACTACTCCAGAAGATAAATTCGAACGGTGATGTTTTTTTGTAACCTGCCAGTTTCATACGAAGGAAACACAACGCAGAGGATTGACGTGAGAGCGATCTGTATAAAACTATTCTAATAAATTTACGATGTAATGTAATAACATTGTATAAAAATGCGTTTAACATGCAGCCTAATGCTGCAGATATCCCCCTACCAAAATAAAATGAAATAGAACATTTAACCTGAGAGGTAGCCATAAGTATCTATAGCTGCAAACCTTAAGTGACAACCCTAATCTGGCATGCACGGCTGCAACTAACTATGAAATCCACTACACAAAACCAAGTGTAACGACAATCTAAGACCTATAAAGCAAAATAAATATAACCTTTAGTTCAATCGAACCACACAAGTCCGGCAAAAATAGCAAAAGATTACGCATATGCTGAACATTGTGACGCGGCCTAGTGAATCAATAGTGATCGGAACAAAGCGAGGGAAAAATACCTGTCCACACGACACGACATAAAAAAAGGAATGGCATTAAGCAGCATACCACGCACTCCAACACTGACCATCGTGACGCTACTCAATGCATCAACGATGTCAAGCGAAAATAGACGCGACGGAATTAAAAAAAATCGCACATGAGGAGCGGACACTGAACATACCACCACACTGACCATCGTGACACGGCCCAGTGTGCCATCGATGCCAGAGGGATAAGGTCGGTGTCAGGATAGGAAAAAGTGTAAACATTTGCCAAATAAACTAACCAACTGAAAAGCTAGACGGACATTGCGCCTTTTAGAATTTTGAAAATTATAGATACTAGTTAAGTCGTCATAAATAAAATAAAATCGAGCATTTACTTTAAAACATCCTTGATATGGTAAGTACCCACGTGAGGTGAGTCTAAATCCGCCAACTCATAGACTTGGGGGGATATAGCACGTACTACACGGCATGCAGTAAAACGGGGAGCGAACTTGCCACCCCTTGCGTTGTCCATAGTTCCCCGCTGAAAATTACGCCGCCAGACCACCTGGCCTACAGGAAGGAGAACTGTCGTCCTACCCGTATTATAACTCCTAGCGTTCCTCTGAAACGCCAGAACCATGGCATCTCCAACCTTTGCGTACACTTCTTGCAAGGTTCGAAGGTTCGCTGCACGTTCGCCCCGACTGAGATCCAAACTAGGGTCCTCAGGCTGGGCACCAACGCGTTCGCGAGCCGTGAACACTTCCCGACCATACATCAGGAAGTTCGGAGTAAACGTGGTTGCCAGGTTAATGCACGAGTTCAAATACAACGAGACCTTCGGTAGTTGCCTCGCCCAACTGCGATTGTCATCAGCGACTAGTATGCTCAGCGTCGTGATAACGCTTTGATTGTAGCGTTCCACAACGTTAGCGTTAGGTGAGTAATACGGAGTAAAGCATGGCTGAGGTATATCATAAGAGGCAAGAAAATCAGCAAACTCCGCACTCCGGAAAACAGTAGCGTTATCGCAAAGGATACCAGAAGGAGCTCCATAACGAAGGATAACTTCTGACTCCAATGCGTTAGAAATATTCCTGGCGTCAACTTTCTTAAGAGGAACTAACCACACGAACTTCGTAAAGACGTCAACCATGGTTAAAATGTAACGGAAACCATAATAGGCTGCCGGCAAAGGTCCAATCAGGTCAATTGATAACAAGTCCATCGGTGCCGCAACGGCTCTAGGATACAGTCGTTGACCGCGCGGTCGCGAATTAGCGATTTTGAAAGCTTTACAGATACCACATTCAGACAGCACACTGGAAACATCACGAAACATGTTGGGCCAATAGTAGAGTTCCCTCAATTTCAAATAAGTCTTCATAACCCCAGGATGGACATTAGGGAATCGTTCATGAACCTCCAGAATGGCCTCACGGACTTTTGTAGTTGGAAGAACAATCCTCCAAGGGTTCGGAGCCAATGGATTTTCCACGGCCATCCTACGTAAAAGCACGCCATCGCGAATTGTGTACGCCTGGAAAATACGAGGAGTCTCCACAACACCATTATAAACCCTCTCGTACCATGGATCTGGTGTAGCATCTGCGCCACGTGTGAAGGAAATCAGACCCACTTGTTGTCGGGACAGAGCGTCAGGCACAACGTTTAACGCCCCTTTACGATGCTCGATTTCAAAATTGTACTGAGATATAACAGTTGCCCATCGCGCGAGCCGACCCGATGGATTGTCAAGAGTAATCAACCACTTCAGAGCGATATGATCCGTGACAATCTTAAACCTCGCCCCATCTAGATACCCTCGAAAATGTTTAATAGAATCCAAAACCGCCAAGAGCTCCCGCTCGGAGGTGCTATAGTTCCTCTCCGGCTTGGAGAACAGGCGAGAATAGTATGCTACCGGACGTTCTAAACCGTCGATCTCCTGAGCAAGGACTGAACCAAGACCAACTTGACTCGCGTCACATTGCAGAATAAATGGCTTAGTGAAATCGGGGCAAGCAACCACTGGTGCATTCAGCAAGACCTCTTTCAACTTTTTGAATGCTTTCTCGGCGTTTTCATTCCAATCAATACGATCGCGTCCTTTCTTCTTCCCGATCAATTTAGTTAAAGGTGCTATTATGGTCGAGAAATTATCCACGAATCGGCGGTAGTAAGAGCACATACCTATAAAAGCACGGAGAGCCTTGGCAGAGAGAGGAGTTGGGTAATCGCTAATAGCCTCAAGCTTCTTAGGGTCGGTTTGCAATCCTTTCTCATTTACAACATATCCGAGATATCTGAGCTCAGACTTGCAAAACTCACACTTTTTGAGGTTAACAGAAAGGCCAGCCTCTTTTAATCGATCCCGAACCTTACGAATAAGGCGTATGTGGCTGTCAAAGTCACGCGAAACGAGGATAAGGTCATCAACATAACCAAAGACAAAATCGTCAGATTCCGGGGTAAATTCGAAATTGACTATGAGATCGGTCAGGCGCTGCATCTCCGACGCAGCGTTAGTTAAACCAAAAGGTAAACGAACAAATTCGTACAAACCGCGCTGGGGTACAATAAAAGCTGTTTTCTGACAGCTCGCCTCGTCAGCCAGTGGGATCTGCCAGAAGGCACTTCTGAAATCCAGAGAAGTCAAATACTTGGCACCCCTAAGATTGTCCAAGATGTCCTGGATCCTAGGAAGCGGGTACGAATCGCGAACCGTGACACTATTTAGCTTCCTGCTGTCAACACAAAAGCGAACGCTCCCATCTTTCTTGGTAACCATCACGACAGGACTGGCCCACGGCGATCGGGAAGGGCGTATAACTCCCATATCCAACATCTTGTCGACCTCTTCATTCAAGGTCTTCAGCTTAACTGGTGACAATGGGTAGTAACGTTGGCGAATAGGAGGGCCCACAGTCTCGATCCTATGAGACAACCATGAAGTACAACCCAGACCGATCTTCTCAGATGAGATTTCTTCGAAGTATCCAATGGCTTCCTGAAGCTCAGTTTCCTGTTCAGGCGATAATACGTGACGAGGATGGATGTAGCGTGACTCGCAGACACGGTGCAGTTGAAGACTTTGCTGTGGCTTAGCTGGTACGAATAGTTTGCCAGCCGAATCACTCACAAAGGCCTGACTAATAATATCTGTCAACCCAAAGGATTCCCAAAATCCAATACCAAGAATCAATTGCGTAGGTAGACGAGAACCTACAAGACAAGGATGAGCAATAAAAGAACCATTAAAACGAATAGGTAAGTCAACACCACCCAAAATCCTAATGGGAGAGTTGTCGGCCGATACTACGGACGGACGGATATCAGTAGAATAAGAAATTCCTAGGCTATTCAAAAGAGCAATATCAATAAGAGAAGCCTGAGCACCAGAGTCCAACAATGCCTTAACATTGCTATCACCTACCAAGATTTCAATAAAAAGCCGATTATCAAAAGATTTTTCAACTATTAGGGGCAACACCACTGGGCCTGCTGATGTGCCACCAATTAGTTTTTTGAAGAAGAGGACGGATTACATTCAGGACAATCGCGCGTAATCACACCAACACGATTGCATTTAAAACAAACCGGATCAGAGAAATTTGGACACAAACGGAAGTGATGACCCGTTGCCTTACACTTCAAGCAAACAATGGACGAAGGATCTATACCAACGGGAGCGACCATAGCCGATGTAGACTCAGAAAAAGTTTCAAAGTTCCGAGCTACCTCCAGAAGTGAGTCAATATCTCTAATGATGTTCGTCGCCAGACATGCATGGTAACGGGGATGCAGACCGTACTTGATGATAGTAAACAGATCATCATCATCAATCGAGGTCCGCAATTTAGCATTGAGATCCCTAACTTCAATAACAAAATCTACGACCGACTGGCACTCAGCTTGGCGAAGAGCCCGAAGCTGTCGCTCTACTTTAAACTCATAGTCAGAAATATCAAAGGTCCTAATAAAAGCCGCCTTTAATTCTGCATACGAGAGACCCGGTTCCCGAATAAAGCGGAAGTATTTAAGGGCACTGTCGGTGAGAAGTTCGTGGAAGCGCCGAACGACGTAGGCAGGAGTGACCCCACGAGCTATGCCCTCTTCTTCAACTCGCGCAAAAAAATCACGAACGCAGGACCTTCCGGAGAACGTAAGGTTCCATTTAGAAAGGGCTTCCCCTTTCGAAGGTATGATAGGGAAATCCGGCGAGAGTTGAGGAAAGTTGGAGGCGGAAGGCAGCGGTGAGACGCCGATGCGAGCTTGAGAATCTGCCACGGGTGCAGCAGGTAAGAACGAGACCGTAGGTGAGGGTTGAGGATACAATACGCGCGGAGAAGCAGTATTAAAAGGGTTAGTAACGAGTCGAGGTGTCTCACGAATCGAGAGTTCGGACATGTTTCCGTCACCCATCATGTTGACTGATAGATTAAATAAACAAAACTAATTAAAAATAAAATAGCAGACCGGGTAGATCAAGAATGATAAACAAAAGGACGAGAACGAGAAAAGAAACAAAAAAAATAAAAAGGGCTAAAGTGACTTACCTTGCAGTTCCCTGACAACTACGGGTACAAACTACGGGTTTGGAAATTACAAATAAAATACACGGGTTAAATAGGAAAGGGGAAATAAAAAGCAATAATTACGAAATATAGTTTACAAGTTCCAGTTTCATTAACTTAATTGACACAGTTTGATAAATAATTTATTTATTTATTGTTGTTGGTTGACTTTACACCAAAACTAGCGATCCTTGCTGGAGAAGTAAAGAATCTGTATTCCGTTAGTGAGTGAAATCTGAAATAGTAAAAGGACGAGTTAACGGACCCCTCCCCCCACTTAAATGACAAAAAAAATGTCAACACAAAATAATCTAGACAATTAAAAACAATCAAACCTTTGTTCGGGCGCCAAATCTGTAGCATAAAATAAAATAAGAGAAAGCCACAAGAATAATTTATTTAAATTAAACAAGTAATTAAAATCAGGAATAAATCTTACCTATGACACAATGGAGTTCAACATTTACATGCTGTATAAAACACACGTTCAAATTAAAGCTAGGTTAACATTAGAAAGATTAATATCCTAGCAGCACAATTGTCGACAAAATATGTCAACCAAACGAATGTATTTAATATAATAATAAACAGTACAGATTGCTGGAGAAAATAATACCACACGCGTATTGTTGAATACAGACTTTCGGTGAATCGTATTAAAAATTTCTATATGTCAACCAAACAAACGTATTTAATATGATATAAAACAGTACAGATAGCTGGAGAAAATAATACCGGACGCGTAATGTTGAATTCCGACTTTCGGTGAAACGTATTAAAAATTTCGATCGATATGGCGTTTCGGTGAATTGTATAAAAAAAGGTCGGCGTACCGTCAATGGGTTAATAAATGCGTTCCCACGCTCCCACGATTGTATACGAACACTGACACTACTTTGTTAAACGTCCCGGGACTAATTTGTTGTTGGAAGATTATTTGAGACACTGATGAAACGATAATGTTAAAACTGGAATGTTTTTAATGGTTCGTGCTAGTGCGGAGTGGATAAATAGTGGCCGAAACGTGATGACACAGTGCGGACAAAATGCGCCTTTTGAATTTAGAAATGAAAATGATGAAACATGAACGATGGTGCACGAGAGGAGAATAACTATCTATAACTAATTAACTATTGTAGAGGTAAGACTACCAGATAATTAATTATGTATGGCTACGGTGTCAAAAATAAATAGAACTCAAGTGTCGTATCGCAGAGATTCGCAAATCAACAGGAATCGGTATGGAACCCAATAACGGTTATAGCCCTTCCAGCTAATATTAAATGGAAAATAACAGTTAAAAGAGTATTTTAAAGTTAAAATGACGTTAAGCTAGTTAAAAAAAAATATGCGCGTCAGTCACCGCACAGAATTCGGGTCTGTAGCATAGATCACTTAATCACACTTGGAGGTTACCTCCAAAAGTCCGGTGCTTATCTTAAGGGAAAGAAGGGTGAATACGCCACTCGTTGTGCTGAATCCGAGCACGGAAATTTGGGTAAGCGTCGTTTCCTGAAGTGGCTGCCACCAGGCTTGATTGACAGCGCGCAGAGCCTCTATTGTCGATAACTCCAGGTAATAGTTCCCCGAGCGGAAATCCCCAAGGTAAAGCTGCAATTCAAAACCACGATATGAGCAACGAACCTAACTAACGTTTCCTATAGAGAGATAACGCGATTGCAATTACTAGCTCAATAAACTTACCCGCAAAGAGCTGGTAGGCGCGGCTTAATCCGGGATAAGGATACCGGCTGGTATCAAGCAAAAACTGGGATGAACCCAAACGTATAACACATCAAAACTGTCGACGACCAATCGGTTTTATTTAAATTGCTTAACCACAAACACGAAACTGCCCAAAAAATTCAAGTTGCTTCCTGAACGAAGATATTTCCAAGAATGCCTCACGTTCACATTGTTGTTATTATGACAGGAAAATTTTCACGTCAAGTCAAAAAACTACTCCAGAAGATAAATTCGAACGGTGATGTTTTTTTGTAACCTGCCAGTTTCATACGAAGGAAACACAACGCAGAGGATTGACGTGAGAGCGATCTGTATAAAACTATTCTAATAAATTTACGATGTAATGTAATAACATTGTATAAAAATGCGTTTAACATGCAGCCTAATGCTGCACTATCTAATCCAAACAAATAGAACCCAAAACAATATAGTCAATAAAACCTATTGTGTTCCAGGTTCCAAGTAGTACCAGCCAGTGCCCTGGCAGAATACGAAATTAACACGGATTTGTCCATCTGGGATTATATCCCGAGCCCCATCGTGAGTATTGTTATCCATTCATAACTAATTTTGCTATTGTACTTTATTCATAAACAATATTACCTGGTATTGTATTTGTTCATTAACTTTACCAGCATTTGTTACAACTTTTACTAGATGTCTATTTATTTTATTCAGGAGATAACACAGAAACATACATGAAGAGTACACAAACAGATTTAGATTAGGTCATTAAGTACATATGCTTCCTTTAACGTTTCACACTATGGACACAAGATATCAATACTAGAATAGTAAATACCAAGTTTGTACTTAAATATATAACTTAATAATTAAATATTGTGCACATGATTTGCAATGCTTGATATAAATAAATAAATAAATATAGTAATCAGCAGAATTTAACAATATGGATATAAGCGCATAAGAGTGAAGTAAATAAGAGTTAACCTCTGAGTAAATTTGAAATGGCTGCCTTGAACTGGGCGCGAGAATTTGACATAAGGTCTATGTTATTCAGAAATCTATCGGCTATTTTATTACTGAATCTATTATTAATTATTTTGTATTTGTTTTCAGTCTGCTCTGTCTTGCATTGGTTCCAAGGCCCTGTCTGTAGCCAAATGGATGTTGGCTAAATCACCCCCGATTATTCTGGGAATGGCACTGGTCATCGGGTTCTGCGCCTTCACCCCCTACTGCACCCTCATTATCGAGAAGCCCTTCACCAGGGAGATCAGGTCTCTGAACATCCCTTATTTGGATGATGTCGAGTACTTCCTTAAAGAGGCCTACCAAAAGTACCAAGCGATGCAGCATTAACTTTAGTAATTTACTTATTATACTAATTTATTGAAAATAAATGTAGGAACGTATTAAATATCTCTCATTTATTATGAACTCTACTATAACACCACTGAAATATTTTGTTTCCTACTGAGCAACTATTAAAGGCCGGCGACGCACTTACAACCCCTCTGAGGGCCTACTACGAACTTCGAAAATCGAACTTCGTGTCGAGCCGTCCCTTTCACTCTCGTGTTATACACTATATGACGGAAAGGGACGGCACGATACGAAGTTCGATTTTCGAAGTTCAGAGTAGGCCCTCTGGTGTTGCGATGCGAGTGTTCATGGGCGGCGGTTTGCCTCCTATTATATCATAATATATATTCATTTTATTATTACATATTTATTTATAAGTTACTACATCTATGAATTAAAAACATGTAGACTCTTATGAACTTAATTCAGTATTGGTATAAATCTATAGAATTTAAAAAAGGTTCAAAGAAAGCAAAAAGTAGGTTATGGTAGGCTGTGGAAAAATCATATTCCACCCTTTGTACCATTGATATAAGGCTCATCATACGCTGGCTTGTGTTAATTGAATTATACAGTGTATTCAGTTCATCAGATATAGATTCTTGGCTGTATGGTTAGTGACTTGACAATATATATTGTACTAAATTAGACATCAAAAAGCAATGAAATCGAGTCACCACCAATCTGTCAGATGCCAGATATCTGGTATAACAAAGCGCTCATAATGATCTGGCCCTACTGTTTTGGAGGGCCGTTAGCACTTGTATTTTTCCGGCTTTGTTTTACTGTACTGAAGTTGTTCTCAGAAGAGTCGGAAGTCATTACCTACTTTTGCAACAACATTTTCTATTCAAAAACCATCAACCATGCGAAATACCACCACCACCACCATATCAGCCAAAGGACGTCCACTGCTGGACATAGGCCTCCCCTAAATTCATGGGGGGTAAATGCCATAATCGCCACGCTTGGCATGCGGGTTCGCGATCGCAGATTATCCACCGCACTCCAGGGATGCTGCTGCCCATCCCCCGGTGGTCTTGGTCGTAGTTTTAGGACATACCCGGGTCCAGGACATACCCATATGCGAAATAACATGGTCATAAAACTTCAATCATGCTATTAAATTGGATCTTACTGAATAGGTTGATTATCTTTCCATGCATTTTTATAATGTATATTGGGGGACAATCTTACACAAATCGACCTAGTCCCAAACTAAGCAAAGCTTGTACTATGGGTACTAGACGACGATATACATACTTATATAAATAAATACATACTTAAATACATAGAAAACATCCAAGACCCAAGAACAAATATCCGTGAAAAATGCACAAATAAATGCCCTGGCCGGGATTCGAACCCGGGACCTCTAGCTTCGGAGGCAGAGTCACTACCAACTAGGCTAAACAGGTCGTCAAGTTTTGTTGATGACATGACTTGCGATCTTTTTGAATAAGTTAGAAATATTTTTCGATAAGTGTTATTCTTTACTTATGTGATTTAGATTTTATGAAGCATGAAAATGTTACATTTTATGCCTTAGGCTTGTGGGTTATTACACGGGTCGGATGGTTACGACTTTTTCGTGCTGTTATCACCATAATATGACATTTAGACATGATGACTACGACTACTTTGCAAGCAATATATACCCACATAATATCCTTATTGGTTTTACCAATACCAGATATTATATACTACTATACTCGTATTTATGATGAAGATCGATTTATATGATAAATTAAAAAGTAACCAGGTTTATAAAAAAGTGATAGGAACATTTATTGTCTCTAAAATATACTATGTATTTCAGGCACGATACAAATTATAATCAAATAAATCTTTCAAAGAACAAACTGACTTAAACGGTCAATAAAAAACAGCACGTCTTCGCCTTTTCACCGCATCGACATTTTGTATTTTCTGATATTTATCGATGGCAGATTTGACGAAAGTGGCAGCGGTGCTGATGTTCTCGAGGCGTTCTGGAGTGATAAGGGACCTCATTTCTTCATGGATTGGGCCTACTCCGTTGAAGGTGATGGTGCACAGGTTGGTGTAACTGCAGAGGCTAACAGTCAGGAATGAGCCGAGAAGTAGCACGAAGATGCTGCTGAAAATCCATCCGATGCCCCTGCCCACGTAGCTGACGATCGTCTGAAAAATACAGTTCATGTTATAAGTTTTTCTACTGCGCTGATATTCGGTTATCCATTTAGAAGAGAAGAAATGTTCTAAACTAATTATCTATACAGATTTTTTATACCATGATGTCTGTTAATGCCGAAGCTTTACACTGCTGATCTGCACTATACACAGTTATAATGTCAATCGGCTATAACATATGAAGTGTACTTTATACCATGTATATTTATACCGTATACGGTAGGATGTCTTTTACTTTGTTGTTTTATTATTTTCAGGTGCCGACTTGCATTTAAATTTCCCATATAGTGTATAAAGGAGTTTTTTTTTAATCTTATTCCTTTTTTGTCACTTGGAGCGCTTACAATAATACTGTACAAACATTATTTTACAAAAAAGTCTCATTGTGGGCATCAAATCACAAAAAAAGTAGCTACTTAACTTCTGTCCGATACTCTTCATACGAATTGGTATGAAGTGTGCGTTACTAATAAAATAATCGCAGAATAAGAGACACCTAGCACACAGTTTACACTATGATATTAGTGTTGTTAGCTTACCCTCGAATCCGGAACTTGGCTCCATAACAAACCGAACGGAGTTGTGTCAGGTTCGAAGTAATTTCCCACGCTGGTACCGTAGACGTCGTATCTGGACACATATTAAAATTCAATCACCACCAATGACATTATAACGAACAATAAGGCTAAAACCACTACTGGTTTCATATTAAAGTATACTATCGTATAATGTGCAACTCCTACACAGACATACACGGATCCCGGATCCATTGGCCACTACCTTAAGATGCAAGTATTAGAGCTCAGATGAAAGAGAGAGAATGTTAGACTCGGACAGCTTTACTCGTAGTAACTTTAAACAACTACAAATAACAAATATGTCGTTCCCAGACAAAGTTGCCAACAGCCCTTTATTGACTATTTTAGTTTATAGTCAACTAAATAATATAAAATACCGACAAACTACCTTTCGTTAACATAAGAACGACACTATAGTGATAAAATGATATATTTAAGTAGTGACTTACCCATTCGAGTGTGGGTAGCCATTTTCGTAACCGTATCCCGGGGCGTAGGGAATGTCCGGATACGCCACTTCAGATTGCGCAGGCACAAAACCGTAATTAGGGATTTGTAGATTATCCTGAAAAATAAATTATTTTTATAAAACAAATAGCTGACAAAGCTGTTCAGTGTTTTAT
Source organism: Notocelia uddmanniana (assembly GCA_905163555.1). NCBI lineage: Eukaryota > Metazoa > Arthropoda > Insecta > Lepidoptera > Tortricidae > Notocelia > Notocelia uddmanniana. Next base: position 17,723,909 of record LR991054.1, on the reverse strand, counting down.
GAGATATTACAATTGTTATTTTTAACACTTACAACTCTGTTCACTTCAGAAGCAGCCGTGTTCGGTTGATCGGCTAACATCTGGTCGTATTTAATCACCGGACCCTGAGGCTTGACGGGCATTTCCCTCACCCGACCAATCTGCTTGTCTTCACCCCGATAAATCGGACGGGGATCCAACTGTGGCTCCGACGCTTTCTTAGACACGGGATGTGTGGACACTGGTTCACCATTAGGGTCTGGATTGAAGGCTTGTTCTTGTAAATTGTGGCGCGACAACTCTGCAGAGAGTACAGTGCCGGTGATGGCCAGAATTATCAACGATTTGAACATCTGAAATAAAAATGCATGTTAGGTAACGAACAAGTCTGCAAATATGCGTCAGTAACAAATATTCGATAATGATATGAAACGGTCGTTTTATCGTTTAATAGAGGATACGTAAAATAAAAACGCATACATACATAAACTCACGCCTATATTACCAAATGGGGTAGGCAGAGCACACGAAAATTAATTTCAGTACCAAGGGGTACATAGATTGTAGGTAGATAACTATTGTAGGTATATAGATTGAGAAAATGAGATATTGCAGAAAAACGATATTGATTAAAAACGCATATAATAAAATAATTACCAAATGTATGAAATTATGCGTATTTGCACGTAGTTCAAACCAATATAGTATTACATATATTAAATTAAATATTAGGGGCAAATTTCCAAAAATCGAACTAGTCCCATAGTAATCTGAAGAAGGCTTGTGTTATGAGTACTAGACTATGATATACTTAATAAATGTAGGTATATTTTTGTATAGAAAATTCACGTGAGTTTGAAACATATTCAAATGCATATAATGAAAGGGGTCACTCACGTCCCCCGACCCGGAGAGTGGCCCGTTTTATTATATTTAATAGATATAGGTATACTTAAATACGTAGAAAACGTTTTTACTCATCATATAAACAAATGCCCTTACTGGGATTCGAACCAGGTACCTCCAGCTTCGTAGGCAGTGTCACAAGGCTAAACAGGCCGACAGATCTAGCAATGCCGAACAAAAGTTCAAGTTTACCAAACGTCCAACTGATAGATTAAGAAACAAACAAGAAACAAAATCAAAAATAAGTAAACTGTTCAAAACTTACCTTAGCAGTTTCCTGGTAGGTATGATCTCTTCAGTGTCTCACCAACAACTATTTGCTAATAGTTCATCCCTTGTGTTATTTATAGGGAGTCCTACCATACCGTTGAAGCTTTCGGTTATCGCCAGGGCATTGTTCCAAGTAAAACAAAAGCCGATAAGGCTTCGTCAAATAAATGGAATGTGCAAAATGCAAAAACACCTGGTGCATTTTCGGCAAGTAGGTAAGTATGTTTTTAATAAATACTTTATGGTATCTCACTTAAATCACTGCAATACTTACCTGATCTCTATAAAGACATTGATTAGGTAAGCATATTAAAACCTAAACTGATGTATCTAAAATTTTATCTGATATTTGGTTTAACGGATCTTTATAAAACTGTGCCTTGTTGTCAAATAGCAAAAGTACTTAGATGATCATTTTAGTACCTTGCCACTTTCACTACTTTAACACAACCCAACTATCGCAGAAATACGTTAATGCGACAATGTACTAAAATGATTCACTGGCTGACACAGTACAACAATACATGTTACAAAAATGTCTTAGGTATCATTGATCTCATACTGGTCTGAAGTATTAACGCTCAGTTAGACTAAGTATAAATATTCTGAGTTTCTCTCTATATACACTACCAGCCTAAAATACCAAAAATATAGAAAAGCAATGACGATTCATTTTAAGCTAATTAAGCTAAAATTATGTTTACTTGATGAAAATATCAGTGGATATGTCAGTATATGATAAGTATGATATCATACGAATATGATATTATTTTATTCCGTGCAGAGTGGCATTGGTACGTTAGATATAAGTACAAGATGGAAGTGGAACATGCCGCCGTGAAAAAATCATTAGATTTCGTAAGGTTCAGCAACATTCCATTCGTCGTAAACCAGTGTAGGTATATAAAAAAAAACATAAGGATGGTTCCTTTTTAAAGTCGATGAGCAAGGGCTATGTAAAATATCCACCTTTTCCATGATTTTTTGAAGTTACATACGAGCCTCGTGTGGGCTAAAATTAGACATTTGGAATATCTCCACTCACTATCTTACCCGAGGTGTCGTAAAAGTCGACTATAGGAATAGGATCAAAGTGCGTTATGGGCAATGAGCTAGCAATCTTCCTCTTTAAGTCTACAACTTCTAGAAGTAGCACTTATTTAAAATCAAGTTCAAGCTCTAGCTACCATTTTCAAAATATATAAATAACATAAAATATAAATAGCTCAAAATCAAAATATATAAATAATCACGCCTTTATTACCAAAAGGGGTAGGAAGAGCACACGAAATTAATTTCAGTGCCACTTTTAGCAATAGTAGGTTTATAGATGGAGAAAATGTGATATTGCAGTGATAGGTTGCTAGCCCATCGCCCACAACACACTTCAACCTGGTTCCCATAGTCGACTCTTACGACCCCCAAGGGAAGAAAGGGGGTGGTGCTATTCTAAAACGATCGATACAGCGTGTGGCATTATTACATGAATCTTGGTGAATCACCGGGTGGGCGAGGCGGGCACTTAGTCATACCAACTGTTTTTGTTTTTTTTTTACAAGCTTTAATTTGCACCGTTCGTGTGTCAGTTTTGATGACTACTTATGAACATAGGCGCATAAAATTAGCAAAACCTGGACATAATTCGATAACTGTAATTTTCTTTTTCTATGATTTAAAATATTGTTAGTTAAAATACAAAGAATTAAACATTTTAAGGCTCCGCGTCAATGTTAAAAAAAACTAATAACTAAATTTATAACACATTTTGATTTCATAAGTAAGCCATAATAAATAGATTTGTAAAAGTAATCACAAAGTATCATTTAATATGTTTCTTATAGTACTAATAAAATGTTGACTGCATCAATTAAACACTTTTGACGGAGTTATGTATTCGGTTTTCCAAAAATTACCCATATTTGTGACTTTAGAGTTCTGCAAATATGGTGATAAATTATTAAAAATTAAACGGCTTCTCTATGCTACTCAAAAGTGTTTAATTGATGCCGTTAACTTTTTATTAGTACTACAAGAAACATATTAAACAAAAAATATTCACGATAATTGATTAAATGATATTTTTTCATATCATCATAATACAGGTAATTTAGAAAGTTATTTATTATGGCTTACTTACGAAATCAAAATGTGTTAAAATTTAGCTTTTTGTTTTTTAACATTGACGCGGAGCCTTAAAATGTTTAATTCTTTAAATCATAGAAAAAGAAATTTACAGTTAACGAATTATGTCCAGGTTTTGCTAATTGTATGCGCCTAACATACTTGTATGTACATAAGTTGTCATTTTGTGAGCTTTAATAGATTTTTATTAAAAAAAGTATTTTATAAAGCTTTCCTATCATACAAATCTTCGCTACCAAGAAACTGCTACTCGGATTCTCTGTTCGTAGAGTGTTGGCTGCTCAGAGGAATTGGCTACCTATTATATATTTTATACCTGAACACGGTATTTTTTATTGTTTTATTTTGCATCTAAACATCATAATCATAATAGACTAGGTAGTTACAATCATAGCTAGAAGGTATATAATACATGAAAGAAGACAATTATTTACTACAGAACAAGACATACAGATTTAAAAGGAAGAAAACCGCGCGTCTTTGCGTCAGTGGATCGGTTGCTGCCTCAGCATTATGCCGAGGTGTCAGCCGCAGCGCTGGTTTTCAGACAACACCTTACCTGACCCACGGAACGGTTTACACATAATAAAGAAGTCATAATAATATAATTAAAATCATAAATAATAAATATTGGGGGACAATCAACACAAATCAACCTAGTCCCAAACTAAGCAAAGCTTGTACTAATGGGTACTAGACGACGATATACCTACTTATATAGATAAATACATACTTAAATACATAAAACATCCATGATCCAAGAACAAATATCCGTGATAAATGCACAAATAAATTCCCTGGCCGAGATTCGAACCCGGGACCTCTAGCTTCGGAGGCAGAGTCACTACCAACTAGGCTAAACAGGCCGTCTGAAATCATAATTTTCTTGAAACCATTTAAATTTGCCGAGTTTTATTAAATTAACCTGTTCAAAGAGCCCCTTACAGGACCTTCTACGGTGGTTTATGAGAGTTCACAGTCAATATTTTAGATATTCCAAAGGAGATTTACATTTTTACCATCTGGGGGTCTGGCCATAACATCTGGTGATCTCATCGTAAACAACCTCATACGATTTGTGGGTATTATTTTTCTTACAACTGCGTTAATCTTAAACATGTGTTCGAAACATATTGAATAGGTACAGAAACAATGAATGAATAACACGTTATTAAACAAGAACCATTATTTTATGGGTTACTTTTTTTAAACTAAAGCGGGATTTAAGTAGGACACAACACCAAAGCGCTAAGCGTGAATCGATTTTAGTGCAAATAACGCGAAATCTTTTAACCGAAACACGTCTAATTTCTGGGAAATATTGCCATACAAGGCTAATAATAAGAAGTAGGGAAAAAATGTTTTCCGTGCTGTTGGCGGCCTATTTCTGATAAGTGGTTCCCGATCGATTCCAGTGAATAAGTGATAGGCAACTTACCTACGAGTACCTCTATCGATCGGAAACCCATTATGAACCCCCCCTGAAGACACTACCTATCCTACCTCAGATCATCATCCTCCTAGCGTTATTCCCAGTACAGTTGCATCCTGGAGGATGCCTGGGGTCTGCTACCTAATCCCAAGAATTGGCGTAGGCACTAGTTTTTACGGAAGCGACTGCCATCTGACCTTTCAACCCGAGGGGGAAACAGACCTTATTGGGACTAGGCTTGTCAAGTAAGTGGGCAACTTGACTGTTAGAAGTTCTCAAACCGCCCGGAGGCCTCTAACTTGGCTTAACGACTGCTATCATAGACAGCAACCGGGATCAACGGCTTAACGTGCCTTCCAAAGCACGGGAGCGCTCGGTTAGTAACCACTCAAAGCGGTCACCCATGCAAGGACTGACCTCGCCCAACATTGCTTAACCTCGCATACCGCACGCGGTACGCGGGCGCCGCTGGGCCACGAACGTATCTTCTGAGTTGATAAAAGAAAATTTCACCTAAGGCGCGTTTAGACACGACAGTGACGGGGTTGACACATCTTGATCGTCCCAAATTTTTGACAGGATTTTTAATGGTCCGTACCAATATCGTCAATTACAGAAACAATTTATGGATAGGAGAGCCTTGCAGTCTTTGTTATCGGAGGCCAAGAATCACAGCAGTAAGTAAAAATAGGCCAAGTGCGAGTTGGACTCACGCACGAAGGGTTCTGTACTATTATCTATATAATATTAGATATTTTTATAACCTTTTTAAGGGTCCGTAGCCAAATGGAAAAAATAACGGAACTCTTATGGATATCATGTCTGTCTGTTGGTCCGTCCGTATGTCACAACCGATTTACTCGGAGACAATGAGCACTACAATTATGAAGTTTGGTAGGAAGGTGTATGCTATGAACCGCTATAGAAATATGATGTTAAATTTTGAGAAAAAATATTAAACTTGGGGTGCACCCCATACATGTAACAGGGGGTACATTTTTTTTTAATGCACATAGGCGCGCGGGTATCTATGGATAGGCCTTTAAAAATGACATAGAGGTTCCTATAAAACGTTTCCATTTAAGTCAACCGTTTGCGAGATATTAGCTGTGAAAGTGGTAAAAAGTGTGTCGCCCCCCTCTCTAATTTCTAAACTATAAAGTTTAAAATTCTGAAAAAAATCAAAATAATGTAAATTGATTAATACTTTCTACGATAATTGGCTTGAACAAGATAGGTTTAACGGTTTTTGAGTTATTGCTGAAAAACTGTCTTTCCCAAACAAAAGGGCTTAAGTGCCGTAAGTTTCCTATGAAGATACGACCTTTTTATAGTGGTTTTAAATGTAGATTAGGAGGTGTTGGTACGGAACCCTTCGTGCGCGAGTCCGAATCGCACTTGGCCGGCTTTTTTGTTAAATTTAATTTAAAAAAAATAATATTTCTATTTTTTTTATTAGTACCTAGTAAGAACGTTCAATAATATCAATCAATCATAGAATTTTGATCAAATGCGAGTCGGATTTCAGGGTTCCCATACATTTTGAGAGCCAGCGTCTGATGAACACAAAGAGCAACTTTATGAAAGGTTTTTTGAATGTGAGCTCCCTTAAATGTTTATTTTATTTTGTTTTTAGTATTTATTGTTATAGTGGCAACAGAAATACATCATCTGTGTAAATGTCAACTGTCTAACTACCACGGTTCAAGATATATATAGCCTGGTGACAAACGAACAGACAGACAGACAGAAGGACGGATGGACAGCGGAGTCTTAGTAATAGGGTCCCGTTTAACTCATTGGGTATGGAACCCCAAAAAGTATCAAAATGGTCCAAAGGAGCATTTACTCTTATGTGACCACTCTGTCCGTGACCCGACTCTGTCCGTCTGTGTGGACCCGGGTATGTCCTTAAACTACGACCAAGACCACCGGGGAATGGGCAGCAGCATTCCTAGAGTGCGGTGGAGATACTGCGATCGCCAACCCGCATGCCAAGCGTGGCGATTATGGCATTTACCCCCCATGAAATTGGGGGAGGCCTATGTCCAGCAGTGGACGTCCTAGGGCTGATACGGTGGACCACTCTGTCCGTCTGCCACAGGCAGTTTTCACACAGACCGTTTGATATAGAAAGCTGAAATTTCACATGGAAATAGTCGTAAGCCTCTGGAATGCCTCCACTTAGTAAGCTAGGGCGCTGAGTGCATGGCCCTCTTCTTATTACGACTCTTCGATTTAATCATTAATCACTCATAAAGACAGCCTTGGGACATATTTTTGAGCAAGTTGTGCGCACCCATATTTTTGCACTTGACTTAACTCTATTAAAGTAAATAAGTATAGGAGTTTACTAGATTTCAATGGTTGTTAGTCAATTCGCCGCGTTTTCATATGACAAACGAAGTAATAAGTATCCGAAAGTTCAAGATCTAATCGGTAATGCAGCTCTCACAGGGAATCACTTCATCTACGATAAATCGACTCAAACCTGAGATGAGTCATTGAGCAAACAATTCTTAAGATAAGGCTCTTCGAAATTATCAAAAATTGAACAGTCATAAAGTACAGTTTGCAACAAAATCTAAATAGATGCCATGTAAGATTTTTTTTGTTTTCAAACAGAGTCCTGAAAATCACTCCAATGATTTTGCATGGTCTTAAAATCTTCATTGTTTTGAGAGTACTTTATGAATAGTATATTTTAGTCTGAAAAAAAAACCGGCCACGTGCGAGTCGGACTCGCGGACAAGGGTTCCGTACCATAATCTATAAAAACTGAAAAAAAACACGTTTGTTTTATGGGAGCTCCGTTAAATATTTATTTTATTCTATTTTTTAAGTATTCATTGTTATAGCGGCGACAGAAATACATCATCTGTGAAAATTTCAACTGTCTATCTATGACGGTTCATGAGATACAGCCTGGTGACAGACAGACAGACAGACGAACGGACAGCGAAGTGTTAGTAATAGGGTCCCGTTTTACCCTTTGGATACGGAACCCTAATTAATGCTTCCAATTTAAGTGTTATGTAAATAATTCAGAGGTAAAAGTAAAAAAGTAAAAGTTATTCAGTTTTCAATTTAGGCATATTATACGCACCTATGAATGTCAATAAGCTACCACCGGTGCGGAAAAATAAACCTCTGCCACGAGAAGAATCGGCGTAAGAAACTCGGCGTTGAAAAGCATGTGAATCATTCCGCACTAATTGGACTGTACAGTGAACTGACGCAATACCAAAATGTTAAAAAATCAAACGGTTATACACAATATAAAAACAATACAAAACTATATTTACGGGGTCAAAATTGCTCACATTTTAATCTATTATTGTGACACAATGTGTAATAATTTTGAATTTATAACATCATTTTGTTATTTTTGGGGATATATTTCTATGATAAATATTTTTGTTTAATGTTTAACCAAAACTAGTCCCTATCTGACTGAATAAAATAATCTTATCTTAGTAATCAACATGTTTTAGTGAGTTCTTGACATAAATGTCACATTGATTAACAGCATAAAATAGCATAGCAAAGCTAATTTAATCATTTTAAGCCCAATTGCGCGATTTTCGCACACATAGTGACTATGTTCCAAACACATTACAAAGCGCTGATTTGCGGTCTTCCAAATGTGTTCTCTCTCTCTGTTCCAAATTTATTTTCCATCATATAACGCTTAATTTTTGATCCCGGAGTTGGTGCGGCATTTTTACTTAAATTTAATGGGAAATTAATTACAATTATAGAACAAAAATCATAAACATGATTAAAACCTCACAAAAACTACTTTAGGTTCTGTCGACGTCCCGTACAAGGTGAGGTCTGACACGCCAAAACACGTCTAACTTCCAAACGCGCATGTACCCAATTGACTCAATCGTACTGTAGATCTGGCATCGTCATTTAGGCAGCTACTCAAGGTTTTAACTTACGGGCGCTGTTATTAATAAATAAAAAATCCGATTTATTCGGTCTGTAATACCCCGCCTCGTATGCGGAGGGTACCAAAAAATGTATATACAAGAATGCTAAACCAAAGTCACTTCAATAATATAAATCATCATCATCCTCCTAGTGTTATTTCCAGTACAGTTACGCCCTGAAGGATGCCTGGGTCCTTACTTAAATAATATAAATAAAATTAAAATTAACTTAAATTGAAAACAGGCCCTTGAGGTATTGTACTGAGGATGCTGGCGACGTTTCCGCGCTGTATCGCATTACTGACACGTTGTGCAAAGAAGTCGCTAGCTCTTCGGTCACCAGTTACGGCAATCAGACGCTTCGCAATTTCAGCAAATAACTTTGTGCCCGCTGGGACCCCGCGGACCTAGAGATTCGATGTCAAAAGATACCAAGGCGTATATACTCTCTGCCGAGGCCCTTGTATTTATTATGCTTAACAATTTCGGCCGTTCTCCATCGCTGCACCAGCTTGTGCTGTAGTCCGTTGGAGGTGGGACGGTGTCAGTGTGTGTACACCACACCGTGTAGCAACGTCTCTAACCATGCCAGTCGGCTCAAGAAGAGCAGGCACATAAGAGATAAGAGACTGGCGGATTATGTCATTAATAATAATAATAATAAATATGCTTTATTGCACCACACAAGAGAACAATGTTACACAAAAAAAGTGTCGCATATCTTTAAAAATCGGCCAAGAGCATGTCGGGCCATGCTTAGTGTAGGGTTCCGTTCCGTAGTTTCCCAGTGAAATTACTCATTAAAAAAAACAAGCAAAAGGGAATACTTTTGCAGGGTTTCATATGACATTTACTAAGAAGGGAATACTTTTACGATAACTCATAAACGGCTTTGCTGATCATATCCGCTATAGTTTTCGTTGAAAGTCTTTATTAAGCTTTACTTTCATTACTTTTTTTACATTTTTGGACCCTTAGTTGAAAAGTTAGACCCCCCCCTCTAACGGAAAGGAATTTTTTTTTGCTTTTGGAGTGAATATTTCCGAAAAATTCGTTTTATCAAAAATGTTTGATGAAGACCTCTATTCATTTTTAAGACCTATCCTACAACACCCCACACCATAGGGTTGTAACAAAAAAAAATCAACCCCACTTTACGTGTAGGGGAGGTACCGTTATTTTTTTGTTTTTAGATTTTATTTTACGTCTTTGTCATTTTTATTGATTTATAAATCCACATACCAAATTTCAGCTTTCTAGCACTAACAATCACACCTCGGACAGACAGACGGACATGGCGAAACTATAAGGGTTCCTAGTTGACTACGGAACCCTAAAAACGGCCTACACTGTTTTGACAGCACAATAATTATATTGATAATTGTTGGTCAGTTGTTCAGTATTATTCAAATGTTTGTGGTTAATTGATATGGATTTTTTGTCTCGAAAGTATACAGAATCGTGTTTATTACCTATATTCTCTTCGTATACCATATCATCATCATCATACAGCGCATCGCATTGCCGTGCCGGGCACAGGCCTCCTCTCATTGATGGGAGGGATTGGACATTAGTTCACGCACTGGCCCAATCCGAGGTATGGACTATCACAGTCCTGGGCAGTAATTGGTTATTGAGTATGTTGACATTTACACGCATTTTTTATTTTTTCTGGACAAATGCAATATATGTATAAATTAGATTTTTTTTTCAGACTACTTACGTATTCCTGTTTGTAATACTTTTGTTTTTTTCCCCGTCTGAACAAACAATTCGGTTCGTCAACAAACAGAACGCTTGAGTGACTTGAGACTTACCGAGTACTTACTTAAAGTCAACAAAACTAATTGTACGACACATATCATTCAGAAATATTGGTCCATGACTCTATTACTACTAACATAAAAGCGATATTTTGGACATCTTTTTTTTTCAGATATTGCTGACTGTACTGAACGTAAATAAAAGATTATCAAAAGTCAAAATACTTACCGTTTGACGTACTCCCAAAATAATTTGACCTCCTCTTCTAGATATTCACCCATTAGCTTTACCTTACTTTAGCAACACAAACTATCACTAAAGGTATAGGTAGGTATTTAAGAGTAAAGTAACATTACAATTTTATAAATTATAAAAATATTAAATAAACACATGCAAAAAGCTACTAAAGTTTCCGGCACCACGCTGTTTCTTTTCCGAGACTTATGTTATTCTTTAAGTGGGACACACACGATCAAACTTACGAAGTTTCACGTGGTTACTACCCGCCTAGACGGCACTTCAGCCCTAGCGATACATTTTTAAATAGGCGTGGTTCAGGGTTATTATAGTAATCGATTGCCTTTCCATTCATCGTACTACGATCTCCATTCGTCAAATGCTAAATAGTAAACAGTTCTTCATTACTTATGTAAAGGTTAATTTATATCAGAAAAAACCGGCCAAATGCGCGTCGGGCCACGCGCAATAAAGGATTTCGTACCTACTAGGTATTACTCTACATTTAAAACCACTATCCTGTACTATGAATTAAAAAAGGTCGTATCTTTTTAAGAAACTTACGGCAGTTACGTCCTTTTGTTGGAGCAAGGCAGTTTTTCAGCGATAATTCAAAAACCGTTAAACTTATAGACTACTATTATTTACCTACTATTTTGGCCAAGCCCCTGATGAAATAAATATATTTGGCAACAAAGTTATGGGAATAATTAATAATGCAACTTATAACGTAATCTCCTCGAGTACCTACCTATAGGCTCGTTATAATCGTCGTGGTATATAATTACAGGTAAAGTATGTGTAAACGCTTATATCCACTATTTAAATTTTGATATTTTTTTTTTTAATGTATTGTTTAATTTCCGTGTTATAAGGGTAAATTTTGCAGGTGGCACTAATTTTAGGCATACTGAAGCATGTAAGTATAAGCATTGAACTCACGAATTGCACTTAGGAAAACATAGAAAAACATGGCCAAATTACACTTAGTAAAATTGCCAAATACCAAAACAAAAATTAACAGAACATTTGTGGTGCGGATACGGAAAGAATTTGGTCATGTTTTGCAAAAATATCAAAAACTTCGTCCCGGTAATTTGCCAACTAACCATTTTTTCTCAACCACCAAAGAAATAGATGTTTGAAACAAGTTATCGGGAATAACCAAATTTCAAGCATGCCGAAGGAAATTGCAGCTTCCACCACCACCACCATATCAGCTCAAGGAAGTCCACTGCTGGACATAGGCCTCCCCTAATTTAAAGGAGGGTAAAATTCATAATCGCCACGTTTGCCACGCGGGTTGGTCCCAGTATGTCCACCGCACTCCAGGGATACTGCTGCCCATCCCACGGTTGCAACTTAGCTTATTTAAACTTGCCAAATCCGAATCTCTATTCTGGCCATTGCTGTCGGCAAACATCCGCTACGCTTTATGCCGATTCTGGCGCCGATTTGTCTATGCTTAAACGGCACGGAGGCTGGCAGTTGAGCACAGTGACTTACGGCTATATAGAAGACTCCGTAGGTAGTCAACAAGTCCAAGGTATCAAATAAAATATAAGAGAATATAAATTTGCGTTTATCTTCATCTCAGCCAGGGTCTCTTAAAGACAATAACGAGCAACATGAAGACCTAAATAATTCAGTCAACTGGTCTTCGAACGAAAGAATGCATTCTCCGACATTTACCGCCCTGCCTTTAAGTGATACTCAAATATCACAAATACATTTTATATAACAATTTTTTCCATAGCTGCCTTGTGTTTAATTTCGTCGAATTCGAAATTAAGAGTGCTTGACTCGGGTGAAAGCACCCATTTCTGCGTCGAACTATTTGCGCTCGAACGAAATCTCGCCAGGAATGGGTGCTTTTCAGCCCTCGGTTAACAATCTACTATTTCACGCCTGTCAAATAAAACGTCGACTGTCAAAACTATGTTTTTTTTTATTATTAAAAATGGGATTGCTCTTGGCCAGCATCTAGCCAGGGGGCAAAGATGAGGCCGACGATGAAGCGAGCTCACCCAGAAGATGCCTATTCACTCGTGCCTTAAAAAGGTCCAGGTTATATGAACTCGGAAATACAGACGCCGGCAGAGAATTCCAAACCTTAGAAGTGCGCATTATAAAAGAAGAAACAAAGCGCTTGGTTGGAACTAGAGGAATTTCGACCAGGTAAGGATGGTAGCCAGCCGTACGTCTGGATGTCCGATGGAAGAAGGGGGAAGGCGGTATGAGCTCATGTCATTATATTATATGTATGTATATATGTAAGCACTTTATTGTACACAATAACAGGTTAAAACAATATAAATATCACGGAAGATTAAATTACATAGGCTAATTTATCTCTATAGGGATCTCTTCCAGCAAACTTTTGAGGTATTGAGTGAGCCATTGTCAATCCAAAAAAAGCCCCTGTAGCAAAGATTTTTTATATACCACGTCGGTGACAAACAAGCGTACGGCCCGCCTGATAGCAAGCGGTCACCGCAGCCTATGGACGCCTGCAACTCTAGGGGTGTCACATGCGCGTTGCCGACCCTTTAAAATTATCTTATACACTTCATTCTATAAGAAATAACAATGAAACCCGTCTACACGCCTCAACTTACTACACAAAGAAAGCGAACATCAAGCAAATGCTATAAAAATACTCGTATAGCAACAATTACTTACCTACTGCCACAGATTTTATTTAATTTATAATTTGAGGAGTTCCTTCAATTTTTCCAAGATCCCGTCATCAGATCCAGACTTGGTGACAATGGGACCAACTAGAAAACACACCCTTTCAAACAAAAAAGAATTTTTGAAATCGGTCCACTAGTCTCCGAGTAATCGGTGAACATACATAAAAAAAATATTTCGACGAATTGAGACCTCCTCCTTTTTTTGAAGTCGGTTAAAAAGGCGTTTTTCGTTTTGTGCCGGTACCTAAGAGAGACCACCACATTTAAAGGCTTAAATCAAAAATATTGAATACCAATTTAAATAAACTCTATTTACTTTTATCACCTACAGTACAGTTATTCAATGAAAATAATAACCTAAAACTGAAATATTTTCTGTAATTGATATATTTAAAACAATATTCGGCTCAAAACTTAGAACAACAACGTAGGTAGCAAATATATATTATGAGGTGTAGTCCTTTTATTGACCTCAAAGATTAAACGTACGGCGCATGCTGAACGTGATTTGATGTTTGCCGGCAATATTCGATTGACTTCCATGTAATCCACCCGTCCATAATGGTGATTGAGCGTGAACTTTAAATCAAATTGCCGTGGAGCCGTACGCATTGGAACACATTTTTTATGGTAAGTAAAACAGTGTACTTTCTTTGTGATCTATTTTTAAATATAGTTTCCAGAAAGGGGTTTTTCTTTTTAACGCCTTGCTACGTTAGACACAGCTGCTTGTGGAATATTATTAAGTGCATAACAATTAATATTACATAATAAAAAGAAAAAAGTTTAGATCAACTTCTGTTTGAAACCAAGGCAAATTTATTTATTTATTTATTTATTTATTTAGGTTTGCCAACAGGTGTAATACATATTAAAGCTTATTCATAAACATGACAGTAAAACCAATTGCCCGAGTATCCACCCAATAACAGGCAAACACAACATGCAAAGAAGCAAATCGTCGATTAACAAGACATTTATTTTTATAATAGCTTTGCACTTGTGGCATCAATTTAAACAATACTATCACTAACGAAATTATGGGTGGACTTCAAAATTTTGGACCATAGTTAAGGCTACTTCGTATGCAATTAATTTAATTGGTTCCGTTGTTTACAAATACATGTCATACAATTTTTATTATGGGTAACTCTCGTGTCATAGCGCAATCAATTCAATTTAGATGAATTGAAAGCCTTAAGAACGGTCGAAAAAATTGAAGTCCACCCCAATAATAAGAACATACATTTTTTAATTCTTGTGTAGATGTAGCTGAAATATTTTAGTCAATGTTACATGTAAGTATTAGCTTAATTTTACAAAGCCAGCTGACATCAAAAACCTTGAAAACTGGCTAGACGCTGACGTAAACCCACCAAACGACCTTTAAATAAAATCAATGATTAGGGTTCCTTACCTAGTTAGTACTTAACCATATCGGTGAGTAAATAACATAATAATTCATAAATATGTACAAATAATTAACCAATGTTTCAACGACGTCGACGATGGAAAGATCAATTTCAATTTATTCATTATTTTAAGTTAAGTGCATTACAGAAGATGTCAAATATATGTAGATGGTTGGGTTGGTACATGACACTCATAGGGCACATAAGCCAGCAGCGGTACATACTCGTAGCACATGGGCCGTTTATGTATTGTGCATGCTTACATAGTACACTAGTAAAATAACTCAATTTAATGCTAGTATAATTACATGCGGACGGAAATAATTTCAATTCTTTATTATATTATAATAAATGTCAAGTTTTGTTCTTTATAAATTCACACCAATTTAAAATACTCGTATCTCAAGTCAAGTAGGTATTCGAACAAGTGAGTCGAAATCAGGGTAAGATAAGTTAGGAAATAATTAAATTTACGTTCAGATCAGATTAATCAAGCACCTAGGAGAAATTCAAATAATTTTTAAGAAAAAAAAACCGACTTCAATGGGGGGGGGGGGCGGTAAAAGATTATTATACTTAGATGGTGCACTCTTAGATAGATATACAATAAAATAAAAATGGCTATAATGTATGTTTATAATGGTAGAAGACTAAGTACCCTCAATTCCTCATGGAATCATGAAAAAACCTTGCTTGCTTGACAAACAAAACGAAGAGAACAAATCGCCAAACGTGAACTACGCGTCGTTGAAGAGTTCCGTTCTGATCATCATCAGCAGTTCCACTTCATCAAATGTCACTTTTATGAATGGAAATGCTTGATTAGTTCATGAAAATACTAAAATCACTATTTGTGTGCCTTTCACATTTGAGGAGTTCCCTCGATTCCTAATGGATCCCATCATCAGAACTCGAGCATGACAAAAATTAATCGTGAAAATAGAACTTGCTTAACTAACACAGCTAGAAGGACAAATCGCCAAACGTGAACTTTTTGTCGTTGAAGAGTTCTGTTCTGATCATCATCAGCAGTTCCACTTCATCAAATGTCACATTTTTGTATGATAATGCTCGATTTGTTGATAAAAACACAAAAATCACTATATGTTTGCCTTTAAGATTTGAGGAGTTCCCTCAATTCCTCATGAATCCCATCATCAGAAATCAAGCATGACAAAAATTAATCGTGAAAATAGAACTTGCTTAACAAACACAGCTAGGAGGACAAATCGCCAAACGTGAACTTTTTGTCGTTGAAGAGTTCTGTTCTGATCATCATCAGCAGTTCCACTTCATCCAATGTCACATTTTTGGATGAAAATGCTTGACTTGTTGATAAAAACACAAAAATTACTATATGTTTGCCTTGAAGATTTGAGGAGTTCTCTCAATTTCTCATGGATCCCATCATCAGAACTGCGTTTTGACAAAAACGGGACCAACTTGGATATATATACTTACAATCAAAAAAAGAATTTTCCAACTCGGTTAAGAAATGACGGAGTTATGGACTAACAAACATAAAAAAAAAAAAAACACAACCGAATTGATAACCTCCTCTTTTGAAATTTTGAAGTCGGTTAAAAAGAGAAAACTTGCCTAGTCGCACTATTGAGTAGCAAATAACATAACAAATAATATGCATATCTGCATGACAAAATAAATTTTCATTGATAACTTACATAAAGTAGATACTATGTTGTTAATTATGTCAAATGTAGAGTAAATACAAATTTTCGATATTTTAAATCCGTATAATGTTACGGGTGGACAGCTGTGGCACCCTACATTGCGCGTGGTCCGATACGCACTTGGCCGCTTTTATAAATATATCCACCACCACCACCACATCAGCCGTAGGACGTCCCCTGCTGGACATAGGCTTCCCCCAATTTCATGGGAGTAAATGCCATAATCGCCACGCTTGGCATGCGGGTTGGCGATCGCAGTATCTCCACCACACTCCAGAGAGTCTGCTGCCCATCCGCCAGTGGTCTTGTTCGTAGTTTCAGGACATATATACCCGGGTCCGAATAATAAAATATATAATAAATATAAAATAATTAATATTGGGGGACAATCTTATCTTACACAAATCGACCTAGTCCCAAACTAAGCAAAGCTTGTACTAAGGGTACTAGACGACGATATATATAGTTATATAGATAAAAATATACTTAAATACATAGCAAACATCCAAGACTCAGTAACAATGTTCGTGATAAATGCACAAATAATGCTCTGACCGGGATCCGAACCCGGGACCTCCGGCTTCGTAGGCAGGGTCACTACACTACCAACTAAGCCAAATTGGTCTTCTAATATGTTTTTGTGAATGACTTAGTAGTCACTCACACCTTATTACTGAATTGACCAATGCAATTTGTAAATTTGGACTACTGAACCACTACAAAGACACACATTTCCATGAAAATGATGGTCACTTTAGCGGTAAGTACTTTACGAATACATAATCATTTAATGGACTCTGACTATTCAGATGTTAGCTGCTTGATAACTATTTTAGTGTTTTGATGGATACTGATCCGGATACAAGAGTTTAACTCTCGCAGCTCAGGCAAGTTGTGTCCAATAATGTGTTTTAGTCCAAAATTTACTTTAAGTATCAAATGCCAATTTGATTTAATTATTTTATTTACTAGTATTCAGGATAACAACAGCCGATACAGATATAACTAAAATAATTACATAAAAGAAGTCCAATAACAGCCATCCATTAAATTACATATCTAAAAATGTTAAAAAACATTATCTAACATAGTGAAAAAGTGCATACATAATTTTTAAGAAAAAAAACCGACTTCAATGGGGGAGGCCGGTAAAAGATTATTATACTTAGATGATGCACTCTTAGATAGATATACAATAAAATAAAAATAGCTATAATGTATGTTTATAATGGTAGAAGACTAAATACCCTCAATTCCTCATGGAATCATGAAAAAACCTTGCTTGCTTGACAAACAAAACGAAGAGAACAAATCGCCAAACGTGAACTACGCGCCGTTGAAGAGTTCCGTTCTGATCATCACCAGCAGTTCCACTTCATCAAATGTCACTTTTATGAATGAAAATGCTTGATTAGTTCATGAAAATACTAAAATCACTATTTGTGTGCCTTTCACATTTGAGGAGTTCCCTCGATTCCTAATGGATCCCATCATCAGAACTCGAGCATGACAAAACTCAATCGTGAAAATAGAACTTGCTTAACAAACACAGCTAGAAGGACAAATCGCCAAACGTGAACTTTTCGTCGCTGAAGAGTTCTGTTCTGATCATCATCAGCAGTTCCACTTCATCAAATGTCACATTTTTGTATGATAATGCTCGATTTGTTGATAAAAACACAAAAATCACTATATGTTTGCCTTTAAGATTTGAGGAGGTCCCTCAATTCCTCATGGATCCCATCATCAAAAATCGAGCATGACAAAAATTAATCATGAAAATAGAACTTGCTTAACGAACGCAGCTAGGAGGACAAATCGCCAAACCTGAACTTTTTGTCGTTGAAGAGTTCTGTTCTGATCATCTTTAACAGTTCCACTTCATCAAATGTCACATTTTTGTATGAAAATGCTAGATTTGTTGATAAAAACACAAAAATCACTATATGTTTGCCTTTAAGATTTGAGGATTTCCTTCAATTCCTCATGGATCCCATCATCAGAAATCAAGCATAACAAAAATTAATCGTGAAAATAGAACTTGCTTAACAAACACAGCTAGGAGGACAAATCGCCAAACGTGAACTTTTTGTCGTTGAAGAGTTCTGTTCTGATCATCATCAGCAGTTCCACTTCATCCAATGTCACATTTTTGTATGAAAATGCTTGATGAATACTAACTAGGTTTTGTATGCACTTTTTCACTATGTTAGATAGTGTTTTGTTAACATTTTTAGATATGTAATTTATCAAAATAAATACCAGCGTACTGTATTATTTACTAAGCGAGACACCAACATAGCCCTACTTAGTACAGTCGGCCTCACAAGTACCCGGACACTTTGACACCAATGTTCTTAAGGGTCACGCTGGTCGCTCATTTGAATACACGTACACAAGATGTTGTTTTTGTCAGCCTGAGATCGGAAAAATACTGAACTAACCTCAGATCATAGAAATGATCTGAGGAACTAACACATATCATACAGAAGCAATATACAAATTGTACAAGTACACATCACAATATCCGTACCACACCTGCATCCGTAAGTTAAAAATTAGACTGTAGAATAAATGAGAATTTTACATATACGATAGTTGTTACATATAATATTTTGTTTGTGTTCTTATTAATTAAAATATATATATATTGTTACAGATGTCTCGTCTTGATCTTGTTATATTTGGGGCCACTGGCTTCACAGGTACCAGAGTTGTGGAACAACTGGTCACGGTGGCCAAGAAATACCCCGCATTGACATGGGGGGTGGCAGGCCGCTCTATAGCCAAACTTGAAGCTTTGATGGCTGATATCGGCAAAAAGACCGGTAAGTTGTTTTACAGTAATTTATTTTGACAATTACGTATATTATAATTGTAGAGCTATTGACGTTTATTTATAACTTAAATGATCATTTAAGTTATAAATAAACGTCAATATCATTTTACTTAAAAAACTTAAAGTTTTGAGTTATGGTTTCTGTTTCCTGATTGGTCTACCTACTTTAAGTGTAACTGTTCCTGGTACAAAGTTTATTTTAAAGAGTTAAATGAGTGTACTGTGTTGGTGGATTTAATCATCATCATTCTAGCGTTCTTCTTAGTACAGTTGCATCCTGAAGGATGCCCGGGGTCCGCTACCTAGTCCCAAGAATTGGCGCAGGCACTAGTTTTTACGAAAGCGACTGCTATCTGACATTCTAGCCCAAGGGAGAAACTAGACCTTATTGGGATTAGGCTTGTCAAGTGAGTGGGCAACTTGACTGTTAGAAGTTCTCAAGCCCCCCGAAGGCCTCTAACTTAGCTTAACCAATGCTATCATAGACGCAGCCGGGATGCCAAAGCACGGGAGCTCTCAGTTAGTAAACACTCAAAGCGGTCACCCCTATCCAAGGACGGGGTCAGTCCCGACGATGCTTAACTTCGCATCCACGAATGCTGTTGTGGATGTAACATGTTGAAAAATTTTGATTGGTCAAATTAGGCTGGTTTGTAAATAATATTTTTTTTACTTATCAAGCGACTATGAAAAGTCTAATATTAACACACTTTTCGATCATTACTTTACTGTAGGTATTGTAATGCTGGATTGATCATTGTCTGTTAGTTACGTGCACGATACATAAACACAACAATTAAGTCTCTGTCTAAGGATAATTTATGCCTTGGACCAAGCTCAAGGCCTTGTTTCAACAGTGTTTATGTTCGTATTATCTAACTACTAACACACTCGTACCTATAAGCTTAGCGCTTCAAACCGGACTTAAACTTATGCATGTAGTTAGTGGTTTGGGATAATATTGATTTAAACGCATGCGTCATATCTAGGTAGGTAGGATTAGATTTAAGGAATAAATTAGTTAATTTATGCCGTAAATCTGCTGAAACGTAACATATTTTTTTCTGTTCTTGCATGATTTTAACAATTAATATTTAGTACATTACTGCAGAGACCAGTATGTAAGCCATGCTTGATTAGTATGATATGTTATAGATAACCCAACCTTGGTTACGATCGCAGTATGGTAGTTATCTGTAGTGTTTTACAAAAAGAATAAACATTACTTGAAATCGAAATTAAAATCGCAAAGCACGATGCAGTTCTGGATTTTAGGGCTCCGTAGCCAAAATGGCAAAACCGGAATCCTTATAGTTTCGTCATTTCCGTCTGCTATTTAACTCAAAAACTATAAGGTTTATCATATCAAAAACTATAATGTCATTTAAGGCTGGGTTGCACCAAATTTGAATATATGGAAAGTTTCACAAGTTTCTATGGGATGACAGCTGCCGGCCCCATATTTAACGTTAATCGGTCTGTGATCGTAAAGGCCTCGGTACACATATACGAGACTCACGTGCGAGTTTCATTACATTGCGGGTTACCGCGGTATAATGAGTTCAATCGATCTGTCAAACCGCGCAATGTAGTGAAACTCGCATACGAGTCTCGTACGTGTGTAAATAAGGCTTAAGTCGGTGCAACCCGACCTTAGGTTGCACTTTGTGCACTTTACTGGTCATGCATGAAGGAGGACGTGGTTATGCACGTTACGTTAGAAATGATCATTATACCTCTAGGTATTACATGTAGATAAAAACGATGTAATGTGTAGAAAATCCTTTGCAGGTTCAGTAAAAAAAATCACACAGTTTTTTCCGTGGAAAGGAACCCTTATAGTTTAGCCATGTCCGTGTGTCTGTCTGTCTGTCCGTCGGCTCTCCGAGGCTTTGCTCTGTGATTTTTAGTGATAGAAAGCTTGCAATTTGGCATGGATATATTTATTTATTTAAGGTCTACCAACAATTGTTGACATCGATACATACAAAACTTACAAACTACTACAATTTTGGATTGGTGTCACAATCTTATTTACAGGTAAACACCACATGCATAAAAATATGAAAGTAAATAATGATAAAAAGGGAGTAAAAAACAACTTATAATAATATTACAGAAGCTACTTGTTTACAGCAAACTTAATAGCTGAGCAGAGGCTGCAATTTTAGCACCTATGTTATGGTGCATTTCCAAGACGTCACTACAATTGTTGATAATCCGACATAAGTAATAAAATATTGGGGGACAATCTTGCACAAATCGACCTAATTCCAAACTAAGCAAAGCTTGTACTATGGGTACTAGGCGACCATAAACATACTTATATAGATAAATACATACTTAAATATATAGAGAATAGAGAATAGAGAACATCCAAGACCCCAGAACAAAATCCGTGCTAAATGCACAAATAATGCCCTGGCCGGGATTCGAACCCGGGACCTCTAGCTTCGGAGGCAGTGTCACTACCAACTAGGCTAAACAGGTCGTCAACACACATAACCTGCATATTGGGGAATTACTGCCTAAAACCGATCTTTTGAGCGGTGGGAATGGGAATATTTTCGGGAATAATCAATCAAAAAGAAAGAAACTTGTGTCTCCCCTCCCCTCTAATTTTTGAACTATGGTCCCTATATGTACGTACCTAAAGCTTGCTAAAGCTTATTAAGGACTTTCAACGTAAACTATAACGGACACGGACATAATCACTTAAGCTGTTTTTGAGTATATCGTAAAAAGTCTTCCCTTTTTAGTAAAAGAAGTACGTATTTATCGCTGAAATAGAATTCCTTTTTAGTTGTTGAAACTACGGAACCCTACACTGAACATGGCCCGACATGCTATTGGCCAATTATTTCAGAGTCCACAACACAGTTGTGTGTATGAGAGTTATATTCCTGAATAGTTGCGTAATCGGTTACGCAATAAAATGCAGTAGTTTAATTTGTGGTTTTTTAAAATTTTATTCAAACTTTAACACGCTGTAACCGTTGGATAGCTACTTTTAAATGTACATGACATAAGTGTTCTGATATAAACTGCTTTTAAATAGGCGAGGACCTTACCACTATCAAGAAAATTACAGCTGAGGTCACCGACGAAAATTCGCTGAAAGAGATGTGCGAGCAAACCAAAGTGCTGATCAACTGCTGTGGACCATACTTGATGTACGGCGAACCTGTGGTAAAAGCGGCAGTGGAAGCCAAGACACATTGCGTGGATGTTAGCGGGGAACCACAGGTATGGTAGCATTGACCAATTTGTAAAATAGAGAGATAACCTTAGACACATAATTTAACTAATTTTCGACTCACTTCTATCAAAGTTGTAGTACCTATACGAGACGATACCTTACGTAATGATGATCATCATCATTCACTTAAGAGCTGGGCTCTTGTCGGTGCAGCGTGATGCAGTTTTCGCCATTTCTGTCGGTCCAAGGGTAGTTTCTTGACGTCCTGGTACGACACGACCTTCACATCCTCCTTTATCTGGTTCATATAACTTTTCCTCTGCCTTCCTCTTCCTCTTTTCCCATTTATTTTCCCTTCTATAATGTTCCTGATGAAGTGGTCGTGTCGTAGCAGGTGACCGATCATTTTTTGTTTTCTGGTTTTAATTGTGGTCAGTAAGCTTCTCTTTTCCTTCATGATGATAGTGTTTCCATAAGTAGAAGGTAGCATTCTACTTATGGAAACACTATCATCATAACGTGTTTTTTAGGGTTCCATAGTCAACTAGGAACCCTTATAGTTTCGCCATGTCCATCTGTCTGTCCGAGGCTTTGCTCTGTGATTGTTGGTGCTATAAAGCTGCAATTTGGTATGGATATATGTATAAATCAATAAATAGTAAAGTACACGTAAAGTGGCATATATTTTTTTGCCTCAACCCTATGGTGTGAGTTGTTGTTGGATAGGTCTTTCAAAATGAATAAATAATCACTTAAATAAAATAGATCTTCATTAAAATATTCACTTCAAAAGAAAACATATAGCGGACATAATTAAATTTAATTAATCCATTTTTGTTGTGCAGTTATCTTAAAAAGTCTTCCCTTCTTAGTAAAAGACGTGTGAAACGCTGCAATGGTATTTCCCTTTTTAAACAGGCCACTACCTTTGTGTATTTAGGTACCTTGTGAATATATCAAACTAGTTACTGCATTGCTGGATTCGACAATCTATGAACACAAAAATAAAATGGCCATTTTAACTTTGGACGCATAGATTGACAAATCCAGTAAAGTTTTTTTTTATAAAATCAAAAAAATAATAAAAAAAAGGTTAAAATCAAATATGAAATGTCAGAGCTCTCTTAATCCATTTTTATGTTTTATTAGTATATAGAAAACATGCAGCTGAAATACGACGAGATGGCGAAGCAAGCGGGGGTGTACGTGGTGAGCGCGTGTGGGTTTGACAGCATCCCCAATGACATGGGGCTCGTTTACATGCAGCAGAAGTTCGATGGTGAGTTGAAAGAAAACAAATAAGAAGTTCATATTAATTTATTCGTCCAATAGAAGTACCAGTCGTCGCTTCCGTAATGAAAAAAAGTGTTTATTAATTTTTAGGTACTTTAAACTCAGTAGAGTCATACGTGAGCGTGGAAGTGACTCCTGAGTTTAAAAGCGAAGCAGCTAAGTGTGGGATCATGCACTTTGGAACATGGGAGTCTGCGATAATTAGGTGTTTTTTTTTTAATTTCATCCTCTTCAAAAATTACTTCCAGTTTATAAAAACAGTATCATATATAATTTTTATTATTTTCATGAATTTCAGCACTGGTCGCTCTAAGGAACTGCCGCCTCTTAGGAAGAAACTTTATCCAGAAAATTTACCACCTTTTGAACCTAAACTTCGTACCAAGTGAGTATTAAAGCGTCCACATGCAGGAATGGATAAATCAATAATTAATGATTTTTTAGAATAGAATAGAATAGAAATATATTTATTCGAATAACACATTACAACTTAACAACTAAAAAAACAGTGATGTGCTACCGAAAAGTCCTACACTCAGCAATGCAGTTGACACAGTACTTACCTACTTAACTGCTAACGGCGCTGGTTTTCAGTAGATACAGTAAGGTGTGCGGGATAGCATGTTTACTTACCGCAGACTGCGCGACTCGTGTTAGGATACAAATACAAACAAATAAAATTAGTATAAATATAATTTCTAAGATGAATATGAGTTAAATAATTTATAAGAGCAGTAGTTGAAGATAGTGTTTGACGGATAGATTAGTAGATTACCTATTTTCAAAAGGTTATGTTTATGTGTGTAAGGTGAAACGGGATGTTTTCGCTAAAAATACTTTTGAATTCACAATAACATTAAATGGTGCCCTATGTTGTGCCAGGATTTCGTACAAATCTATACTATCTATACTAATATTATAAAGCTGAAGAGTTTGAAGAACGCGCTACTCGCAGGAACTACTGGTTCTAATTGAAAAAATCTTTTTGTGTTGCATAGTACATTTATCGTGGACGGCTTTAGGCTATATAACATCACGCTGCAACCAATAAGAGCGAAGACGCGATGTCGCGGGAAACAGCTAGTAATTGATATATATCCAGTATTCGTGGCCCAGCGGCGCACGCGTACCGTGTGCAGTATGCGAGGTTAAGGCGCGGATATGCCCTAAACTATAGACTTTGAAACGCTAAGGCTCTCAAACTATCCAGTGAAAAAATCTGAAAAAAATATATACAATGTCGGGCGGGGTCAGTCCTTGGACGGGTGACCGCTTTGAGTGGTTACTGAGCGCTCCCGTGCTTTGGAAGGCACGTTAAACCGTTGATACCGGCTGCTGTCTATGATAGCAGTCGTTAAGCCAAGTTAGAGGCCTTCGGGCGGCTTGAGAACTTCTAACACTCAAGTTGCCCACTCACTTGAGAAGCCTTAATACCAATAAGGTCTAGCTTCCCCCTTGGGTTCGAAGGTCAGATGGCAGTCGCTTCCGTAAAGACTAACACCTAAGCCAATTCTTGGGATTAGGTAGCGGACCCCGGGCATCCTTCAGGATGCAACTGTACTGGGAATAACGCCAGGATGATGATGATTTTCAGTATTCAGATCTACTCCATAATAGGGTCTTTTACTGTTTTTGAAAAGTAGCTTATATTAAGGACCTACGGAAGGTCCAATAAACAAGTGAAATTGACAAATTCCAAAATAGGAAAATGTAATGCTCCGAGTAGGATTTGAACCTGCGACAATCCGGCATACCTACGCCTACGCGGCCAATCGCTCTAGCCTCTGAGTTATCGAAACAACCAAGCTCGGGCACGAAATCCTTCACTAGTTCCCTCTCACAACGCCTTAAGGAGGCGTGCAGGGGGTTGTGAGGAGGAACTAGCCAAGGATTTCGTGCCCGAGCTAGGTTGTTCCGATAGCTCAGAGGTTAGAGCGATTGGCTGCGTATGCCAAATGACAGAATAAGTAATAGTACGCCAGATGTCGCAAGTTTGAATCCTGCTCGGAGCATTTCATTTTTCAATTTTTCCGTTTAATTTGGAATATTCGTTAGCAGCGTTACTTTACTGCTTAGTACAAAATTAATTAAGTGAAATTGTTATTTGTATTTTATGAACTCGTTAGGTTCTACATAAACAAATAATACATTTTAAATGATAATGCGTGGTCGATACCCGTGCTTCGTTTCCCGATTTTAGTTCTATGTTTTCCGGACTCAAAGAATTATCAGCTCTAACCTTTAATCTCCTGGGCTCTCCTATTTTCCCAGAAGCCATCCCTGAGGCATTCGAAACACGGAGACAGCTTCTCCTGACTTCTAGAGAGAGACTAAAGGGACTGTCAGCACACGTGGCGCTAGTTTTACTGCGGGTCTGTTTTGCCATTCCCAAACTAACCTACTTTTTACATGGTTGCACCCGGCACAAATTGATTTCTTTAACAGGAGTCACTAGAGTGTATTTTAATGTCTCCCTCAGCTCGGAACAGTGGGATTTAGCATCGTTACCCATTCGGAACGGTGGACTGGGCATACGCCGCACTAGGGATGTGAGTTTACCCGCTTTCCTAGCATCGGCTCATTGGGTCATGGACCTTGTCACTCAAATTTTACCTTTAAATGATGGTGACAGGGCTACCATACCTTATACTTCCGATGATGCTTTCATAGCTTGGTCGGCTCTGAACTCAGGTGCGCCCTCGCCTGATAAATTGTACCGTCAACGGTTGTGGAATGTTGTCCGGACGAAGCGGGTTCTGGACGGCCTGTTGGAGAACGCCGTGGGTGTGCACAAGGCTCGGCTCAACGCGGTGTCAAGGCCCGAGTCTGGAGCGTGGCTACATGCTCTCCCGTCTCCGCATTCGGGTACCCTCCTCGACAATGACTCGTTGCGGGTGGCCGTGGCTCTCCGTCTGGGCTGCCATGATGTATGGGAACCTCATCTATGCATGTGAAGTACTATGGTGGAGAGAAACGGCCACCACGCCTTGAGTTGTTGTCGATGTGCAGGGAGGTTCCCGTGCCACCACACTCTAAATGATATTGTCCGAAGGGCACTTGTCTCTGCGGGTGTTCCTTGCATGTTGGAGCCCCCAGGTCTTAATCGGACGGATGGTAAGAGGCAGCTGCTGAGCTAGCGGCAGTACGTGAGCGTGAAAAGTACACCGTATTAGCTAACTACTTACTTACCTACTAACTTGTTCGTGCCTCTTGCGGTCGAAACGACGGGTTGTTGGTGCTCTGAGGCGAAAACTTTTCAGCGGGGCAATGCCACCAGCGTGATGGGCACCTTTGCACCGGGTACGACTCGGGGTGGGTTGTTCGAATAGGCTAATTATTATTTGTGGTTCAATTTAGTTTTAGTTTAGCTTATAATTTGATCTTTTGTATATTGTATTGTTGAAATTCTTATTAATAGTTGAAATTGATCTACCTTATATACGTTATAAAATAATTTTTATAATTTGCCTTTTCAATATCAACATACGAAAACACTTGCCACCATTTTAAAATAAACTTGTGACCTCATATTATATTAGTTAGTGCTTGTCAAATTTTCTTTTCGACTGATTCATTATATATAAGGATATATCCTTCACTCGTGTCAGTTATCGAGTACTATTTGAGTACTATTGCATCTGCCTTTGTATGTAGTTGTGCTTTAGTTCATTCATAGTACATATTAATTACACTCTTATTTATGGTACATTTACTATAGAGGTCGGGAAACAAAGGGTTACGGGGCAAGTAATTAGATATAGACTAGATAGGATAGGGATACTCGTACGCGGCCTGCAGCCCAACGTTTCTCGCCGAGATTTGTATACCTAGTGCTTTTCTCAAACATATACAATGAAATAAAAAAATAACAGCCGCCATGTTTGACATTAAAATCATATAAAAAAAAATACTTCCCGGCCCGGCCTAGGCCTTCAATTTTGTATGAAATTCCTTGACAGTTCTCCCGAGTTGTTCCGCCTGCAACAATGAGGAAATTTGATTGCATGTTTGAGAAAAATATAATACTAGGTACCTATTTTGTTGGTTTGCTATTATTGTTTTTCTTACGTCCATCGATTCAAATTGAATCTTTGTTTTGTAAACCAAATCGACTATCCAAAAAACTGTATGCGAGTTTGATTGGTCACATCACTAAGTGGACTCGGCATTATAGTGTCGTATGACGTCACAATTTTTACATTCGTAATGGCGGCTACTATTTGACTAATTTTTTAGACCAATAAAAAAACATACACACCTGTATATTTTAAAAGTTGTGTTGCATGATTAATGACCATTGATGATCATAAATTTAATTTCAACACAGTTCGATTTCCTATTACAAAATCTGTCTTATTTTTATAATTTTAATGTTATTTTTCACAATAAATACTCTATTAAACAATTTACAGGTCAACGTTCCATAAACTAGAGAATCAATGGTGTGTTCCATTTCCTGGTGTGGACGCAGACATAGTTTACCGCACGCAGCGTTTCTTTTACGAACACGAAAACCAAAGGCCTACACAGTTCATGGCTTATATGAAACGAGGATCGTTATGCACCGCCATTCAAACTGGCTTCGCAGGGGTCCTTATAGAACTTCTGTCCTTGACGTCACCAACCATGAATCTACTGCTGAAGTATCCAAAGCTGTTTTCAGGCGGTATGGTGACCCGTGAAGGACCAACGGAAAATGTCATGAACAACACAAAGTTTACATTCGAATTATATGGGGAGGGTTGGGATAAGAATACTGATTTGTCGGAAAAGCTGAACAAGAAAGCTTTAGTGAAGGTTTGTGTTATGTAATCACAATAATTATCATTGATAAGCTAAAATTATTAATTTACGTATTGTACTTCATTAGATTCTTCTGTAACACTGTCTTTATTTCAACATGATAGGTATTTTGATTACTTATTTTACACAATATTTAATTATTGTTTTCGTATCTACATAACTTTTAGTTTGAGGTTTAATTATAAACTAACTGTCCCCGCGAACTTTGTTCCGCCCCCGATCCATTCCATACAAAATGTATGAGGTCCTGTATTTTTGGGATATTTTACTTTTTTAGGGTTCCGTAGTCAACTAGGAACCCTTATAGTTTCGCCATGTCTGTCCGTCCGTCTGTCCGTCCGTCCGCGGATAACCTCAGTGACCGTTAGCACTAGAAAGCTGAAATTTGGTACTAATATGTATATCAATTACGCCGACAAAGTGGTAAAATAAAAAGTGGAAAAATATATTTTATTAGGGTACCTCCCCTATACGTAAAGTGGGGAGTGTTTTTTTTTTTCATTTTAACCCTAACGTGTGATATATTGTTAGATAGGTATTTAAAAATAAATAGGGGTTTACTAAAATCATTTTTTGATAATGTTAATATTTTCGGAAATAATCGCTCCAGAAGTAAAAAAAAAATGTGTCCCCCCCCCCCTCTAACTTTTGAACCATAAGTTTTAAAAATATGAAAAAAATCTCAAAAGTAGAACTTTATAAAAACTTTGTAGGAAAATTATTTTGAACTTGATAGGTTGAATAGTTTTTGAAAAAATTACAAAAATAATTTCTGAACTAAGTTTGTAATTTAACCGTATAAACAGGTGTTTATTGTACCTGTCATTTCTACAAAATCACAATGAAATGACGTGCTTTCAAAGGTTTTGTGTTTCTGTACTTAATATGTCAACTTAATGTGACGGACGGAAAACTACGGAACCCTACACTGAGCGTGGCCCGACACGCTCTTGGCCGGTTTTTAATAGTTATTATGCTATTCGGAGGGAAGACAAATCCAAAAAATCTAAGAGCATGTAAATTGGCCTAATAACCGTTATTCGGTTATAATTGGTGTAACTAACACAAGTTTGTTTTATATATACATGGCGTCCCTTTCACTCTCGTGTTATACAATATATGACGGAAAGGGACGGTGCGATACGA
The DNA here is from genome assembly GCA_905163555.1 of Notocelia uddmanniana. NCBI lineage: Eukaryota > Metazoa > Arthropoda > Insecta > Lepidoptera > Tortricidae > Notocelia > Notocelia uddmanniana. Next base: position 17,694,162 of record LR991054.1, on the reverse strand, counting down.
AGTTCGATTTTCGAAGTTCGCGGTAGGTCCTCAGTTCATTTCACTGGAATGTCAACTTGTCACTTTTCGTATGATAACCACAGACTAGTAAGGGTTCAGACCACCAACTCGCGAACCAAAAATATAGACCGTAAGCAAGTATATTTAATCTGTACCCGCTGGTAGGTTTTTGACGTTTAATTTTTTTAATTATTTAATCGCACTGTGGCAATGGAACTTACTGTGAACATCCAACGATAGATAGCTCATTTAAATTTAACTTTGTGTAGAAGCTCACGGTATTTTCAATTGAACACCAACGTCCGATGTAAAATGAAACTGGTGTTCAATTGAAATACCGTGAACTATGTTGTGCCGTATCTTAGTTAAATGAAATTAAACAACATTTTACTTATCAACATATTTATTTTTTAATGTATCTCATATCCGGGAAAACGTTATATCTCCGTCCTTTCATAGAGTTCTACGTTTTACAACCACAACACTCGTACATTTTGCAAAATGAGAACTTGCATGCCATACCACATATGACGCACTTCTCTATCTTCCATTTGTTGTCCAAACAATGGTTATTACTTGTTTCCAGATGAATTTACGATTTACTAAACACTGTTTCATTTGTTTACTGCATAATAAACTATCAATACTACAAATTAAATAACAACATGTGCACAAATTAAAAAAAAATGTTCAGAGACGACTAGACAAAGTTCCGAAGAGACGCCATTTTTATGTCACTTTATTTTGACGTTTGACGTCCAACCAATGGCATTCAAGGCAGTAGCCAATCAGAGCTCGCTAAGTCGTAAAATTTTTTTGAAACAATATGGCCCTATCATACACGTTTCGTTCTACGTAGATAAACAGCCATGTATGATAACTGTGTAAAACTGTTTTAGCACACTAAGGCTGGCCGCACACACACGGTTTCCTTATTAGGTTTCCGAATTCGGAATTCAGATTCGGAAACATAAGGGCGCATTTTTCATAGTAATGTTAGATGAAGGCAAAAACGTTCTTAAAATTTCCGAACGGAAAAAAAAACCTAACGTTCGTTCCGTGTCACAGCCGTGCGTTCGGGTAGTTAGAACGGATAAAACCTAATGACGTCATCCCGAACGCAGTTCCTGCATACATTTTGTTTCACTAGCCGCACACGAACGGAAATTTCAAGTCAGAAATGCGCGAGCTCAGCAGAAAGTCAGCTCTTTTGAATGTAAACCATTAATATATGACAATTGTCAAGAGGGCGCTATTATTCTGATTTATATGGCAACAGTTCAGTATAGTCGGAACAATGTGAATTGGCAACTCGTCATTTTGAATTACTTTCATTCACCGTAATCAAAATCAGAATCCAAATATTCGGTGTCCATAGGGCTTTAAATTCATACCCAGAAAGTGACTTATTGGATTCACTTTCAGAGTTAGAGGTGTCACTGGTGCCAGAGCCAACTTCAATCACGAACTTCTCAACGTGGATATCAATGATCTGATTTCTTATAATAATTTTCTATTTTGATAACATGATCGCAACAGTAGAGCTCTTCCAAGTATCGGCAGTTATTTCCTGAAAATAAAAACCGTTACTTCCATATGTGACTTAGCATTATCATTTGTGCTGATTTGACGTAAATAGGTACCTCAAAACTATTTTGCACTAAATTCAAATTTATGACGACCTTCTCTCGTAATTCGCTTAATCAATGACTCTGATATGTAGAAAGTTCATTAATAACTTTTATTAAAAACGTTTATTAAAAAGTAATATTTAATTTAGTCGCAACATTATCAAATGAGTGTGGATAATAGAACTGAAAAAATATTTCGTCTAAGTGTCATCTTGCAATACGAAGCTTATAGATTAATTGCTATTTATCGTCTTGGAATGCATTATAAGCGATAGTTAATTAAAAGGGTAAACAATGACGGAAAATTTCATTGATGCTGATATATACATTTTTTTATACTACGACGGTGACAAACAAGTATATCGCCCGCCTGATGGTAAGCGGATTCCGTAACCCATGTACGCTCGCGACTCTAAGAACCCTAGAACTAGACCCTATTTAAAAGGATTAGGAAAGGAGGAGCAAGCGCGAGGGCGATTGAAATAACACCAACACCCCTTCAATTATAGTACACAAAAACGTTGTTGTAATTGTTAATGATCAAGATTGATTGTCTCCGAAGCCCATAATAAAAACCTATTCTTCAAACTCAAACTTTATTTCTTTACGGCGGGTATTACCTCGCTTGTATAACATAACACTACAATACCACCACCACCATATCAGCCATAGGATGTCCACTGCTGGACATATGCCTCCCCCAATTTCATGGAGGGTAAATGCCATAATCGCCACGCTTGGCATGCGGGTTGGCGATCGCAGTATAGAACGCTACAATAACCGATTTATAATAACCAGACTATAATGACATCTTGACTTGTTTAACTGTCAGCTCTGATGTTAATTTTGAAATGTTTTGTAGCGAAAGTTTCATTTCCCGAGCGTTTTTTTCAGCAATTTATTATATACATTATTAATAATGTTCCGCTCTTGACTATGAATAGTTTTGGGCATTTTTTGTCATTTATCATTTAATATTCAACACTTTATTATTATTCAAATAAACCGCCACTGTGACACTGGCAACCTATCATTAGAATTATTGCCAGTGTAAAAAATTCGTTCCAAAGAAATTCCACAACATGGCGCATGGTCATATATTAATAGTTTACCTTTAAGATAAAATTGACTCTGTGTAATCTTCGAGTATTTAATGGGTGTACCCCATAACGTCGTTTCTTCTTCTTCTTCTTGTTTAACACTAGTAAAAGCGCAATTAAACGCAATACCTCGTCGTCCATATCTATACGTGCTCTCTCAAGAACCGCCGCTCTAGATCTGGCAGAAAAAAAACCTAATGCTAAAAAACGAACGTGTGCGCTAAGTTTTCGGGTTTCCGAATCTGAATTCCGAATTCGGAAACCTAATTAGGAAACTGTGTGTCTGTGGCCAGCTTAAAATGTCAAAGTCCACATTAAATTTTGTAATAATTTCCAATGACGTGTATGAAACACAGCTCTGACGACATTCAGCTCATAGTTCAACATTTGTTACATACGTCCTTTTTTATCAAACTAAAAATATTCATGGATTATCGCATAAAATATAGGATTTTCGCAAATATAAAAAAACACGAGTATCTTTAAATTTTGCATTCTTTCGAGTCGGACAATAAAAAGTATCATAAAAATATATGAAATGTTGTCAAAGCTATGAAATGTGAATTCGTAGCATTAAAAAAAATACAAGTTAAAAAGCGATCTACCCTCAGAGTAAGGATTTGTATAGAGCTCCTATACGAGTTCCACCAAGGGGAACAGAAAAGCTCTTATGCAGCTAAAATGAAAACTTGTCTTAAACGAGGCAAATAAAGAAAATCGGAACTGTGACAAGGACAACAAATATCATATTTCTCTCTGTCGCTCTTATTCAATTTGATATAAGACTATCTCGCTCGTAACGGTATTATTATTTGACGTCTAAATATTATATAAGTTATTTAGCCATGCTATCTCTTTAGTTTAACAACTCTCTCTGCGCTCGTGGCCCAGCGGCGCCCGCGTACCGCGTGCGGTATGCGAGGTTAAGCAATGTGGGCGCAGGCAGGTCAGTTCTTGGATGGGTGACCGCTTTGAGTGGTTACTAACTGAGCGCTCTCGTGTTTTGGAAGGCACGTTAAGCTGTTGATCCCGGCTGCTGTCTACGACAGCAGTCGTTAAGCCAAATTAGAGGCCTTCGGGCGGCTTGAGAACTTCTAACAGTGAAGTTGCCCACTCACTTGACAAAGGGGGATCGAAGTTGCACCACGTAGGGAGTACCCACCGTTACCCTACACGTGACCCCAGGGTGGTGCTACAAGTGCAACAAAAACTGGCAACCATACTGGTCTTCTCGAAGTTCTCACGGTTCGTAAATAAATGCCATACGATTAAATAAATAAAAACAACTCTCAACTCGCATTTTTTCTCTGTCATTAGTGTCATGGTCATTACCTATATTCTTTACATCTACCTACAGATCTAAATTAAAATGCCTAAATGTAATTATATTCCAGGTGAAAGGAGTAAATCCAGCATATGGGGCAACTGTTACTGCTGTCATATACTGTGCAATTGCATGTCACACGGAACAAGACAAAATGCCCGGAACGTATGTATCTTTAAAATGCGCTCTTCGAGTACCTATTTAATCCTACAGTATAAGGATTTTGTTCATTATTTTCAGCAACACAACAAATTACTACCTACAATGAAAATAAAACATTTATTTCTTTACAGTGGAGGAGTTCTAACAACTGGGGCAGCTTTTTCTAAAACCAGTCTCATTAAGAATCTTAACGAAAACAACCTGACCTTCGAAACACTCAATATTAACTAGCCGTTTGTTTTTACTAAACTAAATGGTAAAAACCTACCTAAGCTATTTATTGTACAGTATTGTATATGCTGTTAATGTACTATTATTTATATATGTTTACTGACCAAGATTTTCATATGTGAATATTGCCAGTTTGTATATCAATATGTAGGGTAGAGGCAAAATTAGGAACTCCAGAAAAAGAGGTCCCGTAGCGGGGAATTAGCCCGTTTGCCGGCCATATCTCTTCTGCATGGAGAACACGCGGTACCAGTCAGCCGGCCCACGGTTCCACACCGTATGTCAGCACCGAGTGGACCGTTTGCGAAGTCGCATTCTCACAACATAGCCCGCCCGGTGGTGCACACCAACGCCGCCAAACGGTGCACGGTGTAGTGCGAAATATGCACGATCCAGCCGACCTCAATCCTCGTTTGTGTTTTTCTCACGTCAATGTGCTATCGAGGTGAAACCCGAGTAAACGCGCGCAGGACACGTACTATAGAGGGCCGTCTTACTAGCGCCAGTCAATGGACTCAGTGCCAGGAACCACTCATTTTTTAAGGCCGTTTCGAGTTCGTTTATCGACGGCTGCTCACCTTAGCCGTGACGTCATCCGCGTACATATGCACGCATACTCGTATACATAAGCTTGTTTCTCTAATCTGCTGTAGGCCGTTTAGAAGGATACTGAACAGGGTAAGTATTGGAGAGGCAAACACCCTGTGGCTCACCTATTTATTATGTTTTGACGATCTGCGAATATAACTCTACAGTTATCACCAATTGAGAGCCCTGTCAGTCATAAAGGGCCACGGATCCTGTAGTGGTTTTATTTGTCTGCGAAGAACGCATGATTGGCGGTGTCGAAGGCGCGCGAAAGGTAAACTAAAACTATGGCAACATAAGGTTCCGCTTCGCGTGCACGCAGTGCACAGTGTATCACCTACCGCACGAGATCGATGGTTGACCGACCCTTCCTGTATGCATACTGGCTATAGCAGCTTTTTGTTCAGCCCTACCCTAAAACACTTGTGGAGGCCGGGTACCATTGCGATGGCCGGCACGATTTAATGTTCCTCTTCCTGCCTTTTTAGGGTTCCGTAGCCAAATGGCAAAAAATGGAACCCTTATGGATTCGTCATGTCTGTCTGTCTGTCCGTCCGTATGTCACAGCCGATTTACTCGGAGAATATGACCACTACAATTGTGTGAAATTACGAAAAAACGATTAAACGGGGGAGCACACTCCATCTAAATATATAAAAGAAGAAACTGACTGACTGACTGACTAACTGACATATCAACGCACAGCCCCAACCGCTGATCCTAGAGATTCCAAATTTGGCACGTAGGTTCCTTATAAGGTGCACTAAGAAAGGATTTTTCAAAATTCAACCCCTAAGGGGGTGAAATGGGGGTTCGAAGTTTGTATGGGGAAACAAGATTAGTTGGACTATTTTATTCGAAACTTCACAGGAGTATTCCTAACGATAAATGAGTAAATACGTGTCTCAGGTTTTTTGAGAAATCACCCCTAAAAGGGGGAAAGGGGGTGACAAATTTTGAAAATCGACATGGGTATTGTTTTTATGATATACCGGGTCGCTGATAACGAAAACAACAATGATTTTAAAATCTCACGTGGAGGACGTGAAATACCATCCCCCCTGTTGGGGTACGAGGGGGATGAAATGTCTAAATATTAAATATGGGTATTAAATATGGGTGTCGTTTTTATGGTTTTTTGGGACGTTAATTACGAAAATGGCATCGGTTTTGAAATTTAATATTGTGTACATGAAAGCTTTTGAAAGTTTGTGCCAAATTTCAAGAAATAACTGATTGACCGAGTGACTGACATATCAACGCACAGCGCAAACTGCTGGTTCTAGAGATTCCAAATTTAGTATATAGCCACTCAAGTGCTCGCGTTAAAAAAAAAGGTGGTCTAAAGTGCTCAAGATTCACCGGGCATTAGCAGCGCATTGTCTTGTGTTGTTAATAAATCGGTTGCCTGGCTTCGTCTTAACTTTATGCTATGATTCTTTTTATGTTATAAAGCTAAAGGAACAGGCAATTTGTTTATATAATTAATTACATAGGTCACCATAGTAAAATATTTTTTTAAAAAGTCACAAACTTTACATACCGTTTCGAATGAGATCTTTTGCAATAAATATATTTTTATTTTATAATCTAAATCGATAACATATGTAAATCTTATGTTTATTTAAAACTGTAATAGTTTACGCTTCGATTGATACCAAATAAAGTATATGATCCCGGGGAAATATTTTGCATAAAACCTTTTTCATTTGCAATGTTTACATTGTCAGTTTTTCAATTCGCCGCAAAACAGTGTAGTTTGTTTATGATTTTTGTATGAATAATTTAGGCAAACGAGTACAAAAATATTGTCAGACGTAGATAGAGACACTATTAATCTTCAAATAACAAGTGCCAATTTTGTCAAAATCGCAACAATTTCTGTCACAAATTATCAATAACAAAAAATAGCCTTACATACCTAACGTAATGAGTGCCGCTTTTGACGCCCGATTAAAAATAATTCCATACACTTCAAACCACATAAAACTCTTAACACATATACTACACATGTTACACTTCACAACTTGATAGATATTCGACCGATTACAACTCGATTTATATTTTTGTTCTCATTTCAAAAGTATACAAAAACCCACGCAAAGGTCCCGACTCAAACTAACGGACATACTCCGGCGGACCTGCGCTGTCAAAATTTAATCATGGCGGCGATATAGGACGGGATACACTGGTGCGCAACGAAACCACAGTTCACGCAGTGATCGTCAATATTGAAATTACGAAATTTACATTTCTTATTAAATCAATTACGAATAGTTACAGATCCTTAACTTATGACTTATACAATGCTAATACGAAATTAACAGCGGTACACTCATGGTGACTTTAATTATATATTCTTGAAGTAATAATAACGTTTGGCATTTTATTTTAAATATCATTGGCTGTCGTGATATAGAATAACTGACAAAGTAGAAAAGTTGGAAAACCGCCGATATTTTCATTTCAAAGTTATATATCTCAACAATGGCTGAACCGATTTTGATAAAACATGTTTTACTAATATTATCGTTTCCCGAGAGAAAAGTTATGTTATTAACTTATTATAAATTCGAGGAGTTAAAAATGCAGTATTTTTTACATACACACCATAATAGTTGCAACTTTTTGGCTCGACATATCAGATCTCAATGACCTCGTGTTTACGTGTCTAGGCATTTATAGTTGCTTCAGTCATATTGATCCACGGCTATAAGATACTACTAAATTTCTCTTGGAAATCCTGCTCTGAAAAAAAGACAACCAAATAGGTTCACCAGTTTAAATAAAAGCTACGATGCCACAGACAGATATACACATTAAACTTATAACCCCCCTCTTTTGCGTTGCGTAGTATAGTAGTAGTAGGTACGGTACCAGAACTGACTATATTGTAATTTCATCATGTCAGCCGAAGGACGTCCACTGCTGGACATAGGACATATTTATTTGGCACCCCTACAAGTTTTTTTAACTCTAACAGGTTCTCATTGCTGAGGTGGTAAGTTTTATGTGATGTGGTATGTGTGTGGTACACGAGAGCAAAGTTACCTATATGCATATCGTGTATTCGAATCCCTTGATACGCTATAAAATCTATCATAGAATCACTTGCCCCGCTCCCTAATAGTGATTCGACTAAGGCATACTTCGCTACCTCGGGATTCGAAATTATTACTCGTCGTAAAAAAACGACTGCTCTCTTATTGCACAAATAATTATTGAATCCTTGCCTGACACATCCCATAACCACTAACGAGTAAAATTACAATGAAATTTTAAGAAATTAAATTAAATTAATATTTGAAAAAAATACATCACGAGTAACAACAAAATTCATACACTTATTTTGTGAGGTAAGTATTTTTTATCCCTCCGGTACCATCGGTCCACTTTCCCGATCTGTCTACTTTACCAAACAGTCCACTTTCCCGATCTGCCTAATTGTTTTTCCCAATCCGTCTATTTACCTATCCGTCTACTTTCCCAATCCGTCTATTTACCTATCCGTTCACTTTCCCGATCCGCCTAATTACCTATGCGTCCATTTTCTCCATTGGTCTACTTGACCAATGACTTGACTTTTAGGATTTGTCTATTTCTGTGTCAGTCAATTTGCCCCTTTTCAGGATCCAGGCCCCTATTTCACCACGATGACAGGTGCGACAATTGTGACAAGTATCTATTACTGGCGTTGTAGGCGTCCATAGGCTACTATTTAGCGGCGGGCGGAATGTGTACTTGTTTGCTACTAAAGCTGTAAAAGTAAAAAAAAATGATGACGTAAACAATAAACACATAATACTTTTGCGAAGAACTTGTCAAATTGTCACAAATACGACAATTGTAACGAAATTCCTACACGGGACTATCCTCATGTAAAGAAATACTGACAATTGAAATACCTAGCTTACACCCTGCGAGAATAATTCGACAATCGCTTCGTAAAAGTATTATCTGTTTATTGACGATACATTGGTTGCAAATAAACATACAGCCCGCCCGACGGCAAGCGGTAACTGTTGTCACAACTGTCACACCTGTCACCGTGGTAAAATACATTCTTTGCATGATACTATATTCTATAAATGAAAAACAATTAAAGGATTTATCTATTATTTAATGATTAATTAAACAAATTAATGTCCAACAGACCCTTAACAGACTATATAGACTTCATCATTTCTTGTCTTAGTGTATCAATCCAATCAATTAATTATTATGTAATTGAAAACGAATGCATTGCAAATACGATTTTCTAATAAAATCGATAAAATTAAAAATAAAACATACTAGGCTCTCTAAAACCAACTTAAACAACTATGTTCTCCGATAAATTACTCTGTTAACTGTACTTAATTATCTTTACGTCTACGTCTGTTTTTCTTAATACGTAACTTAAAATGAACGCCCAAAGATATTTTAGCCCATATCATTTTTTTCAAGAAGTTTATGCTGGTTATCTGCCCGTTTTCAAGTTTTTTCAACTGTTTGATAGTTTGCGATCGAAGGCTATATCGCATTTTCGCCTATTACTAGGTAACTTATGAAATAGGTTATAATTGATTTTTGTTGACACATGTCTTGCTTCATTCATAAGCTTGTATAAAAAGTGGTAAAAATTTGGTCTTTTGGGTATATAGGCGTTCATTCGCCTATGCCAACCCTCTAATGGATTAGTAGTACGATGTTTTGCATAAGAACAGCTTAACTGTTCAGCAAATCGTTCTGGATCCCACTGATCTCGGAAATATTTAATAAAATTTAGAATCTCTACGGTCCTTGGAGCGGAGTCAACAATAGAAGACCAAGCTTCTTTCATATGTCGTGGCGGAAGAAGTGGTAGGATAGCACACATTCTTGTTATATTTCGGCCTTCTTTGGTCGCTTTCGTTTTTAACAATCTAACGTTACGCCAAAACGTTAAAATGATAGAAACACCCTCACACATCTGCTTCTGGGAATATATTTTTGACAGCATTAATTTACAATATCCCTCGAACATGAATGCGGGCGCTTTTTCAATATTGTTGTTTTCGTTATATCAATAGTTACAGTAGCCGAACATTCTCTTCAATTATTACAATTTCATGCCCATTTGGCTGTTTTAATAAACGCATTTTAAAAGAAAGCCAGAAATAAATAACAGAATCACCGCCTACGAGTATATAACAAATTATAATTTACAATTGACAGTGACATTGAAGAATAAAATACTCTTACTACAATCTAATCATTTTCTAAGAGGCCAGTACTTATATCCTTAAAAGCGCTCGAAAGAGAGTGATATGAATGTACATGTAAAGTATCGAGAACGTGGAATTGCATTAAGGAGGTTGACCGGGCAATAAGGAGGTTGAGCACTCATTCTATTCTCACTAACAGCATAAAAAAATCGTGAAGTTGGTATTATGCTACGAAACGCCAAGTAGACCAGCTATACCTACATTTTGTGGTAAAGTATGTAAGTACCAGTAGTAGTAGTAGCACTTTATTGTATATAAAAATACAAAACATCCATAAGAGACACAGTACAAAGGTAAACTTATCCCTATAAGGGATCTCTCCCAGCTAACAGTAGAGTGACAGAGTGGAGAAATGTAAAGTAGACAGATCATGAAAGTGGACCGTTTGGTAAAGAAGACAGATCGGGAAAGTGGACCGTTTGGTAAAGTAGACAGATCGGGAAAGTGGACCGTTTGGTAAAGTAGACAGATCGGCAAAGTGGACCGTTTGGTAAAGTAGACAGATCGGGAAAGTGGACCGATGGTACCGGAGGGTTTTTTATTGGTACGTGGTTTTCACTGCAAATTTTTGGGTGTTAAGTTAAAACGACTATACAATAGTTTATATGCGAGCTACAAATAACTGAGATAACGGTCAATACGAGTCAAAATCAGATGGCCTACTCCGAACTTCGAAAATCGAACTTCGTGTCGTGCCGTCCCTTTCACTCTTGTGTTATACACTATATGACGGAAAGGGACGGCACGATACGAAGTTCGATTTTCGAAGTTCGGAGTAGGCCCTCAGAACTGGTTTTTTGAAAAAAGAAAACCATACATTCTTATTTGAACCATTACATGGAATTTGTGACTTTTATAAATTTATATGATCAGTTGAACAAGTAAAAGTGAACCCTACCTCTACTTCATACATTCATAAATAAAAGGTAAGCAGTTACATTGGTAATGGGCCGCCACTTAGTATGCGTAAAAGAACCTATCAAAAATGAATAAACTACATTAAACCATTCTGCGACAATAGCCCAGTGTGCACCACGCCTTATGACATAATACGTGGATCCGACGCGAATCGGCGGAAGTGCCTTGTGCAACCACAGTTGCGTACAAAAGTATTTATAGACGTCACAAGTTCATTCACCTAATCCTGCATAGAACATACCTAATTGTTCATTAAAAGTGGATTTATGTTGATTTTAATAGACGCATTTATTGATTTTAATAGCCTAGTACAGAAATATGGCATAATCACATAATTATGTACGATTTAAAATTAACCTCGCAAAATTTTCATCACTCAACGTACTTTGTTGGAAGAATTTATTACATTCCATTTTAATTAGTATCGAAATATATGCTTCGTCTTATGAAGCAGTAAACCAGGATTAATTTAGTATATAATACCAATTAAAAAATGCACAATTGATTACTCACAGCATTTTTTAATCGCGAGCTCTCTCGCTGACGTACCGAACTTCGATGGTCATGAAAACAACTTTTATATTTTATAAAAATTGTTCCGTAGACTGCGGTTTTAATTTTTTTTAATGTTGCCACATTCATACTCTACCTATATAACTCAATTAAAAAGCGTTCTTTGTATGTTCCGCATAGCAACAATTTAAAAACCGTTGGAACTCCAACTCGCAACTAGTGTTGCGAGAGCACTGTACGTTTTCCCAAGTCGCAACCCTAGTTGCGGAGAGCACGTGAGTGGGTAGGTTCCATATAAGGTCTGGAGGTGCATTAAGAAAGGATTTTTCAAAATTCAACCCCTAAGCGAGTGAAATGGGGGTCCGAAGTTTGTAAGGGGAATCAAGATTAGTTGGATTATTTTATTCGAAACTTCACAGGAGTATTTCTAACGATAAATGAGTAAACATGTGTTGCAGGTTTTTTGAGAAATCAACCCCTAAAAGGGGGAAATCTGGTGACAAATTCTGAAAATCGATATGGGTGTTGTTTCTATGGTTTATCAGGTCGCTGATTACGAAAACAACAATGATTTTAAAATCCCACGTGGAGGACGTGAAATACCATCCCCTCTGTTGGGGTCCGAGGGGGTTGGAATGTCTAAATATTAATATGGGTGTGATTTTTATGATTTTTTGGGTCGTTAATTTCGAAAGTGGCGGCCATATTGATTTTCTTTTTTTTCGTCCCGATTTCGTTCAAAATCGATATCTGAGCGTCCGAGAGGTCTCTTAATACGAATCTGAGGTAAAATATGGCACTCCTGTATGCAACAAAGTTTAATGTTACTATAGGCGTGTGGGGTATCTATGGATTTGCTTTTAAAAACGACATAGAGGTTCCGATTTTTTTTTCCATTTAAATCAACCTTTAGATTTATTTTACTGTATGGCATTTATTTACGAACTGTGAGATTTTCGAGAAGACAAGTACGGTTGCCAGTTTTTGTTGCACTTTTAGCACCACCCAGGGGTCACGTGTAGGGTAACGGTGGGTACTCCCTACGGACGTGGTGCAACTTCGACCCCCCTTTGTCAAGTGAGTGGGCAACTTGACTGTTAGAAGTTCGCAAGCCGCTCGAAGGCCTATAACTTGGCTTAACGATTGCAGCCGCGATCAACGGCTTAGCGTGCCTTCCAAAGCACGAGAGTCAGTTAGTAACCACTCAAAGCGGTCACCCATCCAAGAACTGACCTGCGCCCACATTGCTTAACCTCGCACACCGCACGCGGTAGGTGGGTGCCGCTGGGCCACGAGCGCTCTAAATTCTTGATAGTTTGTGCCAAATTGCAATTCAATCGGTCCAGTAAAAGCAACTTGGTTGTAACAGACGGACTGACAGTAAGGAGTGTGAATGGAAGTGAGGCCAAATTTTCTTTTTGGATGCTCCAATGGGAACTGGCAAAACCTACCTAATAAATTTAATTTTAGGAAAAATAAATGTTACACGTGATATTGAATTAGCCGTATTTCTGTACTTCAAAGGAACAGAGTTTATGACCGCTGCGCGCTGCTTGGTCGTTTACAGACCTATTGGTGTTACTGTAGTACACAGATACTTTTACTAAGGGCCATTTAAGACATGCTTTTATTTCATCGGCCTTTCCCATTCGGCCTCTCGGAAATGTATGATAATAGTTTTCGATCCTTATTTTTGCCAAAATCAAATGAAATTCAACAGTTTGCCGGTTCTGAATGCATACTGACTTTTCATCTGTTCATCTGTTAATGAATCACAATCACCAAACTTCGTATACCGAAACCCCCAGAATGTAACAACTACTTTTCTGGAGACCGCATCTAAATCGGTTCAGCCAAACGCGAGATAATCGTGGACAAACATACGAACCTGTTTTTTGTAGACGGTTAAAAATTTCGTTTAGTACGCGGGCGAAGCCGCGGGCAAATGCTAGTACATTATAAAAGCGGGTCAAATATTTTTTTCCATGTACATAGGCATGTGGGGTATCTATGAATACGCCTTCAAAAATGACTTAGAGGTTTCTACAAAAAAAAACATTGAATCAACCCTTGGTGAGATATTAGCTGTCAAAGTCGTAAAAAGTGCCCCCCCCCCCCCTCTACTTTCCGAACTATGAAATTTAAAATTCTGAATAAAACCATGATGATTTACATTAAAAAATCCTTTCATTTGTCGGCCTGTTTAGCCTAGTTGGTACAGTTACTGCCTCCGACGAAGCTAGAGGTCCCGGGTTCGAATCCCGGTAAGGGCATTCGTTTCTGTGGTGAGCAGAGACATTTGTTCCTGAGACTTGGATGTTTTCTATGTATTTAAGTATATATCTATGAAATATATATCGTCGTCTAGTACCTATATTATTTATTTATTTATTTTTTCAGCGATTTTTGGTATCAACAAGATAGATTTAACGGTTTTTGAGTTATTACTGAAAAACTGTCTTGCGAAAACAAAAGAGTATAAGTGTCGTAAGTTTCCTATGAATATTGAAGATATGACCTTTCGTGATTCAATGTATTGTATAGTGGTTTTAAATGTAGATTAGGACGTGTCGGTACGGAGGATTCGGTAGTCAACTAGGAACCCTTATAGTTTCGCCGTGTCTGTCTGTCTGTCCGAGTCTTTGCTATGTGATTGTTAGTGCTAGAAATCTGCAATTTGGTATGAATATATAAATCAATAAAACTGACAAAGACGTAAATAAAACTTAAAATATTTTTTAAATGGTACCTTCCGGGCTTCCGTACACTTAAAGTGGGGATGAAATTTTTTTCTTAAGCCTATGGTGTGGGGTGTTGTTGGATAGGTCTTTCAAAATGAATGGAGACCTTGTTCAAAAAAAAATTTAAAAGTGAATATTTTCGGAATTGTCCACTCCAAAAGAAAAAATGGCCCGCCCCTCCCCCTCTAACTTTTGAACTATGGGTCCAGAAAATATGAAAAAAAAAACATGAAAGTAAAGCTTAATAAAGACTTTCAATGAAAACTATAGCGGACAAGAGTCAATTAAGCTGTTTTTGAGTTATTGTAAAAGTCTTCCCTTCTTACTAAAAGACTTATGAAACCCTTCCCTTTTGCTTGTTATTGTTTTTTTTTAAGTAAGTTCATCGGCCAACTACGGAACCCTATACTGAGCATGGCCCGACATGCTCTCTATAACTGAGATACGGTTCTACATTGGTCACACTTTTCACAGTATTTCCATTGAACATCAACATAATTTTACAATAGTTTGATGTACACTTTAAGTCCTGTGCCACGGTGCACTAAAAACAAAATAAATGTCATGTGAGACTAGCTGAATACAGATTAAATATACTTTATTTACACGTTTCGTTGTACGTAAATAAACAGCCAGGGTGTAGGGCAGCTAACTCATACAAGCTGCCAACAAAGATGTACCCCCACTTTCATAAAAATATGATTACTTGGTACTAACTTTACTAAGATAAAAACATGTAAGTAAAGATAACTAATAACAAATAAAGTTATCCTTTTAAAACGGATAACCCACCTCTTGCACAACACGATCCTTCATCCCCAAATCGGACCGTCGGGCTGTATGAAGTAAGGATAAGGCCTGAATCACACTGGCGCGGCCATGAAGTAATTTACATGTTTTTATCTTAGTAAAGTTAGTACCAAGTAATCATATAGATTGTAAGTCTGCATTGCACACATACAAAATTTGGCGAGAGAGATGAAAGCATTGACAAGTACACACGTGGGAGCGTGATACAATGTCACATCTCCTGTCTCTCATCGCGTACTTTTATTATTTTTCACCAGCCCAGCTAGTATGATAGCTTATACCGTCACGTTATATGGCCAAAATGTACTGAAACGTCACATAAAACGTGACGGTATAAGCTATCATACTAGCCGGGCTGCTTGTTTGTCACCGGACTGTCATCGATAGACCGTCACCATAAATTGGCTGTGTGCACGTCAGAAACGTCAAACGTCATGGGTCCCGGGGCAATGTCAAACTCAGAGATGACAAATAATGACACATGAATATTTTATTTATTTTAGTAAGCGAGAAAGACCCCTTACTGGAAATTTGACTGAAATAAATAAGAAAATAAATAAATAAATACAAACGAAACGATTCGTAGGAAACCAATAGGAAACGTCGAAGTAAATTTGAGATATATATCCCCGGAAGTTGCACATTCCTGCTATGGTGTGCGCTGCGATCGCTTGGTTTTCCCCCACCGCCTACTTCGCACATAGCCAATAGCACGACTAAAGATTAGTAAAGATGAGATATCATAAAGGAACGTGTTAAAGGATTTATCAGTCACCTGAAACTTCTTAATTTAGTCAGGTTACCATAATATTTTTTTCCATCTACATAGGCGTGTGGGGTATCTATGGATACGCAATGATATTTTAAGTATAGATACGTTACCCGCGTACCTAAAGTGTGCCGCTATAAAGACGCTAAACATCGCCTATTGGCTTCAGTCGCTCCCGGGCAAGCGAGAGAGGCGAATGTTGACACGAGTTCCCGCCAACGACGTAAGTGACCTTAAAAATGCCGTCATGCGTGTTGCGAAAGTGCACTAATTATACACCCAAACGTACTAAGGCAACAGGCATCACATACCACAAGTAAGTAAGCTGAAATTATGTTATTTTTTCCATTTTATCCTTCAATTCACCAAATATGACGCCATGAAGACGCTGTCTCAGAGAAAGAGACTACCTCTCATTTGCAAACGACACTCGTTTGCAATGAGAGTGATAAAGACAAACAGACTGCGAACATAGATTAATGCAACAGATGCGTCATACTAAATCACATTCAATTCTAGATTATATGGGTTACATAGTCAACTTCAACTTACTGCCCTATTTATTTCTTCGGGTTTATTTAGAAGAAAATAATGCTGTAACTATTAAATGTTAATTTTTAAAGTATATCTCTGAGTACCAGTGACGAAAAGTAAAGAAGTGTCGTTTCTTGTATCCTAGACGAGGTCGGTCTGTAAGAAGTTTTTGTTGCTTGATAGAAATATAATCGATTGACATCAACAGGCATGAAACATTTTTTGACAAGATTAGTTTTGCTGTCTGTACATTTATTCAAAAATCCGTGTCCGAGTCAATTATTTTGTAATTCTTTGACGTGCCTGCTACGCAAACGACAACCCGATAGCGGTATTACCATTACTTACACTCGCTATCATCCGTCGATTAATAGGTAGAAACAGTTTGCACCTTCTGCCCAGTGTTAGTTTCTTTAATCTGTGTCAAACGTGCGGTGATTGGTGTTCCGGGTGAAGTCTGTCTCTTTCTTATGTATTATTTTGGTAAAGCTATCTCTTTTACGCTTTCGATGAAGTGTGCGTATTGTAAACAATAAAACAAAATACGAATGTGTGATGCCGCGATGTTGGAAGCACTTTTTGCGCTTGTAATGTTCGAGCATAACCTATCTATACTTAAAATATCATTGTGGATACGCCTTCAAAAATGACTTAGAGGACTTCAGGGTGCCCAGCGAATAGAAATATATTTTACCCATAATGTTAGGTAATCCAGCCCGAAGGTTATAAATTACAAAGTAATTTTTTTTCGCGTTATATTTACTATTTGGACGCCAACTACGCATATATCCGTACTATCAGTTCAACGCCGACGACGAATATATCAGTCACGGCGTGCAGTGCGATATCAACCTAAATGCATTTCAACAGGGCTCAACTTCGTGTTTGAAATTTCGTGTGAGTGCCAGCTTTTGTATTTGACAGAGTGGTGAAAAGGATAACGATTGGTGGTGATTGGTTAAGATTTAAAAAATATTTTGCACTATTGAGGTGATTCATGCATTTTTAATTACTCAATTACTAACACGTGTGTTAAGATTGTATATAAGTATATTGAATATACGATACGAGTATAGCTGGTTGTAAGTTGTAATTGACAAATAAAGCTTAATATGGGTCTTGGTCGATTTGTGTATTATTGTCCCTAAGGAAAGAAGAAAGAAAGTAGGAGCATTACGGCACACCTAGTCAACCCGATTTTTAACAATTACCAATAAAAAAATACAAGATCACGCATGCACTGCGCACTAACGCTGGGTAAACTGGCCTGCTACAGCGAACTTCGAAAATCGAACTTCGTATCGTACCGTCCCTTTCCGTCATATAGTGTATAACACGAGAGTGAAAGGGACGGCACGCTACGAAGTTCGATTTGCGATGTTCGCGGTAGCACCCCTGGCGTCACTATATTGTAATGAGCCGTCTATCTATTCTTCTTAGTCTGAGGATTTTCTACTGTCCCCTAATATTTATGTAGAGTTTATTTTGAAGATTTCGAACTCAGTAACAACCTACTTCTGTTAATATAAATGGGGAGAATATTCTTCATGTGGTATCCCCAGAGGAACTAAGGGCCACAGGTGGTCACAGACTAGTAAGGGTTCTGAGGGCCTACTCCGAACTTCGAAAATCGAACTTCGTGTCGTGCCGTTCCTTTCACTACATGACGGAAAGGGACGGCACGATACGAAGTTCGAATTTCGAAGTTCGGAGTACGCCCTCTGTCAAATTATGTTTCAGCCCTTTCAGTCATAGTGATACGCTAAGGCCTGAATCACACTGGCGCGGCCTGTGGTGGCGGTCAAAATAGTAGACGTCTAATGACAAGTTTACTATTGTCCGCCGCGGCCAGAGGGCCTACCGCGAACCGAAAACGAAGTATCTCCTTCTCTGTCGCTTGAATATGCAAGTGCGACAAAGAGGCAAATATTTCGTTTTTGATTCGAGGTAGCGCCTCAGGCCGCGCCAGTCTGTGAGAGGCTTAAGGCTCTTGCTATATTATTATTCTCTTTCTACGTCGAATGGTGTTTTCAATTGGCAACCCCGCATAGAGGTTGTCAGTGCCAATGTCAAGTCAAACCTAACTTAACTTGTTAGTCAAATAGTCGTGTCGTTATCTTTACTTGTCGTAGTTGTCATTTCATTTGTAATTTGGTAAGGTATAAAGGTAATTTTGTTTTGTAATCGGCCAGCCGGAGCTCGGGTGTCTGGAAATATTATCTTACTCAATATACGAAACGAATTCTTATTTATGAAAGTGTAGTAATTTCTTTCGTGCCCTCATATTTTATAATAACAGAATTACAACGATTACAGTTTCCAGCCGATAAAGGAGTGGTTATCACATTGTTTTCAATACTCAGTTTGTAAGGTAAGCATTAATATATTTTACTATGAAGTCAAGGTGTTTTTTATTCGTTGGTGTCATCATCATCACTTTATTAGTGTGTGTACGAATGATCATAAAATTAAATGTATTTACGCAGTTATTGCTACGAGCGTTAAGTGTTGTGTGTATCTTTGTTTGAAGGTTAAACATTTTCCTACCGTAATATTTTACTAATATCACAATGACCATGATTTTAACTTACATCCGAGATATTGGAAAGTGCTAGTTTCTTTGGTTTTAAGCAGAAATCATTTCATGGATAGTGTTGATTGTTGGTGTTGTATATAGAAAACATGTTAAGACAACAGTATGTTATTGTAGTAGTTTTATTATCTATTTCAACAAATAAAAAATCCTGTTGGTTCCTTCCTTCATCATGTTATATTTTTGTGAGCTCTTAAAAGTGATGAAATAATTTTGATCTTGTTGTAACAAATAGTTCCTTGATGAATAAAAACATTACTTTCAGGATTTTTGCTGCTAATATTAAGATTAAAAATAGAAGAATATTTTCGTATCCTCTGGCCCTCACCTTATTAACCTTAACTGACTGAGTTTATGGTTAAAAACTAATAAACTGGGACCGGGTGCTCCACAGACGAGATTTTAATTAACAATGTTCTTATTAATATGTTTTAAGAGGTTTTTGAGTTTATTAGGGTAAAAAAAAAACTGTACTTAGTTGTTTTCTAAACAAAACAAGTGCTTTCATGTATCCATGTATGTTTTGGGGACAGAGAAACCTGACATTAAGCTGTCAGCTCATACAATTGTATATAATCTTAATATGTCAAGCATAGATAACAATATACATAAACACACACAAACAACACACACATAAACACACAATACATAAACATACACAAATATATACAGATAAATACATAGAAAACATCCAAGATTTAAAAACAAATATTCATGCTAATTACACAAATATAATGCCCTGACTGGGATTTAAACCAGGGACGTCCGGCTTCATAGGCAGGGACACTAGTAACTAAGCCAGTGTTTGTCAAAATTTGGAGTGGGATGCTATCATGGGCCATGGGTGTCGCAAAGGGGTAGGGACGGGGGCTAGAGCCCCAAAATGCTCTAGATTGTACCCACAATTCATACTTTCCTCACCTTATTTATATCAACTTGTCCCCCTGCAGGCCATTGGCTGGCGAGCAGCTGGCGACGCCCTTGGCTGTTACCATACCCTGCCTATGCAGTTAAAATGCTCATCTATTAAGGCTATTATGTGTAAATTGATATACATGTTTCTGACATTTTCTTTTCATTACTATCTGATACAGGACTATTGCAGTTTAATGTCATCAATTTAACCTGTCTTTTTGCATTTTATCATTAAGAAATATTGTTTCACACATTGGTCCCAGAACTCCCAGAGTCAACAAATTTCAAGCTAAAAACTGTTTTTATAAGCTTAGATTCTTCTTTACCTAATAAAAACAAAAAATATGTTTGTTATTATCTAAAACTTTAATAAAAGCATCATATCCTCAAATCAGGTTACTAATTTATCAGGCCTCTTAAAAGGAAAAATATAATAAATATTAATGTTTACTTCAAAACAAGTGTCAACAGTTGTCACATTTATATTATTGTACATGCTTACATATTGATTGTAAGCCATAAGAGTATAATAATAGAAAATTAATAATTCAAGGTCTCACTCTCAACTGCTTCCAACTTCAAAATTCAACCAGAATAGGTTGGTCTCGTAGTAGGTAGGGTTTACTGTATAGTGTTATATCAATATGTTTACTTGAATACTGTTAATAACTACAAATTATTGTTACATTGACCAGATGTCACGGCTAGATATAGTGGTGTTTGGAGCCACAGGCTTCACTGGCAGGAAGGCTGTAGAGGAGCTCGTCAGGGTTGCCAAGAAATACCCGGGATTGACCTGGGGAGTTGCAGGGCGCTCACAGTCCAAGCTGGAGAGCCTCATGGCTGACATCGGTAAATTGACTGGTGAGGAAAAGCTTTACATATCTCTTTCAACTTACTGTTATCCCATATGCACCTGGAAACATTTTCTTTAAAAGTTCGCTGAGGAAAAGCTGTAGATATGTGTTGCATATTTTAAATTAACAGCATATATTATTTTAATGAAACAAAAGTTTTTAATTATGGAAGTTAATTCTTCATTCTTCATTAACATGCATGTTTGTTTGGCAAGTGTTATAATGTTTATCTCAACTTTGAGGTATACCTATCGCATATAAAAAAAAGATAACCTTTTGTATCCCATGATTGCCGTTATCACCTCACATTAACCAAAGAGATAATCTAAAAATGTACTTGCATCCAATACCTGATTGAAATGAACAATGCACTAGGTACTCAATTAATATTATTTGAACACCTAAATACATTAAAAACATGTTTTTGTAATGCGGCGCATCGCTCGTCACGCTTATACGACGTGGGCCATAATTAATATTCAAAAACATAACAACATGCACATACATTACATAAGTATGATCTAAATGACTGTCAGCTACTGTCATTGAACTCAGTGATATTACCTACCCTATTCCGATAATTGTGAGTAACGCACTATATATGACTAGTACATGTACATAATATGCCATGTTCATAAAATGCCATGTTCATAAATAAAGAATATGTCGACCTTTTAGCCTAGTTGGTAGTGACACTGCCTCATTTTGCCACCGACATAGCAGTAACTAAGCGTTCTAGTCAAACAATCAACTTGACGTCATCAGCATAGTAATCGTATTCGAATCTTCTACGTGTGTCCGAGGATTAACATTATGTTTTTTTTATCCTTAACGCTGGAGTTAATTTTAGACACGGCTGGAAGTAACACGCTTAAAATAAATCGTTAACTATCGAATCGACTTTCAGAGTTTATCGGCCGTGTTTGTTTACGACTGGCAGATACTCACCAGTACCAGACACGGACAAAACAATATATGGGTGTTATTTATGATGTTAGTGTAGCTGTGGAGCAATTCGCATTCTCATACAAATGTTCCCCTCCCTCTTAGAAAAAAGGTATGTAGGGTTTTTTTTTTAATGTGTAAGATGTTTTACATCTCAATCAGTTCTGTGGTTTTGCGTTATAAGTTGATAACTTGACAATAATGTCGCATTCATGATATTATAGGTAGGCCTACCGTTTAACCCAGAAGTTACCCCACTTGCGCCGCGAGCCGCTTAGGCACCAAACCTTAGTTAAACTTGTATAATGGATATTTAAGTTCGGTGTCGGTCTATTTTTGTATTGGTATTATGCAAGTATGCCGCTATGGCACTTTTACAAGTCAAAATTATTATCGTACTAAGTAACTAATTATCGTTCGTTTCTTACCACTGGCGAGACGAAA
Organism: Notocelia uddmanniana; assembly: GCA_905163555.1. NCBI lineage: Eukaryota > Metazoa > Arthropoda > Insecta > Lepidoptera > Tortricidae > Notocelia > Notocelia uddmanniana. The sequence goes on along the minus strand of LR991054.1, from coordinate 17,671,841 downwards.
CGCTGAAACAAATACGACAGTCAGTATTGTTCTACCAAAATGCATATTTTGCTCCCAATGAGCATTTATTACAATGTAAAATAAGTAAATCTGAGTATGAATAAATACAAAAAAATGAAAAATATTTACAATGCGTAGTTCAACAAGACACATTACGAAATTTTATTACCAAATTCGAGATACGAGTAGACAATAATGAAAATAATTTCCACTAAACTATAAATTAAATCGTTTGATATGCTTTCTTGTTATAACTATGTTAATTAATTTCTTAGACGTGATATCAGGATTATTTGGCTATTTTGGGCTTATACTTGCTGCGACTAACTGTATGATGCCGACTGTACATGTACATCTAACACCGACTGTACATGTTGATCTGTTCTACCCACAAACGTGCGATTTAACCGCTTTCGTCAGATAAAATATCTATAGCATCAAATCAAACGTCAGATTACGTTCCGTTGGTATGCGAGGAAGGAATCAGGCGTGGGATTGAAATACAGGATATCGCCATTTTAAGATTGGCTGACGCATCGCATGTATTAAACATAAAATACTGACGATATCTGATGGTGATGGTACTATCCAGCTTGGCGGACTGCTTATTCGAATGGAGTTGCAAACTAAACTGACAACTGAACTGCTATGATAATTCTGCCACTTCTTAGTATTTATTTCGTTTTATATTTCAAGCAGGATTAATTGAAATGCGACTGACTTCTAGAAATGGGGTATGTTTTATTATTGGTAAACAGTATTCACATTTTTTGAAGTTTTTCCGACGTTTGGAATGTGTCACAAGTTCCCCTTGGTCATCACGAGCTGAGTGGTAAATTTCAGTTGTACGCGATTAAGTCCCGTTTACAAAATATTAATGTTTAAAAATCGTGCGTCAAAGTTTAAATCAATATATAGGGTAGGTATGCTCATATGCTGCCAAAAGTCCGAAGCCTGATTATTAGTTGAACATCACATTAGCAACGGCGGATCGTTAAAAATGACGTGAGCCCAAGCACGTAGATATAGAAATTGTAAGGGGGGGGACGGACGGACGGGCCATCAGGACATCGTACAATAAATGAATGCGCGAGCGTAGCGAGCGCGAAATTTTTCTTTAGCAAAAAAACCGGCCAAGTGCTTGTCGGACCACGCACAATGAAGGGTTCCATTCCCACCACTACCACTCCACATGTAAAACCACTATCCTGTACTTCGAATCAAAAAAGTCGCATCTTCATAGGAAATTCACATGATATCGATGTATCAAAAACTATTAAACCTAGACTTTTTACAGTTTTTCCTGTAATCTGGAAAGTAAGGTAAAGGATTATTTTGTGTTTTCATTTTCAAAATTGTAGGCCTTGTAGTTTCGGAGATCAATTTTCGTCTATTTTCTCAAATCTGAAGTGATTGTAAGCACGATGTAGTTTTAGTTTCGTCATGTCCGTCTGTCTGTCTGTCCGTATCTCATATGTATTTTATTCAAAAACTACAAACAAACAAAGAAATAAAATTTGGATTAAAGATGTTTTGTAAGCCGCTACGTAGTAAAATAACCAAAAAATAAAATATGGGGGCACTCCATAGTCTCCATACAAGTAACCAAAAATAAAATTCTAGGTTAAGGCGAAGGGTACGGCAGGGCATTCTCCATACAAAGGTTGTGTAAGTTTAATTCGTTAGTTTAGCGGCACTACAGTATTTAATTCTAATTTTTGCTTGTACATATTGGATATACGCGGAACTTGAAGTTGAAATTTTATTTTATTTCAATAAAATAAAAAAAATACATTAAAAAAATAAAATAAAAAAAAACAACTAGAAGAAATAGCTAACAGAAAAATAAGCATATTGACAAAAAATAATAACTGTATCGCAAACACAAACGAAGAAAAACGTACACAAAGTTTGTATGAAAAGAGCTTACCTACCCCTTCGCCTTAACATGTGGCACATCAATAAATCGGTCTTTAAAAATAAATAAGAGTTTTCTCAGCAGTCGGTGATAATCGCTCCTAAAGTCACAATAAATATGAAAAAAATCATGGGCACTATGTCCATAATTTTTTCTTATTAAATAATTTCACCGAATAATTATTAGAAAAAGAAAGGTACAATAGTTTCTAAGTTGGGTATCGCTGAAAAACTGCCTCGCCCTAAAAGTGCCGTGAGTTTTAGAACTGAAAAAGTGGTAAAGGCTATAAGAGAGCGAATTCGGCGGAAAAAACACCGTTCTATTAGAAAATTAGCTGCTGATCTGAAAATTTCCAGGGGATCTGTACATAATATATTGAAAAAAGATCTTGGATGTCATGCTTATAAAAAACGAAAAGTACACGGCATTTCAGATGCAACCAAGAAAAAGAGAGTAGAAAGATGTAGCACCATACTTTCTTGGCACGCAGGTGACGAATTTGTTTTCTCGGACGAGAAACTCTTTGTGTTAGAGCAGCCTCATAACGCCCAGAACGACCGGTTGTGGGCAGCACGGATAGAAGACATTCCAGAGTATGAAAAGGATGTGCCTAGGTTCCAGAGCTCACCATCAGTGATGGTTTGGGGTGCTCTTTGTAAGAGGGGCAAACTGCCTCTAGTTTTTATTGATAAAGGCGTTAAAATCAATGCGGCATACTATAAATCGGAGGTTTTGGAGAAAAATGTTGCCCCAAATTTAAAAAATATGTTTGGAGACGATTATTATGTTTTCCAACAAGACGGAGCTACGTCGCATACGGCAAACGCTGTTCAAGCTTGGTGCAAGGCTAATTTGACCGATTTTTTGCCGAAAAATGAATGGCCACCAAGTTCTCCAGATTTAAACGTACTAGATTATTTCGTATGGTCATACATGCTGTCGAAGCTAAATAATTATAAAGTCGCAAACCTAAGACCATTTTAAAAAGGTTATCGTGCAAATTTGGGACGATATGCCGATGGATGCGGTGCGTGCCGCTTGTGACTCTTTTGAGAAACGTTTGAAACTTGTAAAAAAAGTTAAAGGTGGAGTAATTCCAAAACATTTGTTGCAAATATTGTATATAAATGTGGCTTTCATTTAATATAATTTTCATAACATAAACTACGCGTACATTTATTTCATTAAGGATCATAACTGTATTCGAACGGTGTAAACCAGAAGTACATCGTGCTTTGCGATAATGACGATTCCACTTGGTATATGGCGAGTGCCAAGAATCGGGACGAGTGAAAATTACATTTCCGCACGCGTATGTTAGGGGGAAAAATTCGCACTGATCAATCGCCTCAATTGCGGTCGTGGGTTGCCTTTCCGGCTCTAGGAATAACCACTATAACCAGTGTACCATCAAGACCTAAGGGGGGGGTCCGGACCCCCCAGACCCCCCCCCCCCTTATATACGTCCCTGCGTGAGCCGCACTAAGATCACTGTTGAAGTTGACCTTGAGAACAACATAAATGTGTATACTTAGGTTCTAAGTGTTCCCGCCGCGCCGCTTCGCCGTTAATTGTCATACTATCCTCCACCTAATCAGAGGTCAAAACTGTCATACACAGTTGAAAAAAAAAAACAAGCCAAAGTCGTTTCTCTCGTGGTCAATAGTTAACGGCTTATGTGCATAGAAGTTGTTTTTATTAGGTACACATGTGATTTATAGAAACAGAGACACAAAGGTTAGGTCGGACCCGTTAAAATCTTATGTCAAAAAAGCTCGAACCTAAATCTGAGTGCCTACCGCGAACTTCGGAAATCGAACTTCGTATCGTACCGTCCCTTTCAGATATATAGTGTATAAAACGAGAGTGAAAGGGACGGCACGACACGAAGTTCGATTTTCGAAGTTCGCGGTAGGTCCTCAGCGTACCTATGACCCTGCCGACATAAAAAAGTAGGTACCTATTCTTCGTCTTTTTCCGGAACTTAAAAATCCGATCAAGTGAGAGTTAACAGATAAGAACGACTGTTTCAAACGACCGGTAATCGTAAGTTAACGGACTGCAGTGGACTCAGATTGTATGAGAATCTTGGTTGCTTCGTATGGACTAACCACAGTTCGCATATTTAACATTAACCGATCCGTCAAAAGTAGTCGATCAAACCCACCCTGAATTCTGATACTTACTAGTAAAGTTACTTTAATTCACAGGTGAAAACCTCTCCAGCATCAAGATCATCATAGCCGATGTTTCCGACGAGGATTCCATCAAGCGTATGTGCGAACAGGCCAAGGTCATTGCGAACTGCTGTGGGCCCTACAAGCTATACGGCGAACCTGTGGTGAAGGCGGCGGTAGCTGCCAAGACTCATGTCATCGACGTCAGCGGGGAACCGCTGGTGAGTTTATGGCACATAAAAGATCAAATTGCAAATTATGTCACTTCGAGTCCGACTCGCACTTGGCCGGTTTTTTATATACCACGTCGGTGGCCAACAAACGTACGGCCCGCCTGATGGTAAACGTTCCCCGTAGCCTATATGGACGCCTGCAACTCCAGGGCGCAAACTATGCGCGTTGCCGGCCATTGTAAAAAAATATACACTCCATACTATTCTTTGAACAAATAAATTCAAAGTTATAGTGTACTAAATTAACAATAATTAGGTGTACTAAATTAACTCACGTGAGTTATAATTTCATAAAAAAAGCAATTGACACGACGCCCCCGTAAAGTATATTTTAGGACAGTTTAAATTAAATTATGATTGTTGTTTCGCGAATAAATTCGGTCTGCCGTCGAAGGCCAACTATACTTGCATGCGACATTATAGAGACTCAACATTATATGGAAAAGTACGTAATGATCACGGTTAAGGTGGAAAACTGAAAACTTTATCAAATCCGCTGATACTGATAATCGTACAAAATATTTAGCAGTTGAACACTCCTTAGCTATTAATGTTATTTGTTATCTGATTAGCGAAGTTATAATTGTCGATGCCAAATGCAATAGCACGTCTCACGTACCTACGCAAGGCAACCATCTCCGGTTTGAGCAAAAATACCTACCGATCTGTTATGTTTGTGGTGATGGTATCTTTAGAAAATGTATGGGTATACAAATTTGGAAAACAAGATGGCTAAAATTATGTCGATGAATCATTACATTTCATAAACAGGCCTTCGTAGATGTTTCTTTTTAACAGACTTCAAGATTTCAAAAGAGGAGGTTATCAATTCGGTTGTATTTTTTTATAATGTTTTGTTATTCCAGAACTCCGTCATGTCTGAACCTATTTTGAAAATTATTTTATGATTGTAACTATATATATCCAAGTTGGTCCCGTTTTTGTCAAAACGCAGTTCTGATGAAGGGATCCATGAGGAATCGAGGGAACTTTTTTAGGTAGAATTGCGAGAAATTGTAGGTATTAAATTATTAAACATCCTGACCAAACTCTCAAGTTTATAATATAAGTAGAGCTATGCAAAAGCTTTGTCTTACAGCTTCATATTTTCTATAAATAAGTACCATTAGATTACTCAAGCCACACTCTTCAATAATAACATCGTTGTTTGCGTTATATATAAAACTGCACCTAAATATCAAGTTCCTCATTTTAGCTGCTGATCTCATCTATTTATACTAATATCATTAATAGGTAAGCTGTTAATGTTAGAGGAAATCAAACATATACTAGCATTATAAACATGAGTGTTTAAATTTGTACGTGTCTCCGGAAGTACCCATCCGAAGTCAAAAAATCATTCACAAGTGTGTAGAATGGACATTCGAGCTGAACATAGGCTGTATTTTATCTCGCGAGTCCGCCTCCGTTCTTTGTAATGCGCGGATTGAGCCGCACGACAGGGATACCCCTGATAAACCTTACCTACTTTTGATACTTGATACCTACGTAACCGCTGATAAAGGGGTACATATATATTTATTTTGTTTGTTTTTCCTTTTCAGTTCATTGAATCGATGCAGTTAAAGTACGACCAGGCGGCGAAGGAGGCGGGCGTGTACGTGGTCAGCGCGTGTGGGTTCGACAGCATTCCTAACGACATGGGACTCGTCTACTTGCAGCAGAAGTTCGATGGTGACTGACATTACGTATAAAGTACTAATAATGATTTTAACAAAAAAAAACCGACTTCAACCGAGTTATTCGTCCATTTATCGTGCACATACTTAATGTCAATTTTAGACCAATGAATATGGGACCACACGAAAAGCACCAGCGCTTTCAAATAATAAAAGAATCATCAAAATCGGTTCACCCAGTCGAAAGTTATGAGGTAATTGAGAACCTCCTCCCTTTTTGAAGTCTGTCAAAAAGCATTAAAGCAGGCCAACTCACATTGACAATACTCATTTATTAGACCACAAGAGTACTTTCGGAGATGACTTCGGTTATCGCGGATTGGGATGATAAGAAACAAGAATAAACTATATCTACTTATACAGAATTTGATCAAAATTAGTTCAGCTGTTTTTGTGTGATTGATCCAATTTATTTATATGGTCAATGGTTTGAAACCGTCTGTAATCAATCGTAATGCTGTGTTCGTTAAGATCTGATTGTTTGTCAGTTTTCTATAGGTTCGCAGCTTTCGGCGCCATATTTACTGCATGTAATCATAAAGTTGCAACCCGCCCATACAATTAGTGGAATTTGTGATGAAATATCAATCTCAGCTACGCTTTTTTCGTCAATCTCACCCGTCCACGTTGGGTCCTGGCTATTTCATCAATTTATAATTGTCGCCTAAGTTGTATATTTTTGGGTCAATAAACATTTATAGTGCAGTTAGCAACTGAGCATCAAATACATAATAGCAAAATATCTTCCGATACATTTTATTAGGGTAAGGTCGTGTTTTTGACTAACTATACCATACCCATACTTGTATAAATAAATCGAGTGAATAAAACAAACCCATTCCTCAATAATTTGTACATTTTACATTGGCGGACTGAAAAGTTTCTTCACTTGATGTTTTCAACCATATATGTATAACAAGAGACAGAACTTTTTTTTTTACCAAACCAATTTTTTATTAAGCAGTAACGCTGCTAACGAAAATTGTAAGTTTCAATTTAAAGGGGTTTTTTTTATTTGTGCTCGGAGCCCAAAAATTTTTCAATTTCTTCCTTTAATTTTATTTTTTTTGCTAAGGTTTAGTTTCTGACACTGGTCTCAACCGTTTTTCAGGGACTGTCAACTCTGTGGAGTCCTATATGAGTTCAGATATTCCGCCGGAGTACAATGCCGAGGTTGCAAAGAGCGGCGTCATACATTATGGCACCTGGGAATCTCTGGTCGGCGGGTAAGTCCATATAATCAATTATTTCTTGAAAATGCTCTGAAATAATCGCCTTGCTGTTGCTGTGTTGTGTATAGACTGCGAAGCTTCGCGTTATTCACTAAGGTGAAGTCTTGTAATGCAAAGATCTGGTTATTGCAACTAACTTAAATAGCTCCGTCTAAAATCATTGTATTAAACAATGAATACGCGTTATGACGCGTGCGCGGTAGCAGTAGAACTATATATATATATCTAGTTCTGCTAAAAGTATCAGGAAAAAATATCATATTGTTCTATTCTAAACCAGATAGTTGCAATTACAAGACCCCACATTGGCCCTAATTAAAAAAAACGGCCAAGTGCGAGTCGGACTCGCGCACCGAGGGTTCCGTAATAAATATTTTTACAGTACATATGGTGCTATATTACCGCACGAGTGCGGTAATCAGCAGATTACGTGTATATGTCGAAACTGTAAAGAGCCATATGTACTGTAAAACGTTGTACGATACACGTGCGAATAGGTAATTCGCAACTCGTGTCGATTTAAAACACTTCCTTCGGTCGTGTTTTAATTTATTACCATCATCATATATTTAAGAGTGTAGCTCTTGTCGGTGGAGTAATTGCCATTCTGTTCGGTTCTCTGCCAATGCTTTGAGCTCCTGATACGACATTACATTGACCTTCTCTTTGGCTTGATCCATAAACGCACGTCTCGGTCTTCCCCTGCCTCTGCTCCCCTCTATCTTTCCTTCAATTATAGTTTTTATGTAATTGTCATGTCGTATCAGGTGCCCCAACATATTTCCTCTTCTGTTCTCAATCATCTTCAAAAGCAGTCTCTTCTCTCCTACCAAATCCAAAACCTCTTCATTTGTTTTCCTTTCTGTCCAGCTTCCATTCGCCGCCAGCACCACATTTCGAAGGCACTTAATCTTTCTCTATCTCGCTGAGTCAATGTCCACGTCTCGCTTCCGTACAGCGCTATGCTCCAGATGTAGGTCTTTATAAATCGTTTCCTGACGGTTTTAGATATCTTGGCTCTGAAGATGTGTTTTTTAGCATTGAAAGCTTTCTTGGCCATAGCTAGTCGGGTGGTGATAGCTAGTAATTTATTACCACTCGTTGCGAATTTCCTGTTCTCTGCACTTGTATCGTAATGTACTATTATTATATGATGTAACTAAAAATTTACGGTCTCCGCAATTTTTCCTTTATCTGTGCTATAAGACGTTGCTTCGTACCAAATTTCAAGATTCTGAGTTCACGAGAAGTACCCTGTAGGTTTTGATTCCCTTGCGAGTGTCGAAAATTTGCAGAAATTTGCGGCATAAACAGCTGTATCTTTTGATTGCGTTGGCTTAGAAGTTTGATTTTTCACAGCTCCAAGGGACAGTAGACCTGTGTATTTGATATAAATTCCAGCTTGATACCTCCACGCGTTCCTGAGAAAAAGGGTCTTGACAGACAGACGGACGGACAGACGGACAACAAAGTGATCCTATAAGGGTTCTGTTTTTTCCTTTCGAGGTACGGAACCCTAAAAAGTTAAAAATCATTACTGCCTTGCTGCAGCGTCCGAGAAAGTGCCCTTTTTTCCCAGTTTTTGACTAAGTCACATCACTGCATATTGTGGCTGTTGCCAATGATCCTACCCAAGTTTCATGTTTTCCCGAGTTTTCTTTATATTTAAAATTTCCATAAACCAAACGCTTTCAAGTGAGACGCTCATCTTATGTGACACAGTAAAAATGTCTCTAAAATATATGTTTTGGGAACCTCCTTTCTATTGAAGACGGTTAAAATAATTCCTTGATTTCCAGTATTAACAGTCGCAGTGAACTGCCCGCCCTCCGCAAGAAGCTGTACCCAACTCGCCTGCCGAGCTTCAAGCCGAAATTGCAGTCGCGGTACGTGTGTTTTGCATAAAAACAAGGACACAAAATAGAACATTATTGTCGAGGCATGGATGGAGGCAATTCTTCTGGGTGAGCTCGCTTCATCGTCGGCCTCATCTTTGCCCCCTGGCTAGATGCTGGCCAAGAGCAATCCCATTTTTAATAAAAAAAAAATTGTACCGGCAAAGTATGAGTGTCCCAAGGTCGTCCGTGTAATTAATACGAAGCCTGCAATTGACATTTCAGCCCAGGCTAATATAGTGCTTTTCACAAAAATGGGAAAAAGGCTAATATAATAATAATAATAATGTTTTTATGCACGCCAAAAAATTTAAAATAGCCATTACACACTTCTGCCAAACACCACAATGCGGTTTGTTGGCAGTCGAGGCTCCAATTAATACAAGTACGAATCACAATAACTCTGGTATTACATATACAAATTAAAAAAAGATAGGCCAAGTTTCTGGGTAGGCACAACAGTACAGCAGAACTAATGCAGAACTAACTATGGAATTAGGTTTTGATAAACATAACCCGAAAACGCCCAAATGTTCATGCTCTCCCGCAGTTTTTAACCAAAACCCCGAAGGGTATTTTTGCATCGAATACCACAAGCTATTTGAGACAAACAAGTCGCAGTTCCATTAGAAAAAAACCCTTGACCCCTTATCGCCATCAAAGCTACCCCTTAAATGGAGCAAAGGCCATTTTTGCTTCAGATATTTAATGAGGCCACCGATTGCCATATCAATACCAAATCTCCGCTTTCTATGTCAAGCGGGCTCTGAACAAAACTGCATGTGATGTGACAGACGGAAAGACACCGTAAAAAAAAATTCACTTATTTTCTTTAAATGTTACTTTTAGACATTTATACGGGAGTTTACAAACATATATCCAATATTATGTATCTCATCTCATCAATATCGGTCCAGTAGTTTCAGAGTTAACACTAACACAGAATGACGTGGCCTAAGAGTGGGTTGCACCAAACCGTCTGTAATAGTAAGACGTGTTCCTTAAAATCCGATTGTTTGACAAGTTTCTGTGGGATGACAGCGGTGTCTGCGCCATATTTAACGTTCATCGGTCTGTAATCGTAAGTTGCGTGCAACCCACCCTATGTTTACAATTATAATATGTAGTGTTTGCCTGTTTCAGTGGAACAATCCATAAGCGCGACGGAAAATACTGCCTGCCGTTCCCCGGATCCGATGCCTCCATCGTATATCGTACTCAGCGCTACTTCTACGAGATCGACCATAAACGCCCCGTGCAGTTCAAGCCATATGTGAAAATGAGCTCACTCTTCGCCACTCTGCTCACTTCGTTCGTCGCGGTCATCCTGTTGATCATGAGCAAGACTTCGTTTACGAAGTAAGAGTATAGTATATTTAATATTTATGACTTCATATGATTCCGGCCATGGATCGTGTACCGCATGCAGCGCTACTGCTACGAGGTTGATCATGAGGTTCTCATGCCTTCGGTCAACGCCACTCTGCTCACTTCGCTCATCGAGTTTGTCCTGCTCACCATGAGCAAGACTTTGTTTACAAGGTAAGGGTTTATGCTAGTTAATAATAATCATTTATTAGTGCATCTGAGGCTCATATATTACCAATACCTTAAGAGGGCGCAGTACGTGGCAGCACGCTCGGTTCTCCATACAAACGTATTTAAGCTTTCATTTTAAAACGCCATGCTAGAATACCATGAAACTTTCCACCTTTTTTTGCCGACGCAGAGACATGCATATCCTGTCGTTACTTTTTAATGTACTGTTCAATCCTGCTTCTCCTCCTTACCTTACGGAGCGTTTTAGTTATATGGCGGATGGTAGTGGTCATCGTTTACGATCGAGCGCTAATCTTACCCTAGCTATACCACCGAATAAGACGCGGACTTATTCCAGGTCTTTTACTGTGCGCGCTGTGAAGCTGTGGAATGCGTTGCCGTTGTCACTAAGACAGTGCCCGTCGGTTGCGTCACTCAAGAGTCATTTAAAGAAGTTGTGTCTTTCCAATAACTAGTGTATATAATGTATATTTACCGATTACATTTACTTTGTGACCTCTTTATGTTTCAACCTGTAATTGTGTACAATAAAGTGCTTACATACATACATACTTTGTATATACAATGAGATCCGGCACATCTAGTTCGGAAATTAGTTGATGTTGCTAGAAAATGTAAAAGAAAAAAAATACAGCGGTTTTTTCAGTTTTTACGGCTTGTATGAAAACCTTAATAATCGTTGTATTTTTTCTCCATTATAATTTCAAGCAACAGAAACTAATTCCGACCTAGATATGCCGGATCCCATTGTGTATACAAAGTTTCATGTTATTCTAGCACGGCGTTTTGAAATGAGAGATGACAGATGAACTGCGCACTCAAGACTAACATACATGACTCATCAATCTCATGATATAATTACGATCTTCGATCGTGTACCGCATGCAGCGCTACTGCTTCGAGATTGAATATGAGGTTCTCGTCCTACGTGACTACCATCTGAAAATTCGGTCTTCGCCACTCTGCCCACTTCGCTAATCGCCGTTGTCCTGCTCATCATGAGCCAGACGTCGTTTACGAAGTAAGGTTTTATGCTAGTGAATGTGAACTCATCATATGATTCCGGTCGTCGATCGTGTACCGCATACATCTATGAGATTGAATATGAGGTTCTCGTCCAACGTGAAAATTTGCAACGTCCACTCCAAACGCCCGTCCGTCGCAAATTGCCGTTGTCCTTGCAGCGCTACTGCTACGAGATTCAATATGAGGTTCCGTGAACTTCCGTCCTACGTGAAAATGCCTTCGATCTTCGCCACTCTGCTCACTTCGCTAATCACCGTTGTCCTGCTCACCATGAGCAAGACTTCGTTTACGAAGTAAGGGTTTATGCTACTTAATAGCTCATATGATTCCGGTCGTAGATCGTGTACAGTGTGTACGCTACTGCTACTAGATTGAAACTGACCTATATTTAAATTAGTATAAAAATTTACTCATTTGCCGACAATGATTAGTTGATCACTAAATATCCTTCCAGGATGCTTTTGCTGAAGTACCCGCGTCTGTTCTCCGCCGGGATGGTGACGCACGAGGGCCCGACCGAGAACGTGATGAACAACACAAGCTTCATGTTCGAGCTGTACGGCGAGGGCTGGGAGAAGGGCGCTGATATCGACGCGACCAAGCCCACCAAGAAAGGTGTAGTCAGGGTGAGTCGTTTTAGGGTGCCTTACCATCCATGTGCTATGCAGCTATGCTGCGGGGATGTGAAAGCTGCGCTACGAAAACCCGTTTCCACCAGTGCTACGCTATGCGAAACAATGAATTTGATTGATGGATTCAAACGCATCCATAGCAACGTAGTAAAGCACATGGCTATTGGCCGAATGAAACGAAGGTCTCCGTTTCAGCTTCGGACGAATTCGTATGCCTTTTTTTTAACGTTGGGGAAATGCGTTTACGCATCCCGTCCTGTCGGGGAGGACGGGTATGACGGACTAACCGCGGCTAGATAGCCTTGGACTACCGTCTAAAACCACCAACGAAGTCCGACTCCGCCTGTATTGGGGCGCCGCAGGATTACTCTTGGCATTCAACCGAATTCGTATGCCTGGATTTCCGGCGGTTCTCGTCTAAAGGTCGCTTTTCTCAAGGGATTCTCGTTAAATTTTGTGAGCAGGTTTGATAATTATATAGATTTTAGAAATTTTTAAGTTAGAAAAAATCTCGAGGACTACGGCTCACAGAACCACTAGATTTTACCATGGCTTCTTTAAAAAATAGCATGTTTTGTAGTTGAGTGCGAGTCGACTCGTAGTTCACGAATTGTAATTTAATTACTAGTGACTCCGTATGTACCTCACGATATTATTTTTCAAACTATAAGATTTCCGGAATCTAACTTGAAAAAAATAATCTATATAACTATCAAACCTATATAGCCAATATCAACAGGAAATGAGTGCGGTTAGCACTTAACCTTTTGGGCGCCAGACCTTCGGTTCAACGCCAACGACGTATATATCGGTCAAGGCTTGTAGTGCGATATCAAACTACATACATTTGCATTTATATAGGATTCAACTTCGGGTAGCGTGTGAGTTTGACAGAGCGGTGTAAAGGTTAAGGGACTGTTGGTTGTGTGTTTATCGCTGTCATTACAATGCCGAAATCGGCCAAACAGTAGTCTGAGGTTAAGCGTGAAAATTATACAGTCAGAATCATAAACACGTATACATTTTTCGTCCTTCATCGTCATCATATTAGCTGAAGGATGTCCACTGATGGACAAAGGCCACCTCCCAAAGAGTGCCACTAAGACCACCGGTTTTGCGACACCCGCATCCAGCGGACTCCCGCGACTTTACCAGTAAATAAAATAAAGTACTAGAAAATATACTTGTTTATGGTGCTGACTGTGTGCACCAATCTGCGAGTGAACATTTTTGTTTGGTAGAATTGACACCAAGTCTTAGCGGCGTGCTCAAAATGGGGTTTATCTCGCTTTAAAACTTGTATAAAGTATAAGGTACTCTGATAAATTGTACGCTGTTAGGTTTTAAGCCAAATTTGAAGGTAGAGATATAAGTGTGACGCAGCGGCATAATTCTAACGGTTTTGTTTTGACTGCCAGTCAATCGTTCTCTGTCTATCCGCGCGCGACACGTACCATGGTTCTCACATTTGTAACACGTGGAGTCATTATTTTTTGAAATTATACAGTTTTCGCGATCTAATTCAGTGCCTTTTCATTTCTACTGATTATGGCATTTACCCCCATGAAATTGAGAGAGGCCAATGTTCAGCAGTGGACGTCCTTCGGCTGATATGGTGGTGGTGGTGGTGGTGAATGCGCATTGTAATAAGGGTCACGAATGGCAGGAAACTGTGTTGGTGTTTGTACAACGCTTACACTAAGATAACACTCACTCTCGAACCTTCATACTTGCCAGAACGTCACGTGACTATTTGTTTTAACGAAAGTATCGTAACAACGCGATCATCATATTGATTTAATAACGTAATAACTTGTAAGCAGAGATTTGTCTTTCTTTCACTTTAATTATTTTTTATAATCTATCTATTGTATGTTTTTCTTTGGTCAGGTAAAAGGTGTAAACCCAGGCTACGGAGCGACCGTCACCGCACTGATATTCTCCGCCATAACCTGTCTTAAAGAACACGACAAGATGCCTGGCCCGTAAGTACATCGATATTTATATAGCGTTGGAACGTTTTGTCAACTGCTGGAATAGATAACTGTTTAAAATAATTTTTAAGAAAAAAAAACCGACTTTAATGGGGGAGGCCGGTGAAAGATTATTATACTTAGATGGTGCACTCTTAGATTCCATACAATAAAATAAAAATGGCTATAAGTATGTTTATAATGGTAGAAGACTAAGTACCCTCAATTCCTCATGGAATCATGGAAAAACCTTGCTTGCTTGACAAACAAAAAGAAGAGAACAAATCGCAAAACGTGAACTACGCGTCCTTGAAGAGTTCCGTTCTGATCATCATCAGCAGTTCCACTTCATCAAATGTCACTTTTATGAATGAAAATGCTTGATTAGTTCATGAAAATACTAAAATCACTATTTGTGGGCCTTTCACATTTGAGGAGTTCCCTCGATTCCTAATGGATCCCATCATCAGAACTCGATCATGACAAAAATCAATCGTGAAAATAGAACTTGCTTAACAAACACAGCTAGGAGGACAAATCGCCAAACGTGAACTTTTCGTCGTTGAAGAGTTCTGTTCTGATCATCATCAGCAGTTCCACTTCATCAAATGTCACATTTTTGTATGATAATGCTCGATTTGTTGATAAAAACACAAAAACCACTATATGTTTGCCTTTAAGATTTGAGGAGTTCCCTCAATTCCTCATGGATCTCATCATCAGAAATCAAGCATGACAAAAATTAATCGTGAAAATAGAACTTGCTTAACAAACATAGCTAGGAGGACAAATCGCCAAACGTGAACTTTTCGTCATTGAAGAGTTCTGTTCTGATCATCATCAGCAGTTCCACTTCATCCAATGTCACATGTTTGGATGAAAATGCTTGACTTGTTGATAAAAACACAAAAATCACTATATGTTTGCCTTAAAGATTTGAGGAGTTCCCTCAATTCCGCATGGATCCCATCATCAGAACTGCGTTTTGACAAAAACGGGACCAACTTGGATATACATACTTACAATCAAAAAAATAATTTTCCAAATCGGTTAAGAAATGACGGAGTTATGGAGTAACAAACATTAAAAAAAAAAACAAAATAAAAACATACAACCGAATTGATAACCTCCTCTTTTGAAATCTTGAAGTCGGTTAAAAATGGAGAAAAGCGAAAGTTAGACGACCGCTTTGGCTTAGTTGGTAGTGACCCTGCCTAGGTCAGGGTGGCCCTCAGAACATAAAAAAGGGAGAAGTGCCCTTCTGCTTCCTTTCAACGAAAACCAATGTCTCCAGTTCTCTCCCACCAAGTCCACACACACACATTGAACCGTGTAAAAACATAAGTTTGGGCGGTGCCGCCGAGTTTACGACATCATGCAAACAAGCGCTACGATTGGCTTTACGCACCCCTCAAAAATGGCAATGAACACTAGAGGGAGACAAACGTTAAATGATGTTTTATCGACATCGATCTTTAAATTATTATGTTAACATATTGATGACCATTGAAATAGCCAGTTTAGATGGTGTTCATATAATCACCAAAGTTGTATAACATAGTAAAGCATTATAGCGGTACATACATAAAAAAAACACGAATACGAACTGAGAACAATGAGAACCTTCTTTCTTTTATCGAAGTCGGTTAATAAGATCAAGTTGGAAGTTGGTCTGCAGTCTTTCGGAACAAAGTTATGTTTATTAAATATTGATTTGTGAATTTACCTTTGATATGAAATTACTAATTCAACATTCTATTCCTATTTTATTGACGACGCGTAAACTGCAATTTTAACCGGCACCACTCTAGTAGGCGGAGCCAAACAGGGGGCCAGCGCCTGCGCACTACTAAATAATTCACGCAGCGACAAAAGCTACAGCGGCATGATACATTGCGCCGTGGCTTAGAACGCTACGGTGTGATTATTGTACAAAACGTTCAATGTACAACTCGCAGAAAATATAACGCTTTTTCATATGCTATCATTTACACTACTTTTTGACCATGTCGCGGCGACATGCGCCACGCCCCCGTTTCACATCTATTTCTTTCTATGAAATTGATCTGAGGGGTGGCCGTTACCTAAACATAAATTGAAAAAAAAAACTTCTTTTTCTATTCATAGTGGAGGAGTGCTGACGACGGGAACAGCGTTCGCCAATACAGATCTCATTAAGAACCTCAACGAGAATAACCTCACCTTCGAGTATGTTCAAAATTAATTCATAAAACTTACCTTTTTAAAGCCGGGCTCGACCAAATAAGAATCATTATTCCAGGATTAGTCCATTCTATTTTAATCTATGAATAACCTCAAATAAATTCCTTTTTTGTTTGGTCGAAGCTGCCCTAAGTAATCTTTCGAGTAAAAAGGATTATTCGCATTTAGCAGCCGATGCAAGA
Organism: Notocelia uddmanniana; assembly: GCA_905163555.1. NCBI lineage: Eukaryota > Metazoa > Arthropoda > Insecta > Lepidoptera > Tortricidae > Notocelia > Notocelia uddmanniana. Next base: position 17,655,090 of record LR991054.1, on the reverse strand, counting down.
TAATCATACTTGTACCAAATTTTTGTAGTTGCTTAGCGATTAATGAAGTGCCTTTATTTTGTTACCAGCATTTGCAAATTCTAATTTATAGGTTAAATGCTATGTATATTCCCTATTCTAATTACCTGCCAGAAATAAAAACAGCATTGAAGGGTGCAGAAACAAATAATTTCCTAAAAGTGATCTATTTACCAATGAATATACGAAATACTGTATTGAGGCTGTGTTCGTCTAGATTCCTAGCTATGGGGCGACTAGACCAGTGGGTGGAAAGTTTAAGTTATTAATTATTTTTATTATTAATAGGTGACCATACAACCAAACATTTATCATACAATTATATTTTTTCATTTCTCATTTTATACGGGTGAAATCGGAGACGTAATCAGAAGTATTTTTTCGGACTCTACACATGATCGCCTTTTAATACTATATTATTATAAGTATATCTTTTCAAAATTTTAACAAAAAATATTAACTGAATACTCAACACACGCATGTTGTATGAGGATGACATTTATGTGGTGTAGGGTGACCAAATTGTATAAAGCAACGTTCTTTTTTGTTTGCAAGTCGAAATTGTTCAAACTGTACTTTATTTAGTGTTTTTATTCAGTTTATCTTTTAAAACTTCATCGAGTCAAATTATTTCTGCTCACGCTTCCGATGTCACCCTGTATAATAATTGTAAGTTAACTATTTTATATTTAAGTAATAATAATATTTTGTGTCATACTTGTTACTAATCAAATGTGATATGTAAATGTATAAGGCAATGGGCATTTAATAAATATTAAAATCTGTATGAAACTGTTTAATTGTAAGTACCTACTCATTATAATAAACGATACCTTTATCTAAGTGACAAGCGAAGGTTTATAGTAGGTTTATAGTTTCGAGTAGACTGCATGGTGTTTTTTTTTTGTTATTCGCCGAAGTTGTGTACTCATATTTACGCTGAATATTGGAAGAGCCTGGGTACCGCAAGTATGCCAACAATTTGTTTACAATAATTATTAATTTGATACTGTTAAGGCGCAGTGCGATCAGCAAAGAGTTTAAAACAAATTGTAACGAGTTTGAAGATGATAATATAGTTTCCAAAAAAATATGCACAACAATCCCGAGATCTTTCTGAAGGGACTACAACGATTCAAAACATGATTTAACAATTTTTGTTCGAAAAAAAAAATCGAAACTCTTTTTGGACATCAGCTATTAACATGAATTCAATGATTACTTTTTAGGGTTCCGTAGTCAACTAGGAACCCTTATAGTTTCGCCATGCCCTTCTGTCTGTCTGTCTGTCCGTCTGTCTGTCCAAGGCTTCGCTGTTTGTTAGTAATAAATAAATAAATAAATAAAATAAATATTGGGGGACAATCTTACACAAATCGACCTAGTCCCAAACTAAGCAAAGCTTGTACTATGGCTACTAGACGAAGATATACATACTTATATAGATAAATACATACTTAAATACATAGTAAACATCCAAGACCCAAGAACAAATATCCGTGAAAAATGCACAAATAAATGCCCTGGCCGGGATTCGAACCCGGGACCTCTAGCTTCGGAGGCAGAAATAATAATAATAATAATAATATTGGGGGACAATCTTAGACAAATCGAACTAGTCCCAAACTAAGCAAAGCTTGTACTATGGGTACTAGACGACGATATACATACTTATATAGATAAATACATACTTAGTAATAAATTAACGTTATTAAAATGTTCATTTAAAGTACTTCACTCTGCAGATAGTCGACCAGTAACTTAAATTGACAGGGACTTGTACGCATTTTTATTCACCCGTGTCCACTTGAAATTAGATTGTATGAAAACTGACTAGATTGAGTGTTAAAAACTGAACATGAACATATAACACAGTCGATATTGTCTTTCGACGTCGGATCTCAACGTTTTGCTCACTGGGTCTTGTAACTTAATGCCGAGCATGGCTCATGGAGCGAGCCACCCGTATTTTACGCACAACCTCATATATGTATATTGTATAACCGTCCATGTCTCTGCATCGGTACCGTACATCATGGTGACCAAGGCCAAGGATATATAGTGCCGTGTTTTCAGATATCGTGGAACGTCAACAGATTTCAGATGACATGAGGATGTCGTCTAATTTATTGAATAAATAAATAAATATTAGGACACAATTTTTTTCACACAAATCGAACAAGTCCCATAGTAGTTCCTAGTTGACTACGGAACCCTAAAAAGGTTTGAGAAAAGCTACGTAAATTAATTTAGACAGGAGCGGCGTATTTTTTATTTGGACACGGTTATCAGGACACTGTGAAGCTGTATAAAGTAATAAAGAATTTAGGATAAATAGTACATTGCGAACGAGAGTATAGATCAGAAGCAGCCAGCTTCTGATCTATAGACTCGTTCGCAATGTACTATTGATAACTCGAATTTGCAATTTTATCACGCCCAAGGTAAGCACAATGTTTTCATCATATTTGCAAGGAAATAAATAACTCCAGCACTAATCAAAATTGAAGAAATCGACAACATCACCTCCAGTATCAGTGCATGTTCGCCGGGGCGTCTATGCGAGAGGAGCGTGCAGCTTCAATCTTCCAATCAATCACAAAGCAGTATTCTTGCACCGCGCGGCCTTCTAGATTTGCCAGCTTCAATATTTCAACCAATCACATATTCTTGTGGAGCCCGGCCAACTAGTATTTTTAAAACCAATCAGATCATCCAGAAACTTGTTATTATATATGAAAATCCATAACTCCCGGGGAAGGTAAATCGGCTATAACCGCTCTATACGCCTGCGTACAATAAGACCCTTTACTAACAAGTCTGATGAAAACTCCTCTGTAACTGTCTGAGTCTGGTAACCTCCCGGGTCGGAACGTCGGCAGGATTCCAAGCAGTGGCAGGCAAGCAGGAAGGCAGGATTCATAATTCTATAATTACGAAATATTATGCTACCAGTAGGTACAGGCAGTACTATTTTTTGATACAAATTTGATTACAACCTTACGTACTAAAAAGTGAGTTTGACAATTTTCGTTGTTATCAAAGTTGTTATGAGTGTTATGATGACATTTACGGCTAACGAATAACAAAAATGTCATAAATATAACAATTAAGTAAAAAGTCATCATATTTTTCAGCAAAATTCCACATAAATCAAGGAATAACAAAGATAATCTGAAGCTACATCAGAAAAGGTCAGTCACTGACGTGTTTTCGTGCGTCCATGACGTACCTAGGTAATGTAGAAAACATTGAAATCTACATATTATTTTTCTGCTTTACCTTAAGACGCTGAATAATATAATATTGGGGGACAATCTTACACAAATCGACCTAGTCCCAAACTAAGCAAAGCTTGTACTATGGGTACTAGACGACGATATACATACTTATATAGATAAATACATACTTAAATACATAGAAAACATCCAAGACCCAAGAACAAATATCCGTGAAAAATGCACAAATAAATGTCCTGGCCGGGATTCAAACCCGGGACCTCTAGCTTCGGAGGCAGAGTCACTACCAACTAGGCTAAACAGGTAGTCAAAAATTGGAATAGATCTTAATTGACATTTTCACACGATGATTCAACAAAAACCATTTGTTTTTGGTAAAAAAAATACTTACACGTTAATATTCCTTAAATTTCAAAGGGTGTGGAAGATTCCAAAACATGATTTAATGAAATCGGCTCGATCGAAAAAAATCGCATAGATACCTACGTAAAGTCATCTTAAATTAATCATAATGTCTTTTTTTTCAACTGAAACATCCATAATTAAAAACACATTTATATTACACAATACGCTTTATCTGCTTGTACTCGTATAGCAGGTACGAGTATATATATATATATATAGTTTCTCTTTCACTCCGGCGCAGCCAGACGCAGACAGACATAGCCAAGGTCAATGGCACTTTGTCAGCGTCTTAAGGTTAACTGGTATAGAATGCCATATAGCATTAAGTCCGCCTTTTTTTACGATAAGGTTTCTTTGGTCCCATAAAGTTTAAATGAATAAATAAATCTACATACATAAGTATTTATCGTTACTGGTCTCAAGTGAACTGTTTAGTGAAAGCAGATAAACAAGATCTTGGGAAGGCGCATTGCCACAACCTGCAAGCGAGAGTAAGAAGAGGCTCATACGAACTCAAGGTAGATAGTTATGCTAGAAATAAAAATAAGTAATGTATTGGAAATCGAATGTTGCAAATGTATGTAATTTTGTTAATGTATTGGAAGCAACCGATGTGGCCCTCCGAATCGCTAAACTTAAGTGGCAGTGGACGGGGCACATTGCTCATAGAACCGATGGCCGTTGGGGCGGAAAGGTTCTCGAGTGGCGACCACGTACTGGAAGGCGCAGCGAGGGTAGGGCCCCCACAAGGTGGACTGATGACCTGGTAAAGGTCGCGGGACATAGGACTGCTTAGGGGAGGCCTATGTCCAGCAGTGGACGTTTTTCGGCTGATATGAAGAAAATTATACAAGATGATTGGAATTCGTTATGATTCTCCCACCAGTCATATTATAATGAATTGTCTGTGCTATAGACTTGAATTGCTATATAAATTGTATTGTTTTTCATCTAACTTGCTCGTTAAGGGCCTTATTGTACGCAGGCGTATAGAGCAGCTATAGCTGATTTACGTCCCGTGGGAAATATGGATTTTATTTATGAGTTTTATGTGATCTGATTAGTTTAATAAAATCTAGTTGGCCGCGCTTCACAAGGATATTGCTTTGTGATTGGTTGAAATATTGAAGCGGCGATCATGCATGGATAATGGAGGTGAAGTAATCGATTTCTTCTATTTGGAATTTTTGATTTAAATTAATTTCCTCGCAAACGTCATGAAAAACATTGTGATTTGATTAACTCGGGCGAGAGATAATTTTCCGCTTACGCTCCGCGTTAAACAATGTACTCTTTCATTTAATTGACGGATTACAGTACTGAAGTATAAGAAAATATTTTTTGTGTGCTAGCAGTGCTAGTGATGATATCAGACTGGTCCTGTGTATTGTACCAAAATAATTTCAAACCAGTGACTACTGAATACCTACCGCCGGTCGCCTCGACACATGACAAATTAATACTTAAGAGTAGGTACGAGTAAGCCGCTCTCCTGTAGATAGCATAATTATGAATTTATGAAACTTAGCAAATGAAACTTCAACATGAAAATAGATATAATTAATTTATTGATAAGGTATTAGATACTAGCTTAACAAATGTACACACAAACCGTCCTAACACACGACTATAATATATTAGTTTACCAAGTCGACTGTACAGTTTAATTACATCGAAGCTGCAAGTAATAAATTAATTATAACAAAATGAGCTTTGGTCTAAATTAAAGTTGAATGAAAAATAGATATAAAAATATGACACATTAGAGTTTTCATAAATAGTTAATGAAGTTATTGATTTCACCTCTTACAAAGAAATCTCATTGACAAAATAAAAGTCCAAAATTGTATCGGTCACTTCGAGAAAAACCAATGCTCCTATGGAGTTCAAATTAAATGATTCAACCAATGTTTTTCTGAATTCACTATGTTAAAATCCATCTGTCATATGAATAATAGTTAAATATGATTGGTGTGGTGCATGATATCATATCATACTGCCTAATCCCTCAGATGCATTCTATAAGCAAGTATTTTATTGTGGTGAATGCCAGCGGCATTGATGGTTACCTATCTTTTCTTTAATTTTAAGCCTTAATTGTCTTCTCTAATATCCAGTAATTTGATTGCTGTTTTGTCATCTTTAGTAAATAGTTCCTTCCAAGACAAGCACAATAGTACAAGTCGCGGACCGAGAGGTCTACAAGTATCCGTTTCAAAGAGAAATATAATATTAACACAATGATAGATGAAATGAAAAATAATGAATCAATGAACTTAATAGAAAAGCTCTGAATGGCGCCATGTCCAGATTTTAAGGCCATTTTTAAGCCTGAATCGCACAGAGCGCGGCGTAGCGTCGTTGCGGGGCGGAGGCGGTTTTGCGGTAAAGCGAACGCGGTCCGCGGCACGTCGCACCGAAAATCCGCACCGTATGTATGCGCCGGTAGCGTGGTAGAGCGGAGGCGGCGTGTGGGCGAATCTCCGGCGTTTTAAACGCTCGTTTCTAACATCATTGTCGGGTACAAGATTATAATATTCAATGGGTAGAACAAACCGCGAGGATTTTTATCAACTTAGACTCAGAACCGATATTGGTTTTAATTTTTAACAAAAGTTAACCATGATTATCATTCTCTTTTAACAACGAGACGACAATGACGAACAAAACGCTGTAAAAACGCTAAATATTCACCCGTGTATGACATAAAAAGTAGTAATTGACAGTCGACAGTTTCGGAAAGATTAAAATGCAAAATCACCACAGCCCCTCACCGCGCCGCGCCCGCTCTGCGCGTTTCAAGCTTTAGTCAGCACCCTTTGTCGGGTCGGGAGTGTTCAGTAAATAAGACAAGAAAGGCTGACTGTAATAACATTCAAAATCACACGAAAACTTTTAAAAAATATACATAACTAGGTACATACATAGAAAAACGAGAATTGGAGTTAACATCCCTTCGAAACGAATGATAGTACTAGTATAGGTACTATATCTTAATCTAGAGGTCTTATTCAAAAATATGTATACGCCGTCGTCTACGTACGCATATATAAAAGATCTGAGTCTGGCTATTGAAAGATAAGAATTTTAAATGGCGACTATAATATCAAGAAGTAGGCTCGTTTCTAAAAAAATATTTTTTAAACGGGATTAAATGTTTGTATGGGACCAAATATTACGATTAAACCACAATAAAGCCGGTATTGAGCAAAGGTGGATATTATTTCCGACCAAAAACGCTCCATACTAATTGACAGAAAATTATGACATAATAACACTTTTAACTCTATATAATTAATTTCGTAATAAATAAATTTCGCGTTAGACCCGTATATACGAATATATTTTTAAGAAAATTATGACGTCTTTACCCACGGGCCCCGGCAGAAGTACATATTATAGTTGTTGTACAATTTATTTTGTATTGAATCAAGTAAATTCTGTTGGTAGCCTTTGTGTAGCTTTTAGATGATTAAAAATACATATTTTTAGAAACATTAGCCTCGTATTTTTATTATTCAGATTTTATTTTATAATTTTCATTTTATTGTGTTAATTTGATAGTATAATATCGATATAACACTTTGCGTGTTATAAAACGCAACATAAGGAAACTACCCTGTTATCATGTTAATAGAGTAAAATACATATTGCTGGTCCCATTACGGGTCAAAAAGAGAGTAAGGAAGTAGGTACAATATGTAGGTAAGGGATCTCTTCCAGCTAACTTTTGAGCAACTAATTTTCTGTATGTATGTATGTATATTATTTGTATGTGATGCGAATAATTTATTTTGACACCTAAGTATATTGTACCCTCAACTTTCATTAGCCAGATTCTAGTCACGAAGCAATGTGGATATTATGTTATACTATGAATATTTTTTTAGACAAAATATCATGAACATAATAAGATAGGCACTTACATACTTCCGAATCACTCGATTCCCAATTAATTATAATGCTATGGATTGCTAACGGATACTAATTTTGTTTAAGAGCTAGTACCTACACTAGCGCGATGCGCTTACGCTCGCGTGGCTACACGCTTACGCAAGAGGGAGCGTAGCTGTATTAATCAAGAAGATTCAGTTCCCACATATTTAAATACCTAAATTAATTCATTTCATATTAGAATACGACTCAAAAACGTGCTCTGGAATTGGAAATAGAAATAACGTTGGCTCCTGTCACTTTGCTAATTACTTAGGTTTTATTTTTCTAGCAATTTTTTAGATGCATGGCACGAAATTTAGTTTCGGAATAATTTAGCCTAAGTATAATAAAATGTTTCAACCGCCAGCAAAATCTGACATGGGACACGGTGACCTTAGCTTAATTTCTTTAACAATATTTGATTAATGGTGATGTTGGGAGCAATAAGTATTATACTCAATGAACTATTTACATCCTGCCCTCGTATTGTGGGTACGCCGACAGCTAGATATAGATTACTCGATTATGACGATATGGACTAAACATGCCTCACACTGATACAAAACGTTTGATATTATCTTGTCTTGTCATATAAATACCATCAGTAATTTGAAACGGCACCTACAATGCTGATGTTGGTTGAAAAATATACCGACCTTCATATCGTCCAGTAGGTACTGCTAAGTCTTCTAACGTATTAGAGTACAAGTTCTACCGATTTCCAGCCTAATTCGTACCCTCATGGCATATTCTTGAAAATATCATAAAATATAGAGAAGCAAAAGGGAACTAATATTATAGTACCTATCTTACACAACTTACGATTAAATACAAGGAAGCTCTGTACAAAGTCTTAAATAGATAAAATTTCTTTACTTCAACACCAACAAAACTAATAATTGTCTCTGCGAGGTTCACATTTAGCTCGACTCTCGGCTGTTCTCACTAGAGCCGACGACATCGGAGGACACAGCGGCTTGAACTTCAGGGGCCACGATTAGACCTTCTTTGATTCTCTTCTTCTGTTTCATGCGTCTATTCTGAAACCATATCTTGACTTGCGTCTCGTTGAGTTGTAAGGCGGAGGCAATCTCTATCCTTCTGGCTCTGGTTAGGTACTTGTTGAAGTGGAATTCCTTTTCCAGCTCAGTGAGTTGTTTGTTGGTAAAGTTGGTACGGCCGGTATTGTTGAGGTTGAGGAGGGAGTTGGGCAGCATCTGGCTGCCAGTCGGGGTGCGCATGCCTTCCTGCGGGCTGCCCATCACGCCCTGGGCGACGAACTCCGCGGGAGGAATCATCAGCTTCGGCGCTGGAAATAAAAACAAACATAATAAATATGACGTACGAATATCGACATACCTACTCCACTGCGACCGGAGTGGACTAACGTAAGTAATGATTACGTTTGAATCGCAAAAGTAAAATGCATGTAAGTGCTGCTCTTTGTTGGTGGAAGCTTGGGTTGATGGAAGTCACTGTTGACGCAGTTCTTCATTCCTCTAAACTACTAGTTAAAAAAAAAAGACACACATTGCGACTGAATGAATAGGTACTGCAAATAGTAGTTTAAGTAAACCGTGACAGGTAAGCCATTTCCGCTTAAACAGATTTGTTTACAAATCCCTGTTTATCCTACTCTTAAAGAGTACACTCGGGCGCATATTTGACAGGTGTCATCTTTTCAATGTTAAAAAGAGAAATTCCAATACAGGCACCCCGCGGCGCAGGAGTCGTGAGCTGACTTTTATTGTTGCGAGGATAATGGTATACTTAGGTTAGATAAACATTACATGTTGTGGTCAGTTTAACTTAATTGTTTTGCTTCTCTTAAGAATCGTGTTCCCACAACATCTTCAGAAAGAATACGAGTGCGTTTTTATGCAATGAAGGTACCTGTACTATACTTTTTTTTTATATTGGGGGACAATCTCAGACAAATCGACCTAGTCCCAAACTTAGCAAAGCTATGGGCACCCGATGACGATATACATACTTAAATAGATAAATAGGTACATACTTAAATACATAGAAAACATCCAAGACCCCGGAAACAAATATCAGTGCTGATATGCCGTGGGATTGGAACCCGATGTGCAAAAACTAACCACTGTTTATCCGTCTATCTGTCACAAGGTTGGGTGGATCATTTAAACTTAGGCAAGATCTATTTACACAAAGTGTGTTTTTTACTAGGCCGCTATGACAGCAAAATAAATGGAGGGAAGTTCGCTTAGGTACTAGAAACGATTTTTTTCGGCGTTGCTTTATTTGTTGGAGCTATAGTCACAACATGAAATACATAGAGTTAGTAAGTAAATACATAAGTTTTTGGTAAGTATAGGTTATTTTATTATTTTTAGTCTAATTTTTTTATAGGTTTGGCTATTAAATTAGAGGTATTTTTTAAATGAAATAATTGACGCTATCAAGGAAGAAACTCGGCCAAGAATAACAAGCAAAATGGAATACTTTCGCAGCCTTTCATACGTCTTTTACTAAGAAGGAAAGATTTTTACGATAACTCAAAAACAGCTTTACTGATCATGTCCGCTAAAGTTTTCATTGAAAGTAATTATTATGATTTACTTTCATGATTTTTTAAATATTTTTTGGTCCTATAGTTCAAAAGTTAGAGCGAGGGGGACACGGGGGAGGGGACACATTTTTATTCTTTTGAGTGAATATTTCCGAAAATATTCACTTTATCAAAATGTTTTTGAAGAAGATCTCTATTCATTTTGAAAGACCTATCCAAGAACACCCCACACCATAGGGTTGAAGCAAAAAAAATACATACAACATTAAACGTTTTTTTTTAAATAAATATATCCATATCTGCATAAATTGCAGCTTTCTAGCACTAACAATCACAGAGCAAAGCCTCGGACAGACAGACGGACATGGCGAAACTATAAGGGTACCTAGTTGACTACAGAACCCTAAAAAAATATTGTTAAATCGGTTGCATTTTAAATAAATCGGTAAATTGATCGGTTCTATTTTACGTTCAATAACAACATTACAAAGGTACCCGTCCAACATTAACAAATTTATCCCCCTAAACGGTATCAATTCAGTCGCCTAAGCCATCCAATAAGTTACAACTGTTGTCCGTCGGGCGTCGATGGACAGCGGGCTGTGTGGAGAAGTTATTACAAGGGTTACGGGGTACGGGGAACAGTTAACGTAGTAAAGATTGTGACGGAGAAGAATTTCTACTTAGGTACCTAAGTTATAATATTAATAATGATAATAATAATCATTCGTTTCAGGCATCTGGGACCCATATTACAAATACCTTGAAAGATTAACACGCAACTGCAAACATGCATTTTTTATCTTAAAATTAAATTATATATCGCGATGGGCATAATATTTATGTCGAATAACTGGCCGCAAAATCGCCGGAATACGATACCTTCGGCCAGAACTCCTTCTTCATGAAGGTCTACAGCTTGTCGGTTGGCACTCTCACCGCAAAGGAATATGAAGTTCACACACTGCGGCGGGACTGAAACCGCTCGACCCTTACGGTGGTATTGGTCTTTTGACCCGCATGCGAATAAGCTTCGCGATGATGGCATTTAAGTACCCTCCTTGAAATTGGGGGAGGTCTATGTCCAGCAGTGGATGTCCTCCGGCTGATATGGTGGTGGTGGTGGTGGTAAGTCGGAAAACGTAAAGATGAGAAAAATAATTCTCTGAAAGCAGTTGTTGCAGATAACCTTGGGACTAGTCAAAGCGTAATTTCAAGATTGTGGTCTCGCGGGTCACTGGCGAGGTGGCTGAGCGGCACCCGGGCGGTAATCGCTTTACCTTACCGCTGATAGATAAGACCGATTTTTACGATCTGCAGCATAAAGATATGTGGTCACACGGAGTATTGGTGAGTAACTGAACTGTGAGGAGAAGGCTACATGAAGCGGGGCTTCAGCCTCGCAGACCTCTTCGGGCCATTACGTCGAGGCAATGGCGGACTGAGACAGCAATGGGCTACACTAAACCTATTTATAATGTGATGCAGTATTAGTATTATGCAACAGTTACATAATAAAGGTTCTTCAAATTGTCGAGTTTTAATAACAAAACTTACTGAGCTCGTTTTGTTAACAGCACTTTCGAATTTTTCAGACCTAGGTAATTATGTAACGTTGTTTACAATATTTTTTTTACGTCCGCCAAATAATGATAATAAGCATTTATTTTCGAACCGTGAGATCTTCGAGAAGACAGTATACGTTTGCCTGTTTGTTGCACTTTTAGCACCACCCAGGGGTCACGTGTAGGGTAACGGTGGGTACTCCCTACGGACGTGGTGCAACTTCGACCCCCCTTGTCAAGTGAGTGGGCAACCTGGCTGTTAGAAGTTCTCAAGCCGCCCGAAGGCCTCTAACTTGGCTTAACGACTGCTGTCATAGACAGCAGCAGGTATCAACGGCTTAACGTGCTTTCCAAAGCACGGGAGCGCTCAGTTAGTAAACACTCAAAGCGGTCACCCATCCAAGAACTTTACTGACCTGGCCCCACTTTGCTTTACCTCGTATACTGCACGCGGTACGCGGGTGCCGCTGTACACTAATCATTCGCTCACAATCACCGCCAAATATTTTGATTTAAATAAAAAATCGTAAATGTGGCAGAATAGGGGCTTTGACGAGTGCCTCTTTTAAAAACAAAAAAATAACAGTTAAGTAAGAAAATCCAGTATGATTCTCCCACTGTAGTAGTAGTCGGCGGTTAGGAAGTCAATCCTGACACCTGTCATTTCCGTACAGTTTATAACCTAAAAGTCACTTTGAGGTTATAAACTGTATGGAAATGACAAATGTCAGGATTGACTTCTTAACCGCCGACCACTATAGTCAAATTGTCTATGGTATAGACTTGCATCGGTACATAAATACATTTTATTATTTTAATACTGCTGTCAGTCATTTAATGCACAATTACAATCTTGGAGTAGAAAAAATAAATACTGCACTAAAATGCGTGCAAGTAGTTCGATGTTTATCACAGCTACCGGTAGCGATATCCAGATATGATATCACCGTTATTGTGCAGTGGGATTAGAGGATTTAGCCGTATTGCGGCTGTGTTTGCCTTGCTTTCCAATTTGTTGGCATTGCCGAATTTTAATAAATGTTATCTTTCGTTACTTTTGGGAGTAAGGACTTTTGCTTCTTTTTTGGTATTTTTGTTTTTCGAGCCTACAAGAAAGTAATGACTATCCTTATATCCATATTAATGAACCGCGGAAGTACCTTTTCAGCGCATATTATTTTCTTTATTTTAGTACAAGAAGACCTGAGGTCCTACTCCGAACTTCGTGTTGTGCCGTCCCTTTCACTCTCGTGTTATACACTGTATGGCGGAAAGGAACGGCACGATACGAAGTTCGAAGTACGCCCTCTGGGCCGACGGTACCTGGAACTTGCAGTTTAGTTTCAAACGTCGCGCTACCCCGCCCTAACCAATCATAACAGTGTTATATATTACAATAATAAAAAATACAACATTGTTTTTGGTAATTGCTTTTAATTATGCAGTTAGAATAAATCTAGACACGCGGCAGCGTGTCCAGCCAAGTTCACCCCAGGAACTGGCGCGGACAGCAGCCGTGTGTTACACTAACCGTTTGGAGCCACTTTTGACCCCCCAATAACTCCAAATCTATCTAAGGGTGGTATTGCACCACTCGTCCAATTTCTTTGTCAAATCATTGATCATAGTTCTTTGACGTAGGCCCATTCCACTCGTCCAATATCTTTCTCCAAGTTTTTTTTTTCATGCGTAGCCATATTGATTTAACTGTCATCGGAATCTTAGAGCAATTGTCGGGGTTCCATCCAAGTTTGATGAAATCATCCAATTTCTTTGATCAAAGATTGGACAAAGATATTGGATGAGTTTAATACGGGGTGGTATTCTATTCATACAATATTTTTGTCCAAGTTTTATTACTTTTCATGCGTAGCAATATTGATTTAACTGTCATCAGAATCTTTGATCAAATGTCGGGGTCCCATCCAAGTTGGATGAAATCATCCAATTTCTTTGATCAAATGTATATTGGACAAAGATATTGGATGAGTAAAATACCTCCCTAACAAAAAAAAAATTAAATTTGGTACATGTATTAAGATCCTTTAGAACCACTAGAACCCCAAATTTCATAATTATAGGTTTAATAATTATTGAGATATTAAAGTCCAAAAAACGGCATTTTTACCACTGACTGACTAGTAATTAAAAACCTAACCCACTTCCAGATGACCTAGAAAGCTGAAATTTGGCATGCAGCTTGGTAATTGTGTGTGTACACCAGAAAAAATCAGAAAACAGTGATTTTTTTTATTAGTTTTATTGTTATTATTTATGCTAGTTACCTCAGAACTCCGTCATTTATTAACCGATTTGGAAAATTCTTTTTTTGTTTGAAACGGTATACTTCAGGGGTGGTCCCATAGTTATCAAGTAAGAATCTAATCGCAGAGCTCTGGAGAAATCGAGGGAACTCTTCAAATGATATCCCATCAAAAACATAAATGTGAAAATGGGAGCCAAGTTCAATATTAAGAATATGCGCTGCTTGGTTGTCGTCTTCACCGACAAAAGAATTGAGATCTAAATGGGTGCCAAGTTCCGTAGATTCTCTGAAATGGTGCCAAGTCCAGCACTACATTGTTTATAGTCAAACTAATTTAGTGCGGCTTAATGCATTTTGAGCTTTAACTTGGCAGTTTTTTTAAATATCCAACAGCTTTTATGGTATTAAAACATACTGCATAGAAAACTGAATCGCATATTCTTCATATTGAACTTGGCTCCCATTTTCACATTTATGTTTTTGATGGGATATAAATAAAGTTATAAGCGTTTGGGGGCGCTAAATAGAAGGTCTGTGGCCATTATTCTCGGTGACTATACCCAGTTTTTAAAAAACATGCCACCGAATTAAACAATATTCTTGACGTGGAATTGACGTCATTGTGGGCGGATAATCATTCTTTATTTGTTTTTTGCGATCGAAGGGAAAAATTGGGATGTTGACGACAATAAGAATAAATTACTCTTACATTACCAGTAAATAAATCTCAGGAAAATATTACGCTTCTACTTATTTTTGCTATTCTTTTAAATACATGAAAAACAATAAATGGACGCTATTTGATCATAGAAAAGGCGTGACGTCACTTGTTGCTATTTCCTTACAAACTTCATACTTTGACGTTTCATTCAAAGTATCAGTCAACTTCCCTATGGAGTGTAAAACTCTGGTCTTAAAAGTCATATTACCATCGAACAATTTATAACCATTTCGTGGTAATATGGCTTAGTTTTAGACCCTAGTTCATAGGAAATCCTACCACAAATACATTTTAAACTCTATAATACCGGGTACGAGTAACAAGGCCCCCGTAGAGGCGGGGATCGCCGCGCGGAGCCGTATACTTTCGAGCATATTGGTGATATTCACAAATTTCACAATGCATACTAACGTAAGGAAAATTCGACTCGGAATAACCAGAATTAGCCTTACTTCCGAATATGCACATATGTAGTTGTCACGAGTCTTGAGGTCAAGTTTAGTTAATTATAATCTGAGTCCGGAATGTTGGCGGCATTTTGAACTGTCATTAAGTATTAGTGACTTCTCATTTATCGACTTCGTAATATCAAAGTAGGTAACTACTTACATGTAATCATTGTTAAAATTTCTACCGGTAATTTGCCTATCAATAATTTCATCAGATTTTCCTGTTATAGTTCCAATAATTTTCTTGATAGTTCGTTTTCCGAATCATCGCAAACGGATGTATCAAATCAAATGGGGTGGTTTCATAACAGAGCGCATAGATCCTTGTTATTTTTTATAACCATTTTTAAATTTGTGTTTCTGAATGTCATTTACAAGTCGGAGCATTTTTGTTACAGGCATAAGAATTTCAAATTATGTGCTTGGCAAAATTGTTTTATGAATTAAATTTGTGATTAATTGCCAGAAATTAGGTCCATGCCACAACTAATTGCTTATACCCTATTTTAAACTAATGTGTTTATCGGTATTCAAAAAAAATACACTTCGTACAAATTTAGTATGATCACGTTTATTCGTCCTTTTCGCAATTATATACTTGCTAGTGAAGGACGGATGCTTTATATTTGTCATGAACTCGATGAAGGAAAAATGCTTTGTCAGCCAGCTCAGTGTGCCTAAGTAAAACTTAATTTAAAAAAATGTGAGAAAAATGTTATAGTGGTCGGCGGTTAAGAAGTCATGCTGATACCTGTCATATCCATATAGTTTATAACCTCAACGTGAGTTTTAGGTTATAAAATGTATGGAAATGACAGGTGTCAGGATTGACTTCTTACCCGCCGACTACTATTAGTATAATATGGTCTAGAGCAAAAGGTTTTACAAGATAAGAGGCATGGTAAAATTAAGTATGTTAATCTTCTATACTAATATTATAAAGCTGAAAAGTTTGTTTCTTTGTTTGAACGCGCAAATCTAAGAAACTACTGGTTCGAATTGAAAAAATCTTTTTGTGTTGGATAGTTCATTTATCGAGGAAGGCTTTAGGCTATATAACATCACGCTGCGACCCATAGGAGCGAAGACGCGGACGAAGTCGCGGGAAACAGCTAGTTAATAATAAAATTAATTATGTAAAAGTACTCGTAATTTCAATGGCTGCGTATTAAATAGTCGACCAATTCATCATTTATATCCACGCGACCGTATCTCGACATCGTACTGTTTCGATATTTACATTTCTATGAAGGTTTTAATCGCTGCATCTCCTGTCAGCCCGTGTAAATTATAATGTCAGCTGCGACTTATTCTATGTATCTAAATTTTTCGGTAAAGAATTTAAGCAAATAATACGGTGTTACATAAAAAATGTGGACGCATCTGCTGCATTGTCCAATTTTCAACCAATCGCACTCGCTCCCGCTCCCCTAGCTGTCAGTTGAGTGTCAAGCTTGAATTGTTCGAATTTGACTTGTTTTTTTTCCGACGGCATAGGGCGTTGACGCGGTTGTACATGGCCGGTCGTGTTCTACAATTGAATTGATTGAATTATGGTTAATTTGGAACGTTATGGATGGCCACCCGTATTGTCGGATGGTAAATAAGGGTACCAGTACCTACATTCCAGGGTATGAATTTGTTGAAATATATTTTGCAATACTTAACGTTCGATTTGACGAAGAACGCAAAGTACAGTAAATTATCAAGTTTACGCTGTGAATGCCATGTGGATAATACTAACACACTGTAATATTGTACTATTGTTAAATCAAGCCTTGATTACAATGAAGCCTTTATCATCAACAGTTCTAACTATGTATATCCTATAATAATAGAAATAGGTAAAACAGTCAGAATCCAATTTCGTGGTCTGAAATTCTACAAAATATTAAAATAAACCAGAGTGATAGACACCTATAAGTACCTATAAGTATAAACTGTCTGATTGTGTCTAATTGCACGAATGCCTACTCCATTATCATAACTAAAGTAAAAAAGAAATGACAGAAGTAATTGTTAATTGGATGCAGTGAGACATGACGCGTAGAAAACAAAAAAAAATTGGAACAAAACCGTCCCTTCCTTCGGTCCAAATTGTACGCAATGCAATCCGGATTATGGACGCATAGACAATCCCAAAGTTTTTAAAAGCCGCGTCGTTGCGCAAACATTTGCCGCCGTAATGGATTAGCGATGTAGCCGGGTAGCGTTACAGGCGGTTTGACTAGTCCGGGTTTGCTTGTTTGCCTGTTTGTTCGGATGAACTTGCGAAAGGTTTCGGATGTTCAATACAATTGCGTATTTGAGTACTATAGACATTGCACAAGAGCTAGTTCAAAGTACATTTATTATTATTATACGTAACATGTACCTATCTGTATAAATGTTCACGATACAACACGAGCAATACAGTTATAAATATTTGCTTTTGTACCATCCTCTAGAGACATTTATATACATCTTTTCTTAATACTGGATTCGAGGATTATAAAAAAAAATAGCCTCTCCACGTTTTCACCTCACTCATTTACCAAGTTTTACTGCTATTTCGTATGTAAAATGCAAAATTAGCTTTTTTCCAGATTCCAACATGCAACCTTCTGGCAAACGCGACCATTAATTTTAAATGTATAATTTTCGTTAGACTGTTTAATACAAAAAATTGTCTAGTCTGGGGTAGCGCTCTAGTTACTGTCGATTTCTCAATATTTCGAGAAGTTGATGCTGTTAAAAGAAACCTTAGTATTCGAGGTAATACCTATAAATAAAAATAATGAAATGTTCACCAAAAAGTAATTCCATCACAGCATCTGTCCGTTGACCCAATACTTCTATAACCGTGACTGTCGCCGTCGTCCAAACGTGGATGCATCAGCTAAGCTCAAACAAACACGCTTGCGCAGTTGATCCTTGCGTCGGTCAATATTAGGGCTGCGTCCGCACCGGTTGAGGGAACGGGTTTGGCTCCATTCAATATGGCGATACGATAGTTTTGAATCATTTGTTGCAGCTTTTTTACAACTTCCGAAACTCCTTGTGTAGCCTTCGCAATATGCATAGTTTCACTCACATGGTATACTTATTTATTGTAAAATGTGTGCAGGAGTGGTTGAAAGTGTTTTAAAATTTGACCGAAAATATAAAAAAGGTAAGTCGGATGTAAATTTCGCTTCCGGTTAACATTAATAAAAAAAGCCTTTCTAATCTTGTTAACCGGTACACATTACCCGTTCTACTATATACCCATATAAGTGTTCCCTAGACTTGGCGTAGCGTTAATGGGCGGTGTTATATGATTCTGTCAATTTTTTTTATTTTCTTCTGTACCGCTTTATAACAGTCATTAATTACTCCGTGAGTCGGTTTCGGTTTTTGACCCAAACACGACGGGTTTACCTTGTGTACTTTAAGGTGTTATTATGGCCACCTTCTGGCTGCATCATCTGATCAGCTCGGTGATATCATAATATCGCATTGTCACCGAACTTACAAAGGTATGCCAAATTTCAGGTCGAATTGCCGCTAATTGACCGGCAAGTGGCTGAAGTAGGATACCAAGTTTTGAGGACAACTTACCAATGCTTAAATAAGTACAGTGCAAGTTAAATATGTAATTCAAATGTCACATTAGACATAGACAAGACAAAATAGGACCTAAAGTGACAAGACAAAATAAGACCCTACCCAGCTGCATAAGGAGTGTTGAAGGTTCCAAAATCTACTGTTAGAATAGAAACAATGACATGGTAATTGGTAATAGTAATAGTACAAAAAATTATAAAGTAGAATTAAGACTGTTTACAATTTGTAAATGTTACATTAGCCTACGCTTGTGTACCACCAATCTAAACTTTTTCGCTAATACCTACAAAACATGGTCTTGTTCATAGGTATTAGATCTTAAGAATATTTTTGGTAAAACGTGTCGTATCGAAGAATGGAACTTTATTGTTTGCCTACTAAATGTGGGTGAGCGGGTTTGCGCAAATACGCCGACAAACAGACGAACAGCCGGCGGTGTTTGATCTACCAACGGGTTAGAGGCTGTGAGATTAAATACAAAACGTTTTTGGCCTCGATTGTCTTTTGTCAAGAAGTCTGATCCACTTCTAGAAGCAACCCTAGCCGCCTAGGCGGGTTGTCACTTTTGAATATGCCATTGCCATAGGTAAAGCGGTTGTGCTTATTTACTAAACAGAAAAAATTGATTAAAATTGTATCTATTAGTCTATCCTATATATAGAAATTAGTTTTGTGCATTCAAAGAAGTTTTTTTATATATATTTACTTTAATACCGCCGGTAAACAGTTTAACGATGTTTGAAAGTGAGCGATGGACCATATTCCACTTTGTTTATTTATTGTTTTTTATTTTTCTACCTATAATTAAAAGTTCCAAACTACTTTTGGAAGCTACTTGCTACTATAACTGGTGGCACCTATTATTTCGTATTTCTGAGAAGGAAAGTTAGCTTCATTATTCGTCCCACACACTGTTTATGTGTATTTTTGCCGGAGGGTAGCCGGTGATCCGTCATTCGCCGCGTCGGGGTAATGCGTGGGACTTGTATGAAATTATTAACAACGAGAGGGACGGCATGCCTAAAATATTAGCCATTTTTTTCACCAATCGACAGCGAAGCTATGGTTCCCTTGATTTTTATTATATTGAATATGTGAGAGTACAAGCGAACATAGCTTGAATTTTTGCCAAAGATATTTTAGCAAATATCTGAAATATATTTCATAAGATTATCTAAATTAATAACTATAGTTTTAATTGTTTTATGAATTAATAGTTCGTAACCTTTGTTAAAAATTTTAGAAAGTGTCAAAAGAATTGAGGACATTAAAACCGAATAAAATGGTGTCCTTTTTTTCTCTCAGCTTATAATGGTTTTCAAGGAAGTTTGAATCAAGGACTTTCAATATTTGCACTAACAATGCTAAGTCATTTTAATATTACCTACTACTTACTTACATGGCAACGAAAACTCACGATCGAGCTTATCACTTTATCGAAGCTCATCCCTTCGATTGAGCGGTATTAACAGTATAATGCTATCAACTTTCAAATCTTTTAAGCCATGCTCTTCTCATATAAGCTCGGGGTCCCCCCAGGAGCCAGGAGGTTATTTGCTCGGCAAATTTGCGTAGCGCCGCAATTTCAGACATCAACGCGCAGGGCTCCCCAGCCTTTCGCTTTGTTTGGCTTTTTATGAGCCATTTGACTTTTTTATGAGTCAAAACAACACAAGTATATTTTTGTGATGTTATAATTAATGAATATATACGAAATTAAATTACGCAAGTACTGAACGTCGTCCTTTAGCATATATTGTACCTATTCTTGAGTAATATCTTACCTACCTAATCTGTCTTACTACTAACTATTTCTTATATAAGCTTAATCTAAAAACTCATCAAATAAATCGTCTAAGATCTCGGATTTAAAAAAAAGATGGAAGTGCATGAAAAATAATTAAAACTAGATGGTTCCATACATACTTTTAATGATTCATAATATATTGGTATAAGTCACATCCATCCAGACGGCGAAACAATGGCAACTGTTTCTGTATTACCTACATATATGTACAGTTATTATTTTTATAATTGCAGAAAATTAAGATATCAAAGGCTATTTTAATAACAGAAAAATAAGCATCCAAATAATCCCATTTCAATCGAGCTTATCGCCTCATCCCCTCAGCAAGGGGAAGAAGAAAATAAAAGTGAGGCAGGCACTCGAGGGAGGCGATCCATCGTCCCTGGACAGAGGAAATAGCGGAATGTCCCTGTGTTAACAATGTACAGTCGACGTCAAAGATATGTTTACACTTTTGCACCTCATTCTATTGTAATAAGACGAAAAATGTATACATATCTTTGACGCCGACTGTAGCTGTATAGAATTTATACGGTAGAGTTACTGGACCTATGTTGCCATGTTTTTGCTTCATAACAAAACCTGCTAGTTGATTATGTGACAAGTCAAACTCTGTCGTTTTTTAGTATGGAAAATGACATTAATATCAACCTTACGTGCACTCGTCGCGCTTCTCATCTGTTTCACTCGGCGAGTTAACTTGAGACAACGAGAGTGCGAAACCTATCTTTTTCTGCCTTCTTTTTGATTCTTGAAATGCGAAACAGATCCGAAATCGAAATTGAATAGAGACCCTGTGTTACGATTGATTAATCGCTACCCCATCTGTCTATGATATCCACGATGTCAATGCACGCATGGGAGGATCATACTGAATCCTGTAAGGATCACTATTTAAATATGTTATGTCTATCGACATTTTTGAGCTCATTGGAGCCCTATAAACACTACTAAAAGCTAGTACCAATAAATATTTTTGACAGAAACTTTTCCTCAATGTTTCTCGTGCAAGTTGGTTTTAATAACGGAGTTAGAAAAAAAATTAAATTAAAAATTTTAGTTTGAATTGTAAACACAAATGTCAAGCTATAAAAGTGATTTCAGATAATCACAAATGTCAACGAAAACAAGACTACATTCAGATAACTTATCTGAAATCTACGCTATCGAATACTGTTCAATGACCTAAGTCATTGGCACTCTGTCATTTTCTTTGTCATTTGTACATGCATTACTAGTTTCAGCGATAAGGTACTTGAAGTTGAATGTTTCTGTCATCATAATCATAACTATCATAAGGTAACATATTTATAGTTTATTGGTTATTGGAGGCTAACTTGTAACAGTATGACCCAAGAGAAGTAGTGAGTCTACCTTACTCTGTATCTACTATATCTGGGCTTGTATTACAGATTACAATTTGTATTCTAATTTTTATCAATAATCCTTACTTCCATTTGCGACGGGTAAGTGATTAAAACTAAGCGTGAAACAAATTATTTAATGATGAATTTTAATATTTTTTAGGCCTATGTCCAGCAGTGGACGTCTTTCGGCTGATATGATAATGATGATGATATTTTAATTTATTAATTTGGTATGAGAAATTAAGTTTCTGATCGACTTCCTGAATCCTGGTCATTCCCTTAAAGCTTAGAATATTTTTCTATAGAAAGGGGTAAAATAAAAGTTTTTACCCCTTTTCCGCTTCCGCCCATCACTCCTCACAAAAAAAGATATTAAGAATACGCTCGTCTTGTTTTAAACCTAATTATGTAACGCTGCATGAAATAATTTTATTGTGCAAACAAAATAAAGAATTGCAGGTTTGCGCCAGGTCTTATTGAAGTGCTTACGCGATTCTGCGCTTCAGTCAGACTTTGCGCAAACCAACAAAATAATTAAATTTTAATATAAGAAATAAATGGTAGCAGAATTACGGGATATGAAGCGTGCCTCTATTAAAAAAAAACACCAGGAGCTACTGCTGAAGGATACTTCATACTTGGAGGCAAGCTTAAAGATCGTTTGTAATTTGCGTTCCCAACCACATACTATCAAATGATATGGGTCACTTAAATTATTATTTTTCGCAAGTTTAAAA
Organism: Notocelia uddmanniana; assembly: GCA_905163555.1. NCBI lineage: Eukaryota > Metazoa > Arthropoda > Insecta > Lepidoptera > Tortricidae > Notocelia > Notocelia uddmanniana. The sequence continues at coordinate 17,632,459 of LR991054.1, read as the reverse complement.
GTAGTACGTACCACCAGCATTGGAATATCCTTCAAGATTCAAAATAATATAGTCTAATAAAAAAAAACAAGAATACAAAAATGAGACTTAAAACAGCTTAAGCCTAGTCAAATAAGCCCCCGCGAGTTGTACCGGGCGCAAAGCATCACACTTGCCGCGTTACCACGTTGAATGGCGATGGACAACCTTTGCACCAGGAGAACCCGCCGCGAGAGCAACGGACCTTCTCTCCCTGATTCGTCGCCCCACTTCTTTTACGAAGGCGAAAGCTTCAGACCCCTTTGGCCTTCGAGATGAGATAATTTTATTCGTACCTGTCTGATTTTGACAGATATACGGAATAGTTGGAATCGGGTTCACGTACACGCATTTGTGCCTTATTATTATTATTTATTGTTTATGAAATGTGTACATATGTGTGAACTTGGCTGTGCCGCACAGATCGTGACCCATCAACGGTCCTGCCGGAAGACCAGCGCTGACTCCTGAGTCAGCACCATGCTGAGGCGGACCATTTCATGGTAAAATTTAAAAAATTGTAAAACTTTTTAACATTTTGTCTGTTTGCCATGAATAAAGCTTTTCTATTTCTATTTTTGTTTCTATTTAGTTGTAACTCGCAATAAAAAATGGCATTGCATTGTCAATATTATACATCGATCATAATAATGTGTATGTTTTTTTTTATACCACGTCGGTGGCAAATAAGCGTACGGCCCGCCTGATGGTAAGCGGTCACCGCAGCCTAATATGGACGCCTGCAACCCCTAGGGGTGTCACATGCGCGTTACCGACACTTTAAGAATACACAATGAATATGAATAGGTACACAATGAATATTAGAATTTACAATTTATTTATGTACATATAAAAATTGTTATTATAACATAAGGTAGTAAAACATGTAAGTACATAAAAACATTAGAATTTACAATGTTTTTATGTACATAAAAACATTGTAAATTTCAGGACGAACTGTGACTTAAGTACATAATAAATATTAATACTCGAAATAAACATAAGCTCGCACTCGGCTCCAAAAAATTTGAAAGTCATTCATGGGTAATGGCATGAAGTTTTGTAATAAGCTTCCAAGAAACCTAACTGAATTATCTGATAAAATGATGTAAAGCGTTAACTTATATCGATAGCATATTATATATAGCACACACGACTACATGAATGATAAAACACCGTGGGATTAATTGTGAATGAAATATTAATGAATTAATAATTATGGCATTAAATATTAATGACCTATTATTTCCTTTTGACATTGATTTTATTCTGGAAACTGTCTAGACTTCAAATTTTTTACATATTTTTTTTCATTATTATTATTTTGACGATCCTATTGTGAAATTAACTACATAATTATTTCTTAATTATTGACATGTCTACAGCAATTCAATATTGATTTTAAGAATAATAATAGCATCAATAAATTGCTTTAAATAATTAACTTAATAAAGTGTTATAATTATAACTGACGATTCGAAAGTGCTTGTTGTTAGGCCTATTTGAATAAGTAATATATTGACTTGACTTGATATCTTTTACATGCAGGTATATTTGGCGGTACGGAACCCTAAAAGAGGTAGGTACTCGCGCACTCGTATTTGACCATATCACTGTGAAGTGTATACATATTATCTATAGCCTTCGCCCGCGATTTGGTCCGCGTGGAACTAGCGGTTTGAACGAGAAGACGTAACAGACAGTGATATCATGAATATGCATTTTCTTTCATTTGGTCGGATTCCACCTTCTCCGCTCTCTTTGCATGCAGAACCCTAAAAATTGAAAGTTATGCTGGTTTAGTTATATATAATACTTACTAATTTTTGCTCGTGACTACGTCTGTGTGGAACTCGGTAATTCGTACCTCCATACAAACTTTCGCCCTGCATATACCCACTAGGGGATGATTTTCGGAATAAAAACTATGTCCTTATTGTTTCTATGCCTGCTATATCTCTATGCCATATTTCATCAAAATCTATTCAGCGGTTCAAGCGCGAAGACGTAACAGACAGATAGAAAGAGTTACTTTCACATACATACAATTATTATGGATGGTATCGAATCCCCCCGAGGTGGCCAAGCCAGCGAAGACCACCACCACCTCGAGAAGATGGGAGAAGATCGGCAGGTTAAGAGAGCAACCGCCCGACCAGACGGCGTCCCGTTGGTTATTCCAAGTATTGCTGGAAGGATTTGGTGGACCCGGACCTACGTGAGCTCGGAGCCGGCACAAGCTAGTGAAAAACTACACAGGACCCAGCAAAGTGGCGTGCTGTTGTGTCGGAGACCAAGACTTATTTTGGGTCTTCGTACCAGTCCAGTTAGTAACGATAAGTAATATTACTGAATTAATACGAGTATTGGCTATGTGCGAAGTAGGTGGTGGGGGTAAGCTAGGCGATCGTAGCGCACACCATGGCAGAAATGTGTACTTACCGGGGACCACTGTCAAATTTACTTTCACGTTTTCTATTGGTTTCTTAACGGTTTCCTACGATTCGTTTCGTTTGTATGTATTTATTTATTCTCTTATTTATTTCAGTAAAATTTCCAATACGGGGTCCTACTCGTTTACTAAAGTAAATAAAATATTCATGTGTCATTATTTGACATCTCTGAGTTTTAACCACAGACATCATATAAAAGCAGACTCGCAGCCAGACGATTTTTCATATAGTTGTCTCGTTAATCCTTATGGCACACCAAAATGAGTTAGAATGGGACAACTAGTACGATATTAACGAATTGTCCCGATTTAAAAAACACACCATGTCACACCACAGTGAATTTAGTAAACATCACAACGATACGTCAAAAACAAAACGGTACCGAAAGTGCAATAGATATTGTGAAAATTACGAAATTATATGTATCAAAACTCAACAATCTTTATTTACACGTAAGCAGAAATGTGGTGCGTAGTGCAATGGTGCCGGAGCAGTTTAAAATCAGTGAAAAAGTCCGGAGAAAATATCAGTTTTCATTGGTAAGAAACTTTTGCTATTATTTCAAAAATTGCACGAACATTATGCAACATAATAGTCTGAGATAGATGCTGGATACTACAAAATGTACCTTTTGCGTAGTTCCAAATTCATTTCAGAAAGGTTTTTTGGTAAAAATTCATCTGTCGTGAACTGGTCTAGTGCTGTTACTGAATGAAAAAAATATATATCGACAATTTATCGATATGAATTATTTACGTAAGCATTTAGACGAGATATTATTGCGTTAAATTATTAATTACATGGTTATTTGTCAACTTTAGATTTCCGAATAATAATTTACTTCAAAAATGGATTGACGCAGTAGGACGCATCAACACCGACCAAACATTACAGAATCTGCTCCAAACATTTTAAAAGTGACTTTTATGTTACTAAGAACAATAAAAGATTATTATTGCCAGATGCAATACCTACAATATTCCAGATGCCCCTTGAGGCAAGTTGGGAAAGATCAATATTTATTTACTGAATTTTCAGGGACCGCTTCAGATGAGTTGGTTTTGTTAGGTTTAGGCATAATATGTTAAGACGTTGCATACATTAATATTTTTTTTTATCTGAGAGAAATATTTTGATCTAAATGAGCTAAGATAATTTGTTTTATGACAAAACTGGATTATAAACGCATATATAAATAAATAAGTATATATTAGGGGACAATTTCTTATAAAAATCAAACTAGTCCCATAGTAAGCTCAATAAGGCTTGTGTTATGGTCTAGACGACGATGGGGCGCTAGCCGGGTAACCTCCACGAGTGTCTGGGCTCTTCCAGTTCCTCTGGACCCTCGCGGGTCTGGGGGAAGGGGAAGGGTTCTGGCCGGTGCGCCCTGGAGGCAACCATAACCTAAAGTTTCAAATAAACATTTGAGTATAAAATGCTTAAAATCATTAGTCATTACCTACATAACTACATAATTTTAATTTGTAGGATATATTAGAATCTTTTGACGTTTGACGACCACTTTGGCTTAGTTGGTAGTGACCCTGCATACGACAGGGTTCGAATCCCGGTCAGGACATTATTTGTGCATTTATCGCAATTTGTGCATTTATCCTGGGTCTTGGATGTTTTCTATGCATTTATCTATATAAGTATGTATATCGTCGTCTAGTACCCATGGTTAGTACAAGCTTTGCTTAGTTTGGGACGAGGTCGATTTGTATAAGATTGTCCCCTAATATTTATTTATATTTATTATTGATATTGAATGCAGTTTGTGTTTTTAATTTCATAAATATTTCAACAAAGTATAGGAGTAAGATATACGACTTAAGAATATCAATAGTAATTGAATATCGATGTCGATATTTCGTAGTAAATTATCTTTCACTGCACTAACTCTCGTCACGAAGCGATGAATAGTTGAGACAATGACAGTTGAAGACCTGTTAGACTACATGATATCTATTTCTTTCTTACTTACTGATAAGTACGTTAGTGGGAATAGATCGGAAGTATAGAAAACGTTCAACTTATTAGCGCTTATCTGCTTTTCTCTGATATCTGTGGTTTTAACATTGTCTCGGGACCTTTGACGTTTGACGTTTCAGACGTGCACATAGCCAATAATCACCAAAATTTAAGGCTATTTTACCGTACCGACAAACTGACAAGCAACTTTGAAATGAGTTCAAATTAAACTCGATATTTTATTGGCACAAATAAGTACACCTACCAAGATACAATATGTCACGTTAAACAGAAAACTTATCAATTAATCTGGCCCTTTACTGCCACGGCCTACAACATTCGTCTAAAATAACTCAATACGCTTCGATACCTACGAGATATCTATCTCGTTTTTAATTCACCGTTTTCAACACTGCTGATAAGAGCAAGGTCTTCGATATAAATCTACAAGTACAATGCATAGGTATATTGCGATAAATTTATGAAAAATCACGAAAACAAATCTTTTGTTCTATAAGTAAAGCTTTATCTTTGTGACGTAGGCAGCACTTTAGATTAATGGATAAGGTAAAATAGTTACCTACTCGTACATCTGGATGGCAATTTTCGATTTTTATGTTGTTCGTTACTGCCACGAAAATCTTGTCGTGTTTAGTTACCTCTAGAATATAACCAGCCGCATTCCTCCTGTAATCGGTTACTACCGGGATAGAATTGAATTGGGTTGTAGGCTAGCTAGTGAAATATTATTTTTTTTCCATCTAGCGGTATTTTTTTACATTTTTCTTCGTAAATATTTGTCATTCAAGCCCTTTCATATAACGCCCTATTTGCCAGAAAATAATAAATATATTTAAACAAGACTAATTAATTAAACAACTATTAAAAAACCCGACTGCGTTTCGTGTAATTTAGAATTTGGCGCCAAAAATCCGCCAATTTGTTTTTTATTTTATTTTGATATACCCAGTCTCACTCTCACAGTAAATACGAATCTAACGACACCTCTCAAGCTAAAATCCATCGAGCCGTTCAGGCTGCAGAGCGTGCCAAACAATTATACATACATACTCGTACATACATATTCTCGAAAAACATAACCCTCCTTCTGTCGCAGTCAGGTAAAAACATCTTCAATGTATTCCAAATCGATATCATAAGTAGTTCTTGAGATATTTAGCTCTGTGACAGACAGACAAAGCGGCACCATAACGGTTAATTTTTTACCATTTTGGTACGGAACCCTAAAAACGGAACGCGTGTCAATAGATATTGAAATTGTCGTTCGAAATAATCTCGATCGTGCCCCACCCCAGAATAAGAAATTTTGGTGTGTTTAACATTTTGGTGAGACTTTTCAACAGATATTGCGTCAATCGAGATCATCTAGAATAGACATCATCTCGAATGGTCCGAGAATTAGCCTCTAGGTTTTTAACCATCTACATAACGACATAACATAGTTTTAAAACGCCGTGAGTAACAAAAGAAACTCGCACGTATCTACGTCAAATTATCACGATACCTATCAGCGTGATAATTTGACCTAGTAACAAGTAATATAATCGGATCGGATATTACACTTAATATATTCTTCTATGTAATTGCAGTGTATATTTTGTGAATTAGCATTCCAAGTCTTACCTCTATTTAGAATTAATATTAGCGTTATGGAACTTGAATTTACTATTCGCCAACAAACTGCCCGGCAGTTTGGCGAAGCTATGGAAATTGGAATATGGTTTGTTGTTCGGATAAATAAAATAATTAAAAAAAAATGACAATGATGTTTGGGGTCCCCTTATTGCTACCTTACTTATTACCAAGTAATGGCGTCGGCACTAGTATTTACGGAAAACGAACTGCCTTCAAACGCCGTATGTAATCCCGAAACAAGCACCGCTTACAAGCCAGAGTTCGAACCCGCGGCCGCTAGATTGAGAGTCGCGCACTGGAACTATTCGCCTGTCGTAGCGAAATGACTGATAGGCTAGAGATAGAATTTGACGCTGGAAATCCTAGAGAGACTGCTGCCTTCAACGACTGCTCCACCAGAGGACAAAGTCATCATAGTGTTATCACACCTTCGAACGCTGATGGCCCGTTAAACTGCGTATAATTCGAGTACACGGACACCATCAATCACCTTATCTCCAGTAATTTTGTTGCTGATAACTTATCTACCTGATATCGTTGACGCTTGTTACACAAATAGGTGGTTTTTCACGAATATACAGCTTTTGTCCATTATCATGAGATGCAATCTGGATGTAACACGGAAAATTGTGATTTTATGCATCTTGTTATCTAAAATCTCTTTTTGGAACCAATCTTAATAATTCAACTTCAGATCAAAAGACTACTACAAGCATTAGGTATGTTATGAAGATGTTACGAAGTTTGATTCCCGGCTATATTATTATACATAAGTCTATGAATAAACATTACAATCAAAATTTCAAAATATTGGCTGTGGAATCTTACGAGAGTTACGAGCATCTATATATAGTGTTTGTATATATTCGACAATCTATATAATATTATAATGTATGTTGGTAATTTCAGGCGATTTAATTTGTTCCAAAAATTAATCGCGAGTTTTGAGGCAATTTTAAGTGACGATTTTGTTAAAATTTATTTATGTAAAAAGTATATCCGTGGGTTTCTGTTTTTATAATATTTAAATTAGCAATAAATAATATCAATCTTTCTTCTATTTTTCTAAAATGAGTCACCGTCCTTGTCTGTATAGGCTTTATTAAAAAAAAAGTTGGAAAAAGTGCTCCACTTATTCCCAAGAAGACTATCAATACAATAAATTATTGGTTTGCGTTTTCGGATGCCCCTTTTTAACCTCTCGAAGTACAAATTGGCAAAACAGTCGTTGAATTGAGTTCCTGATAAGTCAAGATTGATTTATTTTGTAAAACTCGCATACTTATTTCTTGTAAAAGTAATCATTATAATGCATTAAAACTGTTATTAATGCAGTTCCATTGTAAGAAACAATGTCACTGTTTAAGTTTAAATAAAGAGCGAATAATGTTATCCGAATGAACGCGTAGGTACTTACGGACGGACGCAATACGGATGCGCATATCTTTTACGCCGTCATTTTGTCTTTATTCTGTATAGATAAATTGACTTTTATAGTGCACTTTTACTTTTAAGTTATTCAAATATTAGGAGTCCTGAAATGGTGATCATTAATAACAACCCTTGGTAGAGAAACAATAATATGAACTTGAAATATCCGCCTCTTGTTGTAAGAATTCGCTGTATAGTGATTTATTATCTTATTCTGTATTAATTTAACTAGTACATACGTCTCAATGTGGCATTTCAACATTTATGAAAAATAGTTACAAACCAATATGTCTCTCTATATTCGACGAAAAAGCGCTTTGTTGCCCTCTATAGAGTGATTGCGTCTACAATCATATAGTGAACTGTATTAGCGCCTGTTTATATAGGTACATTCACGTTCGTTAATTTGTGATCCATTTCGCAAAAAAAATCTTTAACTTTCTATACGGTTTGACAAGGCTGTCAACCTTAAGGGGGTCCCAAATTAAAGTTCGTGACTGTACATAGAGTACATGATCTGCCTTCTGTAGGTCGTACATCAAACAACCCAGTATTGAAAGCTGAAGTTTTTTCCATGAATTACAGAATTAATACTAAATATATTTTTTGTGAAAGCTGCCAGTTCACGCTACTTGAAAACTTTTGAGGAAAATATTTCTGACAAGTTGTAACGTTCTTTCTGTTTGTTACGCTACGCTAATTGTTGCGTAAAGTTACCCATTTATTTATATACCTACATAGCGTATACATCACAATGACGTCCTCATTATAAATTCAAAACTTCATCGAGATAACGCAAATGTGTCCGTAACGGTCTTCCCTAACAATGCACTAACAATGAAGTCGTCAGCTGACATTTCTCGGCCATTTTGGAGCCGATCGATTAAGCGACCACAATCGATCATCCTGCGCTATCACGTGTTGGTATTCTGTAATCTATGGTCATATAATTTATTATGGTTTGGCTTCCGGATGCCGTCAACACTCAATAAATCAATTAAAGCGTACATCTTACTTTGGAGTTGTGGAGATAGAGATTGCAGCGTATCTTAGAGTTACGGAGGTGACGGCTTATTAATTGCCAAACAGGGGGTGTTTTACTAAATAATAATTCAACCCAAAGTACATTTTCTGTATTGTAATAGCCGTAAGACATCATACGTATTACCACCTGCAAACGGAGTATCAGGGATATTTGCTTACAATTCTGCTCCAGAGTTGAAAAGAAAACTTACCATTTTGGTAAGTACATGAAAAATATTCACGGTATGTGTGCGACATCAACAGTACAAACATTAAAAAATGTGTACAAAACTGGAGAGAAAATATTGTGTTATAAATACTTGGGTACTGCATGATACACTACTTGGTATTTATGGTAGATATTCCATTTTAGGTGTGGCTTGATAGCGATAAAAGCATTGCTTGTCGAGCAGCAAACAAATATCCAATTGCGTGATTCAGAATTTAGTATATACGTACATAACTAGCTTTTTCTTTAGAATTTTGTATGCTATTTCCCGATACAGAAACTATCTCGATATAAAAACATTAAGGATAAATTAATTTACAAAAAAATAAAGTGACTTCAAATAGACCAGCAGGTACCTAGGTAATGATAATAAATATTAGGGGACAATCTTTACACATATTGAGTCCCATAGTAAGCTCAATAAGGCTTGTGTTATGGGTAGGTACTAGACGACGATATATTTAATAGATATATATAATTAAATACATAGAAGGCATCCAAATCTCAGGAACGAATGAGTCTGCTCACCACAGAAACAAATGTCCTCATAGGAATTCGAACCCGGGACCTTTAGCTTCGGAGGCAGTGACACTACCAACTAGGCTAAACAGGTAGATCTTTAAGTTAGTTAAAAATAGTGACACATTTTATCCTTTGAATTAAATAAATGATTCAATCTATTTTATGCTTTTTGGTATTTTTGGGTAGGGAGATTTTGATAGATATTTCGCCTGTTTTTTTTTAAATTTTATTTATTTTTAAATTTTAGTGTATATAATCGTAAGTAAAATATCATGTAACTCCTAACGGTTTTGGAATTACCTTCTTTCGCCAGTTCACCTGCATAGCTTGAAAGAATACAACAAGGCCTATATTATGTTACTTAGCTCTTTAGCAATAAGACCGCCAATTGACTACCGTTATTTAATTACTGTTTAATTGTTTTGTTTTTGGTGACCAATAAAGAATAATTGTATTGTATTGTATCCACCATATCAGCCCTAGGACGTCCACTGCTGGACATAGGCCTCCCCCAATGTCATGGGGGGTAAATGCCATAATCGCCACGCTTGGCATGCGGGTTGGCGATCGCAGTATCCCCACCGCACTCAAGGAATGCTGCTCCCATTCCCCGGTGGTCTTTGTGGTGGTGATTGTATTGTATGTTCATATGATATTAAATAATCACCTATTCTAACTTCTAACCAGTTAAGAACTTTACCTTCCACCATGAGCATTTTGCAGGTTCTTGTGAGTTCAGTAGTTCACCAAAGATTTGTAAGCACAACGATTACAAGTAGACACAGCAATGATACGACGTATCAATAATCCTGTATCCACGGGACCTTTATCTATAGCTCGTAAATCAATCTGACTGAGGAAGCTAATATTTAACAATCGTGTTGTTTGCTCACGGTTGCGTTCGACAAATTAATCGGAGAGTCAAATATAGGTAAATAGGGGTACATCGTGTCGTATTTGCTTATTAATTAAAACTGAGGGCTTTTCTTGTGTAAAAAATAATTGTAGGTGTGAGAATTACTGACGCAATTATAATTTAGTGTAAGGATTCCACGAATTGGAATCATTGAAGGCCTTGACATTGGAATGTATTATATTAAATTTTTGCAGGGGCCGTGAAAAGCGTTTCGTGGACCACGTCGACGGACGACGCAGACCGAAGTACATCAATAGATACGCGTCCGACTATTACCATTCCCGCCAAGGTATATAGTCCTTTTCTCAAAAAATGCAATTATAATCAATAAATTAAAAAAAAAAATTGTAAGGATACTTCGCAGCCTATCATAACGTTAGTATTTCCTTGCGTGTTTGAGAACAATATTTTTTTTCGATTTACACTGCATTTAATTCAACACCCCGATCTATTTAACCGGCATGTTACTAATCGAGGTCACTAATACAGGATGTGACCTGTAATAGGAGCAATAAATTTAAAGGATGCTTCCTTAGAGCATCTACAGTAACCTCCTGTGTCCCAAAAAAATTATCTCTTTTCGATTATGAGAAATTTTGATCTAAAGTTATGATCTCCAAGTAATGGATCTTGGCACCCAGAGATAATAGCGCGGCAGTCAATGCTGATTTGAGGTTGCTTCAAGTTATGACTCATAATCGTTGTCGCATTTTTGGTTTAAAAGGATATTTTTGGTTTTTTTTTAAATCATTTTTGTGTTTTTTAAATAAATAGTTATTAATATAGCTCCAGTATAGTAAAAAAGTACATATAAGCTACTTTTGCGAAACAAAAATCCCGAAAAAAACTGTTTTTTTTTCAATTAAAACCATTTGGAAATAATTGCTGGAGAGCTCTATTGAGCTAGTATTGTACTATTGTGTACCATTTATATTTATATTGGGGACCCGGGTATGTCCTAAAACTACGACCAAGACCACCGGGGAATGGGCAGCAGCATTCCTCGAGTGCGGTGGAGATACTGCGATCGCCAACCCGCATGCCAAGCATGGCGATTATGGCATTTACCCCCCATGAAATTGGGGGAGGCCTATGTCCAGCAGTGGACGTCCTAGGGCTGATATGGTGGTGGTGGTGGTGGTGTACCATTTGATTTTTTGCTCCTATTACAGGCCACACCCTGTATAACTTCTTAAGATATACTAATAAACTTACCGGAGGAATCTGATAAAAATAAAATGTATGATATATGATAAAAATAACTGATGATTCGAAAGTGCTTGTTGCTAGGCCTCTTTGAATAATAGTACATTACTACAGAGGCCGGGACGAAAGGAGTTGCCGGCCGAAGACATATATACTATGGATAGGTCTAAGGCTGGCAACCCCATATTTCCCGCCGAGGTATGTATAGTGCTTTTCTCAAACATGCAATGAAATAAACAACAAAAAAATCAATGTTTTATTTTTTAGTGGCAGAATGTCATGGTGCCTGTGCCACAATTCATGTGGAATGGAAATTAAAAAAGAGGACTTTGCCGGCCTAGACCTCTTGTCCTAGCCGCACCTGAAACGTCATACTTCGCAGCCTATTATACATATATAAGGAACATAACATCAATATTTCATTGCATGTTTGAGAAAATAATATTGTGACTTTGACTTATAGCTGGAATTCATAGCTAATTTGCGTCACATCACAACACAAACCAATATAATATTTATAATAATATAAAGTTTAGTTTTTATGCGAACGAAAATAGCTATTAAATGTAAAAATAATTATTGCCTGACTTGCGCAATATTAAATTTAAACTAAATCTGCTGGCTTAAATAAGTGCCACATTGTAGAGATTAGATAGGCAATGGTTAGAAGTGGCTAGTGATACTGATATGCGATCTGCCCAAATGGCCATTATCGGTCGATTGCCAGCGCTAATATACTGCTCGATACTTTACTATATGTACTCAGGCGTCAGAGTCACTATCCACGTTGTGTTATTTGACGTTCCGCATAAATGAATTTGACAGACCACATTAACAAATTATATGAACCACATTAATGAATTTGTCGGACCGCATGGGCACATTTGAGGTTCGCAGAATTCGCAGCACTGACTATGAGTCGCGCTATAAAAATGACGCATCGTAGGCATTGACGGTTTTTAACTTCAGAGGAGTCTACTTAAAATTCCACTGGCTCCTATATTACATCTATTGAATTTGGTGATCGTGGTAAAGTCGATGCCGACGGGACAACTCAGTAATCGGCGTCAAAAAAATCCTGGATACCATTCTTTGATAACAGTCTCGTCGTATCATTTCGTCACGCACGGCATAAATCAGCCTTGTTTCTATTAATAAAAATCACCGGTATGAGTTACTATCTTTATAGTAACTTATACCGGTGTTTTTATTAGAAGTAACAACGCAATCATACAAAATTGTGAAATATATCTATAAAGTCTGTCAAAGTAGACAAAATATAAGAACAAAGTTAATACACTTAGTGGGTTTGCTTGAACCCTTGACCTCCGTGACGGGTCTAGTCTACTATCATAACCGCATTCTTTTTTAAGCTCCGTAATTGATCCGAAATCCTCTTTGTTTTTGTCTTCTGACCAGTGGGCTTAATCCGATAAAACTAATTGACCGAAAATGATTAGAAAAATAATGATTTATTCATTAAAACCCACGCTAAGTTGTCCCTCCACTCCGCCCGGTTCTTCATAAACTGAGACAATGGATTGTTATCAGAGAACTCAAGATATAAATAGTAAAGAGTATGTGGGATTATTTTTTAGTTATAATGAGGAGTAGAAATCGAAATGTAATACATGTTTGTATTAGAAATTTGAACTTTTGTTATCATCTATTTTAAGAAAAAAACATCCCCCTTGCAATGTATTCCCGCCTTGCTTTCTTATCGATATTTAAAGGTAATAATATTTTTTACTATTTTTATGGTACCGCATTAAACAAGGAACCCTTATAGTTTCGCTTTGTCCATCTGTCCGTCGGCGGCTAAGCTCAGTAACCGTTAATACTAGCAAGCTGTAAATTGGCATAATTGGCATGGGTATACGTACAATATCAATCACGCCAACAAAATGGTATGAATAAAATCGAGACAAAATTGTATATATATAACTAGGATCTAAAATAAGCCATTACATAGAGTACTAGTGTCCAAGCTGATAAGTCCTACCTACCAAGATTCGTGTCTACAAAATCGTAATCAGTGATCTACGGGTGTGAGGCTCCGACACCCAAAGAGAAAGAAGAGAGCAAGCTCTTAGTGACAAAATGGAAAATCTAGCGGAAGATTCTGGGACCAATCAGAAGTGAAGACGGGAACTGGATGCGTAGGACAAATAGGGAGCTGGAAGAGCTAATGCCGAACATAATGGGTGAAAGTCAAGGCAACGCGACTCCGCTGGCTTGGCAACTTAATTCGAGAGGATGTGAGTCGATCGTATGTGATTCGGCCCAATGGAAAACATCCGGTTGGTCGTCCCATATACTGCTGGAACGACGAAGTGACGCACAATACGAGTAGAAGAGAGTGGTGTTCTCTTCTGTCATAGGCCAAGATCCTCTTAGGGCCATCGAGCCAGTGTAGTAAGTAATAACGGGTTGGCAAATACAGAACCTTTATATTGCGCATGGCTGACTCGCACTTGGCTGCTTTTAGTCTTCTCTGTAAATATGTCAAATGATTTTACACGTGGATTATTTTAATGGTACAATAATGCAATACATGTATATTAAACTTCTTGAAAACAAGTACAGATATCCACCTTTTTTGCGACAATGTCAAACCAGACTAGATATGCATGTAATTAATGGTTGGACGTCCAATATCTTGGGTGTAATCATATTAAATACTAGCTGGTGCCCGCGACTTCTTCTGCGCAGGATTCATATTTCGAGTAGCTTAATTCACACAATATCTTTATAAATTGTAGCCTGTGTTATTCTGAGGTATAAGCTATATTATTGTACAGTTTCATTAAAATCCAATCAGTAGTGTTTACGTGAAGGAGTATTAACAAACATCCATCCATACTTACAAACTTTCGCGTTTATAATATTAGTAGGATTATTAGAAGTGGTTGAGTAACGAATTGGTTATTTATGGAAATGACCCATGTAACAAATGGTTGTAACGATTACCCATTGTGTGTTGATGCCCATTAATCTTACATTTGCAATAGGATATATTTATGTCAATGAAACAGTCGGTAGTCGGTACCGATTATAAGGTACTTAAAATGATACAGCACGTGTCTGTTCATTAGAAGTTCTAAACGTATTTCGCTTTGAATTAATTACAAAATACCTATTTCATTTTTATTAATATTTAATAATTAATAATTGAATAATGATATATAATAAGCGTAACATATGTGATGTGGATAACGAACAGATAGAACGAGTTCGCTCATTGAGATGCCAATGCGGTGTGAAGTGATGAACGAAATTGACCTTCTTCGGAAGTGCTGAAGACCAATTCCATACTATCTACCCATCAAAACTCACTGGGTGTTCACGTATTATAACAAGAAATATAATTCCTGCGGTCACTTAATGTCTGTTTGGAATTAAGCGAGTTGACTATCTCGGTCTACGCCTCGTTCACAAGTAATGCGGCTGATATAGGCCCCAAAACTTTGTCTAGCTCGCTCTCTAATCTTAGCTAGATGATGTGCTCTTCGCCCGCGCTCGATACACTTGCGGAATTGGAATAAAATATGATATTGTTAAAGCAAATGATTATTTCAGATGTCAAACGTTCATCATCATCACCGTAGCGTTATCCCAGTACAATTGCATCCTTAAGGATGCCTGGGATGACAAACGTTCATATTTTAGATAAATTAATTACCAATAGTTGTTCAAATAACCGTGAAATCTCGTGGCGTTTAAAAAGAGTAACTTATTTTAAGTTGAGAACAGCAGTTCTCAACTTAAAATGAACAGCAGTTCATTTTGATATTTTTTATGACCTAGAATTTAATAATCTAGCAGAATATCTGGCGTTCAGAAGTGCATGAAATATCATATCTTTGCCCCCTGGCTAGATGCTAGCCAAGAGCAATCCCATTTTTAACCGACTTCAAGATTTCAAAAGAGGAGGTTATCAATTCGGCTGTATGTTTTTTTTTTTAATCTTTGTTACTCCATAACTCCGTCATTTCTTAACCGATTTGGAAAATTCTTTTTTTGATTGTAAGCATATATATCCAAGTTAGTCCCGTTTTTGTCAAAACGCAGTTCTGATGATGGGATCCTTGAGGATTTGAGGGAACTCCTCAAATCTTAAAGGCAAACATATAGTGATTTTGTGTTTTTTCAACAAATCGAGCATTATCATACAAAAGTGTGACATTTGATGAAGTGGAACTGCTGATGATGATCAGAAAAGAACTCTTCAACGACGAAAAGTTTACGTTTGGCGATTTGTCCTTCTAGCTGTGTTTGTTAAGCAAGTTCTATTTTGATTTTTGTCATGCTCGAGTTCTGATGATGGGATCCATTAGGAATCGAGGGAACTCCTCAAATGTGAAAGGCACACAAATAGTGATTTTAGTATTTTCATGAACTAATCAAGCATTTTCATTCATAAAAGTGACATTTGATGGAGTGGAACTGCTGATGATGATCAAAACGGAACTCTTCAACGACGCGTAGTTCACGTTTGGCGATTTGTTCTCTTCGTTTTGTTTGTCAAGCAAACAAGGTTTTTCCATGATTCCATGAAGAATTGAGGGTACTTAGTCTTCTACCATTATAAACATACTTATAGCCATTTTTATTTTATTGTATGAAATCTAAGAGTGCGCCATCTAAGTATAATAATCTTTTACCGGCCTCCCCCATTGAAGTCGGTTTTTTTTCTTAAAAAATATATTTTATTGTATGGAATCTAAGAGTGCACCATCTAAGTATAATAATCTTTCACCGGCCTCCCCCATTGAAGTCGGTTTTTTTTTCTTAAAAATTATTAATTAAAAAAATCATAGCATAGTTATGTATGACATTAATTTTAAACATTGGCTCATAGAGCATTAGCGTTTAAAAAACGATCATCTAGCGCAGCCAGCCGCCATAAGAATGTACGTTAGTAGTTGGCATCTCATGTCGCTTCCGTCTATCTGCACGTGGAGGGCAGTCTACTGGATTAACTTTCATTAAGCTACTGTGTCGCGCACGCGCACGCATTGTACTCTCTTAATGTAAGTATCAGCGGACTCTGATTTATTAAGGCGACATTGTTAGTATGATACAAAGTCGATTGTAAATTGACATGTATAAAACATGATAAAATCAGTTTTCTTGTCATTGTTGTTCATTGCTCTAATGCAATTATAAAAAATCAAGCTACTAGGTACACTATATATCATTTCGACCGGATCGATTTTGGGGTAAAATATTTTTAAAGTAGTAACTAAATATCACTCTACCTATTGCCATCAGGTACGTATATAATGGGTGAATTGCAAAAAAATTACATAGTTCAGGACTTAATTTTGCCTCCATTTTAATTGCTTCTATTGTGTTACGAAAGTAACCCATATAATTTGTAAAGCTAATTTTCGTACCACAAAGGAATCAATTAAAATATAGACATTTTTTTTGCTACCTACATTTATATATTGTGAGATTTATTCAACTATATTTATTTCATTAGTTACACTAGGTAGGTGATAAGTACAGGTAAAATATGTAATTATCGAATTAAACCTCTCATATATATGTACCAAAACCTTTTTTCCCCGAAAGTTCATTTAATGTAACACGAGTGATTGCATGACTGTATGAATCGTCAATCTTAGTCAGCGCGGTCTGGTGAAAATGTGATTAGTGAAGGCTTAAGTCTCCGAAGCCGATCAACCAATAATTAATAAAAACACACAACTCCATCTCAAAGAAAAATAAATAGCTACTCTCAAAAAACTAATACCATAGAGCAAATGTTTTACTGAAGCTTTGCTTACTACTTATAAACCATATTTTTTTACCACTCTTTGGGGAACATAATCTAAATATTAAATGATCTCTTTTTTGATATAATTATTCTTTTCAAAAACTTATTTAAGTAAGTTCGTAAGTTTCCGCGAGGAGACGATGAGCATCGAGAGAATACTTTGACGACTACATTCGCCTTAAGTTACAACTTGTCGTGGGTGGCAGTGAGCGGGCTTTGACAGGAATGCGCACTTATCTCAAGACGGCTAATGTCTTCCCCAGCACACTCTGATACACTTACTAATCAGCTGTCAACCTACCACTAACTACCTCTATACTAACTAATACGTAGGTTACGTAAAATGGCCAAATAAATCTGTTTTAAAGGTTCCGTACCAAAAAGGTAAAAAAGGAACCCTTATAGTGCCGCTTTGTCTGTCAATCTGTCTATAAAATCGCTAAATATCTCAAGCACTTCAAATTTGGAATAGTTATAAACAAAGCTAACCCAGATGCATTAAACATGATTATGTAATTATATTTCTTTACTTTTGCGAAAATTTGCCGATAAAAGAGGGGGTCAATAATGCAAAGTCTAAGTAACTCTGTCAAATTGGGTGTCATATGAAAGGACTTGAATTATATATTCTAAAATAGCTTTTGTTTTTTTACGGTGTTTTAATTTTCTATTCATGAAGGAAAATGTATAAGAAAATACCGTACCTGCCTTTATCTCCGAAGTTTTAAGAAGAACAAGAAATTATTAATAACGTTAATTAAAATAAAATAACGTTAATATAAATATATATTTACAGGAAAAATATAAATAAATCTCTATCTAGATTAAATACTAACATTTAAACATTTCTAAACTAAGCGTGTAATTGAATCACCTTCGCATATATTTTTATAATTGTTATCAGGTAAACTCATGAAAGTATGCTAAATATACCTACCCGAACGCTGCCCAGCCGAGTCGGATTCGAAATGCGGACTTAAATGTCACAAACTTATATATTTACTCTATACCTATAGTTGAGACAACTAACAACATATAACTAATCAATGGAAATTGTACGAAAGTTTGCTTTTACAAGTACATTTTTTAAGTTTGGCTATTACTCGTTAACTAGTAATGTTGTCTTACTCTTACCTATGATAGTTTTTATTTTAAATTCATTATGTGTACTGTGACACCACATACCCAGTAGCAACCGTTTAGCTGGCAGGGGGGAGGAGGGACATTGGACTCCATCAAAAATTAGCTGATTAAAGTATAATATCACGCGAACAGATTCCTGAATCAAAAGATGGTTAGAGAAACCCACATTACTTTTAAAAGAGCTATCTAACGACATACCACACGATGGGTTTTGCAAGAAAAAAAGTTGCATCCCCACTTTACGTTTAGGGTAGGATTTTAAAAGTAGAGTTTCGTTGCAAACGCGGGGTGGGTCTTCACGTAGCGTTCTCATAAAGACACTTGTGGTGTATGGGGGTCGAGTAGTAACTTAGAGGTCTCAGTTCTTGGCGTCCGAATAAGATAATGTGTTAGAATAAGCGCGATATACATTGAAGTGCGACGGGGATATTAAGGAGAATTTTCTTGATGGGTCTGCACAAAGCGGGTGCGGCGCGGTGCGGGGCGGAGGCGGATTTGTATTTTTGATTTTTCTGAAACTCTCGACTGCTGATAGTGTCGATTACCGCTTCATATGTCACACACGCCGCCTTCGCTCCGCTATCACGTCCTGTTTTTTGGTGCGAGCCCTGTACCGCGTTCGCATTACCGCAAAACTTCCTCCGCCCCGCAACGACGCTGAGCTGCGCTCTATGCGTTTCAAGCTTTACAATTGACAACATTTCAAATTTCTGAGTAGTATGCAATCTTGACTCATTTCGTTAATTTGTTAACAAGAAATGTAAAAGTATAATTTTAAAATATTGTTATAACTATTAGTTATCAAAATATTGACAAAAATGTGAAGAAAGCCTACCATCGTCCATATGACGTCAAAAGGCTGGAGTCTTGATGACGTCAAAGGACCGTCACAACGCACAAAAACATTACACTCCTTCTTTTGGCAGTCGTGTAAAACGAACAGCAGTACACTTTCATTAGTAAATCCGCCTTACGAGTAGTAGTGGTGCTTCTGTATTATTTTGTACGCTGTAATTCCTTACTTGTCACTCTCTTTTAGAATGAGGAACTTTTGAAATTGATTTTTGCATATGAAATTGTGATATTTTCATGAATTTAAAAATGTGGTTATATTTAATTTTTATCCTCTATTTGATTTCATAGGGAAAAGCCCGCTTAAAAAATGAAATATGTCAACTAAGAAATTAATTACAATCTAATTTAATTCCGTGCCCCATACAATTGAGTATGGGATTGATTACGCAAGGAGTATTAAAATGACGACGATTTAAACTTTGCTAAAGGCTGTTATACGTACAGTCATACACTTTAATTTGGTAGTCAAAACTATATAGACTTTCAAGGAATAAATTTGCGAACATTTTGTGCGTTGGTCGTTGGTCGCCATATCGGGAAAATGAAATATATGTACTAAGGTAAACGAATCAATTTTTGACAGCTATTTTTCGCCATTATTATTTTAAACATAATTTTGAAAGTGGCAAGTATCCGGTCCCCGTCGGAGCGTGGGGACATTTGCCTTACAACTTTCTATTCCTAAGCCCAAGAATTGTTAAATAAATTACACTGAACAAAAAATTAAGATGTTTATGAATTCAGTGCTTTTAACTTCGCTATGTGCCGGTTCAATTGGCGGTTATTAGAGTACGGGAAAGTGCTAAGCTATTAGACAGTGCTTGCAAGTCACTTGCATTAGCCGAGAGTCACAAGGGTTGCGCAAGTCACAGAAGGCTAGCGGAAGTCGCGAGAAGCAATTTCAATCCACATAAACTTTATTAATAAAAATCGGCCAAGAGCATATCAGGACATGCTCAGTGTAGAGTTCTGTAGTTGCCCAATTAATTACTTAAAAAAAATCATTAACAAGCAAAACAAAATACTTCCGCAGCGTTTCATACGTCTTTTACTAAGAAGAGAAGACTTTTTACGATAACTCAAAAACGGCTTAACTGATTATATCCGCTTTAGTTTTCGTTGACAGTCTTTAGCTCAAGCTTTACTTTCATGATTTTTTTTCATATTTTTGGACCCCTAGTTCAAAAGTTAGAGGAAATATTTCCGAAAACATTTACTTTATCAAAAATGTTTGATGAAGACTGTTCATTATTCATCTTCTATTCATTTCGAAAGACCTATCCAACAACACCCCAGACCATAGGGATGAAGCAAAAAAAAATCATCCCTACTTTGCGTGTAAGGGAGGTACGTGTTAGGGTTCCGTACCCAAAGGGTAAAAACAGGACCCTATTACTGAGACTTCGCTGTCCGTCCGTCCGTCTGTCACCAGGCTGTATCTCAAGAACCGTAATAGCTAGACAGTTGAAATTTTCATTGATTGTGTATTTCTGTTGACGCTATAACAACAAATACTAAAAACAAAATAATAATAATAATTAAGGGAGGCTCCCATACAAAAAACGTGATATTTTAGCCCTTTTTCATGGCTACCACTCGCCGAGCTAGATCTCAAGAACCGTAATAGCTAGACAGTTGAAATTTGCACAGATTATGTATTTTTATTCTGGCTACAACAAGAAATACTAAAATCAAAATAATAATTATAATTAAGGGGGGCTCCCATACAACAGAGTTGTTGTTGGCTTTTTTTTCTGGTACGGAACCCTTCGTGCGCGAAATTTACACTGACAGGGACCCGTGTTCCGGAAAGATGAAGACCGCTTTCGATATCACGTGAGTACTGTACCAGTTCATATGGAACGTCATCTTCTGTATCGATCTTCTATGATTATCGTCGTGTCGAGGTTTGAAAAAAGAAATCGGAATATAGATATAAATATAATAGCTAGACAGTTGAAATTTGCATAGATTATGTATTTATGTTGCCGCTATAACAACAAATATTAAAAACCTGCCGAGTGCGAGTGTGACTCTTTTTATAGATCATGCGGTATGGAACCCTTCGTGCGCGAGTCCGACTCGCACTTGGCCGTTTTTTATTTATTTATATATCCATACCAAATTGCAGCTTACTAGCACTAACAATCACGTAGCAAAGCCTCTGATAGACAGTAGACAGACAGACAGACAGACATGGCGAAACTATAGGTAAGTGTTCCTAGTTGACTACAGAATGGTTAGGTATTCGTTTTAGGAAATCATATTCTGGGTAAATGCATTCGGCTGGCTGGCTACTGATGGATGTACGAAATAATAGGTACAGTTAATCAATAATATATTAATGCCACTGTAAATTATAATACTATTTCCTGACATAATCGTCTTAATGCTTGTCACATTAAGAGGGCGCAGTACGTGGCAGTACGCTCGGCTCTAGCAACAGAAACTAATTTCCGACCTAGATATGCCGGATCCCATTGTGTATACAAAGTTTCATGTTATTCTAGCACGGCGTTTTAAAATGAGAGCGTAAATACGTTTGTATGGAGAACCAAACGTACTGCGCACTCTTAATGCCCAGTAGACCTCGCCTTCATAATGGCGTACATATGATTAAAAGTGCCTTGCATTTGGTCAGTATCGAGCACTGGGTACATTTACCTTACGTCTCCACAAAATTTTGCTGTTTGTCCGTTGACAAGTATCATAAGGACTCGATATGCGGTTTGTTACATATAGGACGTAGAAAATTACAAGTCCCATAGTCATTGTCAATGGCAAACATACAATGCTGTAGACACGTGACAAAGAGTATTAAAACAAAATATAATTTACATTGGCATTATGGATTTGACACCCGGAGGTTGGGAACCCTACATACCGCGCTCCAATGTGAATAATAAAAGCGTAAACAAAGTAACTTAACCTTTTGCTAAAACGTTTAGAACTCATGTATAGTCATAGTCATTTATTTTATAAAACCACTTTACATGTCAAAATACATTAAAAATTACATGAAACATCTCAACGATCTAGACAAATAATTAGTCACGTCTGAATTTCATTACATTGCAATACCAAATAATAATAATAATATTAATGATCATCGATTAGGCAGACATCCGTTGTCTCACTTAATACTCGTAGCCCTTAGTCCATCTTATTCACCCAATAATCCGGTGCATTTAGATTCTATTACCCGCAAAAGTCCCTGTACGCCCTGGTGGGTGCTGTCTCTATGTGCGTTCCATGACACGGGCAGGGACAGCATCAGCATTGCATTTCATTCAATTTTCAAAAGGGTCTCAAACTGTTGGCTTATGGCACTCGGTTGGTACGTTGAGTTCTAACCGTTTTAGTGATATAGTCGTAAACAAAGCTCCGACAACCATTATGTCCGTTAACTGTCCTGCCTTAAGGCACACGTCAAAGCCAGTAGGCCCTAAACCGATTACAACAGTCCACCAGGGGTCAGCTATCGCTCCATCGCGCACGCAACCCTCGCCGTCACGTGACCGCTTTCCAATATTCGGCTGTACTTACACCTTCCTCTTTAGGGAACACTCACTCTATCCCACTCAAATCGGATTGCTGAGAGCAGGATGGAAAACTGTTATTGTAAGTGGTAATGACCTTTTTTAAATATCAATAAAGTGTTTTAAATGAGCAGTTGACAGAGCTAAAGGTATCGTTAGTTAAAGAAAGGTATATTTGTGAGGTTAATATATTTTGAAATATTATAATTTCTTCAGTGGTTTAGAAACTAATTACTTGTATGTACGTTGATTGCGTGATTAAGTATAGAAAAAAAAATGGGCACCGACTCTCCGTTTAGTCATTGTGTTATAAGGAAACTAACAAAACGAAATATTACCACACTTAATATTTTTAAAACTACCAAGTTAATCACATATTAAACATAAAATTGGCTTCCATCGATTTGTATTAGAATTTTAACACGGAGACATTTATACTTCGGACGTATTTTTAAATCCATACAAAACGGTTGGCACAATAAGTAAAATTCCAAACGTCATCCAACATCCAACAAGAAAATCAGATGCTTCCCGTTCCTGAGATTGACGACATCTAAAAACAACCTTATCTATGAGACATAAAGTTGGTTTTCAAATGTGTGTTATTGTGGCGAATATTGTCCCGAGAGACTCGTCCTGACTTCGGGTGCATTGTGGTGCATAGAATTGATAGCATCGGGATTTCTGTCCCGTGACAGCTCTTCACGTGTGGTCTCCTGATTTTTTGTGCATTATGTGGTTACGTTCAGCAAAAAATACGAGCGATGTGTAACAGATAAATTGGTGAATTCTTAAGCTAATTCAATTGAATTATATCAGATCTTCATCTACTAAACAACTAATTTATACCTTTTTAAGGTACGGTTAGCTCGTTTCAAAATAATACGGGGTTTCTTAATTCTTGAACCATGTTTAGATTTAAGAATCTGTTTGCGTGATATTAAACTTTAAACTGTGTACATATTAATTTTTGTTGCGGTAAATTTCCCTCTACCACCGCCTAAACGTTTGTGATTTTTTTTTGCTAGTAGTATAGGTACTTTTATAATGACTTTTAAAGCAATAAAGCATACTTTTCTATATTGGAAATTTGGCAGTTCCGTTCAACCACAAACCATGAGTTAAAAAAAAAGATTTAAAATTCAACAAACGTAACATCCTCCGCATGTTCATGTCTATCTTTTGAAATAAGAATAACAGTGAGAGAAAGATAAGTGACGCGCTAGGGATGTCCCTTTGTGCTATTAAGACAACTGGAACCGTGGCCCTGGATATTTACATATATTTTATGCTTTCAATTGTCCACGAGAAAAAATAAGATCTTCAATGTTCACACCATTGAAGTCTGGAGAAATATTAATTTTTTTTCTAGTATTTTTGAAGATAACACAACATGTATATTTACGTACATAAGTAACGCAGACTTTAAAAACCCCACATACTAATTCCGATTTCTTCGACCCAATCTTGATCCAAGTTAGCAAAACGTCACGTCAAGGGAATTAATATCAATAAAAGTAAGCAATAAAGCGAATCACAAGTCATGTAAGCCCGTGTACCGCAACTAGTGGGGACTTAGCGAGTCAGCATGACTGCGGCTAAATGTAAGCTCCAACCAGGAGGCGAGGAATTTGTTTGATTTGCACGGTGTGTTTTATGTAGAAAGTATACTCAATGTTCAATTTTGCGTAAGATTTAATAAAATACACAAGGTACACTTAGTCAGAAAATCTTTATAGTGAAACATTGATTATGTGGCTAGGAAATAATTTCATCTAGTTTATATTGTCGATTCGTAAGGAATCATGCTGCAGATTTTAGAAAAAAAACAGTTAAGACGTTTAAATACAATTAAGTTAGTTTCTAATATAAGTATGTAAATCGACGACTAGTACCCATATACAAGCTTTGCTTAGTTTGGAACTAAGTCGATTGCGTAAGAATGTCCCTCAATATATATTTTATTTTAATTAAGATGTTAAAGATTAAGAAAATAAAGTGAAAGTTCCAATATAATTTTTCATAGTCTCAAAAGTATATATGCTTACTTCACTGAAAAAAAAAAGATTTGTTAACAGTAGCCCAAATGTTAGCTGCTAGTAACTAAATCGGAGGACTGGCAAAATGAGAGTTTACTAGTAACCAAATTATTTGTTGAAAATTAGCATAATTTTGGTTACTACTAAGCACAATTTGGCTATTTCTCAAGTAGCCAAACTAGTTGACCTATCCTTTCTTTTCAGTGTTGACCAATTCTTCATCATCATCATATCAGCCGAAAGACGTCCACTGCTGGACATATGCCTCTCCCAAAGAGTGCCACAATGCCCGATCCTGCGCCACCCGCATCCAGCGGACTCCTGCGACCCACGCTGCGGCTTCCGGTACGTGGTAATAGCTTAATTCCTCCTAAATCCCTACTTGTATACCTACTTTGATTTGTAATTACTGTGGATAGAATTTCTTTATCTAAGTTGTTGTAAAATATCACCTGCTTTCCGTGTTTAATAAAGTCTCGTAAAACTCTTAAAATTATTGGGGTTTCGGCGGCTCGCCACAGTTTTATGGCTTTACACACATTGTAGTGAAAATTATGTTGTAAAACTAAGTACGACGGAAGAAGTTGTTACAGCACGTCGTGTTACAGCATAAGTAGGAACCGGCGTTTATTGAAAGAAGTCGACCATGACGTTACTAATTTCTCTATAAGCCGTGCAATCCAAATATGGATCATAGTTGGTAAACAATTAAACATGTATTAAATAGCAGTCATTACTATTTTTAGTGTGAATTTATAAATAAGTTTATTAATGAACAAATATTATCTTGATAATATTGCAGAAATCTAACTAATCCCATAGTAAGCTCAATAAGGCTTATGTCATGGGTAATAGACGACTAGATAAGCACAGAGGTTAGAAAAACGAAACTTCGTATTAATTTCCATTTTAAGCGACACTTTCCACAGTAAGTCCTTTACCGTGGTCGACAAAATGCCTTCGTATTGTAAGAAAATATACATATATTTCGGGACTCACGCAACTGTTTCACTAATCCCCGTGTTGGGCTATCTGTGTTTGTTTTCGTAATTACACGCAACTCATGAGCTGTGGCTGAATGGAAATATCCTTACTTTTTCCAATCAAATCTAAATACTGTACAAACGTACTAATTTATAAAGTCAGTTAAAACATTTTTGAAGTGCTCTTATTGTATTGCAAACATTTTTCAAAAAGTAACAAATGAAGCGTTCACATTATATTTGTCGATTCATTTAGGTATCAGAAAATAGAATCACCGTGTTAGGCATTGTTATAATGTAATACTTCTATCACGAAAACTGCAGATTGTTTATAAACAGCAAGATTTTCAGCTTATACCTAAATAATTGCGTTATAGTGGAGAAACAATAGTAGAATTTAAAGTATAACCATTTTTTAACTGAAAGTCCTACTTCTAGTAGACATTATTTCAATATGAAATACACTGGAGGGAAGTTGATTTGACAAATTGTTTTACTCAACTTTTCGTTAGAGACCTATTCAAATCATCATGCCACTACACCAGGTCCTCAGCTCGCCACATCGACATCATCGACGGTGATTGGCAGTGGATCCACAAATGACTTTCGTTTATCCATGTTCATCCCCAGACCCACCCGTCCGGAAGAAACACTTAGGCTCTGCAAAATCTCCGTCAAGTCTTTTCAAATATATATTTGCTTAAAAGTAATTTATCTCAATCCAATTCCCGGTCTTTTTAACAACGGTTCCCACAAACTAAAGCAAAATGTGGAAATGGCAAGCGTTAAAAGGTTACCTTTTTGTGCGAAATCTGAACCGTTTTTTCGAATCTAATTATACTCTAGCTCAAATAGAAAATTACCCATTATAATGACTGCGTGCATGTCACCGCTATCTATATTCACCATCTACGTCTGTCTCTTGCTTTGTAGTGGGTTTTTTCTTACATTTGAATATTAGTACCTAATGTTAAAGAAATTAATGGAGGTGCAGCCATTGGAACGTTGGACAATTTTTTTATAAATATTTTTTTATGTTTTTCGTATACCCAGTTATGCTATATTATTCTTTTCTATTCATATCAAAAATATTACGGAATGAATTTGATAATTTCTTATTTGTGCGTAACGTAAGACTTGCGTAATACTAATCTAATTCTGACAAATTATGTTTCTAATCCACCCTTTTAGCAGCGTCTCGTTAGTTTTTTCGATCTCTCAGTGTTTTATTTCATTTTTATATTAACGGCACTAATCATTAAGTGATATTAAAACTTGAGGGTCCAGATAATCAAAACATCCGTCAGACGGAGCCACGACGCTACTATTTAACCGCATCTCTGACGTTACGAACGTCAAATTATTTGCTCCTAGCGTCGGCGTGACAGCGGGTCAAGAAACCTTTGACACCGTTTACGTCAAACGTCAAAACACTCCGAATTAAAGATGGACGTTGCTGGCTGTCTATTAAAACGTTCCATAGACACATTGTTTTTTTTCTGGGCCGTTGATGGAATTTAACGTTAAGTACACCTTATGTTGACCTTAGTTTATTGGTAACGATTTATATTTTGTGTTTCGGTCATCAATGGCATCATTCGGCAATGGCTTTTGATATAATGTAAAGAATAGTTTGCTGTATTTTTATAAGTATATATCTATTGATATGTGTTGATCTATTTATATGTATATATCTAGGTATTTAGTAGAAATGGAAACATTTATTAGCATCTGCAATTGTACACGTTCTTTTTGAAAACTTTGAATACATAAATGATGTCTATAATATTATAATAATTATGGTAAAATAATATTCTTGAGTAGGCGACTGCAAAATAAATTCTGAGGAGTGGAGGAGAAAAAGTAGGAGAGCGGATCCCGGGCTCCGAAGCAAATAACTATGGATGTTAATCGGGATTAACTCTAAGACGAGAGAATGCGAGAGAAAATACTCAATATAAATATGAATGATTTAGACACCCATTTAAATAGGATAGCACTTTTTTTTAATTTTATTAAGGTAAAGGAATAGCTAAAAGGACTACATCATGATCGT
The DNA here is from genome assembly GCA_905163555.1 of Notocelia uddmanniana. Lineage (NCBI taxonomy): Eukaryota > Metazoa > Arthropoda > Insecta > Lepidoptera > Tortricidae > Notocelia > Notocelia uddmanniana. The sequence continues at coordinate 17,604,631 of LR991054.1, read as the reverse complement.
ATTTAAAAATATATATTATCCATCGATCATGGCAAACACGCTTACGACCTGCCTGATGGCAAGCAGACACCGTAGGCTATGGACACTTGCGACTCCAGAAGAATTACAAGTGCGTTGCCGACCTTTTATTGACTAAGGGATGCGCTGTTTGAGAGTGAGGGACCCACACATGACTCTATAACTGTCAAGCTAGAGACATTCAGATCCCTTATTTAAGTGTAAGTTACAGAATTTTAGTTACAATAACATTGAGCTGTAGACCTATAGTAAGTAGGAACTATGGGGATTGACGAGAGACATCATTGTGTTCTGGATTAGTTTTATTGTTATTGACGCTTAGAGAGCTTCTACAACTCTAACAATATTAAAATAGTGAATAAATAGTATTAATCGTATTTGGACGCTCAGAGACCATATACATCTCTAAGGACTTTAGAATAATAATTATTAATTGTATTTGGACTCTCAGAGACCACATCACACATACATACATCATACATCTCTGAGGTATTAAATTTATTTCATTCTTTCCTACTTTTGCTTATTCGGACAGAGACAGTATACGTCCCTAATATTACATTCAAATTTTAATAATGTCTTGTAAGTTAATTTTCAATGAATGACACAAGTTTGTTAATCAGTATAGGCTTTAAAATAATTATTATTATTGTCAGTTTTTTTCTAATTGTATAATTCATGTTTTGACTTCTAAAAGTGCCCTTGTGGCCTATTTGCAGAGTAAACTTTGGATTTTGATTAAAAATTTGTCTTTAAACTTTGACAGGCAAAGTTTTCTGTACTGAGTAGAGCCGAGCGAAGGTAAAGGAAAACTTTTCATGTCGTGTTGTTTATCTTGGCCATTGCCACGCACAACGTTTTCTTCGAACACTAGGCCTTATTAACTCTATTATTTATAATAAATGTTTTGTAGCCGTGCTGCTAAGTGACATTTAAAATTATATATACCAATATTGTGAAAGTTAGTACGTTATGTTCTAAAGAAATTACCTATTCAGATTTTTTAATTCTGGTAAAGAGATAAACGTCACACAGTGGAATTAATACGAGTAATGGTAGGCCCTATAACAGGAGCAAATATTTAATATTTATGGACGCTTTTTTAGAGCATCCGTTAGTAAGTCCCTATGTTCCGATATTTTTATTTATTATTTCTATTCGGAGAATTTTTTATCTAAAGTTATGACCCTTAAGTAATGTATCTTGATACCACGAGGTTATAGCGCGCCAGTCAATGCAGTTTTTGAGGTAGTATCAAATTATAAGTCACAATAGTTTCTGAAAATTGTGTTATAAAGGGGTTTATGGTATTTTAAAAAATATTTATGTATTTTTAAAATAAACACTTATTAATATAACTCAAGAAAAGTAAAAAGATACACCTAGGCTATCTTTGAAGAAAAAAAACTTAAGAAAAACTATTTTAGAATACAGATTCGAAAAGTGATAAAGGTAAAGTCAACCATGGAATTGGTCTACCCATTTTATTGGCTGATTGTGCCTATATCAACTCATATTAAATTTAGTAGGCATTGTAAATTTCATTTTATTTTCTAATTTATAATTACTTGGTTGAAGATTATCAGGCACTTCCGTAGGTAGTCTGCATGAAAACTAATTTCAGTTTTAGCAATGGTAAGTTTAACACTTTGCCGATAGGAAAAATGTGATATTCCAGTGAAAGGTTGATTCAATTCATTTCCTGTAGTCGACTCTTATACTTTTTATTTATATAAAGACGGTGGCAAACATGCTTACGACCTGCTTGGTGGTAAGCAGACACCGTAGCCTATGGACGCTTGCGACTTCATCAAAATCACAAGCGCGGCGCGGAATGGTCACGGGAAGAAACGGGATGGTGCGATTCTAACTCGCCTACACGGGAGGACATATATATAAAACAAACATTGAAATTGTCGGTTACCTGATGGTTTCGGCACGTTCCTCTTGACTTGCATCCATTTGTACGTCGGCACGGTGGAGTGTGGCGGTGCGTGCTGCATCCCTGCGGGCGGGAGGCTGTGCGCGCCCCCGCAGTCCTCGCGGAACTCTCGCAGCCCTCCGAACTCGTCCTTCGGCTGGTACTCAAATTCACCGCAACCCATCGGAGAAGCCGGATTAAACGCCATAGACCCTTCGTCCACGAAGTGCATATTGTACTTTGTCTCTAGGTAATGATTGTCTATTTTATGCTCGTGGAGATGCATGTCATCGTGACGAACTTCCTCTCTGTGCTTGAACGGTTCCGGATGATGCTGTATCGGATGCAATTGGTAATTCTGCTGCAGGTCGCCGTAGTCTAGGTTTGTGTAGCATAGCCCTGTGTCGGTACTGATGACCGGGGGTGGGGGTTCATGTCCCGGCTGAGAGTGGAGCAACGGCTCGTAGTAGTGAGTTGGAGGCTCATAGTACCCCTCGTGATATCCCTCGTACGGCGGCTGATACGCTGCCCCCTGCTGGTAAAACTCGGCGCTGCAATAATTCTGCTGGTTGTTGTACATCCCGACGTCCATAGTCATCATGTTTGTCACGATCACCGCAATCGATGTCGATATTTACACACACATCACTACGTCGACGAGTGAGACAGTATTCGCGCCGGCGATTGGCGTCCCGATATTCGGTGCGTTCGAATTTGAAACGGGCTAGTGCCGCGCCGTGCGCTATCGACCGTGCGCCCGCACGCCAGGTGAACCGACGAACACTGAACGTGAACACATAATTTTTCTTTACCGCACTTAAACTGAATTGCCCTGTCCTTGTCTGACACCGTCACAATTGTTCGGATTAAGCGAGATGGACTTATCAATATCAATATTGGCGTTACTAAATCTATGATAAGAGTTAAACACGTTTTTTTGTAACACCAAATGGTATTTGAACTTTAGTCTACCTACTTTACACTGAATGATTTTTGTTTCAGATTAGGGATGCGTCTGGACATGTGCACTCACAGGAAGGTTGAACGTTATTCTGGAAAGTTTTTTCTTTGTGGTAGGCGGAGCTTTGGAGAAGAGGAGGCAGGCTTGAGGCGAGCGGGCCAATGAGCGAGCCCCGCTGTATTCTCCATTTTGGATTGGTTCTCGCGAGATAATAGTGCGAATGTTGGAAGCTGGATGTAACGGATATTTTTCTATTTACTTTGTGTTGAATGCTCCCATCGAACCGCTCTCATTTATTTTTGTGACGTAAATCGATTTCAAGGTGTGAACAGGGTTCTTGTCATTTCACTTAAATGGCAGCTGTTATTTATTTATTTTCCACACTTACTTACATTACAATAAGAATTTAAAAGGTTTGCGGCATGCACGTTATACATATATGTTAGGTAAGAGACAAAAAGGAATAGGGTTATACACAGAGTCTTCCCAGTGGATAATCAAAAGATAAGATAAGGATTTAATAGAAAGACAATTTTTTAGCTTTCTATTTAGTCTCCGATTCTATACATCCATGTAATAGAAACACAACTTACATGCACTATACATAAGAGGTGATTAGCGGAGAAATAAGCTCGCCTTTGTGCTTCTACTTTTTGTTTGTTTTTCAATTTGTCGTGTTTTATGTAAAATAAACCAATATATGACCACAGGTGAGACGAATTTTGTGTGTTTCAACCATGTATGACCCAAAAACAATATTTTCATACAATAAGATGCTGCAAGTCAAGATATGAAAGAAATCAGCGGCAAAAGTAATAATTTTAATTAATAATCAGCACGTTTAATTAGCTTTGGTAATTAAATTAATAGTCACATTAGGTACTTACTTATCTATAGTCTACTGCAGTTACCTACAATACAATAGTTCATTCATCTATATTAATAATTTCGTGCAGGGGTACGGTAGACCCGAACGAGACCTGTCTCAAATTGAAGAACGTATAAAAATAACGATTTTTGAGTTGAACATATGTATCCGCAAAATTCGGTATGTCGCGTATTTTGCATTTAAAAGTGTTAATTTGATGACAAAACGTCGGCCATATTGCCCACAGACTATATTGCTATATTAAATTTGTTGGTTGACAGTGTCGGCTACGTTCGAAAATCGTGAACTATTTTTGCGTCCGGTATGTTGGCCAGGTTGCTGGGCTGCGTTCTGGGTGATGGGCCATCATCGCCCATTGTGTGGATTCGGCTAGCCGCGTCTGCAGCGTTTTGTTTTTGTAGTTTTCAAGCGTTCTATACACCTATCACCCTAGCTAGCACGGTAACTTATACCGTCACGTTATATGGGCGAAATGTATTAAAACGTCACATAAAACGTAACGGTATAATCTATCGTGCTAGCTAGACTGATTGTCACAACAACCGCCTTCAAAGCGAATGTATTGGGCCTGTTACATGGTTATTAGTATCACGTGATACATTCATATCACGATAAGTATCACGTGAATATTGAAGTAGAATCCATACAAATTTGAAAACTGCTATAATATTGACACCCCAGTATTGTGATAATATTAATCGTGTAAAGGACACCACTTGAATGTTTGCTGAGTTTGTCCGCCATCTTAAAGCTGCGTCTCTATTTTGTTGTGACAAACTACTAGGTGACTTATGGCTTTTAAACGTCTAGCAAAATTCTATCCAATTCTCGCTCTATCTTATAACTTAGTGGTACTGGGGGTCTACTCCGAAATTCGAAATCCGAACTTCGTATGGTGCCGTCCCTTTCACTCATATAGTCTATGACAGGAGAGTGAAAGGGACGGCACCATACGAAGTTAGGATTTTGAATTTCGGAGTAGACCCCCAGCTCATGCCGTTCGCCGCGCTCGGACGTTAGAGGCGCCACCGCGAACCGAAAACGAAGTATCTGCCTCTCTCTCGCACATGTATATTCGAACGACAGAGAGGAAGATAGTTCGTTTTTGGTTCGCGGTAGGCCCTCAGGCGTCAACTTTAAAACGAATAGGGTATTTTACTATAAGAGAAATAAAATTCAAAATGTAATAAAAACCAGCCAAGTGCGTCGGAGTCGCACACTGAGGGTTCCGTACAACTAAAAAACAAATGTGATTTATCAATATATTGATATTTTTGGTAAAATATACTTCATAATAAACATTATCTTATCACCTAATTTCAAGTTCATAGGTCGATAAGAAGTTAAAAAAATATATGTGTGACAGACAACACACGGAATGTTCTTTGACTTTCTTCGACCGTCCGCCGCGCTCGGGCTAAAGTGCTACCAACCGAAAAATAAATATATATGCCTCTCTGTCGCACTTGCATATTCGAGCGCCGAGAGGGAAATACTTCGTTTTCAGATCGCGGTAGGCCCTCTGGTCTGACGGCTCCTATTCCTGGATGGTGCGCGTATCGGAATGTGAAATACCTTTGGCAAAACGGAACAAGTTGTTAAATAGCTTCCATTAATTGGAGAAAATATTACCAACTGTTATTATCACGCGAAACACTGAATGTTGAAGCAACATCCATAGGGGCCTGTTACATGGTTATCCGTATCACGTGCAATGAATATTGAAGAAAAATCCGTACGTGTTTGAAAACCACGATAATATTGACACACCAGTATTGTGATAATATTAAGCGTTTAACAGACCCCATACAATTTTAAAAATCACGATTATATTTTGACACATAATATTGAGTGTAAAGGACCTTACTTAATAGAATTTGGCGGAGAATAGAGAGCTCCTACCGCGAAACGAAAACGAACGAACATCGTGTATCCCTCTGTGTCGCTCGATTTTGCAAGTTCGACAGAGAGGGAGATACACGAACTTCATTTGTTTTCGTTCGCGTTAGCAGCTCTGACTTCTCACCAAAAATACTGACTGGCACATCAATATTTAACAATTGCACATCTGAACTGAATTTTAATGAACGATTAGTATTTTAGCTATACAAATCAGTACTGATTACGGTGTCAATTTTTTTATGTGCCTTTAAATACTACCCTTATAGAAATGCTTAGGATTAACTTGCAAAGATACTAGCCTTTGCCCGTGACGTCGTCAGCGTAATCTTTTACTCCCTATTCCATATGTTAATCCAGACTACAGACTACTTATATTTCTATACGAAGTTTCATCATAATCCGTTGTTTTAATGTTTTTATTTTATACATTTTTGTACACTATTTCTTTCTTCGTTTGCATAACTGTCACGAATAAATGTTTACTTTATTTCTTACTTATTTATTTCACCCGAGCGAAGCCGGGCTTTCATCTAGTAACATCATAATTACCCGCTGCATGCATCCTCCTAGCGTTATTCCCAGTACAGTGGCATCCTGAAGGATGCCTGGGATGCGCTACCTAATCCCAAGAATTGGCGTAGGCACTAGTTTTTACGGAAGCGACAGCCATCTGACCTTCCAACCCCAGGGGGAAACTAGACCTTATTGGGATTAGGCTGGTTAAGTGAGTGGGCAACTTGACTGTTAGAAGTTCTCAAGTCGCCCGGAGGCCTTTAATAATTACCCACTATTAACAATTTAATACCTATTGTTATCAATTAATGGGTACTACAATATTTTCAATATAATTTTCAATATAATACGGTAGACGGTGAAACATGACAAAACCTTCGCGGTGCAGCCGCCAGCGTACTGGCCACCAATAAAAAGAAATAGATTTTTTTTCACGAGCGTCTTTTGTTTGCCTGGCCGAGTTTCCCTGAAAAATGTGCTGTTCGCATTCAAAATCTATTTGATTTTACTGGAACATAATTAATCACTCTTTTTTAACTTACTACAGTTATTGTTTTTTATGATCAATGTACAGTTCATCTCAGAAAGTTTGATCGTGTAAAATATTGTATAGGTATAAATACATAGTTTCATACAAGGGCTGCCTCTTATGCAGGTAATTGTTGTGTATAAGTCTATGATATTGTGTATATTTCTTGTCGTTTGTTAAACCTAATCCAAGCCTCATTTATCCGTCACTGGCCTCTAGACTATATGAGGCTCGGATAGGTTTAAAGCTGTGCTAAGAAATAGGATTGTTTGCAGGTCTTTACACTTGGCAACTTTTCTTCGGACGACTTCTTCCACCGTGCATCGCCGCTCATGTAAATATAGCCGTCTGAGCTGCACGCTGCTTTGAAGGAATTACCGAGCCTATCACCTTCTACGACCTCAACCATCGGGACTACGGACCACTTAGGCCAGTGACTTTAGTTTGCAAATAGCTCCGTCCTGACTGATCAAGTTGATCCCATTTTGTTTGTATATATTTTTTTATTTTGATTATATTTTATTGTACATACTTCAAGCTAGTTATAATTACACACCCGCCGGCTAGCGGGGTTACAACGGTACAGAGAGCATACCAACATCAACTAATTATTTAGGTACACCTCCATCATCATCATGTCAACGTTCACTGCTGGACGTCCTTCTCCCCAGGGAGTGCCACAATGACCGGTCCTGTGCCACCCGCATCAAGCGGACTCCCGCGACCTTTAGTAAGTCATCAAGTCACCTTGTAGGAGGCCTGTCCATGGCTTCGCCTATCGATACATGGTCACCACTCGAGAACCTTTCCGCCCCAACGGCCATCGGTGCATACCTAAATCATATAAATTACCCGCAAATGGCAACTTTGCCTGCTTTTGAGGAAAATAAATCACTACAAGCGATCTTTTTAACGACAAATATACCGTTGGTAGTAGCGTAGCTAACTAACAATCTGTATAATAGGTATGTTTAATTACTAACTCGTCACATTAAATTTTTGCCCTACTAACCATAAATCTACCAAACTGCAATGCGTTGCAAATTATTCACAAACGTAGACTTTTGTCAAATTCATAATTTAGTAAACTCTATCAACCTAATTTTAGACTCATTTTATTCGCTGACACAGAATAATGTAATATTTATGTATTTCATGTGCATGATTTTAATTTGATTTGTTTCACTATTAGATTAGTTTTATCTTTGCCTAAGATACTTACTGGAATATAATCCTAGTTTAGGCGCATGTAACAATTTGTAACTTGTAAATTTATTCAAGCACAACACAATGTTACATTAGCTATCCAAATGCTCTCTCTCACACACACACATACACACACCTTTATACGCACACATACATACACATTTACACTTGCTCGCAAACACAACATCACACAACAAACTTTTGAGTGAATAATAATACAGATCTAACATATTCATTAAATTTTATGTAACAGTAATCTAACTTAACTGTAATCTTAATGTTACTATATTTAGCTATTTTGTTTTATTTAAAGATAATTTCATAGTAAGTCTGACAAGTCTCTGTGTTCATGCTTACGGGCAACCACTGGGGGCTGCAACACAGTGAAAACTAACGCAGTCTCCAGGGCTCCAATTTTATTACATGTTCTTTTTTGAACAATAAATAAAGATTTATTATTTTTATTATTATATAGCTCTAAGGATTTTTCAATAAATTATTATTCTTCTTATTATATATAGGTATGTAGGTAAGTACAAAGATCTGGAAATAATATAGTAAATTCTTTTAAAATGGGCTGGATTGTCAAAGTCTCGTATTTACTTTGGATTCATCTTTTAAAAATAATGTCACAACATTTAAGTAGTAAGATAGGCAGGTAGGAGAATGATATTACGTAAGTTATAAGATTTCAAGCTAACATGGTCATTGACATTATAATTAATACCCTCACAAACCACAAATAAAACTCGCAGCACGTCAGTTAATCCTTGAAAATGGTGCTTGCAACAGCGCCGTAATATAAGAAACTCAAAAATCATAATGTACATGGTAAATATTCCGTTTCTAAAATTAATTTTATTACATAAGTTCCTCTCAATCTATAGGTAAAGTATCTTTTATAAGTAAAAAAGATTGATTGATTCCTCTGGAGTCGCAAGTCCGTAGTCCATAGACTACGGTGTCTGCTTACTATCAGGCAGGCCGTAAGCTTGTGTGCCACCGTCGTAGTATAAAAATAAAAAATCGAAGTTTGACCAGATGTGTCAGAAACAGCGATTCAAATAAGGTTTGTAAAAATATCTCTGACATCTCTATTAGGTACCTTAGAAAATCCAGAACAAGAGAACTGCATGTCCCAGCGATGCATCAACCGCTCGAGTCGAGTGACACTCGGAAGAATTGTCCACTGATTGTTAGCTGTCTCGAGATGACAGCTAGGGGATGGATGGGACAATTATATCTACGCTTACCCAATCCATGCACATTTTGAATATTTCATTCAATACTTTGGTTTTTATACATTTAGGTAACCAGACATTTGTAAAGAATTTTACGCGTGACTACCACTGTATTTAAAAAAATATTTGTTTAGAAACAGCTGGACCTGCCTAAAATATTATAGGAATACAATCGTTTGACAAACTTTTGGATGTCATAACGACCACCAATATTTTATCAAACGCAGCACATTTAAGATGAAGCAACATTAAAATTCTTCAATACGTAAAACGTGCCTACTTTGTACCAAATTTTTGCTCCACTTTTAGAAAATTATGTTTTTTTCTGAAAATGATTATAGTGTGATATGATGACATACTGTACAGGTACCATTGAAAAGTAGAACAATCCTACTATCATGTTGAATTACCTATATGACGCCTTAATCAAGTGTCATATACACAAACTTTAATTTAGGAGCAATGTTACCCGATGTTTGGGTTACTTTGCCTCTTAATTTAACTTATTCCAAAACGAATACTTTAATGCCGTTGGCGCAGTTTTACACCGTTGTCAAGAAAAAAGTAGATTAAAAAAAAAAGATAAAAATTAAGTGTTCGAAATAAAAATAATATTGTTTTTAGTTAAAGTGTTTTATTTTTATTCTATTTATAATATTCATCAGCCTTTGTATTGTTTTACTTAGACAATGATCAACAGAAACCAAAAATAGTGTTCTATAATTCATTTTTTTATACCACGTCAGTGCATGGCAAACAAGCGTACGGCCCGCCTGATGGTAAGTGGTCACATATGCGCGTTTAAAAATTTATACACCAGCCCGGCTAGTATGATAGCTTATACCGTCACGTTTTATGTGACGTTTTAGTACATTTTGGCCATATAACGTGGCGGTATAAGTTATCATACTAGCCGGGCAGGACAGAAAAGCTCTTATGCAGCTAAATTGTAAACTAGTCTTAAACGTGTGGCGGCTTACAATAAACAACCTATTTAATTTTGCGGAGTAATCGTTTATTTGGCTCAAACTATTTGGCTTGACGTTTAGATGACATTGAGGCAAATAAAGAAAAGCGGAACTATGACAAGGACAACAAATGATATATCCCTCTCTGTCGCTCTTATTCAATTTAGCATATGATCTTCTCGCTCTTAGCGGTTTTATTATTTGACGTCTACTCTGGGTACTCTGAGGCTAAAATATAATATTGAAAAAATATTTTAGGGTAGGTACATATCTTTCCTACACCTAAGTGGGGATGCAATTTTTTTTCGTACAAAGCCCATCGTGTGGGAAATCGTTGGATAGCTGGTTTAAAAGTTATGTGAAGTTTATTTAACAACTTTTTTATTTAGTAATTTATTTGCGTTGCATGATATTAAACTTAAGGATAATTTCCACCAAACGGCTCGCCTCGCATCGGATCGGATCGGATTTTACAATCTTTAACCGATATTAAATCCAAAGTACCCCTCTGCCAGCTAAACGGTTGCTACTGGGTATATGAAAAAATTATGGTAGTAGTAATATATAATGATTTTACTTAAAAGAAAAAAAACATAACAGCTAAGTAGACATTACTAGTTAACGAGTACTTATAAATTATAATAGCTGATTTAAGAAATGTAACTGTAAATTCAAACTTTGGCACTATTTCCATTGATTATTTAGATGACGTTTACAAAGAAAATGTAAGTCATGATGTAAGTCATGATGTAACTAGTCATGATGTAAGGGCAATATGGAATCCTCCACTGCGCGTGGCCCAACATGGTCGTTTTTTTACCTTTTAAAAATTAAGTATTTAATGCGATTATACACATATTTCGTTTAATTTTTATTTGTTTTTAAAATACATATATGTAGGTAAGGTTGTGATTTATTGCGGGTTTTAAATTTTCAAACATTGTCGAATGAAACTGAAGGCCTACTCCGAACTTCGAAAATCGAACTTCGTGTCGTGCCGCCCCTTTCACTCTCGTGTTATACACTATATGACGGAAAGGGACGGCACGATACGAAGTTCGATTTTCGAAGTTCGGAGTACGCCCTCTGGAATGGGATTAACTTATGTGTTATACAATACTCTTTATTGCACACCTCAATTAAAGGACACAGTACAGTACGTAATAACAATAAGTAGAGGCAAACAAAAGGCGGTCTTATCGCTAAAGAGCGATCTCTACCAGACAACCTTTGGGTAGCGGAAATCAAAGCAAATAATTACAATTCGCAGTAGGTGTTATGTTATGATAGTGTTTAGATATATTTCAAATTAATGTAATTACGAGTACCTCGCATTATTGGAGAAAAAGAGTATATTATGTCTCGGCGAGAATGGCAATAAATTGTTGTAAGGTACGTCGGTTATTTGTACAAAATTATTCATAGAGTGAATGGTAACCTAAGTAAAGAAGTAAAGTGTATATTGGCCTCAAGGGCACTTTTAGAAGGCTTGAAAACCACAATCGCGTCGGCAAGCTTGTTAAAACTTGCCGGAGCGATTGTCTATGGCGAGAAAAATCGTGGCAAGAAGCAATAAATTAAGCGTAGGTAATTAGTTAAAAATGAAGCTGTAATATGTTTAAAGTTACTATACATATCGTTATCGGTATTACTGTATCAAATCAGTAAGGCCCATAAATGTGTATTTTACGTCTCCTGTCTAATAAGGTGGGGAAGACATGAAATTAATAAAGCGATAATAATAATAATAATAATATATCTTTATTGGCACAAACGTAACCTAAACATTACAAAGAAGAGATGTTTGAACTTAGAACTACATTTAAAATATATACAGGGTGCAATCTAATTGATTATACAACATTTTGCTCTGTCAATAATTCATACCACCACCACCACCACCATATCAGCCCTAGGACGTCCACTGCTGGACATAGGCATCCCCCAATTTCATGGGGGGTAAATGCCATAATGGGGGTAATTCATACAGTTTGCTCTATTGATTGAAGTCCTATATACAATGCAACATCAGTTTTTTTGGCACTGACAAAGTTGGTCCCATAGTAAAAGTTGTTCAAAATCATGGCCACTCACATTTTTCTATTTTGTATCACCAATTAGGTTACATCCTGTATAAACATCAAGAAAAAAATAACATGAAATCAATTTTAAGTTGAAACAATGGGTCCCAATCTCAGCATATGTATGCTGGGCATACTGGGGTACCCAGCGCTGGTTTTCAGATTGGTCCCTGGGAAGAGGGCCGGTCGCAGTTGTTCACGCATTTTAATTATAAACTAAAAAAAACAGACAAACAGTAACAAACTAAAAAAAGAGCTTAAACTCCAAACTCCAACATTAAAAAAGTAGTGTGATGTTGTGTGCGTGTGTGTGATGTGACTACATGTCTATGTCTTGCGACGTGTATCATGCTTGTGCATGACAACATTGTAATGTGGTTGTAATGAGTTATCCTGTTGTAGTGTTACGGGGTTATAGTTCAGTTTGTTTGCCTAGTAGTCTATATCAACTAGTCTTTCATATACCTTACCTTACTGTAAGTATATATTATAATAAGCTTGTACGTGTTAATGCACCAGACGAAACAGATAATGCCTGTAACGGATGGTACTGATAGGACCAGTGTTGGGCTGGTATCGATACCGACACTGGGAAGTTTGATCCGACTAAACTCTATAGTACACATGCAGGACGAATCAATACGAGTATTGGTCACACTCGGTCAACGTTTTGAGTTTGACCAATGATCTTTATTTAATTAAATTCTTCACATAACAAATATGTTTGCCCTATAAACTTCAGATACCATTCAAGTAAATCTGAGATACGAATAAATAATAAAATATATAGGTAGGTAACTACATATTTAAAAAAAAAGAATTATCAGTTGGCTCATGTGTATAATTTTGTCGAAAATAACGTTCGGCCTAGTACGGCCAGTACACTTTACAGAATATATAGAGTTAAGGTTAGAATTGTTATGATCTTTCTGAACGTTTAGGATTTATTTTACGTACAAAAGCATTAGATACCTATGTCAAATAATGCTTTTATAAGTCCAGTTACTTAGTATACGTTCGTCTTGTACCTTGTACCAAAATTGTTGGTGTTGAAATGGCGCAAAATATGAAATATTAAGAAGAACGATCGACACTACCTCATCGACTTTGCCGTTCCCTATAGACATTCAATTAAGTTGTCGGGCGCTACTTAATATCTTGCTCGCACATACCATGCCAGTATAGCTGTATCCCGCTCGTAGATCCGTAACGGAAGCCGTCCACTGATCTAATGATTAATGATGGGGAGCTATTCGGTACTTACCTACTAGGGGGTTTGTAATGACTAGTTAGACATTATTTATTATAAAAAACGTAATACATACAATTATATGTCTAACAATCACTTGAATCTAGACGAAAAGGTTTATTAAATTAATCATTAAGCTAACGATATAAACTCAATTTAAATTCAAATTTTAATTATATGACATATTTTATTCACAATCGTCATTATCAGAGAAGAAATATATAGGATTATAGTCTCCCGCCGCCTAGCATGATAGCACAATGACAACTTCGACGGTCACATTTTATTATATTTATTCATTTAATCTTTACTGCACAAAACAAAAACTTATAGTACAATAGGCGGACTTAATGCCATGAAGCATTTTCTGTCAAACTTAATGCAAAGCAGAAAAAATTTGGGTTTTATCGTCATATTCGTGTAATAATTGTACGCGAAATGTCTAATATGATGCACATCCATATTTAATCGTCTCGTACGTAAAACGTGACCAACTTACGTAATGTCAAAACTTTAGCGACATGTGGTAACATGATAAATCGTAATGGACTTAAATAAATATTGTGTAGGTCAATCGGGACTCCACTTAATATATAACACTATGGAGAATATTGACAAGTAGTCCATAATCTGCACATAAATGATCTGAAATGAATTTTGGGTTGAGGCGTTTAAAAGTAAAAAAAGTAAAAGTAGTTTATTCTTCAAATTAGGCATATTACATGCACCTATGAACGTCATTAAACTACCACCGATTCGGAAAAATATACCTCTGCCCCGAGAAGAACCGGCGTAAGAAACTCGGCGAAGTGTCATTTTTTCAAAACAATAATACATTGTATAGTTAAATATAAAATTACAGTGTCAGCTACTACAAAATAACTTAAATAACAATGCTACAACAGAAAACATATTTTCGCGATAGATTACCCGTGCAGGACGCTATCACTGCCCATGATGCCCATATCCATGATTTAATCGTTTATCTTATAATATGTTCTTGAAATAAGTGTTTGTTTTACTACAGATTTGAATTTAGAATTGCTAAGTTCAGTAATGTGTTCAGGAATTTTATTGTAGAATTTGATACAATTTCCCAAGAACGACTTTTCGCCTTTACTAGTCTATAGAAGGTTATTTGACAATTTCTTTCGATAGAACTACTAAATGAACGAATTAAATGGTTTGTAACTAGTTAACTTTTTTAAGTTGGCAACATTTTAAATAAGTTTTGTGTATGGATATACATTTACGTTGTACCATTAGCATGTAGCTAATTGAGATAAAATCTCCACTGGACGTAAAAGTATGTCGTTTTGTTATATGTCGGGGCATATAAATGGTGGGGACAGGATTATCATTGCTTGAGGTGTTCATATGGGACGAGCATGTTTTGAGCTCTTATTTTTTAAATGATCTTTTGTTGACTAGTTTCCCCGCGGCATTTTACTTCCACCGACAAAATGATATTTCTTCTCTTGTTTATGTGAGCAGTTCTGGACATTACGCAACTGGGTGAATTGCAAAAAATTGTACGTAGTTAAGGGCTTTAGTTAAGAAAACTTAATTGATTCCTTTGTGTTACGAAAGTTACACATATAATTTATATTACTAACTTTCGTAACACAAAATAATCAATTAAGTTTTCTTAACTAATGCCCTTAACCATGTACAATTTTTTTGCAATTCACCCACCTATTTCTTTAATGACAACCGTGGCCAGGAGTTGCCTATTGGTCATAATATACTATTTTCTGAAAAGAAGAACTGCGATGTCATCTTCGATTTCATTGTTTTTTATTTTTAGAAACTGAATTATTACTTTCTAGTTTCTTCGATCTTGGCATGCCTATGTTCTTTTACCTGCGTTTTCTTAAAATTATTAATTTGTTATAGGGAATGTTTAACGCGATCTAATTATTACAGATTTTGATTTCTAGTTACTTTACTATTATTATCACTTTATTTTAAGTTTGCTGGGAAAATTCCGCCTTGCTCTCCAGTATAACAACATTAAAAATAAACCAAGTTCCATTAAAATTAAAAAAAAAAAAACAATCTCCCCATACATGTTCCGTTCTCATAAAAACTGAGTGGACAAGCTTTACCCATTATTAATCACTTCAGCCGTCACAACACTATGATACTGTCATTCAATAACCCTTTCATATCTACCAGAAAATCCACACCAAGCTAAATAACACCTTAATAACGATATTATAAGAGCGAGCGTCAAAAAACGTCAATGGCGTTTGAGCTGTTCGAATTTTGTATTGACCAATTATTTGCCAAGCAGTATTGGACCTTGAAATAATAGTAACAGAATGGAATTATGTATGGATTATGGTTTGAAATTTTAGCATGTAAAGTAAGATGATAATCTATCTTTTTGTGGTGAATAAAGAAAGACATCGACTTCGTGACGCTTTCATTGTTTTATGAATTACCGTTCAATTTAGTATTTTTTATTTAGGAACCAACTTTAAACCATGCCGTTGGCCATCTTTGACTGAATTGCAAAAAAAAAATTGTATTGCAACCTATGTAATGTATTGTAATATATAAATTCGTTTTTTATTAATCGTATGGTACAATATCAGAATACCCGATTTTTAAAGATTAAGCCTAAGTTTCGTCAGCCATAATTAAAGCTTCGTCGCTCAGGGTGATCAGGTCATCAGGGGGGGGGGGCACCAGCATAGCGCGTTAAGGGGCAATCCTGGACGATGTGTTGGATGGTTTAATGGGATAAATTCGTTATTAACGTGACATGCCTAATGATGATAATCTATTGTAATTTTTTATCAAGTTATTGTAATTTTAGGTAAGATTAAAAATATAGCAATATTTGTAATGTAAAAATAATTAACATTGTAAAATTATCATTTATAATATGAGAATGTACCCATTTAAGGGCATTATTTGCGATAGAATCCTATAGAATTCTATTTTTACTATATGGAATGACATAAAACTACGACTAACATAACACAAGCACGTAAGGTTTATCTGTTAGTGCTAATTTCAATAATAATAAATACAAATATAGCTAAATAGATAAAAAATTGGATTTGTAAAGTTTTCTTGCATAACGAGGATAAATGCTAAAAAAAATATTTTCCTGCAAAAAACGTATAATGATCCCATACAAAATGCATGTATCCCTTGTGTAACACAGATACAATCTTAGATTAATACAACTCGGGCAAAGACATTTATTTTAGCGTCTATTAAGTACAAACTGAAATATCTAAGAAACGGTTTGTAAAGTTTTTTTTTAAATTGAACATACTATATGTAGATTGTGTTACGTCAGCGGTATAATGCTATATTTCGCGTTTTAAAATAGATATTGTGGTGTCTAGTATCTATCACAATTTTATTTATGGCCATAAGTAGTTTACTACAAACACAAGCGATTGTGTTTGTAGTAAACTACAAACTAGATCTAATTAGTTTTTGTGTAGTGGTACGAAAAACGATGATAGAGCGTTTTTTCGTTTATAAAAATCAATTTTGTGTTATGCCTAAAGTAGTCATTATTATTGTTCTTTGCTGTTGTTTTTACATATTTAGTCGGTTGAATTAATGGGTTGGTATATTCGAATGGTGGAATTTCATAATGTCAGTTTTTTACTAGATTCGACACGTATATACACTCCAATTTCGCATCCTTTGTGTGACGTGTGTGATGTTACACAAATATTTTCTTTCGTACAAATTGGCATGAATAACGTCCTTTCTATAAGTAATATTTTAGTGAATCCCTATTGCGTTACGTACAACATTTTGCAATCCACGCCTTTATCATTTACTGGGTGATTTTATTGAGATATGTATCTGTGTACACGTATCTTCGTAGGAACTGTAAAAGAAAAAAATGTGTTAGGTACATCATCGGGTGGTTCTTGGTTAGTCGTCGTCTTTAAATAATGTTTTTAAAGGGTTCCACCAAAATGACTAGACGCATTATGTGTCACAGACATATTTATAAAACTCATCATCCTCCTAGCGTTATTCCCAGTATAGTTGCATCCTGAAGGATGCCTGGGGTCCGCTACCTAATCCCAAGAAATGGCGTAGGCACTAGTTTTTACGGAAGCGACTGCCATCTGACCTTCCAACCCTAGGGGGAAATTAGACCTTATTGGGATTAGGCTTGTCAAGTGAGTTGGCAACTTGACTGTTAGAAGTTCTCAGCCGCCCGGAGGCCTCTAACTTGGCTTAACGACTGCTATCATAGACAGCAACCGGGATCAACGGCTTAACGTGCCTTCCAAAGCACGGGAGCGCTCAGTTAATAACCACTCAGAGCGGTCACCCATCCAAGGACTGACCTCGCCCGACATTGCTTAACCTCACATACCGCACGCGGTACGCGGGCGCCGCTGGGCCACGAGCGCTCCTATAACACAGACACAGGCTCAGGCTCCTATAACAGATCCTATAATTACAGACATATTTATAAAACTGCAGGTATGTAATATATGAATGAAATCTGTAATAAAGGTGTGTCTTGTAAACCGCTACATAGAAGTCATGTAGTGGAATTAATAAAAATTACCTTTTTTACACGAAACCCTAGAAATATTAAGGGGGTACTCGATACACGTGAATGATAAAAAAAAACCGGTCTATTGCGAGTCTGACTCGCTCACCAAGGGTTCCGCACATCGACCGTGTACCTGTCCCGACCCTATTAATTCAGGAGGAATTGAACGCCATGGTTACAGCGCCATCCATTGGAGCATTATACAAACCTTTTTTTGAAATGTTTTTTGATGATAATCAATATACAATGTAGGTAGAGATATAATTATATTTTCCTGTATTATTTATATTGAAATTTACTTTGTGTAATAATTTAATTTTTTTTTGGGGTTTCATCATTTTTTTTTCATTCGTAGATCAGGGGTGGGGAAACGGTATTTTTTGTTCACATTTTCCTTCATAAATCCAAATTTGCCTACCGTAAAAAAGAAAAACTGTTTTAAATATGTGTAGTACATCGAGCTATTTCATATGACACCCCACTCGTTATAGTCACTAGACTTTGAACTTTTGCCCCCCTCTTGTATCGGTAAAGTTTCACAGAAATTAATATATATATGTCGCAGGAAGTCAACAAAGGTGCTCGTGGCAAATTTTGGAATTGCAGTTGCGTCAGCACCATGTATTTTCAATGCTTATGTAGCGATTGAAATTATTGTTGTGATTTTTGATGTTGAAATGTGAGTCTTAGAAACGTCAAGCGATTGGCTTGGGTGCGGTCGGCGCAGAACTAGTACCGGAAGTTGGCTAACTTGATTGTCAAAAGTGACAGTTCACCTTACGAGAGGAAAGTTGGTGGGGGAGAAGGAGGGATGGCGCCGATGGCGGCCATGCCCACAGGCTTAATGGTGTGTTGAATCGAGATAGACGTTAAGCTAGTTCTGCGACGAACACACCACGTTTCTAACCTAAAGTAGTCTAATCCAGTTACATCTTTGTAATCGTTTAAGTTTTTGAAATGATTGATATTGTCCATCGAAAATACACACCTAAACTACAATTACCGCGTCTTATTTCGTGGTTACCACTATGCACGGACCTCAAGTAAATGAACCCCCAGAAAGGGACTTGATATCAGAAGTGAAAACCGGATGCCATTGCCCACAGCTACTAAACTAGTAAGGCGTAAAAGTGAAGAATGGCTTTTTATAGGATAATGATAAATAGAATTTTATGGCTTTTCTGCTAACTCTTAAACAAACCGCAGCCATCCATATCCAGGAAACTCCTATTACCTGATTTTCACCGGAATAAACAAGATGACGACGCGCCGACGTGGATTTCTACCGCGGATATGTGTTGACGACCCACGAGTGTTCAACAGTGTCACGAGCTACGGGAAACTTGATGTTTGGCGTCTGGACAAGCTAGCCATGTGTGACCCAAATATCATAAATCTGGTGAGATCAATTCATTTTGATTGTTAACGTTACTGAGATCTAGCTCATTTTCAAAATTATTCTGAAATTCTTCTTACGTCATTATAATACGTCAGTGCACATTGGTCACGCGTTCATTTAACAACGGTCGAAATGCAAAAGTCGCATTAAAAATTTAACAGACAGAACTAAATGTTTTATTATGACTTTATATGATCTGTAATTAATGCAATACAGTCTTATAATGAATGAACCATTCTTTTTGGGGTAAATTTCGCAGATCAGCGATGTAGGGATCGGATATTATCAAAAGCCTATTCAGCAAATCAGTTTTGCTTGTTATCTTTGAAAACTATCTTCTATTATGTTGCCAGAAGTATTTAACTTCTTTGTTTTTCGCTTCTGCGGTCTCCTCTGACATCTCTCCTATAGGCAATATAGAGGCATTAAGTCCGCCATTTGTACCGATACCGATTTATTTGTGCAATAAAGTTTAAATAAATAAATAAAATAGAATATTCTACGACCAAGGATATTCTGTTACAAACCCTTTCACTGTTTCTGTGGTATATTCTTGGTACGTTTGTTGTATGTTAATACTGCAGCCTTTTTTGAGCTGAAGCTTTTAATATTTCAACAAGGTTCAATCAAATCTTTTTTTAGTTCCATGATTACATGAATACCTTTTTGGTATTAAACGCCTTTTTAAAAGATTCGTTTATTTTTTACACAAACAGCGACATTTTATTTTCAAAATTTTCTTTGTTGATATTCTCGTCATCTAAGAACGACTTAGATAGTTTCTGAAAGACGTATCTGCATTTTTCAGCGTTTGTATCTTTAGCTGATTCAAGCCTAAGATCAATTACGAGCATATGCGGTAGTGCGCAGTTAATTTTTTGTCCTAAAACAAATCAGTAAATCATCATATATTTTAGCCCTAAAACTACAATGGCGTAAAAAGGCTACCACCAAGACCTTCGATACTTTTCGGCAAGTGTTGACGGCTATTAGCAAAGATTTTTTTTATACTACACATGCCAAGCTAGATTAACCCGGCACTATACCGAAGATATCCCGGACATCAGCCTGTACGAGATTAGAATGGCTCTTAAGCAGCTGAAGAACAACAGGGCACCCGGTGAAGACGGAATTACAGCTGAACTCCTGAAGGCGGATGGAAAACCGGTCCTTAGGGCCCTTCAGAAGTTGTTCGACTCCGTCTTACTGGAAGGGAAAACTCCAAAGGCATGGAACAGAGGTGTGGTGGTGCTGTTCTTCAAAAAGGGTGACAACTCCTTACTGAAGAACTACCGACCCATCTCACTTCTGAGCCATGTCTATAAGCTGTTTTCAAGAGTCATTACGAACCGTCTCGCACGCAGGCTAGATGACTTCCAGCCTCCCGAACAAGCCGGTTTCCGAAGAGGCTTTAGCACCGTAGACCACATCCATACGCTCCGTCAGGTTATACAGAAGACTGAGGAGTATAACCTGCCCCTCTGTTTAGTGTTCGTGGACTACGAGAAAGCCTTCGATTCGATTGAAACGTGGGCTGTACTACAATCTCTCCAACGGTGCCAAGTGGACTACCGGTATATCGAAGTGCTGAAAAGTTTGTACAAGAACGCCACTATGTCAGTCCGACTCCAGGACCAGAACTCAAAGCCTATTCCGTTGCAGCGGGGAGTCAGGCAAGGAGATGTTATTTCTCCTAAACTGTTCTCCGCTGCACTGCAGGATGTTTTCAAGACTGGACTGGAGAAGGCTAGGCATCAACATAAACGGCGACTGCCTCACTCACCTTCGGTTTGCTGACGATATAGTAGTCTTGGCTGAGACAGGATTTAAGTACAATGCTCAATGACCTCAGTAAAGCCTCCGAGCGAGTTGGTCTAAGGATGAACATGGACAAGACGAAGATCATGTCAAATGTCCATGTCGCACCAGCTCCCTTAACAATCGGACACTTTACGCTCGAAGTTGTAGACGATTACATATACCTAGGACAGACTGTCCAGTTAGGTAGGTCCAACTTCGAGAAAGAGGTTAATCGTCGAATCCGACTCGGCTGGGCAGCGTTCGGGAAGCTACGGCACATCTTTTCGTCCAATATTCCGCAGTGTCTCAAGACAAAAGTCTTTGACCAGTGTGTGTTGCCAGTGATGACATATGGCACTGAAACGTGGTCGCTTACTATGGGCCTCATAAGAAGGCTCAAAGTCACCCAAAGGGCAATGGAGAGAGCTATGTTGGGAGTTTCTCTGCGTGATCGCATCAGGAATGAGGCCATCCGCAGCAGAACCAAAGTGACCGATATAGCCCTCCGAATCGCTAAACTTAAGTGGCAGTGGGCGGGGCACATAGCACGTAGAACCGATGGCCGTTGGGACGGAAAGGTTCTCGAGTGGCGACCACGTACCGGAAGGCGTAGCGTGGGCAGGCCCCCCACACGGTGGACTGATGACCTGGTGAAGATCGCGGGTGTCCGCTGGATGCGGGTGGCGCAGGACCGGTCATTGTGGAAGTCTTTGGGGGAGGCCTATGTCCAGCAGTGGACGTCTTTCGGCTGACATGATGATGATGATGATGACACATGCCAAATCGTTTATGTTTTCTAAAACTGCGCATTCTAAACTACCCTTCTTGGTAAAAGGACACTTTAAGTAGATCACTCATCGACTTTTCATTTTTTTTATTTTTTTTTCTACCGGGACTTTGCAGTGTAGTGAATTTAATTTGATAATTTGGTGAAAAGTTTGCTATACAGAAATAGCATTGCAATTCGGGTTAAAGACATATATTCCTCAAAAGAAATGTTACAATTCACTTAATGAGATAAAATATTTTAAACATTATTTTTGATTCAGAGTGTTAATAGGCAAGTAGGCACAAAAGTTAAATGACATATTAATGAAACCTCATATTATTTTATTAATAACTAATTATTACAAAATCCGCAACAGGCTTCGTCAACACCGTCAACCTAACCTAACCTAATCTAAAGGACCGCCCCGGATCGTAGATGGCTCAAAAGTTCCCATGATGCTGGCGGCGTTGAAAGTTAAATTAAATAGCATTAACAAAAACAATTCACATACAAACAACTTAGCAGCCACTTTGTAATAACCAAACAGACAATAAAAACCGGTAATCAGTTTGACTAAATGTGCAATACTAAAAATATGAAGCGGGTAGTTTTGTTGTGTTAGCGGGACGCATCTAGCGATAACGCGTTGTAGTGGTCAGGGCCGCAATCAGATTTATTGTTATAATCTCAGAGTAAGGATTTCTATAAAGATCCTATAAGAGTTTCACCAAGGTGGACAGAAAAGCTCTTATGCAGCTAAATTGAGAACTAGTCTTGGACGTCTGGCCGCTTACAATAAACAACCTATTTAATTTGGCCGGGTAATCGTTTATTTGCCTCAAACTATTTGACTTAACGTTTAGATGACAGTGAGGCAAATAAAGAAAAGCGGAACTACGACAAGGACAAGAAATGATATATCCCTCTCTGTCGCTCTTATTCAATTTAGTATATGATCTTCTCGCTCTTAGCGGTATTATTATTTGTCGTCTACTCTCGGTACTCTGAGGTTATTAATAGTCTTTAAGTCCGTTGAGTTTTATTCTTTTGTTTAAAAACTTACAGCTACGTTGGTTAAAGTAACGTGAACACTAATGGTAAACTTGTGCTACTCCTATGAAATTATTGTTTCAGTGTTGTAAATCTATGTACGATACTCTTGGCAGCGAAGGCCTTGTCCAGCAGTCGTGGATGCACCCTAGCATCAACATCGAGATCGTGCAGTACGTCGTACTACTACAAGTTGCTGAGACTGTAAACACTGGTGGCAGTGGTGTTGGAGCAACGAAATAAAAAGGACAGGTTTCGTTCCAAATGTTTTATTTAAAAGAAGCGCCTGATGAAAACGGCTAAGCTCTTAAAAACGTTACTTTCTAGCTTATAATATTAATGCGGAGATTATTTGACGGACGACCGATACCTCGTGGGTTGTCCATGGATTTCGGTCGCCCATGAGGATTGTCCAGGAAAGTTGGTCATTCTTGGGGGTTGTCCATGGATTTCGGTCACCCTCGAGAATTGTCCAGGAGTTTCGGTCATCTTTAGGTGTTGTCCATGTTGTTCGGTCACTCCTGAGGATTTTCCAGGAAAATCGATCATCCTAAAATTGGCTTCGGAGTTGCCTGATCAAGGCAAAGTGACTGTCGGTCATCCTAGAATTGTCCATGAAGTGTGAACCTTAATTTGTGAGTTGGTGGATGGATTTCGGTCACCCTCGAGAATTGTCCAGGAGTTTCGGTCATCTTCAGGGGTCCATGTTGTTCGGTCACTCCTGAGGATTGTCCAGGAAAATCGATCATCCTAGGATTGGCTTCGGATTTGCCTGATCAAGGCAAGGTGACTGTCGGTCATCCTAGGATTGTCCATGAAGTGTGAACCTTAATTTGTGAGTTGGCGGATCTCGTTCGAGTTGTCTGCTCGTTTGTCCTCTATCACAAAGACCCTCAATAGTTATTTTGAATTTTATGTTTAGAGTTAATGACTGATTATGTTAGTTACTTAGATATACAGCTACTTTATTGATTACACCTGCAAACTTTTTAAAATATGTCACTTTGTGGCGCGGCTTACTTATTTTGTCTCTTATTTACGAATACATGGTCAGGTTGGCCGAGACTGAGCAATTACTGTGCAAGGACGACCTGTTTAGCCTAGTTGGTAGTGACTCTGCCTCCGAAGCTAGAGGTCCCGGGTTCGAATCCCGGCCAGGGCATTTTATTTGTGCATTTTTCACGGATATTTGTTCTTGGGTCTTGGATGTTTTCTATGTATTTAAGTATGTATTTATCTATATAAGTATGTATATCGTCGTCTAATACCCATAGTACAAGCTTTGCTTAGTTTGGGACTAGGTCGATTTGTGTAAGATTGTCCCCCAATATTTATTATATATTTATATAAGGATATTTTCTTCTTTCAGTTACCTCACCCTCACACGAGGACGTGTGAGTTGTCAAGATGGCCGTGTCGCAGGAAGGCAACAAAGGTGCTCGTGGCAAATTTTGGAATTGCAGTTGCGTCAGCACCATGTATTTTCAATGCCTATGTAGCGATTGAAATTATTGTTGTGATTTTTGATGTTGAAATGTGAGTCTTAGAAACGTCAAGCGATTGGCTTGGGTGCGGTCGGCGCAGAACTAGTACCGGAAGTTGGCTAACTTGATTGTCAAAAGTGACAGTTCACCTTACGAGAGGTAAGTGGGTGGGGGAGAACGAGGGATGGCGCCGATGGCGGCCATGCCCACAGGCTTAATGGTGTGTTGAATCGAGATAGACGTTAAGCTAGTTCTGCGACGAACACACCACGTTTCTAACCTAAAGTAGTCTAATCCAGTTACATCCTTGTAATCGTTTAAGTTTTTGAAATGATTGATATTGTCCATCGAAAATACACACCTAAACTACAATTACCGCGTCTTATTTCGTGGTTACCACTATGCACGGACCTCAAGTAATGAACCCCAAGAAAGGGACTCGATATATATATAAAACATGTTAACTGCACTTAGTCTTCTTTATAACTATTTCAAATGTCAAATTAATAGCATAAATAGTTCTTGAGATATTTAGGAATGTGACAGACAGACAGAGCAGCACCATAAGGGTTCCTTTTTTACGATTTTAGTAAAGAACCCTAAAAAGCAATGTTTTCAATAACGAGGCACATCAATCGATAGGTGTTATAAAACACATGTAAGGTTTTTCAGTATTTTTTATTGCTGAATATTATAGATGGATATAATACCCGCATGCCACCGACAGTCAAAAATCGTACCGCCCATCACGAAATACAAAGATAGCTTTCGAACCGTGAAATCAAAGGGTGAAAAAAAAAACAGGGACATGCTCATTAAAGATTTTCAACGAAAATTGTTGTGAGCAGCGATATCTCATAATCCTTTGAACCTACATAGTTTTTTGAATTATTGGCAAAGCAAAAGAAATTTTGAATATTGCAAAAAATAACGTAACTACCCTGACTTCTTCTTCATCTTTCGTGTCGACTGTCGAGGTTTCTCAAAGAAAACAAGCCCAATGAACAGCTGCAGACTGCTTTGACCTTCGTCGGGGTCAGGTTGTGTTCGAAGCAGGATGTACTGTGGGTACATCCTGCTCCGGTGGGTGGGGTGGGTAAGCGGGACACGCTAGTACCTACTAGCGCCGTGGTTTACGGCTTACTGTACCCCAACTTTCCTATGAAGATACGGAACACTTCATTGAGGGACGACTCTCAATGAAGTGTTCCGTATCTTCACGCTCTTAGGTTCCGGTCCAAAATGGAACAAGAGGCCCATAATGGGCTATGGGGTTTATGGTGCAACTCCGGCTGTTCTTCTGTAACAACAATGTAACTTATATAACTCAGGAACTACTTGTGCTATCGATTTGAAATTTGGCATACTTGCACAGACTAGTAAGGGTTCAGACCGCCAACTCACGAACCAAAAATATAGACCGTAAGCAACCGTATTTAATCTGTACCCGCTGGTAGATTTTTGACGTTTATTTTTTTAAATTATAAATGACACTGTGACTATGGAACTTACTGTGAACATCCAAATATATATATAGCTCATTTAAATTTAACTTTGTGTAGAAGCGCACGGTATTTCCAATTGAACACCAACGTCCGATGTAAAATGAAACTGGTGTTCAATTGAAATACCGTGAACTATGTTGTGCCGTATTATATGAAATTAAACAAACAATTTTATCTTATCAACAGATTTATTTTTTAATGTATCTCATTTCATATCCGGGAAAACGATATATCTTCGTCCTTTCACAGAGTTCTACGTTTTACAACTACAACACTCGTACATTTTGCAAAATGAGAACTTGCATGGCATGCCACATACGACGCACTTCACTATCTTCCATTTGTTGTCCAAACAATGGTTATTACGCGTTTCCAGATGAATTTTCGATTAGCTACACACTGTTCCGTTTGTTTATTGCATAGTAATCTATCAATACTACAAATTAAATAACTACATTTGCAAAAATGAAAAAAATGTTCAGAGACGACTAGACGAAATTCCGAGGAGACGCCATTTTATTTTTATTTGTCACTTTATTTTGACGTTTGACGTCCATTGGTAGACAAGGCAGTAGCCAATGAGAGCTGAGTATGTCGTCAAAATCTCTTTGACACAATATGGCCGCTATCATACACGTTTCGTTCTACGTAGATAAACAGCCGTGCATACTTGTAAACAAGGCCAACCTATGTTTATTTTTAAAACCGGCCAACTGCGTATCAGACCACGCACAAGAAGGGTTTCGTACCGACACCTCCGAATCTACATTTAAAACCACTATACAATACATTTAATCAAAAAAAGGTATTATCTTTATAGGAAACTTAAGGCTCTTACACCCTTTTGTTTTGGCAAGACAGTTTTTTAGCAATAACTCAAATACCAGGTGGTATTATCTTGTTCAAACCAAAAATTGTTGAAAGGATTTATTAATGTACATCATCTTGATTTTTTTCAGAATTGTAGTAGTATTCATAGTTTGGAAATTAGAGGAGGTGGGGACACACATTTTTACGACTTTCACAGCTCTCTCACCAATTGACGCCCTGTTACATGTATGGGGTGAAACCCCCCCCAGTTTTTTCATAATTTCACATCATATTTCTATAGCAGTTCATAACATACACCTTCACACCAAATTTCATAATTTCGTAAGTGTTGTGGTCATAGTTTCCGAGTAAATCGCGACGCACTTCACTATCTTCCATTTGTTGTCCAAACAATGGTTATTACGCGTTTCCAGATGAATTTTCGATTAGCTACACACTGTTCCGTTTGTTTATTGCATAGTAATCTATCAATACTACAAATTAAATAACTACATTTGCAAAAATGAAAAAAATGTTCAGAGACGACTAGACGAAATTCCGAGGAGACGCCATTTTATTTTTATTTGTCACTTTATTTTGACGTTTGACGTCCATTGGTAGACAAGGCAGTAGCCAATGAGAGCTGAGTATGTCGTCAAAATCTCTTTGACACAATATGGCCGCTATCATACACGTTTCGTTCTACGTAGATAAACAGCCGTGCATACTTGTAAACAAGGCCAACCTATGTTTATTTTTAAAACCGGCCAACTGCGTATCAGACCACGCACAAGAAGGGTTTCGTACCGACACCTCCGAATCTACATTTAAAACCACTATACAATACATTTAATCAAAAAAAGGTATTATCTTTATAGGAAACTTAAGGCTCTTACACCCTTTTGTTTTGGCAAGACAGTTTTTTAGCAATAACTCAAATACCAGGTGGTATTATCTTGTTCAAACCAAAAATTGTTGAAAGGATTTATTAATGTACATCATCTTGATTTTTTTCAGAATTGTAGTAGTATTCATAGTTTGGAAATTAGAGGAGGTGGGGACACACATTTTTACGACTTTCACAGCTCTCTCACCAATTGACGCCCTGTTACATGTATGGGGTGAAACCCCCCCCAGTTTTTTCATAATTTCACATCATATTTCTATAGCAGTTCATAACATACACCTTCACACCAAATTTCATAATTTCGTAAGTGTTGTGGTCATAGTTTCCGAGTAAATCGGCTGTGACATACGGACGGACAGACATGATGAATCTATAAGGGTTCCGTTTTTTGGCTACGGAACCCTAAAAATGGCCAATTTGCGGGGGAGTATACATACATTCTACTTCGTAGGTCAAATGTGGTATCTTGAAAGGACTTGTTTAGAGTCATTCAGTTCAGTTCGTCGCTTAGTACCCACAGTCCAAGCTTTGCTTAGTTCGGGACTAGGTCGATTTGTGTAAGATTGTCCCCTAATAATTATTTATTTATTATTTATTTATTTTATTAATTTTCTTAACTTGACTTGGTGAAACTAGTGCCTACGCCAATTCTTGGGATTAGGTAGCGGACCCCAGGCATCCTTCAGGATGCAACTGTACTGGAAATAACACTAGGAGAATGATGATGATTAATTTTCCTAACTTACTATCTCTTAACTTATAATAAGCGAGAATTTTGAAGTTGTTACAAATTATTAAATATCGTTGTAAATATTATAGGGAAAATATAAGAATATACGGTTTTAAATTATTTTTATTAAAAACATCAAACAACCTTAATAAACTAGAATTGGAAGGAAACCTCGGTGCGCGAATCTGGCTTACAGTTGACTGGTTTATTTTCGTTTACGTGCGTTCATCGAATTACTTGATTGTTAATTTTCATAACGAAGATTTCCTGCTAAAACATTTGCTAGATGTTTTTGTTTGGCTAGAAATACCATTACATTAAATACCATGTCAATAATTACAGCAAAGGGTAATGTTAAAAATTTACAAGTCTTGATTGATAACATAACATAGATGACAAATTGCCGAACACCGACTCAAATACAGCCCCCAGCTAAAACGATTAACAGAACAAACTCACGATTAAATCAACGCAACTAACTCGAAGTGTTAAATACACTTTGAAATCAATTAACTGAGCCAATTAATCACCGCCCCGCTCCATCATGCTGACGTCAGCTGTCAGCTGTCAATTTGACAGGTGTCACTCCGACAGACATCAGGTTTTGACAGCCCAAGGCCGCGCTAGTTCAAGGTGGTTAATAAGCGGATTTTGTTTACTTCCGCACCTAATTAATATGAAGGTATAATCAACAACACAACTAAAAATTACTGATTTAGTTTTGGGTTTACTAAACATTTTCTTCATTTATATTCATTAACTTTTCTCTCGGCTATCGTGATCTATGTGAATAGCCATGGCGGTCTATTTTGTTAATTTTGGATATCAATCACCGAGACGTGTGTTTTTTATACCACGTCAGTAGCAAACAAGCATACGGCTCGCCTGATTGGTAAGCAGTCACCGCAGCCTATGAACGCCTGCAACTCCAGGGGTGTCACATGCGCATTGCCAAGCCTTAAAATGTAGACACTACTTTCTTGAAGAATCTCATACTGCAGTCCCTCGGGAAAATCTCGGCAGGGAGCTCATTCCACAATGGGAGTATTCGAGGAAAGAAGTTCCTCTGAAACCGTACCGTACGCCACCATTTAGGTTCTAAGGTGTGAGCATGAATGCC
Source organism: Notocelia uddmanniana (assembly GCA_905163555.1). Taxonomy (NCBI): domain Eukaryota; kingdom Metazoa; phylum Arthropoda; class Insecta; order Lepidoptera; family Tortricidae; genus Notocelia; species Notocelia uddmanniana. Next base: position 17,575,027 of record LR991054.1, on the reverse strand, counting down.
CTGCCGATGGCGAGAAGTGCGGTGGAAGAAAACGGCCGTAGGCATCACGTCGAACTATTCGGAGCAATTATACAATGATTAATGAACTGACGGATGACGAATGATGGATGAACTTGTGACTTATATAGAAGTCTTTGTCCCGGGGTGAAGTACCGCTTCGCTCTATTGAGCACACCTAGCTTTTTGGATGCCGGCTTAGGCTTGCCTTCTAAGTGGCCTAGAAATAAATAAACAAATAAATAAATACTTGTGTCTTGGTGGAGTTAAACCGGACTAGATTATCTTGGCCCCACTTAGTCTCTGACTAGAGTGGTTTAAATTTTAGACACAAGTTGTTCATGACTCTCTAACACAGAGGAACGAGGAATGTTGGCACGGCCCGTATAATAAGCATCCCCGTTGCTGTCATCCGCATAACAATCGATCTACTGCGGTCATCATCATCATTCAGCCAAAAGATGTTCGCTGCTAGACATATTACATCACATAAGGGAATCCTCCGCTCTGTCTTAACTGAGAGACCAAACATTCTGACAACTTTGTATATGTGTGTACTTATATGTTGTTAAATACCATGTCAAAATAAAAACATTATTAACGAGACGGTTTTCTACACCAATTACTTAATATTCGATGACAAACTGTACTTAAGTCATATTTTGACTATCTCTTCTTCTTTAACCTTGAGCTACCCAATGCTGAGGCTGAGTAAAGGTTCTTCCATGTTAGCCCATTCTGTGCGGTCCTGTGCTTTCCTCATCCAGACCATCCCAGCCACTCCTACCAAATCGTCGGTTCATCTCACGCGTTGCCTTCCCACATTTCTGCGCTCCGTTCGCGGTCTCCATTGCAGCAACTTTCTTCCCCATCTACCATCGGACCTACGGCATATACTCGTATGGCCCGTCCCCTTCCACTTCCTGATAGCTATGGTCTTTCCCTATACTTCCGAAGTGTGCCTGTATGAGATCATGAATTACTTTAATGAAGTGTTCCGTATTTATTTTGACTATACTTTTGGGAATAAAATATAATATGACATATAGTCCAAATGTCTAAAACTTGTCAATGTTTGACACAAATCTTGTTTTAATGCCAATATTTGTAAACGTTAGTTTTAGTGTAAAGTTAGTTTGCAATGCGGGCGACGAGCACGCATATCAAACTAACTTTATTTTTCGTGTTTTCACATTTACTATGTTTTCAACATGTGCGGTGCAGACTGGGCCTGAACTAGGGAAATCTATATGTCAGGTCACCAGATCCCCATCCCTCAGATATCCATAACAATCATCTTATATATGACGTTAAAGAGCGAATGGGACATAATATTGATAACGATGTACGCCTTTAATGGAATGTATAATGGTCGGCGGTTACGAAGTCAATCCTGACACCTGTCATTTCCATAGATTTTATAACGTAAAAGTCAGTTTGAGGTTATAAACTGGATGGAAATGACAGGTGTCAGCATTGACTTCTTAACCGCCGCCCACTATAGGAGGATTAGGAGGTATGGTGTGAACAAATTAAAGCGTGGGCCCGGCATATAATTGGAAGCGTCGAACTGAAAAAGACCTTCAAGGCGTCTTTGTTGTAATAAGTATAAAAAGTTGAATTTATTAATTATTCCATCGGGATGTACTCTTAAAATTGATTAAGGTGTCGTAGTGTAGTCGAATTTTTTCAAATCATAATAACATTAAAACTCATAAATGTGTCTACAACTCTACAGCACTTGTCCAATGCGTTGAGTAAAACATTAACAAAAGCATATAAAATTACGATTAATAAGAATAGGGTATTTAGCGTTTTCGGAATGGCACCTAAAATATACAACCAATTGCCAAAACAAACTATCCAGAACACAAGACTTGGTAGAATTCAAAAAAAGGCTGTTTAACCTTTTGGTAAAAAAGCGTACTATTCAATAAAGGAGTACTTGACGGATTGTGAACTGTAACAATATCAGCACGCTTTTTATATTAAATACTTTTGTTCTTTTATCAATACCGGATGCATGCTACATCTTGACTTAAAATATTTGTATGACATAGTGATACATAATTATAAGTTTTTGACCAGCCATATGCCTATGTTCTACAAATAAATTATTTTGATTTTAATTTTTTTATTGATTTTAACTTGCACGATTTTTACACATAATTATTAGTAAACAGGATTTAACCGTATACTGTTTATTCACCTTTTCTCAGGTTTGCCCGACATTTCCAATGTACGAGTCAGCTCATGACCACGGATGTTGTGATACATTCAAAATGTCGAGCAAACTTAAGAAAAGGTGAATACATTTTAGTTGTACGCGATTAAGTCCCGTTTACCAATAATAATGTATAGGGTTTATTTTCATATTTACTCTCAATAAAAACGTGGGTGCTCAAACCTTCATTCCAAATGAAACTAGGCATGTAAATATTTTGTCTTCGACTGTACATGTTTTCTACAATACACTATTTAACACACCAGTTGTAGTGACAGTGACCTGATCAGATAAGACGGCTGATTACTTGATTAAGTTTAACCGTATTTACTTTAGTACAGATAGGATCTAGATAATAAAATTACGCGTAAACAATATTTTTCCCTTCTCATGCTCGAAAAGTGAGTTCATATTACTTAGTTCATATTCCACCGATCAAGCGGGGCTAAACTAGTACATTTCACCCCTAGAGAAAATACGTATAAATATTTGTGATTTACGAAACACATTTTAATTTGACCAATCAAAATACTTGACCATATTAAATCCACCAATCACAATACTAATTTAGCTTAAAAAAAGCTTAAAAAGTGTGTTATAAATAAGCTTTAAAGCGATGATGGAAATAATGTGCACATTCCCCAATATAGGGCTACCATTATAGGGTTCAGTATAATGTGGTACAAATCACGGTAAATGTACTATTTGTGAAGTGAGATTATGGTCTTTAGTGCAATTAATATAAACATATTTGTTGCACTAAAAATGGCATTCAAAGTTTTAATCTGTACTCAAGTCATGGGTTCGAATCCCGGGTCGTACCGCTCCATTTAGTTTTACAAAAAACCTTTCGGTGAGGGAAACGATCCCTTTCCCTGATTCTGCTGATGTCCGTCCATTGTTCGCCTGTAATTAGGCTGTATATAAGATTGCTGGCATCATAGATTAACCCACCGCTCTTGCTAATTGATCAGCATCAAATTTGACTAAGAGAAACAGATAAAAAAGTAGCAAAACAAAACTACTCCGCTTTACCATACCATACTATTCTGTAATAATTTTTAAGAAAAAAAACTGACTTCAATGGGGGAGGCCGGTGAAAGATTATTATACTTAGATGGTGCACACTTAGATTCCATACAATAAAATAAAAATGGCTATAAGTATATTTATAATGGTAGAAGACTAAGTACCCTCAATTCCTCATAGAATCATGGAAAAACCTTGCTTGCTTGACAAACAAAACAAAGAGAACAAATCGCAAAACGTAAACTACGCGTCCTTGAAGAGTTCCGTTCTGATCATCATCAGCAGTTCCACTTCATCAAATGTCACTTTTATGAATGAAAATGCTTGATTAGTTCATGAAAATACTAAAATCACTATTTGTGGGCCTTTCACATTTGAGGAGTTCCCTCGATTCCTAATGGATCCTATCATCAGAACTCGAACGTGACAAAAATCAATCGTGGAAATAGAACTTGCTTAACAAACACAGCTAGAAGGACAAATAGCCAAACGTGAACTTTTCGTCGTTGAAGAGTTCTGTTCTGATCACCATCAGCAGTTCCATTTCATCAAATGTCACATTTTTGTATGATAATGCTCCATTTGTTGATAAAAAACACAAAAATCACTATATGTTTGCCTTTAAGATTTGAGGAGTTCCCTCAATTCCTCATGGATCCCATCATCAAAAATCGAGCATGACAAAAATTTATCGTGAAAATAGAACTTGCTTAACAAACACAGCTAGGAGGACAAATCGCCAAACGTGAACTTTTCGTCGTTGAAGAGTTCTGTTCTGATCATCATCAGCAGTTCCACTTCATCCAATGTCACATTTTTGGATGAAAATCCTTGACTTGTTGATAAAAACACAAAAATCACTATATGTTTGCCTTAAAGATTTGAGGAGTTCCCTCAATTCCTCATGGATTTCATCATCAGAACTGCGTTTTGACAAAAACAGGACCCACTTGGATATATATACTTACAATCAAAAAAAGAATTTTCCAAATCGGTTAAGAAATGACGGAGTTATGGAGTAACAAACATAAAAAAAAATATTAAAACATACAACCGAATTGATAACCTCCTCTTTTGAAATCTTGAAGTCGGTTAAAAAAAACAACTGCCTATACGCTACTATTACGGTTCATGAGATAGTGCGACGCAACATTCCATCACCCAACGTGCCCGAGAATAGTTGAAAGTTACACTCATCGTATCGCGGGCGGCGCGGCGTTGTACTATTGTAATAAATATAAATATTTTAAAATATTTCGGGGAAAATCTTACACAAATCGACCTAGTCCCAAACTAAGCAAAGCTTGTACTATGGGTACTAGGTGAAGACATGGTTTGAGTTTATCCAGCTGTCAAACTCCGGTCTGGTTTGACAGGATTCTCTGTACGTAATTACTATTCTTTTTATTTTTATTTTATTTTATTTTATTATTTGTGACAATGAATACTCAATAGGCATCTTGGCATTGGGGCGTCAATCATCGTCGACACGGCACAAACTATTAAACTTCAAGTATCCAAGTTCAGTAGTACTTCATGTACTATTATGTGACTATTATACTATTCTGTGCGATAGTTCACACGGCATAAATCTAGTTTTATAACAACAGAGGAAGCCGCATTTCGACCACCGCCGCGCCGCTGATAACCGTGATAAGAAAGACAATATTGGGCCTGTACGAGACAAAGAGCAAACAGGGGCGCTACGCTCTAAGTCTTGCGCACACTGCATAAGGGTCCTGGGAAAATTATGTTGAATTAGACCAGTTTTAAAATGAATACTCCTACAGTGATTTTCCGTTCACATCTGACAACTGAACAAAAAGATAATTATAAAAAAGACAATTACTTATTAAGGTATCCTGCACCATAGATTTTAGAAGATGCTTTCGGATTGCACGATTTGATTTTCATCACAAATATCTGAGCTAAGACCCAACTAATTTAAACAAGGTTCTATTCCTAACTGGTTGTCTTTGTGGAAATCAACAATTCCCCTTTTGGAAAAGAAAACTGTCATCCAACGGCACATAAGTTCTGAGCAAACAAGTATAATACTTTATGACGGTATAGGTCTGTAATAAGCTTTGGCCCATTTGTCCTTTGTTTGGTACATGTTGATCTTTTTAAAGATTAACATTTGTGTGAGTATACTTATTGTACTCTTTTTGGTACACGTACATTTCTTAAAAGATTAACATTCGTGTGAGTATATATACTCACACAATATACATATCGTAGGAGGCCTTGTAAAGGATGTCCGGTGGCATATTTACGTTTTTCAATATACATTTTTAAAAAGCTAACCGTATTAGGGAAAATGTTAATTACGATTAAAAGAAGAGAAATGCGTATTACATTTTTAATAATCACATTTCCTAAATGTTGAACGTATTTTTTTATAGTTGTTAAAGCACTCTTCAAACCTTAGCTTAAGTTTTTCTTAAGACGTCGGGCTGCAAACTGCAATTATTTCAGATGGAATAAGGTTCTTTAACATTACAATATTTGATTCTGATGATATAAGACTTTTAGTTTTAGGATTACTCAATAAAAAAACCTTACATGCATTAAAATTCGTTGTTATTGCGGGCCAAGCGACGAGTAAGGCGGGTTGGTTTTTTAACCGACTTCAAGATTTCAAAAGAGGAGGTTATCAATTCGGTTGTTTGTTTTTTTTTTTTTGTTTTTTTTTAATGTTTGTTACTGCATAACTCCGTCCTTTCTTTACCGATTTGAAAAATTCCTTTTTTGATTGTATGTATATATATCCAAGTTGGTCCCGTTTTTGTCAAAAGGCAGTTCTGATAATGGGATCCATGAGGAATTGAAGGAACTCCTCAAATCTTTAAGGCAAACATATAGTGATTTTTCTGTTTTTATCAACAAGTCAAGCATTTGCATCCAAAAATGTGATATTGGATGAAGTGGAACTGCTGATGATGATCAGAACAGAACTCTTCAACGACGAAAAGTTCACGTTTGGCGATTTGTCCTCCTAGCTGTGTTTGTTAAGCAAGTTCTATTTTCACGATTGATTTTTGTCATGCTCGAGTTCTGATGATGGGATCCATTAGGAATTGAGGGAACTCCTCAAATCTTAAAGGCAAACATATAGTGATTTTTGTGTTTTTATCAACAAATCGAGCATTATCATACAAAAATGTGACATTTGATGAAGTGGAACTGCTGATGATGATCAGAACAGAACTCTTCAACGACGAAAAGTTCACGTTTGGCGATTTGTCCTTCTAGCTGTGTTTGTTAAGCAAGTTCTATTTTCACGATTGATTTTTGTCATGCTCGAGTTCTGATGATGGGATCCATTAGGAATCTAGGAAACTCCTCAAATGTGAAAGGCTTACAAATAGTGATTTTAGTATTTTCATGAACTAATCAAGCATTTTCATTCATAAAAGTGACATTTGATGAAGTGGAATTGCTGATGATGATCTGAACGGAACTCTTCAACGACGCGTAGTTCACGTTTGGCGATTTGTTCTCTTCGTTTTGTTTGTCAAGCAAGCAAGGTTTTTCCATGATTTCATGAGGAATTGAGGGTACTTAGTCTTCTACCATTATAAACATACTTATAGCCATTTTTGTATTTTATTGTATGGAATCTAAGAGTGCACCATCTAAGATTAATAATCTTTTACCGGACTCCCCCATAGAAGTCGGTTTTTTTTTTCTTAAAAATTATTTAGAAATGCCCTGTCCGTAATCAATGATGCTTAACTGCATGGAAAGCGGCCCCCTCTTATTAAAATCATGTTTTTCGATTAAAGAAGGAAACAATTTTCTTTCATATTTGATCATCGCCCGCTGCATTCAAAGAAACAGTTAGGAGTACCTAGTAATTAACATCTCTGAAATGTCACCCAAAAATTAGTTTTATGAATGTGCAATAGCATCTTATGTATCAGAGTCCAATTATAAAGATCCTAGCTGCCAGTTTATGTTTATTTGGATAACAATAGAAAGGAAAAACGTTTATTTTTTTTTTTAATGAGGAGATTCTCATTCTTTGAATTATAGAAAATCCCAGTAAGGGCCACTTTAGCCCTTATTAATTAATTACGTAAAAACGCGACATTCCTTATCCACTCTAGATGGTATATAATAAATTTGCAATGATTGATCAATGTACTAAAACGCCTACCCTGCATCTCTCTCACACATCCATAAAAAAGTTATTTCCATTTCAAAATATAACACTTCCACTGGACACCATTTAGTTTATTTCCACCCAAATGTTCCTACAGTAGCCGTAGCTGCACTACTAGGAGAATATTAATATTCACACAAATACCTGGATACTCAATATTACTAGCGTCCAGCACCGGATATACATATACATATCTCCATACGTGCATCTCCAAAATCCGGGGAAGACAACCGGGCAAGTTTAGCACAAGACGGATGGGCCCGTCTGTCCCCAAGGCGCGCGGGGTGTTAGACAGGGGGGCTTTAATCATTTAACATGGCCTCTCTTGTTCTTTCCTATATTGCCTATATATCTAAAATTAACATCACACTTGCATTTTATATTTTGCATTATTTACTAACCCCCTTATTCATAAACGTCCATCAAGCATATACCTATTAGTTAACAAGCCGCTAAAGTTGGTTAGTCCTTATCAATCACTTTGACGTTTATATTTGTGAGAAAGGGACAAAACCAATTTTAGTTAACAGAAGTTTGTTAAGTTTTATAAATAAGTGAGTAACTATAAGATAATCGAAATTGAAATCAGCTATTAAAAAGCGGCCAAGTGCGTGTCAGTTTTTCAACGATAACTTGAAAACTGTTTGACTTATCTTGTTCAAACCAACGGGTTGAAGTTAGATTTGTTGTGTATGGAGTCAGCTTGTGGAGGGGCTAAATGGCTCTAGCCTCCCCGCTTGAGCCATTCCGTTTTTCCGTTAAGAGTGGGCGCCGCGCCGATCGCAATTAGGAGCAATTGTTTTTGATAATATCTTCGATTGCACCCTTTAGACCAAAATTATCTTACCCGCTATCATAGTGCGAGCATATCGGTTTATCGTACTATCATATTTTATCATAGTGACGCACTTCCGTTTCCTGCCAAGTCGCCTGCAAGGAGCTGCATTTGAAAGACACTACTGACATGATCAGATTGAATTGGAATCGTACTGGCTAGTGCGCTCTCGCCCTCACTCATGTGACAGTTTTCAAGTGAGAGTGAGAGCGCACAATATGAATACGACTTTAATCTAATCTCAAAATGTCAGCACCGCCTTTAGGAAAGCAGCCCAAAGCTCCACGAAGGTGGAATGAACTTGTAAGTTTGTAATCAAATTCGTTGATTTTGGTATAAATGGTTTATCGCAATCTATTACTTCTATAATATTTTTAAAAGGTACCGTAAAACGGTTCTCGCTTGTTAGACCTAACTACTGTAGCCCTAAATGCGTCACTTGACCTAATGTTTCATTAGACGTACTTAATGATTTTTTTTCTTAAATATTAAACTATATAGGATTATTGCAAGATAAACCTAAGCTAATTACTTTTTTTGATAATATTCAAAGAAAATCCGTAAAATTCACTGTTTCGAAGAAAAAATCATTAGGTATATTGAAACATTAGGAAAAAAGTTAGTAGGAGTGACAGGATCCCCCGTAAAATTGGGGAGAAGTGCCGGCGGGGGTAGCACCTAGGGATGCGAATCCACAATTTCTTTTTCAGTTTCTACATTAATTTTCTGGCTCAGGTTATTTTTAAAGTAATTATATTATATATTTAGACATATTTTTTCTAACGACAGATAAGCAATAAATAATAACTAAAATTCATACCACCGGAATATTTTTTATGTAGCCAACGTGCAACATGTAAAAATAAACTATTATCAAGGTTTGAATTTCTGTTTTATCCCTTCTTCCTCCGTTCTACTCTTATTGTCGACTGCACTATTCTACATAGTTAATCACCTAAACTTATATTCTACTTGTGTTAAGGCTGATATTTTTATAAAATATAGTACTTCACGGCGACCTCAACCTTTAACCGATTGTGTGGCTGCGCACTACGGGATTTTGGCAATACAAGGCATAGTATATTTCTAAAATTAGTTTTTTTGTTTACTTACTAGAGACATTAAAATAGCTAACCCACTTGTTTTCACCTTAATCTTCAATCAGTACCAGTATCACAAAACCACATGTCGATATGATATCACCCTGATATAACAATTTGAGAAAAACCCAGAATTATCTTAGATTTGACGTCACGTTCTTTATTTCCGATAGCAACCGCACTAACTTGCACACTTGGTCACGTTCTGATAAATAACAAAATACGCAGTCAATTAGGACCTAATTCTGGAACTCGTTTTAGACATTTGTATTGAAATAATTGTTAATCGTCTTGACTCATGCGCTGAGGGAGACACATTTGTTAGGCGAGTTTGGCATTAGATTTTAGTTGTTAAACTGCTCCCGTGGTTTAGGCGTGGGTAAGGCGCCAGTGGTTGGTGATAGATACACCATATCTGTTACCAATCAGATCGACCAACATACCGTGAACTACTAAAAACGAGGCAACATGCTGTAAATATTACTAAGTAAGTACTTAGTTAACATTGAATATCAAAAACATGTAAATGGCTTATAAGATCTAAGTCTAAATAATAAATAAAATCTAAGAATTATCAAACGTGTCAGCGACAGGAAAGCTTCTTTTAGATATTTTACTTAAAGAAATATTGGGGGGAATTGAACACAGTGAAAATAAAGTAGCCCAACTGTGATAATACGATATCAATATATTTAGTCAGATTATAGGGAATTTTATCGAAGGAAATTTTCAAAAAAACAGGAGTTATATTTTTACACGCGCATCCACGCTTGAGGAACTAACTCGTCAGAAAGTCTACGAAACGGATCGAAATGCGATATGCTCTAGATGACTTTAATTAAGACTCGATTTGGTGTACGATGTAGCACATGGTCCAGCTAAATTACCCAAGGCGAAAAATTAATAGGTGTCAGTCTGTCCGTCTCCGATCTGTCCGGCGAGGGATTAAACGAACCCTTTACTGGTCATCCCCGGTGTTAACTACGAATGTTAAATAATCTTATTTGTAGGTTGGCGGGGTGAATTAAATATCTATTTTGGAAATATACTATGCCTTGTATTGCCAAAATCCCGAAGTGTCAAGGGAGCGTGAAGCTCTGTTGGTTTCGGACGTGTTGATGCAAGTGCAGGCTGTGGACATAGGTAACGTATCAACCAATAGACATCATATTAACACATCAAGTCAAAGAATTCACAGGATGCTGGGGACGAACAAATTAAAAATAGAACAAAAATATTTATCGGTATAACACACCATTTTGTTTCGTTTTGATTACTATTTTTCCCCGACTTGGATACCATTAGTTTCAGTACGAGTATGTTTGTGTTGCGCGGCTAGCACAAGACAGCACGTGAGGTATCTTTCTCGCGCTCGACATTAATATCCGTCTCTTTCTGTGTGTACTAATTAGAAAGAGACGGATAGTCTATGTCGCGTGAGACAACTCGCATGCCGTGCAGTGCATACTGGTCAAAAGTTTTAATTCACCAATAACATATCATTTTTATTTGCCCTTATTTATGTCCTTTTAATCGCACGAGATCACCAACTTTATCCCCTGTAAAGTTTACTCAAGCTACAACAGATCCGCCACCATGTACATAGAGCATGCAATTTCAGAGCGTTCTAGTATACCGGTTTATTATTCGATATGAAAATTCAAATACCGGTTTTCCGATGTTTCGGTGTTTTTCCGATATTAAAGAAAGAAAGACTGGACCATTCTAGAGCCCCTTCAGCGATGCCAAGTCGATTGGCGATATACCTCGAGGTGTTGAAGTGTTTGTATAGTGCCGCTACGATAACTGTTCAAATCCAGGCACCATGCTTTAGTGTTGGTATCATGCGTTGTTTTATCATTTCTCTAAACAATACATACACACAGACAACGGTGCACTTTCGAAACTGAGTGCCTACCGCGAACTTCGAAAATCGAACTTCGTCTCGTGCCGTCCCTTTCACTCATATAGTGTATAACACGAGAGTGAAAGGGACGGCACGACACGAAGTTCGATTTTCGAAGTTCGCGGTAGCACAGCTGATACTTGCCAATGTTTGTGTTGCGTTCTTCACAAATTTCTGGAACAGTTGAAGTATACGTACTGACATTTGCTCCGTACGCAAAAAAGTCTTCACTTTTTAGTGTAACTTTTGCCCTGCCTTAGCAGAAACGATGAAATAACGCCGTGTCTCTTTAACTTGTATTTTGTCGTTATGGGAATAATTGTATAAAATATAAAATTCATAGCGCTGATCCCAGCTGCTGTCTATGATAGCTATCGTTAAGCCAAGTTAGAGGCCTTCGGGCGGCTTGAGAACTTCTAACAGTCAAGTTGCCCACTCACTTGACAAGCCTAATCTTAATAAGGTTTACTTTCCCCAATCAACCCAAGGTTGGAAGGTCAGATGGCAGTCGCTTTCGTAAAAACTAGTGCCTACGCCAATACTTGGGATTAAGTAGCGGACCCCAGGCATCAACGCTAAGGATAATGATGATTAAGATAAGGTAAACGTCCCAGTTCGGGACACTTACCAAATATTTGACATTTTCAATCTTATGTCATATTAATAGAGCTGAACAAACTAATTAAACTAACGAACTGTTTCGGCGCAGTGATCTTGGAACAAGAGCACACCACCCTCCTCGATCCTGCACGGCTTTCTGCACGTTGCCGCCCTGAAGCTGACGCAAATCCGACTCCATACTGTCCTTCCGGCCGTACCCGGGCCGACTGACTGGGCGGCGACCATTCGGTCGGCCTAAGGGTGGGTTGCACCACTTCCACCAAACTGCCTGTAATCGTAAGCTGTGTTCGTTAACATTTGAATAAATGGAAAGTTTGACAAGTTTCTATGGGATGACAGCTGCCTGCGCCATAATTGACGTTAATCGGTCTGTGATGGTAAGTTGGTGCAACCCAGCCTAAGCATGCTCTCTTGACGGCTCGATCCTCCCCTATTCTTATTTCTCATTAGATGATCGAACCAGCGGAATCTGTGTGCTTTTGTCTGGCCAATGATATTAAGGTTCGGCCGCCAACTTCTGGATTTCGGCATTCTGTCTGATCGTCCAAAAACGGTGTTACCTATTGGATACTAAGGAGTCTAACATACACGTTTACTTTACCTATAATTTTTCAGAAAAACCGCCCAAGTGCGTGTCGGGCGTGACGGTTAATGAGCTAAGCCGTGAATGGACACATAGCCGCACAGACAGACAGACGAACGGACATGGTGAAACTAATAAGGGTTCCTAGTTTTCTAGGGAATGCTAATACGAAGTAGAGATTGCAAATTCGTAAACTTTTTAGAAATCCGGATTTTCGGATTATATTTTAGAAAAAATCCGGATTTCGGATAAAATCCGGATTTTGACAAATGACCTTGAAAATCAATAAAAGCGCCATAAAATCGCTTTTTTTGAGTCAGTTCAGTATAGAAGAGTGGCACGACTCCTGAATGGTCATTTAAGCCTCATACCACTCTTACGATGCTAAACAATAGGTGTAAAAAATACAATAGAAGTATTTCAACTCTTTATTGCTTCCATAAAATTGTCATCTAAGATTATTATTATAATGTCCTCTTCTTATAATCATCATCTTATTCGATGGCACAGAATAATGAAATATTTATGTATTTATGATTTTAATTTGATTTGTTTCACTATTAGATTAGTTTTGTCTTTGCCTAAGATACAGGGATATAACCCTAGTTTAGGCGCATGTAACCATTTGTAACTTGTAAGTAGGTTCAAGCACAATGTAACATTAGCTATAAGGATTTTTTCAATAAATTATTATTATTATTACTTGTATGCCTTTTCCTTATCTCGGGACCATGGGGTCCCGGACCTTTGGAAGGCGTGCGTGGGGCCGAAGCCAACAAACAGCGCAGAGATTTAATATAAAAGTAAAGGGATACACATGGCGGATACCATTCCCGAACGCACAATATGATACATCCAGAGATGGTCCCCGCCAGGTGCAAAGACTATTGCAGTGCATCACTGTGCTGCGATGGAAACTAAGGTCATGGGCTATTGTGTTGAATGTTGGATGGGCTGGATAATGGGCTATTGGAGGAGACTAACGGACACCTGCCGTGACAATCAGTCTCAATATTGTAAAAGGCAGGCGGTGACTCGCCAGCTCGCTGAGTGGGCCCCACATAACAGTCGCACGCACAGTGTGACAGTGGGGCAACATCCCGTTGAGCGGCTGTAAGGTTGCCGAGAGGTGAGTCTGCGGTAGCCAGATCCCGGTATTCCGATCAGCAGGCCGCCGGCGTTATGACATTTTACACTTCCAACCTGGAGGTCTCGCTCTTGCGACTCCACTCTGGCCGGCCAATTAAGGCAAGCACAGAGGCGAGGGCCAGATGGAAAGGGCCTTCTGGAGATTAGGGGTCCGCGGTGTCGCCACTCACCGTCAGCTCGCCACAAGCCGCCCCCGCGGGTTTATTATTATTATTATTATAATGAACTATATCAGTCTTCTCTGATAAAATTGGGTTTTAGTTTAGATTAAATAAGGTGGGTATTATGTAAATATGACTTAATAGCTTATTTGCATTAGTCAGGATTGCTGCAAGAACATGTAATTTAGATTTTAATTTCATAACAAACAAATCCGAAAATCCGGATTTTTTACTTATAAAATCCGGATTAGAATCCGCTCGTAAAATGGCACCGAAATCCGGATTTTCGGACTTCGGATTATCCGGATTGCAATCGCTAATACGAAGTTTAATAAGGTGAAACTTTTGACCACTAGTGTAGGTTAGGACATTTGATTCTGTACGATATAAATAGAATACCGATTTTGTTCCCCAAGTGGGTATATAACAGTAGGTATTGCACTAAATAAGTTAATAAGGACACTTGATATTAAGAACCCTTCTAAAGATAACCAAAAAGTTTGATCACTCAAAGTTAATGCGCGGCCACAAACAAAACAAACGGACATCAGCTCAGCGATATTCACAAAACAAAAATGGCGGTGTCACTGAACGACAATATTTCAAAAAACGAAAACATGACAGCTATGTCAAAAGGCACTATAAGTCACTATCAAACCTTCCACCGCACGCATTCCAAACGGGAACTAAATCGAATAATAATAGGGTTGAAAACTCAGTGGCTTGGAATTCGCTGTCCTCTCAATTATTACGAAAAAACTGTCTTGTCTTTCTAATTACGTAGTGATGTGTCTGTCGACGGTCCGGCAAGATAAATAAGAAGATGATATTTTCCGGTGGTAAAAAACGCGCAATGTCACGGTTTTATCAAGATTGAGGTTATGGGCTTTTGGTTTTTTGGCCGCTACCACGATCATTGACACATTAATCAACAAGTTATTCTCCAAACAGTGTCATCAATATCTCGAAAAGTTATAACATAGGTAAGCCCAGAACGGTGGGCTTTTCGAATGCTATAATCTCTCCTGTTTTTTTTTTTGTACTACAACTTATAAATGTGGAAGTGGACTGAGCAAGTGTAATTGTCTCTTTGTAGATTTAGGAGCTAAGAATGATGGGAAACATTTGTTTAATTATTATTTTTATTCTAGGGCACACATACGGTTACTTTAGGTCTGTCTCCACTCGTTAGATAAGTATATAAAAAATTACATATTTACATTGTATCTCTCATATCAGTTACAAAATTCGTGGCACACTGGAAAAGAAAGCATATACGTTAATGGATCAAAACTATGATCACACAAAATTTTGAACTCAGGCCTCAGGCCTTCAAAATTCTTGGATCACGATTCACGATAATGATACGATATCATGGTAAAGGGTAAGGCGCCAATGGAAGATTTGTTGTGTGTAATCGATCCGGGAACAAGGTGCGCTGTATACAAAGATAACGCTCCCTAGGCGTTGGCATCGTCAGACCGACCAAATACGGTGGTGACCGTTTAGGTATTGTATTATTTGTATTATGACTATGCTGTCAGTTGCTGTGTGCAATGTGAATGTGGCTGTATTTTTTCTCTATCCAAGTCTTTATGATATGGACATAAGATTATTTGTACTTAGTTTGTTTGAGTACCTAAATATGAAATAAAAAACAAGATTGCATTTCACCTGCTCAATGTAAAAAAATCTGCTCCAACATTCAATTATTTGACTGACAGTAGTATTAAAACGATGAGCATGTCGGGCCAAGCTCAGTGTAGAGTTCCGTAGTTGCCTAATGAAAGCAATTAAGAAAAATCTATAACAAGCAAAAGGGAATACCTACGTAGCGTTTCATACCTACGTCTTTTACTTTTTTTTTATTAAAAATGAGATTGCACTTGGCCTGCATCTAGCCAGTTGGCAAAGATGAGGCCGACGATGAAGAAGGAAAGACTTTTACGATAACTCAAAAATAGCTTTAGTTTCGTTAAATCTTTATAAAGATTTACTTTCATGATTTTGTTCATATTTTTCGGACCCATATTTCAAAAGTTAGGGGGGGGGGGGGATACAATTTTATATATACCTATTATTTATTACTTCCGAAAATATATACTTTATCAAAAATATTTTAGAGGAAGACCTTTTAGATTCGTTTTGCCGTTTCGACCTATCCACAATACTCCACACCGTAAGGTAAAAGAAAAAAAAAACCCCGCTTTACGTGTAGGAGGGGTGTACCTAACCAGCCATATATTATACTAATGACTTGTAAGGACTTGCACACGTATACCATTTTTTTTGTTAGGGTTCCGTAGTCAACTGGGAACCCTTACAGTTTCGCCATGTCCGTCTGTCTGTCTGTCTGTCCGTCTGTCTGTCCCAGGCTTTGCTCTGTGATTGGTAGTGCTATAAAGCTACGTGTGCAAGTCCTTACAAGTCATCAGTATAATATATGGCTGGTTGGAGAATCAAAATGGATTTCCATACATTACTCGTATTATACAACTGTTTTATTTTTAAAAGCGGCACACGTGGCAATGCCCGTATTCTGCCACCATATCGATTTTTTATTTAAATCTTATTATTTTTCTGTCGGAGAAAAAACATTGTATACAAATTTACATACTCGTAATTAGGTCTTAAAACTCGAGAGTCACTGTAACCAAACGAGCGTAGCGAATAACCCTTATTATGTACCTGTTGCATAATATACTATTTTAACTACACCGTTATCCTACCGTCGCAGGACTAAAACTTATCTTCGAGATTCATAGTAGTTAACTAAATTGCAGTCATAAGTAAAATGACAGTGTCACGAACTTTAAAAGGTTTAATCTTTACGAAGCAACCCTAAACACATGTCCATCAAATCCAGCTGATTACCTGTAGAAGTGTTGATGTTTTTGAGGGTAGGTAACCCGAGCAGGTTGTTTTTGTGACTTGTCACGACAAGCGGCGGTCCACCACAACACGCGCTCGTTTGGGTATCAGGTTCTTCTATTGACTTTAACATCAGTGATTTTGGAAATAAATTTAAATAAGTACTATCACAATGCGCGCGTAAGTATCTGTCCTGTGTGATTTAGAGGCGTGCCTGGTATTTATTTATTCGCGCCTCGTTGTTTAAGATATTGGTGAAGATGACAAAAGAGCCACTCTCGTAGAAGTTGCCTTTACATTACAACTTTATTTATTTCAGCGTTTTTCTATATTTGTTCTTCTCTTTTATATTTAGCATGAAAGAGAAGAACAAATATGGAAAACGCTGAACTTTTTTTTTATACCACGTCGGTGGCAAACAAGTGTACGGCCCACCTGATGGTAAGCGGTCACCGCAGCCTATGGACGCCTACAACTCCAGGGGTGTCACATGCGCGTTGCCGACCCTTTAAAAAATTATACACTCTTTTCTTGAAGAATACCATACTGTAGTTCCTCGGGAAAACCTCGGCAGGGAGCTCATTCCACAACCGGAGCGTCCGAGGGAGGAAGTTCCTCTGAAACCGTACCGTACGCGACCATTTAGGTTCTAAGGTGTGAGGATGAATGCCCTGCCGACGGCGAGCAGTGCGATGATAGAAAGCGGCCGAACTAACTCCTAAATAGCAAAATTCATTTATGCAGCTGGTTCAGAATGTCTCAAGTCACAAGTACTACGCTGTGATTATGTAGGTTAATTTCCCTCTTTATCTTTACGTGTGGGTATTTTTGCAATAGGAACATTGATAAAACACAGAAGATTAAAATGTGCCCCCAATTTTCAGTCCACTATGATTTTTCATATTCACGTAGCTCATACGTAGGTAGGTATAGTGCTCATATAATTGGAAACTTGAAAAATGTATGGAATGCTGAGAAGTCATTGTTTCTTTGCCTTGAGGAGGAAAAACCAAACATTTATTTACCCTGAAAGTCAAACGTATAATTAATTTTTATAGTCTTTTTTAATGATAATTGTTATTTTGACAAATGTGACTATACCTATACAAATTTCAACCGTGAGCCACACTAGTAGCAGTGATTGATTACAAGTCATGGTATTTGGCTGAAGTTGTAGGGATTACTTGCCCGAAGCGCATACTTTCCGTCTCTAGAGAGCTACCCTAGCGTAGACAGGTAAATACGAATGAGGAGAAAATGTTTCATTTTTTATTATTGTTATCCTATCGGGATGTATGTTTTTAGTATAAAATAACTTGAAACCTAAACCAAATGTATGTTCTTAATAGAACTGATTCTAGATTTTTACTTTTATCGTATCAATCTACTATAAATAAAAAATAAAATTAAAGAATGTGTGAAAAATCTTATACAAACCGATCTAGTTCCAAACAAAGCATGTACTATGTGTACTAGATGAAGATATACGTACTTGTATAGATAGTTAATTATACTAAAATTAAAAAAAAAAACCAAGACGCGGGAACAATCATTCGTGCTCTTATCACAAATAAATGCTCTGACCGGGATTCGAACCCGGGACAACTAGCTTCATAGGCAGGGTCACTAGCCTTTTCTTATGTTCTGAGGTCACTACCAACTAAGCCAAAGTAGTCGTCGTATTTTTCACCCTTTCGGAACGCACGAGACACATTAATGAATTCAACTGTACCACACGTCTAAACATTAACATTTAGTAGGCATTCATTTATTATGTAATTGTCAGTTTACACTTTTCTCGCCTTAGAGTTATCTCGATTACACCCTAAGGATCCCGGTGTCCGTTTGCAATCAATTCACTAGATTTTTGAAGATCTGACTGCCATCTGAGCTACCATACTTTGCTATACTAGCGGCTCTGTGACTTGTACTCGTAGACCTCGCGATTTTTTTTCTAAATTAACAAAATCCAAAAAATAACCTGACTAAAAAAGTCCATATAATTATCAAACTTGGTCACAAAACTTCACGAGAATCGGTTGAGAAATGCAACCTGTAGAGGAGAACAACGGGAAATCAGAAATACTGCCGGCCGGACATATGAAACCATTTTTGCCGAAGCTGAAACGGAGACTTTCGTTGTATTCGATCAATAATAAGATATTTATACTAGTAGTGACTGGTTTAATTTTTAGATTTCCAGGTTGTCTGAGCTGGCGTTGAACCCGGTACCCGAGTAACGCGGCGCTACTAGCAATTTCCTGCGCCGTCAGTCGCGCTTATCACTCCTCTATCGGGCTGTCCCGGGGCGGGGCTCGCGTGCAAGGTCACAGGTTCGATTACCGGGATCGCACTTAAAATTCGCATCCAGATTTGATATCAATGTTGCGGGCACTGGTACTGAAAGGTTAGCTCGGGGCGTTAGCTGCCAGCGTAATACACATTAATCTCAAAATAGGGTTTGGAGTGGAGATTCTAGGTCCGTGGGGCCCAGCACCCGGACCCGGGTATGTCCTTAAACTACGACCAAGACCACCGGGGAATGGGCAGCAGCATTCCTAGAGTGCGGTGGAGATACTGCGATCGCCAACCCGCATGCCAAGCGTGGCGATTATGGCATTTACCCCCCACGAAATTGGGGGAGGCCTATGTCCAGCAGTGGACGTTCTAGGGCTGATATGGTGGTGGTGGTGGTGGTGGGGCCCAGCAGCACAGAAACTCTTTCGAGAGTTGGCTAAACGGCTGATAGACGTAACCAGGGATAAAGAGCTGGCGGCTTCCTCGCTCAACGACTAAGTATTGCGATCCAGCGAGGAAATGCTGCCGGCATCCTCGGCACCATGCCACATAGGCCAATTTTAGATTTAGGTTTTTAGATTTATAAGATATATAATAGATTTTTAATTTAGTTTATTTTATAATGTATATGATGTTTATTTTTAATCTTGTTCCTTTTCTAATAAATAGGGTTGGTAATATTTTCGTCAATACTTAGTATTACCATAAATCTGAAATAATCCCAAATATACACTGTACAGGGTGTTTTTATTGAATTTCGTCAACTGCGAGGGTATATTACAATCCAGAGATGAAATAAAGTAATCTTCTCTAAGACACGGGTATCCCAATTCGTACCATTACGAAGATATCCAAGAATTCGTTTTAGTTAACTAACACTCCTAGTATAGTATAAAAGATCCTTAACAATTAAACTATGTGGACGTGCGTGTCATTCGAATTCCGAATTGTCATACTATTGACATTAACTTTTGATTAACTCCACGTTAACTCTTAAGGCCGTTTTTCATTCACCCTTGGTGATATAAATAATTATTTTGTGTGAAAACGAAAAAAATATATTTTTCTTGAATTTTGGAAAACTAAATATTATGCTACGTCTTTTATATGGCTATATGCTTGAAGGAACGGAAATCAATAAAAACAACCTGTATAAAATAATTCTAACTATGATATTATCCGAGTATTAACGTGACTTTTCTTAATTGGTAATGTTACAATTATAATGTAAGACGAATTAATTTTCATTGTTGTCAAAATCTCATTTGTATAAATAAATAAATAAATATTGGGGGACAATCTTACACAAATAACAATGAAGAGCCTGGGTTTGGAGTTATAAATAAATATTACTTATTCGTTACACAAATCGAACTAGTCCATAGTAAGGTCAATAAGGGTTGGGTTATGGGTACTAGACGACGATATATTTAATAGATATATACTTCAATACAAAGAACACATCTAAGTCTCAGGAACGAATGTTTCTGCTCACCACAGAAACAAATTCCCTTAGACCTCTTTCCCACTTGTTGCATGTCGGACCCGGATTTTTGTCGGGTGTTCCAATGGCAGAACATTTTTATATGAAGCTATTCACACTTGCCAGACACCAATTTGTATGAGGTGCCGACACCCGATAAAAATTCGGGTCCGACATCCGACAAGTGGGAACGGGGTCTTACCGGGATTCAAACCCGGGACCTCTAGCTTCGGAGGCAGTGTCACTATCAAGTATCAACTAGGCTAAAAAGGTCGACGAAATTATTGTTTACTTAGGCTAGGATGCACCAAACCGTCTGTAATCGTAAGCGGTGTTCGGTAAATTTTGAATGTATGGAAAATTTGACACATTTCTATGGGATGACATATTGATCTCTGTGATCGTAAGTTGGTGCAACTGACATTTAAACATTAATTGTTGTTCACCATGGCCTAATTGTTGTTGTTAGTTTGGGCTGGATGGTCACTGAGTCATTCATTAATTAGCGGTGGATATTCGCGGGCCGTGTCGCGGTACCTGCGCCTGCGCTGCGCCGGTTACAAAAAACACATGCCATTCCAAATCATTGAACGATTGACGTCTTATAACGGGCGGTTCCCAAACTTTCACACATTAAAAATGTACCAAACTCTTAAATATAATTTGTGTATATACCACATCTGAAAACACATTAATACGTATGTACGATTACAAGGAAAGTATTTAAGCATTTAATACCTACATAGGGAACAGAAATTTGTCAGTCATGAGGGCGATGTTTGTTTTTGTGTAAATTAATTCAATCTTTCTATGTGCAGTATAGCGGGGGTTGTAACTGTTTTATTACTATTATGTGGACGTACGCTACTGTCAGAAAATGTAGGACCAAACACAATTTTAGTTTCATTTTCATAAATTATTACGCAAACCAAACAAGGGAAAAAGATTGCAATGGGCTGTTTCTCACAAGGATTGGACTTTTGCAAACTGGTCGAGAGTACTACGGATAGATGAATCAAGGTTCAATCAATAATCAATCAATGTTGATCATTTGCATATTTTGTGTTTGGTCTTAAACTTTTTGACGGTAGTGTAGATGTTAGAGGAGAATGGATGTCAATCTTAAACACCCTGAAATATTAGTAAAATAATAACAAATTTTATTTTACATAAGAAATTTTAATTTTAATAAAAAATATAATAGGCGCTCGTTTATATGAAGAATTTTTCATGATGGTAAGGGATCTAATTCTAGCATTTTTTGTTAGTTGTAGGTAATTAAATTTAGCGGCAGCGTATTTTTGAATGGCTCTTACTTATTGTGGCGTAATCTACCTATGTTACATTATTTTCTGTACTGTCGTATTGTTTTTTACTAATTATTACATTTAGATGTTAGCGGGTAAAGCACTGCAGAATACAGGTTATAAACTCAACTTTTTTAAAGCTTCGTCAAAATATGCCATTCGCCCATACAATAGATATAAAAGTTAAATTTGGATAAAGGCTTGAATAACTTTAGCCCAAAAATAACACCGAAAGTTCTGGAAAAAAGTTAAGTAAAAAAAATTGGTTGTTTGTAAAGTAGGTTTACGATCGAGATGTTTACGTGATAACGTCTTACTTCACTTGCACTTCACTTATACCTGCGATCGCGCTCGTGAGGTTTTGGTGTGACACAAGTTTCTGAACATGTCACCCGACTAAAACGATTTTAAAGACGTTATCACGTCAAAAAATTGACCTACATATCTAATCAGAATGCGATACCAATTAAAATAACATCTTAAACGGATCAATGCCATTTTAGTTGCATCCTGTATACTTTTAAGCTGCGCAGGAAAATAAGACTGATATTTAAAAGTTTGAGCACCACGGCACATCCGATGAGGCGCGCGACAGGTTTTGTTGTGACAGCTCTCCAGGACGCCATCTTTTATTAACAATGTTATACCACGATTCAGTCCACCGCAGGAAGTCCAGAAATCCGGGCGTCCAGGATATTTGTTTATCTCACGGATTTGTATAGGATCTATGTTTTTTTTTGCAAAACAGGTGTCATTATTTACACGCTACGGGTCCGAATAAAAGATTTTATAAAAATGTGTATTGTAAGAAACATCATGTCCGATGTGTTGTTTAACGTCAATACCAAAGAATGGAATATATTCTTTACAAATAATTCGTGCAAGAGTAAATATTTTTATGTATAGTTCTAGGCAACCCATTTTATAGCACGTGCAAATAAAGTGTTATTTTGATGATTGCACCACCAACACCCAACTGCGATTGTTAGATTAGAAAATACCTATCCGTAAAAACATTTCATAAAAAGTAATTAATAATGATAATTGTGACAGGACGTCGTATCAGATAATATAAACGGATTAAATAATATTTTCATGATAACATTTATCGAAGTCGGATAAGGTTGCAATGATTTTTAAATTACCACGGTTCTGATTTTTAAATCGATAGCAAATTTTGTACAGTAGCAATAATGATGTACAGTAATATTTCGTATAATTCTTCGCTTGCCAGTTAGAGGAACGATTTATATATTTTTAATATTGACAGATATTGGTGTCAACATTCTGAAGGCCATAGATTCCAGATATGGAGCAGTGTTAGTTATCTTTCGGCTTATCGTCAGTAGGTAATCACTGTCTTGATTATCTTCCTATTAGGTTAGGTAGGCATATCTTGCTCCTCGCTACGTAGCTCCTGATATTCTATTTAAAATATTACATTACTATAGAGGCCGGGAAACGAAGCAAAGCAAAGCTTGTACTGTGTGTACTAGACGACGATACACATACTCATTACTCACATAGATAAATAAATACATAGAAAACATCCAAAACTCAGGAAAACGTATATTACACAAATAATACCCTGACCGAGATTCGAACCCGGGACCTCCGGCTTCATAGGCAGGGTCACTACCAGCTAACCAATACTGGTCATCACTAATTTAATTAAGCGCATTAATTGAAAACATCAAAGTGAAAATCAATCACCATTCACTCAGAATTTAAATAAATATCTTTTAGTAAATGTGTAACATCCTTACCATCTCTGCTTATCATATTTCTCTTCGTAATTTATTGAAATTTGTGGGATCCAGCATATCTAGGTCGGAAATTAGTTTTTGTTGCTTGAAATTATAATGGAGAAAAAATACATTGATTATTAAGGTTTTCATACAAGCCGTAAAAAGCTCTAAAAACCGCTGTATTTTTTTTGTTTTACAATTTTTCTAGCAACAGAAACTAATTTTCGACCTAGATATGCCGGATCCCATTGTGTATACAAAGTTTCATGTTATTCTAGCATGGCGTTTTAAAATGAGAGCGTAAATACGTTTGTATGGAGAACCGAGCGTACTGCGCCCTAGTGATTTTTAAAAAGCATATAGCGACAAAGTGAACTAGGCTATACTACCTTCCCGACTTTTTCCATATGATAATCGCGTTCATTGAGTGTCAATGACAACGACGATCAGAGCTGCTAATCGCGAAACACTAAAAATTGCAGCTAAAGAAAGAAATAATGAAAAACATTTATTCATGACATAAAATAAAACAAACATAAAAGTAAATTAAAACTACAACAAAAATATGTCACGAAATGTCACATCAGTTCGTATTTGTATCTCTATTTCTCGAATAAGCCCTGTATGATGGAGATATTCGAAAGATTTCCGGGGTAGTAATAAAAGCTCGGAAAGGGTATGGCTGTTTTGAGAATTTGCATAACATAGACATGCCCTGTCGTTTAATGGTAATTAAATTACTAAATAAATTATTTCGTTAAGGCTGCTTTTCTGATGAAAGCTTCTCCTTTTTTCTGTCTGGATTAGCAGCCCTATGATTTCTATCATTTACAGATAAAAAAGTTAAAAAATGATCGGAAATTTGCTGTATTCTGTTTGAAAAACGAACAAGCGAAGAGCCTAATTTTATCCACTCAAAATTCTTAAGTCAAATCTTAGTATCATTATACTTCTTGGAGTATAATAATCCTAACAAAACCCATTACTTCCCTATCCGTTAAACTTTAAAAATTCTGTGAATATTAAATCGAATCGACTAAGGAAAAGTTGCATTCAGAAAACCGCCCATAACCCGCGAGTTCTCCGGTGTGTACGTAAATATAAGTTACAATTTCATTAATTTGAACATTAAATCAACTAAATGTGTTATTATTACTTTAAAAACCGAGTTTGATTGTAGGAGATAGTGTGAAAACTGAGTACCGCCTTCTTTAAATGAAGTCGTAGTAAGATGAAGACAAAATAACACCGCGTTATTTGGTACGTTGCCAAATGTTTATTGCAATATCTTTGTGTTGATTCCACACATTTTTTTAAAAAAGCACTAAAATTTTCTTGGAATAGGGATTGTCTGAGCTCGGTCTTTTTGGGTAACCCCTTTTTTCCGAGCCTCTGCAATAATATAAAATGTACATGTCGGCAAATATCTTGCAGATATCCAGTAATTAATAGTTTTTTATACTATTTATTTTCAGGGTGTATCCTATACACCATATTATTATTAATAAGCATAGCACACTTTTTCCGAGCTCTGGTTATAACCGAGATACCCTAAAAATAAATATCAAAACAAAACTATTCATCGGTTTGTCACTATTTATCATTAAATTTTTCCCGCTTTGTGTTTACCTGCCACTAGATAGATGCAGTCGAGAAATTTAATCTGTGACCCATTTAAAGCGACGGCCCTGTCAAACTGTATTAAAATTGAAAGATTTTTTTTGCGAAACGGTTAGGGAATTAAATTCCTTATATCAAGTACCTATTCCATATGAAATGACGAATATTTTTCATTATCACTATTATAAACATGCTCAAAATAGGCATTTTGTTTAACAAATTGGAACAATTGAAGCCAAGCCTGTGATTTACATCACGTCGAAGATGTTCGCTTTTAGAGTCATTGCCATTATAATATCAATAGGCCTTTTTTTAAAGCTACCAATGCTACGATAGCGTTGTAAAGAAGGGACACATACCTATTATATATGTATATATTTAGGTAGGTAGGTCTAAATAACATTTTTGTAAGATAAATTGCACAAACCCATTCGTCCCCACCTCTCACCCGCTCGTTTTATAACCGACTTCAAAAAAGGAGGAGGTTCTCAATTCGTCAGAATATTTTTAGTTTTGCCATGTCCGTCTGTCTTTCTGTCTGTCTGTCTGTCTGGGTGTCTATCCGAGGCTTTGCTCTATGATTGTTAGTGTTAGAAAGCTGCAATTTAGTATAGATGTATAAATAAATAAAACTGACGAAGTCCTAAAATAAAATCTTATTTTTTTTAAGGGTACCTCCCCTACACGTACCTAATGTGGGGATGAAAATGTTTTTTTGCTTCAACCCGGTAGGGTGTTGTTGGATTGGTCTTTCAAATTGAATAGAGGTATTCCTCAAACATTTTTTGAGAAAGTAAATATTTTCGGAAATATTCAATCCATAAGATTTTTGTGCCCCCCTTGAAAAGTTTGGAGTCGGTGTTTTTTTATAAAAAAATTACTTGTATATGGAAAATGTCAGACAACCGTATGATGGTAAGCGGTCACCGCAGCCTATGAACTCCAGGGGTGTCACATGCACGTCGGAGACCCTTTAAAACATGTATACATTCCTTTCATTCTTATTCCTTCCTTTCTTTCTTGTCATTTGACAGTTTATGGAAACTGACCATATAAAAACGGGTGAGGTGTGACGTGTGAGGTGACGCGTCGGTTTGTGAATAAGGGGGCAGGAATGTTTAGGATGGCAAATTAAAACAATACAGATGTAATTATCTTATTTTTGTATTAATTAATCATTTTATTAAGCACAACCTTTGAGATAAATACTTTTCTTATTCCAAGGCAAATAATAGGTAGCTGCCGTCTTTTCGACGCTCATAATTAGTTAGGACAGTTTTTAATTCTACATTGTAATAGGTACTTTTTGCCCCGAAACAAGACGTAATAGTTAAGGCGAAGGGCAGGGCAAGGCATTATCCGTTGTGCAAGTTTTATTCGTTAGTTTTGGCACTTCAGCATTAAATTTTTGCTTGTAAAGTAAGCACAAGTTGAAAACGAAAAAAATGTAAACAACAACATTGTTTGGTACATTTTTCAACTGGTGCTTACTTTACATATAGGGTATACGCAGAACTTGAAGTGGAAATTTCGCTTGATTAAAAAAAAATTAATACAAATAACTAGAAGAAATAGCTAACAGAAAAATAATCATATTGACAAAAAATAATAACTGTAGCGCAAACACAAACGAAGAAAGACGTACACAAAGTTTGTAAGGAAAGAGCTTGCCTACCCCTTCGCCAACGATGGGGCTCAATTCTAGACTCACTATAAATGTTATACAGTATTTTGATATCTTGTCCAGCTTTCAAACCTCAGGGCCCAAAAAGTCTCACAAAGGCCTGCACTTGTAATACTCGTACACGTGGGGACCTCTTCCCAACTCCTTTTATTAGAAAGAGACTTCCGTTTGCTTTCGTGAAAAGGGTACCTGGTACCTGGTAACATTTGAAAGAGAGCAAGTGTCAGTCATTAATAGAGAATGTGGAATCGTGCCCCTGACCTGACTTAATACGTATTGTATAAAACATAATTAGATAATTACTAATGATTGTGAGCAATATTTAAAAAGTGAATCGGCAAAAATATTACACGAATTTCACGAACCTCTTACAGATCGACACTTTTCCTTTATTTTTTGTAAAGTCTATGTTAGTGGTTATTTAGGATAATCTGGTGAAACAAACGGCGAATATATTTTATCCTATCATCAGAACTTAAAAAGGGTCTTTATTGTCATATTACGATAATAAAATTAATATTAAAACTAATGAAACAACATTGATTCTAACATTTAACCCTTTAATGGATATAATGGTGCAATATTCGCCACGATACATTTAAATTGACATAAAAAGTGTCGGCCTTTTACACATGTTTATTTTTTTATGATAACAATCATAGGGACACTAAAGCTCAAAGCTCGTAGCGGAATAGCAGCCTAAACAAAATAATTTTATTAGTAATTAGTTGTTTTAAAAATTACCCCTTTATTTATTTATTTTACTAAACCCTTTCCGAGCTCTGCTTATCTTATCTAAATTATTACAAATATTATGCATGTAAAAATATAGAATTTATTCGAATGCATTGGGTACTTATGTTAACTGTGTAGGTATTTTAATTTGACTGATTTCCACCACCATATCAGCCAAAGGACGTCCACTGCTGGACATAGGCCTCCCCCAAATTCACGGGGGTATATCCCACCCCATGACTGACTTATTTTTAAATAATATTATCAAGATTTATATATATATAAATCTTATTTTTAAATAATATTATCAAGATTTATATATATATAAATCTGGATAATATTATTTAAAAATAAGTCAGTCATGGGGTGGCATATACCCCCCGTGAATTATATATACAGGGTGTGGCCTGTAATAGGAGCAAAAAATTAAACGGTACACTATTGAGCTCTCCCGCAATTATTTCCAAATGATTTGAATTGAAAAAAAAAATTTTTTTTTGGATTTTTTTTTTCGGAAATGTAGCTTATATGTCCTTTTTTTACTCTACTGGAGTGATATTAATAACAATTTAATCAAAAAACACTAAAAATTAATAAAAAAGAATTAAAGAATACCAAAAATATTCTTTTAAACCAAAAATGTGACAGCGATTATGAGTCATAACTTGAAGCAACCTCAAAATCAGCATTGACTGCCGCTCTATAATCTCTGGGTGCCAAGATCCATTACTTGGAGGTCATAACTTTAGATCAAAATTTCTCCCAATTGAAAAAAGATATTTTTTTTGGACACAAGAGGTTACTGCAGATGCTCTAAGGAAGTGTCCTTTAAATTTATTGCTCCTACAGGCCACACCCTGCTATTATAATTATTTAGGTAGATCATTCGGAGTAAAATCTCATTAATTCTCGAATACACCCAAAACTATTTTGGCAAATCATGTCGGCAAATTCACACTATATTTTAAGATGCATGAAAAGAACAATTTAATTCGACTTTCATTCTAATGAATTAGATAGGTAGTCGGTTTTTTAATACAATCCCAATACATCAGTCAGTTATGAAATCAAGCCTTGCCTGATCTCAAATGTAATATTCATGAATCAAATTTAAATTATAAATTGGAAATTATAAGCCTATACCCAATGGTAGATTTAAATGTGATTGATTTTTAAATAACATACATACAATATATTATCAGACTGCGTTTTATAAAGATCTGTTAGGTTAAATGTCCGATAAAATATTGGCAACTCATTAAATATTTTGACTTAACCCACAGACATAATAAAATATGTCTAACGGATCATTATAAAACCGAGCTTAATAGATTTTTGCCATGACAACATGTCATAGTTACACTCATAAAAATAAGAGTATCGATACTTGTTACTAATTAAACTATGAGAGCATATTATATTCAACAGCGCATGGAGATTTGCATTACTAAAAATTAACATACTTAGTTACTAAATATATATGTTACCCTAATTATTATGTGGTATTTTTAGATTTTATTTTAATAAACTACCGATGACTCACATTTTGGGATTAAAAGCTGTAAGGAATAATCAAGAAAGTTGACTTGAAAAGATTAAATTATATTTATTTTTCCCTCTCTATTTTTGTCTCTTTCTTCTGCCTTATTTTTTAACTCTCTTTAGAAACTATAATAATTAAGACAAAACAAACAAACATGTGCAACCGAAATGGTTACCAATCTGCAATGCTGTATTTTGAAAGAGTTACCATTACAACATTGTGGACAAAGTCAAAGCGCAATAAAATAATTTCCATTGTAAAAGCAAACTCTTGATCTGGAAAGAGGAGGCGTTTCATACCGATCCTTTCACACACAACATCACGCATCTGGAGTGTATGCCCTTATCACCTCCACCAACCTGGATCCCTATGCCTGCACGACGCGACGCCCCCCTGCCTGAGGCGGGATGAGTACGGATTCCGGACATCAGTCGAGTTGCTAGGAAGACCCGCAGCTAAGTCTCTGCCCATTGATAAAATTATATCTATACATTACATTTGACTATTAGGAGACCCTAACTATTTAGCTATTTAAGATGCTAATCCTACTATGCCAGAAGTGTCGAATGTAGCACATGTTTATGCTCAGCGGCTCTTGTATTTGAGTGAGCAACGTTGTCAAGAGCATCGCTATTAATTACTCACCCAGTGCACGGCTTAGTTAAAGACCACGGCACTAGACTAACTACACTATGGAAGGAGGGCTTCAATGTGTTAATTTTATAATACTAGATCGTTCCCCGTGAGAGCGTGGATATAATATGACGTTAATCGTGGAAATATGTGCAGGTATAAACCTGCACATATTTTTATGGTTTGTTGGTTTTCTTCATCAAGAAAAAGGTTGGGTGCTATCCTGACACTCATATACTACGTTAACCATAGTTATTGTGTGTTCGTGTACCCCATGGTGTTGTTGTAAGATGGGAGTCAGATGTCAGCACCCACTGACAGGTGCCGCGTTGATCTTGATAGGCCAGCAGGTACGCCATGCGAGTACACTATTAATTATTGCGTGTTGGTCTGTGTTCGCTGAACATTAGCGCGGAATCCGAGCTTGTCATCAGCAGTGTAGTGCACGGTGCGCTGCTTGCCATCAGAGTCCATGAACGTGTAGTAGCCGCGAACAGTACCGCCATTGCGAGTCTCGTGCGCAGATTTTGAGTCACCAGTTCCTTTGTCCTGAAATTTAAAATAAAATACTCTTTAGGCATCGTTTCGACATCAGAATCCAACCCATAAGATAAATATCCAATACGAATTGGATTGGAATGGGATATTAGTGCATGTATACTCGGATACTTTTCGATCACATAAATATTGCTTCATAACCATAAAGTAGGAACCCCCGACAACCACAAACACACTTTCAGGGTCACGCTACTGCTGCGCCTACAGACTCGCCAGGGAGCAACATTTGTTGCCCCTGTCAGTGCCCCTGCGGTGCCATTGTTACCGCAAATCGCAACGAAAAACCTATTCTCACCGCCTTTTCTGCAGTATGAGTGCTGGCTGTGTCTCGTGAGAGGCCTCCCTAAACGATATTCTGAGGGCTCGGCCCTTGCCAATACCGGAACACTGACGGTTCTAGACTAGAACCCACATCCCACATATCTGGCTCGGGACGATGACAAGAGATCTGATGGCATAACCCCGGGTCCCCGATATATTTGTTTGTACATTGTATGAACTGTTTGGAAATGATTATATATAATAAATTGGGAGTGATACTTAAAGGTATATTTAACTGTTGTAGTTCAAATCTAATGATATTTTATATCTGTATAAGTTATCTACCTTTCCACTCGATAATGAACCACGTCAAACATTACAATATTACAACACAATGCAACACCACAATTTTATTAAATTACTCGTCCGAAACAGATAATAAAATTCGATCTGCAAGTAGCTCAAATTACTTAAGCTATTGTTTTACAGTGAATCTCGGATTTCGTACGTATAAAGTGATAATGTACCAAACTTTTGGAGAGTTGACCTTCTTCGCGTCCTCATTGAGGGCATATTATTATACTAACGTCATCCGTGTGATACTATCATGATTGCGACGGCATAGGGGTGAGGCATGACGAAATTGAAGCGACTGCTCCTTTAGTTGTTTTATAAACTGTGTTTTATAATATGTAGTTTAATTAATTGGTACATTCACCGGCACCAATATCTGCCAATTCTGCCACAACAAAGCGCGTATTCATATCTGATACGACTCTATTTCTAGGGCCGTTAGGACGTGCCAGATATTTTCGCCGCCTTTGTTTTGGCAGATATTAATTCTGGTGACTGTACTTGTTCACACTGCATGTCTTTATATATAAGTAGCAGGAAAAAACACTCGCTGTGACCGAGAATAATAAACTAATTTGAACAGTCTAAAATACACGCAAATTCTTAAATACGCGATCACATCTACTTGGAATTTCATATTTTTGTACTAGATTGTAGATACCAACAGTCACCACACAAAATCAGTATATATCCATGTATATAATTATATGTACAGAAATTTCAAGAAGAATATTTTTAACAATAATAATTGGTAATTATTGTAAAAAATGAGGTACCAATATTTAAAATTGTTGTTCTAACCATTTTTAGCAACACTTAAATGCTACTACGAACTCTTTGTGAATGTCCAAAGTCCAAAGTCCTCAGCCTCACGAAAAAGTATAGCTTATTTGAACTGCGATAATTATCAAGCATTAATGTTCGACCTCATGCATAATGTATTTCTACAGGACTTCTAGGAAGTAGTTATTGAAACCGAATTGTAAAAGTAATTTAAGGTAGATTAATTGAATGGCGTTTTTGTATTGGCCTGCGTTCTATTTTAATCATTATTAGGGTTCCGAACCAAAATGGTAAAAAGAAACCCTTATTGTGTCGTTTTGTCAATGTATGTCTATCACTTTGCTAAATATTTCGACACCTACTTGTGCTATCGATTTGAGATTAGGTGTAATTATAAAGAAGGCTAACCCAGGTATACAACAGAGACACATTAACAGAGAAGCATTGTTTTTTTAAAAAATATTCTTTTTATTCTGTGAATAATTACCGCTACAACGGGGAGTCAAAAATCAAAGTCTAGTGACTATGTCAAGTGGGGTATATCAACATACTTGTAAAATAAATAATTATTAGGAGACAATTTTTACACAAATCGAACTAGTCCCATAGTAAGCTCAATAAGGCTGGGTTGCACCAAACCGTCTGTAATCGTAAGCTGTGTTCGTTAAAATTTGAATATATGGTCCACACGCTGGACTGATGACCTGGTAAGGGTCGCGGGTGTCCGCTGGATGCGGGTTGCGCAGGACCGGTTATTTAAGTATATCGTCTATTAAGTATATCGTCGTCTAGTACCCATAACACAAGACTTAGGCTGGGTTGCAACAAGTTACGGTCACAGACTGATCAACGTTAAATATGACGCCGGCAGCTGTCATCCCATAGAAACTTGTCAAACTTTCCATATATTCAAATTTTAACGAACACAGCTTGCGATTACAGACGGTTTGGTGCAACCCAGCCTTATTGGCCTGCCCACGCTACGCCTTCCGGTACGTGGTCGCCACTCAAGAACCTTTACGCCCCAACGGCCATCGGTTCTACGTGCTATGTGTCCCACCCACTGCCACTTAAGTTTGGCGATTCGAAGGGCTATATCATTCACCTTGGTTCTGTTGCGGATAACTTCATTCCTGATGCGATCACGCAGTGATACTCCCAGCATAGCCCTCTTCATTGCTCTTTGGGTGACTCTTACTATACCGCTCATTGTGGAAGTCTTTAGGGGAGGCCTATGTCCAGCAGTGGACGTCTTTCGGCTGGCATGATGATTCTTAAATATTAAATACATAAAAACATTCAAGTCTCAGGGACAAATGTTTCTGCTCACCACAGAAACAAATGCCCTTACCGAGATTCGAACCCGGGACCTCTAGCTTCGGAGGCATTGGCACTACCAACTAGGCTAAGCAGGCTGACCATACTACGTTATTAAGTCGCGCAAGTTAGTAACAAAATGCACCGATACGAGTACATGGTGCTGTATCCACGGAGTTCACTTTTACTAGATTTTTTCCTGAATATGTAATCGGGATATTTGGATGGGTACACAATCTTTGTACGGAACCCTCGTTGCACGAGTCGCATTCGCACTTGACCTTTTTTTATGCATACGAGTACCTATGTGTGGGACCCGGGTATGTCCTAAAACTACGACCGAGACCTCTGGGGGATGGGCAGCAGCATCCCTGGAGTGCGGTGGAGATACTGCGATCGCCAACCCGCATGCCAAGCGTGGCGATTATGGCATGTACCTCCCGTGAATTTGGGAGCGGCCTGTGTCCAGCAGTAAACGTCCTTTGGCTGATATGGTGGTGGTGGAGTATCTATATGTACCAATAACACTGCCGCTGTAAGACTTATTTTGATGACAATGTATAAAATTCAAAAAGTTGTATGTGTTGTATGCCTCCGCGAGATCCATGCTGGCAAGTCTGGCAATGGACCAGAAACCAGAATGATGACGTGTACTCATTTTAGAAGCCAAGATACACTAAGTAGTTGAGCCCAGTTGCGCCAGAGAAATAAGTATGTGGTATGAAAATGCGGCAATGGAGAACCTTGAATGTCTGGTTCGTGGTTTGCCAACTGTAGTATTCGCGCTATACATAATACAGGGCAGGGTCTTGTTTCGTGGGAGCTAAGTCAATAGTATCAGATGCAGATAACGTCAAATCACAGTTTCTTTGTGGATTGTTTTAGATTGCTGAATTAGGGCCGGCGTATCCAGCCTTAGCAGAAACACGAACTTGAAGTCTACCTTAGATGCCTCATGGATCGAGATCATGAGGAATATAACAATATTATATACCAATCCAAAGTTAACACTTTAGTAATTAAAAATAATCATTAAGATCGGACCACTCGCTCAAGAATTATTGTCGCTGAACAGTTCAATATCATACCACCACCACCACCATATCAGCCAAAGTACGTCCACTGCTGGTCATAGGCCTCCCCCATTTTCATGAGGGGCAAATGCCATAATCGCCACGCTTGGCATGCGGGTTGGCGAGCGCAGTAACTCCACCGCACTACATGGATGCTGCTGCCCATCCCCCGGTGGTCTTGGTCGTAGTTATAGGAAATACCCGGGTACATCAAACCGGGAACATCATACACACCTGAACAAACATGGCGACACATAATGACCACTTTAAAAAAAGTAAAGTATTTGAGAACGGTGGAAGCATACTGCATGCCTAATATTCGATGGTCCCGCTAAGACCCCCTGCCCTGCTACGCGGTTGGCAACCGATGCTTCTTCATAGGTCACCTTGGAATGTGGTTTATGGCTACGTCGTGGAAACTCAGTTGTTTATCGTTGGCAAAAGTTCTATGCGATTATGTTTGTTTAAAAAAATATTCATACAATTTATTGTATTAAAAAGTCTCCTCTACTGCATTCTTTTTTTTTGTTATTGACTCTACAGAAGAATATTCATGACTTGAAAGCATTAGCGAATGAAAAATACATTTATTATTCAAGAAGAAGGTTTAATTCTATCATATAAACGTCTATCAATCTCATCATAATTAAAATGTCGTGATAATTAGTTTGTCCTTATCACTATTATATGTCACTTTGACATTTGTGTTTGTGAGAAAGGAACAAAACGCATTTTAGTTAAAGCAATATCGTATCATATGGCAACTGCGCTCGTATGGTTGGTAACAAGCATCATCAGGTCAACACAGTATAAATCAAGGTTGTCCAACCGCTGTTGACAGCACACGCCTGCCAACCAAGGGCAAGCAAAATTTCATGGTAGAGGCGGTTATTTTTAGTTTCTACATGTTCGTTTGTCCGTACATTGTTTACTAGTAATAGTAGATACTACCCACGGAACCCTTACTGTGCATGGGCCAACAATTTTAGGGTTCCGTCCCCGAAGGGTAAAAACGGGACCCTATTACTAAGACTTCGCTGTCTGTCCGTCCGTCTGTCCGTCTGTCTGTCTGTCTGTATCTCAAGAACCACGATAGTTAGACAGTTGAAATTTTTACAGATGCTGTATTTCTGTTGCCGCTATAGAACAAATATTAGAACCGGCCAAGTGCGAGTCGGACTTTTTGCCGTTTTTAAAGATAATGGTACGGAACCCTTCGTGCGCGAGTCCGACTCGCACTTAGCCAGTTTTTTTTTAATGAATGAATGAATGAATCGTTTATTGCATGTCACATTACAGATTAAAGGTGGAACATCTTATAAGGTAGGTTTACATGTGACGCCCTGCAAGGGCATAGCAACAGTAATATAAGCCTATAACTAAGGTTACTTAAATCTAGTTACTACGGACCAATTTTGTGCCAGTTTAAAAATATTTTAGTACAAAGACTACTACTCGTAATAAACATTCTTAATAACTTTTCTAATCGTATTTGTCTTTAAAGAAGTCATTTAAAGTATAAAAGCACTTGTGAACAAGAAAGATTTTTAAACTTTTATTAAATAAATTAGGTTTATCTATAGGTATATTCTTTAAAAAATTCGGAAGGTGATTATATATTTTGATTGTCATGTAATGGGAATTTGACGTAACTAGTTTTAATGTAGAAAAAGGTAGTTTTAGTTTGTTTAGATTTCGGTTATTTCTTTTACTGTCTATTAACGGTGAATAAAGACTCGTATGCTTTCTAACAAATTTACATGACTCAAAAATATACATGGAGGTAAGGGTGAGTATTTCATGTCTGATAAAATGAGGTCTACATGAGTCTCTCTGGTCAATATTCACTAGTATCCTGACACACTTTTTTTGAAGAGTAAAAACTTTATCCACATTACTACTATTTCCCCACAGTACTAAACCGTAGGATAGTCTAGAAGGCATAGGCGTAATATGCCGTAAGGGCTGTTTTAAAATCAGTAACACGTTTAAGATGTTGCAGAGCGTAACAAAAGGATGATAATTTTTTTGTTAGTTTTTCGGTGTGCGCCCTCCAACTCATATTGGCGTCTAGATCAAGTCCTAGTAAAGTAGCTGTACTTGCGTGTTCAATTTTTGTGTTTTGGTAACTGAAATTTATATATAATTTAGATTTTTGATAAGGTTTGAATTGAATAATTTTCGTTTTGTTTAGATTTAGTTGCAGGTTATGAGATTTTAGCCAATTTACAATTTTATTTAAAGTGGTGTTCAACTTCTGTTCTATATCGTAGCTGTTGTTACATGAGATAATTTTTAAGAAAAAAAACCGACTTCAATGGGGGAGTCCGGTGAAAGATTATTAATCTTAGATGGTGCACTCTTAGATTCCATACAATAAATTACAAAAATGGCTATAAGTATGTTTATAATGGTAGAAGACTAAGTACCCTCAATTCCTCATGAAATCATAGAAAAACCTTGCTTGCTTGACAAACAAAACGAAGAGAACAAATCGCCAAACGTGAACTACGCGTCGTTGAAGAGTTCCGTTCTGATCATCATCAGCAGTTCCACTTCATCAAATGTCACTTTTATGAATGAAAATGCTTGATTAGTTCATGAAAATACTAAAATCACTATTTGTGTGCTTTTCACATTTGAGGAGTTTCCTCGATTCCTAATGGATCCCATCATCAGAACTCGAGCATGACAAAAATCAATCGTGAAAATAGAACTTGCTTAACAAACACAGCTAGAAGGACAAATCGCCAAACGTGAACTTTTCGTCGTTGAAGAGTTCTGTTCTGATCATCATCAGCAGTTCCACTTCATCAAATGTCACATTTTTGTATGATAATGCTCGATTTGTTGATAAAAACACAAAAATCACTATATATTTGCCTTTAAGATTTGAGGAGTTCCCTCAATTCCTCATGGATCCCATCATCAGAACTCGATAATGACAAAAATAAATCGTGAAAATAGAACTTGCTTAACAAACACAGCTAGGAGGACAAATCGCCAAACGTGAACTTTTCGTCGTTGAAGAGTTCTGTTCTGATCATCATCACTAGTTCCACTTCATCCAATGTCACATTTTTGGATGCAAATGCTTGACTTGTTGACAACAACATAAAAATCACTATATGTTTGCCTTAAAGATTTGAGGAGTTCCTTCAATTCCTCATGGATTCCATCATCAGAACTGCCTTTTAACAAAAACGGGACCAACTTGGATATATATACATACAATCAAAAAAAGAATTTTTCAAATCAGTTAAGAAATGACGGAGTTATGGAGTAACAAACATTAAAAAAAAAAACATACAACCGAATTGATAACCTCCTCTTTTGAAATCTTGAAGTCGGTTAAAAAGTAAAGAAACATCGTCCGCGAAGAGTGTGCAATGGTCGTCTAGTATGTTCGGGAGGTCATTAATATATATAAGGAATAGCAAACATCCTAGTACGCTACCCTGGGGTATAGAGCCTATCACAGGAACTCTATCTGATCTGAATTTTTGGATGTACCCGGTCTCGAAGTCTATGTTTTCAATGTCAACGTATTGGAATCGATTGGTGAAATACGACTTGAACCATTCAAGGGCGGTTCCTCTTATCCCCGTATTATACAGTTTATCTAGTAGAATTTTATAACAGACTCTATCGTATGCTTTACTCATATTGAGTAAGAGGCCTACTGCGTATTTTTTGTTATTTATTATGCTACCAATATGTTGGACATATCTGTATAGTGCAAGAGTTGTAGAGCGCTTTTTCCTAAAGCCATTTTGATTATCACTTAAAATATTAAACTTTTCATAGAAAGAGTAAAGACGTTTTATCATGGCGGTTTCATATATTTTAGCCGATGTAGATAATAGGGCTATTGGACGGTAGTTGTTTAAATCCATGGTTTCACCTTTTTTATGGATTGGTTTTATGACCGAAACTTTTAGCGCATCTGGAAAAGTACCTTCTGAGAATGATTGGTTGATTAGCATTGTGTATGGCGTGGCTAGGATATCGGCGCAATGTATTATTGCTCTGGGAGGGATCTCATCAATTTCTCTATAATTTGTATCTATTTGTATCTATAATTTGTATTATGTGACATAGTTGAAAACCTGTTCACATTTAAATACCTCTGTAAACATAATAATATGTGGGATTTCAATTAAAGGGAAAGAATAAGTGAAAAAAGGATGACATACGTTTTGTTTTATCTTTACAAAGAGACTACTAAGACTCAATCCTCCCACTTCAAAGAAAACTTACAGTCCTTTTTAGCTCCCACGAGGGATGGATTTGAAAAATCACATAAATAGGTAAATTCATCGTATGTTATAATAAAGGGTCTACTGACGAGAGAACATTCTAAGAACGTTTTAGTGCATTTGAGCGCAAATTGTAGTTCGGCAATATTGTAAATTACAACATTTGCTATATTGGGCTGAAAGCTGCTGCCTACTCGTAAGTCCAGTTTTCCTCCCATAGATACGTTTCAGTGCATTTTAGGGCAAACTGTAGTTCTGCAATCTTTCAGAAGACAAAATTATCTACAAATTGGAAGTTTCTACAATACATAGTAATAGTAATTTGGAATGCTCAAGAGGGGCTGGACGCGCATCTTAGAAAACGAAGTTCAAACAAACATTGGCGAGAACGATGGTACAACTAGGTGTACTCGTATGTCATTGTCAACCCGTTCTTCATACTCGAGCACATGGTAGTCAGGCACTGGGATGAACAATTGCAGGATACAATTGTCCGGGCAGGCTTTGGGGACGGGCTCGAGGGTCATAAGAATGGGAATATATTGGTCTTAGTGAAGTCTCCACTCATATAACTCAGGTTCCATCACCACCGGTCGGGTATGCCGGAATACGGCATTTTCCCATACGTTAGCCTGGAAGGGTTTCAAATAAGTATTTAGTACCGCAAAAGCAATTAATTGATTTCGCTCACAGTTTGCCACCGTTTTTCGTGAGCGTTCCGTATTACGATTACCAGTGATCGTACAAACGCTCAATTTGCAAATAATTCTAAAAGATTGCAGACCTACAGTTTACCCTAAAATGCACTAAAACGTAAATAGGGGACAAAAAAATTGGGGTTGGGGGGGGGGGGGAGAGATGATTCCAAATCTTCTTTCCTGAAGGTCGTGGAAAAAATATATTTTATTCAAAATTTATACCACATTTTATAACCTTATATAAACTACAGTTTGCTCTAAAGAGCACTAATACATAAATATCAGAGGAAAACTGGACAAACTGAGTAACTCTCCATAAATGATTCTATATCTTCGTTCCTAGAGGTAGAGGTCATGGAAAAAATATTCAAATCCAAAAGTTACAGCAAATTTTGTGATCCACAATATTGTAGAAAATGGTCCTAGTCTATTACCTACTGTTAACCATTAACCATTTTTTTAACCCTTTAAGGACTGAATTTTGGTAAGGGGTTGAAATTTAGGAAATCCCTTCTTAGTAGTGGACAAAATCAAGCTTCTACGTTTAGTAGTTAGCTGTGCGTTGATCGATCTGTCGGACATTGCCTTTTGTATATATAAATAATATGCCCAATGTATGTATTACCAGACTAAAGCATTCGATTAAAAGTCAAAATATGTATTATTATGAACATAAGATTCACTTGGCATGTGGAAAATGTTTTGTTCGATTTAGGTTCGATTATACCGTACGCAAAAAATTTGGTTAAGTCATTTTACATATTTAAGGAATTCAACCTTGTTTGAGTTGAACTCTCATTCTTTATTTACGAACTAAATGAGTATAATTTGTCTAAAAAAAGCGTAAACCGGATGCATCGACTAAACAACGGACGTGTTTACCTATCATGTGATTTATGAAATCGTATTTGTATGTAATCCCTGCTGCGCACGCGATATTTCCATATAAAAATGTTAACACCACACACGGTAACATCAGAATCTATGCCACCTCGAAGTACCTCTAAACAGCT
The DNA here is from genome assembly GCA_905163555.1 of Notocelia uddmanniana. Classification (NCBI taxonomy): domain Eukaryota; kingdom Metazoa; phylum Arthropoda; class Insecta; order Lepidoptera; family Tortricidae; genus Notocelia; species Notocelia uddmanniana. The sequence goes on along the minus strand of LR991054.1, from coordinate 17,535,016 downwards.
TCATCGGGGCGGCTGCCTTTGGGAATTTACGCGTCAAGATGTTTCGGTCACAAGACATAAAGCTCCAAACCAAGACCTCTATGCACATAACAATTAAATAGTTCTGCCCAAACATATGCCTCCGAAATGTGGTGCCTCCGCCGCACGCATATACCTACGCATACTAGGAGACTTCCTGACTTGGCGGGGCGAGGTCGTTATACTCGTAAGGCATTTTATTCTTTCACATGAGCTCGATGTCGCAAATACCTCACTCCTTGGAGTAGTATCTCACTTAAATGTAGGCTGGCACGCAGTAAAGAAACAATACTGACTCCACTGACAGCTTTATGATATCGTACCGACTCCGCACCAGACAAAATCAGGAATTCGTTTAGCCGAGATAGATATGTGGCAATTTGTCACTGTTCTTTGATGCGACCGCTTACTGATATCGCTGAGATTTCCTCACTTGACGAAATATTGTCTGTATTACGTTTGCGCAGCAGTAATATGAAGCGCAGAAGCGGGGCAGTACTGCTCTCGTATCGCCACCACACTACTGAGCATCCCGTGCCATTCAGGAAGCGCTATTTAAATGTAGGGACGCAGTAAAAAGTGGATTCGACTGACAGTTGACACTGACAACTGATAGTTTTCCCATACCGTACCGCCTCTGCATCGACAAGTCAGGAAGTCGTCTATATAGGTATCAGCACTTAACGTAATACCATTTTAAATTACACTTATTTTTCTTTAGAATTCCGCAACAATTATTTCACGTTAGTTAGACTATTCAGCTGTGACAGAATAAAAAAAATATTCCGTGGATATAACTTGGTGCTGCTCTTGCTGCTGCCCTGAGATTGATTGTGGGTAGCTTTTTTAGGGTTCCGTAGTCAACTAGGAACCCTTATAGTTTCGCCATGTCCGTCTGTTTGTCTGTCTGTCCGAGGCTTTGCTCTGTGATTGTTAGGTATGGATATATAAATAAAAGAATCTGACAAAGCCGTAAAATAAAATCTAAAAAATTAAGGGTACCTCCCCTACACGTAATGTGCGGATGGTTTTTTTTGCTTCAAGTGTTGTTGGATAGGTCTTTCAAAATGAATAGAGGTCTTTATTAAACATTTTTTGATTAACTAAATATTTTTGGAAATTATCACTCCAAAAGAAAAATTTAGTCCCCCCGTCTTACTTTTGAAGTATGGGTCAGTTAAGCTGTTTTTTAGTTATCGTAAAAAGTCTTTCCTTCTTAGTAAAAGATGTATGAAACGCTACAAAGGTATTCCTTTTTGCTTGTTATTGTTTTTTTTTATTGAGTTCATTGGGCAACTACGGAACCCTACACTGCGCATGGTCCGACATGCTCGTGGCCAATTTTTTCTGTACTTATATTGTACATGGTAAAGAATATTTCTATATACATCAAATATATTTTGGAGCCTTTAAAAATATGCCAAGTGATGTCGAAGATGTTTTAAAAAGGTTGAAAATTCCTACCAACTCGATTGAGCTAACGGAGTACGGACTCGCCTTGACAGTCACGTCACGTATTCCGATTGCGTAACGACCACACCTCCAGTATTCTGCGACTTCCTACATGACCGACGAACTCTTTCGAACCTTACGGCCCTGAATACACTGGTGAAAGTGAACGCATAACATGTTGGCTACCACTCTTTGCGTACTTGATATACGTTGCGGGTCTAATTTAAAATGTTCTCACGGAAAAGCGAGGAAGCGGTAATGGTTGGTGTTGCATTTTATGTAATCGATTGGCATTGCTCTAGTTACGCTTTGCGAGATTGCTGAAGACGATAGTCGTCTGAGGGCAAGGTTTTCGGTATTTAGAAATTACAGCATTTTGTTAACTGATTTATTAAAATCTGGTCTTCGGAATTTAGCAATGCCTATGCATTAATTAACTCACACTACACACACACACACACACACACACTATTGTCGAATTACATATAACAACGTTACATATAAAATGAGCAGCTTTTTACGGGCATTTCGTTACAACCATAATAATTATGCGATTGTTAGCAACAGTTAGTAAATAATTATGTTATTCTTGTAAAGTTAAGTAAAACATATATAAATATAATAAATACATACATACATATCATCAAGCCCGTTTCCCAGAGGGATAGGCAGAGATCACAGATTTCCATTTGCTACGATCCTGACATAAAGTACAACTTTCGCTTCATGAACTCTAATAACATTCTTCAAGCATGTGCGCCGATTAATAAAATAAATCTATGAATATTTAAGTTGAGCATGTACTTATATTGTTTCTAATTAATTTTATTTATTTTAGTTTTTGGCTTGTTTTTAATTAGGCTAGTTGGTTACGAAGCCTAGTTGGTTACACTGGCTACGAAGCTGGAGGTCCCGGGTTTGAATCCTGGTAAGGACATTTTTTTATGTGGTTAGCAGAAACATTTGTTCTTTAGACTTGGATGTTTTCTATTTACTTAAGTAGGTATCCATATTAAGTACTTATATCGTCATCTAGTACCCATTGCACAAGCCTAATTGAGCTTATTATGGAGACTACTTCGATTAGAGAGTAAATTTGTATCTATTATATTTTATTTTAAATAATTCTTGAATTAAGGGATCGAGTTGCACATGAGTTTAATGTACGAGTACGTAACAGGTTAGGTCTGCGACCTCAGCGGCAGCCTCGTGGACATTCCACTGCCATCGCCATTGAAAGCTATGTCATAACCGATTGCAATTATCGCATTTTTCGCAAGGTCGCCTATACTTGCCAATCGAAACCCGCGGGCATACTCGCCGCCATGTGTGCTAACGTCGCAATTTTAATCAACTAGGTGGTCTATCTAAGTAAAAGCACAGGTTTTTACATCATATTCATAATTATTTAGTGCATTTGCGACGGCAGCTATAAAATTGAAATTTACATGTTATGCCCTCTTTTCTTCGAGCGGCCGAGCTTGACTTACAAGAAAGAGATCGGGTGATAAAATGGATATTTAAAATCAAGTCAGGCAGACTCAGTCTTGAAAACCATCAGTAGAAGACGATTGGAATTTACTTTATACAATAACTGGTTCAGACTTTCCTTAAAAAGTTATAAGGTTATAATAATAATTACTTTACGTGGTGTAAGTTTTCCTTCTGGAGGATGTTTTCAAGACTCTGGACTGGAGAAGGCTAGGCATCAACATAAACGGCGACTACCTCACTCACCTTCGGTTTGCTGACGATATAGTAGTCTTGGCTGAGACCATGGAGGATTTAAGTACAATGCTCAATGACCTCAGTAAAGCCTCCGAGCGAGTTGGTCTAAGGATGAACATGGACAAGACGAAGATCATGTCAAATGTCCATGTCGCACCAACTCCCTTAACAATCGGACACTTTACGCTCGAAGTTGTAGACGATTACATATACCTAGGACAGACTGTCCAGTTAGGTAGGTCCAACTTCGAGAAAGAGGTTAATCGTCGAATCCGACTCGGCTGGGCAGCGTTCGGGAAGCTACGGCACATCTTTTCGTCCAATATTCCGCAGTGTCTCAAGACAAAAGTCTTTGACCAGTGTGTGTTGCCAGTGATGACATATGGCACTGAAACGTGGTCGCTTACTATGGGCCTCATAAGAAGGCTCAAAGTCACCCAAAGGGCAATGAAGAGAGCTATGTTGGGAGTTTCTCTGCGTGATCGCATCAGGAATGAGGCCATCCGCAGCAGAACCAAAGTGACCGATATAGCCCTCCGAATCGCTAAACTTAAGTGGCAGTGGGCGGGGCACATAGCACGTAGAACCGATGGCCGTTGGGGCGGAAAGGTTCTCGAGTGGCGACCACGTACCGGAAGGCGTAGCGTGGGCAGGCCCCCCACACGGTGGACTGATGACCTGGTGAAGATCGCGGGTGTCCGCTGGATGCGGGTGGCGCAGGACCGGTCATTGTGGAAGTCTTTGGGGGAGGCCTATGTCCAGCAGTGGACGTCTTCCGGCTGACATGATGATGATGATGATGATGAAGTTTTCCTTTAACAATACTACTTCGAGACTAAAACAGAACAATAAACGCAAAGATCGTAACTGGCCCAGCATAATAGAATGTTAATGTTAGTGGCTTGCATCACCAGCTTTACTAACTCCACATACAATCTTATTCCTTACATGGACAACATAAAAGGCATAATTAAAATATATAGTTAAATTAAAATAATGCCTAATGCGTAACGCACTGCCTACACAAGTCGTGCTTCACTCATGGTCAAATATAATCAAACAAAGATATAATTACTATGATATTTCATTAACAAATACTTGCCCGCGTTTGGGCATGTCGACAATGGAATGTTTTGACAATGATATAGGCTGTATCATTAACCTTTTATATTAATAGATAAGGTCAAAGTTGTCATTGAGTAATGACTGCCATTAGTTTATTATAACAAGGAGTATATTCGGTAACTATAACAAGGAGAAATGAAATGCCGGAATGAAATACATGTCCACCTATTTGACTGAATACTGGGGCCATAAGAGATGCCGTAGGGCTATACAAATACGAAAGAAGTGACAGGATAACCAGGAAGCAGGATATGTTGGCTTTGTGTTCTCATTATACGCCTGAAATCTACTGAAAGTCACATAAAATAAGACCTTAAAACCTATCGTGCTACAACTAGCATGAATGGTTTTAGTCAAGTGTGGTTGGTGTACATTATATTATACTCATACTGTTTCAATCGTCATTATTTTTGTTGTGGTTGTTAATGTAGCCATGCAATAGGTATTCGAAATACTCGGTCCGAAAGTTATGTTTTTTATCGGTCCTTACCAAAAGGTCTGAAGTGTACCCTTATAAGGTCACTTAGCCAGGTCAAAGAATAACATTAGAGTGATTTAAAGGGGAACCTTAAAGCTCTTATCACTTTTTGAAGTCGTTGCCAAACAATTTAATTGACTTTCCAGAATCAATCACTCGTGAGTCTTATTAGTTCAGGCGAATTGTGCATAACTAAATAGGTACTAGGTATTTTTGTTTATTATTTAAATCGTTTATGATAACTAATAATTTTCATTAACACCACACTTTTTTATTTACTTTGCCAACACGAATTTTACGTTGTCCTAACAAAATGCACCAATACTGTCTAAAGCTATAGACATTACAATATAACTTGTAAGCACCAAAGTGAATGTTGGGAGTGATATAAGTGATATAACGGTTGATTACTTCGAGAACGGTAGTAGTAATGCTTCACATCATCAATGTCTACAATTATTTAATAAACGATGCGTAAACCTAATAAAACAATGCGTTTCAGGTTACGCAAGTACGGTTTCGTTGCGCGCGTATTCCAACAACGGTGCCAACTGACCGTGAGATGTACCTATTCATTTACCAATGTCTTTACAGGCCATTACTCTCCACTATCTCTGTGGTATTGAAAAAAACCGGCCAAGTGCGAGTCGGACTCGCACATGAAGGGTTCCGTACCAATTCCTCCTAATCTACATTTAAAACAACTATACAATACATTTAATCAAAAAAGGTCGTATCTTCATAGCAAACTTACTGCACTTAGGTCCTTTTTGTTTGAGAAAGACAGTTTTTCAGCAATAACTCAAAAACCGTTAAACCAATCTTGTTCAAACCAATTATCGTTGAAAGTATTTATTAATTTACATCATCTTGATTTTTTTTTCAGAATTTTAATCTTCATAGTTTTAGAGGGGTGGGGGGACACACTTTTTACCACTTTGACAGCTAATATCTCGCCAACGGTTGACTTAAATGGAAAAGTTTTCTAAGAACCTCGATGTAATTTTTGAAGGCCTATCCATACGCCTACCCACACGCCTACGTGCATTTAAAAAAAAGATTTGACCCCCCTGTTACATGTATGGAGTAATGGAGTGCCCCCACAGTTTAATATTTTTTCAAAATTTCACATCATATTTCTATAGCGGTTCATAGCATAGACCTTCCTACCAAATTTCATAATTGTAGTGCTCATAGTCTCCGAGTAAATCGGCTGACACATACGGACGGACAGACAGACAGACAGACAGACAGACATGACGAATCCATAAGAGTTCCGTTTTTTGCCATTTGGCTACGAAACCCTAAAAAAGAATGAATTTTTTTAACACATATTTTGCAGACAAATATAAGCTATTTTCACAGATTATTCCTATTAACGAGGAAAATCTCATTTGAAGACTTCTGTCTTGCGAGCTGTTGATAGTCTTAAGACGAAGCGATTGTTTTTTGACTACATCTTTGAAGTTTCAAATATGAAGTCATATAAAGTTATAGATAGACGAACAGACGCGCAAATAATTACTTAATTTACTGATTCATGACGATTAACAATGTAAAACTAGGTCGGAACTGATTTATTATTTTGTTTGAACATAAGGGAATAAGGGAAGTTCAAAATAAAGCAGCAGTTTTGATGCCAATTGACCACTACCCAATTTACTGCGCACTTGACCGCGCATGACCGACATGACCGTGAAATGCTAATTTACACCGCCAGATGGCGCTGAATTAATATTTTTTGTACAAAATGCCACGTTCCACTTTCACTTTTACTTAAACAAAACAGTGTCTTATTGAAAACCACGTCGCTGACGTGAATGGATTCTCAAAATGATCCACGGTATTTTAATGCATTACATTACTTACAATACTTTCTACTGTTTATTATACCACGTATTTGCAGCTACGGAATTAACTCTCGCAAGCTCATTGTACATTAAGCGATTTTGCAATAAAATGCCTTGTGTAGGGCTATTTATGGTTGATATTCCTATAGAAGTCAACGTTAATTTGAGCTTTGCGTATTGCTAGTATATCATGAATGGCTTATTATCTTATTAAGTGCCTATGGTTTCCATGTAAGTGACTTGTTTTTTAAACAGTGTTTAAGACGAGGCAACCTAAAATAATTCCCACGCTTGCTCCGCCCATCACCCGCGCCAACCCGCCACCCGCTAGATACACTCGTTCGCCATGGTCGTGCGGCGCGTGTAGTTATCAAAACAAAAAATGGAGCAAGAACATAGAATGAATAGAGATTTTTATTATTGAAATACGTTAACTATTTTTTTTCATGGTGCCATTTGAATCAGTTTTTGATGACAATCAAATGTCATTATTGTAGTTGGTCAACAAACAAAGGACAAACCTAGCTCGATGCTAGTGGCCTCCGAAAAGGCTCCTACAATATGACGTCACGTGCCACTTATCAAACCAACAGTTGTATGGGAAAATAAGTACCCATCAAAAACATAAACGTGAAAATGAGAGCCAATTTCAATATTAAGAATATGCGACGCGTGACAGTATGTTATAATACCATGAAAGCTGTTGGGTATTTAAGAAAACTGCCAAGTTTAAGCTCAAAATGCATTAAGCCGCAATAAATTAGTTTTACTGTAAACAATCTAGTGCCAGACTTGGCACCTTTTTAGTTAACCTATGAAACTTGGCACCCATTTAGATCTCAATTCTTTTGTCGTTGAAGACGACAACCATGCGTCGCATATTCTTAATATTGAACTTGGCTCTCATTTTCACATTTATCTTTTTGATGGGATACCATTCCTTTTTGTCAAACTTCACCAAATGGTACTTTTCACGAGCGAATGCTCTAGTCACGATCTAGACACGCGGCAGCGTGTCCAGCCAAGTTCACCCCAGGAACTGGCAGACAGCAGTCGTGTGTTATATTACACGAACCGTTTGGAGCCACTTTTGTCCCCCAATAACTCCAAATCTATCTAACATAAAAAAAATTGGTACACGTATTAAGATCCTTTAGAAAAACAAGAAACCCAAATTTCATAAATATAGGTTTAATAGTTATTGAGATATTAAATTCCAAAAAACGGCATTTTTACCACTGACTGACTGACTGACTGACTAGTAATCAAAAACCTAACCCACTTCTAGGTGACCTAGAAATCTAAAATTTAACATGCAGCTTGATAATTGTGTGTGTACACCAGAAAAAATCCGAAAACAGTGATTGCTTTATTAGTTTTTTTATTATTATTATTTATGCTAGTTACCTCAGAACTCCGTCATTTATTAACCGATTTGGAAAATTCTTTTTTTGTTTGAAACGGTATAGTTCAGGGGTAGTCCCATAGATATCAGGTAAGAATCTGATCATAGGGTCCAGGAGAAATCGAGGGAACTCTTCAAATATTTGAGGTGCACCTATAGCGATTTGGGTATTTTGTAAAGTAACTCGTGCATTCGCTCTTAAAAAGCACCATTTGGCGAAGATTGACCAAAAGTAATGATATCCCATCAAAAACATAAATGTGAAAATAGGAGCCAAGTTCAATATTAAGAAAATGCGATGTTTGGTAGTCTTCTTCGCCGACAAAAGATTTGAGATCTAAACGGGTGCCAAGTTCCGTAGATTCTCTGAAATGGCGGCAAGTACGGTACTACATTGTTTACATTAATATTAATTTACTGCGGCTTAATGCATTTTGAGCCTTAACTTGGCAGTTTTCTATGCAGTATGTTAAAATGCCATAAAAGCTGTAGGATATTTAAGAAAACTGCCAAGTTAAAGCTCAAAATGCATTAAGCCGCAGTAAATTAATTTTACTGTAAACAATATAGTGCCGGACTTGCCACCATTTCAGAGAATCTACGGAACTTGGCACCCATTTAGATCTCAAATCTTACACTCTGACCTGATGACAATGGGACCACCCCGAAAGTACACCAATTCAAACATAAAAAGAATTTTCCAAATCGGTTAATAAATGATGGAGTTCTGAGGTAACAACTAATAATAATAAGAAAACTAATGAAAAAATTAGAGTTTTCTAATTTTTTTATGTGTATGTACACAATTACCAAGCTGGATGCCAAATTTCACTTTTCTAGGTCACCTGGAAGTGGGTTAGGTTTTTGATTACTAGTCAGTCAGTCAGTGGTAAAAATGCCGTTTTTTGGACTTTAATATCTCAATAATTATTTCACCTATATTTATGAAATTTGAGGTTCTAGTTGTTCTAAAGGATCCTAATACATGTACCAAATTTCATTCTTTTATGTTAAATAGACTTGGAGTTATTGAGCGGTCAAAAGTGGCTCCAAACGGTTCGTGTAAAATAACACACGGATGCTGTCCGTCAGTTCCCGAGGTGAACTTGGCTGGACACGCTGCCGCGTGTCTAGATATTGCTGTGTCAGTCGTGAAATTCTGCGTTAAGATACATAGTTGTGATACAATTAATATTTAAGAAAAGGATTGGTACCTATGTATTGAACACATGAATGTATTTTAATAAGATGTCATACTTTCAGTTGAAAAAAAGTATAAAGTATTTAATCAAAATAAAGTTTTCTAGAAATAAATATATAAATAGTAGGTGGACGTTTTCCGGCTACAATGATGATGATAATATAAGTCATTCCTCAATCATCACCACAAATATTGTCTAAAACAGCAGGGTTTGTGTATGACTGTGCAGTGTGACTATTTTCGATACTAATTGTCAGCCCATACAAAACCTGACAAAACGAGCACGTGGCGATTTCAAGCGCGTTGGACAATAAGCCCTCAGAATCAATTCTGAGGAAAAAAGTATCGCCGTACCTTATTATTGGTAAAAGGGACTTAATCGCGTAAACTGAAATGTATTCACCTTTTTTGGAGGTTTGGCTGACGTTTCGAATGTTTTACAACATCCGTGGTCACGAGCCGACCCAAAATAATTTTTAAGAAAAAAAAAACCGACTTCAATGGGGGAGGCCGGTAAAAGATTATTATACTTAGATGGTGCACTCTTAGATAGATATACAATAAAATAAAAATGGCTATAATGTATGTTTATAATGGTAGAAGACTAAGTACCCTCAATTCCTCATGGAATCATGAAAAAACCTTGCTTGCTTGACAAACAAAACGAAGAGAACAAATCGCCAAACGTGAACTACGCGTCGTTGAAGAGTTCCGTTCTGATCATCATCAGTAGTTCCACTTCATCAAATGTCACTTTTATGAATGAAAATACTTGATTAGTTCATGAAAATACTAAAATCACTATTTGTGTGCCTTTCACATTTGAGGAGTTCCCTCGATTCCTAATGGATCCCATCATCAGAACTCGAGCATGACAAAAATCAATCATGAAAATAGAACTTGCTTAACAAACACAGCTAGTAGGACAAATCGCTAAACGTGAACTTTTCGTCGTTGAAGAGTTCTGTTCTGATCATCATCAGCAGTTCCACTTCATCAAATGTCACATTTTTGTATGATAATGCTCGATTTGTTGATAAAAACACAAAAATCACTATATGTTTGCCTTTAAGATTTGAGGAGTTCCCTCAATTCCTCATGGATCCCATCATCAAAAATCGAGCATGACAAAAATTTATCGTGAAAATAGAACTTGCTTAACAAACGCAGCTAGGAGGACAAATCGCCAAACGTGAACTTTTCGTCGTTGAAGAGTTCTGTTCTGATCATCATCAGCAGTTCCACTTCATCAAATGTCACATTTTTGTATGAAAATGCTCGATTTGTTGATAAAAACACAAAAATCATTATATGTTTGCCTTTAAGATTTAAAGAGTTCCCTCAATTCCTCATAGATCCCATCATCAGAACTGCGTTTTGACAAAAACGGGACCAACTTGGATATATATACTTACAATCAAAAAAAGAATTTTCCAAATCGGTTAAGAAATGACGAAGTTATGGACTAACAAACATAAAAAAAAAAAAATATATATATAACCGAATTTTTAACCTCCTCTTTTGAAATTATGAAGTCGGTTAAAAAGTCGAAAGCATTTCAGTTGTACGCGATTAATTCGGTCGGCGATTAATCTATTCATTACTGTGTATATTGACATGATGCGTTTTCTTAAATATGCTTTTGATATGAGTTTATGCTTTACATAATCTATATATATATATATAGCGTAGCGTTAAATAGCTTTTGACTACTGACCGACTTGTATCCACAGAATAGTTGTCCAAATTTAAAACTGTCAATGATGATGACTCCATTGGTTTTTTGCTCTGCTGTGCTCCGTCCGCTTTCATTTACGAAATCAGCGCAATTTTGGCACACATCCGTCGTCGGCAAAAGCCACAGGCGTCTGAAGGCGGAGTCTTGATGAGATAGCGTCAATTGCTTTCGCGCGTAAAAAAAGAGACAAAAGACAGTGATGGCGCTCATGAACACAAAGGCGTATGCGGCATAACTCCCGAATTTATAAAATAATTCATTGAAAATAAACTACACAAGTAAATAAAATGATATATCCCAGTTTGCTAGATAGATAGTATTACCGTCGTTTCTGAAAATTTCAAAGGTTGGATGCTTATAGTTCCGGAATAATTAGCAAAAGACTAAAAAAATGGACCATAGTTTGGAACGAAAAACTATCGAGAAAATTTTCGCTTTGCGTATTTTCCGATCCCAGTTTGTTAGATTATATAATGAAAATTAACATACCAAAATTTCATATGCGTAGATTAAGTGGTTTGCTTACAATATCGAAAAGAACACTACCAAAAATTCGAATGCCTCGTCTTAAATATTAGTTGTAATATAATATAGCCATTTACGATACAAGGGTAGTAAAACAAAGAAATGCCGATATCAGAGATGTTTGAGGCCCGAGTCGCAGGCGAGGGTCATAAATATGCGAGAGAGGGCTTTCTGTTTTACGACCCGTGTTTTGTACACAATTTTACGTCGCCGCTTGGCCAAAAAGTAGGGTTTCCGGACGCGCAGCGTGCGGAAAAACGCTCTTTTTGACAAGGTGTGGCGTAAACCTTTTTTAGGCCTAGTTGGCAGGATCATTGGCAGGTACCCACACCTACTTCCTATCACTGATTCTGTATATAAAACCGGCGCGGCGGTCCCGGTTTGTCAACCCGGTAAGAGCTTAAAACCTAAGGTACCTAAACGTCTCAAAACGCGACACTGATGGATTATGGTTGGATCGGTCGCAAAAAAAAACGTAACGCAATAGGAATATTCACATAAGCGTTATACCTACAAACAAAATAAGTGAAATACACGTCACAAAAAGGACACGAAATTGGAGTCCAAAAAACTTGCTAATTTGAATACAAAAAATCGGCCAAGAGCATGTCGGGCCATGCTCAGCAGTGTAGAGTTCCGCAGTTGGCGCAGTTGCCCAATGAACTTACTTTAAAAAAATTAATAACAAGCAAACGGGAATACTTTAGCAGCGTTTCATACATGCGTCTTTTACTAAAAAGGGAAGACTTTGTCACGTCCGCCCCTCTCAATATTAACCCCCTCTGCTAATAGCCCCGCCCCACTAAGCTACCGCCCAGTAAACTACTGCACCCCGTGAAAACTTACTAAACTTTACTGAAGTCGCTTTGAGAAAAACGAGCTTTATGAAAATGATTTGGCCTTGTGATCGTCTACGGTAGAACCGTAAGCGTTGTAGTGTTGTGAACCGTAAGCAACCCCTGAACTTTAATGTGAAGCTGGTAGGATCGTTGGACTCTTCATCTCTATTAATATTCGCGACCTAATCTATCCTTACACACATCACTACTCAGTTGACCTAAACGCTACCTAACTAAGATTGGGCTGCGCTGGCAGCTTGTATCATTAAAATACACGCTTGAAACTAATTCTAATAGGGTTTTACTTAGGACTAGCCTATTTGAGAGGAGCCTAGAGATTAATCTGCCCGTACTAGTCGTTGTAATGGTCCTATTAATGTAAAACTTAGAGCGTTACGTAGCTCAACTAACCGACTTCTCACCTAGCTGCTCCTATAATCCCTAGCGCTTGGAAATAAGGTTTTATATTTGTATAGATAATTTATCCCCGACCACACCTGTAAGCGTCTCTCTCTGCCTCTTGCTGACGGGGGCGTGTCGTCGAAGGAGGGCAAGTCTCCCACCACAGCACTTTGAAATTCCTAAACCAAGGATACCTGCTAGTCTAAGCGCTACACTTTGACTACCCTAATCTTGCGAAAGTTATCCTTGGTTGTATATGTTGCGACGTGCTATTTTTAGCTACTGACGCTGCCAGCAAGAGTAGGAGGATGAGGAATGACGCGCTATCCTTACAGCTTTCTACATATTCTAGCTTCGCAAAACAGGGTAAGCTGTTTTGCTAGGCCACTCAGATGCTCGCGGGCATCTCTAGTCTACACTACCACTGAAGGCGCTGATGCCTTATTAACCCTATCACTCCTAGCGGCTCTAAGCCCTATCACTAGCATGCCTAGCTCCCGTTGAAGCCAAAAATGCCGAACCGTAACACGTAGCCCACCGAATTCCCCTTATTAGAAAACGAGTTAACCACGTCATGAGCGTTCAGCTACCCATTGTGGAAAACGTCTGATGTACGGCTCTGCTAGACATCAGTCCCTAGTAGACATGTCCCAATACTCTGGGTATATGCCCACCTCCTATTCACAACGTACACTGATCACTTTAAATATACCACACTAGGATCGGCATTCTCAGCCTCACCGTAACTAGGTCCCTATCAGGCCTATGCTAAATCCCTAAAAACTAGCTGCTTAAGAATCCACTTATCTCACTATTCACTTAACACTTTTACACACGTATACTGAAGACACTTCTTTCTCTGCCATCGGAGCTATAACTATTCCGCGACTGAAACACTTCAAACACTAAAAGAATCCCTACTGTGATCCTGGAAATAAAACACTTCACTTACAGAAATATTACCCATCCTAAATGCCTAATATTATCCCTGTGTATGAATTTAACCTAACACTACCCCTTCCCATCCCTACTCTGCATTATTCGCAACTAATCCCAGAATCTGGTTTTAGTTCCGAATAAGGCCGTGAAGTCCCTACTTTAAGCTGTAAAGTCTAGCCGGCGAAGCTAGGATTTAGAAACCTGACACACCTGTGTGTTGTGCGTTCCCCCCGACACGCTCGAGAGCTTGGCGGTGTCGATAGAACACCCTATTGTGTATATAAATTGGATATATAAATATATTTAACAAGACTGCACCTCGGATACTGACGTCATCCGCAAGCGGAGTAACCTCCTGTGCTGAGCCTTCAATCGTGCCAGCCATGCTTCAGATCGTCAGCTGGACACCGAGAGTACAGGGGGGCCTAGACGCATCACCTATGTTGGTAAAGAGGTGATGCCAGACGGACACCCCAATCTGGTAATTTACGGAGCTCCAGGGTAAACACGCTTGACAGCCGTTAGGTTGTATGTACCCTGTCAGATTAACTGTAATCTGGTTAACGTTCTGGCTTTTTACAACGAAATAAACAATGTATTATTATTAACACAAATAAACTTAAGTAAGAACAATAAACACATCCTTTCGTTACTCCAAAATCCTTGGTATAACGATAGGATTTCAACTAAAAATACTACAACACTAAACCCCACAAAATTAAACAAACTATAATATTAAGATAGAAAATCCTCGTATCATGCAGCGCGCCGCAGCATAACAGAGAATTCCCTACCCTAATTACTAGAAACCCACCGATAGATTTGTGCTACGAGCCAGAGGTATGTTAACAGCCCACCGCCGAATCTCAAAAAGCCCCAACTGCAGTCCGCCGCTTGCTTTTATAGCCATTGACAAGTCGTTCGTGTCAAAACGCATATTCCCACCTAAGCACTCAATACGACCATCCGATACAATCTACTCTTTCCACCAATGTCCCCATTCCTACCAATCGACCGTAAACAACCAAACTATACCTTCCGTCGTTTCGCCCAACAAGACGTCACCGCCGTTCCACACTATTTTCCATTCCATCTGTGCCGACCGTTTTACCGTCCAGAATAGAGAGAGCCCTCAACCTTAGTGATATCGATGCATGCCAGGGTTCAAGTAACAGTGGCGCGGCCTCAACTAAAATTCATGCTCACGTGTTGTGAAGAAGGAAGTACCCTACGTATTTGCTAATAAAATCGAAATTCGTCAACCGCCCGACAGATCGACAGATTGTTATGATTTTCGACTCATTATATAGGTCTGCTTATTTCTATGCATTGTTTGTATCTTACGTTCTTAGTTTGTATGATTGAATGCCAAGTTGAGAATTCTAATTAGTAATATAATTACCACCCGCCTATTCTTTTCTATTAAATATTTACTTTTCGACCGAGCAAGCGAAGCGGGCGAAGCGTCTCCGTTTCAGCCCTCGACAACACTCCCCCGTATGTCTATTTTAAGTATTCTCTTCCGTTTTATAGTGCTTGTTCAGTGGCAATGCTCAAGCTTATTTAGGAAACTTATTAAAGCATACGAAACTACTTAGCATTTATTTACATATATGACATGGTTGTGCTTTCGCCAAGACCCCTATTTCAGACTATTTTCTTAATAATGCTTTCAACGGGGAAACCATGAATTTATCTGACTGCCTTTTGGAAAATATTTCAATATGGAAGTGACGGAGCGCAATGGCGTTCTGTTACAACTCTCCCCCAAGATGAGTTTGCAAGATGAGATCTCTCAGATTTCGTCTGTAAAAGTCATCTTCAACCTCATCTACAATAAAATGAAAAATAAATTATCAACTCGAAAAGTTTCGACTTATTGATATGTCAATCCCTTCAGAAAGTGGTTTTAGTGCGGTGAGTGTTTAAACCAATAGCAATTAACCGTGACGATCCTGCAAGAAAAGAGTGAACTTTTGAACCTCAACAATAATTCTTGAAAACTTTTTCCTCAAGCTTTCCTGCCCCGTTAGAGATGCTAGGTTGTGAATCTAGCAGGTCATAAGGACCCCGACTTTGACGTTTTACCCCGAGACTGTGTCTACATTGTACAGACGGCGCCTCTAGGAAACATTGTCCTTCCTATAGGTAATCCTCTCATAGTCTCCTCACACATGACAGGAAAGTATTTGGTAAAAGTACTAAAGTTTCCAATCGTCAGTACTAAGATCCGTTCCACTCCCCCATTACCGAACAGCCCCAGTCAATTCCATCGGCGTATGTTTTACTTTGAAATAAGATAACCGACTGATTCGTTTGAACTTCAACAACCTGCAACATTTATTACAGTCTGTTGACGTTTACTTCGCTTGGAAAGGAAAATATAAAGTTTGTACCCATACCCAATTTTCCCATGATTGTTATTCTATAAACGGAATGTTACCAAAGGCGTGTATTATCTGTATACACTCGTAGATGTTAGTATAATTACAAATATATGTATTTAAAGTGGAAATATTTCTTTTATTCCCCACTTTTCTGTACCTGTATGTTTGTGTTTACAAACCCACATTGCTTATTAAAAAAAAAAAGATTAAAATAACAAAATGTAGTAATGTGCAACCATATTTTTGTTATATATATGATGGTGCACATTACTGTTTAACAATAGACATTCAAAATTATAAATATCGGTCATCCTATCCAAAGTAAGGTGTGTATACCAATTTAGATTGCTGTGTAAGCTCGAGTAGAGTATGTGTCAACACAGTAAGCCTTAGATAGACCTTGTCATATTATGACTTTAACCTAACTCCTATTACTGTGGCAACACATTGTGTATTTATTTGAAGGGACCAATTACCAACAAATCTAGGTTGTACCGTAAGTCCCATTTGACTGGAAGCAACTCATGCATATCACTCACAACACATTCATTGACTACCAAACTCTCATCTCTCTTATGTCGACTCATCCTTCATCCCATGCCAACACATACCAGTCATTCTTCCACACTAACCCTTAACGCCCAGCCGCTACCTGACAAATGGGTCTCCTTAGATACAAACCACAACATAAATGTTGCTCTTTCCTAGTTGAGTTCAAATATTAAAGAATCCCTTTATTGCGTAACAAGTTACTCGAACCACTACTAATATATCTCACTTAAAAAATATCACAAGTATACAATTTCCCCGATAATTATTAGAATTCAAAATTTTCGTTTAAAGTACCCTCACCCCCATTGTCCTCGTCGACCTTTACAACTGCTGGTATAACAAAAAAATATCTATATTTATACATATATATATAAAACAAGCCTAATACAACCCCATTTACATATAACATTTATCTCCCGAAACTTGAAATTAAACTACTTAATACCGCCATTTTCTGTTACGAAGATTAACCTCGGCCTCTACAATGCTACTATCCAATTAGGCCAAATTATTACTCGCAAGTCTAGATTACTGTCCTTATCAAAATTAATTAATCTGACTAATACCTCATAACCTCCAATGCACACTTCAGACTGCTACTAATCTACTCCGTTATTTCCCGCGATTCACATTTAATCACGTCACTGACACACTTCACTTGATTGTAAATGCACTTTAAACAACCCCACCGCCCTTAATTACACTATTTCCGTTAATTATTTGCAAAACTAGTTATGTTTGTTTACTTTTACTCGCGAGCGAAAACCCAACTAAATGATTGTCACTTGTCATTCTGTTGCCACTTTTATGTTGCGCGTTAAAAGAAAGGAAATCCGCCGACTGGAACCGAAAAATAAGTCTTCACGTCTTGTTAATTTATATCTAGAGTTTACACGTAAAATAGTTACCTACTGTAAACGCTCCCCCATATTATAGCACCTTAGGGTCCAATTCGAACTTACACACATTATTTAACCTTATAGTACAAAATAAAACGCACTGTTTTCCCATGATAACTAAATATCACAATTTGCAACTAGTAAATATTTATTCTTCTCACATTCGTTCGAAAAACTATTATAAAATTGTTTCTTATTTTTATTATACCGCGAATGTGTAAGCGTGAATCGCGAGGTGAATGACAACCACGACTGTGTAAGTGTGGTGTTACTGCCAACTGTCAACTAATACGTTCTACTATACTGTCATGTCAATGTCACTGACAACGTCAATGAACGCCGCCGAATCGAACGACGCAATTAGAAAATTCAACTCGAAAATGTTAACAAACATTTATCAAAACCTTCGTTATGCCTACTTCCTTATCATGTAATGGAAATGTAAACAATCTGTGATCGAATAAGAGAAAAACAAAGGGAAATACTGCAGGTGAGTAATTGTTCTCCTTGTTATTAAATTTCATTATCCCATATGAATTATTTGTTCGCAAATACCCTAGCGACTTATGTTTATGTAACATGAGCGTGCCCCAAGATAAAGCCTTAACGATTATACTAGTTAAGTCGCGCTAATCCGTACTGTGTTGTAAATGCAAGTACTGCCCGAGTGAAGCTGTGATCAGAGCTGCCTACTAAACTAACATACCATAATAATCTAATTCCCTTTTATATTTTGCCTTTGCAGAGTAACCTTTCGTAAATATAACGAAATTCATCCACACTTCTTCGAAAACTCAAGCAATCATGGCCCTAACTGAAGTCTTTTGTTTGTCTATAAAGTGGTGTTACAACTTCAGAGACCCACACTCGAATCTCTCCATACTGAAGAATCTATGTAAGTTACCTAAGCTTTTATTCACGAACACATCCCCTAAGTCGGTTGACCCCATAAATGTCACTGGTTTACTTCTTATTCTAGTCGAATGAAAATAAAAGCTGTGTTGTTGCTGTGAAGTTTTCACTACTAATTCATGCTAATTAATGAACTTAATACATAAACATCCATTGTACACACTGTCCTAAACTAATAAACATAACCTTCATTACAGTAAAACAAATTCCCAGCCGAAGAAAACAATATTTGAATGGTGAAACTACAATGTACAACGCTGAGCAAGCATAATCCATTAAACAGTGAGTATTGCCTTCTTTGATTTTAAATATCTAACATTTTGTCAAAAGAAGCCCCATATATTAAACTTTTCCCTTCCATTCCCCCTTTTTGTATGTTTGTCATTATCAACACAAGCAAATGGTCATATTTTATGCATTTCTTGAACAAGAAAAAGTGTCTCTGGACCAACTTACCCCAAACTTCACTTATTGTCCATACATACATACTTGAGTCCCAATCTTACCATGAAAAATGTAAAATTAAATACTATATAGTCTTATTAAACCTCAATTCACTTCACTATTTAATATAATTGTTAGATCATCATATCTCCAAACTATCATTCGAAAATAAATTTTGTTCCTTCTCTAGGCATATTAATCATAAAAAAAAGTAATATTACTAGCTATGTCCTTACATTATATACACTTATTCAGCTAACTTATCATATCTATTCTGTGTTACAGAATGAATGAAGAAGCAAAAATAACAAGATCCCGGAAGCCCGAACAACATCACACCAAATAAGCCCGCTTACTCCTATGTGTACTCCTGCTTTCCCGCAAAGCCCATATTCTCATAATAGATATCATACTATCACTATCCACTATAAAACTATGTAGCACCCAAACCACTGTATAATTAGTAAACAAAAATGTGTGTTGTTTTCTTTTTCTTTGATTCTTTGTTTTGAGCTTTATAAACTGGACTGCCTATGCTGTATTTTCATTAAACTTTTATTGTTCACTGTGTTTGAAATAGTACCCAATAAACCCAACCCTTCTGCATTGCACCTTGTATGGCCTGAACTGAACAAGCACTAATAAATAGTGGAAATAGATCCTGGCTTATGAAACTTCCTCCCTTTTTTTTTTAAACCTCTTATGATGGAAATGCCTATTATTCTTACTTCCTTCTGGCTTATCTTGTAATTATGTTTGGCGTTGCATATGCCTATAGCTAAATTGGTTACCTCAGTTTTGTGTTAAAATATTTATGACAGTTGAATGAATAACCTAAGGCCTACTAGGTACTAGACCATTTTTCTTCATTCACTCATTCTAGCTATCTAACGCTAAAATTTCTTTTCCACCCATAGCTTGTATGAAGCTACACCAACTCATCCAGTTGCAAAAGTAAACACATTACTAGTGGCTTGAAAAATAGTAAAACCTCAATATCTTTGATGTCATTTCTAGTATGCAAGATCTCAATTTTATCTGAGTAATGAATAATCCATATATTATTATTATCAGATTTCAATTTCTAAGCACTCTGACCTCATTGTTTATACAACAGATTTTTATTTCCATGTCTGACAATTTGGTTCAAATACTAGCAGTGACATCTACCAAGTACTTAATGTTTTGATAAATTGTAAAACTTTAATACAATTATTCTAGTATCTAAACCTGTTGTTGTTGAAATAAATGTTGTCTGAATGAAAAATGAGCACTTGAACAGTAAAATTATGTACTTGGGCGACCGAGCCACGCCCGGCATTCCCCATTCTTTCCCATAGAAAACAAGACCTGACCTGATCAGTAATTTAATAGAAATCGCCAGAGTTGCTTCCGCAAAACTAATGCCCACGCCAATCCCGAGACCGAGCAGCTCTCCCCCGGACCTCCCACTGAATGTACTATCTCAGAGATAACGCTATGATGATATGATGATGATGATGTTATACAGTTATTTACACAATCCACCTTTTACAAAACGTCACTGCTAATAAAAGCAAATGAATAGCTTTCCTGAATGGAATCGCGACTTAAATTTGACCGTTTGAATGTTGAATCTGTTACGTACGACGATGTAGGTATATTAAAAACATTCCAAACCTTAATAATCAATCAACTCATCGTTGGTAGCATCCAAAAGGCCTTAAGTTGACTGCTACTTATGAAAACACTACACTATACGTGAAATTTTACGAACCCCTTTTAATAATCATTGTTTGTATTTGAACTACGTTGAACAAATACGATAATTCTACTACATAGCCTACCTAGATCATGACAAATCTAACTTAGGCAATAAATGAATTCTTAAGTCTTAAATATTTAACTTGATGTAATATTCTCTCTCAAAAAACTTAACATGTGATTTATCCATGAATGTACAAGTAATATCTCGCAATCCAGCATACTACTACAAGTACATATTTCACCTTGTCTACATTGATCAATGGCAATAATTATTGCATTCTTATTGCGCATAGAAAGATCACGAGATAAGTCTCATTCTTAAAACTAAGAGGGTATTCCTACTAGTAACCAGCAACGCTTGAAAAGAATAAATCCGCCAAATACGGGTAGTTCTACCTAATGGCGCACGCACCTTCGCTGCAATACTTAACTGGCTACTTTATCCTACTGTTATTTAACTGAAAATTTATCAATAATGTGAACCAATTTATTCTGAAAACCAAATCATCAGACCCCATATTGAATGAGAAATTCAAATATGAATGTAATGAAACACAATGTTTATTTGAAGGAGAAATCGACAACCTTTGGTTCACAATGTTATGTCATTGTCAGTATCCTAACATGATGTTAATTATTTTTATATCACTAACAGGTAAATTGAATGGAAAGTTGAAATATGAGTATATAGAACCAGAAGGTTATCCGAATCATCAATTCGCAATCCTCGGTTCACAATATTTTAAGATTGTCGGTATTCTATCATAAAGTTACTTATTTATATGGACGATCATTGCCTGATTTTAAATCTTAAAAGTAAATGTGGAGACCGTGGTTAGCTCGGCATCACGAGTGAAAAACACTGAGAACATATATTTGTTAAACTACCTACAAGATTCACCCATACTATTATCCTTTTCATTGTGTGGATATATCTCATCTCCTGAATTCCATCAAAATCTCCATAGCCGAAATCGGAATTAAATCTGAACCAATTAATATTAGCCTAGGTACTACTCGTTTATTATTATAATGTATGCGCATAACCTTACTCACTACTAAGGCTAGGTACTTGTTAAACTTTCTAAACCGAATCGTACATTCTCTTACTATCTCGTAAGTCCAGTAATTTTAAAATTTAACGAATAATAAGTTTAATATGATACCGCATTAAATTTACTTAAAATTTTAAATTGTCCACTATTTGTAACAACCTTGCACGATAAACTTGGATACTGAATTGAAAAAGGTTTCGAACCCCTGCTTCTGACTCGAACGCCCGACAAAGCACTTCGAATGGAAGGCTTTTTGTCTAAAAATAGAAATACTAATCCTAAATGAAGTGATTGCTAATATTTTACATTTAGCATGAAATTAATATTCATATTCGTAAATTTTCCATAGCCTATGGAAATCCTTTTGTTTATGAATGTAACTTTTAGTGAATTCTCGGGATGTATGGCGGTAGTTAATACACACACAGTCAATAGGATGCTGATATTGATGATCTACCGCTATAGCCTAGGGACGCTCATTATTGGCGAGTTTAATCCCAATGAATTCAATTGATACTGGTAGCAAACATTGATGATGATCTGTTGCTGCAGCCTAAGGACGCCTTATGTTTATGACGTAACCATAATTGATTCGGGTGAGCTACAGCAATGTTGGTTAGGTATACAACCTATCTTAATTAACTAAATAGATTATGATGATGATGGTAGATGGTCGTTGTGGCCTATGAACGACATATGACTGTGGGTGTTATTATGATAATATCGTATGAACTACTGAGGTGGTAAATAAGCATATGGCCTATTAAAATTAAATAGACGTATTACAATGATGATGATGTGAAGACGTCTTTAGCCTGTAGGTAATTATGATAAATCATATGAACTACGGAGGTGGTAAATAAGCATATGGCCTATTAAAATTAAATAGACGTATTACAATGATGATGATGTGAATACGTCTTTAGCCTGTAGGTAATTATGATAAATCATATGAACTACGGAGGTGGTAAATAAGCATACGGTCTATTAAAATTAACTATTCGAGATATTATGATGATGGCGAGTAGACGTCTTAGCCTATGAACAACCTATGCTTATGAATATAATTATGATATATTTGCATGAACTATGGAGGTGATAAATAAGCATATGGCCTATTAAAATTAACTAGTCGTGATACGATGATGATGATGTGAAGACGTCTTAGCCTATGAACGACCTATGCTTATGAATATAATTATGATAAATTTGCATGATCTATGGAGGTGGTAAATAAGCACATGACCTATTAAAATTAACTAGTCGTGATACGATGATGATGATCCTTAGATAGCTTAGCCTATGCATGACCTATGCTTATGGTCATAATTATAACAGACTAGTAATTATAAGCATCTCCCCCCGCGTTTCAAACTGTAGTCCAGGTTTTCTACTTGCTGCAGCTTAATTTGCTAAATTCGCGACCGCCGCTTACTGAATCTATCAATGAAACTTAAGGTAACTGTCCCATTATCGTACACCTTTTCGTTTTAAACTGATGATTCTTAGATTACACATAAACAAAGAATAGCTAATAAAATTCTCAAAATCGAAATGAAGAGTCCAAAAACCCCACAAATTCACACTCCGTCGTATACGGCGCCAAACTGTGGGCCAGATAACCCACTACAGCGTAAGCTGCTACTAAACTAATAGCCCTATAACATGTCACCAAAGATGCACTGGTCACTGCTCTAATTTGTCACCATAAGGTGACACCGATCCTGATCACGGCTTACCAAACTGTCACGTCCGCCCCTCTCAATATTAACCCCCTCTGCTAATAGCCCCGCCCCACTAAGCTACCGCCCAGTAAACTACTGCACCCCGTGAAAACTTACTAAACTTTACTGAAGTCGCTTTGAGAAAAACGAGCTTTATGAAAATGATTTGGCCTTGTGATCGTCTACGGTAGAACCCTATTAGTGTTGTGAACCGTAAGCAACCCCTGAACTTTAATGTGAAGCTGGTAGGATCGTTGGACTCTTCATCTCTATTAATATTCGCGACCTAATCTATCCTTACACACATCACTACTCAGTTGACCTAAACGCTACCTAACTAAGATTGGGCTGCGCTGGCAGCTTGTATCATTAAAATACACGCTTGAAACTAATTCTAATAGGGTTTTACTTAGGACTAGCCTATTTGAGAGGAGCCTAGAGATTACTCTGCCCGTACTAGTCGTTGTAATGGTCCTATTAATGTAAAACTTAGAGCGTTACGTAGCTCAACTAACCGACTTCTCACCTAGCTGCTCCTATAATCCCTAGCGCTTGGAAATAAGGTTTTATATTTGTATAGATAATTTATCCCCGACCACACCTGTAAGCGTCTCTCTCTGCCTCTTGCTGACGGGGGCGTGTCGTCGAAGGAGGGCAAGTCTCCCACCACAGCACTTTGAAATTCCTAAACCAAGGATACCTGCTAGTCTAAGCGCTACACTTTGACTACCCTAATCTTGCGAAAGTTATCCTTGGTTGTATATGTTGCGACGTGCTATTTTTAGCTACTGACGCTGCCAGCAAGAGTAGGAGGATGAGGAATGACGCGCTATCCTTACAGCTTTCTACATATTCTAGCTTCGCAAAACAGGGTAAGCTGTTTTGCTAGGCCACTCAGATGCTCGCGGGCATCTCTAGTCTACACTACCACTGAAGGCGCTGATGCCTTATTAACCCTATCACTCCTAGCGGCTCTAAGCCCTATCACTAGCATGCCTAGCTCCCGTTGAAGCCAAAAATGCCGAACCGTAACACGTAGCCCACCGAATTCCCCTTATTAGAAAACGAGTTAACCACGTCATGAGCGTTCAGCTACCCATTGTGGAAAACGTCTGATGTACGGCTCTGCTAGACATCAGTCCCTAGTAGACATGTCCCAATACTCTGGGTATATGCCCACCTCCTATTCACAACGTACACTGATCACTTTAAATATACCACACTAGGATCGGCATTCTCAGCCTCACCGTAACTAGGTCCCTATCAGGCCTATGCTAAATCCCTAAAAACTAGCTGCTTAAGAATCCACTTATCTCACTATTCACTTAACACTTTTACACACGTATACTGAAGACACTTCTTTCTCTGCCATCGGAGCTATAACTATTCCGCGACTGAAACACTTCAAACACTAAAAGAATCCCTACTGTGATCCTGGAAATAAAACACTTCACTTACAGAAATATTACCCATCCTAAATGCCTAATATTATCCCTGTGTATGAATTTAACCTAACACTACCCCTTCCCATCCCTACTCTGCATTATTCGCAACTAATCCCAGAATCTGGTTTTAGTTCCGAATAAGGCCGTGAAGTCCCTACTTTAAGCTGTAAAGTCTAGCCGGCGAAGCTAGGATTTAGAAACCTGACACACCTGTGTGTTGTGCGTTCCCCCCGACACGCTCGAGAGCTTGGCGGTGTCGATAGAACACCCTATTGTGTATATAAATTGGATATATAAATATATTTAACAAGACTGCACCTCGGATACTGACGTCATCCGCAAGCGGAGTAACCTCCTGTGCTGAGCCTTCAATCGTGCCAGCCATGCTTCAGATCGTCAGCTGGACACCGAGAGTACAGGGGGGCCTAGACGCATCACCTATGTTGGTAAAGAGGTGATGCCAGACGGACACCCCAATCTGGTAATTTACGGAGCTCCAGGGTAAACACGCTTGACAGCCGTTAGGTTGTATGTACCCTGTCAGATTAACTGTAATCTGGTTAACGTTCTGGCTTTTTACAACGAAATAAACAATGTATTATTATTAACACAAATAAACTTAAGTAAGAACAATAAACACATCCTTTCGTTACTCCAAAATCCTTGGTATAACGATAGGATTTCAACTAAAAATACTACAACACTAAACCCCACAAAATTAAACAAACTATAATATTAAGATAGAAAATCCTCGTATCATGCAGCGCGCCGCAGCATAACAGAGAATTCCCTACCCTAATTACTAGAAACCCACCGATAGATTTGTGCTACGAGCCAGAGGTATGTTAACAGCCCACCGCCGAATCTCAAAAAGCCCCAACTGCAGTCCGCCGCTTGCTTTTATAGCCATTGACAAGTCGTTCGTGTCAAAACGCATATTCCCACCTAAGCACTCAATACGACCATCCGATACAATCTACTCTTTCCACCAATGTCCCCATTCCTACCAATCGACCGTAAACAACCAAACTATACCTTCCGTCGTTTCGCCCAACAAGACGTCACCGCCGTTCCACACTATTTTCCATTCCATCTGTGCCGACCGTTTTACCGTCCAGAATAGAGAGAGCCCTCAACCTTAGTGATATCGATGCATGCCAGGGTTCAAGTAACAGTGGCGCGGCCTCAACTAAAATTCATGCTCACGTGTTGTGAAGAAGGAAGTACCCTACGTATTTGCTAATAAAATCGAAATTCGTCAACCGCCCGACAGATCGACAGATTGTTATGATTTTCGACTCATTATATAGGTCTGCTTATTTCTATGCATTGTTTGTATCTTACGTTCTTAGTTTGTATGATTGAATGCCAAGTTGAGAATTCTAATTAGTAATATAATTACCACCCGCCTATTCTTTTCTATTAAATATTTACTTTTCGACCGAGCAAGCGAAGCGGGCGAAGCGTCTCCGTTTCAGCCCTCGACAACACTCCCCCGTATGTCTATTTTAAGTATTCTCTTCCGTTTTATAGTGCTTGTTCAGTGGCAATGCTCAAGCTTATTTAGGAAACTTATTAAAGCATACGAAACTACTTAGCATTTATTTACATATATGACATGGTTGTGCTTTCGCCAAGACCCCTATTTCAGACTATTTTCTTAATAATGCTTTCAACGGGGAAACCATGAATTTATCTGACTGCCTTTTGGAAAATATTTCAATATGGAAGTGACGGAGCGCAATGGCGTTCTGTTACAACTTTTTACGATAACTCAAAAACGGCTTAACTGATCATATCCGCTATAGTTTTCGTTGAAAGTCCTTACTAACCTTTACTTTCATGATTTTTGTCATATATTTTAGACCATAGTTCAAAAGTTAGAGGGGGAGTGGACTAGGGTTTCTTCTCGAGTTGTTTCGAACTCGAGACAACACGAGAATTTTGGCTTCATTCGAGACGAGAAAAAAATGACTGGAACTCGAGAATTCCCGAGTTCCGAACGTAAAGTGCGGACTGAAGTCAATCGCGCCTTTTCACCTATGGCCCGGCCACGATATCACACGGCGGCGGTGGCGACGAGTAGCCGCGGCCATAAAAGCGGCATAGATTGGAGCGAGACAATGCAATCTTTCTGACCTATTGAAAAATCTTGGTTCTGATTCCATTTAATCAGTTATATTCGATCATAAAAAAAATCTCAATCGATAGTGAGATATTTTACATTGCACATGATTAAAAGATAGTTAAATTAGATTATCGATCTATAACTCGAATATTAAATTTGTTTTAATTTTCATAGATGCTTTTTTTAAGATTTTAAAAGTCTTGCTTCTGTTTCTGATACCATTAAGTTCATTTAGATTTAAAGAAATATCTCATGCAGTACTATTAATAAATGTTACATTGTATTTTTGATGATTATGGTAATTGTATCCTAGATCATAGTCACATAATTTAAATTTAACTAATTCAATTTGTTTCTTGACTTAAGTCATGGCTAGGGAGTAGTATGGCTATCTATAACTGATTAGGAATTTGTAACGAATGATCTCAATGAAAAACACCAATTTAGGACTGATTAAAAGACTGGAAATATGATTTCAGTCTTAATAAGTTTTAATGTTTTGATTTGATTTTATGTAAGATTTCAATAATTGCTTGATTTTTTATTTTAATGGTTTTTTGCTTGTAAAATTTGATTTTATGTTTGTTTAAAAGAATATTTTCATTTATTTTACGTATTTTTAATCATAGTGGTACAATAAAAAATACTTACTTTTTTGTTGTTTTTTTAACAAAATTTTACCGTAAAAAAAAGACTCAAGACTCGAGAAAACTCGAGACTGGGCTCGAGATTTCGCGAAACTCGATAATCTAAATGGGTCGAGAAATGAGAAACCCTAGGGGGGACACAATTTATTTTTCTTTTGGAGTGAATATTTCCGAAAATATTCACTTTATCAAAAAATATCGACGAAGACCTCTATTCATTTTGAAAGACCGATCAAACAACACCCCACATCATAGTGTTGAATTAAAAAAATCATCCCCAGTTTACGTGTTTGAGAGGTACCCTTAAAAAATGTTTAGATTTTATTTTACGACTTTGTCAGTTTTATTGATTTATTAATCTATACCAAATTGCAGCTTTCTAGCACTCACAATCACAGAGCAAAGCCTCGGACAGACTGACAGACAGATGGACATGGTGAAACTATAATAAGGGTTCCTAGTTGACTACGGAACCCTAAAAAGGCGGTGTTAGGTATTCTACCCCGACACAATGCGAAGAACCTTAGTATGAATTTCATTCAATTTTAAAATAAGAATGTCTATAATTTTATATAGCATCTCGCGATAACTATTAATACAATAATAACAAAGACTTGATTGCATTCCTCACTAGTAATTATATTGATGTGTTGTTTCCGTATTTATATAAACAACATGATTATTTAAAAATATTGTGAGCTAATTGTTGTATCGAACATATTTAAAACAGACATTGTTTAAATGAATGATTATTTTTAATTTACTAATGTTATGATTTTGTATTCACATAGTAAACAGTAGGTACACAGTCAATGCTATTAAATTAACTGACAGTAAAGACACAATTCTGTCAATAAACTAAAATGTACCGACGGTATTTTTTACATTTATTGTTTCAGTGCTATTTAATTACCTATTATACACATATTCTATATAAATGAATAAAAAAAACTGTCGAAAGAGATTTGAAGAGCAATCACTTTAGAACTACTGCACTTATTCATCTAATTTTCTTCCTTTGATGTCATGACAAGGTTTGTCTGAAAAAGGCTTGAAAAACTATATGGAAAAGTGATAAAACTGGGTTAGAAAATCTCTATTTAAAAACAGTGACACAGAAGGCAGAAGGGCATCTTTAAACATATAGAGACAAAAGGAGCTGCTCGCTCCGGCTTCGCGCGGTGTACAAAAGAAAATGAGGCCAAATCTAGCCTCAAAAATATGTCCCTGTAATGACCCGTATAGTGCACTTGTATGAAGCCGGGGCGGGTAGCTAGTTATTAATAATACTTACATGAACTCCATAAGAGAAGGAATATTGGGGATTCGGGTCAAACTCCTCTTGCCCCAGTGGTGCAAAATGTGATAGACCCAACGAATTTTCATTAACAAATGGGCGATCCTCATCGTTTACTTCAAAACCATACTTATGGTATTGTTTTGGATAGTTGGCTTCAATCGTTATTGGTCTAGGCTTGTTATATGTCAGATCACTAACAGGCTTTCTATGATTGACTACTTGTGATGGTTTCCAACCTGTGAAATCGGTGGCAACGTTACTTTGTTGTACGATTTGTGGCTTATAACCCGCGTATTGTTGGACGTTAGGGTGAAGATTCTTGATTTGCTGGGATTTATATCCTGTATATTCGTCGACAGTTTTCGGCTGATATCTAGGAATTGGTTGTTGAACTATGGTATTGTAAGCGGGTCGTGTCAGTTTGTGAAGCGCTCTGTTCTTTTCTAGTTCTGGCAGTTGTGTGTCAGGATCGTTCACGTACGCTACTAGAGCCTCGTCCAACGTTTGGTAGGTTTTGTAGGCGTACTCTGGCGCTTGCGCTCCGGGACCTGTGCTGTCGTATTTGTTTTCTATCGCAAATCGAATCTGGGCCGCAGAGGCTGCTGAGTTGCCGTACCATGATTCTGCGGTGATGCTGGCCGCTAGTAAAAGTATTACCTGCGAAGAAGAAAGGGTAATTATTAATATGGACTACTGAACACGTTTGACATAGTTTTCAGTCCACTATGGGTTCTGCATTTAAAATATTTTATTTTAAATATGCAAGAATAATTTAGGGTTTTCACTGCCTATAGTGCCTATCCTGGAAATTTTTCATCGTCCTGGTTATTTTGTTATGTCACACGTTTTTTAACGGACAATTATTTGTGTATAATTGATAGTTACATAGCATCCTATTTACTTGTTACTTATTATGCATATTGATACACATTTACATTTTATTTTTCCTTTCCTGTCTAATGCAACACTTGCCTATAAGTAGTTTATTTAAATAAATTAATTTTCAAATGTTTGGCATATTTAGTCTGACCAACAAACCTTAGTTTTATCTAAGTCAAAACCTAGACATGCAGCTATTTTTAAAACTGAGTATAAAAATTAAGGCGTAGAATCAAAAATTGTTATGTTTTATTCCTTCAAATTAGCCATTTATGATTTAATTCCTTGTAATAAAACTTATCCTATGGTGTTCTAAGCCCATTTACGTATGTTTTTAACTTTACTGGAAATACTGTAATGTGTTTTTACTCAGGTGTATGTATTGCTTTGGCTTATTAATCTGTTTTGACCAAGCTCTAACGTATTAACGTAATAGCTGGCTGTCACTTTTTATAAGAAAAATATAGTCAGATCCTTCTAAAGTAGATACGGTTTAAACGATGCGTTCCCCAGTAGCAGGTATAAAATAAATAAATAATAAATAAATAAATATTGGGGGACAATCTTACACAAATCGACCTAGTCCCAAACTAAGCAAATCTTGTACTATGGGTACTAGACGACGATATACATTCTTATATAGACCAATACATACTTAAATACATAGAGAACATCCAAGACCCAAGAACAAAATCCGTGCTAAATGCACAAATAATGCCCTGGCCGGGATTCGAACCCGGGACCTCTAGCTTCGGAGGCAGTCTACCTCAGATCATATGATCTGAGCAGTCTACCATCTAGGCTAAACAGGTCGTCGCGTAGATTATTGACTGCTCGAAACAACCAACCCTAATAGAACTATTTTATCATCAAAACTTAGGTAAGAGTCTTTTCCTATATATAAAAAGTAGAAAGACATAATCACTTCCAAATTGCCTTCCTAGTTCCTTTGCATATAGAGGATCATATGACCGCCTAATAATTAGGTAGTGTATCGTGCAAAAATGTGGTTAATTGTAGTAGTTTCCGAGTCAGTGCCCGCCGGGTGTGCAACGAGTATGCCTGCTGAGGCGTGGCGCCGCTTGCCGCAAGTGTGAATACGGCTTAATGCAATCATTTAATGTAATTTTTTTGTCAATGTAACACTGTTTCCATATTGTAGATAAAAAGGAGGCGAATTGTGCTGACAATATTTAATGGACCGATTAACGTTAAATATGACACCAGGATGGTTGCCATTTTATCACTCATCGTCGTGGATAAGATATTCGTCACGTTCTGACAAGTATGCGAATGCATGATGGTTCCATTATAAACTCGCAGCAGCTGTCATCTCATAAATAACTGTCAAATTTTCCGTTTAGTGGAATTATAACGAGTATAACTTTAATAGACGTTAAATTAGAAATAATATGCTCTAAGTTTTTTTAATTCGCAAATTTTACCTACCTAAAGCTTCCTAGACACACTTCACAAATTTTTGTTAACTAGGTACCAAATATTACAAACTTAAAAGCAAGAAGGAATGAATATTGAAAACACATTAAACATTAATAATTGAAATTTTAATATCACCGTAGTATAAGCCACGAGAGATCAATATTTAACAGTGCTGATCCAACTTTTGCGCCTAATCGGTCCGAATTTTGACGCTCATGTGGAGTAATGCATTACATCATTTACATCATATCTAATAACAAGATCTGTGCCTGTAGGTCATAACACAAATTTTACTTTTCACTGGCTTTCCAACACGTCGTGATTTCTTGTGATACCTGTTTATAATGATACTGTTAAATCGGGCACTTTATCTTCATAATAGGTAGGTAAGACCCATATTATCTATTGATAGGTAAGAAGGTACATACATAATGTAGGGACTGTTATTACTATCCATTGTAAATTAAGTTTTACACAAACTGCTAAGTTATGGATAGGCTTCCTAATCCGATTTCCTAACTTGGCGGGGCGGCAGCGGTATATGGTATTTTGTTCTTTCTGTTAGCACAGACGAATCTAAACGGGATACTGTCTGTACTATATTTGCGCAGTAATGATGTCATGCACGGAAGCGGGGCAGTACTGCATTCATATCGCCCCGCGCCTGTCAAGAAGCACTCAAATATAGGCGTGCAGCAGTAAGGAAGCGGTAATGGTTCGAGTGACAGTTGACCAAGACGGCTCACAGCTTTCTGACATCGTACTGCTTCCGCACCAAAGTCAGCAAGTCGACTTAATCACATACAGGACAGTTTGCAGCAGAATAAAGTTTTTACTGTCTCAGATCGAATACATTCATAATTTGTTCTGTGTGGTGTGTGTTATCCACCTCCAAATTATCATCATAAAATACTTACGGATTGAAGCCTAATTCCATATACCTAACAACTGGTTTTATAATCTTTTTAGACACATATAAGTCCCGGTTCGGATAATGTAGTGAAAAAAATCTTACACTGTATTGTCCAACACCAAAAGATTACGCGAGCAAAGCTTTAGGCGAAGATTACTTTCATATAACATATAATTTATCCTCTGGATATGGTAATATAATGTCAACACAGTGTTCTTCAGTTGAAATAACGGCAGATGTGTCATTATATAACTGGGAAAGTGGCTTTATTTTAGCTGAACCAGTGACGACGTAAGTTGACACGTGGTATATTTAGAGACATTATCCAGAGTTAAGAAAGTTTGCAATAAATACCTAGCCACTTTGATTATGCTACTACCGGGTTGCAAGCACGTTATTGGTGCATATTAAAATGGTATTTACACCTAAAGAGTAGGTACTCGTCGGTCTACGGTACAAAGTTAAGTACATTCTCAACTTTCTACTGACAACATTTCAAATTTCTCATTACTTTTATGTATTTTTATGACAATATTTACTTTAAAGAATAATATTTAGTTTACTTTGCTTATTTTAATAGTATAATTACTTATGGTCTTATCTTGTGGGGATCAGCTGGAGATATTGAAACTGTTTTTTTTCCAAAAAAGGGCTATCCGGGCAATTTATAACTTGGGGTCGCGTGACTCATTAAGAGAATTTTTCAAAGAAATAGATATTCTAACCCTGCCGTCCCTATAAGTATTTGAAATAATAATGTATGTTAGGAAGAATTTGTGCAATTTCCCAACGAACGCTGATAAACCAATAGCCACCAGAAACACTGGGAAACTGAAAATAACCTTCTATAGACTAGTAAAGGCCAAAAAGTCGTTCTTGGGAAATTGTATTAAATTCTACAATAAAATTCCAAAACACATTACTGAACTTAGCAATTCTAAATTCAAATCTGTAGTAAAACAAACAATTATTTCAAAAGCATATTATAAGGTAAACGATTACATCATGGACAGGGATGTTTGGCAGTGATAGTGTCCTGCACGGCTAATCTATCGCGAAAATAGGTTTTCTACTGTAGCTTGTTATTTTTGTAGTAACTGAGACTGTAATTTTATATTTAACTATACAATGTATATTGTTTTGAAAAAATTACACCTCGCCGAGTTTCTTACGCCGGTTCTTCTCGTGGCAGAGGTTTATTTTTCCGAACCGGTGGTAGTTTATTGACGTTCATAGGTGCATGTAATATGCCTAATTTGAAGAATAAACTACTTTTACTTTTACTTTTTTTACTTTATTAGCATCAATAAATTGCTCTAAATAATTAATTAATATAATAACATGTTATAACTGACGATTCGAAAGTGCTTGCTGCTAGGCCTATTTGAATAAAGAATATTTTGAATTGACTTTGACTTTGATGTTACTTACTACTTTTAGAATCAGAAACTTTGGAAATCCAATTTGTATATGTAATTGGGACATTTTTAAGAAATTAAAAATGTGGTTTCACAATTTTATCCTCTATTGGATTTCATCGAAAAAAAAAACCACTTAAACCACACACAAAATAAGTAGGTTTTAAATTAGATAGGTAAACAAACAAATACATATACTGAGGAGTGAGGAGTGAGAAGCTTCTTTCAGCAAAATAATAGTCACTCTCAATTTATCAACTCAAAGGATAACGATAATTACAAAAAAATGACCTAGTAGTGTAAATTATATACAGTATTTATATGGTTTTGCTTATTTATGCTCTGATATACATATCAAATTTTTGGTATATCTTGTACTACTCGCAAAATCGTCAACTGTGCCGACTCTGCTTGGTAACCTCCATAGCAATAAATATCTCGGTATTAATTATCCTAAAAACATAATGCAAAAATGTCCAGACGTAAAATTTAAAGGCAAAGCTGTCTGAGTAGTGTTGATTAGCGAAACATCATCATCCTAGCGTTATTCCCAGTACAGTTGCATCCTGAAGGATGCCTGGGGTCCGCTACCTAATCCCAAGAATTGGCGTAGGGACTAGTTTTTACGGAAGCGGCTGCCAGCTGACCTTCCAACCCAAGGGGGAAACTAGACCTTATTGGGATTAGGCTTGTCAAGTGAGTCGGCAACTTGGCTGTTAGAAGTTCTCAAGCCGCCCGAAGGCCTCTAACTTGACTTAACGACTGCTATCATAGACAGCAGCCGGGATCAACGGCTTAACATGTCTTCCAAAGCACTGGAGCGCTCAGTTAGTAACCACTCAAAGGTCACCCATCCAAGGACTGACCCCGCCCGGCATTGCTTAACCACGCATACCGCACGCGGTACGCGGGCGCCGTTGGGCCACGAAAGCTCCTAGTTGATTAGCGAAACATATAAGTAATAAATATTTCCCAAATAAGATATTACCAAAAGACGTCATGTTATTTAAGCAACACTGCCACTGAAAGTGTATGCCTACGCATTCAAACACTTGTTCTCCTATTTAAAAGTGGAACAAAACTTTGCAATGTTTTCCTTGCATGCCTGTGCCTGGGAGAAATATACTATATATTGTACGAATATCTGAACTCATTTGGAGCAAATTATGACGGCAATATTATTTAGAAACAGTATTTCACACAATTAGTTTGAAAATGCATACGATAATTTATAAGGGCATGGTACTATAACGAAGCGTGACCGGAATTGCCTGCCTTATTTTTAAACTTGTTTAAACGAACGCCGAATTAAGGTTTTCTTACATAAGTAAAAGTGGTTTGACAAGTTGAGATATTATATCATTGTGATTATTTAAGAAATTTTTCTTCACCGGCCGACATGTTGTGGTCTTGAAATAGATCGAATGTATGAATTTCTCCGACTGCGGCCTTTCGTTCCTGCCCCTTGTGATCTAGACCTTAGAATGTTTACCTAGAGACATTCTAATCCCTACTTACTAGCCTAGGCCCAATAAGTGAAATGAAATAAAGTGTTAAAAATTTCTAGCTTAATTTGAATTTAGGAGTTCGGAGGTGTCAATAAGGCGCTTTTCGTCACGTGCGCAATTTGAAATCGACTCTACTTATATATTTACATCGACAAATGCCTTTTGCTTAATAATTACACAAATGTATTTTACCCTTATTACCCTGCATTTGGCAAAGAAAGTATATCACTTTTCGACTTGCAAGTATAAAATTATTACACCTCTTTCATGGCCAAGAATAAAATTGGCTCTTAATGTAGTTCAGCCTGTATTTATTCTATTAATCTGAGTTATACCATTACTCATGTTTGATTTTTTGCACTACGGTGATGACCCTAGACTCCGAAGCAGTAGCTGAGGATGCAACCAGGATAAAGAAAGATCTCTTACAATACAAACATAATTAATACATTATCGAGTTATACTAAATTCAACTTATTTGTATAAAATTAAGAGACAAATCATGACCGAAACTTACCGTCATTCGCAACATTTTTCTAATTAAAACAATCACAGTTCACAAAACTCACTATTTTAATTCAAAAATAAAAACACATCACAAGCTAGGTTAAAAACGCGGTCGTTGTTTTCGAACGTTTAAATTTTAAATTAAGAACGGGCAATCGAGGCGGCCGACTGTTACTGAGTGGCTGCGGCCAGCGGTTGGCCGCGGCGTTTATGTGCAACACTTTGTCAGAAGAAGCATCGGAAGTCCTACAAGTAGTAATTGGAGGTGATCAATCATAATTCGCAGTTTTTCTAGCCCAGTCACGTTTATGAATATCGATACGTACAGTAAAAAAATGTATGTGGAGGTTAAGACTCGTAAATGCTCATGATTGCACTTACCTAAGTAGGTACATAATTTTAGAGCCATGTACTTAGTATGAATGAGTAACTATGTAAAGTACCTGTGTAATATTTGTATTAAGCTAGTCGAAGCTGAGATGAACTTTAAAATAAGTAGATTGAGCAGTATTAAAAAAAAATGCAACGTGCTATTGTCAATATTGTTATAGAAGTCAGAAAGTAAGATGGACGACCGAGTTCGATGGCTGAGCCGAAGGCGAGAATAGGGTTGCTAGGTGGGTTTAGCGACCACTTACCTGAGTTGTTCACTTTAATTGTGTCAAAAAACATGAAATCTCCACACATAAATAATGGGAGTCCTGTAAATTGGCCCTGAATATTTTCTTGTACAGAAATAAACCATAATCAATGACAGTCTCATCACTCTTATTTATGAACCCGATTTTTTAACCGACTTCAAGATTTCAAAAGAGGAGGTTTCAAAAGAATTCGGTTGTATGTTTTTTTTTTTTTTTAATGTTTGTTACTCCATAACTCCGTCATTTCTTAACCGATTTGAAAAATTCTTTTTTTGATTGTATGTATATATATCCAAGTTGGTCCCGTTTTTGTCAAAAGGCAGTTCTGATGATGGGATCCATGAGGAATTGAAGGAACTCCTCAAATCTTTAAGGCAAACATATAGTGATTTTTGTGTTTTTATCAACAAGTCAAGCATTTGCATCCAAAAATGTGACATTGGATGAAGTGGAACTGCTGATGATGATCAGAACAGAACTCTTCAACGACGAAAAGTTCACGTTTGGCGATTTGTCCTCCTAGCTGTGTTTGTTAAGCAAGTTCTATTTTCACGATTAATTTTTGTCATGCTCGAGTTCTGATGATGGGATCCATGAGGAATTGAGGGAACTCCTCAAATCTTAAAGACAAACATATAGTGATTTTTGTGTTTTTATCAACAAATCGAGCATTATCATACAAAAATGTGACATTTGATGAAGTGGAACTGCTGATGATGATCAGAACAGAACTCTTCAACGACGAAAAGTTCACGTTTGGCGATTTGTCCTTCTAGCTGTGTTTGTTAAGCAAGTTCTATTTTCACGATTGATTTTTGTGATGCTCGAGTTCTGATGATGGGATCCATTAGGAATCGAGGAAACTTTTCAAATGTGAAAGGCACACAAATAGTGATTTTAGTATTTTCATGAACTAATCAAGCATTTTCATTCATAAAAGTGACATTTGATGAAGTGGAACTGCTGATGATGATCTCTACGTTTTGTTTGTCAAGCAAGCAAGGTTTTTCCATGATTTCATGAGGAATTGAGGGTACTTAGTCTTCTACCATTATAAACATACTTATAGCCATTTTTGTATTTTATTGTATGGAATCTAAGAGTGCACCATCTAAGATTAATAATCTTTCACTGGACTCCCCCATTGAAGTCGGTTTTTTTTTCTTAAAAATTATTTGAGACAATTTTCTAAATAGCGGAAATGCTGGATAGCGACCAATTGCATCGGTTTGCGACTACAGGTGAGCCGGTTTGCGACCACCATATAGTTTGTATATATGGAAATGATATTATTATAATTTACTATCTAATAAGCTTATCTTTTTAAATAGTTTAGTATGATTTAGTTTATTAGTTTATGGGGTTAGTATTTTTAGACGCTCGACTGAACTCGATTCTCCATACAAACGTAGTTTCGTTCTCATTTTAAAACACCGTGCTGTAATAAGATGAAACTTTGTATATGTGATCCGCCATATCTAGGCTGGAAATTCGTTTCTTTTGCAAGAGATTGTAATACAAAAAAACGAGTTTTTGAGTTTTTTAGGTGTTGTATGAAAACCTTAATAATCGCTGTATTTTTTCTCCATTATAATATCAAGCAACAGGGGCTCATTTCCAGCCTAGATATGCCGGACCCCGCTGTGTATACAAAGTTTCATGTTATTCCTGCATGCCGTTTTAAAATGAGAGCGAAACTGCGTTTGTATGGAAAACCAAGCTTCCTGCGGATTCTTAAGGGCGCCGGTTCGGCAAACGCTGGGACGGTACCTATTTGATGAAACCTATATTCGGCGCATCTCTTATAGGAAAATAAATACCAAAAATAAAACTGATTATAATACCATGAAAACTTATTGAGTCCTAAAAGAACCGCCGCCGCGATAAGTACTCATGATTAAGGACCGCGAACCGGTCTGAAACATGTCAAGCGATATTCGATCTTAAAGACGCGAGTGACCCGTTTTATTATATTTTAATATGTCTCAAACTAACGGGAGATTTCTATATAAAATTGCCTATAGATTCTTATAGCATTACTTAAAAAAAAATTACGGTTCAGTTTTGTTTTAGATTGTGTAGAAGTGTTAGATTATCTTTAATTGAAGGAACTTAGTCAGCCAAGTGGTCGCAAACCGACGCTAGACCCATAACAGGCTCAGC
Organism: Notocelia uddmanniana; assembly: GCA_905163555.1. Lineage (NCBI taxonomy): Eukaryota > Metazoa > Arthropoda > Insecta > Lepidoptera > Tortricidae > Notocelia > Notocelia uddmanniana. The sequence continues at coordinate 17,496,608 of LR991054.1, read as the reverse complement.
CACCGTACCATTTAAAGATACGAATTCAATAGTCATCTCATCATCATGTCATTATACATTTCATCATCCCTATCATTGGGGTGCTCGTGGCCCAGCGTTAGCAGAGGTTAAGCAACGTCGGGGCAGTGGTCAACTCTTGGATGGGCCCGCTTTGAGTGGTTACTAACTGAGGGCACCTGCGCTTCGGAAGGCACGTTGAGCTAAGCCTTCGGGCGGCTTGAGCACTTCTAGCAGTCAAGTTGCTCACTTACTTGACACACCTAATCCTAATAAGGTCTAGTTTCTCCTTTGGGTTGGAAGGTCAGATAGTCACTTCCGTAAAAACTAGTGCCTTAACCAATTCTTGGGACCAGGCAGCAGATTCCGGGCATCCTTCAGGATGCAAGTGTGCTGGAACAACTCTAGGATGATGATGACGATATTTCAACATTCCTTCGTGCAAAGATTAGTAGGTAAATAGTTATATTAAAAAAATACATCATCTAAAAGGAAGACCCAAAATTACTGCAATAGAGATTACAGATGTATGCAATGAGGTTTTGATTTCAGGTCAATTTTAAAGTCGTAGGTTAATGTTATTGGCTCTTGATTTAATTAGTGATATAAACTTAATCAGGCAAAACAGTCATAATGTAATACTACAGATTACGGAAGCCTAGAAAAAATATCATGTAATCAAATAAATAATACAAATCTTTGTGAGATAATATTATAGCTCTCAATGGCATTAAAAGTATCCCAGGGACATGCTAAGATTTTATTTTATTACAGAAAATGTACCTAAAGCAATTCAAAATCGGTACCGTAAAACGGGGTGAATAGGCTTTGCGGGGAGAGGTGGGTTATGAATGGGGAGAGAAGATTTGAGAGGGGGGTGAAAAGGGATTTTAAGGCTACTGCTACAAAAATAATGTATTCCAATTTAAAATGGAGCTATAGTAACACGCATGATAAAAAAACGATCCAACAATCTTCCAAAATCACCTTTGTATGAAATGCCCTCTCAACCCAAATACGAGGCACTACGGGGTGAGGTGGGTTTTCCTCTTTATCATCAAAGTTATGAAATGGAACTACACAAAATAAAATAACAACTAAAATACTAACGTCCGGAACACTAATTATATACACCATTCAGTTTTCATATGTAAAAATAAAATGTTATACTTACAGGTTTGAATTTCAGTTTTGACCCTACTCGCCCCATTTTACGGTAACCAATCTTTGTGATTGCTAAATTGTGTAATAAATCAATTGTTGGTATGTACACTCGCCTCAGATTTGTAAAAAAAATGTAGAGCTCATCTTATGTCGCATAGACGCATATTTAGAATCCCGAGAGTTGAGAGAGATTCTGGAGTAGAATGTCAAGCGTAAATTTTTATCTTACAATCATAAAAAATATATATTTGAGATTGGTGGTCGATCAGATTCTTTTTCATGTTCACATCAATATATATTTCGCACGGTTCCGAATAATCCGAATTCTGATTCCCTTTTTTTTTTTTTTTTTTTTTTTTTTTTACTCCGGATAGGTTTGCGCTTGACCACAAATCACCTGATGGTAAGCGATATTGTGGTCTAGGATGGAGCGCGCTTACCTAGTAAAAACCGGTTCACTCTCGTCTTGAAGACCGTAAGGTTGTAGTTTTCAGGGAACAAGGATTCCGGCAAGGAGTTCCACAGCTTGGCTGTTCTCACAATAAAGGAGTCCCTATTGCGCGAAACAAATTGGACTGCGAAACGACGCTAGCTCTCGGGTGTACTTACCTCTTAAACTACAACAAAGCCAACAGAAATAAGATAAATAATGCCGTGAGATAGAAAGGGATCAACATAATTAATAATGGCGATTCAGACAAGGAGGGAGTAATCTCGTCTCGTTGGCGTTGCTGCATTCGAAAACATCCAGACAGCCTTATATGATAATATACTGCATGGGTGATGTCTCTGTTCTGTAGTTTAGTCACCTAGGCCCCCTGCACACTGAAGATCTGATAACCTTCTAAATAGAATGATTGATCCGTCAGTAGTTCCGGGTGGGTTCGAGTTGCCGGCCAGATCCTATTGATATCAATGCGGATACTCAGTCTGCCATTCTAAAAGAAAGCTTTTGTAAAGGTTAGATATAATTTGCACAATTTATGACAGGTGGGCTTACTACTTACCTACCTACGAGTATAACCTAACTAACTCTGCCATAACTTGACTGTTTTCTTGTTGACATCCATTGAACCCACTAACTGGTAAATTCTTTCTGTTTCTGGTTTTCTCTATGACATTGACATTACTGATTCAATTTGTGCTTTTTATTTCCATTGTGCTTTATTTGTAATCAATTTAATTTACTAAATTGTATTTCCATGCATTTAACTATGTAAATACATGTAAATGCAAGTAAATAATTGAGTATGAGTATGAGTTATTATTAACCAGTTGATGAAACAGTCACGTATTCGAATTATTTCGCCTATCTCCTATACTATTTTTGATGACGTTAACTAGATGCATGGGATGCATGCATGGAATGTGAAAACACTAAATACATTCAAGAGCAATGAACGCCAGTCGATTTGTACTGAAACTCAACACAAAGCAAATAAAAAGGCAAAGTACACACTTTGCCTTTTTATTTGCTCATGAATATGTTATTAACAAAATTCTTTCCTTTTAATTTTACATTGCCCTCCGATCCTTGCCGCTGCAAGCAACTTAATGCCTTCTTTATGTAAAGCCAAAAAAGAGGAATGTTTAAAGATGGGTGTGAGGTGTAGAGGAGAGAGAGGAAGGGGGTAGGCGGAGTGGAGTTTGACCGTCATTTGGTGTGTGTCTGTCTGTGGCACCGTAGCTCTAATAGGACGAACCAATTAGAATGCTTTTTTTTAGAAAGCAGGTTTTCTAGCAATGGATCTATGATATGTTTTATCAAAATCTGTTCAGCAGTTTCTGAGATATCCCAGTTTGAAATGAAAATGTCGTGCGCAACTTCTCTATGATGATTAGTTATTTAGCAGCAAAGTGCTGACATTAATACACGTAGCCCTTTGGGTGCAGACGCTCCCGTATTGTATGGTTTATGTATATCCGAATTTCGCAAAACCGTTACCTACTCTAATGGGTAATCAAAAACCAATTTCACGTCAGCCGCGCGATCGATTTAGACGTCAACCGATCGATTTGTTTGCCGACTCTCGTTATCTAGGACGTGGTATGTCGTAACAGCCAATTTTCATAATGGAGGTATGAATACTGTTAGTGATTGTAATGATAGGCTAGGCCCATTGTAAACCAGTTAAATATTACTTAGCGGGTAATAATCAATGGAGTCCTTGAGAAATGATATTAGCTGTTTAAAAAATAAATGTGTATTAAATTATTAGTATAAATTTAGTAAAAAGTTTACATAAATATATAATTGATTAGAGAGATAATTGTTTTCTATACCCAATTATAATTTCCTATTATTAAAACAATAATTATAATCTAACAACAAACAATAAAATGTTAAACTAAAAACATGAGACAGAGAGTTTAGTCCCGCCGTTGTTTTAAAGTTTAAGTTGTGTTTGTTTCTGTGTATGTATAATAGTGAAATCAAAGCTGTTTAGTGTTTAGAATGATCGGCGTTGACTTTCTTTGAAGTAAATTAATACACGATACTTGAAAACATATTTAATGCCTACATTCCAGACAAAACATCTATACATAATCGCAAAGGTCAAATTACGAGTACAACACAAACACAATAAAGGTACATCAAGAATAAATTAAATATTTGGGGTAAATTGCCTATTGCTTTGTAAGGACTCTCGAATACAGCTTGTAGACATGGCTCAGAAGCGAGATGGGTCTAAAGTTCTTCAAAAGAGTCTTATTGGCCTTCTTAAAGAAAAGAACCACTATGCTTCTGTGCTATGATTAATTAATATTCATCTAAATATATAAAAGAAGAAACTGACTGACTGACTGACTGACATATCAACGCACAGCCCAAACCGCTGGTCCTAGAGATTCCAAATTTAGAATAGAATAGAATAGAATAGAAAACATTTATTCGTGACAATACAATACAACAAAAAAGAAATAGAATACAAAAACAAGTCACAACGGGTATTGCACGAAATGGTTCCATCTTAGCGTATTGCTGGCGCGATTACCAGCGCTGATCTTCCGATGAAACCATCAAGTGATTTCCCAGCAGGTAACACATAAAACCAATGGGGTCCTTTACTCGGTCATCACTATGACGCGGATCACTCATATCACGATCCGTATCACGTGAATATTGAAGAAAAATGCATACAATTCTGAAATTGCGATAATATTATGTCCCCGTATATAATTTGGCACTTAGGTTCCTTATAAGGTCTAGGGGTGCACTAAAAAAGGATTTTTCAAAAATCAACCCCTAAGGGGGTGAAATGGGGGTCCGAAGTTTGTATGGGGAAACAAGATTAGTTGGACTATTTTATTCGAAACTTCACAGGAGTATTTCTAACGATAAATGAGTAAATACGTGTTTCAGGTTTTTTGGCTAAATCAATGGAGCGATTGGAGGGCCCTTGGCATCGAAACAGAACACATTTGAACAGTTTTAAGAATTCGTGTCTGTCTGTTTGTCTATCGGTTTATATGTCTAGGCAGTGTGACTCTCGGCCTTCAGCCTCACGTGCATTGCCGCTTCGGGCCTTCGGTCCTCAGCCTTACATGAGGGGCCCGCTCTGTCGGCTATCTTGCAACTATGTGTGAATGATCGGCATGAGGAGCCCACTCTGTGTGAATGATCTGCCTGTAGACTCGCATGCCTTACCCCTCTGCATCAGGCCTTCGGCCCTACATAAGGAGCCCGCTCTGTTGGGACTCTCGGCCTTAGGCCTCGTTTGCATTGACACTCTGCTCCAGGCCTTCGGCCCTACATAAGGAGCTCGCTCTGTTGGGACGCTCAGCCTTGGGCCTCGCGTGCTCCGGGCCTTCAGCCTTATATAAGGATCCCGCTCTATTTGAATGCTCGGCCTTCGGCCTCGCATGCCTTGCCACTCCATTTCGGCCCATTAGTCATCAACTTTTCATGAAGAATCTACTCTGTTGGGAAGCTCGGCCTTCGGCATCGCGTATCTCGCCTCCCTGTTTCAAGTCTTCGGCCCTCAACCTTATATAAGAAGCCCGCTCTGTGTGAATTCTCAGCCGTCCGCCTTGCATGTTCTGCCACTCTGCTTCCTCCTTTCGGCCCTCATACTCACATGAAGAACCCGCTCTGTTAGGACGTTTTACGGAAGAACTGCGTAGCGAGACTTTTATCATTGTACATGTAATATTTTACGGGCTTTATTCGTCTAGAATCGGTACATTTGATATTCTGACATAAGCTTAATCATTCGTTTTGAAAGCACGAGCACGTAGCACCAACTCCCGTTACAATCGGACACTTTTAATTGAAATTGTAGATGATTATATATTATACCTAGGACAGACCAGTTAGGTAGTTAGGTAGGTCCAACTTCGAGAAAGGGGTTAATCGTCAAATCCAACTCGGCTGGGCTGCGTTCGGGAAGCTACGGCACATCGTTTTGTCCAATATTCCGCGGTGTCTCAAGACGAGGGTCTTTGACCAGCGTGTGTTGCCAGTGATGACATATGGCACTGAAACGTGGTCGCTTACTATGGGCCTCATAAGAAGGCTCAAAGTCACCCAAAGAGCAATGGAGATGGCTATGCTGGAAGTATCTAAGTATGAGCCAGGAGGCTCATTGGCGGCAGTACGGTAGTGGGAAATAAGCTGCAGAGCTTAGCACATCGACGCAAAGTAGCATGTCTGTGCGTCTTCTACAAACTGTACTTCGGTGAGTGTGCTCAGGAGCTCCATGAGCTCATACCGCCTTCCCCCTTCTTCCATCGGACATCCAGACGTACGGCTGGCTACCATCCTTACCTGGTCGAAATTCCTCTAATTCGAACCAAGCGCTTTGCATCTTCTTTTATAATGCGCACTTCTAAGGTTTGGAATTCTCTGCCGGCGTCTGTATTTCCGAGTTCATGTAACCTGGACCTTTTTAAGGCACGAGTGAATAGGCATCTTCTGGGTTAGCTCGCTTCATCGTCGGCCTCATCTTTGCCCCCTGGCTAGATGCTGGCCAAGAGCAATCCCATTAAAAAAAAAAAAGTATTTTTGCGTGATCGTATCAGAAAGGAGGCCATCCGCAGTAGAACCAATGTAACCGATATAGCCCTCCGAACCGCTAAACTTAAGTGGCAGTAGGCGGGGCATATTGCACGTAGAACCGTTGGCCGTTGGGGAGAAAAGGTTCTCGAGTGGGATCGGGGATGCAAGTAAGGTCTATGAAACGGGGTGGTTTAATCCTCATACGCCATTCTACGATTTAAGTTTCAGCCAATTGCTCCCAATTGGCTGAAACTTAAATAACGTTATACTCCTATAACAGCGTGTCAAGAAATTTAACTTAAAGCAAAGCAGAATTGTAAAAAAGTTGACGATTCATTATGTCAAAACCGAAGTATCATAATTCCTTCTGATTGTTGACGCTATTTTTGAGCACAACCGTTTCGCAATAAGTTCTACTTTGCGTGTACATCAAAATGCATTTGCGATACTTTGGCATTGTTTTTATTCATATCCTTAAATACAAAACAGCTGTTTCAATGCACACTTTGTATCGTCGGTGTACCATTTAGTTTTATCGTGCGTTATTTTTTACGTAATTGTTGACCCTTCACACAATAAAAACTGTTTGATATAAGAGATCACTTGAGCTGAGCAGCCCAATCGTCAGCATAGACAGTTGGAGCATCTTAGATATACACTTAGAAGAGGGTCGAAAGTCTGTACATGGAAGATATTCGAAAAAAAGTTGGCTGCGGATACTTAGAATCGATAACAGAAATCGTTTCAACAGTTTGAAGAATTTGTGTCTGTTTGTCTGTCTGTTCATATGTCTAGGCATCACGTGAAAACGAACGAATGGAGTACAATTTACCCTCATTAATATGGCAACTGGATCTTCGGCGACGACATAGCTCGGCCTTCGGCCTCGCATGCCTTGCCACTCTCCTTCGGCTTTCCAGTCATCAACCTTACATGAAGATTCTACTCTGTTGGGAGGCTCGGCCTTCAGCCTCGCGCGGTTCTCCTCTCCGCTTCATGCCTTCGGCCCTCATCCTTACATGAAAAGCCCGCTCTGTGTGATTATTCTCGCATGCCTTGCCGCTCTGCTTCCGGCCTTCGGTAATCTTACTTACATGAAGAATTCGCTCTGTTGGGATAACGTTTTACGGCAGAACTGCTTAGCGAGACTTTTATCATTGTACAATGTACATGTAATGTTTTTGACGAGATTCATTCGTCTAGAATCGGTACATTTGATATTCCGAAATAAGCACTTAATGATTCGTTTTGACAATGGGATTTCTAGGGAATGTCATATTGACTGAAATCATTTCTTAAGGGGGTGTAAAGAAGGGTGATAGATTGTATCATCATCATCATCTGAGGCGTTATAGCCACGGGTGGGCCCTAGGCTAGCCTGGTCAGGCAAATATCTCCAGTCCGATCTATTCGTGACTTTCCTTCTCCAACATGTCACCCCTAAGTTCCTGGTGTCCACCTGAGCTTGAGAAAGATTGTATGGGAAAACAAATCATTCTAAGGCGAGAACGAATTATATGCGGACGAAATCGCGGGCAAAAGCTAGTTGTAAATATTCTTCCTCTTTTGTTTCCATACTCAGATTTATTTATATTAAGTAGATTAAGTATTATCATTGTAATAAGCATATTTTTTGGAAAAAATGAGTAACTGTCGAGTTTCTTTCGGCGTTTCTTCTCGGCAGTGGTCTTCTTTTGCAGAAACGCTAGTAGATTTTGACTTGTAAAAGTGCCATTGCGGCCTACTTGCAGAATAAAGTTAATTTATTTCATTTATGTCTGTGGCGTTTTGCCCTCGAGTATGACGGTGTTGAATAGCTTCTGAAAACCGGTTTTCAACTTGCTTTGAGGTGCTAAGACGTACGTAACTCCATTCTCATCCATCGCCTTGTTCTTTTTAAGCTGTTGTTGCTGTTTAAAAGCTGAGACGCCCGGGATTTATTCCGTCGGGTCAACCTGGCCCTTGGATCTTTGGCCAAGTTCATGACGGGTGCCTGTGTTGTCCGTACAAATTCTTAATCGCACCCAGAAGCTCAGGCCTAAACGATAATTCTGCCATGGCAAGTGCAAGTGCAATTCTGCCATCCCCTGTTATAAGCCTCTTCAGCTGGCTCTACACAGTCCCACAGTGCTCGTACGAACACTTTGCGCCTTTGTTTCGCTCAATAGCCTCTTCAATACACTATTACATTGGTGCAAAGATTTAGAAATTTGTCTGTTGAGCCGCTGGTTCTACGTAGCATTGTCAAGGCAGTGTAGAACCATCTCCCGTCTTTCTCTCAAGAGCTGAAGGGTGCGGTCGGAGATTTTTTGGTTCCTTTTGATAGATAGATCCCACCGTATGGACAGTTTCCACGGTCCTGTCATATTCGTCCACGTCGATGCACTAACCTAGACATTCAAAGCGATTCTACAAATCGAGTTGAAAGGTGTCTGGTTTTTGATTTGCATGTTGTTAGGCGGATCGTAGAGTTCATGAGTCGAGAGCGTTTAATGTGCCCCTCACCATCCGGTGATCGCTCCTGGTTCTGACCGAAATGACCACTAAGACATGATCGAACAAATCTCATTTTTCATAACACCATATAGGCTGACCCAAGCCCACTTGCGGTGGGATTGCTTCTTGAAAAAATAGTTCAACATATAGAGTCTCTTCTTTTCCATGAAGTCCGTAAGCATCCCACCCGTGGGTTCCGATTTCTAAACCCAACTGGCCCCACATTCAGCTCATCCTCGCTTCGTCTGCCCAGTTTGGCATTTAAGTCCCTGATGACAACGGAGTAGTGAATTTTGGACGTATGTATGGCTTTAGAGATATCCTCAATATCCTCATACATATAGCCTCCACCTCGTCATGGAAGTGTGTCGAGGTTAGAGCGTAAACCTGGATGACCTTCATGATTCTGAGAATCAGGAACGCTAACCTCGTCAACACACTCCCTATTTTGACCACGTTATTCACGAGGGACCTGGGGATGATAAACCCGACACCATCTTAGGACTGCTAGTCGCTCTCCCGGAAATAGACCAGGTTGCTGGATTTCAGGATCATCGAGTCCTCACCCTCTCTTCGTACTTTAGATAACCTAAAAATATGCTAGCGTAACCTGCTCAGTTCTTCGTCGAGTTCAATAATCTTCTCGTCTTTCCACAGTGTCCGCGTGTTGTATGTCGCCAGGCTTCGCCAGCCCTTGAGGGGTATAGATAACAGGATATATGCGTGAGCTTTGATAGCAGAATAGTGATCAGTAAATAAATAGTTCTAATTTTCAAGGTATACCTGGTATGGTTTATCTGTTGTACTCGAAACTCGAAAGTTCTGAGGTTACAAACATAAAATAACATAAAGTCGAATTGAGAACATCCTCCTTTTTTGAAGTCGGTTAAAAATGAAGATGAAAGAATTCCAATTCTGCTGAGATGTAGTAAAATAATCCTGTTTATAAAGAATTTTGAATGCAAAGAGCAATGACTTACTGATGTTTGAACAGTTCTCACAAGCTGGCTGTCATACAATTGTTTATACAAAATCATGTTATTTTTACTTTTTAACCGACTTCAAAATTTCAAAAGAGGAGGTTATCAATTCGGTTGTATGTTTTTTTTTTAATGTTTGTTACTCCATAAGTCCGTCATTTCTTAACCGATTTGAAAAAATTTTTTTGATTGTTGTATATATATCCAAGTTGGTCCCGTTTTTGTCAAAAGGCACTTTTTGATGATGGGATCCATGAGGAATTGAGGGAACTCCTCAAATCTTTAAGGCAAACATATAGTGATTTTTGTGTTTTTATCAACAAGTCAAGCATTATCATCCAAAAATGTGACATTGGATGAAGTGGAACTGCTGATGATGATCAGAACAGAACTCTTCAACGACGAAAAGTTCACGTTTGGCGATTTGTCCTCCTAGCTGCGTTTGTGAAGCAAGTTCTATTTTCACGATTAATTTTTGTCATGCTCGAGTTCTGATGATGGGATCCATGAGAAATTGAGGGAACTCCTCAAATCTTAAAGGCAAACATATAGTGATTTTTGTGTTTTTATCAACAAATCGAGCATTATCATACAAAAATGTGACATTTGATGAAGTGGAACTGCTGATGATGATCAGAACAGAACTCTTCAACGACGAAAAGTTCACGTTTGGCGATTTGTCCTTCTAACGGTGTTTGTTAAGCAAGTTCTATTTTCACGATTGATTTTTGTCATGCTTGATTTCTGATGATGGGATCCATGAGGAATTGAGGGAAATCCTCAAATCTTAAAGGCAAACATATAGTGATTTTTGTGTTTTTATCAACAAATCGAGTATTTTCATACAAAAATGTGACATTTGATGAACTGGAACTGCTGATGATGATCAGAACAGAACTCTTCAACGACGAAAAGTTCACGTTTGGCGATTTGTCCTCCTAGCTGCGTTTGTTAAGCAAGTTCTATTTTCACGATTAATTTTTGTCATGCTCGATTTTTGATGATGGGATCCATGAGGAATTGAGGGAACTCCTCAAATCTTAAAGGCAAACATATAGTGATTTTTGTGTTTTTAATAACAAATCGAGCATTATCATACAAAAATGTGACATTTGATGAAGTGGAACTGCTGATGATGATCAGAACAGAACTCTTCAACGACGAAAAGTTCACGTTTGGCGATTTGTCCTTCTAGCTGTGTTTGTTAAGCAAGTTCTATTTTCACGGTTGATTTTTGTCATGCTCGAGTTCTGATGATGGGATCCATTAGGAATCGAGGGAACTCCTCAAATGTGAAAGGCACACAAATAGTGATTTTAGTATTTTCATGAACTAATCAAGCATTTTCATTCATAAAAGTGACATTTGATGAAGTGGAACTGCTGATGATGATCAGAACGGAACTCTTCAACGACGCGTAGTTCACGTTTGGCGATTTGTTCTCTTCGTTTTGTTTGTCAAGCAAGCAAGGTTTTTTCATGATTCCATGAGGAATTGAGGGTACTTAGTCTTCTATCATTATAAACATACATTATAGCCATTTTTATTTTATTGTATATCTATCTAAGAGTGCACCATCTAAGTATAATAATCTTTTACCGGCCTCCCCCATTGAAGTCGGTTTTTTTTCTTAAAAATTATGATTCCAGTAGTAGCAGCAGTATATTGATTGAAGAAATGTGACCTACGTATTTTTAGACTAAGTAAGTAATTGGATATTGATATTCATGTCCGATAGCCCTTGCCTACTATAAAACTTGGCATTTTTTATTTCTAGGAAATTAATCTAGACACGCGCCAGCGTGTCCAGCCAAGTTCACCCCAGGAACTGGCGGACAGCAGCCGTGTGTCATATTACACGAACCGTTTGGAGCCACTCTTGACCCCCCAATAACTCCAAATCTATCGAACATAAAATAATGAAATTTGGTACATGTATTAAGATCCTTAAGAACAACTAGAATACCAAATTTCATAAATATAGATTTAATAATTATTGAGATATTAAATTCCAAAAAACTGCATTTTTACCACTGACTGACTGACTGACCGACCGACCGACCGACCGACCGACCGACCGACCGACCGACCGACCGACTGACTGACTGACTAGTAATCAAAAAGCTAACCCACTTCCAGGTGACCTAGAAAGCTGAAATTTGACATGCCGCTTGGTAATTGTGTGTGTACTAGGGATGTCACGAATATTCGTATTCGCATTCGCATATGCGAATCATTCGCATCAAACGATGCGAATATTTTGCGAATGCGAATGTGTGCAAATCGTAGCGTGTTGCGAAAAAGAAGCCGACTCGCGCATGCCTAGAGCGTGCCAACTAGTGTCGCCTGATTTATTTTGGCCAAAAGAAAGTACTTTTAACAGACTTAAAAAAAAGGAGGAGAGTCTCAATTCGGTTTAATGTTCTTTTTTGATTATTAATGTGTCTATCATTTGTGAACCACCTTAGAAAAATATTTCTTTTTTTAAAGTATCTGGAATTGATGGAAATGATGGAAACGATTCAAAACTTCAAGCAAAACATAAAGCGATTTTAGTATTTTCCCTAACAAACCAAGCATTTTCATTCAAGAAGTGAACTGGAATTGATGAAGAAGATCATGGATGGTCATCCAAAACTATCAAGTTTTTAATGGGTGGCGCTAAGATGAATGACATCAAGATGAATGAATGATCTTTATTTGAAGACTTATAAATATAAGATAGTGGAGGGACTATGACGAAGTCAATTGCAATGGCCCTGATGTAATGTTACCAGCAACCTGAGTAAGAAATTATTGACCGACCTAGACAAGCGAAGGTCCCCCTTTCAGCTTCGACAAAAATGCTTTCTCCTTTCGTATGTCCGGATTTCCGGTTGTTCCTGATGGTCTACACTCTACAGGTTGCATTTCCTAAATCAATTCTCGTAAAATATTGTGAGCAGATTTGATAATTAAATTAAATAGAACTTTTTTGTTAAGTCAATTTTTGGAAATTTTGTAATGTGAAAAAGAAATCGTGAGGTTGTGAGCACACAGAAACAGAAGCCACTAGTTAAATCAGTGTTTAATTAAAATTGGAATATGTTTAGTTGATTTCATGACATGAAATCGTAGGTTTAAATTTTATCTAAAGATTGGGTATGAAATCTCCGTTTATTTTATGCTTTTTAGTTTTTTAAGGCAGTATTTTTTGAAAAATCTGTAATTATTTATACTAATTACGTAGGTTGCCTTAACATTTGCATTCGCATTCGGATTCGCACATTCGCATCCTAAATATTCGCATTCGGATTCGTACTCGCGAATGTGATGGAAATGACATTCGTGACATCCCTAGTGTGTACACCAAAAAAATCAGGAAACAGAGATTTTCTTATTAGTTTTATTATTATTTGTTTCTCCTTCGAGATTCACGGGCCATTACATCCCGGTCTTCTGATAGGCTTGCGTGGGGACACAGATCCAACACGTAGAGGCCCTTTGGAGAGTTTTACTATGTAATACACCTGCTACAACCCATTCACGGGTACTTCAATAGATACCCGTGAACCGGTCCCAGCAGGCGTTAGAACTATTGTAAATTAAATGAAAACATTACTGGGCTATGGTGTTGAAGTTTGGCTGGTCAAGAGATTGGGCTATTATTAAGGTTCCGGACACCTGCCATAACAAAGCTTACACCGTTATCGAGGCAGGTGGTGACTCGCCGCTACCTAGATGGACCCCTGAAACTGCCGTCGTAAAGACGGCCAGGAGCAACATCGGTGTGAGCGGCTCAGGGTGTGGAGAGGTGTGCACCGCTTTCTACCCAGTGGCTGTTAACAGCCACCGTGCCCACTCGCGACTTATGCAAGTTTCACTTCCACCCTGCGAGCATATAGCTCTGACGACTCCTCTCCCTTATTATTATTATTATTTATGCTAGTTAGGTACGTCAGAACTCCGTCATTTATTAACCGATTTGGAAAATTCTTTTTTTCTTTGAAACGGTATACTTCAGGGGTGCTCCCATAGTTATCAGGTAAGAATCTGATCATAGGGTCCTGGAGAAATCGAGGGAACTCTTCAAATATTTGAGATGCACCTGTAGCGATTTCGGTATTTTGTATAGTAACTCGTGCATTCGCTCTTAAAAAGCACCATTTGGCAAAGATTGACAAAAAGTATTGATATCCCATCAAAAACATAAATGTGAAAATAGGAGCCAAGTTCAATATTAAGAATATGCGATGCTTGGTTGTCGTCTTGATCGACAAAAGAATTGAGATCTAAATGGGTGCCAAGTTCCATAGATTCTCTGAAATGGTTAAAGCTCAAAATTCATTAAGCCGCAGTAAATTAATTTTACTGTAAACAATGTAGCGCCGGACTTGGCACCATTTCAGAGAATCTATGGAACTTGGCACCCATTTAGATCTCAATTCTTTTGTCGGTTAAGACGACAACCATGCATCGCATATTCTTAATATTGAACTTGGCTCCTATTTTCACATTTATGTTTTGGCAAAGTTTTAGAGAACACCGTAACAAAATTAAATTTTCATACGAAAACTGCTAAAAGAGAAATATAACTGTCTTTTATCAGTCAACTTTCTTCGAGCCTGACTCTAAATACTCCTGATTAGTATTTTTGGACAAAATTACCTTTTATGAACACACAATTTATAGCTAAAAACCTGCCGTAAATACTACTCAAAAATGAATCCCTTATGAAAACTCTCATTCATTTATTATTTAGGTGTAGCCGACGCAATAAATGGCAAATAACATAAAATATTGGAACGCAGTTTAAATAAAACCTATGCATATTTATTAATGAAACTATTGTCAAGTAAAATAACAATATGTTTGTAGGTATATATAAAAAAATATAAAAAAATTGAGTATTTTGCCGTCTCAAAACGTATGAACACACGAGGTATATGGAGTATAGAGTCTGAACCAGTAATAGACAATTCCAATGAGTTCAATAAACAACTTTACATTAAATTTGCGGATCAACGTTCAACCAGGCTTTTGACAGTGTCAAGCAGTCTATTGTTTACTCAGCTGTCAAGCACAGCGCCATCTGTTTCCAGCCTGAAACCACTAGATGGCTTATTTAGTTAACATCTTATAGATCCCCTCATAGGAACCTAGTTGAGTAAGTAGTTTACGATTAAGTCGATAGAGGTCACTATAATTAAATACCACCTTGTTTTTACTTAGGATATTATATTCAATTTACTTAGTTTGCAAATATAAACCAGACGAAGCACATGCTGTTCTAATTTCCTTGCCACCTTGTCCAACGCACCCATAGCCATCCGCATTTCTTCAGCAGTTATCTGACAACACCTACGACACGTCCGTGAACACCTACGTTTAACTCGTTGGAAATTACGTTGAAACCATTATTGAGTTTTAAATACATATTGCAGGCGCTCTGCAGGGTTTCTAGGAGATTTATAAATCCACTATTAACACTGTTTGTAACTATAAAGTTGAATCATCATCATCATAAATATCCTTGCGTTATCCCAGTACAGTTGCATCCTGAAGGATACCCGGGGTCCACTACATAGCCCTAAGAGAAGAAGGAGAGAGGAGCATATTTCCCAGTAGCTGGGAATTTCTCTGCGTGATCGCATCAGGAATGAGGCCAATCGCAGCCGAACCAAAGTAACCAATATAGCCCTCCGAATCGCCCAACTTTAAAGTTAGGTACTTAACTTAAGCGGCAATGGGCGGGCCATATAGCACGTAGAACCGATGGCCGTTGGGGCGGAAAGGTTCTTGAGTGGCGGCCACGTACCGGAAAGCGTAGCGTGGGCAGGCCCTCAAAAGTTGGAATGATGACCTGGTAAGGGTCGCGGGTGTCCGCTGGATGCGGGTGGCGCAGGACCGGTCATTGTCGAAGTCTTTGGGGGAGGCATATGTCCAGCAGTGGACGTCCTACGATGTTTTCATGCAAAGCCAATTTGTAAATTAAAATTATCATTGATATGACTGGTGATGTATGTAGGTATACGTAAATTTATTGTATCTTTCTACAAATATATACCATTCCCGAAATTAGTCCGAACTTAAGTCAGTAGCAAAAAACCCGCTAATTCTGGCGTTCCCTAATGCAAGGGGGGTTGTGGGTGAGGGGTAGTCCGATCCATCAGCGCTGTCACGTGCCATTAGAAACCTGTGGCCACGGCTACGAGAAAGTACCGTACGGTAAGTAGTATTAGGTATTAGTCCGCTAAGAAAAACGTCCGCTGATGACGACCGAGACGAGGCGACCACTATAGCCTGGTTGGTAGTGACTCTGCCTACTAAGCTGCTGGTTCCGGGTGCGAATCCTGACCAGGGCATTCAGTCTTTGAGTCTTGGATGTTTTTTATGAATGTATTTATATTTATAAGTGTGTATATCATCCGCATAGCACAAGCTCTGCTTAGCAATTCATGGACAAGTTGATTTGCCATTCCCGCCGAGGCATGTAAAGTGTTTTTCTCCAACAATGCGAGGAAATAAAAATATTATGAATAATTTGATGTATACGTATGAAGCAGCGCATATCCATAAAAAATAAACGTCAGACCCTAGTTCGCCTTCCCCGCCAAGGACACGGCATGACTCGTAATGCCACTTTCAATCTAAAGTTGAAAAATCTTCTATTAATATCAATTAATTATGCTAAAGTTGGAAAATCTTGAATTAAACAACAAATGTAAATATAATACGAGTATGTATTTTTTTGACTATTTGAGACATTTTTAAAACCTCACTACTGCCGTAAAGCGCAAAAGTAAGTTTAGCTTATCGTAATTATACAAAAAAAAGGTACGAGGGAAGACTTTAATCTTACGAGCGCTTGGCTGTTTGCAGTGACGCTTCATCAAAACGTGTTTTTATTAAGAGGTAAAAAATCATATAATAATGTAATTTCATACCGTTTCCCGGCCGCTGCGGTAGAACAATAATGATTTTTAAGTTTTTTTAATTTACGCTAGTCAATAACGAGAAACTTCACGGACTATTTTTGCGGGATTGCGGGTGGCGCAGGACCGGTCATTGTGGCACTCTTTGGAAGAGTCCTATATGACAGCAGTCAAGTGGACGACCCTCGGTTGGTATGATGATGTTCATGCTTGAACTATAATGGCCAGAAAATTAGCGTTGGTATCAGCACGTTGTCATTATTATACATGTTTTATAATAAGCAGAAATTATAAATATATTTGATTAGTTTAGTTTGTCCGAAAAAACAAAATAAGCTAAAACTAAACTTTCAATATAAGTACATATTTTATTGCAATTTCTTCCACTGCCTCATCAAAGGGATATTGTTTAAATGTTTTCGAATAATACTCGTATTTTCGCCTATCCGTGCATTTTCGCACAAATAAACGTGTACATAGAATATCCGCGACCGGGCCCGACGCATGATGAAACGTATATACCATAATTATACTACTGTTTATGGCTTTACGTGCTAAACATTTGTATGTTACTTATTCTATTGGTATTAACAAAAAGGAATATCTATACATATAATAAAGCTGAAGAGGGTCGAAAGTCTGTACATGGAAGATATTCGAAAAAAGGTTGGCTGGGGATACTTAGAATCGATAACAGAACACGTTCCAACAGTTTTTAGAATTTTTGTCTGTTTGTCTGTTTATCTGTTTGTCTGTTTATATGAACGCGCATCACGTGAAAACGGCTGAACGGATTTTGATGAAAACTTTACTAATCTGTCGAGTAAATACTCGGTCAGGTTTTAGGCTATAAAAATTGTGCAAGTTTGGGTTAAAAGGGGGTAAAAAGAGGGGTTGAATTTTGTATAGGAACTGCTATAATCAATGAGTTACAGGTATGAAAATTGGTAATCATATACTTGACGACAAAGTAAAAACATCCTCATTCAAAATTTGTGAAATCTTAAGATAGAAACTGAAAAAAAAGTAAACGCAAGCGCTGAGCCGTGGCGCTGCCCAGTGTGCGCGCCAGCCACCACGGTCTCTTCAAATTTCGAACGCTATTATGATTTATTCCATTAAGTAACTGTGACTCTAAGCCCAAATTTTACACGATTTAAGTTTCAGCCAATTGGGAGTATAACAGCGTGTCAAGAAATTTAACAGAATTGTAAACAAGTTGACGATTCATTATGTCAAAACCGAAGTATCATAATTCCTTCTGATTGTTGACGCTATTTTTGAGCACAACCTTTTCGCAATTAGTTCTACTTTGCGTGTACATCAAAATGCATTTGCGATACTTTGGCATTGTTTTTATTCATATGCTTAAATACAAAAACAGCTGTTTCAATGCACACTTTGTATCGTCGGTGTACCTATACCATTTAATTTTGTGGTGCGTTATATTTTAAGTAATTGTTGACCCTTCACACCATAAAAACTGTTTGATGTAAGAGATCACTTGAGCTGGGCAACCCAATCGTCAGCATAGACAGTTGGAGCATCTTAGATGTACACTTAGAACAGGGTCGAAAGTTTGTACTTGGAAGATATTCGAAAAAAAGTTGGCTGGGGATACTTAGAATCGATAACAGAAATCGTTTCAACAGTTTTAAGAATTTGTGTCTGTTTGTCTGTCTGTTTATATGTCTAGGCATCACGTGAAAATGAACGAATGGAGAGCTCACGGTTCGTAAATAAATGCCATACGATTTAATTAAATTAAAAATGGAGTATAATTTACCCTCATTAATATGGCAACTGGATCTACAGCGACGACATAGCTCGGCCTTCGGCCTCGCATGCCTTGCTACTCTCCTTCGGCTTCTCAGTCATCAACCTTACATGAAGAATCTACTCTGTTGGGAGGCTCGGCCTTCAGCCTCGCGTGTCTCGCCTCTCTGCTTCAGGCTTTCGGCCCTGAGCCTTACATGAGAAGCCCGCTCTGTGTGATTATTCTTACATGCCTTGCCGCTCTGCTTCCGGCCCTCGGTCATCATACTTACATGAAGAAGTCGCTCTGTTGGGATAACGTTTTACGGCAGAACTGCGTAGCGAGCCATTTACCATTGTACAATGTATATGTAATGTTTTTGACGAGATTCATTCGTCTAGAATCGGTAGATTTGATATTCCGAAATAAGCACTTAATCATTCGTTTTGACAATAGGTTTTCTAGGGAATGTCATATTGACTGTAATCATTTCTTAAGGGGGTGTAAAAAAGGGTGAAACATTGTATCATCGTCATCATCTGAGGCGTTATAGCCGCGGGTGGGCCCTAGGCTAGCCTGGTCAAGCAAATATCTCCAGGCCGATCTATTCGTGGCTTTCTTTCTCCAACATGTCACCCCTAAGTTCCTGGTGTCCACCTGAGCTTGAGAAATATTGTATGAGAAAACAAATCATTCTAAGGCGAGAACGAATTATACGCGGAAGAAGTCATGGGCAAAAGCTATCCGAAATAAGCAGTTAATCATTCGTTTTGACAATAGTATTTCTAGAGAATACAACCCTAAGGTCCTGGTGTCCTTTTCGACGCCGTCCGACAGTCTCAGCTTGAGAAAGATTGTATGGGAAAACAAACAATTATAAGGCGACAACGAGTTCTACGCGGACGAAGTCGCGGGCAAAAGCTAGTATATAAATATAAAAAAGTGTGTGTGTGTGTGTGTGTGTGTGTGTGTGTGTGTGTGTGTGTGTGTGTGTGTGTGTGTGTGTGTGTGTGTGTGTGGGGGTGTGCGTGTGTGTGTGTGTGTGAGAGATTATTGATTTTATTGTAAAGATATGATGATTTTACAACAAATTGAGAGCTCGCGAATGCAGTTCTTGTACATGAGAATTGTGCTACATTTTTCTGACAGAAAGAAGGTCACTGTAATTATGCAATAATTCAGTGGAAAATGATAGTTTTTTGAAATACATGACCTTTAATAGGCTACGTTGTGCTCGTTCTACATCGATAAACCGACTTTTCGCCCCCCCCAGACACTTATGCAGTAAACCAAAATAGATTGCACCAAAGATATATAAATTTCATTTAAAATATTACGAGACTTGAGCTGCTGTGTAGTTTTTTCCCTGGTACAAGTATACCATAGCGTCTTAAAGATCCAAACGAGCTTTCTAAGTCTACTAACAACTTGGTCAAGGTGAGAATACCAGTTAAGATTTTGTCCAAAATGACTCTCAGATATTTAATTTCAACGACTTTATCAATGGTTGGGCAGCTACAGACAAATGCATTTGTCAACGGCACGAGTGTATTTTAAGATCAAGGTTAAAATTTGGTTGAGTGGAATTTGTTATAATAATAATAATAATAATAAGATTTTATTTCAGACATGAGTCCATACATATTGTTAGTTAACATTACTGCGCCTATAATCTAATGTTAGTGCCTAAGCTAATGAGACGAAATAGAATTTAATTGAAATTGAAATTATTTATAACATTACAAATTTATATAATTTTATTTTTTGTTATGCTACAGCACGTGTATTTAGTTTTATTAGTATTTAATGTTAGTAGATTCAGTTTGAGCCATCTTGAGATCTTAGCCATTCCCAGTTCAGCACTGTTTTTAACATCCTCCCACGATTTACCGGTGAAAATAACTGCTGTGACGTCAGCGTAAGAGATTATTTTAGCATTAGGGATGATCATATCACAAAGATCATCTATGTAGACTAGGAACAGAGTAGGTCCCAAGACGCTTCCCTGAGGAACTCCATACAAAACGTTCTCGTCCTTACTGTTATATTCGCCTAGCTTAACCCGTTGCTTTCTGCCAGACAGATAATCCCCAAATAATGAAAGTGGTAATCCTCTGACCCCTTTCTTCTCTAACTTTTGCACAAGAATAGAGACATAGACGGTGTCAAAAGCCTTTTCAAATCAAGGAAAACAGCTAAGCTCTTGTTATTATTGTCGAGGTTTTCTACAACTAACGAAGTGACATTAGTTATTGCGTCTTCAGTCGATTTTCCATGTCTGAATCCGAATTGTGAATTCGATAGGAGATCAAACTTATTTAAATAGCTTAACAGTCTGGCATTGAGCACCTTTTCAAGGATCTTCGTTATCACAGGTAGAACTGAAATGGGTCTATAATTGCTGACGTCGTCTCTGTCCCCACTCTTGTACACAGGAGTGATTACAGATTATTTCAGTGCTTTGGGGAAGATTCCATGTTCAAAACAGAGATTAACCAGATGAGTTACCACTGGAACTGTTTCGTTAGCTACGTATTTTAAGAATTTGGTTGACAAATTATCCCATCCCGGCACACTGTTAGCCTTCATATTTGATAATAAATTAAAAATCTCGTCTTGGCTCGCTGGAAACAGTGCAAATGAGCTGGATTGTACGGGAAATCTATCAAGACACAAATCGTCACTACTTTAAAAAAATCTCGTATCTTATTTTTTCCTTTTTTTAGTTTATTTTCGCTTTAAACTAATAAAAATACACCTCGTATGATGCACAAACTCCAACGACGATAAATCGTCATTATAGTAAGTATTCGTTAGTTTAAAAAAATCGTATCTAAACAAATTATAGTCACTACTTTGAAAAAAACTCGTGTCTGATTTATCCTCCCTCCTTCCTTCCTCCTCTTTCCTTTTTCCTTTCTTTGCCGCAAAAAACTGTGCTGCACTTAAGCACTACACATCTATAAGCATAGCTGGGCACCGTTAATCAAACGGTTAACTTCGTTAATCGCTAATCCGTTAAATAAAAAGTTAACTTCGTTAAACGTTAAAGCGTTACATTTTGAAAGATTTAACGGAAGTTAACGTTAATCGTTATGCCGTTAACTCGTTATTAAAATCTCATCTTATACGACTTTGTGTTACTAATTTACTTATAATAAATATTAATATAGGTTATGGCAGGAATGTCTAAAACCATAATGTCATATTCGGCTATAACTTCGTCATCCTAACGATATCCCAATTTCATCATACAGAAGACCGCCACATGCCACTTAATTCCCACTAGGCGTTTTAAAAAGTACCTATCTGCCATTTAACCTTCCAAGCTAAATAAAAAAGTAGGCAAGTTGACTGTTAGAACCTTAGTCATAGACAAAAAGCGGGATCAACGACTTAGCGTGCCCTCAAATGCATGGAAACGCGCAGATCATATCCACTCAAAGCCGCAAAATTACTAAACCCACATAATCAATACTGTCGTTCAGGTACCACCTGGCTATGAGCGCTTCACTCAAAAGCTACCTGTAAACATCAAATGATATTCCGTACAGAAGTTTCGGATAAATCTTTGGCTCAAGCCAGGGCTAAAATCCATGACTTCATATTCGAGACTCGTACAGTATACTAATGAAAGTAATGAACCACACAACTACTGTATAGGCTCAGGTAAGCACCGTATAAATGCATACAGTATTATAGTCCCCTGATTCGGACACAAAATTAACATAATCACACAAATCGGCCACGGAGGTCCATCACCCGATAGACGTCCTAGTCAAAAAGTGTTTGGCGGCATACTACCTATTCTTTTGGCGAATAATAGGTACTTCGTTAACGATTAACGGACTTATGGACAGTTAACGGAAGTTAATGAGTCCGTTAACAATTTTTGGAGTTAACTTAAAAGTTAATCCGTTAAGCATTTTGTTAACTTCGTTAATTAACGATTAACGGATTAACGAGTTAATGCCCACCTATGTCTATAAGACCTGGAAAGAGAGCAGGTGACCCATGTGTGCTAAATTTCAGGGCTTTAAAATATACACCTGACAGTTCTCTTGAGTTTAAACTTCGCTTTGATGACATCTGGACTGTTCTACCTCAAAGATTCCATGATATTTCCGAAGATCAAGCGATTCCTCAGCTATATTCTGGACCCGTCCCCATTAAAAAAGGAAAGTATGATGATTTGCAATCACTAAAGCCGATTTTGACAAAAGACTTTCCTGCATTTTACGATAGTTTATTGCATGTATAGTAGAGAAGAAATAATTCGACGTATTTGTTGACGATTCGATTTTTACGTAGGCACGTTGTTATTTAAGTTCGTCTTTTTTTACCCGAAGAGAGTTTACTTAGTTCATTTAATAAACATAAAAAACATACATTTCGTTTCATTTTGTAGCATAAAATTCAAAGCAAAATTATCGTAACTTAACAACTTTTAGTCAATACTAAAACAAAAATCTTGTATCTTACGAATAACTGCAAATTTTATAAAAAAATGTTTGAGTGAGTTATTCGAATGTTTGTGAAATTAATGACTGGCTATCAAAGTATCTCATGAAACTAACAAGAACTTTTTTGATCAATCGCAATAATTTACAGAATGATTATTGTTCCTCCTAGAAACTTGATGATTTTCAGATACGAGTTTTTTTAAAAGTAGTGACGAAATTTGAATCACTCTGCGAGTTAGGTCCAATTTGTTGAGCAAGATCCTTTCCGATATTCGCAATATATTCATTTATGAAATTAGCTGACTCAGAAATCGTGGGCTTTATGTTAAGTAACTCAGTATGAAGTTTATGTGGTTTATTGGAATATGTTATGTTTTTTATATTTTTCCAGAGTAATTTATTGTCATGCAAAGAAGCAGCAAGAAGTTCTCTTACGTACTTTCTTTTAAGTTTTTTTATGAGATTGTTACAGTAGTTTCTATAACGGGTGTACGTTATTTTTAGAATTACATTATAAGGGTCGTTACAAGTTTAAATTTTTGTTACACCTGTATACGAGTGGCACACGTTGGTGCATGCACATAATACGTTTTATGTACATGTAGTCTATATGATTAAATGTCATCTTGACATGTAGGTTATAAACAACCTAGGTTAATAATAACCTAGGTTAATAAACAACCTACATAAACGTAGGTTCAGGCGACACTAAAGGCGATTTTTACTTTTCCATCGGACATTGGCCTTTACAGGTTTTCAGTTACACACTTAAACAGAAGTCTGTACATCTACCTAACAATTAAAAACCTCACAAAATACACTATCGAATATTTAAAATCTCTTTTTTGCATCCGCGTTTGCATGACTGTCACTCCCTATAGCATACTTTCGTCGATAACTTTTTATAGGTATAATAGCGAAAACTGCCTTTAGGCTTTTCGTTGCGAACTTGATTTGATGTGTTTGTTACTAGAAATTTCACACGTAGTAATATTGAGTTTAAGTTTTATGCTACTTAGAACTTAGAAGTACCTATACCTACCCGTTTGCATTCATAAAGTACCTAAGTAAACCTACTGATACTTAAGTTACTCTAAAATACGTTTAATATCTAAATGCAGTCTGTAAGTGTTCATTACGGATTTTTGAATAATA
The DNA here is from genome assembly GCA_905163555.1 of Notocelia uddmanniana. Classification (NCBI taxonomy): domain Eukaryota; kingdom Metazoa; phylum Arthropoda; class Insecta; order Lepidoptera; family Tortricidae; genus Notocelia; species Notocelia uddmanniana. Next base: position 17,472,684 of record LR991054.1, on the reverse strand, counting down.
TTCCCTTAAGTTTTACTGATTGTAAGAAATTAGGTATTGAAAACATAGTAAAACGCCGAAATTTACCTTTTCCGGCGTATAACCTCTTATGTTGCAAAAGTTTATTTTTCTACTAACGAGAAAAATGAACTTTACACAGATTTGTTTCTTTCGTCGATTATTTTACGCAAAATTCAATCGCAATTAAGCAGTAAACAGTTCAACGGAGCCGTCACCGCTAAACCGTTGGTACAAGTTTTGTCAGAGGACTCGCAAGTTTTGATGGATCAGCGCCCCACAACACAACACAACAGCCTCAGCGAAATAAGCTAAGCGAGCGGAACTGTCGAGAACAGGAGAACGTGCTCACATAAAAGATTGTACTTAACTTTCTACGTTTTACCTATTATGCAATGATAACTTTGTCAGCCAGTAAAATTCGGTATCAATTTTCGAGGAAATATATAATTACAAGTGGTCTGAAAGTTTATAAAAATCTTAACCTTTTATCTTAAAGATACGTTCAGTGGCATCCAATCTGACGGATTTTGCTGATATGGAATGTGTTATAGTTTGGTTATTGCTAGAGATCTATTTAGCAATGTACCTAAATTATCAAAATGATGAGACATACAACAGTCAGCCACATAAGTAGCAGCGGGCCTATGATGGTTGCAATTTCATCACTTATCGTCGTGGATAAGGCTTCGTCACGTTCTGGCAAGTATGCGAGTGCGAGAGTGATCGGCGTCTTATCCACGACGGTAAGTGATAAAATGGCAACCATCATACGCCAGCTGGACACTTAGCGACTTTTTCACTTTCACCCGTTGACAATTTAGTATGACATTTGAAACATAACGTTAGAGCGACACGGTACAATCACAGTTTCTGACTCTATCATGAAATCAGCTCGGTGGTATAAGTGGTACATGTAGTAGTGGCATTGTCATAGAATTTACATAACAGAAGTACCGATGCCAAATTTCAGGTCGATTCGGTTATGATAACTGGTCTAAAATTCAGTTTCAAGATTTAACCCTTACATACATACTAACAGAGCAAGTTAAATAAAACTTAAAAAACAGTTAGGTACTTTATAACAACACATATGCGCACAGTTGCTGTAAACCAATATTGTGTTATTTCGTCTACAGAATTTCTAATTTTCTCATAATGCTTGTCAACGTCCCAATTTTGCCAGGAAAAAAGTAACGAAAATGTCAATCTTCGATATAGGCAGGAATAAAATATAATGCCGGCCCGCCGATCCATCACGCGGCACAGACAGATTTGGAGAACCTACCTACTGAGCTGTGCACGTGTACGTAATAATACGAAATTCGACATGGAATGCCGAAATATAATGTTGTTTATAAAATTCGTACCTAAGCTGGGATTACAATACGATGCTCGAGTAGCAAACGAAAGTGACATCAATAGTTTTATGCCGAGGTGAAATATTCTTGCCAATGTTAAAGCATGAATATAAGTATTTACAATGATACCGTAGTTATGGAGGTTTTCCACTGCTGGCGAAAAGATGATGCGATGCAATAAAATGGAACTCCTGGTATAGCTTTGTCCGTGAACAAGCAACGTTATACGTCCAGTCAGTTCTTGAAATTTGTAATATTCGTGCAACGCATCAATTAAGGACCTAAATGATACATGGATGATAATTCGATCGATAAATTCTCCACTTTCAACATAAAAACTACAGAGACATGAAACAAAAGTAACGTTCTAGGGGCGTCACCTTCAGACCATTCAAGACATGGAATCGCGGCTCAAGTTTACCCAGAGTTGATAAATTATGCATGGGACAGTATACTGGGGTCAAACATTGGCTGAAAAATTAGTTGTGTCAAATGTGTCAACCATCGCCTAAAAGAACACTAACAACTCTTAAGCCAGTCTTAATTAATTTAAACTAGGCGTGGACCACTTCAAGAGTTTCAACGTCGTCATGACGTGTCTATCATATTCACTGGACAGACACTGGTAGGGAAGTTTAAATCATGGGTAGGTATCATCTTATAATATACTTATCTTAAAAAGAATATACAGATCCGTTCGACAAAAACAAATATCGTGAGAACCAGCTATTTACTGGCGTCCCCGAAATCTCAATTCCCTGGCCCCCACTACAATACACAAGTGGTCGTGATCGATCATTCTGTCGCCGCCGCCGCAGCGGGCCCGTAAGGGACGGGGGCATTGTTTCCACAGCTCAATGGGCAGGATTTGTGCATTTTTGGAAATTGTTTTTTTTTTCTGATTGACTTATACGTTTCGCGAAACTGTCGTGTGATGACGGAAAAATAAATGTGCGTTCAGCGGACTTGCAACAAAAAAAATCTACAGAACTACTTAATTAATGGATGTGACAAGATAGCCATCGGAATATTTGAAGCAGAATATTTTGTTGCGCTCAATAATAACCGTCCAAGGGGCTTATAGGATTGCTAATTAATTAAAACAGTACTTAGTACAGGTATTGTGCACTGTATTAGAGACTTTTCTTAGTCCATTTATAAGAGTAAACGGTAGCAGTTACATAGGTATTAGGTACTATAAAGATTATATTTATGCGCTCATTTTAAAACGCCAGGCTAGAATAACATGAAACTTTGTACCTATACACAATGGGATCCGGCATATCTAGGTCGGATCATAGTTTCTGTTGCTTGAAATTATAATGGATAAAAAATACAACGATTATTAAGGTTTTCATACAAGCCGTAAAAAACTCAAAAAGCCGCTGTATCTTTTTTCTTTTACAATTTCTAGCAACAGAAACTATGATCCGACCTAGATATGCCGGATCCCATTGTGTATACAAATTTTCATGTTATTCTAGCATGGCGTTTTAAAATGAGAGCATAAATACGTTTGTATGGAGAACCGATCCACACCGATCGTACTGCGCCCTCTTAAATATTTACTTGGGTGAAAAGTTTGAAGGCGTCTCTAATGTCTCTATCCTTCAGACTTCTCTAAGCAAAGAAAACATTACAAAGTGATTCAAGTAAACTTTCCAATGTTTGAAACCTTTTATTTCGAATAGTCGAGTCTTACATTTTTGACATTATTTTTTTAAGTCTTGCCTCGAAGGGGCCCTTGAACAAGTACACTGACATGATTGTAAGTCTCAAGTATTGGGTCATTGTCAAACACAGGGATGTTTCCCTTAAAGTATCTTTACGAAGAAGCTTCTGTATAGTCGCTTGATTAGGCTGCATCTGCTGCTGCTTTCGAAGAGGCCGTAGAGCTGCTGCCGTTATTACCTTCTGTAAAGGACACCTAAGTAAGTCGATATGAATATAATCAAAATCAAATATATATTAAAAAACTATTTCAACTGGTATTCCGTCACGCCACATAATTCGACGGTCTCAATTAAAATTCCAGATCCAAATCTGCAAAACAGCTAGGTACATTTCAGGAGAAGCTGTCAAAGTTTTCAGAAAGAATAAATGTATTAAAATCAGAATCCTAAACCTAGATACAACGTTTAAAACTGGGTAGTTGATATTTATCCTCAGTTCAAATTTTATTGTAACGTCTTGGCACGATCTTACGAAAACAGCAAAATATACGTACTGCATTCTTGTCTGCTAACACATTTATTTTGGTCGTTTCTAAAGAAACCAGGCTTGCAACGACATTGAGGTGTGCAACAGTCGATAGGTGTGCATGGTATTTCAGTCCACAAGTTTGAACAGTTCTCTGTCCTTGGGCAGGTTGGTGGACACCCTTCGAATAATTCATTAGGTCCAGTACACGTCCGTAGAGCTGAAAAATCAAACATAAAGACAAACGTTGGAATAAGCGGTAAGTAGAGCTATGTAGCCGAGACAGAGACCTCAGTTCAGTAGATACTTAAGAGGGCGCAGTACGATCGGTGTGGATCGGTTCTCCATACAAACGTATTTATGCTCTCATTTTAAAACGCCATGCTAGAATAACATGAAAATTTGTATACACAATGGGATCCGGCATATCTAGGTCGGATCATAGTTTCTGTTGCTAGAAATTGTAAAAGAATAATTTTTAAGAAAAAAAAACCGACTTCTATGGGGGAGTCCGGTGAAAGATTATTAATCTTAGATGGTGCACTCTTAGATTCGATACAATAAAATACAAAAATGGCTATAAGTATGTTTATAATGGTAGAAGACTAAGTACCCTCAATTCCTTATGAAATCATGGAAAAACCTTGCTTGCTTGACAAACAAAACGAAGAGAACAAATCGCCAAACGTGAACTACGCGTCGTTGAAGAGTTCCGTTCTGATCATCATCAGCAGTTCCACTTCATCAAATGTCACTTTTATGAATGAAAATGCTTGATTAGTTCATGAAAATACTAAAATCACTATTTGTGTGCCTTTCACATTTGAGGAGTTTCCTCGATTCCTAATGGATCCCATCATCAGAACTCGAGCATGACAAAAATCAATCGTGAAAATAGAACTTGCTTAACAAACACAGCTAGAAGGACAAATCGCCAAACGTGAACTTTTCGTCGTTGAAGAGTTCTGTTCTGATCATCACCAGCAGTTCCACTTCATCAAATGTCACATTTTTGTATGATAATGCTCGATTTGTTGATGAAAACACAAAAATCACTAATTGTTTGCCTTTAAGATTTGAGGAGTTCCCTCAATTCCTCATGGATCCCATCATCAGAACTCGAGCATGACAAAAATTAATCGTGAAAAAAGAACTTGCTTAACAAACACAGCTAGGAGGACAAATCGCCAAACGTGAAGTTTTCGTCGTTGAAGAGTTCTGTTCTGATCATCATCAGCAGTTCCACTTCATCCAATGTCACATTTTTGGATGCAAATGCTTGACTTGTTGATAAAAACACAAAAATCACTATATGTTTGCCTTAAAGATTTGAGGAGTTCCCTCAATTCCTCATAGATTCCATCATCAGAACTGCCTTTTGACAAAAACGGGACCAACTTGGATATATATACATACAATAAAAAAAAGAATTTTTCAAATCGGTTAAGAAATGACGGAACACCAAAAAAAAAAAAAAAAAAAAAAAAAAACACATACAACCGAATTGATAACCTCCTCTTTTGAAATCTTGAAGTCGGTTAAAAAAGATACAGCGGCTTTTTGAGTTTTTTACGGCTTGTATGAAAACCTTAATAATCGCTGTATTTTTTCTCCACGCAACAGAAACTATGATCCGACCTAGATATGCCGGATCCCATTGTGTATACAAAGTTTCATGTTATTCTAGCCTGGCGTTTTAAAATGAGAGCATAAATACGTTTGTATGGAGAACCAAACGTACTCGATTTCAAGCAACAGAAACTATGATCCGACCTAGATATGCCGGATCCCATTGTGTATACAAAGTTTCATGTTATTCTAGCCTGGCGTTTTAAAATGAGAGCATAAATACGTTTGTATGGAGAACCAAACGTACTGCGCAGTCTTATAGGTGGAAAATCCAAAAAAAGCTATTAGTGTAAACAGATACTATGTAACAATCTGACCTCCACGTGATAAGTGCCCAGGAAATAACATATTAGGTAGATAAGAGATTTTTTACTTTATTATTTTTTCCCTTGCGATTGTAATTTATGATTTATTATACTTTTCTCAAACATGCAATGAAATATTGATGTTATGTTCCTTATAACAGGCTGCGAAGTATGACGTTTAAGGTGCGGCTAGGACAAGAGGTCGTTAATGGAATTTCATACAAATCTTGCAGGCCTAGGCCGGCAAAGTCCTCTTTTTTAATTTTCATTCCACATAAATTGTGGCACAGGCACCATGACATTCTGCCACTAAAAAAAATTTTTTATTATGTTTATTTCATTGCATGTTTGAGAAAAGCACTATACATACCTCGGCGGGAAATTTGGGGTTGCCAGCCTTAGACCTATCCGGCCTCGCTTCGCTCGCTATATATGTCTTCGGCCGGCAACCCCTTTCGTCCCGGCCTTTGTAGTAATGTACTATTAGTACAGCATTAAGATGTTTATTTACTGCTTATTGGACATACTTTGCAGGATGCCATAATCTAACATAATTTTTCCATTGCTACTGATGTGAATGAAAGCAAGTTCCCGTATTACCAACTTGTAAAAGGTACAAGAACCTGCTTTCTTGTTCTTGTATTAGGTTCACGATGGATTCACGGGTGCACTTACGGCATTGCTTCGGCAGCACACAGGAGCCATTAGGTCCTCGGATAGTGCCCTTGGGGCAGAAACAGCCTTCGACACATTGCTGCGTGCAGACCTTGCATGTATCGTCCTTGTCATCACAAGTCGTGGGACACGCGGAACCACACTCGTTGAAAACCTCGCCTTCGGGACAGTCGGGCGGTGCTAAAAACCAAAATTGTTGGAGCAGTTTGAGAGAACGGTTTTACTTTTTGCCTAGTTGTGGTCTATAGTTATGCGCATATAAATTTATATAAACGAAATACCGTACGAGGGTTGTTCCGAAAGTTTTTGCTGCTCTCACTCTATTCATGCCATATATGTTTTAATGATACCATTATGCGGGTAATTTCGATACATATGTATGTTGGAGTAAAACTGTTGATGAAAGTCGCTTGGGTTTTTTTTATTGTATTTTAAGTACGACGTGTCAACACCCCTATCTAATATGTGATGAACGGGTCACAATACCAATTTTGTGTTGCGGGCCAATTTTGATTAATACGTCACCACAACTAAACGAAATTTTATACACCGCAAACTATGAATCTTCCCTGTCTCTACCCACGTAATCTGTTTCGATTGCATGAAAATTAGCGACAATGAGCAGGGGTGTCGAATATTAGTCTAGGTCGAGCGAGACTAGGGATTGGTCATCATCACAAAAAAAACTTAAATTAAATTAAATCATTTAGTGATTTTACATTAAAGTCAGCAAAACTAAGTTAGGAAGTCATCCCGGGCAGTTTCCACTACAGCTGTTAGGGATTTCGTTGCCAAAACTATTTTTAGGTATCAAAAATAGTACTATTTTTGCAAATTTTTAGAAGTCCATACAAAAGGCCTTTTAGTAAAAGAAATGTGGTGAAAAAAATACTTGCTGTTTACTAACGATTTTATCTCAACTAATAACTATTGAAATTACCCACATAATGGTGTAAATAAAAAATATATCGCATGAATAGAGCGAGAGCAGCTAAAAACTTTCGGAACAGCCCTCGTATAAGCTCAACCAAAAATTAGGCTTTATTCTTAACCCTTATAACCTTATGTCCACAGGAAAGACGTGTCCCTTTTGTGACTGGTCACATGATCGAAACAAGAAAATATCTATGAAACATGGCTGATCGTACTACAGCTAATAAAAATAAAGGTAGTTAAATAGAAATAATTCACACCGTTGACACTATGCGAGTCCGGCACAAGTGGCCACTCGGCATTGCTTCTATTAGTTCTCCCCGTGCCGCGAGCGTGTGACGTATTCCGGTAAAAGGTGATATCCGACAAATCGCATGGATTCAGGATATATTGAGTTACGTCATCGGCAGGCACAAGGCGTACTGACCTTTGGTACGTCATGGTGTAAATGTAGAACCAGAAATCACGCATCATCAGATTATATCTTTTTTTTTTACAATCACGCTCCAGCTGCGTGCTGCGTCATGCGAGTCATCCTTAAGTTGTAACTTAATGTAAGACATTTTAAAACTCACAGCATTGGTCCTTAGGAACGCAAGTGCCGTTGTCATGTTTCAGGTAGCCTGGGTTGCATAGGCAACCGTCTTGCCTGCAGACGTCGGGGCAGACTCTGTCGCTACCCGTGATCCGCGTCTTGCAGGTCACTTCGCAATTGTTGTAACAACTAGTGGCGTATGAGTTGGGACCACAGCCGGAGTTTGCTGAAATAAAAACGTTCCTTGTACTTGAATACCACCGGTTTTGCCAAATAGTGAACGGTTAAAAAGTAAAAAAAAAAAAAGTAAAAGTAGTTTATTCTTCAAATTAGGCATATTACATGCACCTATGAACGTCAATAAACTACCACCGGTTCGGAAAAATAAACCTCTGCCACGAGAAGAACCGGCGTAAGAAACTCGGCGAGGTGTCATTTTTTCAAAACAATATACATTGTATAGTTAAATATAAATTACAGTGTCAGCTACTACAAAATAACTGAAATAACAATGCTACAGTAGAAAACATATTTTCGCGATAGATTACCCGTGCAGGACGCTATCACTGCCAAACATCCCTATCCATGATGTAATCGTTTATCTTATAATATGCTTTTGAAATAAGTGTTTGTTTTACTACAGATTTGAATTTAGAATTACTAAGTTCAGTAATGTGTTTAGGAATTTTATTGTAGAATTTGATACAATTTCCCAAGAACGACATTTTCGCCTTTACTAGTCTATAGAAGGTTACTTTCAGTTTCCCAGTATTTCTCGTGGCTATTGGTTTATCAGCGTTCGTTGGAAAATTGCCCAAATTCTTCCTAACATACATTATTATTTCAAATATATATAGGGACGGCAGGGTTAGAATATCTATTTCTTTGAAAAATTCTCTTAATGACTCACGTGACCCCAAGTTATAAATTGATCGGATAGCCCTTTTTTGCAAAATAAAAACAGTTTCAATATCTGCAGCTGATCCCCATAAGATAAGACCATAAGTAATTATACTATTAAAATAAGCAAAGTAAACTAACCGTGCCGTTGCCACATTGGTAAGCTGCCTTATTCTCCTGACTGCAAATGCAGCAGAGCTCAACCTACTTCCTATCGCTGTTATATGGGAACCCCACTGCAATTTTGAGTCCAATGTAATACCTAAGAATACAGTAGAAGTAACAAATTCTAATGTTTGACCATTAAGTCTAATATTTGTATATAAGTTTCTGTTTGATGAGTTCGCAAGAGAGAATTTAATACATTTCGTTTTTTTCGGGTTCAATACTAAGTTATTGGCAGCAAACCAGTCAGATATCATGGAGAGGGTATTATTTGGTTCAATGAGTTCAGTATCTCTCCTATTTACCTTGAACAGTAATGAGGTGTCGTCTGCGAACATTACAATGCCTGATCTTCGGCTTACCATATATGGCAGATCATTTACATAAACAAGGAACAGGAACGGACCTAGAATAGACCCCTGAGGTACTCCCATCTCTACCACTGTCTCTGACGAAATGGCTTTATTTATCGCTACCTTTTGATTTCTCTGTGTTAAGTATGACTTCATGAGATCTAATGCGTGCCCTCTGATGCCATAAAACTTAAGTTTACAAATTAAAGTACCATGATCTACACAATCAAAAGCCTTGGAAAGGTCACAGAACACTCCGATGGCGTCGTGCGACTCTTCCCAAGAATGCAAAATAAATTTTAATAAACTTGCACCTGCATCAGTAGTTGACCTACCCTTCGTGAAGCCGAACTGCTGTGCGTGCAAAATATTGTGAGAATTAAAGTGAGAAACCAATTGCGTAAGCATTATTTTTTCGAATATTTTGCTAAACGCAGGTAGGATAGAAACTGGACGATAATCAGAAGGATTATCTCTATGACCTGATTTGAAAATTGGAACTACTTTACTACATTTCATTAAGTCTGGAAAAATGCCATAGTCTATACAGTTATTAAAAATGAGAGCTAGAGTTGGTGCAACGACCTCCAGAATAGATTCCAGTACCTTGACTGACACGCCCCATAAGTCCTCAGTGCTCTTTATTTTTAACATTTCAAAGGACTTCAGTACATCTAGAGGAGAAACATGATGAAATTTGAAATTAGTTAGTGATTCTAATTTTACGTTGTCATTCAGAAGGGATTCAGCTTTTGTGGTAGATGATGCTAAACTTTGAGTAGTGACTATAGGAATTTTAGAAAAGAAATTATTAAATTCATCAGCTACTTTTACTGCATCAGTTATTAAATTATCCTTTACTTTCAAAGAAATTGTGAACTCTCTATTATTTCTCTTCCCAGTCTCTGTGTTTATTATTTTCCAGACTGTCTTGGCTTTATTATCTGAGGACTTAATTTTATTATTCAAGTGCATTGCTTTTGCTTTTGTGCACACTGTTTTAAACAATTTGGAATAATCCCTAACATACTGATGGAAACATTCGTCAGTGGTGCAAGATCTCCTTTCATAAAGTTGGTATAAGTTATCTCTACTTTTCCGAATTCCGGTAGTTGCCCACTCATTAAATCTCATTTTATTATTTATCTTAATACGCTTTTTACTACAAGTCTTATTAAATTCGTTGCACACTGTATTCAGAAGCATTTTGAATTGATCATTCGGATCATTTGATTCTACCTGGGTGTTCGGCATGGCGACTAGTAGATTAGACTTTAGTAATTCTAGTCTACTTCTACTCAGCGGTCTTATTTCTATAACGCGATCTGGATGTTTTACTTCGCAAGGTAGCCTGACCATCTGAGCTTTATGATCCGAACGAACTCCATTCACTATGCTACTGTCTATATGAGAACTGTTTAACCAAATATTATCTATACAAGTGGCCGAGGTCGGAGTAACTCTGGTAGGTACTTCAAACAAGTAGTCAAAATTGAAAGATTTCAAAAGAGTAATGTACTTATCTTTTTCAGCTGATTGTGATAAAATATCGATATTAAAGTCGCCGCAGACCACTACTGACTTTTTACCACTTGTTGCTTTCCTGAGTACAAGTTAATATACACAGGTTAATATGTCTTTTTAAGTAGTACCATTATATGATCTTGATTAATTTACAATTATGCCCTAGGCATGGACGTATATAAGGGGGGGTCTGGGGGGTCCCCCCCCCCCTTAGGTCTCGATGGGTACACTGGTTATTCCTAGAGCCGGAAAGGAAACCCACGTTGCAAGAATGGATGATGACTGATTTGGATGATCCATATAACATACTAAATAAAAGCGGCCAAGTGGGGTTTAGGCGGCGCGCAATGGGGGGTTCTGTACCTACTGCTACTGGTCCTAGTTTAGAACCACTAGGGGTTCTGTACCTACTGCTACTGGTCCTAGTTTAGAACCACTATCCTGTACTGTGAGTTAGAAGGGGTCGTATTTTTATAGGAAACTCATGGTACTCTTAGGGCGAGCCAGGTTTTCAGCGATACCTGACTTAAAAACCATAAGACCTATTTTTAACCGACTTCAAGATTTCAAAAGAGGAGGTTATCAATTCGGTTGTATGTTTTTTTTTTTTTTTTTATGTTTGTTACTCCATAATTCCGTCATTTCTTAACCGATTTGGAAAATTCTTTTTTTGATTGTAAGTATATATATCCAAGTTGGTCCCGTTTTTGTCAAAACGCAATTCTGATGATGGGATCCATGAGGAATTGAGGGAACTCCTCAAATCTTTAAGGCAAACATGTAGTGATTTTTGTGTTTTTATCAACAAGTCAAGCATTTTCATCCAAAAATGTGACATTGGATGAAGTGGAACTGCTGATGATGATCAGAACATAACTCTTCAACGACGAAAAGTTCACGTTTGGCGATTTGTCCTCCTAGCTGTGTTTATTAAGCAATTTCTATTTTCACGATTAATTTTTGTCATGCTTGATTTCTGATGATGGGATCCATGAGGAATTGAGGGAACTCCTCAAATCATAAAGGCAAACATATAGTGATTTTTGTGTTTTTATCAATAAATCGAGCATTATCATACAAAAATGTGACATTGGATGAAGTGGAACTGCTGACGATGATCAGAACATAACTCTTCAACGACCAAAAGTTCACGTTTGGCGATTTGTCCTCCTAGCTGTGTTTGTTAAGCAAGTTCTATTTTCACGATTAATTTTTATCATCCTCGATTTTTGATGATGGGATCCGTTAGGAATTGAGGGAACTCCTCAAATCTTAAAGGCAAACATATAGTGATTATTGTGTTTTTATCAACAAATCGAGCATTATCATACAAAAATGTGACATTTGATGAAGTGGAACTGCTGATGATGATCAGAACGGAACTCTTCAACGACGCGTAGTTCACGTTTGGCGATTGGTTCTCTTCGTTTTGTTTGTCAGGCAAACAAGGTTTTTCCATGATTCCATGAGGAATTGAGGGTACTTAGTCTTCTACCATTATAAACATACTTATAGCCATTTTTATTTTATTGTATGGAATCTAAGAGTGCACCATCTAAGTATAATAATCTTTCACCGGCCTCCCCCATTGAAGTCGGTTTTTTTTTCTTAAAAATTATTTTAAATTATAAATGGGATTGCTCTTGGCCAGCATCTAGCCAGGCCAGGGGGTAAAGATGATGCCGACGATTAAGCGAGCTCACCCCGAAGATGCCTATTCACTCGTGCCTTAAAAAGGTCTAGATTATATGAACCGGCAAAGAATTCCAAACCTTAGAAGTGCGTTCATGTTTTTTGATTTCACGGTTCGAAAGTTAGTAGCTTTTGGAGCGATTATCGCCGATTATATTCACTTAATCAATAAAACTGCTAAGAAACCTCATATTTATTTTTAAAGACCGATTGATAGATGTGCCACATGTTAACCTAGTTTTTTTTTATTTTCAGTTACTTGTATGGAGTGCCCCCATTTATTTTATTTTTTTGGTTATTTTACTACGTAGCGTCTTACAAAACATCTTTAATCCAAATTTTATTTCTTTGTTTGCTGTGTGTAGTTTTTGATTAAAATGCCTACTTATGAGATACGAACTACATCGTACTTTAGATGTAAAACTCTGAGTGTCGATTAGTAGGGCTACTATTGCTCGTGGCAAGATCTCTCAGGACTTATGAAGAACATATTTTCCGCACTTCTATCAAAATGTATGGAGGTACCCCATTGTTTTTAAATTTACGTTTTTGGGTTCCGTATCTCAAAAAAAAAAGCGGAACCCTTATCACGCTTGTTTCTCACAGGCGTGGTACCTATAAAAAAAAAAGATCACTCGTGGAGCAAATATTTATTTTAGACATGGGGGGCAATTTTGAGGGGTAAAATAGAAAATAAAAACAAGCTTTCAAACTATATCGTGTGATATACCTATCAATAAAAAGGTCTTAATGTGAGAAACTCTTTTTTTTATAAATATTTGATAAATAATTTTGAAGTGATTTGAGAAAATAGACGAAAATTGATCTCAGAAACTACACGCCTTAACTACAATTTTAAAAATGAATACACAAAACAGTCCTTTACCTAAAGATTACAGGAAAACCTGAAAAAGTCTAGGTTTAATGGTTTTTGAGATATCGATATCATGTGAATTTCCTATGAAGATGCGACTGTTCTGATTCGAAGTAGGTAAAGGATAGTGGTATCACATGTGGAGTGGTAGTGGTGGGAATGGAGGCCTTCATTGTGCGTGGTCAGACACGCACTTGGCCGATTTTTTTGCTAAATCTCGCTCGCGCTTTCATTTATTATGTGATGTCCTGATGGCCCGTCCGCCCGTCCGCCCCTTACAACGTCTATATCTACGTGCTTGGCCCTAGGCGTGTCCTATGAGGCATTCAACAAAGTAATATCTTGTAATGATGAAGGCATCTTATAGTAACTATAAATAAAATCGGCCAAGAGCATGTCGGGCCATGCTCAGTGAAGGGTTCCGTAGTTGCCCAATGAACTTACTTTAAAAAAATCTATAATAAGCAAAAGGGAATACTTTCGCAGCGTTTTATACGACTTTTACTAAGAAAAGAAGACTTACGATGACTCTAAAACCGCTTAACTGATCATATCCGCTACAGTCTTTATTAAGCTTTACTTTCATGATTTATGCCATATTTTTTGGTTTGGACCCATACTTGAAAAGTTAGAGGGTGGGGGGCACATTTTTTTCTTTTGGAGTGAAAATTTTCAAAAATATTCACTTTATCAGAAAATGTTTGATGAAGACCTATCCAACAATACCCCAAACTATAGGGTTGAAGCAAAAAAATCATCCCCACTTCACGTGTAGGGGAGGTACCCTTAAAAATGTTTTTTAGATTTTATTTAACGACTTCGTCAGTTGTATTGATTTATATATCCATACCGGCGTTCCATATTCCCAAGTAGAGACAATTGAAGGAGTCGCTGTCGTCGGATATAGGTATATAAGGAGGACTATATATAAGGGTTCCTAAGTTGACTACGGTTTCATAAGTCTTTTACTAAAAAGGAAAGACTTTTTACGATAACTCAAAAACAGCTTAACTGATCATGTCTGCTATAATTTTCATTGAAATGCTTTTATATGCTTTACTTTCATGATTTTTTTCATATTTTTTGGACCCATAGTTAAAAAGTCAGAGGGAGAGGGGCATAATTTAAATTCAATATATTTTTTTTTCTGAAATGATTATTTCCGTAACTATTCATGTCATCCCCACTTTAGGTGTAGGGGATAACTCCCCTCCTTAATTATTTTTCATATTTAATTGTTCGACTTTGTCAGATTTATTGATTTATATATCCATGCCAAATTGCAGCTTTTTAGCACCAACAATCACAGAGCAAAGTCTCGGACAGACAAACGAACATGGCGAAACTATAAGGGTTCCTAGTTGACAACGGAACCCTAAAACAATGAAGTTTGACGCAGACGTCAGCGTGGGATGGAGACGGACAAGATGTTACAAAAATCCGATTTATTTTTTCAATTTACCTACAATAGTCACTTCACGTTACCTGCTGGAACCCGTTCTCGGGTATCTATCGATATACCCGTGAATGGGTTCTACCAGGTGTACTACATCACATTAAACTTCTTTTCCAAAAGGCCTCTACATGTTGGATTTATATCCCCACGCACGCCTTGAATTTAAAACGGAGATATATAAAAATATGCAATTATTTTTCGAACCGTGAGATCTTCGAAAAGCCGGTACGGTTGCCAGTTTTATTGCACATTTAGCACCACCCAGGAGTCACGTGTAGGGTAATGATGGGTATTCGCCCTACGGACGTGGTACAACTTCCACCCCCCTTGTCAAGTGAGTGAGTAACTAGACTGTTAGAAGTTCTCAAGCCGCCCGAAGACCTTACGGCATAACTTGGCTTAACGACTGCTTTCATAGACAACAGGCGGGATCAACGGCTTAACGTGCCTTCCAAAGCAAGGGAGCGCTCAGTTAGTAACCACTCAAAGCGGTCACCCAACAAAGAACTGACCCGGGCCCACGTTGCTTAACCTCACATACCGCACGCGGTACGCGGACGGCAAAGGCGGCATTAGTCGTAGGCGATGTGGGCCGCGCGCCCCGGATATTTTGACACTAGTTAAAAACTACGAATGCGCTGAAAAATTCGAAGCCGGCATAGGGCCCCGCAAAATGAATCTTGCCCACATACAATTTAGGTCTCGCTCCGCCACTGCGCGGGCGTCGCTGGGCCACGAGCGCAATATGAATCATACTAGAGTTATGTATAATATAATAGGCAAACGTGATGGGGAAATACATTTAGTTTGTCATTTCGGTTGAAGCGTATTCGTAATGACACAGTACTTAAAGCGTGCCATACATTGAAATCTGATACCTATGTTAGAAAAATATAATATTAAAGTCTCACTTTTATCTTCAGACTGCGCCAGAGTTGTTGTCAGCGCAGCGAGTATGGTCGATACGATTACGGCCTTGGATACGAACATGTTGAAGACTTCTCAGAGCCACAGCCAAACTAGACTGCGGTTTGTTACTCAGTGGTCGTCCATTTTATTCTCTCTTTGTTTGTTTATTACTGCGCTGCTATTAAGGATCTTGACGCTAAATGTAAAAAAGTGTATATCTTCATAATACTACTAAAAATATAAAGAGATGGAAAAAAACATCATGTATAATTTTAATGACCTACAAACAAATCTGCTTTTGAATCATAATCAGCAGATTACGTGCATATGTCGAAACTTTAAAGAGCCATATGTACTGTAAAACGTTGTAGGTACGATACACGTGCGAATAGTTAATTCGCAACTCGTGTCGATTTAAAACACTCTCTTCGGTCGTGTTTTAATTTATCACCACTCGTTGCTAATTTCCTGTTCTGCAGAGAGCACACGGCGATCGCCTTGGATCATCTGCCGTCGTCTCGTCTTGCAAAGCGTCGCGCCTGGGCTAACCTTATACCATTTCTGCATTCGAAGTGCAGACTTGTGTCGAAATGTACTTTTTTTTAAATTATTTACACATTACTTGGGGTAAAGGTATGGCAGGGTACAGTGTACACTCCTCGATCACTTCGAATGCAGAAATGGTATAAGGTTAGCCCAGGCGGGACACTTTGCAAGACGAGACGACGGCAGATGATCCAAGGCGATCACAGAGTGGTGGCCAAGGTCAGGACACAGATCGGTAGATAGACCACCAGCTTGTTGGTGCGATGACATTTGGCAGTCAGTGAGGAAGTCGTGAATGAGACTTGGCTAGAGGAATTGGCCTTGGCTGCCCGCCTGACGCAGGGGGTAGTAGTAGTATTATTATGACTGCGGTTTTCTTAACGGTATAGGTACTTCCCCAGTTGAGCTGTTTCTGAGCTACATGGCCCTATCTCTCTTAACATACCTTGATATATACGCCTACATCGTTCCTGCGCCTTTGTACGTAATACACAGGCGTAGCTGCGCGAGCCAGCAATAAAATGTAAGTACATATATATATTGTACTGATAAAAATTTGTATATATATATATATATAGATATTTGTATTGATCACCGTCACGATTCACGAAATTGCCTGCACGACTTATATTTTATTAAATTCCGCATATTGACTAACAATTGTTAAAACAGCGTGGATGAGTGGATAATACATAAAACACCTGATGTATTTTTTTTCAAATTTCGAAGAATATATTATTCAAAGAAAACTATTGTTTCACGTTTTAACCAGTTGGTTTCAAATTATTCAAACTTCTTTTTGTTTTGCGGATACGTATATTATTTGAATAGGCATGTATTTACAGGTGTCTCATTATACTGGATTCTATTTACACAAGTCTTTAGTTTTTACGTAGGAGGGTAATTTTTATATAATACTGAATTAATCTGCGGTTTCGGATGGTGGAAGTAGAAGTACGGAAGGATACACAAACTAGTGCGGATAAACAAAAAAATTTCGGGCGCGTCAGATACCCGCATTCCAAATATGTATAATGTGGTGGGTGTGTGTGTGTGTGCAATAAAGAGTATTTGTATTGTATTGTATGTATAGAAAAAGACGTTAAATAAGCTCGCCCGTGGCGACGAATTAAAATGCGCCATCAAACCAGGGCTCGGAACCAGCAGCCAGTTAATCTCAAAATCCCGAAATAGCCAAATATTAATACTTCGTATAGTCAGATTACCTGACTACTGATGAAGTAGTGAACAAAAGAACGAAAAACAAAACTGTTTTTTTTTGTATGGCAAGAACACCGGTTTCCGAGCCCTGCATTAAACAATAAAATGCTAGAATGTATATATCTTTACGACACTGACTGGACTTGCACGTTGGTTACCTACTTACCAATTATATGGTTATGTAACGCTGTAGGTATTCCTGGGGCCCCAGGCATCCTTCAGGATACAACTGTACTGGGAATAACGCTATGATGATGATGATCATGATCAATATAGACTTACGACTGGGGACCCAGTTTTGTCATTTAATCATAACAGCATAAATTGAGCTGACAATGCGCATTGGACCAGTGTGTTATGTGCAATTTCATCGCCGCAGTAGTGTGTGTACTTTATAAGTTATAACTTACCTATGCAAAGCATTTAGACGTATCTTTCTATTTTCGACAGCATCCACTAATTGGTCAATAAAAAAACGAAATTTCCTAACAGATTTATTTTAATATAACATTAGCTAGATTCTCCATTCACAGTTCATACATTGCTCAGAAACATCTCAGATTGCATGAGGCAGTGGACGCCACATTTCGAAAATATATAAAAAATAAATTAATAAAATAATATATAATTATTTACAATAAAAGCCGTAGTGGAGCATGGCGGAAGTTCTCTTTTTACTGGCTCTGCGCTTGAGTTATTCTGAAAACAAAAGAAGAATTTGTTATCATTTTCGTTTCTAATATGAACTATGGCCTCGTCTATGGCTAAGCCAGGCAATGCTCGGTGCGAGGACTCGCGCAAATATGAAGATAGAATGGAATATAATAGGCATTTATTCGTGACAACCGCTGGGACGCCTTGTTCCGTATCCGTCCAGAAACTCCAGAACAGCCTACGTTTAAACTTCAAGGACATTATTCAAGTAGCAAATTTTGGAAAAGTGGACGACAGTATTGAAGAGGTGAACAACGTTCTTGGAGAGCTGGATGACGTTGTTGTTGGAGAGGTGGACGACATGGTTGGGGAGATGAACGATGTAGTCGGAATGGTGGACGACATGGTTGGAGAACTGGCCGACGTTGTTGGAGTGGTGGCTGACGTTGTTGGAGAGGTGGACGATTATGTTGAAAAGGTGGACAAGGAGAGGTCAATAAAAACTGAGAAACTGTTTCGGAAGGCAAACAAGACGCAAGCCTATGACAACTGCATGACGGTGGAGAACATAAGTCATCGTCTAGTCAGATGCCAGAGGCTGAACCAGTCAGAAAAGGGTCAACGGGATGACTTAGAAGGAGGTTGAATGTCCATACCCAAGTGAGGAGAGCCGGTCTAAACGCAAAAGAGAGGATGAAGGCTCAGTACTACCGCTACGGGAGAAGATTCAAAGAGGAAGTATTCTAAAAGGATGATCCGGCTTCTCCATCCAGTCCGGGGTAAATAGAAACTTCAACTATACTGGATGGACCATATACGACGGTTGGCAAGGTATAACTGGTTGAATGATGTTCGGGACGAGCATGACTTAGCGGAGGGCAATGTTGCGGCGGGGTTATAACAGTTACGTTGCTATAGAGATACGTCAGCAAGATATTCGGAAAATCGTCGTGTCATTACAACTAATCCGTGGCCCAGCGGAAAGACATTGGTCTATGGAGCCGATACACCCGGGTTCGATCCCAGCAACCAACGTGATTTTTGTAAGAAAAGTCTTAATGCTAATATTTTCATTACGCTGAGTAGCATGGAAAGTTCTAGAAGAAGTAACTGAATGGAGACTCGAGACACGGCGAAAACTACTGCATATGGTGCACTACTATCAATTGCTCAATAATAAAGTGGACAATGCGTCCGTACTGGAGCAAATGAGTATTGCGGTGCCGCGAGCGAGTGGGCCAACGGTCAGCTCTGCGGGCGGCGCGGTGGCAGCGCGGCGGCCGCGGCGCCTGTTCGCAGTGTCCAGCGCGCCTACAAGGCGCGGAGCGAACGCTCCCACTGCTCGAGCACGGACTGCCCTGAACCATACGAGTATCTTACAGGACGACAATGATGTAGATGTATTTGCCGATAGCATTGGAATATTTTGCAGAAAAGTATTAAAATTAATATCCTAATTATGTTTAAAGTCGTGCCATACTATTGTTATATAATTGTTGTTATTTTGTTCATATTTTATTTTTCTATTTTACGAGTATTAGTCACTTTATTACCTAATAAGTAGAATATTTAATTTAACTACCACATAAGACTTTGGTGTTAATACTGTAAACTTATGTGTGAAGCAAATTGAATTGAATTGAATGGAATATTCGAGGCTTAAGAACATTTATAGGAAAATGTCACGTACTAATTGGCGCGGACTCGGTCGACTTGTGAGTGTCAATTGAGTCTTTATTAGTACGCGGGAACTTGGTAAACTTTGTCTCGTCTGTGTAACTAAATCGCTTAATAAACCTATCGTCGTGCTACAGAGGTATTTTTAACTCTATCCCGTACCCCACGCTCGTAACAATATTACCGAAGGTTATTCAAAAAATCATTTGCCAAAGTTTGGTAGGAAACTTAAATTTTGTATAAATATTTCGGCCTTTTTGATTTGTTTTGACGGAACTACTGTTTAGTAAGTGTTTGCTCGGATCGGACAAGTTAAAAATTAAACGGAAAATAGATTAACTCCAGAACAGAAGGAATGTGAATATTTATTTTGTAAATAATCTGTTGTATTTAAACCCGACAGATTTTTCTTGTCTTTTAAAAGAAATACACTTGATTTTACTTAGAAATATAATATGTATAAGTAAATTTTCCATTAAGACCAAAAAACAAAAAAAAATACTAATGAGTCTATTATATTTGCACTTGTATCTAGTGTGTTCATAAGTTTTGAGACGAATATTGTATTGAATAAATCAATTATAGAAAATATTTCTGTCAAGGTTATTATTTTCATTGAATCACTGTACTTTGGCTGATAAAGGTAAATAGAGTTTATTTAAATTGACTTTCAATATTTTTGATTTAAGGCTTTAAATGCGGTAGTCTCTCTTAGGTGCCGGCACGAAACGAAAAACGCCTTTTTCACTGACAAGTTAATGTCTATGGTACAAAGAAAGTTAAGGCAGCGGAACGACAAATTGTACACCAAAATGTCGATAGATGTTCCAACTACTGCACAGACAGTACTGCAAACCTTATCACCCTATGATGTTCACGATACGGGTGATTATTACGTATGAGGTAGCCTTTTCTTTCAATTTTGAATATTAGATGCTCAAACCATGCCTTAAAATTATCCATTTACCAGATGGACTATTGGAAACACTTGTTAAAGTTTATGTGACACGTTTATTCATCAAAATAATTGGTTTTTTAACAAAGTTTTAGAGAACACCGAAACAAAATTGAATTTTCATACAAAAACTGCTTAAAGAGAAATGTATGTCTTTTGTCAGTCAATGGAAGTAACTTTCTTCGAGCCTGGCTCTAATACTCCTGATTGGCCTTTTTGGACAAAATTACCTTTTATGAACACACAATTTAGAGCTAAAAACCTGCCGTAAATACTACTCAAAAATAGTTACTCACAAATGAGCCACTGGAAGAGAAGCAAGAGAATCCCTGATGAAAACTTTCGTGTCTCGCGGGGTCATTATCTAGGTGTAGCCGACGCAATAAATGGCATCTAACATAAAATATTGGAACGCAGTTTAAGTATTACCTATGTATATTTATTAATGTAACTATTGTCAAGTAAAATTAGCAATATGTTTATAGGTATATATATATATATATGTGTATGTATTGTGTAGTGTATATATATATATATTAGAATCTTGAGCGTAGCGAGGGACTCAAAGACACGAGATGCAAATATCTTTGCTCTCGTGTGATACATACAACTTTTCACCTCAGCTTTCACTAAGTTTTTTTCACGCTCGCAGCAAAATTGCATTTTGCTCACTGGTTTCAAGCAGCAAAACCACCATTTTCGAGCCGCTGAGGTGAAAAAGTTATTTGTGGTGATCAATATTCTTGCATACTGCGTCGACGACCAAGTCCGGACGCGGTAGTACCTGCACCTCGAGACTGCGATTGTAGAGCATGGGCATTTCAGCGCCTGGCCCGTGCCTGTAGTCTATAGACTCACTTGTTCTGCAGCACGGCGGAGATGCACCGGCAACCGAGTCACCTCGAGGCTGCGAGTGGAAGGCATGGGCACATCAGCGCCTGTCCCGCGCCTGTACAGTCTACAGACACTCACCTGTTCTGCAGCACGGCGGAGACTGCACCGACGACTGAGTCCGGGCGCGGTATTGCGAGCACCTCGAGGCTGCGAGTGTAAGACATGGGCACATCAGCGCCTGTACAGTCTACAGACACTCACCTGTTCTGCAGCACGGCGGAGACTGCACCGACGACCGAGTCCGGGCGCGGTATTGCGAGCACCTCGAGGCTGCGAGTGTAAGACATGGGCACATCAGCGCCTGTACAGTCTACAGACACTCACCTGTTCTGCAGCACGGCGGAGACTGCACCGACGACCGAGTCCGGGCGCGGTATTGCGAGCACCTCGAGGCTGCGAGTGTAAGACATGGGCACATCAGCGCCTGTACAGTCTACAGACACTCACCTGTTCTGCAGCACGGCGGAGACTGCACCGACGACCGAGTCCGGGCGCGGTATTGCGAGCACCTCGAGGCTGCGAGTGTAAGGCATGGGCACATCAGCGCCTGTCACGCGCCATGCGGGCGCGTCCAGTTCGAAGAAGGTTGGAGACTCCATCACACGCGCGCAGATCTCCGCACCGATACCTGCAAGCACAGTTTAACAACATACAGTTGGGCAACGAATGTACTTGCGCAGAGCAACTGAGGGGGCTAGCGCGGGTGAGCGGGCGGCGCGGGCCACCGACACAAACTCATTCAGTCTGCGTTCTCTAACATTCAAGGCAGGCGCGTACATGTTTTTAAGTTGAGTGATTTTGATTTCATTATTTAAACCTCAACAACAATATTAAATAAAGATTTCATAGATTTCCCTGTGATATGAGGTAAGTTTGTATACTTAATTTCATTCATTACGTAGGTACCTAACTAAGCGGTAAGCGATGGAATAGCGTTGAATTGCGTGGAAACCATATTTTTTTATAGTTTGAATGCGCTCCGGTGCCATTTTTTTTATGTAATACCTACGGCCTATAGAGTTATTAATATTATAGCGAGTTACGTATCTGTTCATACAAATTGATTTATTAATCAGTGGCCATTGAATTTTCATATGAAACAGCATCTTAAGCGCGTTCTTGGAACTTTAGTGTTGTTTGTTCATACGGGCCTAAGTTCTAACCCACTTGTTGCTATTGTTATTTTAAAAAGACGTCAACAATTCAAAATTCTCACAAACAATTGGGGTATAGTCGCAGAATGAAAAGGTTCGTCACTTTTCGACCTTAACGACATTGAAATAGAGTTGAAAAGTGATAAACCTTTTCATTCCGCGACTGTAAATTATAATTTTTGTGTTTATACTTCGTAACGTTTCAAGATAGCTGTGTGACGTCACAGCCCTTAAATGTAAACAGAAGTGCCGTGCGAGATGAATAAAGCAGTTTGTAGTTTCAAGTTCAAGTGTTACCTAACTAACGCCGCGTGAGCTTGTAGTAGTAGGTAGGCATTAAACCTATCGCTTCCCACAAACATTTATGCTCAAATTGTTCATACGCATGCGAATAAATTACATAGTTAATTTTAATAATAGAAAACTTAAAACATCTAAAAACAAAATCTCACGTAAATATCTGGCTGTGCAACACATGTAAATAAATCATTACATAATAATAACGTTTGTTTTTTTTTTTCAATTTGTGACAACCCTGGCACATCCGCGCGTGACAGCGTAAGTACTTACACGAGCGGCGGCGTCGCCCGATATCAAAGGCGTTTCACTACTGTAGGGAATATATTGTAATACTGTGCTGCAAGGTACCAACAAAATTTCCATTTTGAATGTGTCCATGTATAGACTTCTGTGTATTTTGTGTCTCTCTCTCTGTGTAGTATGAAGCTATGAAGCAGTGATCACCATATGGTTTCATATATAGTACATACATCATCATCGTTCATACTATATGAAACTGACTGTATGTATATTTGTATATATACTTGTGATTGACTACGCACCACTCTGGGGCCATCCTTGTTCCACAGTGACGAGGTGATGCGTTTTCGCCACGGACTGAGCTATAGTGTCGAAGTCCAATGGTCGCAGAGATCGTAGGTTGATCACTTCGCACTCGATACCTGAAATAATATTCATATTGTTTAACTATTAAACTATTTTTATTTTTCAAACTATTTTCATTTTTTCATTAACTTTTCGTATGCAACGACACAGTGTTAAACAAATTTGATTTCTGCGTTTTTGTCATAGAGTTGATTTTCGATGGAATTTAACCTTTCGTATACTTAAGCACTGATCAACCTGAGCCGTATCATACGAAAGGTTAAAATATTGCGTATTGACGGACGATGATGGTGAATTAATAGTACATTACTACAGAGGCCGGGACGAAAGGGGATGCCGGCCGAAGACATATATACGGCCGAGCGAAGCGAGGCCGGATAAGTCTAAGGCGGGCAACCCCAAATTTCCCGCCGAGGTATGTATAGTGCTTTTCTCAAACATGCAATGAAATAAACAACAAAAAAAACTAAATTTTATTTTTAATACGCATAGTGGCAGAATGTCATGATGCCTGTGCCACAAATTTATGTGGAATGGAATTAAAAAAGAGGACTTGGCCGGCCTAGGCCTGCAAGATTTGTATGAAATTCCATTAACGAGCTCTTGTTCTAGCTGCACCTGAAACGTCATACTCCGCAGCCTATTATAAGGAACATAAAATCAATATTACATTGCATGTTTGAGAAAATAATTATATTAGTTTTTTACTTCAAAGTTAGTCGAACTTCTTGTCTCACAGTCAGGAGCAATTAAAACGGGCAGTCTGTAAGAACTTTCGATACATGTAATTTTATTTGCTCTTCACCATATTTGAAACACGTTGCAGGACAGCGCCTGTATGTAGATTTTGATTTAAGTTCTTTCAAACTGCACAATTATATAACATCTTTTAGTACAGTCAGCGTCATATTCTACGTAGCAGTCTAAGTGTTCAGTACACTATACAAAATATATGGTGTAGCGAACTATTTGTCGATGTCGTACATAAGGTCGATAATTCCGAATATGTCGCACCTTTTGTAGCAAGTTCGGCGGCGGCCTGTAGCGCGGTGTCGGTAGCTTTGCCGGCGCACACCAGTGTGATGTGACCCCCTTCGCGCTCGATCTTAGCCTTTCCTGCAATGTACAGTTTTGCATCAACTTACTATTACAGACCGATCAACATTCATAAAATTATAACTAACAACTTACAAAAGTTGAAGGACCATCGCTGGAAACCCTGCTTTCAAATAAAAAATAGGATCCAAATCGGTTCACCCGTTTAAGGGCTACGATGGCACAGACACACACATACACAACCTTTTGACACCCCTCTTTTGCGTCGGAGGTTAAAAACAACGCCGGCAGTTATCATCTCACAGAAATTTGGCAAACTTATACAATCAGCTTTTAACGAACACAGCTTACGATTACAGATAGTTTAAAACAAACGACTTGAAACATGATTATAATACTCCGGATTATTGCCTTAATAGTAATTAGTAGGCTACGTGCATAATACGAGTACATACGTAGTTATTTAACGTCTTCTACAAGGGATTGAACTCTCGTGTTCTGTCAGTCGAAAAACGTATGCATAGTTAAATAACCCAATATTTTCATTTACCCTCTGGGCCTCTGCTGTTCTAAGACATAGCTGCTTTCGTATTGTTCAATGTTATTACATAATTAAAATTTGAAAATGTAAAGACAGTTAAAAGAGAGAGAGGTAGGGCACAGCAGAATGTCATCTTGTTCATAGGTATTTCGAGCAGCCCAACTGCGGAAGTACTTCCACCTTACCAAAGACCGCAGCGATAATACCACCACTACTTGCTGCAGTACGCGATCTTGTGTTCCTGGCAGTGAGGAAAGTTACCAGAACTCCCAATGATACGTACGAGTTCCCTCGATTTTTCCAAGATTCCATCATCAGATCCAGACTTGGTGACAATGGGACCAATTAGAAAACATACCCTTTCAACCAAAACGGGAATTTTTGAAATCGGTCCACTAGTCTCCGAGTAATCGGTGAACATACATAAAAAATATATACCTATCAGCCAAAGGACGTCCACTACTGTACATAGACCTCCTCCAAATTCACGGGGGGTACATGCCATAATCGCCACGGTTGGCATGCGGGTTGGCGATCGCAGTATCTCCACCGCACTCCAGGGATGCTGCTGCCCATCCCCCCGTGGTCTTGGTCGTAGTTTTAGTTAAAAAATATATATATTCCGACGAATTAAGAACCTCCTTTTTTTTGAAGTCTATAAAATATAAAAAAGACAGTATAGCACCAATTCCTTCTTTCATTGTTATTCACTTACCAAACGGCAATACAAAGTCTGGCGATAGAGCTTCGTCGGACATGGGGAACTGCAAACCATACAGAATTTCATCTTCTAGCACTACCACTGGGTCTGGGTCGCGGATTGCGGCTTTCAGGAGACCTGGAAAAATACAAACGTCAGTTATATTATAATTTATAATACATGTTCTTAGCTTTAACATTTAAACTGCTGAGAATCCATTTAGACGAAAATCAGCCCGTATTTCTAAAGCTGATTTTCGACTAAATAATTTCCTTCTTCGGACGCTCCTGTGTTATGGAATCAGCTCGCTGCCGACGTGTTTCCGAGGGACTATAATATGGCGTTCTGAAAAGGAGTGTATATAAATGTAAAAAAAGGGTCGGCAACGCATATGTGATACCCCTGGAGTAGCAGGCGTCCAAAGGCTTACCATTGGTGGAACGTATACTTGTTTGTCACCAACGTGGTATAAAAAATCCTTAATAAGGTAGCAATGTCGGGCGAGGTCAGTCCTTGGATGGGTGACCACTTTGAGTGGTTAAACTGAGTGCTCCCGTGCTTTGGAAGGCACGTTAAGCCGTTGATCCCGGTTGCTGTCTATGATAGCAGTTGTTAAGCCAAGTTAGAGGCCTCCGTTAAGCCAAGTTGCCCACTCACTTGACAGGATTATCCCAATAAGGTCTAGTTTCCCCCTCGGGTTGGAAGGTCAGATGGCAGTCGCTTCCGTAAAAAACTAGTTTCTACGCCAATTCATGAGATTAGGTAGCGGACCCAAGGCATCCTTCAGGATGCAACTGTACTGGGAATAACGCTAGGAGGACGATGATGGTTTCATAAAGAGATAAAAACTAAATTCTCTGAATCTGTCATACTGATGTCAAAACTCTTTCTTTTATTAAACGAGTGAAACGAAGGTCTCCGTTTCAGCTTCGGCAAAAATGATTTCGTATGTCCAGGTCTCCCGCTGTTCTCCTCTACCCCTTCGGCCGTCTACGAAACCGGAGTTTCGAAACTGGCTTTGATCGAGGCTTTTGTAGTACTTGTACGTAACTGGCTTCGATCAAGTATTTTTTTTTTACTTGTACGTAATTAGTTTCGATCAAAGTAATTGTTACATTTTCTTCGCCCGCCTACGAAACCGTAGTTGGAAAGTATTTACATACTTAGCACTTAGAAGAGTTAAGTTTGAGGTTCTATGGAGTTTCCTTACGATTTATTTTTTATTTCTAGATATCATGTTCCGACCCATATCCCCATTACATATTTAATATCTATGGTGTCAAGTATTAAAAAAAATAGCATGACTATCACTTCTTTTTATCATGTCATAATGCGTCATAGCCGATGTTGATGGATGACATCTTGTTTGTATTTAAAACATAATTATTATAACAGGCCAGTACATCCGGAAAGAATAAGACAAAAATGACAAAGGAGTCCTTAATCTTGAATTTGTTGCGATTTCAATAAGTAAGATATGTAGGTATAAATAGTATAGGTTAAGTTAGTTAGTAATAGGTAAATTACTTTATGAAGTAATCGCAGTCGGTTACCTACAAGCACAGCAAAAGCCTCGACCGAAACTAATTACGTACAAGTAAAAAAAGAATACTTAATCGAATCCAGTTACGTCCAGGTACTACAAAAGCCTCGATCGAAGCCAGTTTCGAAACTCCGGTTTCATAGACGGCCGAAGGGTCCTCTACAGGTCGCATTTTGCAATTCTCGCGAAATATTGTGAGCAGGTTTGATAATTATAACGACTTTTCGTCGATATAAAGATTCTTGGGAATTTGAAAAAAAAAGTTCGCTAAGTCTCCAGCTCACAGAGCTACTACTTTTATGTTTAGCAAGGTTACCTTTAGCGTCCTCAGCGGAGTAGGGCATCACCACCTTCAGGCCGGGGCAGTGGCTGAACCACGCGCCAAAGCACTGCGAGTGCTGTGCCGCCACGCCTGACGCCGCGCCATTGGGACCACGGAACACTATCGGCACGGGCACGTTGCCTGCTGACATGTAGAAAGTCTTTGCAGCGGAGTTTATGATCTGGAAACAATATCCGATCTTTTCACCGGACTGCGCGACGAAAAGGAGGGTAATGTGTTTAACAGTCTATGTATGTATGTTTGTTCCTTTGTGGCACTCTAGAGACCAAACGCGTCGGCCGATTTTGATGATTCTTACGTCAATCGATTCGTCTTAATTGTCCAAATATCACTAAAGACATTGAGAGCGCTCGTGGCCCAGCGGCGCCCGCGTACCGCGGTATGCGAGGTTAAGCAATGTGGGTGCAGGTCAGTTCTTGGATGGGTGACCGCTGTGAGTGGTAACTAACTGAGCGCTCTCGTGCTTTAGAAGGCACGTTAAGCCAAGTTAGAGGCCTTCGGGCGGCGTGAGAACTTCTAGCAGTCAAGTTGCCCTCTCACTTGACAAAGGGGGTTCGAAGTTGCACTACGTCCGTAGGGAGTACCCAGCGTTACCCTACACGTGACCCCTGGTTGGTGCTAAAAGTGCATCAAAAACTGGCAACCGTACTTGTCTTCTCGAAGATCTCACAGTTCGTAAATAAATGCCATACAATTAAATAAAAAAAAACAGTTTTTTTTATTTTATTTAGCCTGTATATGTATTTAGAAAGGTTCATAAGCAGTTGGTCCACCAGCTTGATGGCATTAGCACTAAATTATACCTATCCTTGTTCCATACTATTTTGTTCTGACTTGGAGGAATATGTATAAATCAAGTGATTTATTGCTTTCATGTTGTTACATAGATAAGTAGGTGACAAATATTAGATTAAGGCTGGGTTGCACAAAACCGTCTGTAATCGTAAGCGGTCTTCGTTAAAATCCGATTGATATGGAAAGTTTGACAAGTTTGTATGGGATGACAGCTGCCAACACCATATTTAACATAGACCGGTCTGTAATCGAAAGTCGGTGCAACCCAGGCTAAGTAGGAGTATCAAACATATGAGCCCTGGAAGCGCCTATTATGACCTATATGTCGTGAGATCTTTTAATAGCACAGCAGAATGTTGTCTTGCTCATTCCAATGAATAATACATATTTTTAACTTAATTTGCTGTTATCAATTACCATGCAAAGACCATGGTAACGCTTTGCCAGCATCAAAAAGGAAGATTTCGAATTGCATTATGTCAAAGTAGCTCATTGACAACCAACTATAAAGCTACTAGAGCACTTACATGATCAATAGCCTGCATGGAGAAGTTGAAGGTCATGAACTCGCAGATGGGCTTGAGGCCAGCGAAAGCAGCACCCACAGCCAGGCCGGCAAAACCGGCTTCAGTGATGGGAGTGTCCAGGACTCTTTTATCCCCATACTTTTTCCATAAGCCTCTGAAATTCACAATTTATTTATTTATATTTTAAGAATTTTCAACTGAACAATTTTTAATATCTTCAGTGGCAACAATAAGCGTTCGTGGCCTAGCGGCGTCCGCGTACCGTGTGCGGTATGCGAGGTTAAGTAATTTCGGCCCGGATCAGTCCTTGGATGGGTGACCACTTTGAGTGGTTTACTAACTGAGCGCTTCCGTGCTTTGGAAGGCAAATTAAGGCATAGATCCCGGCTGCTGTCTCTGATAGCAGTCGTTAAGCCAAGTTAGAGGCCTTTGGTGGCTTGAGAAAAGTCAAGGAGCCCACTCACTTGACAAGCCTAATCCCAATAAGGTCTAGTTTCCCCCTTGGGGTGGAAGGTCAGATTGCAGTTGCTTTCATGAAAATTAGTGCCTACGCCAATTCTTGGGATTAGGCAGTGGACCCGGATCTCAGGCATCCTTCAGGACATCCTCATACAGTACAGTCCTCGTACAGTCACATGACTGTACTGGGATAATGCTAGGATGATGATGATGAGTGCTAACAATAAATATACTGACACTCAGGCAAATATTTGAGAAATATAAGGAGTATAGACTTTAGCAAAGCCTCTGATTCGCTAAATCATAACTCCATATGGTTATCATTGAAGGAGCAAGGGTTTGAGCACAAATTAATAAGAATAATAAAAATCATCTACAGTAACAGCAAAGCCCACATACAATTGGAATCCAAAGGAAACGAAATAAAAATTATGAGAGGAGTCCGTTATCTCTATATCTACTATAGAGGGTGTTTTTATTGATTTCCGTTCCTTCTAGCATATAGCCGTGTATAGCCACAGAAACAACGTAGCATATTTAGTTTTTCAAAATTCAAGAAAAAAATACTTTTGCCATTTTCATACAAAACAATTAATTACATCACAAAGGGTGAATGAAAACTGGCCTTAAGAGTTAACGTGGAGTTAAGCAAAGGTTAATGTCAAGTATGACAATTCGAAATTCGAATGACACATCAACATTGTTTAATTGTTAAGGATCTTTTATACTATACTAGGGGTGTTAATTAACGAAAATGAATCCTTGATTATCTTCGAAATGGTATGAATTCGGATACTAGTGTCTTAGAGAAGATTACTTTATTTCATCTCAGGATTGTGCCCTCGTAATTAACGGAATTAAATAAAAACACCCTGTATATGAAATAAAATACTTGTATGTCATTAAATATTTCACATTGCCTAGGAATTTATCAATGCTAACTGGACCTTCTGTCATGCAGATAGCCAATAAAAATAAATATTATTGTCCTTTTTTTGTATGGGTAGTCACTAGAGGTAAAAATAAGTTTTAATCCATTGTGGTGGCAAGTGTATGTTGCCGCTTAGCTGTGTAGATAAAAATTATAGTTAATAGACATAATATTTCTTACCCAGCTTATAAATGAATCAGACCAATCACTTATTTATCAATTAGTTTCAATAAAAGGACTACACACTTCTCATAGAACAAATACCAAATCAATATTGCATAATATAAGGCACTGCAAGTATCTTATCACTGAAATACACAATGTGTAAAGATATTTGCAGTGCTTGGACGATAAGTGGCAACAGATTAACGGCCTGTTTAGCCTAGTTGGTAGTGACACTGCCTCCGAAGCTAGAGGTCCCGGGTTCGAATCCCAGCCGGGGCATTATTTGTGCATTTAGCACGGATATTTGTTCTTGGGTCTTGAATGTTTTCTATGTATTTATCTATATAAGTATGTATATTGTCGTCTAGTACCCATAGTAAAAGATTTGCTTAGTTTGGGAATAGGTCGTTTTGTGTAAGATCGTCCCCCAATATTTATTTATTTATTTTATTATTTATAAAGGCATGTGGATGCAGCCGCTACGAAAATGGTAAAGAGATCAAAGTTCTATAGATCACATAAAAGTACCCTGGCTTCTTTATCCACAATAATCAATGAACTAACATTTACCATGTCATGTCTAATGTTTCAAACATCTTCTGAAGCATGAATATACATTCTGGTCTTTGATGCTCAAATTTTCATTTGTAGTATAATTTAATAAATATGTAGTAGGTATTTAGTATAAACTGTGTCCTTGAAAATGACATTTGTATAACCAGTCATTTGAAAAAATTGCATGGCCTCTAGATAATAACATGAACTTGATCTGTCAACAAACTGGGTTATGTAACATGTCTTCTAGCCAATAAACCATGTATTTTTACATAGCGCCGTCAGATATTAATTAAGAAACAATATGAGCATGCTAGGTCAGGGCCCATTTATTGATAAAAAATCACTGAACGATTTAGTTTCATAAAAGACACTTACCGAGTAACTTTGTACGCGCCATCATATTGAGCGACTTCTTCACCCAAAACAAAAACCTTTTCGTCCCGTTCCATCTCCTCGTCGATGGCTTGGTTCAAGGCATCTCGCACGGTCATAGGCTTCGCTGCGAGAGCTTTAGAAGTCGAAAAACTACGCCTGGACAGCCGTCCCAGCATTGCGAACAGTACCGGTGAAGATTTCAACGCCATTTTCAACACAAACTTTTAAAGTTACCCTTAGTTCTTAAGCGTATTGCACTTATAAGCTCAATTAGAGCTTTTTCAGTGGGTAAATAGTAATATTTATTTGAAAATGGTGTTAAAATCGAGACCGCACAAGTGTCGAAGGATGAATGGAGGTCGAAATAAGCGACGGCGACGTTAATATTTCCATTGGGGTTGTATAGTTATGTCACATTGTTCCACCCAATCAGATCTCAAGAATCTTGAAAATAACGAACTGTGATTGGTTAAATTCCAAAACAGACATTCACAACAGTCAAACGAAAATAGACTAAGGGCCGGTTGCACCAACATACGATTACAGGCCGGTCAACGTCAAATATGGCGCTGACGTACGTTAACTCCATTTTTGCGTTGCACCATCCATCCGTAGCCTTGACGTACGTTAAATTTTGACGATTTTAACCAGTGGTCCGACCCCCTGTTAACGTCAAATCCAATCGTCAAATATGGCGGCATAGTACCGTATTTATTATGAAAACTAGTTTTTCTTGACAATTTAAGTAATAAATTGCAAAAATTTAATAATTAAATGGCAGTGTATTTTGTAGCAATTTGCGGAAAGTATCGGAACGCGATTCTATAACCTGATTTATGCCTAATTCACTTCTCTCTGTCAACCAACATTTTCGCTCCACAACAAAGGAAACTTTTACAAACTTTTGTGATGTGAACTAAATCTAGTTTGTAGTTTGAAAGACGATATGGTATTAGTGCAGATATCCTAGACAGAGAACAGACTGATTCATGTCTCACACGCCTTACAGTATAGGATGAAATATATACCGAAACAACGGAAAATATCGGACAACATAAAAGTGGTTTAAAACGGATATTCAAGGGCTATGCTATGAAAATCAAGAGAAGACCGTTTTTAAGATGAAAAACTAACATTATTGTGTTACCTCAGTGATCTTCGTGTATCAAACTTTACAGAAGTATAAAATGGTGTCACAACAACAAACAAGTTTAACTTACAATGATGAACAGCTTTCAGCAAGCCTAAATTGTGTTAAAAATTCTGTAGTAAGTGAGTGTGCCATATTACGTTTGAATGTGTTAAAAAATATTAAACAGTTCAGCTATTATTACATGTGTTGTTTTATTAGATAATCATTGATTCGATCACATTTCATTTACCCCTTCATTGGACATAGTTACATTCAGACAAATGCTAGATAAAGCAATAAAGATCGGTGAAGATGCTTACAGCAGACTTTGTTATTTTCCTGTCATTTCATATGCATGTACATGAGGGCTCAAAGTCAACTTCTATTTTGGACAAGTCCACAAATGTTTCTATCATTCTCATTTTGAAAAATAAAAAGTTGTAGATCTACATCTCTTTGTGTCTAGCATCTATTAGAAATAACCCCATGGATAGGTATTTATTTCTAGTACATGCTAGGGACATAACCTTAGACCTTATGTATTTTAATATGCACCTAGGACATTGTATTCTGTACAGTACCTAGCTACTATATTGATATACCTAATATGTTGGGGTACTTAGTATTCTATACAGTATCGCATTATCGAAATGCAGCCATCCATGTGTGTAACAGATGAGTTAATTTACACACTGCAGGTGGACCAGCAGAAGAGCAAAGCATCCTACACCCCATGTATTCTACACATTACCTCGGTATTGTTTACAGATAAAGATAACACAATACATTTAATTGCATGACCGATTTGATAAATAAATTTGTAAAACAAATATATAGAGTTCCCAAACTTTGTTTCATCATCATATCAGTCAAAGGACCTGACTGCTATGACATTGGCCTACCCCAAAGAGTGGCAAAATTTGTTTGTTTTGCAATAATTAGTTCATAGATTTGCTTTCAAAAATAATATATGTAAATACATAAAACAATAGTAAAGGTTTATCCTATTATATTCAAATAATATGAGTAATATAACAATAAAATTTTGACAATTTATTTAGAAATGTATTTGTTTTATTTATCGATACTGGAATTAAAGATATCGGTATGGTGTGGCAGAATGTCATCTTGCTCATATTTGGAGCAGAACAAGAAGCCTATTTGACACCTTAATGAAATAGAAGTGTAGACTGAGTTGGGAGTGATGGGACACAGTACCGGCTAGGTTAGGGAGTACAGGGATTATTGCGGGTTGATGGAATCTAAATGAACCAAGGTATTGGGTGAAAATGATAGTCTATTCTATTTAATGGCTGACATCACTATTTTTATGAAGAAGATAGGGTATATAGCAAAAGCTGATGAAATTGCAGTGTGTAATGTGATATCTTACCTACCAACCTAATATGTACCTAAGTGCATTTGGGATGAAATCAAAAAAGAAAAAAAAGAAGCAGTAGATATCTGTAAAGGCGAATAATAAACAAAACTATGAACAATTTTAATCATCATTTTTATTACATTTGACAAGAAGCTTATGTAAAGTTGTGAAGTTCTTCTCATAACCTATTAATCCCAGTATTATAAATTCCATTTCAATTGGTTTGAATGTGCCACACATTTTTGTTTCTTTCACTTCGGTCTAAAATAATTGCTCATGCATCTTAATTCTGCACCTGAAATAAATTCCCATATTAATAAAAACAGAAATTGCGAAGCGTCTGGTTGACGTAACTGGTGACCGAAGAGCTGGCGGTTTCCTCGCTCAACGTATCAGCATTGCGATACAGCGAGGAAATGCCGCCAGCATCCTCGGTACAATGCCTCAAGGGCCCGTTTTAGATTTAAGTTAGTTTTAATTTTCTTTATATTATTTTGGTTAAGTATTCTTGTATATATTTTCGTTGTACATAAATAAATGATCACCAGTAATGGCTTTAGGTAAATAAATGGAATATAGAAATATAAAAACATGACATGTGATATTTACACCATACAAGTATTTTTATATATCAACATCTACTTGTTGAGATTTTTACTACAAAAATCTAGTTGTTTTAGTTATGTCCTAAAGGACTCCCGGGTCTGCTTTGGTATCCGAATTCAAGGATGAGGCATAGGCACTAGTTTTATAAAAGCGACTGCCATCTGGCCTTCCAACCCAGAGGGAAAACTAGACCTGTTGGAACTAAACCAGTTGATGTTCGCCGTCACCCAAAAGCTAATGTTATAAGTTATAATCGATGTCATATGATATTTCACACTCTGACCAAGTAAAAGCCGGGTTTCGAACCCACAACCTCCAAATTGAAAGTCGCGTGCTTTAACGCTCGGCTACTGAAACTAAAATTTAGTTTGTAAACAGCTTAAGAGGTTATGTTAGGTTTCGTGAGTAGGTAGGTAGCGGTAGTATGTAATAGACGTAAAATATTATAACTCACCGTAGGTATTGAAGAAGGAGAATATCATCCATCCAACATATAAAGCTCCGAATGCTTGTGAAACACAAGATGTTCTAATGATGGGTCGTCGTTTTGAGAAATCTCACTCGGTAGACTGTATTGTGCCCATGAATATTAGAGGCAAGTTTCTTGAATACACTTTTTTTGTTATTTGATCGTGTAAGTAACGTATATTCTCTAAAATATTGTCAAATTTATCAGTATTTTAATAAATAGCTGCTTTTAGCGCGTTTTTATCTCTTGTCAAAAGTGACATGAGCACAGACAAAAATGAATTTTCATGCTCGGTTGCTATATGCAAAAATAATTACCCGAAAATTATTTTGGTGAAAGTGCGTTTCTTAAGTGGCAACCCGATTAACAATTACAATCCGTGATTTTGAAGATGGTGCAACCCAACGGATTTAACGGTCGTTAAAATCCACATGTGATCGTCAGATTTTGACGAAGACCGCTTACAATTACAGACGGTTTGGTGCAACCGGCCCTTATTGTGATAGCACATGTCAAAAAGTCGACGTATTATTTGACGTTTGTAATTATGTTTGAGGAGACGGTTTGATCGATATCATTCCAATCATTCACAGATATTATCCAGAGTTTTCGATGCCGGGATTAAATATTCACTTGACATACATCTTATAAGTCTAAGGCCTTATACTCGTATTACTAACTCTTTTAGAAGGAAGGTTATCAGACTTATCAGTTCGTCTTCCTGTTGTCCCTTTTTAGGGTTCCCTAGCCAAAATGGCGAAAACGGAACCCTTAGAGTTTCTTCATGTCTGTCCGTCCGTCCGTATCTCACAGCCGATTGACTCAGAGAATATAAGCACTACAATTATGAAATTTGGTGGGAAGGTGTATACGAAAAAATATTAATTAGGGAGGTACCCCATACCTACATGTAACCGGGTGGTAAAAAAAACAACTGGCCAAGTGCAAGTCGGACACGCGCACGAAGGGTTCCGTACCATTATCTATAAAAAAAGCAAAGAGTCCGACTCGCACTTGGCCGGTTTTTAATATTTGTTGTTAAAGCGGCAACAGAAATACATCATCTGTGAAAATTTCAACTGTCTAACTATCGCGGTTCTTGATATACAGCCTGTTGGTGACAGACAGTCGGATGGACAGACAGCGAAGGGACCGTATTACTAAAATAGGGTCCTGTTTTTAGGGTTCCGTAGTCAACTAGGAACCCTTATAATTTCGCTATGTCCGTCTGTCTATCTGTCTGTCCGTCTGTCTGTCCGAGGCTTTGCTCTGTGATTGTTAGTGGTGGTGGATATATAAATCCACATAACTGAGAAAGTCGTAAAAAAATGAAGGGTACCTCCCCTACACGTAAAGTGGGGATGATTTTTTTTTGCTTCAACACTATGGTGTGCGGTGTTGTTGGATAGGTCTTTCAAAATGAATACAATTTCAAAAGGAAAAAATGTGTCCCCGCCCCTCTAACTTTTGAACTAAGGGTTAAAAAATATTTTTTTTTTTTTAAGTAAGCCTTAATAAAGACTTTCAACGAAATCTATAGCGGACCTGATCAGTTAAGCCGTTTTTGAGTTAGCGTAAAAAGTCTTCCCTTCTTATTAAAAGACGCATGAAACGCTGCGGAAGTGTACCCTTTTGCTTGTTATTGATTTTTCTTAAGAGGGCGCAGTACGCTTGGTTCTCCATACAAACGTATTAATGCTCTCATTTTAAAACGCCACGCTAGAATAACATGAAACTTTGTAGAGGAATCCGGCATATCTAGGTCGAAAATTAGTTTCTGTTGCTAGAAATTGTAAAGGAAAAAAAATAAAGCGGTTTTTTTTAGTTTTTTGCGACTTGTATGAAATCCTTAATAATGGCTGTATTTTTTTTCCATTATAATTTCAAGCAACAGAAACTAATTTCCGGCCTAGATATGCCGAATCCCATTGTGTATACAAAGTTTCACGTACTGCGCACTCTTAAGTAATATAAGTTCATTGGGCAAATACGGAACCCTACACTGAGCATGGCCTGACATGCTCTTGGCCGATTTTATTACCCTTTGGGTACGGAACCCTAACAATTCACATAGGCGTGTGGGGTATATATGGATAGGTTTTTAAAATGATATCTATAGAGGTTTCTTAAAAACTTCTCCGTTTAAGTCGACCGTTAATTATACAACAAATCGAATATCTCAATATTAGCAGTTAAAGTCGTAAAAAGTGTCCCGCCTCCCATCTAATTTCCAGACTAAAATCCTGAAAAAACTTATAAGTGTATATACATTAATAAACACTTTCAATGATTTCTAGTTTTAGTAAGATCGATTTAACGGTTTTTGAGTTATCGATGAAAAACTGTCTTGCCTAAACAAAAGACGTAAATGCCGCGAGTTCCATAGGAAGATAAATACGTAGGTAAGTATACTTTTTGATTCAATGTATTGTATAGTGGTTTTAAATGTGGACTAGTTAGGTGTGGTGTTGGTACGGAATCCTTCTTTGTGCCCATAGATCTATGTTTGTGCCTGATCCCGCACTCGGCTGTTTTT
The DNA here is from genome assembly GCA_905163555.1 of Notocelia uddmanniana. NCBI lineage: Eukaryota > Metazoa > Arthropoda > Insecta > Lepidoptera > Tortricidae > Notocelia > Notocelia uddmanniana. The sequence continues at coordinate 17,435,053 of LR991054.1, read as the reverse complement.
TAATTATTTTTAACTTTAATGTATATTCAGCTATTAAACTTTCATGTATATTCAGCTTTTTAACCGACTTCAAGATTTCAAAAGAGGAGGTTATCAATTCGGTTGTATGGTTTTTTTTTAATGTTTGTTACTCCATAACTCCGTCATATATTACCCGTTTTGGAAAATTCTTTTTTTGATTGTAAGTATATATATCCAAGTTGGTCCCGTTTTTATCAAAACGCAGTTCTGATGATGGGATCCATGAGAAATTGAGCGAACTGCTCAAATCTTAAAGGCAAACATATAGTGATTTTTGTGTTATTATCAACAAATCGAGCATTTTCATCCTAAAATGTGACATTTGATGAAGTGGAACTGCTGATGATGATCAGACCAGAACTCTTCAACGACGAAAAGTTCACGTTTGGCGATTTGTCCTTCTAGCTGTGATAGTTAAGCAAGTTCTATTTTCTCGATTGATTTTTGTCATGCTCCAGTTCTGATGATGGGATCCATTAGGAATCGAGGGAACTCCTCAAATGTGAAAGGAATACTAATAGTAATTTTAGTATTATCATGAACTAATCAAGCATTTTCATTCATAAAAGTGACATTTGATGAAGTGGAACTGCTGATGACGATCAGAACGGAACTCTTCAACGACACGTAGTTCACGTTTGGCGATTTGTTCTCTTCGTTTTGTTTGTCAAGCAAGCAAGGTTTTTCCATGATTCCATGAGGAATTGAGGGTACTTAGTCTTCTACCATTATCAACATACTTATAGCCATTTCTATTTTATTGTATGGAATCTAAAAGTGCACCATCTAAGTGTAATAATCTTTCACCGGCCTCCCCCATTGAAGTCGGTTTTTTAACCGACTTCAAAATTTCAAAAGAGGAGGTTGTCAATTCGGTTGTATGTTTTTTTTTCCTTTTTTTTTTGTTTTTTTTTTTTTTTTTTTTGTTTGTTAGTCCATTACTCCGTCATTTCTTAACCGATTTGGAAAATTCTTTTTTTGATTGTAAGAATATATATCCAAGTTGGTCCCGTTTTTGTCAAAACGCAGTTCTGATGATGGGATCCATGAGAAATTGAGGGAACTCCTCAAATCTTCAAGGCAAACATATAGTAATTTTTGTGTTTTTATCAACAAGTCAAGCATTTTCATCAAAAACTGTGACATTGGATGAAGTGGAACTGCTGATGATGATCAGAACAGAACTCTTCAACGACAAAAAGTTCACGTTTGGCGTCTTGTCCTCCTAGCTGTGTTTGTTAAGCAAGTTCTATTTTCACGATTAATTTTTGTCATGCTTGAATTCTGATGATGGGATCCATGAGGAATTGAGGGAAATCCTCAAATCTTAAAGGCAAACATATAGTGATTTTTGTGTTTTTATCAACAAATCGAGCATTTTCATACAAAAATGTGACATTTGATGAAGTGAAACTGCTGATGATGATCAGAACAGAACTCTTCAACGAAGAAAAGTTCACGTTTGCCGATTTGTCCTCCTAGCTGCGTTTTTTAAGCAAGTTCTATTTTCACGATTAATTTTTGTCATACTCGATTTTTGATGATGGGATCCATGAGGAATTGAGGGAACTCCTCAAATCTTAAAGGCAAACATATAGTGATTTTTGTGTTTTTATCAACAAATCGAGCATTATCATACAAAAATGTGACATTTGATGAAGTGGAACTGCTGATGATGATCAGAACAGAACTCTTCAACGACGAAAAGTTCACGTTTGGCGATTTGTCCTTCTAGCTGTGTTTGTTAAGCAAGTTCTATTTTCACGATTGATTTTTGTCATGCTCGAGTTCTGATGATGGGATCCATTAGGAATCGAGGGAACTCCTCAAATGTGAAAGGCACACAAATAGTGATTTTAGTATCTTCATGAACTAATCAAGCATTTTCAATCATAAAAGTGACATTTGATGAAGTGAAACTGCTGATGATGATCAGAACGGAACTCTTCAACGACGCGTAGTTCACGTTTGGCGATTTGTTCTCTTCGTTTTGTTTGTCAAGCAAGCAAGGTTTTTTCATGATTCCATGAGGAATTGAGGGTACTTACTCTTCTACCATTATAAACATACACTATACCCATTTTTAATTTATTGTATATCTATCTCAGAATGCACTTTTACCGGCCTCCCCCATTGAAGTCGGTTTTTTTTTCTTAAAAATTATTTTTCTTAAAAATTATGTATATTCAGTTTACGCACCGTTGGACTTTTAATTTAAAGGCAGTTTGTCGCAATTTGGAAAGTGCTAGGTGTGTAATGGCCTAAAATTAAACGAATATTAATCAAAAGGCTTTAATTTCAAAAACTACTATTTATCAAAAAGTGTTTTATACGTTTTCTCTGGGCAACATCTTATGTATTCAAAATTAATTCACATTTAACTAGTTTTAGGTGCTTATAAAATAAATAAAAAAAGAAAACCGAATTCGTAACATGCGACCTCAGCACATTTAAGAAGTTCCTTCAATTACTTTCATGGGTCCCATCGCCAAATCATCAACTATATAGGTTCATTAGATATATATACTCATATACATAAGTAGAAAATATCCACGTCCCAGGAACAAATGTTTCTGCTCACCACAGAAACAAATGGATTCGGGTTTCGAACCAGGGACCTGTTTCGTAGGCAGTGTCACTACCAACTAGGCTAAACAGGCCGACAATGGCGGATAGGCACAACATAAATACTTTTGAAGTGGATACTTCTTTGCTGGTAGTTTATATGAGTTAGCTGCCCTACGTTAGGAAGAATTTGTGCTATTTTCCAACGAATGCTGATAAACCAATAGCTACCAGAAACATTGGGAAGCTCAAAATAACGTTTTAAAGACTAGTAAAGGCGAAAAAGTCGTTTTTGGGAAATTGTATCAAGTTCTACAATAAAATTTCTAAACACATTAGGTACTGAACTTAGCAATTCTAAATTCAAATCTGTAGTGAAACTAACGCTTATTTAAAAAGCATAATTATAAGGTAAACGATTAATTACATCATGGATGGATGGTGTTTGGCTGTGATAGCGTCCTGTCCGGGTAATGAAACTAATGAATCGCGAAAATTGGTTTTCTACTGTAGCATTGTAATTTTGTAGTACCTGACACTGTAATTTTAAAGTAAACTGTACAATGTATACAATACAATACAATACAAATCCTCTTTATTACACACCTCACACAAATTATATATTATATAGAATATATATATTGTTATATATATATATATCTATATTAATAATTTCGTGCAGGGGTACGGTAGACCCGAACGAGACCTGTCTCAAATTGAAGAACGTATAAAAATAACGATTTTTGAGTTGAACATATGTATCCGCAAAATTCGGATTGTCGCGTATTTTGCATTTAAAAGTGTTAATTTTATGACGAAAGGTCGGCCATATTAAATTTGTTGGTTGACAGCGTCGGGTTGGGTACGTTCGGAAATTGTAAACTATGTTTGCGTCCGGTGTGTTGGCCAGGTTGCTGGGCTGCGTTCTGGGTGAGGGGCCATCATCGCCCATTGTGTGGATTCGGCTAGCCGCGTCTGCAGCGTTTTGTTTTTGTAGTTTTCAAACGTTCTATACACCTATCAGCCTAGCTAGCACGATAACTTATACCGTCACGTTATATGGGCGAAATGTATTAAAACGTCACATAAAACGTAACGGTATAATCTATCGTGTTAGCTAGGCTGATTGTCACAACAACCGCCTTCAAAGCGAATATATGGGGCCTGTTACATGGTTATTATTATCACGTGATACATTCATATCACGATAAGTATCACGTGAATATTGAAGCAGAATCCATACAAATTTGAAAACTGCGATAATATTGACACCCCAGTATTGTGATAATATTAATCGTGTAAAGTACACCACTTGAATGTTTGCTGAGTCTGTCCGCCATCTTAAAGCTGCGTCGTGTGCGTGGTGCGTATTTTGTTGTGACAAACTACTAGGTGACTTATGGCTTTTAAACGTCTAGCAAAATTCTATCCCTATCTCGCTCTATCTTATAACTTAGTGGTACTGGGGGTCTACTCCGAAATTCGAAATCCGAACTTCGTATGGTGCCGTCCCTTTCACTCATATAGTCTATGACAGGAGAGTGAAAGGGACGGCACCATACGAAGTTCAGATTTCGAATTTCGGAGTAGACCCCCAGTACCACTAAGTTATACCCTCAGCTCATGCCGTTCGCCGCGCTCGGACGTTAGAGGCGCTACCGCGAACCGAAAACGAAGTATCTGCCTCTCTCTCGCACATGTATATTCGAACGACAGAGAGGAAGATAGTTCGTTTTTTGTTCGCGGTAGGCCCTCAGGCGTCAACTTTAAAACGAATAGGGTATTTTACTATAAGAGAAATAAAATTCAAAATGTAATAAAAACCAGCCAAGTGCGTCGGAGTCACACACTGAGGGTTCCGTACAACTAAAAAACAAATGTGATTTATCAATATATTGATATTTTTGGTAAAATATACTTCATAATAAACATTATCACCTAATTTCAAGTTCATCTGTGTTCATCATAGGTCGATGGGAAGTTAAAAATTATATGTGTGACAGACAACACACGGAATGTTCTTTGACTTTCTTCGACCGTCCGCCGCGCTCGGACTAAAGTGCTACCAACCGAAAACTAAATATTTATGCCTCTCTGTCGCACTAGCATATTCGAGCGCGGAGAGGGAAATACTTCGTTTTCAGATCGCGGTAGGCCCTCTGGTCTGACGGCTCCTATTCCTGGATGGTGCGCGTATCGGAATGTGAAATACCTTTGGCAAAACGGAACAAGTTGTTATATAGCTTCCATTAATTGGAGAAAGTATTACCAACTGTTATTATTATCACGCGAAACACTGAATATTGAAGCAACATCCATAGGGTCCTGTTACATCATCCGTATCACGTGCAATGAATATTGAAGAAAAGTCCATACGATTTTGAAAACCACGATAATATTGACACGCCAGTATTGTGACAATATTAAGCGTTTAACAGACCCCATACAATTTTAAAAATCGCGATAATATTGACACATAATATTCAGTGTAAAGGGTCCCACTTAAGAGAATTTGGCGGAGAATAGAGAGCTGCTACCGCGAAACGAAAACGAACGAACATCGTGTATTTCCCTCTGTGTCGCTCGATTTTGCAAGTTCGATAGAGAGGGAGATACACGAACTTCATTTGTTTTCGTTCGCGTTAGCAGCTCTGACTTCGCACCAAAAATACTGACTGGCACATCAATATTTAACAATTGCACATCTGAACTGAATTTTAATGAACGATTAGTTTTTTAGCTATACAAATCAGTACTGATTACGGTGTCAATTTTTTTTATGCTTAGGATTAACTTGCAAAGATACTAGCCTTTGCCCGTGACGTCGTCAGCGTAATCTTTTACTCCCTATTCCATATGTTAATCCAGACTACAGACTATATTTCTATACGAAGTTGCATCGTAATCCGTTGTTGTAATGTTTTTATTTTATACATTTTTGTACACTATTTCTTTCGTCGTTTGCATAACTGTCACGAATAAATGTTTACTTTATTTCTTTCGTATTTATTTCACCCGAGCGAAGCCGGGCTTTCATCTAGTATATAAATAATTCCGTGCAGGGGTACGGTAGACCCGAACGAGACCTGTCTCAAATTGAAGAACGTATAAAAATAACGGTTTTGAGTTGAACATATGTATCCGCAAAATTCGGATTGTCGCGTATTTTGCATTTAAAAGTGTTAATTTGATGACAAAACGTCGGCCATATTGCCCACAGACTATATTGCCATATTAAATTTGTTGGTTTACAGTGTCGGCTACGTTCGAAAATCGTGAACGTTGGCCACGTTGCTGGGCTGCGTGGGCTGGGTGGTGGGCCATCGTCGCCCATTGTGTAGATCCGGCAAGTCGCTTCTGCAGGGTTTTGTTTTTGTGGTTTTCAAGCGTTCTATACACCTATCAGATTGTCACAATAACCGCCTTCAAAGCGAATGTATGGGGCCTGTTACAATTGTTACATGGTTATTAGTATCACGTGATACGTTCATATCACGATACGTGTCACGTGAATATTGAAGCAGAAACTATACAAATTTGAAAACTGTGATAATATTGACTCCCCAGTATTGTGATAATATTAATGGTGTAAAGGACACCACTAGAATGTTTGCTGAGTCTGTCCGCCATTTTTAAGCTGCATCTCTATTTTGTTGTGACAAACTACTAGGTGACTTATGGCCTTTAAACATCTTTTTTTTTATTAAAAATGGGATTGCTCTTGGCCAGCATCTAGCCAGGGGGCAAAGATGAGGCCGACGATGAAGCGAGCTCACCCAGAAGATGCCTATTCACTCGTGCCTTAAAAAGGTCCAGGTTATATGAACTCGGAAATACAGACGCCGGCAGAGAATTCCAAACCTTAGAAGTGCGCATTATAAAAGAAGATGCAAAGCGCTTTGTTGGAATTAGAGGAATTTCGACCAGGTAAGGATGGTAGCCAGCCGTACGTCTGGATGTCCGATGGAAGAAGGGGGAAGGCGGTATGAGCTCATGGAGCTCCTGAGCACACTCACCGAAGTACAGTTTGTAGAAGACGCACAGACATGCTACTTTGCGTCGATGTGCTTAGCTCTGCAGCTTATTTCCCACTACCGTACTGCCGCCAATGAGCCTCCTGGCTCTGCGGTCCACCGAGTCGAGTGCGGCAAGTTGGTACTTAGCCGAGCCATCCCAAAGGTGACTACAATACTCCATGCAAGACCGCACTTGGGCTTTATATAAAGATAGAAGCTGCCCAGGGGTGAAGTATCGCTTGACCTTATTTAGGATGCTCAGCTTTTTGGCCGCTGTTCCGGCTTTGGACTCGACGTCTAGCAAAATTCTATCCCTATCTCGCTCTATCTCATAACTTCGTAGTACTGCTCATGCCGTTCGTCGCGCTCGGACGTTAGAGGCGCTATCGCGAACCGAAAATGAAGTATCTGCCTCTCCATCGCACATGCACATTCGAACGATAGAGAGGGAGATAATTCGTTTTTGGTTTGCGGTAGGTCCTTAGGCGTAAACTTTGAAACGATTAGGGTATTTTATTATATGAGAAATAAAATTCAAAATGTGAGAAAAACCGGCCAAGTGCGTCGGACTCGCGAACCGAGGGTTCCATACAACTAAAAAAACAAATGTGATTTATCAATATATTGGTATTTTTGGTAAAATATACGTTATACTAAACATTATCACCTAATTTCAAGTTCAGTTAAAAAATTATATGTGTGACAGACGACACACGGAATGTTCTTTGACTTTCTTCGACCGACCGCCCCGCGCTCGGACTGAAGTGCTACTGGGAACCGAAAACGACATACATGCCTCTCTGTCGCACTTGCATATTCGAGCGCGGAGATGGAAATACACTTCGTTTTCAGATCGCGGTAGGCCCTCTGGTCGGACGGCTCCTATTCCTGGATGGTGCGCGTATCGGAATGCAAAATACCTTTGGCGAAATTAACGGAACAAGTTGCTAAATAAGTTCCATTAATTGAAGAAAATATTACCAACTGTTATTATTATTACGCGAAATACTCATGTCACTATCCGTATCACGTGAATATTGATGAATATTTAAGCAACATCCCTAAAATTTTGAAAACCGTGATAATATTGACACATAATCTTGAGTGTAAAGGGCCCCACTGAATAGAATTTGGCAGAGAATAGAGAGCTGTTACCGCGAAACGAAAACGAACGAACATCGTGTATTTATTTCCCTCTGTGTCGCTCGAATTTGCAAGTGCGACAGAGGGAGATACACGAACTTCATACGTTTTTAACGTTTTCGTTCGCGGTAGCAGCTCTGACTTCGCACCATACTGATTACGGTGTCAAATTTTTTATGAGCTTTTAAATACTAGCCTTATAAAAATACTTAGGATTAACTTATAAATATACTAGCCTTTGCCCGTGACTTCGTCAGCGTACTCTTTTACTCCCTATTTCATATGTTAATCCACACTACAAACTATATTTGTATACGAAGTTTCATCATAATCGTTGTTGTAATGTTTTTATTTTATACATTTTAGTACACTATTTCTTTCGTCGTTTGCATATCTGTCACGAATAAATGTTTTCTTTATTTCTTTCTTATTTATTTCACCCGAGCGAAGCCGGGCTTTCATCTAGTATATATATATTGTTCGGAGCGCTCGTGGCCCAGTGGCACCCGCGTACTGCGTGCGGTATGCGAGGTTAAGCAATGTCGGGCGAGGTCAGTCCTTGGATGGGTGACCGCTTTGAGTGGTTACTAACTGAGCGCTCCCGTGCTTTGGAAGGCACGTTAAGCCGTTGATCTCGGTTGCTGTCTTTGATAGCAGTCGTTAAGCCAAGTTAGAGGCCTCCGGGCGGCTTGAGAACTTCTAACAGTCAAGTTGCCCACTCACTTGACAAGCCTATTCCCAATAAGGTCGGTTTCCCCCTCGGGTTGGAAGGTCAGATGGCAGTCGCTTCCGTAAAAACTAGTGCCTACGCCAATTCTTGGGATTAGGTAGCGGACCCTAGGCATTCTTCAGGATGCAACTGTTCCGGGAATAACGCTAGGAGGATGATGATATATATATATATATATATATATATATATTGTTGTGTGTTTGTTGTTTGTTGTATACCTAATTATTGTTTTGTAAAAATTACACTTCGCCGAGTTTCTTACGCCGGTTCTTCTCGAGGCAGAGGTTTATTTTTCCGAATCCACCACCATATCAGCCAAAGGACGTCCACTGCTGGACATAGGCCTCCCCCAAATTCATGGGGGGTATATGCCATAATCGCCACGCTTGGCATGCGGGTTGGCGATCGCAGTATCTCCGCCACTACTAGTTGCTCTGTGAGCTGTAGACCTCGCGCACTTATTTTTGTATTTTTTTCAAATTCATAATTTCCAAAAAATTACTCGACAAAAAAAACTAAGTATATAAGTAATCATCGAACCTGCTCACAAAATTTCACGAGAGCTGGTTGGGAAATGCGACCTGTAGAGGAGAACAATACCAAATCCGGACATCTGGAGATCGAGACATACGAAATCATTCTATAAATCTGAAGCGGAGACATTCTTTTCACTCGGTCGATAATGTTTGGGTTTATTTTATACCACCACCACCACCATATCAGCCCAAGGACGTCCACTGCTGGACATAGGCCTCCCCCAATTTCACGGGGGGTAAATGCCATAATCGCTACGCTTGGCATGCGGGTTGGCGATCGCAGTGTCTCAACCACACTCCAGGGATGCTGCTGCCCGTCCCACGGTGGTCTTGGTCGTAGTTTTAAGACATACCCGGGTCCGGGTCCGGGTTATCTTATAAGTAAAATAAAAATCATTTATTTGAGCAATAAAAGCTCCGAACAAACTAAAACGTACTGACTGAATAAAACTAGGTATGCGAATACCATGTGCGAATAATTCGGAGAGTTAGTATTTTAGTCGCACGTTCAGTTTTTCTTTGTACTGGTTTACTAATTATCATTGATGAGTATGTTGATGTTTACTCTATTGAGTGACGAAAATAAATCGGTAGGCGACGTAAGAAGTATCCACTTAATTTAACTTATGATTAAAAAAAAATCCCCGATACAAATCGCTGCTTTTTTAGGGTTCCTTAGTAAACAAAGAACCCTAAAGTTTCGCCATGTCCGTCCATCTGTCCGCACCCTAGCTCAGTAATTGTTACTACTATATGTAGAAATCTGTAATTTATTAACCTTAAGTTTTACGTTTAATTTAACTCCAGTAATTCATGCGTTTTCTCTGGGAAATATCAATTTATATGTATGGTGACGTCTGACCTGGCACTCAAAATTATGACCACACAATATGACTTATGGAATAATTAGTTCTCTAAGTAAGTACCCACAGATTCCGATTTGATTAACTAATGCTCATCAAAAGCAATGTCAAAACACTTTTTGTAGTATATCTGATGATAGCAGTAAGTGATCGAAGGTAATTATTCAGGTTCCCTGAAGAATAGACGGAACAGGAGGAAAAGTGTTAATTTACATTAGGTGTTCACTGTAGCCGTTACTGTCTGAAATCACGTGTTTTCTTCAACTTCCTGCTAGTTGCCTAAGGCGGACTAGTTCAATGTGACCTCCGTTTATTAAGAACTCGGGGTCAAGTCACTTATTAAAAATCTCGTGGTTAAGATATACTTAGGAGGCGTAATGAGATTGGTTGTTTATTGCATAGTAGCACTGTCGCACATGTTACCGATAGCAGTGGTATCACCAGTAGTGGCACGTGTCGATTCTTGAAAAGCTGGGTATCTCCGCCTGGAGCTATGGCGGACACAAGTAAAGTTTATGGCTCTGGGCTCCAACAGCACACTCAATACAGGCATAAGTACTGAGCATTTACTTAGTGTATTCCTGTGCCCCTGTAGCCTGCAAAAAAAAACAGCTCGGACGGGCAAGGCGCACGTCGTAACGAAAGTAGAGAAAGCACAAGAGATTCCATATAAACAGATTTTAACCAGTTAATTGTCCTTAAAAAAACTACCAACAGGTGGCAATGTCTGTCTACTCGTAATTCCAATAAACTATTAACATACTACATACTCATACCCAGAATGTCATATGTTTTATAGTCAAATCAACGATGTGATCCTGTCACACGTGGCAAAGAAAATAATCTGTGAGCGAGAAATGGAACGTAAAATAGACACTTCATTCAAACAATAAAAAGATTACAGCTTAGCAATAACATTTATCTGAGAAAGAGCCTTGATTTTGCTACTAAAGCATGTTTTATTGCAACACCAACTTGATTTTACCAGTGGCAAGACTAGGAACTACGACCAGTTTGTACGGATTCCGAGAGTTTCCTTAGATGCTAGCGACATTGAAGCAGGATTGGTTAACTTGGCCCCTGGGATACGTTGCGGTTTAGGCAAACAACCTATTCAATTTGGATTAATTGTGACCGTGAGGGTATATTAAGCGTGTGGTAATAGGACCCATTATTATCCTGGGTTTTATTGCTGCTTGCGTTTTATGCCTACACGAGAGACTGTTTGTCGATGCTGGTTTCCTTTCCTTTGAGTTGAACGGATGTGGGATATGGCATGTTTGTATAAAGAAGGAGCAATTATTGTCTAAAATAAATTAAAAGCATTGATTTTTTGTTAAGGGTGTATCAATCAAGGACACGATCACATAAATGATAAGAAAAGACAAGTGTAGTTTTAAAACGCGTTGCAGCACCTTACAATTCCAGACCGATTAGTTAAATATTGCTCTGGCAGCTGTCATCCTGTAGAAACTTGTCAAGCTTTCCATGCTGTCAGATTTTAAAGCTGTATTTACACATTAGAACGAATAGCAAGGCGAATAACGAATAGGAATGTGTAAACAGTACATTCGCTATTCGCTTCGAGATTCGCATCGCGATTCGTGCATTCGCGCTGGGAGCGGTTTTTCGGACGCGAATCAAAGGGCACGAATAGCGAACACGAACTTACTGTTCACACATTCGCCATTGCCCGACCCAAAACGACGAGTAGACAAAATGTAGTGGATTGAAGTGCGAATTTTAGACATAAATGTTCTTTTTATCAACAGAAAGAGCTCATTTGGATGATGCCGCTATTATTTTCACGTCCTCCATATTTGTGTGCGAATAAACCCACGAATGTGTGAACAGTATTAGTTATTCGCGACGGCACTCGTACACGAATGTTTCGTCGAATGTCGAGGCGAATAGCAAACACGATAGTGTAAATCTAGTGCAACGAACACACGATTAGACGGTTGGTGCAACCCACCTTCAAAGGGCACTTTAGCAACATTCCAAACACTGGGAATGATACGTATCTGTAAATCTCATGTGTGTGTCATATGGTCAGTGTCGAGCTCTGGGACATTTACCTTAGTTATACTTTTTAGGGTTACACCAAAATTATAAAAAAGGAACCCCTATGGGTGCCGCTTTGTCTGTCTGTCAACATCAATATAACTATTACAGGAAAAATATAATTATATACCTCTCTCTCTAGATTAAATATTTTTTATTATCAAAATACATTTCTAAACTAAGTTTGTAAAATTATGTGATAGATCGTGCTGTACCCATGGCGTTCAATTTCGCCTGAATTAATGGGAACAGGACTATTCGGGACAGGTGTTTGATCATTGTACGGAACCCTCGGTGCGCGAAAGGTTTTTTTTTTAATTAAGCGATCAATGTGCCAAAGACTAACCCCCTTATTCATAAAACTTAACAAACCTCTGTTAGCTAAAAGTTGTTTTGTCCCTTTCTCACAAACATAAATGTCAAAGTGACTGATAAGGACAAACCAACTTTAGCGGCTTGTTAACTAATAGAGGCTTGATGGACGTTTATGAATAAGGGGGTAACTTGGTATTTACTACTGCTGCCTTGTCTGCTAACAAATAGTCTTCAAACTTAAAAAAATAAAAAACTAAAATTAACCTTTTCAATACAAATGATACTGTTATGGCACGTTATGGATATATAATGAGGCTTATAAAAGCCCCTTGGAGCAACATAACACTCGTTTCGTAACCTTTTAAATGGATTTGCGCAAAGGGAACATTTTGCAGGGCTGAAACCCCATTTAAAGGAATCCTTTTAGACCGATTTTGTACATAATGGCCATTAATTGGTATTTATTATAGGTACATTAAGTAAATTACTAATTTTATATATTACAAAAGGATCAACTGCATACCTAAGCAGATATAGGTACTCATCACATGAACTGCTTTCCAAGAGCTATTGCGTTGGTTACTACCTAGAATAACCAAATCACTGTTTAATATGTGCCCATAATAAGTGATGATTTCTATCGATTTCCTCAAAAATATCTTACACTCAAACCATGGAATTTTATGAGCATTAGTTGCTGCGTCGGCGAAATCTCATCGGAATTAATAGGTATTACCTACATAATCGAGCAGTTCCATAGATCACCTTGCGGTCATCATTAGTTTTTCTTCGCCAAATTTACAGTTTCCGAGTGCAAAATCACACAACAAAATCCCGAAATCGCCAATCGCTTGCCTTTGCATTTGAGAAGTTTCCCCGATTCGTCCCGGATCCCATTGTCATAGCTTCGGTTAAAAAAAAAAACTTAAACAGATTATCTTTATGGGTGGTCTACACTGAGGCTCTATCGCGAACCGAAAACGAAATAGCGGCCTGTCTGTCGATATTCGAGCGACACAGTGAGGGAGATACTTCGTCGTCGTCATCGGCAGCACCTCTGGTTATCATTAGTAATTAGAACAAGTATAAACGTTTACTGCAACTGCGACTTACTATTGTATGGACTCTCACTCATCATTATCATTAATCAAAGTGTAAACAGGCCATTAGTCTTGCAATACAATCTCCGGCTTACACTATCCCATAACTCACATTAACACTACATACTGAAATTCCATGTACAAACGAAACGTCAGCCCTTCCTAAATAAACAAGCGGCCCATGCAGGTCATTAAATCTTTACACCCGGCCTTGGCCCACTCTGCAGCCGTAGGCTAATAAAACACTTGAGAAAACTTAAGCGGTTGTGGAGATCGTTTTGAATGTAAGTATGTCAACGCTTAATGGACAAAAGTACTTAGGAAACCAAGAATTACGATGGGAAGATGTTATGACGAAAGACTTTTCAACGGACTTCCTAACAGTATGTAATTGTAAGTAACTTCTACAGTGTGAAGGGACGATTGCTATTATGTCCGATTTAAAGCTAGGCTGGAGGATTCTAAATGCTTGAAACGACTTTTAGTAAGTTTTTTCTTCGTGTAGTGACTTGATGAAAACTATTCGTTCGTGTCTACGAGTATAATAAACTGAACAATAATCTACACACATATTAAAAAAAACACTAATCTATATATCTATAGACCTATCTATATTTCTGGGGTATACGGCGAAGTATCAAAGTCTTCCGTTGTTCTGAAAGTAAAAAAAAATTCTAGACACTGTCTACCTAATCAAAGTTTCAGAGTTTCAACCCACCAAATATGTTTTAAATAGCAACGTAACAGACTACGAGTCCTATACTTTATCTTTACAGTTTGTGTTCGCATTTGTGACCCGTTACCGGTTTACGGGCGAGTTTTATTAGAAATTCTGTTTACGGCATTGGAAATATACATAATACATTGGTTTGCTTCAAGGATGAGCCTTGTGCCGAGAAGCCTATAATATAGAGGAACAGCTCCAACATATACGTGAAAATTAAGCTGCTGGGGTAGTTACCTAGGGCAACCCTAGATAGTTATCTAGGGTTGCCAACCTGTGAGCGCAGATTTGCATTCGTTGTAGATTTGCGGGACGTGGCTAAAAATGCGGGACTCACGCAGCCGGCCTTACCCAGATGCAAATGATTAAATTTGTAATCAGCAACACGCACGAGACACCCCTGGATTTGCAGGCGTCGATAGGCTGCGGTGACCGGGATTCTTTTTTAGGTTGGAAGGTCAAATGGCAGTTTCTTGTCAAGTTCATCTTGCCAAGATTGAAAAAAATATATATGTATATCTATTAAAACTTTTTGATTTATTTTTACTGAATTATAGCTACAAGTATGAACTTTTATGTAAGTAATGTAGGTACACGTAATGTACGAAGCGTACCTACTATTAATTATTAAACAGTAATGAGAAATCACTTGTATATTCATAGTAAGGTTGTGTTGACAACATATATTATATACTTTTGAACGTTTTACAAAGGTATTGTCGCGAAGTTAAGAAGTTTGTCACTTTTCGATCTTAATGGCATTAAAATAACGTCTGTCTGTAATCGGAGAAATTTAGTTAAACTATGGCGTGCTACTCATATTTGAGGCCGCTAATCACAATATAAAGAACTGTCTATGCAAATAAGTAAGGTTTGGAATTCTCTACCGGCGTCTGTATTTCCGAGTTCATATAACCTGGACCTTTTTAAGGTACGAGTGAATAGGCATCTTCTGGGTGAGCTCGCTTCATCGTCGGCCTCATCTTTGCCCCCTGGCTAGATGCTGGCCAAGAGCAATCCCTTAAAAAAATAATCAGAATTTAGAACATTTTTTGTTTCTTAGAACTCTTTTGTCATATAAATACAAAGTAAAAAATCCGTTTCCGACGGTTTTTCTTTACCATGAACAAAAATAAATCTTGAAAATTGGGATCACACCTTAAAACGGGACAATCAGCGGGAGCATGCATCTTTTGCGGGACGCATCCTCTAGGGTGTCGAAAACGGGACGTGCCGCCTGAGGCGGGACAGTTGACAACCCTACTTAGATCCGACCTAAGGCTCCGATTACGCATAGGCGTTATAGTGCGCATGCGATGCCTGTCTTACTCGTATACATGCCTTAATATCATTTGCTTTGATGGGTTAGCAATGTCATCAGTCGCTCTGGAAAATATTTCGAGAGGTAATATGGGTTTTAGACCAGAGATACACTCTACGAGTATATATCACTTCGATTGCGAGAAATTAAATAATCCCTGAAAATACATTCTAAGCTATTCTATTCTTCTTTATGAAAAAGAAAGTAATTGGGGGTCTAAAATTACAACAAAAAATGCACTTTTATAATAATATCCCGCAAACTGATTCCTAGGAAACCCAAAGTCCTTTAAAATGAGCTATCCAATGATACCCCACACGATAGATTCTTTAAGGATAGATTCCACAAGGAAGGATTCCACATTAGAATCCCGAGCGTAGCAAGGGATTGTATTCTGGAATCCTTCGTTTCGTTCGGGACTCAACGCGCTAACTCTCGGTGAAATATTGCATTCTCCTCCCTTGTAAGTTGAAATACAATCTGCTATTTTCGAATAAGAAATGAAGTATAGAAAAAAAACACTAGTAATATAAAATGGTACTTACCTTATGTGTGTCATATAGTTCGTGAAATGTAAATTTGTTACTTTACATTTAATATCTAAATCTTCTTACCCGATTAAAAAAATACATCATATAAACAGAATAAACATTTGGTATGGAACATATTCTACGAGTATGTTTCTCCTGCTTCATGAGTTGTCTGTAATACGCGATTTTTTGATGATTAAATAGTTTTAGATGTAGTCCGATTTGTCCTACGATTTTGTTCACATCGTAGGACAAACCGGACAAAAAAATCCGTTTTGTCCTACGATATTATATGTCAATTTTCGTAGGACAAAACGGATGTTTTTGTCCGGTTTGTCCTACGATGTGAAATAATTAAATAAAAGCAATAGGAAGGGAGGAATTTCCTCTCCGGTTGTGGAATGAGCTCCCTGCCGAGGTTTTCCCGAAAGCCTAAAGGGTCGACAACCCCATGGAGTTGCAGGTGTCCATAGGCTGCGGTGTCTGCTGACCATCAGGCGGCCGTATGCTTGTTTGCCACGGACGTGGAATATTTTTGTTGTTAAAACGTCCTAGTCGAATTAATTCAATTGTGAAAGTAAGATTAAATTATATATTTTCTCAATCTATTTCATTATATCTCTAAAAAGCATTCCCGTATACAGGCGTGCTCGGGAGGATAAAGTAATCATACCTACTCATAGTATAAATGTGAAAGTTTGTATGTTTAGATTCTTGGGAATTTAAAATTTAATCAAACAGAAACGGTTAAACGGAAGTTAGTGCACATAGATGGTTTATTGCCTGAATTAATCGACTCGATACGACTTTAACCCGAAGATTTTTTAAACGGTACAAAATTTGTGGTGAGGAGGAGAAACACAGTACCGCATAAGTGCGAATAATGACTAATAAAACATATAATGTATTTAACAGTGGGCCTAATGAGAAAGCTCAATGTCAGTCAGGGAGCAATGGAACTCGGAGTTTCCCTACGAGATCGAATCAGAAATTGAAGATCCGTAGGAGAGCTATGGGCCGTTGACATAGTTCAGAGTGGTGCAGGACTCAAGTGGCAGTGGGCGGCCATGAGATACTTGGGAGAAGGTCTGGTCCAGCAGTGGACGTCTTTTGGCTGATGTAATGATTTCATCTGCAGCTGTCGAATTTATGTTCCCAACATAAAATATACCTAAAATGCGTTGACTGTATCTAATAATTACCAAAGCGTAATAACTATAATTATAAGACTTTAAAAAAAATCAAATTATTGTTAAAGTGACATCTTGTGTGTAGTAGAATAAGTTATTAGACACTCTAGGAAGCAAGTAGCTAAATAGTTCGGCTATTTGCCACTTGGAGTAATCGTATTATATTTTAGTAATAATGCCGACTCCACATAATCGTTTTAGACGCTTAAATTTTATAAAAGGTAAATATTTAAAAAATAAAACTTGCCTATCCTATTTTACATAAAATAGCGTCAAAATATTAAATTCCAGTATTAGTAATTAAATTACATTCCAGTATTAGTAATTAAATCCAGTACCTATCAATGGTTTGGAGTGTCAAGGCAAAGAGAGCGCTTAAGGTGCGTTTACACTGGCAACATTTTGAGCAATAGTTGGCCTTGAACAATTGAGTTTTCTTACATTCAGTTACAGATTAAATTGAGAAGAATTATTGTTCAAAAAATTGTCCGTGTAGGACCAGGACACCTTTAGACTGACATTACTGTACAGCGCACTTTCTACTCCATTTTGCCGTTAGATGTCCTAGTCTATGCACATTGGGCTCTCCTTCGCGGGTTTGATAATTTTTGCGCTTTGAACGGTAAACTTATTAACCTTTTCGCCACCATTGAATTACAAGTCGGTAAAAGCGACCCACACGCCATGACCTCATATCATTCGATGTTAAATATTGTAAAGGCAACCTACATACTCTCAAGTAAGGTTCATTTTCTGTCTTTTGCTATAAAGTGTTTGGCGTGTGAGACACTACTTACGGAATCTACTGTGGTGGTTTAAGGATGTACTGTAGTAACCCTTTGAATACCATTCTTCATGAACGGCAGTGTCACTTAACGCATTCGCTGACAGTCCTTTTTTCTGGACCTCTGGTTATATTTTTACATTTAGTGCGGCATATACGCACTTTTCTATGTTCTTCAAATGCACATGAGAGTTTAATCAAGTATATACCCAGTGCCTCAAACACACATATGAGTTCAGGATAAGATAAGACATGTGTAACATTGCAAAATGAATACAACTTGCATATGCGTTGAAGGCACTGTGCGAATCAAGCTAAATTATATGAACTCACAGACGCGTTCAGAGCACTAGATGAAAGTAGTTGCTGGCAGTGAATGCGTTAAACGCCAACTAACTGTCCATAAGATTTAATCTGAACCCTAGTGTAAAGGACGGCGACTGGTAGCATAGCCGAAGGCACGACAAAATGCAACATCTTCGTTCTTTAGTTGCTCTTGGCGTTCAAAGGGTTCAATATTTTTATTTAGACCTAGTAGTTTCCTAAACCTATAATGCGGGGTTTATATGTTGGTCTAACATCGGCAAGCATGAGGAAGCTAAATATAATCCAGAGAAATCACATGTCAGCGGTTTTATCGCAAAAATTGCAATTTGATGGATTCATCCCTGTCGCTCGAGTTAAAGTAAGTGCGGTAGGGATGATGGAGTTTGGAATTTCATGATTCTATTTCACAAAGGCGATTTCCACTTATTATTTTGCCCGTGCCACAGAGGTTGTTATACGCGTTTTTTCTCATTAGTCCAATCGAAGTAGTTACGTGGCGGAACTAGTGAGACTTTTTCCCGATAGTTCCGTTCCAATGTTCGGTTGTGGCGCTTCGCGGGCCGCTACAGCGGCACGGTCGCTTCGCTCGCTCGGCTCACGCGTTGTAGGATCGCAGTTCTACTAACACTCCGCTTCGCTCGTCGTCGTACAGAATACCTAACTACCCCTCTACCGTTTACAGAACTATTGGGAAAAAATCTCTATTAGTTCCACCACGGAACTTCTTCGACGGGACTACTGGGAATACGCGAAATGTAGACATTTTACCATTATGTAATGTATTAACAGAAAAGCATTTTCTCGCCCGTGAATACCAGGTGGTATCCTAGTTACAAGGATAGTAACATAGGTATACCCGTATATAACAACGTTCCGTGGTAGACAAAACGTATCTTGTACGTTTAAACGGGCAATTCTTTATATCGGGATTTTGGAAACTGCTCAAACGATTTAAATTAAATTGGGTTTTCGGGGGCCAACAATCGATCTAGCTTTGTCGTATCTCTGGAAAATGCAGTCAGAGTGAAGACCGGTCACCCAGTTATTTACTATCTGTAATAACAAAGGGAATGATAATCGCGTTATCGCCACCATATAAACTCCGCATAACAGAAAGTATAGAAACAAGCCTTTACTACAATAAAACGTTTATAATATAGAATAATCTCCCAGAAAACTTTATTAAACAAATTATAATGCGTACCATTATTAAACAATTCAGTGATATAAAAAAGTTACGGGTTATAATCATAATCTTTATTTGTACTAAGAATATGTTAAAAGTATCATTAATACATTACTAGTCGATTATTAACTAATGGCAGGACCAATTATTGATAGGACAAAGCTACAATACGATGGCAAACAGTAGGTTCTAGAAATAAGGTGCCATCTTGAAGAGTCTTGTATTTAACGGAAGAAGGACGGGACAACGGAACTCTATCGTTCAGTTCAGACGTGGAACGCGGCAGGTCCCTGTCGGCCTAAACGGAATTAATCGGTAGACCTAAAACAAACTGACGTACATCTCTGTTGGCGTTGGGTTGGCATACTTTGAAGTCTATCTGTCTCGCATTAGTGCGACAGACATTGATCCATAAATTCAAACTCCAAGACGTGTATGATTTTGACAATTATATTTGTATGCCGACAGGCACCACATAGTGATACGAAAAATTGTTAACACCTTGTTATTACCTATGATGGACAAATAAACTCTTTGAATCTTGAAAAAAAAAGACGTGGTCGCCGAAACCTATGGAGGGATGGATGGATACTTGTGACTCCAAAATAATCACAAGTTTGGTAATAATCACAAGTTTGGTAATAATCACATGCTTGGTTACCTACAGAAAATACCGAAATCGGCATATGCGTGCCTATCAAATTCGAGGATTTCCCACGATTCCTCCTAGATCCCATCATTAGACCTTCACCAAATTTATATGGGTTCAATGCTCAGAACATAAAAAAGAGAGAAGTGCCCTACTGCTTCCTTTCAACGAAAACCAATATCCCCAGTTTTCTCCCACCAAGTCCACACACACACACATTGAACCGTGTAAAAACAAAACCTCGGGCGGTGCCGCCGAGTTTACGACATCATGCAAACAAGCGCTGCGCTTGGCTTTACGCACCCCTCAAAAAAGGCAATGAACACTAGAGGGAGACAAACGTTAAATGATGTTTTATCGACATCGATCTCTAAATTATTATGTTAAGATATTGATGACTATTGAAATTTTATGGTGTTCATATAATCACCAAAGTTGTATAACATAGTAAAGCATTATAGCGGTACATACATAAAAAAAATCATTAAAACAAGTTTAGTTGGTGTTCATATAATCACCAAAGTTGTATTACATAGTAAAGCATTATAGCGGTACATACATAAAAAAAAACATTAATACGAACTGAGAACAGTGAAAAACTTCTTTCTTCTATCAAAGTTGGGTAATAAGATCAATTTGGAAGTTGGTCTACAGTCTTTTGGAACAAAGTTATGTTTATTAAATATTGATTTGTGAATTTACCGTTGATATTAAATGACTAGTTCGACATTCTATTCCTATTTTATCGATGACGCATAAATTGCAATTTTGACCGGCACCACTCTAGTCGGGCGGAGCCTAACAGTGGGCCGGCGACTGCGCACCACTAAATAATTTACGCAGCGACCAAAGCTACAGCGGCATGATACATTGCGCCGTGGCTTAGCGCGGTACGGGGTGATTATTGTACAAATCTTTCAATGTACAGCTCGCAGAAAATATCACGCTTTTTCATATTTTATCACTTAAACTTCTTCTTGACCATGTCACGGCGACATGCGCCTCGCCCCCATTTCACATCTATTTCTTTCTATGATCTGAGGTTCAATGCCAGGGTACCTGCTATGAAAGAAAAAAAGAATTATCAAAATCGGCCAACGTGGTCAAGAGTAATCGGGGAACATACATACATACATAAAAAACAAGCAAACATGCATACGAACTGAGTACCTCCTCCTTCCTTCTATTGAAGTCGGTAAAAAACAAAATACATCTACACGCAAGCCTAGGCACCGAATTCTAACTTATTTATAGGTAGGGAGTTTTAATTTGTTTTGTTTTTTGCATGTAGTGTCAAAAATCGTACTTAACGCATCATCTAACTCCTGTTTTAGAGTTACCTTCCATCATCAGCTAACCTGAATGACTTGAACGAATACGGCTAATGGCCTATTATTATGTGCGTAATTATGATATTTAAAGAATCATCCTCTTACTCCTAACCGTTAAGGAGTTTTACCGTCCATCATCAGCTCACCTGAATGACATCAGGAGCGCTCGTCGCCCGCAGCAGCGGCCGCGTACCGCGTGCGGTATGCCGGAGGTTAAGGTTGGCTGGGGTCAGTTCTTGGATAGGTGCCCGCTTTGAGTGGTTACTAACTGAGCGCTCCCTTCTTTGTAAGCCAAGTTAGATGCCAACTTCCAACAGTCAAGTTGCCCACTCACTTGACAAGCCTCATCCCAATAAGGTCTAGTCTCCCCCTTGGGTTGAAAGGTCCGATGGCAGTCACTTTCGTAAAACCTAGTGCCTAGACTAATTCTTGGGATTAGGTAGCGGACAGCGGGCATCGTTCGGGATGCAACTGTACTGGGATAACGCTAGGATGATGATGATCATAATGATCAGCTCTCCTGAATAACCTGAAAGAATAAAGGTATCGATTTATACGTAATACCTTTACTATTTAACTCGAGAATTATCCTCCAACTCCTAACCGTAAAGGAGTTGTATCTTCACCAGTTCATGAACATCAGATGGCGATAACCAGATGCAAATACTTGAATAGCTTTAGAAAACAAATAAAACAGATAGTAAATGCCCATTAACATATGAAACAGATAGGAGAACATATGAAACAGTAAATGCCTATAAAGTTTGAGAGTTGCCCTCGATTTTCCTATGATCTAATCATCAGATGCAAAGAAACCGGCGAACATCATACATAAAAAACATACAGCGAAAATTAAAACCTCTTTTTAGTTGGTTAAAAACAAGGAGTTATAACATTATGGCTGCGGTCTACTGTTAGGTGGAGCTGCTTCCCTAGCTGAGGTGCTCCAAATATGAGCGAGATGGCAGTTCACTGTTCTTTACTTCTCATAAAATCCCAATATCCGCTTCGTGCTTATTATGAATGCAAAACTAAATGTACCTATCCCTTCGTAATCTAGTGGGATATAAGTCACATGGATAACTGACTGATAAGCTAAAAATTTAATCAAGTTTGGGTGGGTAACTAAAGCAACTTTTCTTTAAATAAGTTCATAGCCATTGTAACTCAAAAACTCTTAATTGCTTAAGCTTATGCTTATGCTCGCCTTTGTACATATGTCAACTATCCTTGTAATTATTGTTTTATTGTTATATTTCACTCATGAACAATAAATAATTTTACATCCGTACATACATACATAACTAGTCCTTCAGCTGAAATTTTATAAATTCTTAGCACATCGTAGCAGTATCGTACTATACTATTCAGTCGTATCGTTTCCACTGTATGAAATGCTTCGAATGGTTCATACAACAGTTTGGAAGTGTTTTGATTCGGTGGCCGGCACTTTGAGTTATGAACCCAAAATAACTGATGCCAACTTTCATTTTGCCCGCTCCAATGACTTAAGTCTGAAAAGTTAACAGAAATACAGTGTCACATTTATCGCCTGCATACCGCGTGCAGTATGCGAGGTTACGTCGGCACAGGTCAACTCTTGGATAAACGACCGCTTTGAGTGTTTAACTAAGCTTGCTTTAGAAGGCACGTTAAGCCATTGATCTAATGACAGCAGTCGTTAAGCTAAGTTAGAGGCCTTCGGGTGGCTTGAGAACTTCTAACAGTCAAGTTGCCGACTCTCTTTAGAAGCCTAATCCCAATAATGTATAGTTTCCCTCTTGTGTTGGGAATTCAGATGGCAGTCGTTTCCGTAAAAGCTAGCAAAAAAAGAATCCCAACACTGCCTTCACAAAAATCCCTATGATGCTGTTCTGCTCTTTAGGCCTTCAGCAGTTCATATGAAGAGGCTTCTTAATAAATACTAACAAAACAGTTTTTTTTTATATTGGGGAATTTTTTCATTTCATTTTTTCATTTTCACTAAATAATTACCCCTTAACAAGATTCCCTTTAATATTATTCTGATCCATCATCAGAACTTCAGCAGACCATTGTACAGAAGTTACTCAGCAAACACAAAAGCGGTTAAGTAGCTATGTTTCTTCGAACGGTATTTTGTGATGTTGTTTTACTTCATCATCAGACTCTCAGAAGTTCATTAAGAGCGGTTCCTAACCAAACATAAACAAAAGGGCCCAAAAACAGACAAAAATATACCTTACATCTGTACATTCTCAACTATGTTTTTGTGCTCTATCATCAGATCTTGTAATCTTCACTAAGCCCTATCAAAATTGTCCACACTGGTCAGGCAGTTCCAGAGAAAATGCGCTCAAACGAACTTTCAAGCGAAAATTTAACTTCAGAGCCCCTGGTGAGTTATCTTTGTAACATTTATTTGTTATCGTTGTAACATTTATTTATTTGAAGTTCGTCCCGAAAGAACCAGTAATTCATTGCATAAAACTGTATCCAAAGCGGTCAAGCCGTTTTAGAGATATTGCACAAACAAACAAACATACAACCTCTGACCCTGAATGCATATATATCTTAGCCGTTCCGTCGTGGTTAAAAATACATACAGTGAGTGAAACATAGGGCTTCCTCCTTTTTTGAAGTCGGTTATAAACCGAACAATATAGCAAAGAATCATCGCTGAACATATTCACTTTTTTTCTAAGGTTGTCAGTCAGGCAGCCCTACTGCTGGGCCAAGTCAAGGGGGAGCTTGTACATAATTTATAATAAATAAAATAAAATGATTTAAAGACAGACGAAATGAAATTTTAGTCGGTTAAACACAGCTAAACTAATGGCTAGGTCTGGTGTTAAACTGCACGAAGCTTACTAGCAAATAGAGATTACAATATACTAGAAGTATTTTAAAATTGCTTACCTTAGGCACATGCGTGAATATTTTTAGTATCACGATAATATTAAGAAAAGCTATTGCAACTACATATATCACAAAATTACACGTTACAACAAATAAAACGAAATAATTATGTATTTATCTGTCGTAAAGCGCATGCGCACTTCTAAGGTTTGGAATTCTCTGCCGGCGTCTGTATTTCCGAGTTCATATAACCTGCACCTTTTTAAGGCACGAGTGAATAGGCATCTTCTGGGTGAGCTCGCTTCATCGTCGGCCTCATATTTGCCCCCTGGCTAGATGCTGGCCAAGAGCAATCCCATTTTTAATAAAAAAAAAGTAAACCAACATGTTCTCAATTTTATGCCATTAAATGATTGACACTTGTATATTTATTTGTTTGATTGTACATAATTCCAGAATTTTTCCTAAAACACGAAACTTACGACAAAAACACGAACATATGACCCCGGTTTAAAAAAAATGCCGGTTCCGAGCCCTGGACGTCTGTCCAAGCAGCAGCAGCAGAAAGAAGCCTAATGGTATATAAAATTATTTATTATTTAAAGACTAGTTTCTGTCCGGCTCATCAACTAACCAGTATCGGTATTTATCTCAGGTTACAGCCCTATATCTGTGTGCAAATTCGTTTAGCCGTTTTTGTATGATTGAGTAACAAAAATATTAGTTACACTTTCATCTATTATGACGGGACGGAAAAGATTCCGACGACAGTTACTCTATATAAAAATTAACCAAGTCACTGTTTCTATGGGGGCCTGTAAAAATATTAATATCTTTGATAAAACCACGTCTTCCAGGTGGTCGCAAGCCGCCTCTGGGGTCGCATAAC
This sequence comes from Notocelia uddmanniana, assembly GCA_905163555.1. Lineage (NCBI taxonomy): Eukaryota > Metazoa > Arthropoda > Insecta > Lepidoptera > Tortricidae > Notocelia > Notocelia uddmanniana. The sequence goes on along the minus strand of LR991054.1, from coordinate 17,409,931 downwards.
CGGCCTTGCGACTCTACCGCATGTCATTTCACTGGCCAATTTAAATAATTATATAGATTGAAAGTGTCGAATTCACCATTATGAGCTGCTGTTCAGAGCCGCCATCCCGAATAAATAAATAAATAAAGTAATTGGCCTTAGTACATATCGTCAAGCACGATAATCTCACCCGAATCCGTAATATAATTGCTTATATTCTACTCACAGTAGTCCAGGTCAGCTCCATGTGTTGCGTGTGGCAATGTTCAAGTAAAAGTTCCTATTTGCATGATCAGGGCATGCTGTTGGGCAGTCATGGCGTGGTACAGTCAGCGTGATATAGTACGTAGCAGCCAAAGGGGCCAAATACTTCGGAACACCATACAAAATATATGGTGTATCGAACTATTTGGCCACTTTGGCTGACATGTACTATATGACACTAACTGTACGTATACTACTTTTTAATTATTTACTTATATTCTTAGTGCTAATACTTACTTTGGCATTTGTACTTTGAAACCTACAAAAGTCAGCGAAGAAATTCAAAGGTGTATGTAAAGTCCCATCCCAAGCAACCCGAGTCAGCGTAGGGACTACTGCTCATTCCTGCTCAACTGTGAAAGCAGGCATTTGTCCAACCACCATCCCCACCACCATATCAGCCCAAGGACGTCCACTGCTGGACATAGGCCTTCCCCAATTTCATGGGGGGTAAATGCCATAATAACCACGTTTGGCATGCGGGTTGGCGATCGCAGTGTCTCCACCGCACTCCAGGGATGCTGCTGCCCGTCCCACGGTCCCATTTGTCCAACAGTGGGATATAATAGGGTGATGATGATAACAACTTTGTTCAAACAAATATCATAATATTTATCTTCGTGTTGTTGGTAGCTTCTAAAAGCAGATTACCCAAACGTGCTTTCGAGACACTTACCTCTTTTATGGGTATCGCTTTCAGCTCAAAGCGGTTTGGTAAATGGCTATCGGGGGGTCAAAAATAACTTAACAGTTCATATAAAATTAACTAACAACAAACCACACCATAGGATTGAAGCAAAAAAATGTTCTCTACTGCATGTGTAGGTGAGTTATACCCTTAAAACATTTTATTTTACATTTAATTTTACCACTTTGTCAGTTTTATTGATTTATATATCTGTGCCAAATTGCAGCATCCTAGCACTAACAATCACAGAGCAAAGCCTCGGACAGACAGACGGACAGACAGACAGACAGACGGACATGGCGAAATTATAAGGGTACCTAGTTGACTACGGAACCCTAAAAAAACGCCTTCAATTTAGTTTTACGCCAAGGCTTTCCGAGAGCTGAGTATTTATTGACTGCAGAAAACACCGAAATTGCCATCGACTTGCCTATAATATCTGAGAGTTCCTTAGATTCCTTATGTATTTATTCCCTGTAATAATTATCGAACTATATGAAAACAGTAGATATAGTAGAGAACTGTGATAGTTCATCGCCTGTGCTACATCTTCATATATTAGCCTACTACTCGTACACACTTATTGCTCTGTAAATGGGTATGTGGTGTTGTGTTCCTGTTGGTAAGCAAGGCGGCCAGAGCTCTCGAGGACGCGATGTGCTGAGAGTAAGAGTCCTATGTCAATACCTAGCAGTCAACACAACGAATCCTAAAATCTATAAAGGGAAAGCAACGTAAACTTTGAAGTTGCAAGCGTCCTTCAGTCTGCTTACCATCAGGCAGGCCCGAGGATGCGCTTTGTTGATCGTGAGGGGTGTATGCATTTGTTTCTTGGTGTCAAAAAGTGAACCCTATCACTTGCGGAGAGTTCAAACACGAAGGGTTTATCTTCTGAATTTTAGATGTCAATATAGCCAACTTGTAATCGTCTACAGTTAGGTAAGTCCAACTTCGAGAAAGAGGTTAATCGTCGAATCCGACTTGGCTGGGCAGCGTTCGGGAAGCTACGGCACATCTTTTCGTCCAATATTCCGCAGTGTCTTCAAGACAAAAGTCTTTGACCAGTGTGTGTTGCCAGTGATGACATATGGCACTGAAACGTGGTCGCTTACTATGGGCCTCATAAGAAGGCTCAAAGTCACCCAAAGAGCAATGGAGAGGGCTATGTTAGGAGTTTCTCTGCGTGATCGCATCAGGAATGAGGCCATCCGCAGCAAAACCAAAGTGACCGATATAGCCATCCGAATCGCTAAACTTAAGTGGCAGTGGGCGGGGCACATAGCACGGAGAACCGATGGCCGTTGGGGCGGAAAGGTTCTCGAGTGGCGACCACGTACCGGAAGGCGTAGCGTGGGCAGGCCCCCCACACGGTGGACCGATGACCTGGTAAAGGTCGCCGGTGTCCGCTGGATGCGGGTGGCGCAGGACCGGTCATTGTGGAAGTCTTTGGGGGAGGCCTATGTCCAGCAGTGGACGTCTTTCGGCTGACATGATGATGATGATGATAGCCAACTTCTGTCTCCATGCTTCCTTGAGTTTGCCAAATTTCAGCTGAATCTATTGAAGATAACTCTAGCTCTAGAATTCAGATGCAAGATTTGTCCCACACACACATACATACTGTTTTACTAGCCCTGCCCATTTTATACGGTCGTAACGTACCTATACAGACTGGTAATAATTATACAGTAATGAAGTTGCCCGTAACATATACCTAATATATTTGTGATCAATTCTTCTAAAATTATCTGAGCCTAATTTCGTTACTTGCAAATAGACTACCTTACCTTAGTAATGATGTCAGCTCATGAAAAAAATCTTCTACAATTAGTGATCATGTACTCTTAACAGCGGGGAAAGACGAGTTTTTGAGCGGAGGCCACATTTGTATTATGGCACTTAGCACCTGGTCAATCTTAATCATTTCTATTTACAGAGTTCCTGAAAGAATAAATTAACATTTAAAGTTCCTGTTCAAATAGTTTCTTTATTCTTAGTTCGTAGCTACTACCAATGGTATCAGTTTACTATAGCAAATGTATTTTTATTTTGAAGAAAGTATATCCTTAACGTTATTAACAAGCAAATCTGCTATTGAACACCTCCACCAACGGATGTGTTATTATTAGTTGTTTTAGTCTAGTATTCGTATATAAGTTCGTAAAACTCCAATTGGCACGAGGCGGGATTCGAACATTTCTTACCACGAGCGCCGCTTGACAGCTGCATGCTCAAACACCTGGGCTACCGTTGCTTATATCACATTTGATATTCACCGTTATTTGAGTTGATGATACTTATGTGGAAGAACACCGTGAGTGAAATCCCGAACCTGCAGTGGGGCCGTGTGGGAACTACTAACCATTCCTTCTCGTCTATGAGAGGAGGCCTGTCCCCAGCAGTGGGACGTATGAGGGCTGATACGTCAATTCCAAATTGTAATAGTTGTAATTGTTTCTTTGTTCTCGCATAGAACTATTTCTACCAAAATCTTTTTAAACAAACTTAACTTGTAATTCAGTACTTACCTTTTGGAAATAAATCTAGTCTACATCGAGATTATGTACCTTCATCGGCATCAGCGTCAACGCTATTTATTTGTGATTCTTGTAAAACCTTACATTACATTTTTACTTATTACATATTTTCGACGCAAGCTTTCATCGCCGATTTTACCTGAAAAAGAATGTCATTAGCTGCCGTCAAGTTTTTGTTTTTAGAACATTCAAAAAGTCCGACTGCTGCCTCCTTAATGGTTGACAGTCTTTGGCTGTTAATTTATGTAACAAAAAAGAGCACATGATATTCTGTCCGAAGATTTCTGTAGATTTAATATTTAAGTTGTATCTAGTTACGTGACGAATAAACAACATATAACTCTTCAGGCGCGTTTTACATGCTGCGACATCAACCGGCACCCTCGCCACCAAAATGATGACCACCGACTCCGTTCGATTTGGAGCCAATCCGATCATTCTGCGTGAATGGCTGTTGCAAGCCAAACAGCAAAAACAAACAAAAAAAATATACAAAATTGTCATTAGTGTAAGTTTAACACTAACCTTCTTGCAAAGACGTTTTGAAAGTGCTATTTTAGGTTCAAACTCAGAGTACCCCAGAGAAGACGTCAAATAATAATACCGCTACCGAGCGAGATGGTCATATACTAAATGAAATAAGGGCGACAGAGCGGGATATAGAGTTGTTGTCCTTGTCATATATTTGCTTCATTATTTGCTTCAATGTCATATTCACGTCATGTCAAATAGTAGATAAACGACTACCCGCCCAAATTAAAGAGATTGTTTATGGTTAGCCGCCAGGCGTATAAGGCCTGGGGTTCTACCGCGAACTTCGCATCGTACCGTCCCTTTCCGCCATATAGAGTATAGCACGAGAGTGAAAGGGACGGCACGACACGAAGTTCGATTTTCGAAGTTCGCGGTAGCACAGCTGAATGATACTGGCGCGGCCTGCGGTAGCGGTCAATAGTAAATTTGACAGCTAATGACAAGTAAGCAAAGCTAAGCAAAGCTTGTACTATGGGTACTAGACGATGATATACTTACTTATATAGGTAAATACATACTTAAATACATGGCGCTTATGGCACTTACCCCCCATGAAATTGGGGGAGGCCTATGTCCAGCAGAGGACGTCCTTTGGCTGATATGATGATGATGATACTTAAATACATAGAAAACATCCAAGAACCAAGTACAGAATCCATGCTAAATGCACAAATAATGCCCTGGCCGGGATTCGAACCCGGGACCTCTAGCTTCGGAGCCAGTGTCACTACCAACTATGCTAAACAGGCCATCAAGCCATGCATGCTATTAATAATTCATGCACAATAAAGGGTTCCGTACCTACTAGTCCTAATTTAAAACCACTATTATATACTGTGAATTAAAAGTACGCGTAATGTAGGGTTCTGTAGTTGTCCACCCGTGACATTATGCGGCTTTAAAATATCGTCTTATATTTACAATATCGCCTAAGACCTATCGCTAGAAAACCTGTTTTCAAATATAAATAAAAACTGGCCAAGTGCGTGTCAGGCCACACGCAATGAAGGGTTCCATAGCTAGTACTACTGCTCTATATTTTAAAACCACTATCCTGCACTTAGTATTAAAAAAGGTCATATCTTCATTAGAAATTTACGGCAGTTAAGGTCTTTTGTTGGGGCAAGGCAGTTTTTCAGCGATAATTCAAAAACCGTTAGACTTATAGAGTTCTTACAAGTTTTCCTGTAATCTATATGTATACATAGAACGATTTCATGTGTTTTTTCAATGGGAGAAGGGTCTATTTTCTTAAATAACTTCAAAACCATTTTTCAGCCCACCGTGCCGCGTACGACTACGACAGCGACACGTGATTAGACAATTTTATTGAAGTTGACTAACGGCGTCACGTGATTGGTCAATTTTCATTATAGGTCACTAAAGTGTTTTCTTACGAGTAGTTTTGAGTTCCATAGAAAAAAATGTGTGATTTAGATTATACGTTGGTCTAGAAACATTTACTTGAAACATTAAATTCGACCACAACCATTGTCACCAACAAGATATCGTACCAAATTCAACACAATCGGTCTAGTTGTTTCGGAGCAAATTGGCTGTGACAGACGAATGGACAGACAGAGAGACAGACGCACAAGTGATCTTATAAAGGTTCCGTTTTTTCCTTTTGATGTACCGTATGGAACCCTAAAAACCGCACTCGAATCGGATCATCTGTTAAAGAGCTATGGTGCCACAGACAGACACATATACACAGATAGTACAGATACACATGTTAAACTTATAACACCCCTCTTTTGCGTTGCATTGGCGGTTCAAGATTTTTTTTAGTAATTTCAATATATAACAATGTAGTGGCCGATATAATATATAATACACCTACATTACAAATTGTATTTAAATACACCTTATAAAGACAGACAGAACAGATAGACAGATAGACGGGCTTGACGAAAGTAAAAGGATTCAGCTTTTGTCATTTTGGCGTTGGAACCCTAAAAATCCTGTTGTTGTTAATAAGGTTTCCGTAAATAAGAGCTATTTACAAATTTAATTCGATACAATAAAGCATACTAATAATTGAGGCCGCAGGATGTAATACTATTATGTGCCGCAGGTCACAAAAAGAAAACAGACTAAGTACTTCAAGTTTGCAAAGCCAGACAGGGTAGCCGTTAGTGTGACCACATCACACGGACCATATCGGGCCACTTTTTGACCTCTCTATAATTTAAAATGCTATTTGACCTACACACAACTTCCCACGACTTATAAGACCTTCTTCCTATTACCAAATCCTGAATTTCAGTAAAAACTCTTACCGTCCAGGAGATTATGACTTCCAAAAATTACTATATTTATACCGAATGGCTGATTGACTGACTCACTCTGTCACATTGAAATGTTTAACTACTTCCCCCACACGATGGACTGATGACCTGGTAAGGGTCGCGGAAGTCCGCTGGATGAGAGTGGCGCAGGACCGGTCATTGTGCAAATCTTTGGGGGAGGCCTATGTCCAGAAGTGGACGTCCTTCGGCTGACACGATGGTGACATCCGGGTGACCTAGAATGGTGAAATCTGGCATCCAACTAGGTAGTTGTGTGTAAAAAAGGGATAAATCTAAAAACTGAATTTTTACATTTGGATTTTTATTAATTTGCAACGTTGTTTACGGGCAAATCTAGCAACTGAATTTTAAAGCGTTTATCTTCAAATAATACAGAAATATGAATAAAACTCCACGAAATATGTCCAAAAAAGACAATCCCAAAGAGTGGCGTATCTGGTAATTTTTTCGTGCACAGAAGACGTAACCGTCTCTTACAAGGGGGACGCAGTTTACCAAATAGAGGCATTACCTTAAATATATTCAATGAAAAATGTTTTGTAAAAATAATAGCTCCAACATTATGAGGTATTGTTTATTTACTTGTTCATAAATGGCAGCGCTGACCGAAAGGTTCTTGAGTGGCGACCACTTACCGGAAGGCGCAGCGTGTAGTAGACCGGCCCCCCAACCCAAGGTGTAATGATGACCTGATAAAGGTCATGGGAGTCCACCGGTCACTGGCACTCTTTTCGATAGGCCTTTGTCCAGCAGTGGACGTCCTTCGGCTGATAAAATGATGATGATGAAACTGGTTGGTCTCATGTTTGTTGAACAGTGACGAATTTACATATTTGCTATCCAAAGTAGTTTACTCGTACTTCCTCTACCGACTTCTAATTCGCAACCACTAATTTCTCCTCCAGCCGTATAAGCTTACTGTCTTGGTCGTGCTACCTTACTTATTGGGTACTTTTCATGGACAACTACTCACATTGAGCTTTTAGCTGTAGTCATCACTGCATCTAGTTGATAACTTACATCTTTGCAATTAGTGGAATTCCTGAAATAAAACGTACACAACACTGACACAACAAATATTTTTTCATGAATTTGTAATTATGACAGCTTGTCAATAGTTTACGACGTAATTATTTTTTTCTTTAAAAATCAGTGCACCGACGTCTTTGTCGGACAATGATGAAGGACTCGTTCATGCAAGAGTAACACCGTCGTTTCAAACTGCAATGAGAATATTACCACAGCGACATCTAGTGTGGAGTAGCAAACCAATTGTGCACGTAATTCAACTTAAATATTTTATGTTTCATAACGTTAACTTAACAACTCTTATTGTCAACGTAGCGAAATCTAGTGTCGAATAGAAAAACGTTGAGCAATGAATACAAAAGTACATGGGAGACCGCGCTTTGCTCGGCGTATCATCTAGTTAGGTCATATTCCAAGGAGTGGATGCTTTGCTATGGTGGGATCGTGCGGCTTTCAAAGCCCCCACATAGCATTCATTAAAATCGTTAAAGTAGCCGTTTCCAAGACCCCTAAAATGTATATATAATAATTACTCGTTTAAAGATAACATTAGATTATAGACACGGCTGATGCAACCTATACCGCCCTCACCCACCTATACTCAGGGCCATCGACAGAGGTGCTGCACCTCATATGCAACTCAGCTACATAGTTTGCACAGCCTAAATGTTGGCATCTGATTTTGAGAAACTACATGCATTGATGTAACAATTTACTCAGAATGGAATTATTCCCGTCGGGGCCAAAGTTCATTTCTACAATTACATATCACATTTTAATAGCAGTTCTTTTTTTTTCGTCTAGTTCTATTTTCTTTTTTTTACTACCACGTTGGTGGCAAACAAGCGTATGGCCCGCCTAATGGTAAGCGGTCACCACAGCCTATGGACACATGGAGTTCCAGGTGTATCACATGCGCGTTGCCGACCCTAAAAAATATATCAATCCTATCTAGAAGAACCCCATAATCTAGCCCCTCGGGAAAACTTCGGCAAGGAGCTCATTCCATAACCAGAATACCTATTAGCAGTTCGTTTTGTTCTACTCGTTGAACAAATCGTAGGACAAAACGAACTTCTTATTATTTCCGTCCGTTTTGTTCACATCGTAGGACAAAACGGATTTTAATGTCCGATTTGTTCACATCGTAGAACAAAACGGATTTTTTTGTCCGGTTTGTCCTACGATGTGAACAAAATCGTAGGACAAATCGGACTACATCAAGTAAGGTATATAATAAGGAAAAAAAATATTTTTAATACAGTTGCTCAAAAAGTGCTACTTTACGTAGCTGTTTAGCGTGCGGAAAGTTGGTTTTCGCGCACTAGTGCTTTTCACTTTTCCATTTTTTTTTAAATTTATGCTTGTTCCAATGCATGACTCCTTATTGCTGGGTGTTAAATATTAGTTTCCTTTAAACGTCGTAATCAACATAAAAACATACTGTTAATATCAGAATACGAAAAATATACACATTTCATATTTTATTACTTACCTCTTCATCATTATAACACGTTTATTTTTTAATATTGAATATTGAAAAACCGTTCTTAATAAGTTGTCTGAGTGGAACGGAATAGCTGCCGAAACGCCTGTCAAAGAAGAGGCGTTTTTACTTACTGCAAGCATGTTTTAAGTTTCTATACATTCGATATTGTTTTTATAAATATTACTTGTTGTTTTTCTTATTTTTTCGCAACTTTTATTAAAAAACGTCGTTCAATACACGTGCGGAAATGTCATTCTTCACTCGTCCCGAGTGTTGCCACTCGCCTGCGGCTCGTGGCATCCCTCGGTACTCGTGAAGAAATGACATACTTTCCGCACTAACATCGAAATGTACTATTGTCTCTATCTTATACAAATGACCTACCTGGGACTAGGTAGCAGATTATGTACTGAGTATGCAGAACATGAGTATGGTCATTAGCGACGATATATGTACATACTTTCTTCTAGGTAAATAATATACTTACACGATAGGTATTTTGTTATTTAACCCTATTTAAAAGGTTCACAAATTCCAATTCGCAACTTAGGCTACGTCAGGTGTATACAGGAATAGGTATATCAGCAATAGACTTTGTCAACAATGGACTTTGGTTTAAGAGTCGCCAGTACGCTGGGCTGAATTCGATTCTCCATACAAACGTAGTTTCGTTCTCATTTTAAAACGCCTTGCTGAAATAACATGAAACTTTGTCGCCATATCTAGATCAGAAATAAGATTCTGTTGCAAGAAATTGTAATAGAAAAAAAATACAGCGAGTTATTAAGTTTTTTATAGCGAGTTATTATGTTTTCATACAATCGCGAATACCTTAATAATCGCTGTCTTTTTTTTCCATTATAATTTCATCAAGCAACAGAAACTAATTTCCGACCTAGATATGCCGGATTCCAGTGTGTATCCAAAGTTTTATGTTATTCTAGCATGACATTTTAAAATGAGAGCGTAACTACGTTTGTATGGAGAACCGAGCTTACTGCGGACTCTTAATTAATATAATTAGGTACTTAAACACATAGAAAACATCCAAGACTCAGGGACCCATTCGTGTTTATCAAACAAATAAATGGCCTGACCAGGATTCGAACCCGAGACCGCCAGCTTCAACAAGAGTAAAAGCTTGAATCGCACAACGGCGGCGCGGTGCGAAGGCGGTGTTGCGTTTTTGATATTAACGACTGCTTCATATGTCACACCGCCCCTGCTCTGCTATCTCACGCGGTTTTTTGGTGCGACGTCCCCCGGACCGCGTTCGCTTTACCACAAAACCGCCTCCGCTCCGCAACGACGCTGCGCCCCGCTCTGTGCGTTTCATTTTAAGTCAAAGTGGTTTTAGATAAGAATATAGCTATTATGTTTAATGGAATTTGTACATTAATCGTAAGAATGTGTACTAATTTAAAAAGATTCGCACTGAAAAATTCCGAGATAAGGGTTTGGGCCGAAACTCAAAAACCACAATTAATCAAAACATTATTTCTAGAGTTGCTAAGTAGCGGTCGGTAAGCAACTAATATCTACCAACTTATATGTATTGTGAAAAGTACTGGATCGGCTATCAAGTGCCAAATATACCAAATTTGGGTACCAATTTGTAAAAGGACCTTCAGGATGGATCGAGTTAAGCAAAATATTGTCCCGTTGAATTAAGCTGTTTATAATCCGTGGGCGGAATTGCGGAGACCGAGGGAACTAATCTGAAACTGTGTAATACGTACCTTTCTTCTTATTTTATGTATAAAACAATATATTCACATAATTGAGCGATATTGAGCCGTTGAGTTTAAGGAGAAATTTTGCCTCCTTGTGCGTGTTCTATCGCTTATATAATGGGTTGTGCTCCGAAGAACTGTTCGACATGATGCCTACGGCCGCTTTCTACCATCGCACCGCTCGCCGTCGGCAGGGCATTCATCCTCACACCTTAGAACCTAAATGGTCGCGTACGGTACGGTTTCAGAGAAATTTCCTCCCTCGGACGCTCCGATTATGGAATGAGCTCCCTGCCGAGGTTTTCCCGTCGGACTACAGTATGGGGTTCTTCAAGAAAGGAGTGTATAAATTCTTAAAGGGTCGGCAACGCGCATGTGACACCCCTAGGAGTTGCAGGCGTCCATAGGCTGCGGTGACCGCTTACCATCACGCACGCTGTACGCTTGTTTACCACCGACGTAGTATAAAAAAAAACAAATTAAGGCAGAATTTCATAGAATACCTATTAAGTTCAACAACAACTCTTCTCAACGATAAAATCCGAGAACCGTCCGAAAAAAATGTGTTTTACGTTGAATACTGAACGGATTTAGATGAAATTCGGCACAGAGCTTGCTCGTGGCTCCGGAAAAGACATGGTATAGTTTTAATCCCGGAAACATTCCTTAAGGGGTAAAAGGGGCGTGGGAGTTAGAATGTGAGGATCGTGACAGCAATTATTAAGCTTGTGCCTAAAATAATTTGATAGCAATTATTTCTCTAAGTCTTTCGCTGATAAAATCGCGGGCATAATCAGGTAAAGTATCTCAATGAAGGCATAACATTAAAGCGTTTTGACTTCTAAACGTTTATGTGAGAATAGCTTACATTTTAATGTAATCATCATGATCATATCAGCCGACGTTTACTGCTGACCCAAAAGAAGAGTGCGACAATGATCGGTCCTGTGCCACCCGCATCCAGCGAACTCCCGCGACATTAATGGTCATCAGTCCAGGTTGTGGGGGGCCTACTACTTTCCGCCCCAACGGCCATCGGTTCTTCGCGCAAAGTGTCCCGCCCACTGCCACTTTAATGTAATTCTGAGTAAAACTAACGAGCCAAGGTAAAAAAAGAGCGTAAAGATATAAAAATGCACAGTACAATATGCATTTAATGCAACGTACATACATGCATAGTACAGCATGTAATAATAATATTAACTACGTTAAATGTCAAAATCGGCGTATTGATGAATTCATTATATTATTAAAGCCCAGTTTACAAGGTTTTATGACAAATACACTTGATCAGAACAAACAGCTACACAAGTAGTCATGCCGCATAAAATATTAATAGTTCGTAGGCTGTCGACGTTACCCAAAGATTAGATGCCATAATGACTTCCGTGTTTGGCCATCTAGCGCGTTATCACGTTTCATGTGTCACTTTAGCCGGTAGTATTAAGTACGCCATAACTCGGATCAAGGTGAAGAATGAACGATCGATGAAATCCTATTTAATACATATACCTAGTAGAGTCCAGCCATGCGAAAGCCCGTAGTTGAGTCCAGCCCTGGTTACCCCTAATTATAAGACGGTAGCTGGAGATTTTTCAGACGAGAGCTGCAATTTGGCATGGATATTATAAAGCAATAAATCTATACACGTAAAGTGGGGATGAAACTTTTTTTTGTTCTACACTATTGTGTTGGATAGATTTTTCATAATGAATAGTGGCCTTCATCAAATTTTTTTTATAAAGTGAATATTTTCGGAAATAATCACTCCACAAGAAAAAGAAAATGTGTCCCTCCTTCGTGTGTCCCGCGTTCTCGCCTTAGAATTATTTGTTTTCCCATACATTTTTTCTCAAGCTGAGATGGTTGGACGGCGTCGAAAAGGACACCAGGACCTTAGGGGTGTATTCTCTAGAAATCCTATTGTCAAAACGAATGATTAAGTGCTTATTTCGGATAGCTTTTGCCCGGAACTTCGTCCGCGTATAATTCGTTCTCGCCTTAGAATGATTTGTTTTCCCATACAATCTTTCTCAAGCTCAGGTGGACACCAGGAACTTAGGGGTGACATGTTGGAGAAGGAAAGCCACGAATAGATCGGACTGGAGCTATTTGCTTGACCAGGCTAGCCTAGGGCCCACCCGCGGCTATAACGCCTCAGATGATGATGATGATACAATCTTTCACCCTTCCTTACACCCCTTTAAGAAATGATTACAGTCAATATGATATTCCCTAGAAATCCTATTGTCAAAACGAATGATTAAGTGCTTATTTTGGAATATCAAATGTACCGATTCTAGACGAATGAATCTCGTGACGAATGAAGAACGCCACTATGTCAGTCCGACTCCAGGACCAGAACTCAAAGCCTATTCCGTTGCAGCGGGGAGTCAGGCAAGGAGATGTTATTTCTCCTAAACTGTTCTCCGCTGCACTGGAGGATGTTTTCAAGACTCTGGACTGGAGAAGGCTAGGCATCAACATAAACGGCGACTACCTCACTCACCTTCGGTTTGCTGACGATATAGTAGTCTTGGCTAAGACCATGGAGGATTTAAGTACAATGCTCAATGACCTCAGTAAAGCCTCCGAGCGAGTTGGTCTAAGGATGAACATGGACAAGACGAAGATCATGTCAAATGTCCATGTCGCACCAACTCCCTTAACAATCGGACACTTTACGCTCGAAGTTGTAGACGATTACATATACCTAGGACAGACTGTCCAGTTAGGTAGGTCCAACTTCGAGAAAGAGGTTAATCGTCGAATCCGACTCGGCTGGGCAGCGTTCGGGAAGCTACGGCACATCTTTTCGTCCAATATTCCGCAGTGTCTCAAGACAAAAGTCTTTGACCAGTGTGTGTTGCCAGTGATGACATATGGCACTGAAACGTGGTCGCTTACTATGGGCCTCATAAGAAGGCTCAAAGTCACCCAAAGGGCAATGGAGAGAGCTATGTTGGGAGTTTCTCTGCGTGATCGCATCAGGAATGAGGCCATCCGCAGCAGAACCAAAGTGACCGATATAGCCCTCCGAATCGCTAAACTTAAGTGGCAGTGGGCGGGGCACATAGCACGTAGAACCGATGGCCGTTGGGGCGGAAAGGTTCTCGAGTGGCGACCACGTACCGGAAGGCGTAGCGTGGGCAGGCCCCCCACACGGTGGACTGATGACCTGGTGAAGGTCGCGGGTGTCCGCTGGATGCGGGTGGCGCAGGGCCGGTCATTGTGGAAGTCTTTGGGGGAGGCCTATGTCCAGCAGTGGACGTCTTTCGGCTGACATGATGATGATGATGATGAATCTCGTCAAAAACATTACATGTACATTGTACAATGGTAAAAGTCTCGCTAAACCGTAAAACTTTATCCCAACAGAGCGAGTTCTTCATGTAAGTATGATGACCGAAGGCCGGAAGCAGAGCTGCAAGGCATGCGAGAATAATCACACAGAGCGGGCTTCTCATGTAAGGCTGAGGGCCGAAGCCCTGAAGCAGAGAGGCGAGACACTCGAGGCTGAAGACCGAGCCTCCCAACGGAGTAGATTCTTCATGTAAGGTTGATGACTGAAAAGCCGAAGGAGAGTAAATAGTAAATAATGCGAGGCCGAAGGCCGAGCTATGTCGTCGCCGAAGATCCAGTTGCCATATTAATGAGGGTAAATTATACTCCATTCGTTCGTTTTCACGTGATTCCTAGACATATAAACAGACAGACAAACAGACACAAATTCTTAAAACTGTTGAAACGATTTCTGTTATCGCTTCTAAGTATCCCCAGCCAACTTTTTTTCGAATATCTTCCATGTACAGACTTCCGACCCTCTTCTAAGTGTACATACATCTAAGATGCTTCAACTGTCTATGCTGACGATTGGGCTGCCCAGCTCAAGTGATCTCTTATATCAAACAGTTTCTATGGTGTGAAGGGTCAACAATTACGTAAAAAATAACGCACGACAAAATTAAATGGTACACCGACGATACAAAGTGTGCGTTGAAACAGCTGTTTTTGTATTTAAGAATATGAATAAAAACAATGCCATAGTATCGCAAATGCATTTTGATGTACACACAAAGTAGAACTAATTGCGAAAATGTTGTGCTCAAAAATAGCGTCAACAATCAGAAGGAATTATGATACTTCGGTTTTGACATAATGAATCGTCAACTTGTTTACAATTCTGCTATGCTTTAAGTTAAATTTCTTGACACGGTGTTATACTCCCAATTGGCTGAAACTTAAATCGTAGAATGGCGTATGAGGATTAAACCACCCCGTTTAATAGACCCTACTTGCATCCCCGATTGAGTCCCCGATTACACTTATAATATATAGAAGTGAATCCAGATTTTAGACTATTAGCATACAAATCATCTTAATCTGTCCAGCCGTTTTTGCGTGATTCAGTGACAAACGTCTAAACTTTCGCATTTATAATATTAAGTAGTGGGATCATGGTATAAATCGACTAAAAAACGGGACTGAAATTTGGGTTTAGAGTCACAGTTACTTAATGGAATAAATCATAATAGTGTTCAAAATTTGAAGAGACCGTGGTGGCTGGCACGGACTGAAAAACGGGACTGAAATTTGGGTTTAGAGTAACAGTTACTTAATGGAATAAATCATAATAGTGGTCAAAATTTGAAGAGACCGTGGTGGCTGGCGAGCACACTGGGCAGCGCCGCGGCGCAGCGCTTGCGTTTACTTTTTTTTTCAGTTTCTTTCTTAAGATTTCAAATTTTGAATGAGGATGTTTTTCCTTTGTCGTCAAGTATATGCTTACCAATTTTCATACCTGTAACTCATATATTATAGGAGTTCCCATACAAAATTCAACCCCTCTTTTTACCCCCTTTTAACCCAAATCTGCACAATTTTTATAGCCTAAAACCTGAGCGGGTATTTACTCGACAGATTAGTAAAGTTTTAATCAAAATCCGTTCAGCCGTTTTCACGTGATGCGCGTTCATATAAACAGACAAACAGATAAACAGACAAAAATTCTAAAAACTGTTGGAACGTGTTCTGTTATCGATTCTAAGTATCCCCAGCCAACTTTTTTTCGAATATCTTCCATGTACAGACTTCCGACCCTCTTCAGCTTTATTATATGTATAGATAACCTCAGAGCAAAGCCTCGGACAGACAGACGGACAGACAGACGTCTGTCTGTCTGTCCGTCTGGACATGGAGAAACTATAAGAGTTCCTAGTTGATTACAGTACCCTAAAAAGGACGTGTATAAACCATTTTTAACGAGATTCTTGACAGTTGAGGCGATGCTAAGGTTACGTTGTAGTATCGATATTATTAAGCTGTTTGGACAATTCCAAAGAAAAATCGCAAATCGGTGTACAGTTTAGCCGTTTGGCATACGCATACTAGACGTCAAATGGAAATTATTGACTCGCAGTTCTTAAAAAAATCTCTTAGGAGGGGTCTATGTCTAGCGCAGAGTCGTTATTTTTTATGTATGGAAAAAAGCTGAAACCAACCGTCTGTGGTATTATATGAAAGGGCTTTTTGAGGCGATTCTAAAAATATACCACATGATTTTATTTCAGCCATTTTTTTAAAACAAAACTAATATTCAAAAAAATACCTAGTTCGGGCTCCTCCAGTTACGATGTGTATTTTCCTTTCCTTCGCTATTTTTGGTCTGGCATGTATTTCACACTTCCATTAGTTTGCTTTATTATTTACCCGCCAGCTAGCCGGCCGGCCTACAATGTATTGACGGGCACTACGTCGTTGGTAGTTATTTTAACCCTAAGGGGCATATTATTAGCATTATTGAGTAAACAACGGCAAGTACAGACAACCAGGATCCACGCGCCTTCTAAAGCATGGAAGCACACTGTTGGAAACCGCTTTATTTGAAGTGGCTATTCATTTCATTCTTCACTTGTAACCGGCTTCTGCGAAGTTCCCCTTAAAAGGGTTTAGTACGAAATTATTAAATAAGGGAATGAATAGGTGAATAGTTGTTGCTGAAGTGGAAAGCGAAGTAGGTCGATTTATTCTTGACCGATCGATGTGGTATATCGTTGTCTGTAGGAAAGTGCGAGTGTGGAGTTTTAAACGATTTTTTTATCATTAATTCAGCTGAAGGAAAATTTTCAGAAGAGCTTCATTAACCGATTTCAAAAAAAAGGAAGACATTCTCAAATCGTCGGAATATTTTTTTATGTATGTACACCGATTACTCGGAGACTAGTGGACAGATGGGTGTGTTTTCTAGTTGGACAATTAATTTTTTTTTATTGTTTGAAAGGGTGTGTTTTCTAGTTGGTCCCATTGTCACAAAGTCTGGATCTGATGACGGGATCTTGGAAAAATCGAAGGAACTCCTCACATTATATACCAAGAAGATGGGGTAAGGCAAAACATAAGGAACTACTCAAATTATATACCAAGAGGATGGGGTCTGGCAAAGTTTGGAGTCGGTGTTTTTTTGTTAAAAATTTACTTGTTTATTATAAGTAATTCAGTCTCTTACCACAGTTACCACCACCACCACCACCATATCAGCCAAAGGACGTCCACTACTGGACATGGGCCTCCCCCAAATCCACAGGGGGTATATGCCATAATCGCCACGCTTGGCATGCGGGTTGGCGATCGCAGTATCTCCACCGCACTCCAGGGATGCTGCTGCCCATCCCCCTTAGACACTCGGTATTAAAGCGCACAGCGACGCAATATCAAAATAAGTAGCAAACGTAAAGTGGTACTGCAAACGGTCCATGAAATTTGTTCACGACGAAATAATTAAGTAGATTAAGTGAATATTGATATTAAAGTTATGTTAGATTAGGTTACCTAGTTAAGTTAACTTTTAGGCCATTTAGTTGTTAAGTATTTATGACAAATGGAAATTCACACGCCGTGAGAATAATGTAACAATAAACAATAGTTCAGTTCTGCGTAGGCACAGTTTAAGGAAAGGCCAGCCTATTGTTTTCCACGGCCTATTCATGTTTTTCGGAACTGATTTGTCTTTATTGGGGTGTGCACCAAAAAGACCATTTGTATTGTATAGTTACAAACAGCTGCGATGCACAAAGAGGCCGACAAGGTAGTAAAATAATGTTCAATAATCATTACTTAGGCTAATAAATATTTGTGTCTTTGCGGAGGGAATGTGCCGCTCCGAACCCGTTCGGGTCATCGCTCAGACCTGTAAGGGTCCGGGGAAGCCTTACGTGGCCTAGCCACTTTTGGCGGTGTCGGACGCCGTCCGCGAATACGGACGGGTGACTGGGGTGAGCTATGCTCGTCAAGGTCGGTGGTGGGGTCATCTGCTTCGTCCGTCGGCGAGGTCAAGCCCTGCCGGGTGAGACCCCCTAAGGGGAGGCCCAGCGAGCGACCTCGAGCCGACGGCACTGCAGGAACATCCTAGTCTTTTCCGGTGTCATCGCGAGTCAAGTCTCGCGGGTAGGCCCTCTTGTCGGGCGGTCGTCGGTGGTATGGGGCTATGTCCTTGAGGTGCGTAAGGCGTGACCTGTCTGCACGCTCGAACATAGCCCTGGCCATCCTGGTGATGAAGTCATCTAGGCTCTCCATGCCCAGGTCTCTCTGAATCACCGCGTTGCTCACGTAGTGGGAGGCGTTTGCTATCGTGCGCAGTGATAGCGACTGTTGCGCACGCAGTCGCTTTCTTTTGCACTCTCCCACCAGCGCGTACCACGCGGGGGCTGCATACGTGAGCCTGGGTCTGATGTATGACTTGTATATACCAGTCTTGGTTTTTAGGGGTAGATGTGACTTCATCACCGGGTAGAGCAGGGCGCGTGCCGCGCGTGTCTGCGCGATTACGTTATTTACATGGGCCGTCATGTTGAGCTGTCGGTCGATAGTAATTCCCAGGTACTTTACCGACAGCTGCCAGGGTATAGGTTGACCCATGAGAGTGAGTTCCGGTGGAAGGTTGTATTTGGGGCTCAGGGCGATAGCCTGGGTCTTCGTCACGTTGACTCGGAGCCTCCAATTTTCCAGCCATGGTGGTAATGCGTCCAATGTACGCTGAATTTTAGTCGCTGCGTGGGGCAATTTTATCGATGTAGCAATATAGGCTGCATCGTCAGCGTCTAGGGCGAGTGCGCTCCCGTCGCTTACTGGGATGTCGTCCGTGTAGCGCGCGTACAACACGGGCGACAGGCAGCTCCCTTGTGGAACTCCAGCAGTGATAGGTCTCTTGGTTGATGTGGCGTCTTCCACCGCCACTTGGAAGGCGCGCCCCTCCAAGAAGGTGGCTATTATGTGGATGATTCTTCGCGGCGCTGTGGAGGAAAGGAGCTTGTAGACCAGGCCTGCGTGCCAGACCCGGTCGAAGGCTTTTTCCATATCCAGGAGTACCGCCACTGCGTGCTCCTTCTTGTTTCGCGCCGACGCTGCAGCGTGGAGGACTCTCGCTATCTGCAGCGTCGTGGAGTGCTCAGCCCTGAAACCGAACTGTTCTGCGCGTGGTTGGATGTGTGGCATCAGGTGTTGAAGGAGGAGCCGCTCGAAGACCTTTGAAACCGTCGGTAAAAGGGTGATTGGGCGGTAGCTTCCTGGATTTAGGCTGTTTTTCCCTGGCTTCGGCAACATGATCACTTTACCCAGCTTCCAAGAGTTGGGAAAGTGGCTTGTCCTGGCGATCCCATTGAAGAGCCGCGTCAACGTCGCGATTGCTCGCGGAGGTAAGTGACGCAGCGCCTCGTTTGGGATCGCGTCTGGTCCTGGTGCTTTCCGGAGCTGGGTGCGTCTCAGGGCCCGCTGGATCTGGCCAGGAGAGAAAGTGATGTTGCTCTCTTCCGGTGGCGGGAGAGTGCCTAAAAATTCAGCGACCTCCTGCTCCACTTGTACGTTGTGTGCGTCATTGGTCGATGGGTTAGGCCTGAATTGCTCCTCAAGGTGGTCCGCAAAGATCTCAGCGCGGTCCTCTGCGCGATATCTTGGCGTTCCATCTGGAGCCAGGAGAGGGCGCGTTGGGGCAGGTTTGCCTGTTATGCGGCGGCATAGTCGATGAATGCCGCTCCAACCTTCGTCTGCTGCTGCTTCGACGTCCTCAAACCAGGTGTAGTGGGAGTGTGCTGCGAGGCTAGTCCCAATCCTCTCGGCGAGGGCGTTTAAACGGGTTTTTAGGGTTGGGCATTTCGTTCGGTTGTACAGCCGCCGCATCTTCCTCTTTTCCTCGATGAGGTTCGCGATGTGTGGCGGGGGCCTGCTTCTGGAGTCCTTTTGTCTAGTCCCGCTTGGTGTAGTGGTCGCCGCATTAATAGCGGCTTGGGTGTGCTTTGTGAACAGCTCGGCGAGTTTTTCAACTTCGTCCTTGGTGTTGGCTGGGAAGGACGCCGAGTGCTCAGCCATGTGTGTCGCGAACTTCGCCCAGTCGGTCCTCTTCCTTTTCGTGCGGCATGGGGTTCTGGTCGCGCCGGTTTTTATTTCCAGGATCACGGGCTGATGATCGGAAATCATATGGTCGTCCAGTACCTTCTGTTCCGGCCAATCTGCGAGGTTTTTCACGACCGCCAGGTCTATGACATCCGGTATGTGGGCGGAGCAATACGGGTAGTGAGTGGGTACTTCCGGCCCCACCACTGCGTAATTGTTTCGTTCGGCATGATCCAGTAGTACACGGCCTGTGCGGCAGATCTTGGACGAGTTCCAGGCCTGGTGTTTGGCGTTAAAATCACCGGCTATAATTGTGGGAGCGCTCGAGTCCAGGATCCGCTCCATGTCAGCTTCACTGAAGTTGTGGCCTGGTGGTCGGTAAAAAGCGTAGACCCGCAGATGTTGGCCTCCGGCATGGACTTCCACTCCGACCGCGTAGCAGGATGTCAAGTCCGTCAGGGGAGGCAGAGGCTGGTGCACCGTTTTCCTGCTGACGAGCACTGCTAGGCCTCGGTAGGCTACACCCTGTGGCGAAATTTCGTCCTGCCGGTATGTGACATAGGTAGGTATGGCAAGTTTGTCTTGATTCTTGAGGTGAGTCTCGGATAGCAGAGCTATGTCAACTTGTTCTCTCCTCAGGACAGTGATCAGGAGTTCCCTCTTCGTCCGGCTGAGGCCTCCTGTGTTCCAGTGTAGTATTCTTAGGGGTCTAGCCATCTTGGTACAGGTCGGCTAGTCCCCTAAGAATAATGGGGACGGGATTGTTTCCGTTTTGGATGGCAGCTAAGACGTTCTGGAGTATGGCTATGCATTCAGCGATCACCTTCTCTCTTACGCCATCTTGGTTTGTGTGTGTGTTTGTTGGCAGGTGTGGTGCCTGCTTTGTTCTTGGTGGTTCTGCCGCTGGTTGGGCCGATGTCAGTGGCAGTGGTGGATCTGTAGGCGTTCCTTTCTTCTTCTTTCTGCTGCCTCTCCCTCTTGGACGGCGTGCGGCTGGCCCGTCGTTGGCCCTCGCCATCAGAGAGTTGGCAGCATTTTCGTCATCTCCCACTGTGCTCGGCTGAGCAATGGTTTGCCCGCGCCGTGTGGTGATGGGGGCCGTTCCAGCTTTCCTGTTCCTCGTTTCACGTCGGTAGGTGGGGCAGGAGATATCATTTGCGGTGTGCGGCCCGCCGCAATTTCCGCAGGTTCCCGGCTCGTCCCGTGGGCGATCGCACTGGGCTGCGAAATGCGGTCCGGCGCAACGGACGCATTTTATTGGGCGGTGACACCCAGCGGATGAGTGGCGGAAGCCTTGGCAGCGGTGGCACTGCGCCGGCCCCTTCCTTCCTCGCCATGCCTCAATCACCACTCCCGGCATGCCCAGCAGTTCCCCGATCTGGTAAATTGCTGGGATAGTGTCGGGGGTTTTCTGTATCTGGGCGTAGAATACGCAGCCCGGCCTTCCCTCTCGGGCCTTGACGTGCCGCGTATAAATGGCGTCAAATCCTTTCGCCCTCAGTTCTTCAGTGATATGCTGGGGGTCCGTATTGGCGGGGAGACCCCTTACGCATATCTTTAGGGGGATCTCTGCCTCGAGTGAGTAGACGTGCCACGCCAGCTCCACTCCCTGGGCGGCTAGGTCCTCTTGGAGTGATTCCAGATATCTCTGAGTCACCCGGTACTCAGTTTCGTCCGTAGGGAGAAATCTGATGCCATTCCCATATGGCTTTGCGTTAGGGTAGCGTCCCAACTCAGCCTTCAATTTTTGGAAATGGCTTGGCCAGTCGGGGAAATGGTCTACCGTTATTGGCCGCGGACGCTTCGCGCGTTGCTGCGGCTGAGTCGGTGCCGGGAGTGCGTCCGGTGCCGCGTCGGGGGCTTCCGGATCGGGATTCTCTTCTTCTATTTCCTGAGCCTCATCTTCGTCGCTCTCGATCTCCTCTGTTTCTCGTCCTGTGTCCATTGGAGTGAGTTGAAGACGAGGGTGACTGTATATCCGCTCTTTTTCCGGCGGTGACGCGAGCCTACGCTTTCCCCCGAATGGTGCTGGGGGCGCGGTGCTTGTTGAGGCTGTTGGTGTCTGCACTAGCGGCGGTGATGCGGTTAGTGTCTTGGGAGTATTTTGGGCCGAGTTCGTATTGAACGGTGGCGTCCGGATGGTAGGTGTTGGCGGCTGCACCGCGCGGGGCGCCGCGCCGGTCACGGGCGCCTTGCGGGACGCCATTGCCTTACCCGCTCCGAGGGCGGGCGGGGCTCGCGGCGCGGTTGTTGTGGCCGCTTTCGGGCGCTGCGCTACGGGCGCGCGCTGCGGCAGAGGTGCGGGAGCCTTGGGCGGGCCCCCCGCGACGGTGGCATAGTTTGCCTGGGGGCCCGTTTTGGCCGCGGGACGGGAGCCAGAGGCGGTACGGGTACGGCCTTCCATGGCGGTGGCGGCGCGCGTGGCGGCGGGCGCGGGCGCGGGCCTAGCGGCGGGCGCGGGCGCAGGCGCGGGCACGGCGGCGGGCGCGGGCGCGGCGGCGGGCGCGGGCGCGGGCGCGGCGGCGGGGGCGGCGCGTGCGGCGGCGGGCACGGGCGCGGGCGCGCCCGGTGTTGCGGCGCGTCCGTCATCGGTGACAGCGCGGCCGTCGGTAAGCGCGGCGGGAGCGCGGCGGTCGGCGGCGGGAGCGCAGCGGTCGGCGGCGGGAGCGCGGCGGTCGGCGGCGGAACCGCGGCGGTCGGCGGCGGGGGCGCCGGCTCCGGCGGCGGGCGCGGCGGCAGGTTGTACGATATTCTGGGTTGCTGGTGCGAGGTGTCCCAGAATTTCTTGCAGGAGGTCTGCAGGTTTGGGGTATAGTGCTTCCCCTGCTCCCTCACTGGTTGGTGTGCCGGGGGTGCTCGGTGTGGCGGATCCTGCGTTTCGGATCGCCGCCGCGGTTGCGAACGTTTTCAGAACGTTTTTAAAGGCGTTCTGAACGCGCGGGTCGCGGGCGACGCTGGCGGCGTCTCCGAGGCCACGGGTGCGGCGGAAGGTCCTGGGACGAGTAGGGACTCGTGTTGTGGGGTCCTTGGAGGACGACTTCGTTGGTGGCGGCATTGTAATCCGCGGTTGAAACCCGGGGGTAGATCTCTCCCGGGTTTTTCCGCTCTACCCCCACCTTTGATTTCTCAAAGGCGGGGGGGAGCGGGGTGTTATTTGTCCGATTTTGATATCGGCGTGGTGTTGTGGCACTGCTGGTGGTGTGCTTATAGCAGTTTGGCGCGATCGATTTCGGCTCCAGCCGTCCTTTTCCACTTCGCCGGGGCTGCTTTTTCCGGTGGAACCCGCTGGTGGGAAGCCGGGCGCAGCGACGGCGAATTAGATCAGGAGCGGCGGTGCGGAAAGGTTGAAAAAGATCGATCCGGGCGCGTGCGTGATATGTTTACCTTTGTATTTTCATACGTTTGGCATAAAACAAAATTTTACTGCGGCGAATCCGCTCCGAACCCGTAAACAATTAACTTGTAGAATAAAGAACATGAGGGGCGAGGAGGGGGTCGGAGGCGGGGCGCTTGGACATAGCAGGCGACCCGCGCTCATTCATTGCCGATCGAGCATCCGAACCGAGAACACCTCTTCAATAGAAGCCTCTCCGACCTCGCCTCTCGCAAGCCTGAAGTTCAGTTCGCAAGCCCGGTGTTTTATTCGGTACCTTCTGCTACCTATTCAAGATAAAAGATACAGTCCACATCTAAGTCGATCCCAATCGAAGAGCAAACCCAACATTACATAGTTCTTCGAGCCGGATCACTAAAACAAAACCTACATTATATTTGGTCCTAGTCGAAGCCGGATCTCTGAATCAAGAAGACCAGCAGGATGGTAGTGACAAGAAACAACCTCGGAAAAGTGAATAGTGAAGAAACAGGAACTTCTTTGGGCACCGGCACCGCCACGACGCGCACCAACGCGACAGAAGCCGCCCCCGGCACCAGCACCACCGGAGACTTCGTCGACACATCGGGGAAAGCCACGCCCGCCGCCAGCAACGCCACGATCATCGAACTTCGCACCCCCGAACTAATACCGGCGCCCATCAACACGGAGTTGCGGAAGACCGCTCGGTCATACCGATCTAAGGCCTCCAGCAAGAGACTCCTCGCGGAGTTAGAGGCCAAGGAGAGGTTAGCCGAGCTAGAGCTGAAGCGGATCCGCGCCGAGACGGAGCTAGCGAAGATCAGACAAGAACGCATGAATATCGTGTCATCATCGGAAGAAGAGGATCTCGCCCCACAAAGAATCGCCGATTGGTTCAATCGACGGCCAGGACAAGAAGCAGTGATAGAAATACCTATCCATGAAGATCAGCGGGAGATTTCCGCGTGTGCCACTGAATTGCGCAAGCGGCAGGAGCCCCATCAAGACGCTCAGCCCCGCTCCCCTCATGCGATAGACGTATCGTCGCTAACCGCCGCCCTGACCGAAGCCATTCAAGCCAGTAAGTCCAACAAAAAGTTTATATCGGACCTGCCGACATTCAGCGGCCTGTGCACCGAGTGGCTACAATTCAAAGCCGCGTATAAAGAGTCCTCGCCGAGTTTCTCTGCAAGTGAGAACGTCGCCCGTATAAGAGGAAGCCTTAAGGGTGTCGCCTGGGAGGCCGTCAGCGCTCTCCTCATCAGCCAGCCTCACCCCGATGACGTCATCAAGGCACTAGAAAGAAGATACGGAAGACCCGACGCATTACTCATCAGTGAAACCGAGAAGATGAAGGGACTGCCGCGACTTACCGACAACCCACGCGATTTGTGCATATTCGCCAGCCGGATCGCCAACACAGTCGCCACTATCGAAATACTGAAGAAACCACAGTATCTCTACAACCCTGAGGTATTGCGTACGATAGTGGACAAGCTGACACCCATATAAAGAATAAGTGGTACCACTACGCGGCGAACAAAGAAGACACGCCCGAGCTAAAGAGAATCGCCGAGTTTCTTAACAACGAAGCCGACAAATGCGCGCCTTACGCTCCGCCCGAGAATATGCCAGAAAATAAGGAAGGCAAGTTTGTGAAAAAGAAGCCCGAACGCGCCTACGTCGTCACCGCTGAAGGAGAAAAGAAGAAGAAAGCAGAAAACCAAGCGTGCCCGTTATGTAAGCACGCAAACCATCAACTGCCATCGTGTCAGCAATTTAAAAAGATCGACACGAACGAACGCTGGGAGGTAGCAAAGAAGCACAACATTTGCTATCGTTGCCTCGTCAGTACACACCGTCGCTTCACGTGCCGTGCGAAGCCCTGCGGTCAACAGGGCTGCCCTATGAGACACCATCGCCTGCTACATCACGAGAGAGCGCCGCAGCCCACTACCGCCTCATCAGAAGGGCCGCTACCACACAAATCAGAAGAGGTGGTGGCCTCGGCGGTGGAACAAGTCGCCGGCGCTTCGACGAGGGCAAGTCGGGCATACCTGAAGATCGCACCAGTCATACTGCGCGGCCCGCGAGCGGAGGTTGAAGCGTTCGCCTTACTCGATGAAGGGAGTACGGTCACGATAGTTGACTCAGCGCTCGCCGACACTCTCGGCCTCGACGGACCCACAGAACCTATGTGGCTACAAGGCGTGAGTGGGGAAGAGATGGCGTACAAGAAAAGCAAGAGAGTCGACGTATACATAAGGGGCCGACACGGCGGTGACGAACATCGTATCTCCAACGCTCACACCGTCGGCAGTCTCGACTTCGCCACACAGTCGGTAGGGGACAGGGAGATAGAGGATTGCGCACATCTGGCAGGAATCAAGTACGAATTAGTATATCGGGACGCTACTCCGAAGATACTCATCGGGCAAGACCAATGGGAATTGATCGTGTCGCGCGAAATAAGAAAAGGACGGCGCGATCAACTCGTCGCATCGAAGACTCTGCTAGGCTGGGTACTTCACGGCTGTCGCACCTCACAAGCGGAGCCGATCGCGTACTGTTGCGCACACCTCACTCAAACCGAGCCGACTGACAAGATAGAAGAGATGATGAAGCAGTACTTCGCCCTCGAGTCGCTGTCTATCGAGCCGAGAAAACAGAAGAGCGACCCAGAGCTACAGGCCCTCAGAATACTAGAAGAAAAAAGCCGCCGCTTACCCGACGGCCGGTACGAGACGGGCCTGCTGTGGCGTGAAGAAACGAAGAATATACCGAATAATCGCACCGACGCACTTAAGCGGTTGTACACACTCGAGAGAAAACTAGATCGCGACAAAAAACTGAAGAAGCAATACAACGAACGTGTCAACAATCTACTTGCCTCGAACTACTTTGAGCACGCGGACACGCCACCTGGTGAACAAATAACAAGAGAGGTCGACTATGTGCACAAACAAGCCCGGATTCAGCTGCGCGAGCGGGCTACGAACACAACCGAAGCAATCGGTGACGTCGTCGGCAGCGAACAGCGAGAGGGAGACACCGTCCCTATCGGTGGGAGCGAGATAGAGAAGACTCTCGACTCACTATGGGACACAAACGAGGATAGCATCCGTTTTCGTTTCAACGCAAGGAGAGCCCCACCAGAGGTAATAGACGACCTTCGCCCTCCGACAAAGAGAGAAGCACTCAGCATCATTATATCAATATTCGACCCGCTCGGCCTCATATCACCGATTACGACTCCGGCGAAGCGAATAATGCAAGATACGTGGCGGTATAACACAAACTGGAACGAACCAATACCGGAAGATCTGTGCGAGCGATGGAGCGAGTAGCTACGACAACTCCGAAACCTAGGTACCCTAAATATACCTAGGTGTTACGACACAACGCCCGCCTCCCGCTACGAAATGCACACGTTCATGACGCGAGCCGACGGCAACATTAAGGTCGCCCTAGCCGCCGCGCAGAGCCGCGTCACACCGACGAAGCCCATCTCCGTGCCAAGACTGGAACTGCAGGCGGCCGTCCTAGGCGTACGAATAGCCAAAACGTTCACAAAAGAGCACGACTTCGAAATAGCTTCGAAAACATATTGGAGCAATTCCCGCACGGCGCTAGCATGGATCCGCGCTAAGCCGCGCACGTACAAAACATTCGTGGCACACCGACTCGCAAAGATAGAAGAAGTCACGAAGAAAAACGATTGGCGCTGGGTACCGTCGGCACACAACGCCGCCGACGACACGACCGGCACGACGCCCATCGACTTTAATGCGAACATTGCGAACCACAGATGGTTCCAAGGCCCGCCGTTTCTATTCTCACCGAAATCGGCTTGGCACTGTGAAGGAGGCTATGAAGGCCACTCTGCGCGAGAAGTACCCCAGCGACGAGACACTACAAAAGTGGACGCAACCGTCAACTCCCGGCCGTTGACCTACGTAGCCGTGACTCCAGACGACCCGCCCGCGCTGTCTCCAAATATGATCCTGCTTGGGCCGGACTGCTACTCGCCTGCCCCCGGCACCTTCAACGAGAGCGACGTCAACGCGCGCCAACATTGGAAGCGTGCCCAGCAGCTTGCCGACACTTTCTGGAGGCGCTGGGTACGCGAATACGCGCCGCTACTCCAACACCGGCGGGAGCCCTACGAGACGGGAGTCAGCCCAGCCGTCGGCGACGTCGTGATGATATGTGACTCCAACCTCCCCCGCAACACATGGCCGCGAGGGAGAGTGACGAAGACGTACCCGGGCAAGGACGGCGTTGTACGAGTCGTGGACGTCACCACAAGCAGAGGACACATCCTGAGGCGGCCAACAAAGAAGATCGTCGTGCTACCAGTGGGATCGCAAGGCGACGGCGGGAGAAATGTTCACGACAAAATAATTAAGTAGATTAAGTGAATATTGATATTAAAGTTATGTTAGATTAGGTTACCTAGTTAAGTTAACTTTTAGCCCATTTAGTTGTTAAGTATTTATGACAAATGGAAATTCACACGCCGTGAGAATAATGTAACAATAAACAATAGTTCAGTTCTGCGTAGGCACAGTTTAAGGAAAGGCCAGCCTATTGTTTTCCACGGCCTATTCATGTTTTTCGGAACTGATTTGTCTTTATTGGGGTGTGCACCAAAAAGACCATTTGCATTGTATAGTTACAAACAGCTGCGATGCACAAAGAGGCCGACAAGGTAGTAAAATAATGTTCAATAATCATTACTTAGGCTAATAAATATTTGTGTCTTTGCGGAGGGAATGTGCCGCTCCGAACCCGTAAACAATTAACTTGTAGAATAAAGAACATGAGGGGCGAGGAGGGGGCCGGAGGCGGGGCGCTTGGACATAGCAGGCGACCCGCGCTCATTCATTGCCGATCGAGCATCCGAACCGAGAACACCTCTTCAATAGAAGCCTCTCCGACCTCGCCTCTCGCAAGCCTGAAGTTCAGTTCGCAAGCCCGGTGTTTTATTCGGTACCTTCTGCTACCTATTCAAGATAAAAGATACAGTCCACATCTAAGTCGATCCCAATCGAAGAGCAAACCCAACATTACATAGTTCTTCGAGCCGGATCACTAAAACAATACCTACAAAATTGTTACTAGTGAAAACATATCATGAACCATTCTGGTTCAAGAAAAAAAAATTACATTATACATTATATTTAACCATCACTGAAAATATTTTCCGAAATACTGTTCGGTGTTATTCAGCACATGTGACATGCCCCTTTGTCTTTCCGCGGGGCTATAAATGGATTTAAATCAAATAAGGGCGCGGGTCGTCAGCCTCCTCTCAACGGGGTCAATCCGGAACATACATTTCGCAGATTTAAGTTAGATTAATGTGAAAGTGTAACCAAGTTAGTTACTAGTACTCAATATAAGTAGAGTAAAAGTTATTTTAAGATGAAACCTACAGGCCTACTGCTCAATCCAGACGGTGCCTACGTGGCGTGCGGCATAAGACGAGTGCCGTCATATGGTAGCGGATAGAGGAGCATGTAGGGTCCCTGGTTAGATATCCCCCTCGGAAAATATTATCCGATTCCTAAAACACCGTTTTCCAAACTACCCGTTCTAAAATAAGTTTTATTTAAAACCGTATGCCAAAAAACCCTTTTTTCATAGCATTTGTATAGATTAGATTAGATTAGATTTATTTCATGATAGATATACTTATATATAATCCGTTTCTCTTAGCATCTGTATGCCTTCAATTAAATTATAATTACTTGCTGCGCCCTAACAGAGTTCCTGTACTACTTGTACCTAGCATTAAGTTGCATGCCTTTATTGTATGTACATGGTTACAAATAAATTGAATTGTATTGCCAAAAGAACCATTTCTCATAGCTTGCGTATACCATGAGTATGAGTATAGTTAACGATTCGCTTCTAATGACGTCCGTATGCATAAAGATCTGTTTCTCAAAGCATCTGTTAAAGTTTCAAGGTTGCAATTTCATCTGTAATTTTCTTAATTTATCTGTAATTATTCCCGTTCATACGTACATAATTTATTTGTAACCGTGTAAAATAATGAAACTGAAGTGGCGGGAACGGTGGTTTCTGGATTAGGTCTTTTTGGGACACGGATGTCTAGCCAAAAGTGTGTTATCGAGAAAACAATTTCAGGGAATAACATCAATCGGGAAACGGAGTTTAAGAAACGGTAGTGACGGGAACAGATATTTTGGGGACGGAGAGAACGGTCGTTTCTGGATTAGGCCTTTTTGGGCCACGAATATCAAGCCAAAAAAAAGTAACTTTTGGGGAAAACAAATTCTGGGAAACACATTTATCAGTAAACGTAATATTTAAGAAACGGTAGTGGTGGGAACGGATATATTGGGGCCGGGTGTTGTAGGATTGGACAAATTTGTTTTTACTAAACTACTTATAAAAAAAAAAACTGAAACTATTCCCTGCAAAATTGTTGGTTTCATTGTGTTTATATTCTTACAATTAATTTGTCATTAGCAACGTAGGTTCTGAAGGTTCAGAATAGTCTGGTATTTCGCGTGTTTTAATTACGAGTACTAAAAATGGAAGTGAGCCTTCGGGCCACAAATGTTCTTAGAGTTCTATCATTACATATATGTTGTTATAATATTAAGATGAAGAGAGAAGAGAATGATAAAAAAATATGTTAAGTTTTGTACTAATGTAAATGTTTATATTGACATATTGAAGACATAGTGACAAATTAAAATTTAAAACTAACATCATATTATGTACCCAGTACCCACTCAGTATGTAGTACAACAAAACAGCATGGAACAGTAACCCTATTAGTATAAATAATCATGATGTGTAAAATTTCTAATTCTATCAATAAATATCTGAACCTATTGCAATGTAAACAACGATGTATGTATTGCAACGAGTGTGGGTGCATGTTCACAACTAAGATCGCCTACGTCCCTCACCAGAGAGCAAGCACATCAGGGTAGATAATAGTCATGTCCTCGGGCGGCCAGGTAACGCGTAAGAGTTACCACGAGAAGCTCACAGAAATAAAGATGGAATGCGACACGTACGTGAGACTCAGATTTATCGCAACCGCTAGCCTCGCTGAGTATCTTGTCATTAGGAACGTAGGTTTTGAAAGTTCAGAAATATAGTACTTCGTGTGCCTAAATATATAACGATTACTAAAGAAGGAAGTAGTCTAATATATTTTTTTAGAATAGTAGGTATGATACTACAAAGTTCAGAGTACATATTGGAATTTATTAACAACAATACTGTCTCGAACGATCGATTAGTAAAAAAAAAGTTATATATGTATATTAAAAAAATGCGAAAATTGCCTGCACTGGGTCATGTGATATTTAATAATATTATGAATAAAGAGTCAGTACGAGTATAATAAAAATAATATATATTATGACGGCGGTGTCGCCGTGCTGTAAGCTAAAATTTGCCAGCAATGGAAACAACACCTGCACCTGGCCTGACTTGTCAGGGCATTGTGACGTCACGCCACCATCTGGCGCCATTACCTGAATCAAAGGTTGAAGACAGATTGTGCCTGGTGGGGGCATTCTTACATTAGAGAGCGCCGAGTGCACTTGTCGTGCTGCTAAAATGTTGGTTATTTATTGTGAAAATGTGTTTTAATATATTGTCAAGTTGGTTCGATTATTGTGGATTGATATTAAAACAGTGATCTAATTACTAAATCTAGTTGTTTCTATTAAATTGGAACCTGCACCTTTTATCATGGGAGACGACTCGCCCATATCAGAACCGGGATAGGACAATTCCTATCCCGGTTCTGATATGGGCGAGTCGTCCACAACGATTATTGTCCAATAGTTTTCATTAAAAATAAGAGCCTGATGATAACGAGTCAGTCTTTACTAAATATTCTTAATACTATCGAGACATTATTAGTTAATGCCCTTTTAGTAGCGCAAATTGCACTTTATCATGATTCAATTGAACGAAAGTTTCAAAGTACCCCGGAGAAGACGTCAAATAATAAAACCGGCTGCCGAGCGAGATGGTAAAATACTGTATTGAATAAGAGCTACAGAGAGTGATGTATTGTTTATTGTAATTGTCATAGTTCCGCTTTCCTATATTTTCCTCAATGCCATGTCTGCGTCATGTCAAATAGTTTGAGACGAGTAAACGATTACCCGCCTAAATTAAAGAGGTTGTTATGGTGAGCCGCTAGACGTTTGAGGCCAGTTCTCAATTTAGCTGCGCAAGAGCTTTTCTGTTCCCTCTTGGTAGACCGCAATAGAAAATCCTTACTCCGAGACAAAAGTGATACTTAGTAGCAGCTTAAAGTTAAATTTAAAACAAAGAATTTACAAACAAATTGGCAAAGGATTTATGATAAAACTGAAAGTTACAAAAGTGGTCTACATGATAAGATTGTAATTTACAGTGGCCTATATGAATAAACTGATACCATAGGTACAAATTGACTTTTACAGGATGAGGGCCGGTACTCTACTCAGTTGTTGTAGTGTAGACTTTGGTAATTTATTAACCCACAATCAATTTCGAAATAATAACAATAACAAGACAGTACCACCTCGTTACAGTAAGGAGTTGTGACTTAATTTACAGAATTATAAAATAAATCAGACGCAATCGCTCGATATTAATACAAAGTCCAGTAAAATAAATTTACAAAGAACTTCAAAAAATCTGGCGGCTGTCCGTAATGCAGCACACTTTAATAAAGCATCAAGGTTGCGAGTTCAAATCCCGTAAGTAGCCGAATTTATCTTCTGTGACCTTTCTAATATATTTTTGTATAAAACGAGGGTGCATAAATTCACTTTTCACATTAGACGAGTCTGTTCATGACTGATTTAGAGTACACATACCAGTTACACGTACCAGATAAACGTGCCAGTTTCACAATAATATTGTATTTCATGAAAAATAATTATAAAACACATTACCGGGGCATTAACCTCGAATACATCATGTTGACGGGAAAGGTGGAGGGTAGACGCCACGTGACATACCGCCAGTAATATGAGTTATCAGATCAGCAAATTACCAGGATTCGAGAAGGTCACATATCCACGCCACCGTATTTATTGGCGAGCCATTGCACGCCATGCCCGCCCCATAGTCACGATCCTGAGCAGTGAGGGATCGACAGCTTGGAGATTCTCCAATAGACTGAATATCTGCTTAATTGTCGGTCGCAGATTGGTGACTATACGTATCGCGGCCAGACATGAACACTATGACACTGACAGTTATTCCCACGACACAACCTTGTAGTGGCGTCACCGTTACATTAGAATCGAATGGCGTCTAAAAATTATATTTATTAATTTTAGGTAGAAATATGCCATTACAATGATATTCCGTTGGAATTTTAACAATTCTTAATATTTACAAGAAATTATCTCGATCAGACTTTACTTTTACGTCTTACAAAACTTACTTCGTTTGGAACATATCGACTAGTGCGAGAAGTATCGATAAACAAATGTCAACAATGGGAACGAGTGTACAAAATACATTAACATAACGCTTTCAGTGTCCGATTTATAATCATTTAAGTAGTCTGCGATAATAAAATAAAGAAGATGGAATTTTTATTCTTACATTCGTCGAGCGTGACGTAAAAAGCTTATAGGTGCTGAATGTTAAAAAAGTTACATTCAATTGTTTTTATTTCACTCAAATTATGGATATTTCTGGGGACACCAGTTTTTGTTTTATTAAAGATTAGGTTTTATAAGTATCAGCCCTTACAGCCATTTTCAGACGCAGATTTTTAAGTAATTACAAGTTATTTAGTTTCGTAACTGTTACGATACACGCGACTGTGTTGCGATTGGTATCTATGTGTAGTAACAGTTTACACACTTACTTTTTGTAATTAAGTGTACTCATTGTGTCCACATGTTTCTTAAACATTTGCGTCGAAACATTTTATACATATTTTGTATATATTGTGACTAGTGTACAATTTAGTCAGTGTCATAGGACTCATGTCTGGCCTCGCCGGATATAGTAACTGTGTTGACACTTTGTTACTAAAAAAACCAGTATCTCCACCGCACTCTAGGAATGCTGCTGCCCATTCCCCGGTGGTCTTGGTCGTAGTTTAAGGACATACCCGGGTCGCCGGAACGTGACTGGTTCGTATACTTTATACTAAAGTAAAGAAAAAAGTACATGCCACCATTTTGGAAATTTAGTAGATTTGTTACTAATTTAAGTTACGTGTCGACATGGTGTCGGCATAATCTACTAATTTTGTAACAGAATAAGATGGTCGAAAAATAGAAGTATCGAAACTTGCACAACACTATCAAAAATATCACTGTCAGTGTCATGACGTATCAGTTACTGAAGTATTTTAAACTGATGCTGGCCACTATTATTTTCCTAAAAAATCAAGGCCTAATGTTATGGTGTCGACAGTGCCGATTCCTTCATAATAGGTAGATATTATTGTAAAAATATCATGTCACTTTGCCAGATTGCGGTAATAGTTTTGAAGGACAGAGCTAAAATACCCTTAGTATATTTCGAGAAGTTAATACATCCAATAACAATCCGCTTAAAGTAGAGAAATACTCTTGCATGTTATTACAAATCTGTACAAAATAAGTCAATATTTGGGCCGCAATTCGATATTTAAATTGTAAAACGTATACGATATGCCCTATTTTCTTTCATGTCACATTCCGCGTTCACGCACAGGCGTATATACCTACCTAAAGGCGATAAGAATGAGATAAAAGGTGACATTTTTTCCATTTACTTTTTTCAAATGTACACGAATTGACAGCTATTTCATTCCCAAAAGGTAGCAATTCGTGAAGATAATATTTTTACATGTTTCCTTTTACTCTAAACTCTAGCTGGCGGTTGAAATTAACAAAGAGCACAACACCATTGTTCAAAAGATAAATTCTCATTTATTTAATCAAATGACCAATTAATACTTACTCAGACATTTTAAATAAATGCGACTATACTCGATCATACATTTGTCCCAAGTCGTTTTGCGTTTGTCTTATGCATAATACTTTCAATTTTATAAAACGCGTTTCTCTAAATGTTAAAAATGCCCAAATAGCTTAACAATGTCTTGGCTATCTCAAAACCGCTGGGGTTCAAAGACCCGGTCTAGGTAAAGAAAAGACGTAGAACGCTTAAATGTGATGTCTTCACGTACATAATCAAATGCGGCCTCCATAAAAATCTCGTAAACTTTTCGACAACGCTCATCTTATTATCAAAAGAGTATTTTATGGTTTTCTTTGGTCTGTATATACTCGTAAGTAGGTACACCTGGTAACGCCAAAACCTTTAATTTATCAAAACTAAAAAATGGTTACAGGATTATAAAAGTAAAATTATCGTACATAAAGTCTGACAATAAAGAGTAGAAATTAGTTGAGGTCGCCACTGTGCTTTAATGGGCAACATTACAAATACAAACAAATACAAATATCTTTATTTCGTCTTCATAGGTGATAAAATAGATGTACAGTACAAATAGGTAGCAGATCTATGACGTGCCTTTTGGCGTACGAATTACATTTATTCTAGGATTCGATTGATATTGATACTTGCTTATGATAATCTATACATCTATACATATAATAAAGCTGAAGAGGGTCGAAAGTCTGTACATGAAAGATATTCGAAAAAAGTTTGCTGGGGATACTTAGAATCGATAACAGAACACGTTCAAACAGTTTTTAGAATTTCTGTCTATTTGTCTGTTTATCTGTTTATATGAACGCGCATCACGTGAAAACATCTGAACGGATTTTGATAAAAACTTTACTAATCTGTCGAGTAAATACCCGGTCAGGTTTTAGGCTATAAAAATTGTGCAGATTTGAGTTAAAAAGGGGTAAAAAGAGGGGTTGAATTTTGTATGGGAACTCCTATAATCCATGAGTATGAAAATTTTATATAGAAAACTCCCGTGAGTTTGAGACAT
Source organism: Notocelia uddmanniana (assembly GCA_905163555.1). NCBI lineage: Eukaryota > Metazoa > Arthropoda > Insecta > Lepidoptera > Tortricidae > Notocelia > Notocelia uddmanniana. The sequence goes on along the minus strand of LR991054.1, from coordinate 17,374,656 downwards.
ATTAAATATAATGAAACGGGCCACTCACGTCGAATATCGCTCGACATGTTTCAGACCGGTTCGCGGTCCTTAATCATGAGCACCCATCGCGGCGGCGGTTTTCTTAGCACTGCGTGCCCGTGCCCTGTCCGCTCCGTTGCTCGGCGCGGGTGGAGGCGGCGGCGGCGAGGATCTACCCTCGTTTTCTTCACAATTGTTCAATGCCGAACTACACACAACACTCACAACGTCACATGCTAAAGTCTCGTCCACACTCTTCACAGACGTAGTATTCAACACTGTTTTCCAGCTGGGTGGTACCACCCATCCACAATCACGATTTAAATTTGGAAAACGCACTTTGCGTGGTACAAAAAACTTTTCCCTCCCTAATACGGTTACCTTATCGAACCGAATATAATGTGATGGGCCCGAATCCAGTGAATGCTCCGCAACTGCAGACCCCCGAGCATCACGTTTTTATATACTGCGTATGTGTTCGGACAATCTAGTGGAAATGTTCCGGCCTGTCTCTCCTATGTAATTCTTGCCACAGGAGCAGGGAATCATGTAAACACCAGGGGTGTTCAAGGGCTCTTTATCCTTCGGTGAACGCATCAGCTACCTGAGCTGAATATGTGGGCGGAAAATCGTCTTGATGCAATATTTTCGGCGTAACAAGTGTCCGATTGCGAAACATGTCGAGCGATATTCGACCTTTAAGACGTGAGTGACCCGTTTCATTATATTTAGTATGAAAATTGGTAAGCATATACTTGATGACAAAGGAATAACAACCTCATTCTAAATTTGTGAAATCTTAAGATAGAAACTGATATAATTTTAAAGAAAAAAAAACCGACTTCAATGGGGGAGGCCAGTGAAAGATTATTATACTTAGATGGTGCACTCTTAGATTCAATACAATAAAATAAAAATGGCTATAAGTATGTTTATAATGGTAGAAGACCCTCAAATCCTCATGGAATCATGGAAAAACCTTGCTTGCTTGACAAACAAAACGAAGAGAACAAATCGCCAAACGTGAACTACGCGTCGTTGAAGAGTTCCGTTCTGATCATCATCAGCAGTTCCACTTCATCAAATGTCACTTTTATGAATGAAAATGCTTGATTAGTTCATGAAAATACTAAAATCACTATTTGTGTGCCTTTCACATTTGAGGAGTTCCCTCGATTCCTAATGGATCCCATCATCAGAACTCGAGCATGACAAAAATCAATCGTGAAAATAGAACTTGCTTAACAAACACAGCTAGAAGGACAAATTGCCAAGCGTGAACTTTCGTCGTTGAAGAGTTCTGTTCTGATCATCATCAGCAGTTCCACATCATCAAATGTCACATTTTTGTATGGTAATGCTCGATTTGTTGATAAAAACACAAACATCACTATATGTTTGCCTTTAAAATTTGAGGAGTTCCCTCAATTTCTCATGGATCCCATCATCAGAAATCAAGCATGACAAAAATTAATCGTGAAAATAGAACTTGCTTAACAAACACAGATAGGAGGACAAATCGCCAAACGTGAACTTTTCGTCGTTGAAGAAATCTGTTCTGATCATCATCAGCAGTTCCACTTCATCCAATGTCACATTTTTGGTTGCAAATGCTTGACTTGTTGATAAAAACATAAAAATCACTATATGTTTGCATTAAAGATTTGAGGAGTTCCTTCAATTCCTCGTGGATCCCATCATCAGAACTGCGTTTTGACATAAACGGGACCAACTTGAATAGATATACTTACAATCAAAAAAAGAATTTTCCAAATCGGTTAAGAAATGACGGAGTTATGGAGTAACAAACATTGAAATTTTGAAGTCGGTTAAAAAGTAAACGCAAGCGCTGCTCCGCGGCGCTGCCCAGTGCGCGCGCCAACCACCACGGTCTCTTCAAAACATGCAATTACAATGTTACTTTTGCCGTTCACTTCATGTGCACTCACTTTATACCATAATCCCACTACTTAATATTATAAATGCGAAAGTTTAGATGTTTGGATGTTTGTCACTGAATCACGCAAAAACGGCTGAACAGATTAAGATGATTTGTATGCTAATAGTATATAATCTGGATTCACTTATATATATTATAAGTGTACTTTTTGTCCCCATGATCTTCCATCAAAGGGATATTAAATCGGGGATGCAAGTAAGGTCCATGAAACGGGGTGGTTTAATCCTCATACGCCATTCTACGATTTAAGTTTCAGCCAATTGGGAGTCTAACAGCGTGTCAAGAAATTTAACTTAAAGCATAGCAAGATTGTAAACAAGTTAACGATTCATTATGTCAAAACGGAAGTATCATAATTCCTTCTGATTGTTTACGCTATTTTTGAGTACAACCCTTTCCGCAATTAGTTCTACTTTGCGTGTACATCAATATGCATTTGCGATACTTTGGCTTTGTTTTTATTCATATGCTTAAATACAAAAACAGCTGTTTCAATGCTCACTTTGTATCGTTGGTGTACCATTTAATTTTGTCGTACGTTATTTTTTACGTAATTGTTGACCCTTCACACCATAAAAACTGTTTGATATAAGAGATTACTTGAGCTGGGCTGGGCAGCCCAATCGTCAGCATACACAGTTGGAGCATCTTAGATGTACACTTAGAAGAGGGTCGAAAGTCTGTACATGGAAGATATTCGAAAAAAAGTTGGCTGGGGATACTTAGAATCGATAACAGAAATCTTTCAACAGTTTTAAGAATTTGTGTCTGTTTATATGTCTAGGCATCACGTGAAAACGAACGAATGGAGTATAATTTACCTTCATTAATACGGTAACTGGATCTTCGGCGACGACATAGCTCGGCCTTCGGCCTCGCATCGCAAACGCGGCTATATCGAATTCGATATAGCCGCGTTTATACGCAGTGACTGGACATTTGAGGGCCTATTAACTTACTTACCTAGTAACTTACATTCTATTATGGGCGCACCGCGTGCGTTAAGCGAGGTTAAGCAGCGTGGGCCCAGGTCAGTTCTTTGATAGGTGACCGCTTTGAGTGGTTACCAATTGAGTGCTCCCGTGCTTTGGAAGGCACGCTAAGCCGTTGATCCCGGCTGTTGTCGGACAGCAGTCGTTAAGCCAAGTTAGGGGCCTTCGGGCGGCTTGAGACCTTCTAACAGTCAAGTTGGCCATACACTTGACAAGGGGGGTCGAAGTTGCACCTTGCATTACGTCCGTAGAGAGTACCCACAGTTGCCCTTCACGTGACCCCCGGGTGGATCCCTAAAAGTGCAACAAAACTAGTAACGGTTCGGTAAAATTCGTAAATAAATGCCATACGGTGATTATTATATTATTATGCAAACGATGATGCTGCGCTAATACAAGTGAGCTGCATCAAAACCATAAATGTGCGTATGCCTCATCTGAAGGGCTGCTAAGAACTTCGAAAATCGAACTTCGTATCGTGCCGTCCCTTTCCGTTATATAGTATATAATACGAGAGTGAAAGGGACGGCACGACACGAAGTTCGGAGTAGGCTCTCTGTCTCACCTAAAAACACGCAACAACGCGAACAAATTCGCTCGCAGATTACCGACGATAGACGTGCTTCACGACAGAGAGTCAGCCTTTTGAAACTTTTTTGACAATATTAGTTAATTTAATTAATTTAGGAGGAAGGCGCTCCCAGCGGGCTTAGGTAGCCCCTGAGGACGCGTTGAGGTGACGAGGAACGCTCGTAATTCGGTGCGCCGTTCTCTCTATCTCCTGTGGCCGAGGCCAGATCGCAGGGGGAGAGGCGAGTTGGTATCACGGTGCGTCACTCTCCCTACCCCCTGTGAACTTGGTGGGATCGTCCCGCGGCAACTGCGTTGATGGGACCGCAGAGGAAGAGAAATGCTTTCCCTATCCTCTGCGGCCGAGGTGTGGTTCATGGCGGAACCACTGATCTGTTTCGCATGACCTCCTTGTAGCGGACTGAGAGGGGTCCGTTACTACAGAAGATGGAGGTCAAGGAGGAAGACGCGCCAGAACATCTAGCGTACCTGTCGTGGAGGGCCTCCAGGCGTCCGCGAAGGAGCCGCTTGGGACCCGCTGCCTCCTGTGACATCACCAGAAGCCGGCGAGGCGGCAGATGGGGGGTTTCTTAGTGGGTACAACGTGGTCTCATAAGCCTATAAGGGTGCCCCACATAACCACTTGGACCACCCCCTGCGCCCGAGTGGTATGCGTAATGCATTTCCCCTCAGTTGTGGTGGGGGGTGCTAGCCACGACCAAGAGGGAACAGCTTCGGCTGCCGTAGCAGGTGGTGTTCGCGGCTGTGTTCTTTGGCGATCCCGTGTCGCCGCTACTTATGTTACGTGTGTTGAAGAACATGGATACAACACCTTAGTTGATAAAGTACGGCCCTTATGTATTGTCTATGGGTGAAACTATAGACGTCAATTAAATCAGTTCGGCAAAACAATCTGAAGTGTTCTTATTGTGCTCCCTCAGCACAGGCCAGTTCATCCTCATATATTCCACCATCAGGAGAAACTTCTAAAGCGCGACGGGCCTGGTCGTTTTAGACGGTAGTCCGGGTGGTTCCCAGGAGTCTGTCATACGCGTCCCCTGGCTAGGCGAGATGCGTAAATAGATTTCCCCCGATAAACAAAAGCAAGACACACTCTCTTGGATGGGGCGCTCGTTTTCTTAAATATCCAACAACTTTCCTAGTATTAGGTATACTATAACATACTGCATATAAAACTGCCAAAGCTTTAAAATGCATTAAGCCGCTATAAATTGGTTGTACTGTAAACAATCGAGTTCCAGACTTGGCACCTTTTCAGATACCACTTCTTTTGGAGGAACATCAGAACTTGGCTTATTTTTCACATTTATGTTTCGGTGGGATTAAACTTACACATCATTTATACGTAATTTATTTACATTTTCTAAGTATTCTAATATGAATATTTTACTGTGGATATAGGTACCTACTCCTGTTGTAACTTTTCTAATATGTATGAGTGAAAGTAATGAGATCCTTAAGAACAAATAAAAGTACCTAAAGAATACCACAAATAAAATGTAATTTTCTTGAGCAAAGAATTTATTGTTCGACAGTAAGCCATGCTATGGGGAAGCACCGACAAACAGACAATGTATTTTTATGATAGCAAATGTTTGCGATATAACTTACATCTTTTGTTCTGACAAACAAGACACGAGTAAATAGGTAGTATTTCACTTTTATTTAATAGAAGGTTGGCTCACTAATTGATTTTTTTCCTCAAATTTTATATTGTATTGTTTTGAAATTAATTGTAAGTTTCAAGGTTGATTCTCTGCTAAACTCAAAAGTATTTTCTGATGCAGCTTTGATCAAGCAAATGAACACGCGTTCTGACATGATCCATTGTATACATATACTGTCAGATTTTTTTGCTGCGCGTCCGGAAAAGCCCACTTTTTGGCTAAGTGGTGACGTGAAATTGTGTTCAAAACACGGGTCGTAAAACAGAAAGCCCTCTCTCGCATATTTTATGACCCTCGCCTGCGGCTCGGGCCTTAAACATCTGCGATATCGGCCTTTGTTTGTTCTTTGTTTTACAACCCTTAAATATGTAAATAGATATTTTCACCCGACTGCCAAAAGGAGTGTAATGTTTTATATCTGACAGTATGCTTGTCGTTCAAAATTAAGATTTACGAGGCACATAATAAAAAAATAAAGAAGCAATGTGGGAACATAATTTCTATCTGCATCATTATCAGCAAGGGTCGGAAAAGAGCACGTTATTTCATAGGACTTTGATAGGCTACTGTATGATGTGTGCACTGATAGTCTGCTAGTAATTGCAATAAAAAATATAATTTATGTGATACATTATTAGTAATGATAAGCGTCAGGTAGCAATTTACGTCACTTTGACGTCAAACATAATAACTAGGTATGCAATGCTGTTTGGTGGTTGTAAGTGTTGAGCTGAGCGCGTCTACCCGGTCTCAAACTCCCTGACAGTTACTCGCTTAGCAAAGACCGCGAGCTTCCTCTACAATGAAACACACAACAGTGATTATCCAACTGTAGACGAAGAATAGAAATTAAAAATATTATAATCCAAAAAAAATAATACAGAAATTCGTTATAAGTCTGAAAAGAGGGTGTGGGTGTAGGTACGTAGAATAAAATGAAAAGGGCTTCACCCTATTTCCAATAATGAAAATTATATTTTCCATTGTTTACATCAATTTTGCGCATGCATAACTTATTACATTGAAATATACGAAAATTCAGTTGTCTGGTGATTATTTCCCAGTGGTATGTCCGATTTTCAATTTTTTAAAGTCTAAACCATCGTCATGATATCACCTATCGACCGATCTAGGAGCAGTACGAACTCAATCGAAATACATCTGTCGCCTAAGAATGAGCTTCGCTTCGCTCAGCACTAACATGGATAAGCCAGGGTCGCTAAAAATAAAACCATACATACTCCTAAGCTATAAAAAGCTTACTGAATTTATTTTATGTAGTTAGTTACCGACATGGACCATGGACATGGACCTGTCCACATTAACATAATAACATAACATACACAATAACATAATAATCAATTTTTAATCTATACATATAATAAAGCTGAAGAGGGTCAAAAGTCTGTACATGGAAGATATTCGAAAAAAAGTTGGCTGGGGATACTTGGAATCGATAACAGAACACGTTCCAACAGTTTTTAGAATTTTTGTCTGTTTGTGTGTTTATATGAACGCGCATCACGTGAAAACGGCTGAACGGATTTTGATGTAAACTTTACTAATCTGTCGAGTAAATACCCGGTCAGGTTTTAGGCTATAAAAATTGTGCAGATTTGGGTTAAAAGGGGGTAAAAAGAGGGGTTGAATTTTGTATGGGAACTCCTATAATCAATGAGTTACAGGTATGGAAATTGGTAAGCATATACTTGACGGCAAAGGAAAAACATCCTCATTCAAAATTTGAAATCTTAAGATAGAAACTGAAAAAAAAGTAAACGCAAGCGCTGCGCCGCGGCGCTGCCCAGTTTGCTCGCCAGCCACCACAGTCTCTTCAAGTTTTGAACACTATTATGATTTATTCCATTAAGTAACTGTGACTCTAAACCCAAATTTCAGTCCGTGCCAGCCACCACGGTCTCTTAAAATTTTGAACACTATTATGATTTATTCCATTAAGTAACTGTGACTCTAAACCCAAATTTCAGTCCCGTTTTTTAGTCCCTTTATACCATAATCCCACTACTTAATATTATAAATGCGAAAGTTTAGATGTTTGTCACTGAATCACGCAAAAACGGCTGGACAGATTAAGATGATTTGTATGCTAATAGTCTATAATCTGGATTCACTTCTATATATTATAAGTGTACTTTTTGTCCCGATGATCTTCCATCAAAGGGATCGGGGATGCAAGTAGGGTCTCTAAAACGGGGTGGTTTAATCCTCATACGCCATTCTACGATTTAAGTTTCAGCCAATTGGGAGTATACTGTTACAACACCTATTGCCTTACCTTCTCGAGCCATTGTGTTACAGGTTCCGCGACACCGAACGGCTGCGTTTAGAGGGAGTTTTAGGTATAGAGCCACAAAGTGTTGGAACAATATTCCTCCGCCAATCCGCCTATTAAAGAGTAAAGCCAGTTTCAAGAAAAAATATCGTTTACATCTTCTAAATGCTCAAAAAAATTACCTTTAAATTCCTGTTTACTATATTTAATTCCTATATTTTATCCCGTTCCATATATTTCTACCCCTCAGTAATTATCTGTACCACTGCCACACAAATACACACACAAACAAGCTCGCACTGAGACACACACACACACACACACGTACACACTTTCACTTGTACTCTCACAATAATATACTTACATACTTTTCTGTGATTCGAACTACTGATAATTGTGAGTTAGCATCTACGAATTGTTGAAAGATGTTTGGCGTTGCACTGGCCATTATTTTATAAGGTTCTGGCAGAATACCAGCGCTGTGGCTTGCCACAGCATTTATGCTGAGCCAGCGCCTGTTCTCTGCTACGACACATGGCTTATCCGTTTAGTTTCTAAGTCTTAGTTCATAAGTAGTTGCATGATAATAATGTCTGTGTTTTTTATTTATTTAATTTCAGTATCATGTTATGCCATGTATGTTGTGGATATGAATAAAGAGTTTATCTATCTATCTATTGTATATTGTTGTGTATTGGTGTATTGCGTGTTATAACACCGAACCAGAAATTTAACTTAAAGCATTGCAGAATTGTAAACAAGTTGACGATTCATTATGTCAAAACCGAAGTATCATAATTCCTTCTGAATGTTGACGCTATTTTTGAGCACAACCTTTTCGCAATTAGTTCTACTTTGCGTGTACATCAAAATGCATTTGCGATACTTTGGCATTGTTTTTATTCATATTCTTAAATACAAAAACAGCTGTTTCAATGCACACTTTGTATCGTCGGTGTACCATTTAAATTTGTCGTGCGTTATTTTTTACGTAATTGTTGACCCTTCACACCATAAAAACTGTTTGATATAAGAGATTACTTGAGCTGGGCAGCCCAATCGTCAGCATAGACAGTTGAAGCATATTAGATATATGTACACTTAGAAGAGGGTCGAAAGTCTGTACATGGAAGATATTCGAAAAAAAGTTGGCTGGGGATAGTTTTAAGAATTTGTGTCTGTTTGTCTGTCTGTTTATCTAGGCATCACGTGAAAACGAACGAATGGAGTATAATTTACCCTCATTAATATGGCAACTGGATCTTATCTGAGACATAGCTCGGCCTTCGGCCTCGCATGCATTGCCACTCTCCTTCGGCTTTTCAGTCATCAACCTTACATGAAGAATCTACTCTGTTGGGTGGCTCAGTCTTCAGCCTCGCGTGTCTCGCCTCTCTGCTTCAGGCCTTCGGCCCTCAGCCTTACATGAGCAGCCCGCTCTGTATTATTCTCGCATGCCTTGCCGCTCTGCTTCCGGCCTTCGGTCATCATACTTATATGAAGAACTCGCTCTGTTGGGATAAAGTTTTACGGTTTAGCGAGACTTTTACCATTGTACAATGTACATGTAATGTTTTTGACGAGATTCATTCGTCTAGAATCGGTACATTTGATATTCCGAAATAAGCACTTAATCATTCGTTTTGACAATAGGATTTCTAGGGAATATCATATTGACTGTAATCATTTCTTAAGAGGGTGTAAGGAAGGGTGAAAGATTGTATCATCATCATCATCTGAGGCGTTATAGCCGCGGGTGGGCCCTAGGCAAGCCTGGTCAAGCAAATATCTCCAGTCCGATCTATTCGTGCTTTTCCTTCTCCAACATGTCACCCCTAAGTTCCTGGTGTCCACCTGAGCTTGAGAAAGATTGTATGGGAAAACAAATCATTCTAAGGCGTGAACGAATTATACGCGGACGAAATCCCGGGCAAAAGCTATCCGAAATAAGCACTTAATCATTCGTTATGACAATAGGATTTCTAGAGAATACATCCCTAAGGTCCTGGTGTCCTTTTCGACGCCGTCCAACCATCTCAGCTTGAGAAAAAATGTATGTGAAAATAAATAATTCTAAGGCGAGAACGAGTTCTACGCGGACGAAGTCGCGGGCAAAAGCTAGTGTATAAATATTACACGGAATTTAAATTAAGTCACATCCATGTTACATTTTCGTCCTAAAATTGCTATCGGCCTCAGATCAGTGCTAATTAAACCAAAAGTTCTACCATACATAAACTTTTTATTCGTATCCTTCTTTTTGTAGACAGATTATCTACCTAAAACTTTCATGCGGCCTTCACGGAACGTTTTCTCCTCCCTACCAAGAATACCCGAGTGTGAAAAGACGATTATAAAGTGAATTTTTTTCCCTTTTATAAAACTGAAGCCTTTGCTTCAGATTCCGATTGTCATACAAAACCTTTGTTAAGTTATAGTACGTAATTTAGATACTTCGCCAAGCACCAGTCGTTTACAGTACGTGTGTTTTTATTTTCAAAGATTTGAAGATTTTTGTGTTACTTTTAAATTGCCACGTTGTATTCCAATGCTGATCCTCTGGGCGAGGTAAAAGCCAGCCTTCCGGTTACGTGAAGCCTCGACCAAGCGCTTGCACAATCCAATATAGATTCGGTGCGCGCCCGGTCCCCATGGTCCGAGGGTCTCTAGGCCGAACGGTTCAAATATGAAGCCACTGTCGATGGCTCCATACTTGCGCCGATTGAGACTCTCAGCTGAGTCAGCAGCGGAACCAGCCCTGCACGAAGTCCCTGGAAGATGTGACGACGCCAGGGTATCGACGCATGTGGCGTCCCACACTAGGGGTCGGCCCATCTTCCAGGGAATGAGCGTCATTCCGTCGGGCCTTTTTCTGTCGTCCCGTGTCAAACCAGTCGGTTCTAGGACTGCAGGGACACCGGCGCTGACGAAGGCCCGACGGATAATATCGTTAAGGCTGGCACGGCGCGGGATGCGTCCCGCGCTCTTGCCGCAAGAGAGACCGTGGTGGGCGAGACGAACGACAGCGTCTCCGCAGTGGCAGCGATGAGGGGCGACACAAGTCGCTTCTAGACGTAGAGATATGGAGAGCCTGAAAGTATTATTATCCAATAAAGTGCCTAGATTTTTGGAGGGAACTGTATGCAGCCACATACCAGATTCCCACTCGGCAGACGCAAAAAGACTGGCACGCTTGGCAAGGCTGGTAGACGTTTGGTACAGATTATTCCATACCAGCCCGCAGAGCGACTCATCCCATTGACGCTGGGAGTGTAGGGTTTGTGGCTATGTTGCGTTTGGGCAAGCTGTGATCCACGCATTCTTGGCCTCGGCAGTGAAATCTGCAGTAGCGGAACCTGGAGAACTGTTAAAAATTTTGGTAACAAAATTTTGAGTACCATGGTGAGTACCACAGGAAGGCAGGGAGGGCAATTTCTGCGGTTTTTCTAATGCCAAGGCCTCCGTGCCGGATCGGAAGTGAAGCCTGTATCCATGAGCGGTCGTCTAGGGTGATATTAAGTATTATGATTTTAAATTGGTATTAAAGCGGTGGGAATTACGGAACCTACGAATAAAGAGTATGGAGGCACATTTTGCAAAATCAACAGAAGAAGGAAGTCGTTACGACAGAGTTTTCCGATTTCACAGTGCAAGCGTTTACGTAAATATACAAAGTCGGCAAATAGCAATGGTGTACTTAATGTGTATGTATGTTCCTATAGGGCGCAAACTGGGAGAGGCCTTTACTCGTAAAGAGGTCCACTCATTGAAATAAGTTTTAGTATTTGAATTAAGTCACACTATTATTTCATAGTTAAAAATCATAAAAATATAATTTAAATATTCATATAACATAAAATTGTAACTATCGTAGATGAGTAGGAATTAAAAGGCTTTTTTATTTTATTTATTTATGTATGTTCCTGCTAAATAAATACAGTCTTTTCTCCATACTAGCTGTTGTAAGGGCGGGCGAACACGCTCGTCAAGATCCGCGATACGGTTAGCCTTGAAACTGGACCGAAGTTGTTATCAGGGAACAATTCGTTCCTTTCGGTACCGCGGGCTTTTCGAAGGACGTTTGCATTGTTAAAATATTCCGAAACCTCCCAAGTTGTCGGAGCATTTTGTAAGAGTTCCTGCTAACTGGATAATGTAATCTTGCATAAGTAATCCATTGGATATGTAATCTTGCATACAATACGACAAATGAATAACTACAACTTAAAAGAGTTGAAAAACCCTGACATTTTCATTTAAAAGCTCAATGTCTCAAAAACGGCTCAACAGACTTTCATGAAACATGGCTAAGAACACTCGGGATAAAATTATCTATGACACAAAAAAAAACTAAACAAAAACGGTTCATCCGTTTGGAAGCTACGATACCATAAACAGATACACAGATACACAGACACATATACTCAGACAGACACGTTAAACTTATAACACCGCTCTTTTGCGCCGGGGGTTAAAAAGAAACAAAAAGTGGAAGTACAAAGATGAGCTTATCCCTTTTAGATATACGAGTAATAAATATAATAATAATCTGGTGCAAAGGTTGTCTAGCGCCATTCAACGTGGTAACGCGGCAAGTGTGATGGGTACCTTTGCGCCAGGTACAACTCGCGGGGCTTATTTGACTAGGCTTAAATAAAATTGTATTAAGGCCCTCTAGTCCTGCGAGAGTAGGTATTTAGCGCTGTCCTGGCGGTGCGTGGACAAGCCCGCGCGGACGAAGCGACTGTGAACTCGGATGACCCCGCTAGCTTCATACTGGTCACAGTATAGAAATATAGCTGTATTATGACTTAAGAAATGCATTAATTGTGATTAGACTTTAGTATGTAATTGATATAATTTTTTAATAAATAGGTAGTAAATAAATAATTGAAAGTCGAACTTACGGTAGGATCCATTATAATGAAATAAAAAAAAAGGATTCATAGTACAACCCTGAAATTTCTTTATTTAATCTATGAAACCTAAACCTAAGAAATATGTCTTATACCTCTCTACTCGATTTGTTTAATAGCTCATGCATTTTTTTTTATCTATTTGTGTTATATTTATACAGGCTGTTATATTTATTTGTCGTGTGCGTGTCATCGTCATCATCATCATATCAGCTGATGGACGTCCACTGCTGGACATAGGCCTAAAGAATGCCACATAAAATATTTTTTGGTGGTTTAATTTATTCGTCAAAAGTTATTAGCTCTCAAAGCATAAAAAACATTGCGAGTTTTTTACTTTTTTACTATTTATGCGAAAGATTACCGTATTTTTTAAAAATAAATACCAGAAATGATTTTTACATAAAGATGATAAAAGAATCAATATGGTATATGAAACGATACCAAACTTGTCACGGTAGCTACCTGGAAATGGGTAGATCTTTTAAAAGAAGATTAGCTAGAAAGATAGTAATGTATACATTTTAAAAGGGTCGGCAACGCGCATGTGACACCTTTGGAGTTGCAGGCGTCCATAGGCTGCGGTGACCGCTTACCATCAGGCGGGCCGTACGCTTGTTTGCCACTGACGTGGTATTAAAAAAAGACGGCCGGAATAAATGTGTTGAAGCTCATAGCTTAAAAAAAATATTCATGTGCAAAGCAGTAGATCTCTTACTATATCTACAATTTCTGGTAATAAACATTTCATTTATAATTTTACCAACTTTGGTTCCATTTCTGGAGGGGTTCAGTTCAGTTGTTATACTGTCATTTTTATACTGTGGCACTAATCATAATTTATTTGTTAATAATTACGACATTTTTCATTTCGGTTTTTATTGCCCTTCTTCAATAATTTGCAACATTTATATAAATTCGTCAAAAACTGCTTGTTTGGTGCACGAAACGGTCGCGGATAAAACTGACACAGGGTCCGTTGTCCGTAAGCGCCAGCGCGCGACTGATCGGGCCTGCCGAGCCTCCGCGCTCGCGCATTTTGTAGGTATTTAAACAAATTAATTAATAAAATCATTTTATCTTTTTAAATTCTGCAAAAATGTCTAGCAATACTGAATGGCTTTAGTTTAGTTCAAAAACTTTATTTAAAACATCAATAGTTTAGTCGTCAGATTGTAAATGCTTTACAAAAAGGAGTAACTTTGGGGTCTCTTTCTATCGAGCGAAGTTCATTAAATCGTGTATCTGAGTGCAACTTTGACGAGACTAGACCCTTAAGTAAAACATATAACTTTTTCAAATTTTTTAAATCCTTTTTCTACGTTTCAGGTTGTTTTTAGAAAACTCGAAAACGCTAACTCGCTTGACGACCTCCCCTTAAGTAAAATTTTTCAATTCGTGTTTGTGTCTGTATGTTTTAAACTGTAATAATATTGTATTGTATTTAATAAACTATTATTGGTGGTGAAAAAATCTGTTAACCATATTTATTAATAAACATATTATAGAATTTAAAATTAACCAAACAAATTTGTTATCATGAAATATAATCTCAAAAAACTTCTTGAATCTCATTTAACAGAGTCTCATTTTACATTGCTAGTAAAATTATGCTAGACTTCGGAGATAAACTTAGAATGTGGAAGCTCTTTCTTTCATATGACATCCCACTTGACATTGTCATTCGGCTTTGATTTTTCCTTTCCCCTTGTAGCACAGACATCATATAAAAGCAGACTCGCAGTATTAAGCCAGACGATTTTTCATATAGTTGTCTCGTTAATCCTTATGGCACACTAAAATGAGTTAGAATGGGACAACTAGTACGATATTAACGAATTGTCCCGATTTAAAAAACACACCATGTCACACCAGAGTGAATTTAGTAAACATCACAACGATACGTCAAAAACAAAACGGTACCGAAAGTGCAATAGATATTGTGAAAATTACGAAATTATATGTATCAAAACTCAACAATCTTTATTTACACGTAAGCAGAAATGTGGTGCGTAGTGCCATGGTGCCGGAGCAGTTTAAAATCAGTGAAAAAGTCCGGAGAAAATATCAGTTTTCATCGGTAAGAAACTTTTGCTATTATTTCAAAAATTGCACGAACATTATGCAACATAATAGTCTGAGATAGACTACAGATGCTCGATACTACAAAATGTACCTTTTGCGTAGTTCCAAATTCATTTCAGAAAGGTTTTTTGGTAAAAATTCATCTGTCGTGAACTAGGCTAGTGCTGTTACTTAATGAAAAAAAAATATGTCGACAATTTATCGATATGAATTATTTACGTAAGCATTTAGACGAGATATTATTGCGTTAAATTATTAATAACATGGTTATTTGTCAACTTTAGATTTCCGAATAATAATTTACTTCAAAAATGGATTGACGCAGTAGGACGCAATAATTGGACGCCGACCAAACATCACAGAATCTGCTCCAAACATTTTAAAAGTGACTTTTATGTTACTAAGAACAATAAAAGATTATTATTGCCAGATGCAATACCTACAATATTCCAGATGCCCCTTGAGGTAAGTTGGGAAAGATCAATATTTATTTACTGAATTTTCAGGGACCGCTTCAGATGAGTTGGTTTGGTTTAGGTTTAGGCATAATATGTTAAGACGTTGCATACATTAATATTTTTTTTATCTGAGAGAAATATTTTGATCTAAATGAGCTAAGATAATTTATTTTATGACAAAACTGGATTATAAACGCATATATAAATAAATAAGTATATATTAGGGGACAATTTCTTATAAAGATCAAACTAGTCCCATAGTAAGCTCAATAAGGCTGGTGTTATGGTCTAGACGACGATGGGGCGCTAGTCGGGTAACCTCCACGAGTGTCTGGGCTCTTCCAGTTCCTCTGGACCCTCGCGGGTCTGGGGGAAGGGGAAGGGTTCTGGCCGGTGCGCCCTGGAGGCAACCATAACCTAAAGTTTCAAATAAACATTTGAGTATAAAATGCTTAAAATCATTAGTCATTACCTACTACATAACTACATAATTTTAATTTGTAGGATATATTAGAATCTTTTGACGTTTGACGACCACTTTGGCTTAGTTGGTAGTGACCCTGCATACGACAGGGTTCGAATCCCGGTCAGGACATTATTTGTGTATTTATCGCGATTTGTGCATTTATCCTGGGTCTTGGATGTTTTCTATGCATTTATCTATATAAGTATGTATATCGTCGTCTAGTACCCATGGTTAGTACAAGCTTTGCTTAGTTTGGGACGAGGTCGATTTGTATAAGATTGTCCCCTAATATTTATTTATATTTATTATTGATATTGAATGCAGTTTGTGTTTTTAATTTCATAAATATTTCAACAAAGTATAGGAGTAAGATATACGACTTAAGAATATCAATAGTAATTGAATATGGATGTCGATATTTCGTAGTAAATTATCTTTCACTGCACTAACTCTCGTCACGGAGCGATGAATAGTTGAGACAATGACAGTTGAAGACCTGTCAGACTACATGATATCTATTTCTTTCTTACTTACTGATAAGTACGTTAGTGGGAATAGATCTGAAGTATAGAAAACGTTCAACTTATTAGCGCTTATCTGCTTTTCTCTGATATCTGTGCCTTGTAGCGGTGAATTTTCACGAAAAAAAAACCAAATATATTTAAAAAGACATATTCAATGCATCTGGGTCATAGTCATAAGTCTTCTTTATTAATTTTTTCTTGTCTTTATATCTATTCCAAATTTTAAATCGTTAGCTTTAGTAGGTAGTTCTTGTGATAATTTAGTAATGTGACAGACAGAGCGGCACCATAAAGGTTCCGTTGTAGGGTTCCGTAGAGGGTTCCGTAGTCAACTAGGAACCCTTATAGTTTCGCCATGTCCGTCTGTCTGTCCGAGCCTTCGGTCTGTGATTGTTAGTACTACTAAGTCGTAAAACAAAATCTAATAAATAAAATATTGTTAAGGGTACCTCCCCTACGCGTAAAGTGGGGATGAATTATTTTCTTGCTTCAACCCTATGGTGTGGGGCGTTGTTGGATAGGTCTTTCAAAATGAATACTGGTCTTCATGAAACACTGTTTGATAAAGTGAATATTTTCGGAGATATTCACTCCAACGGAAAAAAATGTGTCCCCCTCTAACTTTTGAACTATGGGTCCAAAAATATGAAAAAAAACATGAAAGCAAAGCTTAATAAAGACTTTCAACCATGGCTGACCGGTTGTTTTCACGGTGTCGTACAAAAATGGTAAAAAATCGGCCAAGATCATATCAGGCCATGCTTAGTGTAGGGTTCCTAAGATATGAGCGCCGATGGCCAATTCCGCGGCGGCGGCGTGATAGGCTAAATTCCGCGGCGGCGGCGGCGCGCCGGCGTGACCTTGAGCTTTTTATTAGGAAGGAATTTGTGAAACAATAAACCTCGTTGCCTAGTGGCCCAATGAACTTACTTAAAAAAAAACAATAACAATTAAAAGGGAATACCTTCGCAGCGTTTCGTACGTCTTTTACTAAGAAGGGAAGACTCTTTACGATAACTCAAAAACAGCTGAACTGATCACGTCCGCTATAGTTTTCGTTGAATTCATGTTTTTATTTTCATTTTATTTGGTTCCATGGTTTAGAAGTTAGAGGAGAACACATTTTTTTTCTTTTAGAGTGAATATGCACTTTATCAAAAAGTGTTTGATGAAGACCTCTATTTATTTTCAAAGACCTATCCAATACCACCCTACATCATAGGGTTGAAGCAGCAAAAATCCCCACTTTACGAATTGGGGAGGTATTTTATTTTATTTTACGACTTTTGTCAGATTTATTGCTTTATATATCCATGCCAAATTACAGCTTTCTAGCACTAACAATCACAGAGCAAAGCCTCGAACAGACAAACGAACAGACAGACAGACGGACCTGGTGAAACTAAAATGGTTCCTAGTTAACTACGGAACCCTAAAATGGTTTTAGAATGTGGGTTCACCTTGCTTACAATTATGTATTTCAAAATTCAAACCGATAGTATACATAAGTAGTTCCGTGCGGAGATATGTAAATACATATTTGTGACAAATAATCGGACAGCTGGAGTCAGAGGTTGTCCTTTTACCTTTTGATATTTTTTTATCAATTGATCATAACGGTGGATATTTACGACCGCACGCGGGAAAATTCCGAAACTCTATCTAAATCCAGTGTTTCGTGAAAGGGTTTGTTACATATATCAGCAGGGGTCAACTGCAGGCTGTCGATTATATTTATATACAAATATAGGTGTCAAAATTTGACATATGACATTTGACAGTTTCCATATAGAAACGGGTAATGTGTGAGGTGACAGGAGAGGAAGAGGGCAGCACAAAGTACAATATATATACTGAGATAGAGATACCAGTGAAATACTCCACGTAGATCGTAGCGCCGTTGTGTATTTTGTAAGAATTAACCGCACGACCGCTGCATCCCTGTCACTTCAATATGCAAGTGCGATAGAGATAGCACCCAGTGACATCTGGTACAAACAAGTTAAACTAACATTTCCATAGAAAAAATCGTACTTTGAGCTGAAAGGCCCCTGGAGGGCAGAGCGAGCGCGGCACGGTGCGGGGCGGAAGCGGTTTTGCATTTTTGATCTTCCCGATTGTCGATATCTGCTTCATATATATTACACACGCCGTCTTCGCTTCGCTATCCCGCGCAAATACTGCGCGGTTTTTTGGTGCAACGTGCCCTGAACCGCGTTTGCTTTACCGCAAAACCGCCTCCGCCCCGCAATGACGCTTCGTCGCGGTCTGTGCGTTTCGAACTTAAAAGTTTTTAAGCATACCCCAAGCAAAATGGCTCTATGTGTATACAGAAAATATTTAGACACTTGCTATTAAATAAATAAATATTTTTTTATAACAGGTGTGTGGAGGCGGGGTATGAACACTCGGTAGCAAAACTATTTCCATCTTGGGCGTTACGGTAAAAACTTGAATTGCTCGATACCGTCAAGATTCTACTTTAGAATCCCGTAATATGGAATCTTTCGCTTCACTCAGGATTCAATATAAATCCCCTTTTGGTCTCTTGGGATACAATATATTTATTGTCCTTCCAACTGAAATTAAGAAAAAAAAAAACGTCTGAGCTTTCAGATCAAAACTGATCTGGGAAATTTGTGTCAGTTGCTTATACTCGTATACCTGCGTCAACGTTCTGTTCCTGTATAAATGAGCTTCAATTTTCCTATTGCAAAGTGATTCGTCCTATCCGTTCTACTCGTAAATAATTCGATGTGTATCAGCCAAACCGACTCGAGTTCGTTGCACCCCCGTACATGTCAGGGTGTCGTCACAGATTTTACTACTACCGACTACCTGGACGTTAATGGCCGCGGCTAATGCTTTTAATCAGAGCTTTATGTAGAATACGAATTCATCACGCTTTTTGTGATAGTTCGTAATCGTAATCACTCTTCTTAATCGTGTAATGGATTGACACTTGAAAAGTTCAGATAACGTGTCGTCTTTTTTCCAAGCTAAATAATTTTCACACTGGGATTAGCCTGTTCGGGGAAGAATTATACTAAATTTTTACATTAAAGATACTTTCAGCTTCCCTCAAACCAAGCCACGGACTTTTTGACAACGGGGTCAATTTGAAATTTACGTTTTGCACTCCAGTTTGATATATTTTATGAAGGCTATTTAACGGAAAATGAATACGGTCTTCCTGGACTTGTATTGGACAGAAAATTCAAGTAGGTAATTAAATTAAAAATGTCCACATAAACTATTCGTGTAAGTATGTAATTACTTATTTGCAGCCTTAACCGTTCGACTGCTTCAACTTTCCTTTCAAAGTAATACTTTCTAATTGTTTAACTCAAAGTTGGGTGATTTAAGGGAATTCATGTGCCATTGTAGGGAAAGGTTCTCCTAATTTGTTTTCTTAAAGTCAAGGTCAAGGTTAGAGTGAGTTGTGTGACCCTAATCTCATCGAAAGGCTTCCACAGCCCCTTTGTACATCTTTTATTCAAGAGGGTATTTTAATTGCGGGTCACAAAGAGGCTGATAATAGCTTTGGCGTGAATTCGTTTGAACATTTATTTTTATCTTACCTCAAGTGATGGCCAAGCAAACCAATCTAAATGCTTTGTGACACCAGAAACCTCAATGCGCAGTTCCGACTACGTACTTAAGTACAAAGTAGTCAGCAAGTACTTTAGAAATTCCTATCCACCCAGATTTTACTTTACAATCTACTCTTACTTCAAATTAAAATTTCTTTTGAGATAAGATTAAATTTATTAACAACTTAACCACCCATAGAATGCAAATTCCAGTTTGACTTTCTTGGTAAACTGCATGCTGAACCCCGGGGATATCTAGTCATCATTCGCCCTTTTCCCATTTATTTCGGGTCAGCGCAGCATGTTTTTTCTTCCATACATCTGTCACGCGTCATCTTTTCATTTACATCTTTTCTATTCATATTGTCTCTCACACAATCCATTCACACTCTCTTTGGCCTTCCCCATTTTTTTCATCCATCCACGTTCATATCTAATATTCTTCTTGTTACATGGCTTTCATTCCTCCTCATTAAATGCCCGTATCGCGCCAGGCAATTAATTGGCTCTTTGTTTTTCAGCACCGTACTTTTAAGTTTCCTCTTATAAACGCATTCCTAGACATTGGAATTTCGGGGACAAAATTTGATGAGAGGTGTGGAGAGTTATTTTATAGATAAACTTAATTATTGATGCTTTACCTATATAGGTACTAGTGGTCGCTCCATTGCAAGTTTTGTTTGTAAAAATATTATTCTATGGATAGTATAAAAATAAATCTAAATAATGACTTATTTTCTTTTTCTTTGTTTTAAAACGATTTTGAAATTTGTCAAACTTCACTTATTATCATTATTTTATTTATTATTTATTTCCCATTCCCAAACTATTGTTAAATAAATGATCATAATTTGTTCCTTCGTACCTTATATCATAGTACTCATAACCTAATGATCATTTAAAATGTTCTTTTATCATCGTCTCCAAAATTATGCCTAATAATTACATAGAAATTACTAGTATTGGGAAAAGCATCGATAATTGAGTTGAGTTTATTGATATAGTAACCTGTCATTAAATTTTGCCCCTTGACTTCCGACGTCTGCTCATAAATAATCCGGTACATTCTTGTCACATCACACATCCATCTTAACATTCGTATTTCTGTAACATGCAGTCTCGTTTCATCCGTCATTTATGAGGCCCAACTTTCCGTTCCGTACATCAGTCCTCTTGATTTTACCCTTCAATCGAAGGGGCATTCGGGCGTCACAAATTATACTCGAGAGCTGTCGCAATTGTATCAACCCAGCGCTAATTCGATTTTTTATGTCACGGTGAATATCGCCATGACACTGCACTAGCAAACAGACTATTAATTCAACATTAATATACTTAACTTACTTCAGAGACGTGCTGTGGGAATCGTGGACGATTCCAAGGTCACGAACGATGTTGAACCATTGAGTTTAAGGAGAAACTTTGCCTCCTTGTGTGTGTTCTATCGCTTATGTAATGGGTTGTGCTCCGCAGAACTGTTCGACATGATGCCTACGACCGCTTTGTACCATCGTGCATCGCACCGCTCGCCGTCTGCAGCCACATACCTTAGAACCTAAATGACGTACGGTACGGTTTCAGAGGAATTTCCTCCCTCGGACGCTCCGATTGTGGAATGAGCTCCCTGCCGAAGTTTTCCCGACGGACTGCAGTATGGGAAGGGAAGGATTGTATAAATTCTTAAGGGGTCGGCAACGCGCATGTGACACCCCTAGGAGTTGCAGGCGTCCATAGGCTGCAGTGACCGCTTACTATCAGGCGGGTCGTACGCTTGTTTGCTACCGACTTGGTATAAAAATAATAATATATATATTTTTATTAAATATTGGGGGACAATCTTACACAAATCGACCTAGTCCCAAACTAAGCAAAGCTTGTTCTATGGGTACTAGACGACGATATACATACTTTTATAGATAAATACATACATAAATACATAGAAAACATCCAAGACCCAAGAACAAATATCCGTGAAAAATGCACAAATAAATGCCCTGGCCGGGATTCGAACCCGGGACCTCTAGCTTCGGAGGCAGAGTCACTACCAACTAGGCTAAACAGGTCGTCAAAAAATAATATTGAGTTGTGCGCTCGATCCTACACGTTAACACGTCACGTGCGGCAGTCAGCACGCCAAAAGCATTATAAGTAATTAAAAATCGTATTGTGGAATGTATAATTGTCAAAGTTCTATATAAATGAACTTGTTCGTGCTTCTTTGTCTTGTGATTTGAATGCCTATGTTGTGACTCAATTAAAATCATTTTAGGCGATAGCATAATGAAGGTAAGCTTGTAAGTATATTACATTATATAACGATATATGAGTACATTATGTTATGGCCTGCCTGATGGGTGGTAGACGCCGAAGTCTGTGGACGCTTGGGAGTCGTTGCTCGCTTGTAGTTTAAAAATAAGTTTTTATAATGTGTACCTTAAAATTATCCGTGAAAAAAGTACTGCTTGATACCTCAATCCACTATCCACTATCTAGCAGCAATACAATAAATATATCGCATAAATACCAAATTCATTCTTGGGAATTCGCAGAATTATTGCGTTGTGCTAACACCAGATGTCGTTACAGCGTGTTTATGAGTTTGTAGACCTCGGTTATGTTTAGCTTTTCAGTCTGCTCTATTAGAAATATATTATGGATTGCAATGGGGTAACGTTTACTTCTTTTTTGCATATTTTGCTAGCGTTTTTCAATAAATAGTCTGGCTACTACATCCTTGTCTCTACTCTAGTTGTATTAAGGTTGACTCACGTTATACCACACCTTTTGGTTAGCAGATACTGTAAAAATATATTAATAAATGCATGAGCTGTATTATGGAGATTAAAATTTTGATACTGAAGTACTACAAGGTTAAGTTAATGAATCTTTACGATTCTGGTGCGACTCTGTATTTTATAGTTATATCCCTTAAAGTACCTTCTTAATGGCCACCAGTTAGCAAATAACGAATAATGTAGGTGTTTTGTCTGAAATTATTTGAAAATGACATTACAATGAAATAACATTATTATTTATTACCGATATTAATTAAAGATAAATAAAACAAACTTAATTAAAGTAGATATACATAGCTGTGAACTATTAAACTAATTTACAGTACATATGGTGCTATATTACCGCACGTGTGCGGTAATCGGCAGATTACGTGCGTATGTCGAAACTTTAAAGAGGCATATGTACTGTAAAACGTTGTACGATACACGTGCGAACAGGTAATTCGCAACTCGTCTCGATGTAAAACACTCCCTTCGGTCGTGTTTCAATTTATCACCACTCGATGCGAATTTCCTGTTCTCTGCACTTGTATCGTAATGTACTATAAACTAACATAAAAATAAATAAAATATTAAGATAACATTAAATATGAATTATAAAAAGAAAACAGCGTCCAGCTCTTTTTTTACAATGAAGCTGAACGTAAGCCTAAAAATATGATAATTCTGTTCAAGACACGTTGTATTCATCAAATCTTTGTTTTCTTTCACCTCAGCGGCTCGAAAATGACGGTCTTTGAGGCACTTTGCTACGCTCATGATGAAAATTAGAATCATGAGCGATTAATTATAGATTCTTTCGCTTGCTCGGGGCACAACATCAACACATAAATAATAACAAAAAACATTTAATTAGGCTTAGTTAACCACGGCTTAACGAATATATGTGAACATGTTACACATAAGTACTTGCTACCTTACATTCAACAATACGAAGCCTGTATACCTATAATTTACCCTCATTTACAGCAAATGTGTCAACTCGTACGGTACAAATTACAAATTCAAGTCTATACTTGTCCATAACTTAGTCTCAAAGGTAGCTAACACGTTAAATATGTGTACGAATGCAAAGGTCGCCTAAAGGATGATTCACAGTAGACCGTTCCGTGTCCGGGCCGGCCCGTTTTCTATGAAAACAAACGCAACGGCCGGCGTATTTCTCTAGAAGAAAACGGGTCGGCCCGGACACGGAACGGCCTACTATGAATCATCCTTAAGTATTCATGTTAATTGAATAACATAAATATTTTCTGTATTCGTTACGCCTGAGATAAAATTAAAAATGTCTGTGGTGAGAAGTTACCATTTGATGCCGTAGCATCGAAATATACGGCATCAAATGCGAACTTTCAACCTTAAAACTTTGATGTAACTAAAACTATACATTATTGATAGTAACATTATATCACGAAGATAAATAACACGAAAAGGTCAGAGCTACTCGTGTATTAAAATTCCATTATTTTTATCTTAAAAGGGCAGAGGTTGTGGGAAGGGGTGGCATCTCTTCTTGCATTATATGACTAATACTTAAAGCATGTTCCAAAATTCAACTGATTTCTTTAAAGTTAGAAGTATCTATTAGGAAGGTATTGTCTTGTAAAAAATATATATGGAAGGTTCTAGAGTCTGGAGGTAAAAGGTTGCGTGGGCATAAAGGGTAGCGAGGTGATGTAAAGCTGTTTATTGCTTTTAAATAATAAAATTTACTTATTTTAGTCCCTCGGGAGACCACGTCGTGGCAATTTCGTTAAAATATTAAGAATACATTAAATCTTAATAATTAATAAAGAAAATGCTTCGGCTAAAAACGCATTGTACCACATTTTTTTCTAAAAATTGTTTTATATGAGTAATTCAATTTACTACGCGTACGCACTGTCAATGATGGTTTATTATAGTTAATAAAAGCACTGAGTTATTTAATCACACGATATATTGGATAGTAGCAGGATTACAGCAGAACCACCATTGTTATTTTTTAGTCTGCCGTAGAGAGAGGATATCCGACGTAGTGTTGCCAAGCGCAACACTAAAGACCAATACAGACGATATGCTATTAGTCTGACATCCCCTTTCTTTTCCTTAAATATACATATTTACCAGGTAGAGTTCTTAAGGCACATAATCTCTCAAATACGCAGGCCTCTTAAGGACCCTTCCTGACCGTGATACATTAGTATTACAATTACTAGAACTAAGAGTACTACTAGGTTCATTCGACTCATTTACATTGTTTGACTCATTATCACTAGAGCTAAGAGTACTACCAGGTTCATTTGACTCGTTCTCATTAAAGTCAGTTACAATATTACTTGGTGCATTTTCATTTTCCTCCAACTTAAAAGTTACATGTTTCCTATCCCTGTTATAATATTCTCTAGGCGACCCTTTAAATATGTGATACCTATTCCTTTTAATTAAAGAGCCTCCTGTATCTATCATATAATTTCTATATTTATCCTCACTTACAATCTTTCCCCTTAGTTTTTTATTACTATTTTTATCATGTATGTATACATTCTGTCCCTTTATATATCTATTTATTTGGCCATTATTCTTTTTATCATGATAATATTTATACATTTCTCTCTTTTTCTCTACTATTTGTTTTAATTTATTATAATTCACTCTTTTGTATCTATCTTTAGTTGGTAAGAAGGATTTCACTTGCCTTCCAATAAGCAACTCATTACAGGACCCTAACTCTTCATCTATGGGAGTATTTCTGTATTCTAATAAAACCAAGTAAATATCTTTCTTCTCCTCTATACACTTTTTAAACATCTTTTTTATAGTCTGTATGTGTCTCTCTATTAATCCATTAGATCTAGCATAATAGGGTGAGGAAGCTATATGTTTAAATTCCCATTCTCTACAAAATTCTTTGAACTGCTGACTTTTATACTGTGATCCATCATCACTATATAATATCTTTGGTCTACCCCATCTTGCAAATACAGATTTTAATGCTTTAATATGACTTTCAGATGTCTGATCTGGTAATTCAACTAACTCTACATACTTTGTCAAGTAATCTATGACCAACATATAAATCTTATTGTTTAGGAAAAACATGTCAGCGCCTACAATGTCCCAAGGATTAGTACTCAGTTCTCTTAACATCAGTGGTTCATATGAGTGATTTCTTTGATACTTTAAACATAAGTCACAGTTTTTAATTAAGTCTTCTAATTCTTTGTTCATGAATGGCCAGTATAGTAAACCTCTGATTCTATTTTTACATTTTTCAATACCTAGGTGGCTGTAATGAATCTTTTTAAGTATTTCCTTTCTTAATGACATGGGTACTAACACTGCACTATTTTTAAAGATTAAACCATCTGAAACATAAAGATCATCTTTTATTGACTGATAGTATTTTAATTGCAGTGGAATTTCTTTAGCTGATGGCCATGAACTTTGAATATACTTTATCAATAAACACAGATCTTTATCCTTCCGAGTCTCATTTTTTAACTTATCCCACGTCTCTTCAGTTAAATCAATACCTTCTTTCACTAAACATACATGTAATTCTATCTGTTCATCAAGTTCTTTGTTACATATACTGTCATTTACATAAGCTCTGGACAAAGCGTCAGCTACTAACAATTCTTTGCCTGGCCTATATCTAATCTCTAAGTCATATCCTTGTAATTTCATCCTTAATCCCTGTAGTCTTAAGGGAGTCTCATTCATGGGTTTTTTGAAAATATGTTCTAAAGGCTTATGATCTGACTCTACTACTACATGTCTGCCATAGATATACTGGTGGAATTTATGACATCCATAGACTATTGCTAGACATTCTTTTTCTATTTGTGCCCATGTTTTTTGAGTGTCTGTGAGAGCTTTAGATGCATAGGCAATAGGAGAATTATTTTGAAGTAATACGGCACCTAAACCTGTACCACTACTGTCAACAGATAATGTTATCGGACTGTTAATATCAAAATATTTCAAAACCGGCTGTGATGTTAATAATTGTTTTAATTTTTCAAAGTCTTTTTTCTGTTTATCACCCCATACAAATTCAGAATCTTTTTTCAACAACTCTCTCAAAGAATATGTCACATCTGACAAGTTCGGTACAAATTTTGATACATATGTTACAATGCCTAGTATTGTTTGTAATTGTTTTTTACATTTTGGCTCTTCCATACTAACTATAGCTCTAATCTTTTCTGGATCAGGTTTAATACCATCACCACTCAAAATATGACCTACATATTTCACTTCAGTTACCCCGAATTGACATTTATCTCTATTAAATTTAACACCTGATCTTTGTGCTTGTTGTAAAACTTTCTCTAACCTCTTATTATGCTGTTCTAAATTTTCCCCCCATACTATAAGTTCATCAACATATTGCTCTACTCCTGTGATATCTTTGAAAATGTCAGCAAAACACTTGCTAAAAACCTCTGGTGATGAATTCAAACCGAATGGTAATCGCTTATAGCAATATCTACCGAAATTACCAGCATTAAATGTGGTGAACAATTGACTATCTTCACTCAATTTAATCATATAAAATCCTTTTGAGGCATCTAAGACACTAAAGTATTTAGCCCCTGGCATTTTGGCTACTAATTCCTCAAAAGTGCTCATTTTATACTGTTCTCGAATAATATATTTATTTAAATTCTGGGGATCTAAGCAAATTCTAATATTACCTCCAGGTTTCTTTGTCACAACCATAGAATTTACCCACTCTGTTGGCTCGGTTACTTTTCTAATTACACCTGCATGCTCCATTTTATCCAACTCTGATTTAACTTTGTCTTCTAATTTAAAAGGAATTTTCCTGGGACGTTCTGCTACTGGAATACTATTTTCTTGTAACTTTATTTGATATTTACATTGTAGTTCACCTAGACCTGTAAAAAGATCATTATAGTTTTGCAATAATTTGTTTACATTATTCTGTATTACATCAACATTTTTTATAATTCCTAATTTCACAGCAGTGGAATAACTCAACACACCAGTTTTACAGCAGTTTACTATATGAAATGTTGTCATATACTCTTCATTTTTATATTTATTAAAAAAATTTTTATTTATATTTTTGTTTATTAAAAAAATAACAAAGATGTATATATTTTCACTAACTATAGTGCAGTGGATAAATAAAAGTAAAACTATCATGTGATAATGTTAGTAGAAGACAAGATATCAGAATAGAACTAAAATATCAGTGCAAATACTCGAGAACTAAAACTTAGTGAATAACATTGTTTGGCATTCAAAATACGGTCTGAAGTGATTAACTATCTAGTGTGCTAACTATATAAACAACTTTTCCTGCGAAAATAGTGTTCACTCGGTAATAAAGTGCGCTTGTAAGTATTCAGTGACCGTTTGACTATTTAAAACAGAATTGACCTATGGACCCTGTATGTGATAAGTGCACGATTTCTCCCGAACTCATACGAAGCGGATCAAGTGTTGCCGGTTTAGAGTTTGGCGCCATCTAGCATACAACGGCGGAACTACATTCACCCTGCCCGATCTATGTCAGTACATACTACTTCTGGACACTCCTAACGGATTACAGAGATGGCACTGGTATGCAAGAAATGTTCACAAGAGATACTAAATCAAACATTTTTAGTTTGTGCACTATGCGAATTTAAATATCATTTGAAATGCACATGTATATCAGATAAACTATTTGATTTAATGACGCTCGAGAGTAAAACTAATTTCAACTGTCTATCATGTCGAACTAAATTGGATTCGAATAAATATCACAATACTCCACGTATCGGGCCTAGCAGCCCGTCATCACATTCCTCACGGGACTATGTTACTACGCGGAGACAAAGAGTAGTCGTCAATATATCAACAGAAAACTCGTTCGAGGGTCTGACGGAGGATGATGACTGTTCAGAATCTCGCTTATCGCCTAGTTTAACACCTAGGTATGAGTTAAGTAGGAGTTTTACCGACTTACGTCCTAATAATAGTTTCATTCTCGACGACATGAAGGAAAAAATAAGTACCTTGTCAATAAAACTGGACTCGGCGGAACTAGAAATAGAAAGGCTACTATCGGAAAATCAAACACTAGCTAAACGCCTAAAAGAATCGGAATTAAGAATAAAACAGCTATCAAACATTTGTCAGTCCACCGGCAGGTCGTCGAAATCAACTGCAAAGAAAAGTCGTAAGCGTAAGTCTATCAACCGCACAAAACTTGATTTTTCGATTGATCCTGATGGGCTGAAAGAAACCACGACACCGCAGGTATCGCTCAAAACTCCAGAGCTTACCACGGTACCAGCGGCAATAACAGCGCCGCCTATTTCACCAACAAAACAGCAGCGGCAACAACAAGCAGCACAGAGCGTCCCAACAGTAGAGGCGATTTCATCTGCACCTATTTTACAAGCAAAACAGGTTCAAAACGAAACAACCAACCCCGGACCGCTTAGTTTACCATGGAATAACCATTCTAACCAACAAAATAAATCGGAAATACTTCTCAACTATGATAATATTCATGACAAACTATTCCAAGACGACCTACAACAAAGAATAAAAGCTGGGTTATCAAAGAGAAAGCTGATAATAATAGCCGATCAGCAGGGTAGAAACCTTGGATTAATAATGAATGACATGTACGGGACATATTTTGATGTTATATGTATTACAAGTCCTGGGGCATGCACAAAAAATGTATTGCGTGCACTACATAGTAACATAAATAAAATCAACCACGATGACTTCTTGACTATACTCACAGGAGTCAACGACACGAACCCCAATGACCTATATGCAAACCTATATTATGCAATCCAAGAGTCTAGCCGTACCAACATTATTTTATCGCCATTACGCTATCCGTATCACCGACACTTAAATGATCGGCTAGTTAATAGAATGTTACGGCAAATTGCAACGCAATTCTCGCACTGTGAATTTGCAAATTATAATTTTGAATCGATGGAACTTAACACCACGCCTATAAAAATGTTGGCGAGAGAGTTATTTAACAAAATAGCCATCAAACTATCACACTATCCGCTACATTTACTACGACGAACTATAAAAACATCATTGAGCTCAGCATGCGAACCTGCCCGCGACGCCGGGTGCAAGGAGACTGAGTCATCGTCATCGAACGAGCAGGAGCCATCAAAGATAACAAACAAGTTTTTTCGTCGCAAATCGGTCAGAGCACAGCGTCGGTTTGATGCATCAAAATATTTCTGGGGCGTTAAATAAACAAGATCTACTTAACTTAGCTATAATTGATTTAGAAAAAGAAGGCTCGTATATAGATTTAGTATGTTTAACTGAAACCAATATCCCCCGTGGCTCTGAAAGCAATTTAAAACTATTTAATTTCAATTTAGCTGCCTATTTTTCGCGTAAACAGTTGAAGAGGGGAGGAGTTGCAATTTTAGTCAGAAAAGGTTTGTGCTACAAGCCTATACAAGAACTAGACACGCTGGCGGAGTATTTGAATGCTGCGCGGTTAGTATTCCGCAGTATAACTTAGTTGTAATTTGTTTGTATACTAATAGAACTCCTGCATCGTCATCATCTATTTTTTTCCACAAACTCGACGAAGCGCTTCGCATTATTTGTAAAAATAAAAGGAGAAAGTATATTTTATGTGGCGATTTTAACATCGATGTTCTAAAGGCATCGTTGGTATCTAAAGAGTTTGTCCAGATATTACAAAATTATGGCTTACAATTAACCATCCATAGCCCAACGAGGATTACTGCTCACTCAAAAACTTGTATAGATAATGTAGCTACTAACACAGAAGGAGCCGTGTCAAAAATTCACGATATGGGACTCTCCGATCACACAGCACAAACGTGTCAAATACCAGTTGCTAAACGGATCCTTCCTCCAGTGGCCTGGTGGTACGAAACAAAAAGGGATTTCCACCACGAAAATCAAAAAAAGTTCACGAACTGTCTCCTATCTCTAAGTTTTGAGGATGTTTTAAAAGAAGGAGATGCTTCCCGTGCTTTCAGTAGTTTTCATGAACTGTTCATTCTTTTTTATAACTTGTGCTTTCCTATAATTAGAGTTAAGGTCATAAACCAAATTAGTCATTCAAAACCCTTAACTAAGACAATGCGATCTTGCTGTCGTAAAAAAAGGCATTTGTATCTGCTAAGCAGAAAATCAATAACGCATAAACAACGTTACTTGAAATACTCTCGCCTTTTAAAGAAATGTGTATTGTCTCATCAAAAAACGGAAAACTTAAAATACATAGATAAGCAAAGCAATAAGTGTAAAGCAGTCTGGAATATAATTAAAAAATACACCACATCAGACTGCAATAGTAGATCTGTGGAAAAGCTAATAATAGATAATGAATGTATTGATGACCCACAAAAAATTGCCGATTGTTTTAATAATTTTTTCATTAAATATGTAATTGACAATATGACATTAGACATTAATTATAACATCAATATTACCAATCTTGAGTCTTCAATTTTTCTTAAGCCTTTAAATGCGAGTGAATTGATTAGTATAATTAGTAGCCTCAAAAACTCGAAAGCTGTTGGTCACGACGATCTGAAGACAGATGTTATAAAAAAAAATGCATATGTAATTGCACAGCCACTTGTACATATACTAAATTTGTCGCTGGTTCAGGGCAGCTTTCCCGAAATACTAAAGAAGTCCGTAGTTAAACCCCTTTACAAAAAAGGGGCTAAGTCTGACATGGGTAACTATAGACCTGTGACACTTATACCCATATTTTCCAAAATCTTTGAAAAAGTAATGTATAATAGGTTAACACATTTTTTAGAAAATAATAATGTAATAAATGAGCAACAACACGGATTTAGAAAATGTAGATGTACTTCTTTAGCGGCGTTTAAGTTAATCAAAAGTGTAATGAATGCTATTGAGAATCGTATTCCAGCGACTGTTTTATTCATGGATATGAGTAAAGCATTTGATTTTGTGAGTCACAAGCGTTTACTAACGAAATTATATAGGTATGGGATACGAGGTCCAGCTCATGACTGGATAAGGGCTTACCTCACCGGTCGAAGTCAATGTGTAGAGACACTAAAGTATTGTCCAAAATCTAGAAATTTAGTCTCTTACCGATCAACTTATGTGAGTAATAACTATGGCGTACCGCAAGGTAGCATATTAGGCCCTTTATTATTTTTATTGTATATAAATGATTTACCAAATTATATATATCATGAGTGCATTTTATTCGCAGACGATACATCGATTATAATAAAAGGTAACGATTTATCGACATATAATGACGAAATAAATATGGCATTATCGCGTACAATTCAATGGCTAAGTAATAATAATTTAAAAGTGAATTTAGATAAGACTAATTTTATTCAATTCCATACTGACCGAAGTGACTCACAAAATTTAAATATAAGTTATGATAATGTTCTCATTGAAGAGGTTCATAATACAAAGTTCCTAGGTATGGTCATCGATTCTCACTGCAAATGGAGGGACCATGTGGAAAGTGTCTGCAGCAGAGTAAATAGTTTTATATATGCTCTAAGAAGAATTGCGAAAACAGTTTCTATACAAGCAGCGCTAATAGCATATCACGGATATGTTAATACTATTTTTAGATATGGAATAGTTTTGTGGGGTAATTGTTCTGATAAAGACCAATTACTATTAGCACAAAAACGATGCATAAGAGCCATCTATGGAATTGGTCGAAGGGAATCATGCCGGCCAATTTTTATTGATAATGGCATTCTCACCGTCCCATGTTTGTATATTTTGGAAGTGGCCGTTTTTGTTCATAAATACAAAACGCAATTTATCGAAGTACAGCAGCTACGTACCCGTAATGTTCGAGCACAATATACACATAAGTTACATAAACCGGCTGCCAAATTAGGGCTTACCTCAAAAAACTGTTATATCATGTGTATCACAATTTACAATAAGATACCCGATAGTTTTAAGTGTCAGAAATTAAACTTATTTAAGAATTTAGTTAAGAATTTACTCATATATAAATGTTATTATAATATTAATGAATTTCTGAATGATTCATTTTAATGTAAAATTGTAATCTCTTTTCTGACATTTATTTCTGTATTAATTTTTATTGTAATCTTTTTCCTGACACTTATTTAATTTTTTACCACTTTAATTGTAATCTCTTTCATATAATTTATTTTAATAATACATAAGTAGAATTAGACGTATGTACACCTGAAAAGGTAGGGTATGGTGAGTCCACCAGATGTACTGCAACTAGAACTGCAAATTGTCACCCATTTCCAACATACATGAATAAATCATTTCATTTCATTTCATTTCATTTCATTTCATTTCATTTCATTTAATTTAATTTTAGCCTCACAAGTCCCATCAGTTTTTATACATGACCCATCAAAATTGCTCAATTTTATATCATTGTCTCTACACACATTTAAATTTAACTTTACAGCTATCTCATGGTTCAAAATATCAACATGTGATCCTGTATCTACTTTAAGGGTTATCTCTACATCATTAACACTAAGTTTCATAAACCAGTCTTTACTTACAGAGTGTATTTGTGGGTTGTTAAGACACATGGCTGCAAAGTGGTTGTAGCGACCACACTTTGCACATTTTTTATTGTACGCCGGACACTTCTTGTAAGCATGGTGCCTGCCACACTTGCCGCATACCTTTCTGCCACTATGTATGTTGCTGTCTCTTCTATGCCTACTCTCCGAAGAGCTTCTGGTCTGCCACTGCCTAGACTTGGATCTCCCACGTTCCACTTTGTGATTCGATGTATCTTCATTTATATCCTTCTTTCTTCTTTGTGCTTCTATCTTACACACTTCATTCTTGCCTTTGATTTCTTCCATTTGTGCTTTGGTAACTTCAGCTGCCCTACATATGCTGATGCACTTCTCCAATGTCAAATCTGGTATTCTAAGTAAACTTTCTTTGACATTATTATCAGACAATCCCATAATGATTTGATCTCTCACCAGTCCCTCTCGCAGCTTTTCAAAGTTACATTCTTGGCTTAATTTTTTCAGTGATGTTACAAAATCTTCTAAAGATTCCCCCGCTTTCTGTCTTCTATTAAAAAATATGTGCCTGTTGTAGGTCTCATTACTTGGCGGACTACAATGTGCTTCTAATTTCGTTAAAATATCCTCAAACTTGAGATTTTCTTTATTATCAAATGTGTTATATACCGCAAGACCTTCATCTCCCACGCTGTGTAGTAGTAATGCACATTGTTGTTTATCGCTTAATCTTTCGTTCGCCCCACTCGCAGTGAAATAAAAATTGAATTTTTGCTTCCATTCGTTGAACGCATGTTTTAAATTGTTACCTGCAAGATTGAGAGGCGGCGGTGGTCGTAACATGTCCATTTTCGTTTTTTTTTTTTAATGGCGTCCCTTTTGTAGTTTTCTATTTGTCGTCCCGATAGTTATGATTATGTTCTTCCCATAAGTTATTTAAATTTTCCGAATCCGCAGCGCCATGTCAATGATGGTTTATTATAGTTAATAAAAGCACTGAGTTATTTAATCACACGATATATTGGATAGTAGCAGGATTACAGCAGAACCACCATTGTTATTTTTTAGTCTGCCGTAGAGAGAGGATATCCGACGTAGTGTTGCCAAGCGCAACACTAAAGACCAATACAGACGATATGCTATTAGTCTGACACGCACCAATGCCACTAATCTTGTAATTTAATATTAAGAAAGTTTGTCTCATTTTGTACGCAATTTTTCAAATATTATTATTGAATCATTTGTTTATTGACAAAAGTGTTCATCATAAACTGGAATGATTAACTGATTAGTTTACGAGTACATGTCGATGTAACATAATAATTCGTTTTTACAAATCTGATGAAGTGTGCTGCAATCTACTACAATAGTACGTTATTGTCAAGAATGGAAGTAAAAAAAATGCAGGGTGAGTTTACAAACGGACAAAGTATCCTTAGTTTGTCCGTTGATCGTTTAATTAATACAAAACGCTTTCTATTTTGACGACCACTTTAGTCTAGTTGGCAGGGACCCAGTTTATGAAGTTTGATGGTCCCGGGTTCGAATCCTGGTCAGGGCATTTTTTATTTGTGTGAAGTGCATGAATAGTCCTGAGTCTTGGATGTTTTCTATCTATCGCGTAGAACTAGTAAGGTATCGCCTGAGTGAAATAACTTCAATATATTTTTTAAGGCGCATCATGCTTAGTTACTGTTTTCCCATAGATCCTCTACCCTTCTTTCCACCCACAAGTGGAACGTACAGTCAGCTGTAGTAGAGTAAGACAATTATTTACTCTTGTATTATTTTTAGTCTACTAAATATCTTTAAATTTAGTTTAATCATTCTCTCTTAAAATAATTATGTTTTCCTTACAAAATTTCTATCCCCTTTTAAACTCCGTAAGGGCATGAATCTTGACATAAGCCATACCGGTCCTATTCTATTAAGGGGTACAAACTTCTATGCAAAGGGGGTCACGTGTGTCTGCTGTTAACTGTGCATAACGGGAAAGTATCGTTTTTTTGAGATTTTGTGAAGTGTACATCCATCCATACATCGAAACGTTCGCGTTTATAATATTATTATTAGGATTAGGATAGGATGTAAATCGTCGCCTAGTAGCTTTGCTTATTTTCGGACTAGGTCGATATGTGTAAGATTTTCCACAAATATTTATTATTTAATAATTGAGTCATATAAGTAATTCGCAGTCAAAAGATACCATTTGTTCTCGAACGACACATTTTTTGTTCGGTTAGGCGTCTTTCGAGTGGGTTCTGGCAGTTTCACACTGTAGGTACAGCGATCTTAATAAAGGTTGATTGCTTAATCAAGCGTGCTAAAACTCGTGACCGTAAATACCTATCATAAAAGTCCGCAGTGGGAACCATATCTTTCTCATATTTATTTTTATAACGCTTTAAGATCTTACTTTTCACGCGTCTCTATCAGCTTCGTCTGTAATAAATAAAATAACTCAGACCGCCCCACGATTACGTAACGAATACATATATAAATACAAATCATCAGAGCATGAAAATATAAAAAAGTGAAGAATGTAAAATAGCATTCATACATTTCGTATTATAAGGATACTGATTTATTTATTATTTTTGAATAAAGTTAATTCATTCATTCATAAAACGTATTAATTGGTAGACAAAATGTGCATAAGTAAGAGTGCAGGATATGATTTCTATCTTTTTAATAATTATGTGACTGCGCGATGCAAAGGAGGGTAATGTGTTTAACAGTCTATGTATGTACACGTATGTTTGTTCGTTTGTGGCACTCTAGAGACCAAACGAGTCAATCGATTCGTCTTAATTGTCCAAATGTCATTAAACACATTTTTTCACGTAGTTGGGTTTTTTAATTTTGCTTGTTTCAATACGTTAACAGGGCGTTCTGAATGGAACTCTGTTGAACATCACCTATCTGAAAATGTTCGTCAAAGGGTCCGTTCTTTATTATAGCAACTTATTTTTTATGTTTTGAATGTTAAGTGTTTATAATTAATAAAAAAAGAAATTTACATTACTACTTATTATTATTTAAAAATAACTTTTTTAAAAAGAGTAAGGTGGCTAGCGTTAAGCAATTTAGACTTGGCTGAAATCAACAACTCAATTGTGTTAAGTGTTGGCTGCCCTTTGCTTGCTGCAAATTAGGGTTATTAGGTAGGGTTAGCTTAGGATTGATTAGAGCCTAACTTTAGAAATTTAATCATAAAGATTAACTTTTTGGTAAATGTAACAAAATTATAAGAGATTAAAAAAGTTTCCAATATTTTGTCCGAGTACAATTCCAGTAAGAACTCTATATCTTGAGATAATTATTACATGTGAACCTTCCAATAATCTTACTCAAAATGTTTGTGAAAATATTATTACGCAAAGAAGAGAAAAATGAAAATTTTAGCGTACCTTGATCCAATGTCACTTGACATTTCACGAGTATAAACTTCTATCGATTCCGAGAGTTCCTCCCGACACCCACGTGGCCACTGGTCCGGTTACACTTTATTGTAGTTGGTACTAACTACGAGAGTTAAGTGACAATTTAGCATTTTTTTTAACCGTATGGCATTTATTTACGAACCGTGAAATCTTCGAGAAGACAAGTACGGTTGCCTGTTTTTGTTGCACTTTTACCACCACCCAGGGGTCACGTGTAGTGTAACGGTGGGTACTCCCTACGGACGTGGTGCAACTTCGACTCCCCTTTGTCAAGTGAGTGGGCTTCTAACTTGACTGTTAGAAGTATTCAAGCCGCCCGAAGGCCTCTTAACGACTGCTGTCGTAGACAGCAGCCGGGATCAACGGCTTAGCGTGCCTTCCAAAGCACAGAAGCGCTCATTTAGTAACCACTCAAAGCGGTCACCCATCCAAGAACTGACCTGCGCCCACATTGCTTAACCTCGCATACCGAACGCGGTACGCGGGCGCCGCTGGGCCACGAACGCTCGGTTAATAAACAACGCGTTTTTGTATGAATGAATTCTAACCTTTTAAATAAAAACATAGTTAGTCACATTCTTAGGTGGAGAATAATTGTATGATTTTGAATATACATTACATATAAAATTTTAATGTAAAAAAATGCCATGTACATTTCAAATTTTCATGCCGGTATACGAAATCATCTAAAACTAAATCTTTCACGCCTTATCCATATCCTGAAATGTTTTGAGTAGTTTTGATTTTGTTTAACACGTTCGCTGCGATATAAGGCTTAAATACCCGATGCATGTACTCCCACTCTGTGCGGAGGCGAGAAACGTTGAACTTCCCCTGATGCGGCGGCTGTATAATGAGTATTTCTGTATGTACAAAAGAGACAAGTATAGGTTTGAATTTAGGACCTTAAGGGCTACTCGATAAAGCAATAAAATTGTACTAAGGTTTTCCGGCCTGATAACGCACTGACTGATATTTTTTCGATTCCTTGCGGGTAACGGGTCGAAAAGCCCGTCATAGATCATAAGGTCACTCCACCCCTTCCCGCACTGTTATAGGTAATTGCATTGTTTACTTCCGATTAGTGTTGTGACGTTATTAGCGAGAACGGACGTGAATACGATAGTGCATTATTTGAGTATTTGTTCACGTTTATTTAGGACCGCGAGATCTTACCTACATACGTACATACATACAGACGGGTCAAACAGAGAACCTCTCTTTTGTAGACGGTTAAAAAATACGCTTAGTACGCGGGCGAAGCAACGGGCAAACTTTTTGGTTTTATATAAGTCACATTCATAATAAATTAAAGAAAATAACATTTTCTGCGTAGAATGTGTTGCAGGCGTCCATAGGCTGCGGTAACCGCTAACCATCAGGTGGGCCGTACGCTTGTTTGCCATCGACGTGGTATAAAATAACGAAAATAATACTTACTGCCTGTCAAGTTTTTATTATAAAAATTCTCTCTTTGTTGCTTTAATACATGATATTAAAAATAATATGTCGATAACTTATTTCCCATCACTAATACTTCCTCAATTAAACCTATTTTTCAGTGCGATTCCGGGTTACAAGACCTTACATATATTTTTACATATATTTCTCAAGTAAATAGTAGGAACCCGGGGCGAAGCAAACACTATGACCACCAACTCGTCTACTATCGATATTAATAGGTAGGTATCCAATTTTTTACGTTTTCGCATACTTATAGTCATTTATATCTGTCGATACCTTACTAGGCCGATAAGCCCCATATCGCCGCGGCGGAGAGTTTAAGTACCAGGCCGATCGGCCAGTTAACGCACCATATAAAAAAACGCCATCTGTCCCGGGTATCTAATCATGGCTGATATTTATATTTATGTCAATAAGTACCTACCATAGACGGTTTGGTGCAGCTCACCCTCTCCCACCAATATTTTACTTGGTTTATTCTTGTACCACCTAGTGGCACCAACACCACTATACTTAGCCCTGCCCTGCCAATGCCCAATGCCCTGCTCTTTTCCGGTTTTGATTAAAGCCATTTTCAATATGCTTGGCTACGATTGCCCATTTTATTTTTGCAAAGTGTTCATATTTTGTGTACTATAGGTACTGGAATTCAGACTTTAAAATTGAACTGGAATGACAAGTAAACGAGACAAGTGGTGTTAATTTATGGATAGTTAATAAATTGACATAAATAATAACATTAACATATTAAACGATTCGTAAATAATTTATTGAACGTTGACCGCTCTATATTCTTAACTTGGTACCACCCGCCCTTAAACGTTTCTAGAGGTGTGACTTTCTCCCTGATCGATCAACTGTCGAATAACGTTGTTAATTAACTCATTCCCTTTTTGTCTTGTTTAGTAACAAAGCTGTCTTTAGTCGCTGCACGTTTTAGATACGGGGCGGTATTTTTAAGCAATAAGGTTCACTTATGCAAAACAAATATAATACTATGAAGTACTCTTTTTGAAATACAATATAACAGTTTCGACATGTTTGTAATAAAAAAGTATACTTTAATTTGATCCTTGAACTGAAATTTGGCTCAAGTAATAAGTAATGGTGCCGGGTTAGAATAGCACTACCCCCTTTCTTCCCTTGGGTATCGTAACAGTCGACCATGGGAACCAGGTTAAAGTGTGTTATGGGCGATAGGCTAGAACCCGTCACTCCAATATCACATTTTCTCCATCTATATACCTACAATAGCTAAAAGTAACACTGAAATTCATTTTCGTGTGCTCTGTCTACGTCTTTTGAGTATAGTTGTAAACAAATGCTCTGCCCAACACGCCGTACTTGATCATTTGTCGGCCTGTTTAGCCTAGTTGGTAGACCGGTGTGAAGTTAGCAGCCAAAAGTTAGCGGCCTATGACAACCTGACCAAATTAAGAAGTCCATCATACAAGTTCCTTTTAGACAATTAAAACAGGCTTAAAACAGCTTAAGTGTGATAAAGCTCTATAGTGCGGCAAACGTTTACGTCAAGATCTTTCCAAAACAGCTTTCAACACTTAATTACCAGCATTCGTTCACTGTCAGCCGCTGTAACGTTAACTGTGAAGTTGGCGGCCTGCCACCTGCAGGCACTTTTCTCTCGTTTAGACCGATTTCTAGACAAGAAGACACTTTCAAAACTATAGTGCGACGTTCTCTAGACCATGAGCTTTCTACAACAGCTATCAGTTTTTTTTACCAAGATTCCTTCACTGTAAGCCGCTGAAACAAAGTTTGTGGCCCGCCACCTGCAGGCACTATTCTCTCGTTTTGACCGATTTCTAGACGATAAGACACTTTAAAACCTATAGTGCGATGTTCTTTAGATCAAGAGCTTTCTAGAACAGCTATTACATTTTTTTTACCAAAATTATTTCACTGTAAGCCGCTGAATCAAAGTTAGTGGCCTGCCACCTGCAGGAACATTTCTTTGGTTTTGATCGATTTCTAGATGATAAGACACATTGAAATCTATAGTGCAACGTTCTCTAGATCATGAGCTTTCTAGAACAGCTATCAGATTTCTTTTACCAAGATTCCTTCACTGTAAGCCGCTGAAACAAAGTTTGTGGCCCGCTACCTACAGGCACTATTCTCTCGTTTTGACCGATTTTTAGACGATAAGACACTTCGAAATCTATATTGCGACGTTCTCTAGATCATGAGCTTTCTACAACAGCTACCAGATTTTTTTTACCAAGATTCCTTCACTGTAAGCTGCTGAATCAAAGTTAGTGGCCCGCCACCTGCAGGCACTTTTCTCTCGTTTTGACCGATATCTAGACGATAAGACACTTTAAAATCTATAGTGCGACGTTCTCTACATCATGGCTTTCTACAACAGATATCAGATTTTTTTTACCAAGATTCTTTCACTGTAAGCCGCTGAATCAAAGTTAGTGGCCTGCCACCTGCAGGCACTTATCTCTCGTTTTGACCGATATCTAGACGATAAGACACTTTAAAATCTATAGTGCGACGTTTTCTAGATCATGAGCTTTCTACAACAGCTATCAGATTTTTTTTACCAAAATTCCTTCACTGTAAGCCGCTAAAACAAAGTTTGTGGCCCGCCACCTGCAGGCACTATTCTCTCGTTTTGACCGATGTCTAGACGATAAGACACTTTGAAATCTATAGTGCGACGTTCTCTAGATCATGAGCTTTCTAGAACTGCTATCAGATTTTTTTTAACCAAGATTTCTTCACTGTTAGCCGCTGAAACAAAGTTTGTGGCCCGCCACCTGCAGGCACTTTTCTCTCGTTTTGACCGATTTCTAGACGATAAGACACTTTAAAACCTATAGTGCGATGTTCTTTAGATCAAGAGCTTTCTAGAACAGCTATTACATTTTTTTTACCAAAATTATTTCACTGTAAGCCGCTGAATCAAAGTTAGTGGCCTGCCACCTGCAGGCACTTTTCTCTCGTTTTGACCGATATCAAAACGATAAGACACTTTAAAATCTATAGTGCGAAGTTCTCTAGATCATAAGGTTTCTAGAACAGCTATCAGATTTCTTTTACCAAGATTCCTTCACTGTAAGCCGCTGAAACAAAGTTTGTGGCCCGCCACCTGCAGGAACATTTCTTTTGTTTTGATCGATTTCTAGACGATAAGACACATTAAAATCTATAGTGCGACGTTCTTTAGATCATGAGCTTTCTAGTACAGCTATCAGATTTTTTTTTACTAAGATTCCTTCACTGTAAGCCGCTGAAACAAAGTTAGTGGCCTGCCACCTGCAGGAACGTATCTTTTGTTTTGATCGATTTCTAGACGATAGGACACTTTGAAATCTATAGTGCAACGTTCTCTAGATCATGAGCTGTCTAGAACAGCTATCAGATTTTTTTTACCAAGATTCCTTCACTGTAAGCCGCTGAAACAAAGTTTGTGGCCCGCCACCTGCAGGCACTATTCTCTCGTTTTGACCGATTTCTAAACGATAGGACACTTTGAAATCTATAGTGCGACGTTCTCTAGATCATGAGCTTTCTAGAACTGCTATCAGATTTTTTTTAACCAAGTTTTCTTCACTGTAAGCCGCTGAAACAAAGTTTGTGGCCCGCCACCTGCTGGCACTATTCCCTCGTTTTGACCAATTTCTAGACGATAGGACACTTTAAAATCTATAGTGCAACGTTCTCTAGATCATGAGCTTTCTAGAACAGCTATCAGATTTTTTTTACCAAGATTCCTTCACTGTAAGCCGCTGAAACAAAGTTTGTGGCCCGCTACCTACAGGCACTATTCTCTCGTTTTGACCGATTTTTAGACGATAAGACACTTCGAAATCTATATTGCGACGTTCTCTAGATCATGAGCTTTCTACAACAGCTACCAGATTTTTTTTACCAAGATTCCTTCACTGTAAGCTGCTGAATCAAAGTTAGTGGCCCGCCACCTGCAGGCACTATTCTCTCGTTTTGACCGATTTCTAAACGATAGGACACTTTGAAATCTATAGTGCAACGTTCTCTAGATCATGAGCTTTCTAGAACAGCTATCAGATTTCTTTTACCAAGATTCCTTCACTGTAAGCCGCTGAAACAAAGTTTGTGGCCCGCCACCTGCAGGCACTATTCTATCGTTTAGACCGATTTCTAGACGATAAGATACTTTGAAATCTATAGTGCGACGTTCTCTAGATCATGAGCTTTCTAGAACTGCTATCAGATTTTTTTAACCAAGATTTCTTCACTGTAAGCCGCTGAAACAAAGTTTGTGGCCCGCCACCTGCAGGCACTTTTCTCTCGTTTTGACCGATTTCTAGACGATAAGACACTTTAAAACCTATAGTGCGATGTTCTTTCTAGAACAGCTATTACATTTTTTTTACCAAAATTATTTCACTGTAAGCCGCTGAATCAAAGTTAGTGGCCTGCCACCTGCAGGCACTTTTCTCTCGTTTTGACCGATATCAAAACGATAAGACACTTTAAAATCTATAGTGCGAAGTTCTCTAGATCATAAGGTTTCTAGAACAGCTATCAGATTTCTTTTACCAAGATTCCTTCACTGTAAGCCGCTGAAACAAAATTTGTGGCCCGCCACCTGCAGGAACATTTCTTTTGTTTTGATCGATTTCTAGACGATAAGACACATTAAAATCTATAGTGCGACGTTCTTTAGATCATGAGCTTTTTAGTACAGCTATCAGTTTTTTTTTTTTAAGATTCCTTCACTGTAAGCCGCTGAAACAAAGTTAGTGGCCTGCCACCTGCAGGAACATATCTTTTGTTTTGATCGATTTCTAGACGATAGGACACTTTAAAACCTATAGTGCGATGTTCTTTCTAGAACAGCTATTACATTTTTTTTACCAAAATTATTTCACTGTAAGCCGCTGAAACAAAGTTTGTGGCCCGCCACCTGCAGGCACTATTCCCTCGTTTTGACCGATTTCGAGATGATAAGAC
The DNA here is from genome assembly GCA_905163555.1 of Notocelia uddmanniana. NCBI lineage: Eukaryota > Metazoa > Arthropoda > Insecta > Lepidoptera > Tortricidae > Notocelia > Notocelia uddmanniana. The sequence continues at coordinate 17,331,915 of LR991054.1, read as the reverse complement.
ACTTTGAAATCTATAGTGCGAAGTTCTCTAGATCATGAGCTTTCTAGAACAGCTACCAATTTTTTTTTACCAAGATTCCTTCACTGTAAGCCGCTGAGACAAAGTTTGTGGCCCGCCACCTGCAGGCACTATTCTATCGTTTAGACCGATTTCTAGACGATAAGATACTTTGAAATCTATAGTGCGACGTTCTCTAGATCATGAGCTTTCTAGAACTGCTATCAGATTTTTTTAACCAAGATTTCTTCACTGTAAGCCGCTGAAACAAAGTTTGTGGCCCGCCACCTGCAGGCACTTTTCTCTCGTTTTGACCGATTTCTAGACGATAAGACACTTTAAAACCTATAGTGCGATGTTCTTTCTAGAACAGCTATTACATTTTTTTTACCAAAATTATTTCACTGTAAGCCGCTGAATCAAAGTTAGTGGCCTGCCACCTGCAGGCACTTTTCTCTCGTTTTGACCGATATCAAAACGATAAGACACTTTAAAATCTATAGTGCGAAGTTCTCTAGATCATAAGGTTTCTAGAACAGCTATCAGATTTCTTTTACCAAGATTCCTTCACTGTAAGCCGCTGAAACAAAATTTGTGGCCCGCCACCTGCAGGAACATTTCTTTTGTTTTGATCGATTTCTAGACGATAAGACACATTAAAATCTATAGTGCGACGTTCTTTAGATCATGAGCTTTCTAGTACAGCTATCAGTTTTTTTTTTTTTAAGATTCCTTCACTGTAAGCCGCTGAAACAAAGTTAGTGGCCTGCCACCTGCAGGAACATATCTTTTGTTTTGATCGATTTCTAGACGATAGGACACTTTAAAACCTATAGTGCGATGTTCTTTCTAGAACAGCTATTACATTTTTTTTACCAAAATTATTTCACTGTAAGCCGCTGAATCAAAGTTAGTGGCCTGCCACCTGCAGGCACTTTTCTCTCGTTTTGACCGATATCAAAACGATAAGACACTTTAAAATCTATAGTGCGAAGTTCTCTAGATCATAAGGTTTCTAGAACAGCTATCAGATTTCTTTTACCAAGATTCCTTCACTGTAAGCCGCTGAAACAAAATTTGTGGCCCGCCACCTGCAGGAACATTTCTTTTGTTTTGATCGATTTCTAGACGATAAGACACATTAAAATCTATAGTGCGACGTTCTTTAGATCATGAGCTTTCTAGTACAGCTATCAGATTTTTTTTTTAAAGATTCCTTTACTGTAAGCCGCTGAACCAAAGTTAGTGGCCTGCCACCTGCAGGAACATATCTTTTGTTTTGATCGATTTCTAGACGATAGGACACTTTGAAATCTATATTGCAACGTTCTCTAGATCATGAGCTGTCTAGAACAGCTATCAGATTTTTTTTACCAAGATTCCTTCACTGTAAGCCGCTGAAACAAAGTAAGTGGCCTGCCACCTGCAGGAACATATCTTTTGTTTTGATCGATTTCTAGACGATAGGACACTTTGAAATCTATATTGCAACGTTCTCTAGATCATGAGCTTTCTAGAACAGCTATCAGATTTCTTTTACCAAGATTCCTTCACTGTAAGCCGCTGAATCAAAGTTTGTGGCCCGCCACCTGCAGGCATTATTCCCTCGTTTTGACCGATTTCTAGACGATAAGACACTTTAAAACCTATAGTGCGACGTTATTTAGATCATGAGCTTTCTACAACAGCTATTACATTTTTTTTACCAAAATTATTTCACTGTAAGCCGCTGAATCAAAGTTAGTGGCCTGCCACCTGCAGGCACTTTTCTCTCGTTTTGACCGATATCAAAACGATAAGACACTTTAAAATCTATAGTGCGAAGTTCTCTAGATCATAAGGTTTCTAGAACAGCTATCAGATTTCTTTTACCAAGATTCCTTCACTGTAAGCCGCTGAGACAAAGTTTGTGGCCCGCCACCTGCAGGCACTATTCTATCGTTTTGACCGATTTCTAGACGATAAGACACTTTGAAATCTATAGTGCGACGTTCTCTAGATTATGAGCTTTCTAGAACAGCTATCAGATTTTTTTTAACCAAGTTTTCTTCACTGTAAGCCGCTGAAACAAAGTTTGTGGCCCGCCACCTGCTGGCACTATTCCCTCGTTTTGACCAATTTCTAGACGATAGGACACTTTAAAATCTATAGTGCAACGTTCTCTAGATCATGAGCTTTCTAGAACAGCTACCAGATTTTTTTTACCAAGATTCCTTCACTGTAAGCTGCTGAATCAAAGTTAGTGGCCCGCCACCTGCAGGCACTTTTCTCTCGTTTTGACCGATATCTAGACGATAAGACACTTTAAAATCTATAGTGCGACGTTCTCTAGATCATGGCTTTCTACAACAGATATCAGATTTTTTTTACCAAGATTCTTTCACTGTAAGCCGCTGAATCAAAGTTAGTGGCCTGCCACCTGCAGGCACTTTTCTCTCGTTTTGACCGACATCTAGACGATAAGACACTTTAAAATCTATAGTGCGACGTTTTCTAGATCATGAGCTTTCTACAACAGCTATCAGATTTTTTTTACCAAAATTCCTTCACTGTAAGCCGCTAAAACAAAGTTTGTGGCCCGCCACCTGCAGGCACTATTCTCTCGTTTTGACCGATGTCTAGACGATAAGACACTTTGAAATCTATAGTGCAACGTTCTCTAGATCATGAGCTTTCTAGAACAGCTATCAGATTTTTTTTACCAAGATTCCTTTACTGTAAGCCGCTGAAACAAAGTTTGTGGCCCGCCACCTGCAGGCACTATTCTCTCGTTTTGACCGATGTCTAGACGATAAGACACTTTGAAATCTATAGTGCGACGTTCTCTAGATCATGAGCTTTCTAGAACTGCTATCAGATTTTTTTTAACCAAGATTTCTTCACTGTAAGCCGCTGAAACAAAGTTTGTGGCCCGCCACCTGCAGGCACTTTTCTCTCGTTTTGACCAATTTCTAGACGATAAGACACTTTAAAACCTATAGTGCGATGTTCGTTAGATCAAGAGCTTTCTAGAACAGCTATTACATTTTTTTTACCAAAATTATTTCACTGTAAGCCGCTGAATCAAAGTTAGTGGCCTGCCACCTGCAGGCACTTTTCTCTCGTTTTGACCGATATCAAAACGATAAGACACTTTAAAATCTATAGTGCGAAGTTCTCTAGATCATAAGGTTTCTAGAACAGCTATCAGATTTCTTTTACCAAGATTCCTTCACTGTAAGCCGCTGAAACAAAGTTTGTGGCCCGCCACCTGCAGGAACATTTCTTTTGTTTTGATCGATTTCTAGACGATAAGACACATTAAAATCTATAGTGCGACGTTCTTTAGATCATGAGCTTTCTAGTACAGCTATCAGATTTTTTTTACTAAGATTCTTTCACTGTAAGCCGCTGAAACAAAGTTAGTGGCCTGCCACCTGCAGGAACATATCTTTTGTTTTGATCGATTTCTAGACGATAGGACACTTTGAAATCTATAGTGCAACGTTCTCTAGATCATGAGCTGTCTAGAACAGCTATCAGATTTTTTTTACCAAGATTCCTTCACTGTAAGCCTCTGAAACAGAGTTTGTGGCCCGCCACCTGCAGGCACTATTCTCTCGTTTTGACCGATTTCTAAACGATAGGACACTTTGAAATCTATAGTGCGACGTTCTCTAGATCATGAGCTTTCTAGAACAGCTATCAGATTTCTTTTACCAAGATTCCTTCACTGTAAGCCGCTGAAACAAAGTTTGTGGCCCGCCACCTGCAGGCACTATTCCCTCGTTTTGACCGATTTCGAGATGATAAGACACTTTGAAATCTATAGTGCGACGTTCTCTAGATCATGAGCTTTCTAGAACAGCTACCATTTTTTTTTTACCAAGATTCCTTCACTGTAAGCCGCTGAGACAAAGTTTGTGGCCCGCCACCTGCAGGCACTATTCTATCGTTTAGACCGATTTCTAGACGATAAGATACTTTGAAATCTATAGTGCGACGTTCTCTAGATCATGAGCTGTCTAGAACTGCTATCAGATTTTTTTAACCAAGATTTCTTCTTCTGGTAAAAGAAATCTGATAGCTGTTCTAGAAAGCTCATGATCTAGAAAACTTTGCACTATGGACTTCTGATCGTCTAGAAATCGGTCAAAACGAGAGAATGGTGCCTGCAGGTGGCGGGCCACAAACTTATTTTCAGCGGCTTACAGTGAAGGAATCTTGGTAAAAGAAATCTGATAGCTGTTCTAGAAAGCTCATGATCTAGAGAACTTTGCACTATAGACTTTAAAGTGTCTGATCGTCTAGAAATCGGTCAAAACGAGAGAATGGTGCCTGCAGGTGGCGGGCCACAAACTTTGTTTCAGCGGCTTACAGTGAAGAAATCTTGGTAAAAAAATAATATTAGCTGTTGTAGAAAACTCATGATTTAGACAACGTCGCGCTATAGATTTCAAAGTGTCTTATTGTCTAGAAATCGGTCAAAACGAGAGAATAGTGCCTGCAGGCGGCGGGCCACAAACTTTGTTTCAGCGGCTTACAGTGAAGGAATCTTGGTAAAAAAAATGTGATAGCTGTTCTAGAAAGCTCATGATCTAGACAACGTCGCGCTTTAGATTTCAAAGTGTCTTATTTTCTAGAAATCGGTCAAAACGAGAGAATAGTGCCTGCAGGTGGCGGGCCACAAACTTTGTTTCAGCGGCTTACAGTGAAGGAATCTTGGTAAAAAAAATCTGATAGCTGTTGTAGAAAGCTCATGATCTAGAGAACGTTGCGATATAGATTTCAAAGTGTCTTATCGTCTAGAAATCGTTCAAAACGAGAGAATAGTGCCTGCAGGTGGCGGGCAACAAATTTTGTTTCAGCGGCTTACAGTGAAGGAATCTTGGTAAAAAAAATCTGATAGCTGTTGTAGAAAGCTCATGATCTAGAGAACGTTGCACTATAGATTTCAAAGTGTCTTATCGTCTAGAAATCGGTCAAAACGAGAGAATAGTGCCTGCAGGTGGCGGGCCACAAACTTTGTTTCAGCGGCTTACAGTGAAGGAATCTTGGTAAAAAAAATCTGATAGCTGTTGTAGAAAGCTCATGATCTAGAGAACGTTGCACTATAGATTTTAAAGTGTCTTATCGTCTAGAAATCGGTCAAAACGAGAGAATAGTGCCTGCAGGTGGCGGGCCACAAATTTGTTTCAGCGGCTTACAATGACACAATTTTGGTAAAAAAAATCTGATAGCTGTTCTAGAAAGTCATAATCTAGAGAACGTTGCACTATAGATTTCAAAGTGTCTTATTTTCTAGAAATCGGTCAAAACGAGAGAATAGTGCCTGCAGGTGGCGGGCCACAAACTTTGTTTCAGCGGCTTACAGTGAAGGAATCTTGGTAAAAAAAATCTGATAGCTGTTTTAGAAAGCTCATGATCTAGAGAACGTTGCACTATAGATTTCAAAGTGTCTTATCGTCTAGACATCGGTCAAAACGAGAGAATAGTGCCTGCAGGTGGCGGGCCACAAACTTTGTTTCAGCGGCTTACAGTGAAGGAATCTTGGTAAAAAAAATCTGATAGCTGTTGTAGAATGCTCATGATCTAGAGAACGTTGCACTATAGATTTCAAAGTGTCTTATCGTCTAGAAATCGGTCAAAACGAGAGAATAGTGCCTGCAGGTGGCGGGCCACAAACTTTGTTTCAGCGGCTTACAGTGAAGGAATCTTGGTAAAAAAAATCTGATAGCTGTTGTAGAAAGCTCATGATCTAGAGAACGTTGCACTATAGATTTCAAAGTGTCTTATCGTCTAGGAATCGGTCAAAACGATAGAATAGTGCCTGCAGGTGGCGGGCCACAAATTTGTTTCAGCGGCTTACAATGACACAATGTTGGTAAAAAAAATCTGATAGCTGTTGTAGAAAGCTCATGATCTAGAGAACGTTGCACTATAGATTTCAAAGTGTCTTATCGTCTAGAAATCGGTCAAAACGAGAGAATAGTGCCTGCAGGTGGCGGGCAACAAACTTTGTTTCAGCGGCTTACAGTGAAGGAATCTTGGTAAAAAAAATCTGATAGCTGTACTAGAAAGCTCATGATCTAGAGAACGTCGCACTATAGATTTCAAAGTGTCTTATCGTCTAGAAATCGGTCAAAACGAGAGAATAGTGCCTGCAGGTGGTGGGCCACAAACTTTGTTTAAGCGGCTTACAGTGAAGGAATCTTGGTAAAAGAAATCTGATAGCTGTTCTAGAAAGCTCATGATCTAGAACACTTTGCACTATAGACTTTAAAGTGTCTGATCGTCTAGAAATCGGTCAAAACGAGAGAATGGTGCCTGCAGGTGGCGAGCCACGAACTTTGTTTCAGCGGCTTACAGTGAAGGAATCTTGGTAAAATAATAATAATAGCTGTTGTAGAAAGCTCATGATTCAGACAACGTCGCGCTATAGATTTCAAAGTGTCTTATTGTCTAGAAATCGGTCAAAACGAGAGAATAGTGCCTGCAGGTGGCGGGCCACAAACTTTGTTTCAGCGGCTTACAGTGAAGGAATCTTGGTAAAAAAAATCTGATAGCTGCTCTAGAAAGCTCATGATCTAGAGAACGTTGCACTATAGATTTCAAAGTGTCTTATCGTCTAGAAATCGGTCAAAACGAGAGAATAGTGCCTGCAGGTGGCGGGCCACAAACTTTGTTTCAGCGGCTTACAGTGAAGGAATCTTGGTAAAAAAAATCTGATAGCTGTTGTAGAAAGCTCATAATCTAGAGAACGTTGCACTATAGATTTCAAAGTGTCTTATCGTCTAGAAATCGGTCAAAACGAGAGAATAGTGCCTGCAGGTGGCGGGCCACAAACTTTGTTTCAGCGGCTTACAGTGAAGGAATCTTGGTAAAAAAAATCTGATAGCTGTTGTAGAAAGCTCATAATCTAGAGAACGTTGCACTATAGATTTTAAATTGTCTTATCGTCTAGAAATCGGTCAAAACGAGAGAATAGTGCCTGCAGGTAGCGGGCCACAAACTTTGTTTCAGCGGCTTACAGTGAAGGAATCTTGGTAAAAAAAATCTGATAGCTGCTCTAGAAAGCTCATGATCTAGACAACGTCGCGCTTTAGATTTCAAAGTGTCTTATTTTCTAGAAATCGGTCAAAACGAGAGAATAGTGCCTGCAGGTGGCGGGCCATAAACTTTGTTTCAGCGGCTTACAGTGAAGGAATCTTGGTAAAAAAAATCTGATAGCTGTTCTAGAAAGCTCATAATCTAAAGAACACCTCACTATAGGTTTTAAAGTGTCTTATCGTCTAGAAATCGGTCAAAACGAGAGAAAAGTGCCTGCAGGCGGCGGGCCACAAACTTTGTTTCAGCGGCTTACAGTGAAGGAATCTTGGTAAAAAAAATCTGATAGCTGTTCTAGAAAGCTCATGATCTAGACAACGTCGCGCTTTAGATTTCAAAGTGTCTTATTTTCTAGAAATCGGTCAAAACGAGAGAATAGTGCCTGCAGGTGGCGGGCCACAAACTTTGTTTCAGCGGCTTACAGTGAAGGAATCTTGGTAAAAAAAATCTGATAGCTGTTTTAGAAAGCTCAGAATCTAGAGAACGTTTCACTTTAGATTTTAATGTGTCTTATCGTCTAGAAATCGAACAAAACAAAAGAAATGTTCCTGCAGGTGGCAGGCCACTAACTTTGTTTCAGCGGCTTACTGTGAAGGAATCTTGGTAAAAAATAATAATAATAGCTGTTGTAGAAAGCTCATGATCTAGACAACGTCGCGCTATAGATTTCAAAGTGTCTTATCGTCTAGAAATCGGTCAAAACGAGAGAATAGTGCCTGCAGGTGGCGGGCCACAAACTTTGTTTCAGCGGCTTACAGTGAAGGAATCTTGGTAAAAGAAATCTGATAGCTGTACTAGAAAGCTCATGATCTAGAAAACGTCGCACTATAGATTTTAATGTGTCTTATCCTCTAGAAATCGAACAAAACAAAAGAAATGTTCCTGCAGGTGGCAGGCCACTAACTCTGTTTCAGCGGCTTACTGTGAAGGAATCTTGGTAAAAAATAATAATAATAGCTGTTGTAGAAAGCTCATGATCTAGACAACGTCGCGCTATAGATTTCAAAGTTTCTTATCGTCTAGAAATCGGTCAAAACGAGAGAATAGTGCCTGCAGGTGGCGGGCCACAAACTTTGTTTCAGCGGCTTACAGTGAAGGAATCTTGGTAAAAAAAATCTGATAGCTGCTCTAGAAAGCTCATGATCTAGAGAACGTTGCACTATAGATTTCAAAGTGTCTTATCGTCTAGAAATCGGTCAAAACGAGAGAATAGTGCCTGCAGGTGGCGGGCCACAAACTTTGTTTCAGCGGCTTACAGTGAAGGAATCTTGGTAAAAAAAATCTGATAGCTGTTGTAGAAAGCTCATAATCTAGAGAACGTTGCACTATAGATTTCAAAGTGTCTTATCGTCTAGAAATCGGTCAAAACGAGAGAATAGTGCCTGCAGGTGGCGGGCCACAAACTTTGTTTCAGCGGCTTACAGTGAAGGAATCTTGGTAAAAAAAATCTGATAGCTGTTGTAGAAAGCTCATAATCTAGAGAACGTTGCACTATAGATTTTAAATTGTCTTATCGTCTAGAAATCGGTCAAAACGAGAGAATAGTGCCTGCAGGTAGCGGGCCACAAACTTTGTTTCAGCGGCTTACAGTGGTGAAGGAATCTTGGTAAAAAAAATCTAATAGCTGTTCTAGAAAGCTCATAATCTAGAGAACGTTGCACTATAGATTTCAAAGTGTCTTATCGTCTAGAAATCGGTCAAAACGAGAGAATAGTGCCTGCAGGTGGTGGGCCACAAACTTTGTTTAAGCGGCTTACAGTGAAGGAATCTTGGTAAAAGAAATCTGATAGCTGTTCTAGAAAGCTCATGATCTAGAACACTTTGCACTATAGACTTTAAAGTGTCTGATCGTCTAGAAATCGGTCAAAACAAGAGAATGGTGCCTGCAGGTGGCGGGCCACGAACTTTGTTTCAGCGGCTTACAGTGAAGGAATCTTGGTAAAATAATAATAATAGCTGTTGTAGAAAGCTCATTATTTAGACAACGTCGCGCTATAGATTTCAAAGTGTCTTATTGTCTAGAAATCGGTCAAAACGAGAGAATAGTGCCTGCAGGTGGCGGGCCACAAACTTTGTTTCAGCGGCTTACAGTGAAGGAATCTTGGTAAAAAAAATCTGATAGCTGCTCTAGAAAGCTCATGATCTAGACAACGTCGCGCTTTAGATTTCAAAGTGTCTTATTTTCTAGAAATCGGTCAAAACGAGAGAATAGTGCCTGCAGGTGGCGGGCCATAAACTTTGTTTCAGCGGCTTACAGTGAAGGAATCTTGGTAAAAAAAATCTGATAGCTGTTCTAGAAAGCTCATAATCTAAAGAACACCTCACTATAGGTTTTAAAGTGTCTTATCGTCTAGAAATCGGTCAAAACGAGAGAAAAGTGCCTGCAGGCGGCGGGCCACAAACTTTGTTTCAGCGGCTTACAGTGAAGGAATCTTGGTAAAAAAAATCTGATAGCTGTTCTAGAAAGCTCATGATCTAGACAACGTCGCGCTTTAGATTTCAAAGTGTCTTATTTTCTAGAAATCGGTCAAAACGAGAGAATAGTGCCTGCAGGTGGCGGGCCACAAACTTTGTTTCAGCGGCTTACAGTGAAGGAATCTTGGTAAAAAAAATCTGATAGCTGTTTTAGAAAGCTCAAAATCTAGAGAACGTTTCACTTTAGATTTTAATGTGTCTTATCGTCTAGAAATCGAACAAAACAAAAGAAATGTTCCTGCAGGTGGCAGGCCACTAACTTTGTTTCAGCGGCTTACTGTGAAGGAATCTTGGTAAAAAATAATAATAATAGCTGTTGTACAAAGCTCATGATCTAGACAACGTCGCGCTATAGATTTCAAAGTGTCTTATCGTCTAGAAATCGGTCAAAACGAGAGAATAGTGCCTGCAGGTGGCGGGCCACAAACTTTGTTTCAGCGGCTTACAGTGAAGGAATCTTGGTAAAAGAAATCTGATAGCTGTACTAGAAAGCTCATGATCTAGAAAACGTCGCACTATAGATTTTAATGTGTCTTATCCTCTAGAAATCGAACAAAACAAAAGAAATGTTCCTGCAGGTGGCAGGCCACTAACTCTGTTTCAGCGGCTTACTGTGAAGGAATCTTGGTAAAAAATAATAATAATAGCTGTTGTAGAAAGCTCATGATCTAGACAACGTCGCGCTATAGATTTCAAAGTTTCTTATCGTCTAGAAATCGGTCAAAACGAGAGAATAGTGCCTGCAGGTGGCGGGCCACAAACTTTGTTTCAGCGGCTTACAGTGAAGGAATCTTGGTAAAAAAAATCTGATAGCTGCTCTAGAAAGCTCATGATCTAGAGAACGTTGCACTATAGATTTCAAAGTGTCTTATCGTCTAGAAATCGGTCAAAACGAGAGAATAGTGCCTGCAGGTGGCGGGCCACAAACTTTGTTTCAGCGGCTTACAGTGAAGGAATCTTGGTAAAAAAAATCTGATAGCTGTTGTAGAAAGCTCATAATCTAGAGAACGTTGCACTATAGATTTCAAAGTGTCTTATCGTCTAGAAATCGGTCAAAACGAGAGAATAGTGCCTGCAGGTGGCGGGCCACAAACTTTGTTTCAGCGGCTTACAGTGAAGGAATCTTGGTAAAAAAAATCTGATAGCTGTTGTAGAAAGCTCATAATCTAGAGAACGTTGCACTATAGATTTTAAATTGTCTTATCGTCTAGAAATCGGTCAAAACGAGAGAATAGTGCCTGCAGGTAGCGGGCCACAAACTTTGTTTCAGCGGCTTACAGTGGTGAAGGAATCTTGGTAAAAAAAATCTAATAGCTGTTCTAGAAAGCTCATAATCTAGAGAACGTTGCACTATAGATTTCAAAGTGTCTTATCGTCTAGAAATCGGTCAAAACGAGAGAATAGTGCCTGCAGGTGGTGGGCCACAAACTTTGTTTAAGCGGCTTACAGTGAAGGAATCTTGGTAAAAGAAATCTGATAGCTGTTCTAGAAAGCTCATGATCTAGAACACTTTGCACTATAGACTTTAAAGTGTCTGATCGTCTAGAAATCGGTCAAAACAAGAGAATGGTGCCTGCAGGTGGCGGGCCACGAACTTTGTTTCAGCGGCTTACAGTGAAGGAATCTTGGTAAAATAATAATAATAGCTGTTGTAGAAAGCTCATTATTTAGACAACGTCGCGCTATAGATTTCAAAGTGTCTCATTGTCTAGAAATCGGTCAAAACGAGAGAATAGTGCCTGCAGGTGGCGGGCCACAAACTTTGTTTCAGCGGCTTACAGTGAAGGAATCTTGGTAAAAAAAATCTGATAGCTGCTCTAGAAAGCTCATGATCTAGACAACGTCGCGCTTTAGATTTCAAAGTGTCTTATTTTCTAGAAATCGGTCAAAACGAGAGAATAGTGCCTGCAGGTGGCGGGCCATAAACTTTGTTTCAGCGGCTTACAGTGAAGGAATCTTGGTAAAAAAAATCTGATAGCTGTTCTAGAAAGCTCATAATCTAAAGAACACCTCACTATAGGTTTTAAAGTGTCTTATCGTCTAGAAATCGGTCAAAACGAGAGAAAAGTGCCTGCAGGCGGCGGGCCACAAACTTTGTTTCAGCGGCTTACAGTGAAGGAATCTTGGTAAAAAAAATCTGATAGCTGTTCTAGAAAGCTCATGATCTAGACAACGTCGCGCTTTAGATTTCAAAGTGTCTTATTTTCTAGAAATCGGTCAAAACGAGAGAATAGTGCCTGCAGGTGGCGGGCCACAAACTTTGTTTCAGCGGCTTACAGTGAAGGAATCTTGGTAAAAAAAATCTGATAGCTGTTTTAGAAAGCTCAGAATCTAGAGAACGTTTCACTTTAGATTTTAATGTGTCTTATCGTCTAGAAATCGAACAAAACAAAAGAAATGTTCCTGCAGGTGGCAGGCCACTAACTTTGTTTCAGCGGCTTACTGTGAAGGAATCTTGGTAAAAAATAATAATAATAGCTGTTGTAGAAAGCTCATGATCTAGACAACGTCGCGCTATAGATTTCAAAGTGTCTTATCGTCTAGAAATCGGTCAAAACGAGAGAATAGTGCCTGCAGGTGGCGGGCCACAAACTTTGTTTCAGCGGCTTACAGTGAAGGAATCTTGGTAAAAGAAATCTGATAGCTGTACTAGAAAGCTCATGATCTAGAAAACGTCGCACTATAGATTTTAATGTGTCTTATCCTCTAGAAATCGAACAAAACAAAAGAAATGTTCCTGCAGGTGGCAGGCCACTAACTCTGTTTCAGCGGCTTACTGTGAAGGAATCTTGGTAAAAAATAATAATAATAGCTGTTGTAGAAAGCTCATGATCTAGACAACGTCGCGCTATAGATTTCAAAGTTTCTTATCGTCTAGAAATCGGTCAAAACGAGAGAATAGTGCCTGCAGGTGGCGGGCCACAAACTTTGTTTCAGCGGCTTACAGTGAAGGAATCTTGGTAAAAGAAATCTGATAGCTGTACTAGAAAGCTCATGATCTAGAGAACGTCGCACTATAGATTTTAATGTGTCTTATCCTCTAGAAATCGAACAAAACAAAAGAAATGTTCCTGCAGGTGGCAGGCCACTAACTTTGTTTCAGCGGCTTACTGTGAAGGAATCTTGGTAAAAAATAATAATAATAGCTGTTGTAGAAAGCTCATGATCTAGACAACGTCGCGCTATAGATTTAAAAGTGTCTTATCGTCTAGGAATCGGTCAAAACGGGAGAATAGTGCCTGCAGGTGGCGGGCCACAAACTTTGTTTCAGCGGCTTACAATGAAACAATTTTGGTAAAAAAAATCTGATAGCTGTTCTAGAAAGTCATAATCTAGAGAACGTTGCACTATAGATTTCAAAGTGTCTTATCGTCTAGAAATCGGTCAAAACGAGAGAATAGTGCCTGCAGGTGGCGGGCCACACACATTGTTTCAGCGGCTTACAGTGAAGGAATCTTGGTAAAAAAAATTTGATAGCTGTTCTAGAAAGCTCATAATCTAAAGAACACCTCACTATAGGTTTTAAAGCGTCCTATTGTCTAGAAATCGGTCAAAACGAGAGAATAGTGCCTGCAGGTGGCGGGCCACAAACTTTGTTTCAGCGGCTTACAGTGAAGAAATCTTGGTAAAAAAAATCTGATAGCTTTTGTAGAAAGCTCATGATCTAGAGAACGTCATACTATAGATTTCAATGTGTCTTATCGTCTAGAAATCGGTCAAAACGATAGAATAGTGCCTGCAGGTGGCGGGCCACAAACTTTGTCTCAGCGGCTTACAGTGAAGGAATCTTGGTAAAAAAAAATTGGTAGCTGTTCTAGAAAGCTCATAATCTAAATAACACCTCACTATAGGTTTCAATGTGTCTTATCGTCTAGAAATTGGTCAAAACGATAGAATAGTGCCTGCAGGTGGCGGGCCACAAACTTTGTCTCAGCGGCTTACAGTGAAGGAATCTTGGTAAAAAAAAATTGGTAGCTGTTCTAGAAAGCTCATAATCTAAATAACACCTCACTATAGGTTTCAATGTGTCTTATCGTCCAGAAATCGGTCAAAACGATAGAATAGTGCCTGCAGGTGGCGGGCCACAAACTTTGTCTCAGCGGCTTACAGTGAAGGAATCTTGGTAAAAAAAAATTGGTAGCTGTTCTAGAAAGCTCATAATCTAAATAACACCTCACTATAGGTTTCAATGTGTCTTATCGTCTAGAAATCGGTCAAAACGATAGAATAGTGCCTGCAGGTGGCGGGCCACAAACTTTGTCTCAGCGGCTTACAGGGAAGGAATCTTGGTAAAAAAAAATTGGTAGCTGTTCTAGAAAGCTCATAATCTAAATAACACCTCACTATAGGTTTCAATGTGTCTTATCGTCTAGAAATCGGTCAAAACGATAGAATAGTGCCTGCAGGTGGCGGGCCACAAACTTTGTCTCAGCGGCTTACAGTGAAGGAATCTTGGTAAAAAAAAATTGGTAGCTGTTCTAGAAAGCTCATAATCTAAATAACACCTCACTATAGGTTTCAATGTGTCTTATCGTCTAGAAATCGGTCAAAACGATAGAATAGTGCCTGCAGGTGGCGGGCCACAAACTTTGTCTCAGCGGCTTACAGTGAAGGAATCTTGGTAAAAAAAAATTGGTAGCTGTTCTAGAAAGCTCATAATCTAAATAACACCTCACTATAGGTTTCAATGTGTCTTATCGTCTAGAAATCGGTCAAAACGATAGAATAGTGCCTGCAGGTGGCGGGCCACAAACTTTGTCTCAGCGGCTTACAGTGAAGGTATCTTGGTAAAAAAAAATTGGTAGCTGTTCTAGAAAGCTCATAATCTAAATAACACCTCACTATAGGTTTCAATGTGTCTTATCGTCTAGAAATCGGTCTAAACGAGAGAAAAGTGCCTGCAGGTGGCAGGCCGCCAACTTCACAGTTAACGTTACAGCGGCTGACAGTGTACGAATGCTGGTAATTAAATGTTGAAAGCTGTTTTGAAAAGATCTTGACGTTTTAATTGTCTAAAAGCAACTTGTATGATGGACTTCTTAATTTGGTCAGGTTATCATAGGCCGCTAACTTTTGGCTGCTAACTTCACACCGGTAGTTGGTAGTGCCATTGCCTCCGAAGCTAGAGGTTCCGGGTTCGAATCCCGGTAAGGGCATTTGTTTCTGTTGTGAGCAGAGACATTTGTTCCTGAGACTTGGATGTTTTCTATGTATTACAGTATATATCTATTAAATATATCGTCGTCTAGTACCCATAACACAAGCCTTATTGAGCTTACCGTGGGACTAGTTCGATTTGTGTAAAAAAATGTCCCCTAATATTTATTTATTTATTTAGTGTGATTGCAGCAAACAAAAATCCCTAATGTAAGATAAGGTTAGCCTTGTGCTATTCTAGTTTAGTTAAAAAAACAATTGTAAGTCACCACTAAAATGTTGATAGTTAATTCTGCTAGGTCATAAGTAAACTCGAGATCTAGATAAGCTTATCAGCCATAGTACTTATCACAGTGATATTGTCCGCGAGCTGTGAGGATTTAGTCCCTAACTATATCGCAATCAGAATTAACGATTTGTAAATGTTTGTTTTTTCTACTTTAATTAAATGGTCAAAACTATGTTGTAGGTATAGTTTTCCGTTCATGGTAATTAGGTTTTAAATCATACATTACTATTCGTTTGAAAATAATTACACTATTTATTTAAATTAGTCGGTTAATGTTTAATCTAATGCTGATTGTATCTATCCAAGTTACAGCGCTGCATTGCATGCAAAGGTTTCTAAAATTTTATCTCTTCAACACGCACATATTTTTTTTGTCATCTTCATCATATCAGCTGAAGGACGTCCACTGCTGGACATAGGCCTCCCCTAAAGAGTGCCACAATGACTGGTTCTGCGCCACCCGCATCCAGCGGACTTCCGTGACCTTTACCAGGTCATCAGCCCACCTTGTGCGAGACCTAACCACGCTGCACCATCCGTACATTGTTGCCACTCGAGAACCTTTCCACCGCAACGGCCATCCGTATTCCGTTCCACGTGTAATGTGCCTCGCCTACTGCCTCATCTTATTCTGTTGTCATCTTATTACAACGCAATGATATACATATGATTACATCTTTTTGTAGTTGACTGTACGTGAATTCAGCGCTTCTATATTGAGAATCTTGTTCATATTTGCTTCTGTTGTTAAATAGGCAGGACATGCGTAGCGGTCCCTTCTATAAAACATTAAATAAATAGGAATGCCGGTCGTATTTGCCGAGCGTGCGGTCACTTCCACTCGAACGAAACAAACCTATCAAAGCGAGCGCACTCGAAAAATATAAAACCAATTCAATATTCATATTTTTAGAGGAATTGACCTCTTGTTTGCAGTATATCAATCAGAAACTGCGTCGCATCGTGCCAAGGCATGATACGCTTCAAGCATCGTAGTTTGTGGAATTAACTAGAAATTGTAAACAATATTGACCTGTTTGATAGGCTTCAAATTATACTCTCCAATCTGCGCAATTTCCTCGGAAATACGAGGCACACAAAAGTAATGTACCTAGTTCTCGATTACATCGGATCGGCTTTATGACACTATTAATTTAAATACTTCATCAGGTTTCGAAAGTAAGCCTAAATTAGCCGTGGCTTGCCTTATATGTTGGAGAGCATGCCGCTTGCGCGCTTACTTTCGCTAGTGTATACACGTAAATCCAACGAGTATGCAGTACAAAAGTACAGTAGGTAGCTATAAGGCTTGTAGGTACTAAAGTTGTGGCTCTGTGAGCTGTAGATCTAACTTTTTTTTTCATATTTCAAATTATCCCGAAAACTGACTCGACAAAAAAAAACTATAATTTTATCGAACCCGCTCACAATATTTCACGAGAATCGGTTGAGAAATGCGACCTGTAGAGGAGAACATCCGACACACATACGATAAAATTTTGTATGATTTTTCAAACTTCAAAATTTGTAAAATATGACTTTACAAAAATTCTATATAATATTTCTGCTGAGAAATGTGACCTGTAGAGGAGAACATCCGGACAGACCAACGAAAAAAATATTTTTTTTTTCAAATTTCAAAATTTCCAAAAACGAAGTTGATAAAAAAAAAATATTATCGAACCTGCTCACAATATTTCACGAGAATCGATTGAGAAATGCGACCTGTAGAGGAGAACATCCGGACAGACAGACAGACACACGAAATATTTTTTATCGAAAGCTGAAACAGAGCCGCTTCGCTCGCTCGGTCGATTAGTTAAACTTCTGAAGAAGGAATTTCGGAATTAAGTAGGTACGAGTACATTAAATTGCTTTTGTCGCTTCACCACTTAGTAACAAAATTCACGTACCTACCATACCATGGTTTATTGTTCAGCTTCAGCCCTCTTATTCACAATCCGACTCGTCCTTACTTATCACCTCACACCTCAACCGTTTTTATAATATGGACACTATTAAAATTTGACTAATTACATTTATTTTATTGTGTGGGTTTTTTTAATTTCTGCATTGATATGTGATGTCACCGATTTGTATACGAGGCTTGTTCAGCGAATAAGTATGACTTATTAGGGGACTATTCCGTTGGGAAGTTTTAGGCAATATTAAAAAACAAAACGTACAGATACAGATTATGATAATAATTCATGTGCTATGAAAAATAAAATAAAAGTCAGAGATGACATGTATGCATTTAATCTCGTAGTACTCGTAGTGAACTGATGTGTGTTGGTCGACTTGACACTAGTGTTGTACACATGGGCAATTATGCGCTAACTTACTGATCAAGCTGTGTGCACTTAGCTTTGGACATCATGGTAGTTTATAAGCTATTGAACACGTGCGAATTAACCGTGTATTAATAGAGGTATAATAAATACGATAAGGCTCAAGCTATCGTATTGAAGAACTTGGAATGCATCAGAAGACTATAAGGCCATCTTGTATTGGAATCTTTTTAATTCCTTTAATCCTAATGTAGGATTAGTGTTTTTACGAGAATATCATTCGCTGAGTTATCCTGTTATTATCAAAACGCTCGGGGTTTAAATACCAAAACTGTCGAATTCTTATGTAATGTATCGGTTAATAATTACGATATTATTTGTATCACGGAGACTTGGTTGCAGGCCTGCAGGGTAACGTTGGTAATTATGAATTTTTTGATGATCGGTACAACGTGTACAGGAGAGCCCGTAACCTTGAGCTGCCTTGTTCCAAAAAAACCGGTGGAGGGGTAATGATTGCCGTCAAAAAGAAATTTGTGTCCTACAGAATTACAGAGTATGAAAAAGAGTCTGAAGACTTGTGGATTGTTATTGAGCTAAAAAAACAAAGATAAACATTTTAAGTTCTGTATTTGCTGTGTTTACCTTCCTCCAACGGTGAGGTTTGTTGATGTGGAACAGTTCGTAGATGGGGCTTCAATCAACTTGACAAACTATTCGAATTCCTTGATAGTTGGTGATTTTAACATGCCTTCCATTGATTGGACCACAATCGACGGCAAGCTACACATGGCCCCTGTGCTGCAGGGTTCGGGCTCTTTTGGGCATCTTGTCATTGAATTTATGGCACTAAATAGCCACAAACAATATAACTCAGTTAAAAACTGCAATTCTAAAATACTGAATCTTGTTTTTTCAACTGAAAATGTAATTTTAAAGAAGATTAGAGCAACCTTGAGTGTAATCGATCATCATCATCCTCCAATAGCATTCAGAGTTAACTCAGAATTAACTCTTGCGTCCAATATGTAACCAAGACCTAATTTCTACAAAGCTAATTATGATGAACTATCGAAATATCTCGGTGGTTTGGACTGGTCTTTAATATTGGATTCTTGTGAGGATGTTGATATTATGGCAAGTAAATTACAATATGAGATAGATGTAGCCATTAAAAAATACGTACCCCTTACTAAACCAAAGGGCATGAAATATCCAGTGTGGTTTTCGCGAGACCTTATCAGAATGCAGAGAGAAGGGTACAAGTTAAGGCAAAAAGTAAAAAAATACCGGAGTCCCCTTTATAAAATTAGTATCGATATCATAAAGCGTCGATGTGAACGTCAAGCACTCGACTGCTATAATAATTATTGCAAGAAAAATAGAAAACAATATACTACGTCACGTCCTTCTGTCAAATATTTTGTATGCCTCCAAAACATAATGGGACTTAAGAACTGTACTTATTTAAGATATCTGTTGTACCTATGTTTTACAAATAAATCAAAAGGAAATTGAATTGAATTGAAATTGAAATCAAAGTACTTCTGGACATTCATTAAACAAAAACGTAAAAACAATTCTTTGATACCAGCGACCATGCGCCTGGGGAACAATGTTGCCCAAAATTGTAAAGAGATATGCGAACTGTTTGCTAAGAACTTCTCATCTATCTATGATAAAGGTTTCACTTCTGGTGTATCGGGACAAATCGCGAGTATCTCCTCTGTACTTCCCGGTGCTTTGAATAATATTATTATTGAAGAAAAAGCTATTTTAAAAAAGATTATCACATTAGATTTACGTAAGGGCTGTGGTACAGATGGCATGCCGCCATTACTTCTGTATAAGTGCGCTAAGTAGCTAGTGTTTCCCTTAAAATACATCTATCTATACATATAATAATGCTGTAGAGGGTCGAAAGTCTGTACATGGAAGATATTCGAAAAAAAGTTGGCTAGGGATATTTAGAATCGATAACAGGACACGTTCCAACAGTTTTTAGAATTTTTGTCTGTTTGTCTGTTTATCTGTTCATCTGTTTGTCTGTTTATATGAACGCGCATCACGTGATAACGGCTGAACGGATTTTGATGAAAACTTTACTAATCTGTCGAGTAAATACCCGGTCAGGTTTTAAGCTATAAAAATTGTGCAGATTTGGGTTAAAAGGGGGTAAAAAGAGGGGTTGAATTTTGTATGGGAACTCCTATAATGCATGAGTTACAGGTATGAAAATTGGTAAGCATATACTTGACGACAAAGAAAAAACATCCATATTCAAAATTTGTTAAATATTAAGGTAGAAACTGAAAAAAAAGTAAACGCAAGCGCTGCGCCGCGGCGCTGCACAGTGTGCGTGCGCGCCAGCCAACACGGTCTCTTCAAATTTTGAACACTATTATGATTTATTACATTAATTAACTGTGACTCTAAACCCAAATTTCAGTACCGTTTTCTAGATACAAAAACTACATATATAACTTTGTAATCCCACTAATATTATAAATGCGAAAGTTTATAGTCTGTAAGTTTATAATCTGGATTCACTTATAGTATACTTTTTGTCCCGATAATCACCCTCAAAGGGATGAAATCGGGGGTGCAAATATGGTCTATGAAACTGGTGATTTAAATCCTCATACGCCATTCTAAGCTTTAAGTTTCAACCCATTGGAAGTATAACGGCGTGTCAATAAATTTAACTTAAGCCATAGCAGAATTTGACGTATTGTAAACAAGCTGACGTTTCGATATGTCAAACCCGAAATATCATAATTTCTTCTGATTGATGACGCTAGTATTGAGCATAACCTTTTAGCAATTAGGTCTATTATTGCGTGTAAATCAAAATAAATTTGCGACACTTAGGAATTGTTTGTCTTCATATGCTTAAATACAAAAACAGCTGCTTCAATTGTTTGTCTTCCTATGCTTAAATACAAAACAGCTGTCTTTTTATCGTCGGTGTATAATTTAATTTTGTCGTTTATTATTTTTTACATAATTGGTGACCCTTCACACTATAATAACTGTTTGATTTAAGAGATCACTTAAGCTGGGCAGCCCAATCGTCAACATTGACGGTTGAAGCACCTTAGATCTTTGCACAAAGTACAATATATATACTGAGATAGAGATAGCAGTGAAATACTCCACATAAAACGTAGCGCCGTTGTGTATTTAGTAAGAACTAACCGCACGACCGCTGCATCCCTGTCACTTCAATATGCAAGTGCGATAGAGATAGCACCAAGTGACATCTGGTAGAAACAAGTTAAAATAACATTTCCATAGAAAAATTCGTACTTCGAGCTGAAAGGCCCCTAGATCTATGCTTATCCGTATATACATATAATACAGCTGTAGAGGGTCGAAAATCTGTACATTGAATATATTGGATAAATCAATGGAGCGATTGGAGGGCCCTTGGCATCGAAACACATTTCAACAGTTTTGAGAATTCGTGTCTGTTTGTCTATCGGTTTATATGTCTAGGCATTGTGACTCTCGGCCTTCAGCCTCACGTGCATTGCCGCTCTGCTTCGGGCCTTGGGCCCTCAGCCTTACATGAGGGGCCCGCTCTGTTGGCTATCTTGCCACTCTGTGTGAATGATCGGCATGAGGAGCCCACTCTGTGTGAATGATCTGCCTTAAGACTCGCATGCCTTGCCCCTCTGCATCAGGCCTTCGGCCCTACATAAGGAGCCCGCTCTGTTGGGACTCTCAGCCTTCGGCCTCGCGTGCATTGCCACTCTGCTTCAGGCCTTTGCCTATTCTTATATAAGGATCCCGCTCAATTTGAATGCTCGGCATTGCCACTCTGCTTCAGGCCTTTGCCTATTCTTATATAAGGATCCCGCTCAATTTGAATGCTCGGCCTTCGGCCTCGCATGCCTTGCTACTCCATTTCGGCCCGTTAGTCTATCTATAGAATCTACTCTGTTGGGAAGCTCGGCCTTCGGCCTAGCGTGTCTCGCCTCTTTGTTTTAAGTCTTCGGCCCTCAACCTTACATAAGAAGCCCGAACTTACTATATATACTTACATGAGGAACCCGCTCTGTTGGGACGTTTTACGGAAGAACTGACTGAACTTTTATCATTGTACATGTAATATTTTATGGGCTTTATTCGTCTAGAATCGGTACATTTGATATTCTGAAATAAGCTTAATCATTCGTTTTGAAAGCACGAGCACGTAGCACCTACTCCCGTTACAATCGGACACTAAGGCTGGGTTGCACCAAACCGTCTGTAATCGTAAGCTGTGTTCGTTAAAATTGGAATGTATGGAAAGTTTGACAAGTTTCTATGGGATAACAGCTGCCGGCGCCATATTTAACGTTGATCAGTCTGTGATCGTAAGTCGGTGCAACCCAGCCTTAGTAGAAAGAGGTAAGTTGAAGTTGTAGAAGATTATATATTATACCTAGGACAGACTGTCCAGTTAGGTAGGTCCAACTTCGAGAAAGGGGTAAATCGTCGAATCCAACTCGGCTGGGCAGCGTTCGGAAAGCTACGGCACATCTTTTCGTCCAATATTCCGCGGTGTCTCAAGATCAAGACGAGCGTCTTTGACCAGTGTGTGTTGCAAGTGATGACATATGACACTGAAACGTGGTCGCTTACTATGGGCCTCATAAGAAGGCTCAAAGTCACCCAAAGAGCAATGGAGATGGCTATGCTGGGAGTTTTTTTTCATGATCGTATCAGAAATGAGGCCATCCGCAGTAGAACCAAAGTAACCGACATAGCCCTTCGAACCGCTAAACTTAAGTGGCAGTGGGCGGGGCATATTGCACGTAGAACTGTTGGCCGTTGGGGAGGAAAGGTTTTCGAGTGGTGACTATGTACCGGAAGGCGCAGCGTGTGTAGGCCTCCCACGATGGCCCAAAATGCGGATGGCAAAGGAACAATCATTGTGTCACTCTTTGGGGGAGGCTTATGTCCAGCAGTGGACGTCTTTCGGCTGATATGATGATGATGATGATGATTCGTTTTGAAAAATGGATTCCTATTAAAATTTGCCGTGCGCGGTAAAGAGCTTGTCATATTGAATGTAATCATTTATTAAGCGGGTGTAAAGAAGTGTGAAAGATGTATGGGAAAACAAATAATTCTGAAGTGAGGATGACTTCTACGCAGACGAAGTCGCGGGCAAAAGCTAGTATTTAATAAGTCTTTACAATCTGGAACCTTTCCTACTTCATGGAAAGAGACAAAAATTGTCCCCATACATAAGGGTGGCTCCAAATCGACATTAGCAATTATAGCCCGATATCAATTCTGTCCACTGTACCAAAGCTGTTCGAATCTTTGGTCTATCCTTATGTTTATAGCCATTTTTCTCATCTAATTTCGAACACGCAGCACGGTTTTATTAAGTCGAGGTCGACCGGCACAAATTTGGTATCCTATATCGAGACGATTACGAACTATATAGATAAGTGAGTGCAGGTAAATGCAATCTATACTGATTTTATTAAAGCTTTCGACAGGGTAAACAATGGCATACTACTGGAAATACTTTCCAGGTTCGGTGTTGGTGAACCTTTGTTGAGCTGGTTTAGGTCTTACCTGTCGAATCGTAAGCTGTATGTGGCGGTGAGTGGCGAGAATTCTAAAACGTATATTTCTTCGTCTGGCGTGCCTCAGGGATCACATTTGGGCCCCCTACTATTCTTGATTTTCATCAATGACATCACAAAATTCTGCATTAATTCTGAGCCCTATCTCTTTGCTGACGACTTAAAGTTCATTAGACAGGTTAAAGACGATAATGATCGCCTGAGGCTCCAGGATGATGCTGATGAGCTGGCTGAGTGGTGCAGAAGCAAAAACATGGAATTGAACTCCGATAAATGCTATCACATAACCTTCACGCGCAACAAAACTTCAGCACAAACTCAATATGCCATTAACGGTATTATCCTGAAGGAAGTTCCAATAGTACGGGATTTAGGCGTAATGTTAGATGACCAGTTAAACTTTAACGCTCATTTAGATCATTTAATAAAAAAATCTTCTGCAATGGTGGGCTTCGTGGCAAGAAATACCAAGCACTTCAAGCAACCCCGCACAAAGCTGGTACTATTCAACACTCTAGTAAGAAGCACCCTTGAATACTGCTCTCAGGTTTGGTCTCCTTTCTACGAAGTCCACAAAAAACCTATTGAAAGGGTACAGAAGCGATTTCTAGCAATATTGAGCTACTCAACACTTGAAACAAGGTCATTAGGGTCTTATCAGCAGCGCCTAAACTATTTTAAACTGTTATCTCTTAGCGATAGAAGAAAAGCACTGGACCTAATGTTTCTATACAGAGTAGTCAACACCAGGGGTATGGATTGACCGGAATTATTAAAAGAAATTCGCATAAACATCCCACACAGGCTACCTTGCAAGGGTACCTATAAGCTGTTCAAAGATAAATTCAAAAGGACGAAACTGGGCAGTAACTCACCGATTTCAAGAATGGTACGTCTATACAACTACATTCCGGATTCCAGAGGCATAGATATCTTCAATGATACAATAAGCAAATTCAAAAAATCAGTTATCACGCATTTTATATCACTGGAGTCTGGCGGGTGACTGCCACTCTTTCATGTTCTGTTACTCTTCCTGCATGCACATAAACATTCTATTTTACGACATTTAAATGTAAGTTCCTAAGTAGATACATTTTCTTATTTCTTATGTTAATAATCTACTATTAAGTATAGGTATATTCGACCAAACAGAGATGGAATAGACTCGGTTTAAATTATTATTCCTGGTTGGTCGAATCTGGCCTAACCTAACTAACCTATTAATTTAAAAATGTTAGCTATTTGTTCCACTCATGTGTGAGCTGTGCTCACCTATAAGTGGCTAAGCATCTTAGCAAGATTTTTGTATTTAATATATATGTTTTTTTAGATGTATTATCCGTTGGTGGTCCTTAAATAAATAAACTAAAATAAAATAAAAATAAATAGATAAGTTGGGAATGGTCAATTTTCGCCTGTTTTCTTAATTGACTTATAATAAAGGATTTATCCTATAATTAAGTATATAAAAAATATACAGTAGAGATCTCCATAACAAGCCCTTCCAAAATATGACACAAAATAGTTAGCAAAACTTATTTTATTAGTTTTATAGCTTACCCCCAAAAGAGAAAGACACATGGGGACCTGTTTGAAATTAATTTATTGCATTCACACGCCCGTGTTTGACTTGACCATTGGCGAAACTACACATGCGTTCCATGTTAACTACAGAACCCTGAAAATGAGAATTATGAATCTTGTTCGTTAGATCTTATATAATTATGTATGTATAAACTTAACATGTGTTCCTGTTTCAGGAAAATACTGAAGAATAATTATTATTGGTCTTCGGGGTATGACAGGCTTTGATTGTGTTGCATACTCGTATTGTACACACGTATTTGCCACGCAATAAGAATGATGTTTTGCAAGATATATTGTCTGTTCGTATAAAAATTGTGATGCGTTATTACTATCTTTGGAGCAGAAAGAGGAAACGTAGATACCAAAAGAAAAGATGGCGCGATATCTTCTTCCAACAGTTCGGCTCCGACTGGATGCAAAACGCCAGAGAAAGGCAAATTTGGAAGGAAATTGGATAGGCAGAGACGACTTATACCTAGTATTAAATGTAATTGTATTATAGTTTTATTAATTGTGAAACTTTTTTATTGGTTGTTAAAATTAAAGTTTTTTTAGGGTACTAACCCTTATAGTTTCGCCATGTCCGTCTGTCTGTCTGTACAGTCAGACGTCTGACCGAGACTTAGCTCTGTAATTGTTTGTGCTAGAAAGCTGCTATTTGGCATATAGATATATAGATGACAAAGTGGTAAAAAAGAGAAAATGAAAGAATGGGGTACCTCCCCTACACGTAATGTGGGAATGTTTTTCTTTCTTCAATCCTATGGCGTAGGGTGTTGTTGGATAGGTCTCTCAAAATGAATAGAGGTCTTCTTCGATAATTTTATGAAAAAGTGAATATTATCGGAAATAACCACTCCAAAAAAAAAAGTGCCAGTCCAAAAAATCATGAAAGTAAAGCTTAATAAAGAATTTTAATGAAAACTGTAGCGAACATGATCAGTTTAGCTGTTTTTGAGTTATCGTAAAAAGTCTTCCCTTTTAAGTAAAAGACGTAGTAATAAAAGGCTGGCGAAGGTATTCCGTTTTGTTTGTTATTAATTTTTTTTAATTAATTTCGTTGGGCAGCTACAGGGTTCCGTACCACTGAGCATGGCCCGACATGCTCTTGGCCGATTTTTTATTTATTCTATATTATTACTAATATTTACAAACTTAAGCAGAGTAAAACCAATATGTATAGACAGATTTGTGATACGCTTGCATCTGACGTAACCGTGTCAGGCGCAAATACACAGGAACTCCCCAGATTTATTTTAATTACATCTACTACAAGATGTCGGCCTGTTTAGCCTGGTTGGTAGTGTCATTGCCTCCGAAGCTAGAGGTCCCGGGTTCGATTCCCGGTAAGGGCATTTGTTTCTGTTGTGAGCAGAGACATTTGTTCCTGAGACTTGGACGTTTTCTATGTATTTAAGTATATATCTTTTAAATATATCATCGTCTAGTACCCATAACACAAGCCTTATTGAGCTTACTGTGAGACTAGTTCGATTTGTGTAAAAAATGACCCCTAATATTTATTAATTATTTATGTTTTATATTATTTTATTACAAGAAGAGGGAAATTGTTTTTAGTCTAACTACGGAGTCTGAGATATAAATGATATAAGGTAGAATAGTCGATACTAATAAAACGTTTCTAGGTATGTATACTCGTACACTACACAACAATAAATTGTTATCGATATTGCTCGTATTACACGTTTATCAGTTTATCACCTATTTTATTATGCAAGCTCATCAATCACGTCGTCTCGCCTGTCAATCTGAGTGCAGATGGAGTTCAATAACCCCGTGTATGAACCCGTGTGAATATACTTATTAGTATGTCTTCATCAACGGTAGAGGTTATAAAATACGATTAAATATTGGGATACACTGGTGTCGTATGTGTAAATAGTTAAAAAAGTTTGTATGTGTAGGAATTTGAATGTTTGTCACGTTTGAACTCTAATCGCCGAGGAGACCGCCTCGCGAAGAGAGCTAACTGAGGAAGTACCTCCACCATCCACCGGAAGGTATGCGTTGGTATTCGTGACTGTGAGAAAGGAGAGCTTCCGAGAATGCGGTGTGTTGAGATTCTTGAGAATGAAAGGATATACGTTTGCCTCTATCTCGCTGTGGGCACAGCACGTTTGAGATTGGTCTGATGGCTTAGTCATCCATAGGCTACGTATCTGCGAGCTTGTGACATCTGCAAACTTGTACTCAGCTCGGGAGTCGAACCCAGACGTTTTGAAAACTAAAACTAACACTATTTTTATTAAGATATCGATATATAGATCTTACGCAGAAAATGTTACTACGAAACACGATGCCTAAAATTAATCAAATGCATTGTTTTAATATTCTTTTTTTATTTAAGTAGGCGTTCAAAATGACTAAGACCTACACAATGTTAATATTAGAATCAAGGTTTCTAAAGTACTACCATCAAGATGGGACGATTTTCGCCCTGAAATCAAAACATGGGACTAACGCGACCAGTCGTCGTCTAGCATGATCAAGTTTATGTCGAACGTGAAACATTCGTCTTTTATTTTAAAGTATGTGATTGCTATGTGACTAGTGCGTTATATGTATAGGACGTAAACAAGATCATGGTGTCAGTGCAGATCGTTTCAGTCTGAGCCTTTATTTCCTACATTGAGTCTCGCAGTTTACGATCACTCTAGGTCTGTACAGCTTCCATCTGCTATTCGATTTTGGAATAATAGGTTCTTCATACTGTCGTCAAAGTTAACTGATTTTGCTGTTTTAATGTCAACCTCACCGAGAAAGATGAAGCATTTTAATTGTAATGAAATGTAAAATTTTCCATTTAGGTTCATAAACCACGGTTGGGCAAGATTGAATTACAACACAGATTAATAAATACATCATATTAACTATAAAGCACTGCTAATTATACAGGTTTAAAAATTCGTCATAGCTGTAGAATGTGTGGTCGAGAAGCCAACTTTTCAGCTTCCGTTTCTGTGTCTTCAAGTTATTCGAAATAGAACGGAAAATATATATACTTTTCAACAAAGTTTTCACATAACAATTGGTAAGTATGGACTTAGATGACGACTGAAACAAGCGCTGATCGGTAGCACTGATTTATTGGAATAATAGGTGCGTGGGCGTAGCCACGCACACATGCATATATAGCAACAATGTAATAAGGTATAGTATTCTACGAAACGATTTGATTCATCATATTTGCTTGTAAATCACCAAGGAGAGGCGAGTAGAGAGAGTAATTATTTGTTCGTCGACGGTTTTATTAAGCTCACCAATGTTTCGTATTACTTTTCAAGATATTACTAACTAATATCATCAGCGTATTTATCAGGTAATCGTAATTAGAATCGAATTTTTCCGAAGAAATATATTGTATAACATCAACTACCACATAAAAATCATCACTAATTAATAAAATCTACAAATGAATGTACGATGGTATTAATATTCCGCAGGAAGCTCGGTTGACCATGCAAACGTAGTTTCGCTCTCATTTTAAAATGGCATGCTGGAATAACATGCATGTATACACAATGGGATCCGGCATGTCTAAGCCAGATTACTTCTTTTGGTTGAAAAAAAAAGCAGTATATACAATGCTGCATTTTTTTTCTATTACAATTTCTAGCAACAAAAAGTAATTTCCGGCCTAGATATGGCGGATCCCATTGTGTATAAAAAGGTTCATGTTACTTTAAAATGAGAACGAAACTACGTTTGTATGGAGAATCAAGTTCAGTCGAGCGTGCGGTCGCAGGTGCAGTCGACCCTTAAAGGTCTCAAACATTTGCACGTTATGTGTTTAATGTGCGTTATTTTTCCTTTTGTATCTGTATGTAGTAGTAGTGGTAGTAAACACTTTATTGCACAAATCAAGTACATAAAAGAAAAATAAATTTAATTTTAGACGCTTGTACAAAGGCGAACTTATCCCTGTCTTGTATTTTTGTGCAGTGAATAAATGTCTTCTTTCTTTTTATACTTACCTGTTCTTTGCAATATCCCCATTATTTGCTACATCCATATACTTATGTATATACGCAACAAGCGATTTCCAAACTTGGCGGGGCGGGTTCCTTATTTGACGGGGTACTGACATTATTACATTTTCGCACTAGTAATGTCATGCGCGTAGCCGCGGCTGGTACTGCCTTCGTATTGCCCCGCTACCGCACATCCCGTGCCAGTAAAGAAGCACCCATTGTACGCGCTCCGTCAAGAAGATGTCCTGACTAGAATGACAGTTGACACTGACAGCTTGCTAATATCTGCCAAGTTATTAAATAATCATTAAATTGAATACCTACACTATTTTTTATACTTATCGTATGGCATTTTAGACACTGGATTCAATATTAAAAATATCATATACAGAAATAAGGGTTTTAGAATAAAGCATCTTGTAGGTACGTACTTACATAACTGGTTTCGATCAAGCCTTTACACGCATAATGACATATCTTCGCGGAACGCCACATACGCGAAACGCCACATATGCGAAAAGACACATACGCGAAAAGATGCATACGCGAAAAGACACATTATGTAAAAAAATACATACGCGAAAAGACACATTATGTAAAAAAATACATACGCGAAAAGACACATTATGTAAAAAAATACATACGCGAAAAGACACATTATGCGAAAAGATACATACGCGAGACACATTATGCGAGTCGACGGAGCCCCGCGTAGGTAGCTTCAGATGGCCGAAGGGCAAACCGCCCAGAAATAGGAGCCCCGTCGACTCTAAGAAGGAGTTGTTTTCGGATTGAGAGTATATGTTTATTGTATCATTTTGCGTTTCTGTCGTTTCCTGTGTGTCATTTAACTCATTTTACATGTGTCGTTTTCCGTTTCTGTCGTTTCGCGTATGTGTCACTTTGCGATTCTGTCATTTCGCGTATGTGTCATTTTGCGAAGTCAGAATGTGTTATTATGCGTTTAAAGGTTATTTACCTATGCAGTATCATATGTTTATCCTAAGGCGCCTTCCTGAGTTGTCGATGCGGGGGCGGTACGATATGAGAAAACTGTCAGCTGTCAGTGTCAACCGATACTAATGCAGTACTGCCCCACTTCTGCGCATGGTATTACTACTGCGCAAACATATTACTGACAGTATTTCGTCAAGTGAGGAAATCTCACATCGGTAAATTCACGTCAAAGAGCAAAATACCTATGACATATCGCTCCCGCCCCGCCTAATCAGGAAGTCGCCTTAGTGAACCTAAATATCTTTGGTGACAGGTATTTGATAAAAAAATACTAAGACGCAAAAATTACCACAACTATACAAAGTTGCAACGAATGACACATGAAAAACGGACAAGATTTGTTTAAGCACACAACATTTTAGTGCGTCAAATCCGATCCTAATCGCATATCAATGTTTGGCTCTCTAACACGTTGGCTAGGTGCGCGTGAAAGCGAGCAAGAAAAATATTGAAAATGCAATTAGGATGCGAAAGTCGTAAACAGAATTAAGACCCAGGTCTGTTACCCTGAAGTAACCCCCGACGCAGTACACGGTTTATTCAAGCATCCTTAAACGTCGTTAGAGCAAGACGACCAATGCGGCGTAAGACAAGCGATCTCAGGCACCGCAATCATGACAGAAATTCTAGGACCTATTAAAAAGAAACAAAGGAAAAAAGAAGGTACTAAATAGGAATTTTATTGCATCTCTAAAAATTTATGAAATAAAATCGGCCATGTGCGTGTCCGATCACTCACATGAATGTTGGAAGAGAGCAATGCAGGATTATTGTATTTTTTTTTTGTTATAATAGTAATAAGAAAAATTGAAAATGTTTAGGATATTATTATTTTCTAATTTTTTGATCGTAAATTAATTTCATAAAAAAATAATAAATTTATGTATTAATTGTATTTTCCACGTATTTTCACTTTAGAATTTTATATTAAGTTGTTCTTTTGTTATTACAAACACAATTGACATTGTTACTAAATGAAATGTTCAATTTTCTTTCTTGCTAACACCTCGCTACGCTTCCATCTTATTTTCAGATTCGCGTCTTTAGCGATAATGAGCAACATCGCCACATATCTCAATGGAATAATACAATGGGTATTATCTTTCATATTGACTTAAGATCGCAAGGACACAGACAATAGGTGCCCAGGAAAACATGAGCTTAAACGAGATAGCGTGTGAAATATTGTTCAAAAATAGATGACTGTGTGACATGCCATCAATTTTCGCTTATTAGTTTTAAGAAACGTTGAACGGTAATGTTTCGTTCAAAACTGTGGCACCGGTTGTATTATAATTTATAATGATTAATGTGTAGTTAAATAGAACGTTATGCCATTTTTGTATGTATACCGAGTTTAAGTAACGTACCCATTTTTCAGACCATTATCATGAATTGATATCATAGTGCTATTTAGTTATAATGCTATTTTCCTCTAACATGCTAAGACATTACGATTTTTTTACAGCCAGTGGGTTCACCACCCACCACCACCATATCAGCCGAAAGACGTCCACTGCTGGACATAGGCTTCGCAGTGGCGATCGCAGTATCTCCACCGCACTTCAGGGATGCTGCTGCCCATCCCCCGGTGGTCTTGGCCGTAGTTTTAGGACATACCCGGGTCCAGTGCCGGGGCCAGTGGGTTCAACAGGCTGATATTGATCCATTTGGATGATTTTTTAACATTCTATTTAATTTCTTTCATTGGTTTATTTTATTCAGTGTATTGACGATCACAAATAGAGATTCTATTAAATTGACATGATTGTAATTTATAATGAAGTCTCGTATTGTATAACAAATAAATCTAATTCTAAATGCCTTAATGAACGAAACAAGGTAACCAGTTGGTAATCTGGTTACGTGACTACAGCGGGTAAACGGGACTACGCAGTAGATGCTATAATGGTGCCAATCATTATACAGGGTTTGGCCTTTAAAGTAGCAAAAAATTTAAAAGGCGCTTCTTTAGAGCGTATGCAGTAACATCTTGTGTCAAAAAAAATCATTTCGTAAAAGAATGGATAGAAAGTTTTGACTTCCCGGTAATGGATCTTGACACCACGAGTCAATCTGATGTATGTAAATACTTTATTGTACTGCACAGGTAAAAATACTGACAAATTCGGTTACAAAGGTGAACTTATCCCTATAAAGAATCTATTTCAGAGATCCAGAGATTCCAGAGATTTTAAGGTAGCATCAAGTTTTGAGTCATAATAGTTATAGCATTTTTGGTTTTAAAGGTATTTTTGAAATATAATAAATTTTATTTACAGTACATATGGTGCTTGATTACCGCACGAGTGCATATGTCGAAACTTTAAAGAGCCATATGTACTGTAAAACGTTGTACGATACACGTGCGAATGCGAACAGGTAATTCGCATCTCGTGTCGATTTAAAACACTCCCTTCGGTCGTGTTTCAATTTATCACCACTCGTTGCAAATTTCCTGTTCTCTGCACTTGTATCGTAATGTACTTTTATAACATTTCAAAAAGTTATTAATATCGCCCCAGTAGAGTAAAAATATAAGAAAGCTATATTTTCATATTTTTTTAAACTACTTGGATTAAATTGCTGGACAGTAATAGAGTACCGTTTAATTATTTCTCCTGTTACAGGCCATGCTCTGTACATTCATCATCATCATCATCATGTCAGCCGAAAGACGTCCACTGCTGGACATAGGCCTCCCCCAAAGACTTCCACAATGACCGGCCCTGCGCCACCCGCATCCAGCGGACACCCGCGACCTTCACCAGGTCATCAGTCCACCGTGTGGGGGGCCTGCCCACGCTACGCCTTCCGGTACGTGGTCGCCACTCGAGAACCTTTCCGCCCCAACGGCCATCGGTTCTACGTGCTATGTGCCCCGCCCACTGCCACTGCTACGGCACATCTTTTCGTCCAATATCTGTACATTATTTAGACGTAATTATAGGGTGTAAAGGTATATCAGAAGCCATTATAGTCGAGGGGTAAAGCAGGCGACTGTCAATTGGAGATCGTGGGTTTGAATCTCCATTTAAAATAAACTTTAAGTACAAAATACAATTTGACATTGGCAGCTTTCGGTAAAGAAAAACCTCGGTAGCCGGTCTAGTCTCAACAGCACGACTAGAATAAAACGGCTCGAGAGCTATCTCTCACGCGATATAGACTATCCGTCTCTTTCTGTGTGTAGTAATTAGATAGAGACAGATAGTCTATCTCTCGCGCCGTTTTATGCTAGTCGTGATGAGTCTAGCTTTCCCTCAGGGTTGGAAAGATTGCAATCGCGTTAATAAAACTGGTGTATGCGCAAAATCTTGCGAAGCTGACCGCGGGCTACTGTAGGCAACAACTGGGAAAAGGTAAGAGGTTGATTGATTGATAAGGTCTGAAGGTATTGGTTTATTTTAATGTTACTGAATTCTGATGATTCCATGAGTATGATTATTATTTTATATTTACTTAAATCCACCGATAAATCTATCACTTTTTTAATCGTTTTAATAAAATAAAAAAAAATGTTTATTTAATTTTTTGTTTTTGTTTTTTTGTTTTCTGTTTAAATTTTGGGGGACAAGCTTATAAAAAATTACCTGGCCCCAAACTAAGCAAAGCTCGTACTATGGGTACTAGACTAAGATAAACACACTTATATATAAGTAAAGAAATACATATACTTAAATACATAGATAACATCCAAGACTCAGGAACAAGTATTCGTGCTAATTTCACACATAATGCCCTGAGCGGGATTCGAACCCGGGACCTCCGGCTTCGTAGGCAGGATCACTACCTACAACTAGGGTTGATTGGTTGATAAAGTTTAAAGGTGTTAGTTTATTTTAATATGAATGAATTGTGGTTTTTGGTAAATATCATTTATATATGTACTTAAATCCACCGATAAATCTATTACTTTTTTCATACGAAATGTAATTGCATACTAGTCTACTAGTGACGTTGGCAGGTTAAAATACCTTAAAAATACCACTGGAATATCGCGGTGACTGCATTGTGCGAGACTCAAATTTGATTACGGGTCACTATGATTAAAATTAATGAAATGCTAACGGTTTTCCATGCAATTGCGACCTTCTACATCGCCAGACAATGAGTTGAAGTAAACTCGACTTTATGGAGTCTAAAATAGAAGTGTTTTAAACTGAATAATACTGTTCGTTGTAGTTTGCTGAAATGCACATGCGTCGTTTCCGAGCGAGCCTACGCCGTAGAGGCTCCACGCTCAGACGGCGCTCGACCGCCGCTACAAACGCGCGTAGACTCTCTACGACCCAACGCGCGAACACTCCGAAACTTTCGTATTTTTCTATGACATAGAATTTTCGTTAAGTGCTGTGAAGTTTTTTTTTTGCTGACGTTTGATGTTCTGTGTAAGTTATGACTTAATTTAAATATGGCTCCTTTGAGAATTCCATCTGGTGATTTCTTTACGAACGATGTAAGCGAGTTCTTCAACTTTTCGACTCAGCATCCGAATCACGAGACTCGGCACGGGAGGCACCGGAATCACTCCCATCCCCATCACTCAAAAAACCATATAGTGGACGTTCTATCGAATTCTATAATGGAAGTTATAAGTACTAAATTTGTGCCAGAGAACAGTGTGTTGCCGGATTTGGAGCCGTTGAGTAGTCACATGGACATGGACCGTTACCATCCTTTGAAGATGAACATTACGATGAACAAGTCAGATTTCGGGGTGATGAATGAAGAGGTGATGTATCGCCACAACGGTATAATGACGGCAGTGTATTGTGCCGCGTATTTGCTCGTGTTCGTGGTTGGGTTGATCGGGAACTGTTTTGTGATCGCGGTGGTGTACCGCTCGCCGCGCATGAGAACTGTCACCAACTTCTTCATCGTGAACCTGGCGTTTGCTGATATCCTGGTGATCGTGTTTTGTCTGCCCGCTACGCTGATGTCCAACATTTTTGTCCGTGAGTACAATTTTTTTATCTCTATTGTACTGTCAAACCATTATTTTTCCCTAGACGGTAAATGTCTCCATTTAATTGATCAAGTACCTAACCGTTGAATAAAAGTAGACATTTATAACTGTCATTAAATGAAATCCCATTCTCCTCGTGCTAATATGTGTAAAATTGAACGGTTTGGTGCTGTTTTGTTTCTGTGAAACTTTGTAAATATGTAATTTTTTTAGATTTATTTAGTAGGAAGTAGAAGATGTTTTTATTGTTGTATTTCTAAGTTGTTTGAGCAAAAGTCCAAGTAATAATAAAAAACCATACACATATTTTTAACAGTGAATTAATTTTAGATATTTAAGCAATTTATTTGTTTAATCGCATTGGAAGGTTTAACAGGTCACCTAGTGCTATTAATAAAAGTGCTAATAAAGTAAGATAATGTTCAACTAATTATGAGAAAGATATAAATAAAAAAAAGATCGTGGTCTTAATAAATATAAATACTTGAGTATTTCTAATGAAAGCTCATGTAATGTTAAGTTAATTAAAGATAATTAGCGACGTTTTTTCAATGCAGCATTAAATGACGACTAATGTGTTAAGTGAGGCGAAAAGGTTCGATTCAACTTGCTGTAATAATAACTTGCAACATGTCTGCCCTATGGTAACGTCTATCATATCACAGAACGGGGTACTGGTGGTGTAGCCGAGGGGTAACGTGTGTAAGTCGTCGGTTTGAACTGAGGCTCGTAACACTAGGTTTTTCATAAAAAACTTACGAGTATCTATTTGACGAACATTTTGGTTTAGTTGTAAGTGACCCTGCCTACGAAGCCGAAGGTCCCGGTTTCGAATCCCGGTCAGGGCATTATTTTTGCATTAGAACAAATGATTGATCTTGAGTCTTGCATGTTTTCTATGTGTTTATCTATATAGTTATTTATATCGTCGTCTAGTACAAGCTTTGTTTAGTTTGGGACTGGGCCAATTAATGTTAGATTGTCCCTCGAATATTTATATTTATTTATATATATGTATTGATGTAAGATCATTTCATTTTAACAGTACGTAGCTTTTCGGTGAACGAAAACATGATTAGTAAACCGATCTCCCAATGAATGAATGGCACAGATGGCAGTCAATTTGGAAAAACTAATGCCTACGGCGAATCTTGGGATTAGATGCCAAATCAGGCCCTACAACCGGGAAAGCACCAGGAGGATGATGAAAATGAAAATGAAAATTGTTTGTTTTTCCCGTTTTTAACAATGCCTGCAGTGATTGGGATTTCCTTTTAGGTATATAAACCTGTGTTAGGATGCCCCGCTCTTCCATAACTGGTAAGTAGGTAGGAAATATTATACATCTAGAGGTTACTTATTTAATCTTAGGTTTACATTTTATCAATAGTTTTAGGTGCTTATGTTTTTTAATTTGGTGTTTTGTAATTTGGGGATGATGATGATGGCTATGTGACGAGTCATAGAAAGAAATAGAATAGCGCTATCGCAATAATCATATAAATCGGGTATAACACTCTGAGCTCTCGTATTTACATACATTTGCGAAACGTAGCGGAGATTAAAGAGATTGCGCTGGGCTTGTTAATGGCAGATAGAAATAATTTCTTCATTTATGTAAATGTTCGTGTTATGCGTACATTCTGAGGTTTCATTTCATACAGTAATTGGTTCAAAGCCTCCACAAGTGTAGCGTTATGATAGCGTTAAATCAGATATGGTATCAACTTAATTAACCTAAAAGGGAGTTTATTCCTAGGTGAGTTAAGAATCCATGTTTATATGTATGTACTCTGCTTGGTAAATCGTTTGTGGCACCATATAGCTGACCAACATATCGTATCTATATTTAGGCATCTATTATTACTAGATACATTATCTTATCTTCTCTTATCTAGTTGAGGGCCCCTTGCGGATGCACTTCGATCCAATGGGATCGTTTGTGACATTGCCCCTTCTTAATACCTACTCTAAGCTGCTCTCCAACATTTTCAAAAAACCGGATGATGGAGCTCATCAGGAGTACTCTGAATTCCTTTGGTTCAGGTTAACCATTGCCAAAGTACCATAAATACATAAATTCACGCCTATAGTCCCGAAAGGGGTAGGCAGAGCACACGAAAATAAATTTCAGTGTCATTTTTAGCTATTATAGGTTTATATGTAGATTGACAAAATGTGATATTGCAGTGACAGGTTGCTAGCCCATCGCCCACAACACAGATCAACCTGGCACTGGTATTTGTTACTACCCAAAAGAAAGAGACAGGTATATGTTTACGTTTAGTTCGGCGATTATATTTTGAATACGTAATTTGTAACTCTTTTCGGAAAAAAAAATTGCTTATCTGTGCTGACCGCTATTGGTGACCATGGAACGGTGCTTGTTTTAGATGCATATTATGCAGTGATAGCGAAGAAACTGCAAGTTTTCTTCAAAGGTGAGTTGATATACGAATTTCGAACAAATACTTTGCTAAATAAAGAACCTCGCACAGTACAATAGCCTTTAAGATCACAACTGTTAGTGGTATTTGCTCACACCTCACAATTTGCGTAGGCAATGGATGAGTACACATTTGTTCAGTCCTTTTTATTTCAAATAGGCACTTGTCTTACAGTTACTCTTTTTTATATTTAATGGCTAAGTTTAGTAGTGATACTGCTTAGTTAAGATTACAACGACGATTACGTTTTTTTTTGTTTATATAAAAAAGGTAAGCAATTGACCACCATCTCACCTGATGGTAAGTGATGATGAGGTCGAGAGAATAACATGCGTACCTACATAGTGCCTATTCACTCTTGTTTTGAATATATCCAAGTTATAATGTATGCATAATTGTTTTTTAATGTTAGGGAAATGCATTACGCATATCACTCGGTACAGGGAGACCAGGAGAGTATGGTGGACGGACAACTCGTAACAGCGGTAAAAATTTCCTTTCGGCCGCGTATGTAACCGAGTTTTGTAACCAGGTACCAAATAAGATTTTTTTTTCTATTCTCGTAGCCAGTTACGAACTAGTAAAATATTTAGAGACATAGAATTAATTTTAAATAGTTACCATGAAAGAATTTCTGTTCTTGTTTTGTATTTAAAAAACTAAGTTACCAAAAACGATGTTAAATTCTTATTTTGTAACTTTAAGGACCTGTTTCAGAATCTCCACGTAAAGTCCTGACTAAAATATCTGGGACTTACTCAGCACATAATAATGCTAAGGCCTATACGGTCTAAAACTGTAAGCAAAATTATGCCCTTGACTCTACGTACATACCTCCCTAAGGATAACTTTAGTTTATTATGTACTGTGTTTGTGTAGTGCCTTTCAGTTAAGTGAATTCCTATTGTTAGTTTATATTTTTGTGTACAAATTGGTAAAACAATAAATAACACAAAAAATTAATTACCTACCAAATTGCCCAATTTCCTTCTATTGTTAATCTATTCGAAAATGTTATGGCTAAAATTAATACATTTAATTTCTGTTGTAACTTGCAAATTTATTTATTTAATAAGATAATCTTAAAATTAACTATTAATATAGAGCAGATGATACCGTAACTTGCACTAATTCTAGTACACTTTTGAATATTTGCACAATATCAAAAGCATGCACTTCATTAAAGTAGTCTGTGAGTGCCGAATTGTCCATTACAGCCCTCTAGTCTTCAGAAATTAACATTCAGAAAAGAGAATCGTTTCTACTTGAAGGTTTGATTACAACTTGGTTACCAACAAGGAATAAAAAATCTGATATCGTAACTGGGAAAACAATTACGAAAAAATAATAAAATAATCTTAGTTAAAATAAACTGGCTACGAGAAAAGAAAAAAAAATCTTATTTTGTACCTGGTTACAAAACTCGGTTGATGAATCACCCGGTTACAAGAAAAGAGAAAATTTTCTTAGTTTGTACCTGGTTACAAAACTCGGTTACATACGCGGCCGAAAGGAAAAATTTAGGACAAAGATCAAAAACTAATGAGTGCCGGCATCGCCATACAGAGGAACGCTTCGGGATCACCTTCAGCATTTATGTAGGTTATTGGTTTACGTAGGTTTGTTTTCCGCAACTCGACATCATACTCGTATAGCTGTACGTCTGTTTTGCGTGATGGGTTGTTAGCGCTACTCGTGCCAACCCCAATATAGGGTATTTCACAACACTAAATTTTGAGGGTTCCGCACTCAAAGGGTAAAAACGGGAACCTATTACTAAGACTTCGCTGTCCGTCCGTCTGTCACCAGGCTGTATCTCAAGAACCGTAATACACGTACAGTTGAAATTTTCACAGATTGTGTATTTCTGTTGCTGCTATAAAAACAAATACTAAAAACAAATAATAATAATTAAGGGGGGCCATACGAAAAACGTGATTTTTTAGCCCTTTTTCATGGCTACCACTCGCCGAGCTAGATCTCAAGAACCGTAATAGCTAGACAGTTGAAATTTGCTCAGATCATGAATTTTTATTGTGGCTAGAACAACAAATACTAAAATCAAAATAATAAAATAATTAAGGGGGGCTCCCATACAACAGAGTACTTCTTGGCGTTTTTTTTTCTGGTACGGAACCCTTCATGTGCGAGTCCGACTCGCACTTGGTCGGTTTTTTTTTTATGTAACCAATAAACAAATCATGCGAAGATAGTCGAAAAAAATCAAATATGGAAAAAAGGACGCAGTTTGACCATAGAAAAATAAGTACGTTACTAGCAAATCTTAATGAAAATATTACATTACATGAAAATAAAGATTTCGAAAAAACTAATACACTTTCTTATGGAAATAAAACAGTGGCCTAACTTACAAACAAGCTACTTCCACTTTTTACAGTTAGTGAAGAAACATCCAAGTGTACTCTTGGCTTTTATAAAAACCTCACTACAATAGAATATTACACACCGTTCAAGCACTCTCAAAGATGAGTTAGGGGCTGCATTATCCACTAAAATTCACTAAAACGTACATAACATAATTAACGTCGAGTAACTTAGTTATTTAGTAGGAGTTAGTCTAGTCTTGTTGGTAGTTTCATTATCATAAGCAGTTATGCTCGTGCACATTACCAACGTCTTCTTATCAGTTATTAGTTATTAATCAATCATTACGAGTATGTAACCTCATACAAGGGTAACGATTATTTCAAATATACATGACTTATGATGCACAAAGTGTGAAAATACATTAGCAGAAGATATTAAAATATAATGAAATGGGTCACTCACGTCTTTAAGGTCGAATATCTCTCGACGTGAGTGACCCGTTTCATTATATCTTAATACATCTCAAACTCACGGCAGTTTTCTATATAAAAAAGCAGAAGATATTTCTCATTTAGTGATAAAGTACCTGAGCGACCGAGCTTTGTTCGTGTTTTCTCGGAGAAAACGAGTTCTCCCGAAGATGATACCTAGCTGGATATTTTTTCGTTTCCGGATAGTACCTAAATTTCATTTAAATCGCTAGAGCGATTTTCGAGATTTCAATTACAAACACACAAAATGTACTAGTGTTGCTTGTTTCATACTATAGGATTTATTTTGTATTTTGGTTCGAAATTCAATCGTAGACTCAGCAATGTACGAAATCTCATTGCAAGTTGACTTTTTTCAAGTTAGTGAAATAGTGGCATTGGAACTGTGAGACATACGAACATCGCATTCTATTTTATATTTTTGTCGTAGCAGCTTGTAAATTATACCTAGTTAGTCAGTCTTTAAAGGTATATGATTATCAAACAAATTACTTCCGAATAACTGCTTTCCCTATAACATTTAAATTCTTAAAGAAATTGTGCAGTAAATGGCTAGAAAAATCTCGCAAATTGCAACAATAGTACCCTCACAGAATGGACTCTGTAAGTCCGCGATGAATTCATTTCATGAGTTGTGAAACGACGAGAGAGATTTTATGTTATGTGAATGGCAGACATATTCAATTTTTTACACAATAAACCTTGCCGAAGTAATGGCGTTTGACTTTCGTACTCTATTCGTAGGTAGGTACAGTAATGTTAGTGTTGACCTTGATTTTTATTACTTGACTTTATTCAAATTTAATAAGTTACTTTAAGTCAATGCAATTGAATTTATGCCTCGTAGAAATGTTGTAGAAAATATTATTTTAAGGTGATCTCATAAGAATTTTACAATTCACTTAACAACATATATATATTTACAAAAAAAAAATGAGGTCACAATGAGACTTATCCCACAAAAAGGGTAAGTTTACAATAAAGGCCGTGCCAGGATAATCACTTAGCTTATCCTGGCACGGCCTTTCCACTAACCGCGGGCAATGCAAGCACTTAGTAACAATCTATGCAAAAACAAATAACACACGGAATGATTTTTACTAGGTACCTATGGTATCGGCGCTGAGCGTACTTTGAGTAATGTCCTAAAATCATTTTTTGGTTGTTAAAAAAATTAAAATATTTTTAACATAATATAATCAAACGCACATATATATGTATACCGTTTGCTGCGTTTTATTCTTTCTTGGGAAAAGTGTGTAGATTCTAAAAATCTTCTAACTATCCCACCCCGCCAAGACAGGAAATCGCCTTATTTAACGATTTTTCTAAACGGTATATTTTTGTGTGCGAGTGAGCTTTCTCGTTTTATCCCTGAGCTTGTTGGAAAAAACGCTGGCGCTTAATGAACAAAAATAAAAGTTTTTAGGGTTAAAAACTAGTAAGAACTTGCTAGTGAGAACTGTTTTAAAGATTAAATTCACTTATTGTGTCCATTTACAAACTATGTGCTTATTGTAATTTACTTAATGATGATGACTTAGTATCTTTTCTCCTTGTTTCACTTGTGCTTCTGACAAATTATATAATATGATTAGTTTATTTGACGAATTTTTAAGGCCATGCAACGAATAATATCGTGTTCTTTGACGTTCTAACGAAACCACGAAACGATAAGGATTGATTTTCATTCAGCATAATTACAGCCGAAGTATGTTTATATGACGACTTATTACCTACTTAAAATGTACTGCATAGAAATCCATCGTCTTTATTCTCAAATATAAAAAAAACTCCTGTGAGTTTTATACATTAAAATATAATTAAACGGGTCACTAACGTCTCTAAGGTCGCGGTCTCTAATCGTGACTAATTGTCGCGGCAGCGGCACGTCTAGCACTGCTGCTTTGCTGCTGCTGCTGACGTGTGTGACCTGTCCCGACCCGTCTCATCATATTCTAATAAGTTTTTTTTTCCTTTTCTTTTTTAGCTTATTTAAATAATACACTATTAATCAACACAATAATATTTATCGAAATTTGACCAAAACACCCATTCCTGAAGAGTATTGCATCTCGTTTTCTGTACGTGGGTGATATAAAGGTGTCCCGTGGGGGCGTGGTTTACAGAATCGGGACATCTCCTTAACAAATGAGATGTACTTTTGGTTGCTATGGTAAATAACTTGTTTAGTAATGGTTATTTCCCAAGATCAGTTAATACTTAAATGTAGTTAAATACCTTATTATATCCAAAAATCGAAAAGTAATTAGTTTTTACTTTTCGATTTTTGGATATAATAAGGTATTTTATTTTTATTTGAACATAACAAAAATCTAGGTACACTTTTGAATCTCATGATATGGAAACACTCAAACACATATTTCATTTTAATTAATCTAACGATCTGCCAGGACTTCAAAGTGTAAACGAAATTCTCGAATAATTGTGCCCAAATGAGTTTAATTCTAACGAAATTATACGAGGGATAGTCCTAATTTGCTCACGTAAATTCTGAGCATTCATAGCATCATGAAATTATATTACTTAAGTAATCTTATTTGAAAACGATGCTCGTTAACAGACGATTCATATTCAATGATTTTGTTTTTCGTCAGTTACTTATCACGTAATTTGAAAAAAATAGAATTTAGCTGTAATTCTGTTTTCTGTCAATGATTTATATTTTCACTTTGTTTTGTACTAAACAGTCTCTTATCTTCCCGTTTTCAATTGCAGCTATACCTGTAAAAAGTAAAACAATACTATGTCGCCGTCAACATTAAAACTTCTCTGTTAAGTTAAACCGCAATGGCGCCGCAATATTGCGTGTATTAAATTGTCTGATATCATTAT
The DNA here is from genome assembly GCA_905163555.1 of Notocelia uddmanniana. NCBI lineage: Eukaryota > Metazoa > Arthropoda > Insecta > Lepidoptera > Tortricidae > Notocelia > Notocelia uddmanniana. The sequence goes on along the minus strand of LR991054.1, from coordinate 17,289,342 downwards.
GTAATCTTGTTGAACTATTTGTTGCCACAGTTTAACCTCTCGTAGAACGCCTTCCCAACTCCATTCAAACAACCTTGACCAGTCAAAACTCTAGCAACACCGTTATTAACAACTACCGAGTCAACTCTATTGATAACAACTACCATTTGTCTACATCTTGCTACACAGTTTAACAAACGATATCCTTCCGTATATTATAACTGTAGCGTTACAGACTGTCCATACGAACCAATATAAAGCGAATGCAATTTGAACTCTATTCAGAAGTAGTAAAGTATAACAGTAGATTGTTGCCAAGTGTACTCGTATAGATAACTTTAAGTTGTTCTTAGTCTGGAAGTTCCTTGGATGCTGTACTTGGGCGAAAACGCCTTCGAAAGTTTACTTTTTGGCTTATTTGGAGTGGCAGATAATGGCGTAAGTTTGCTTTTTTATTATTTATTAATACAGTTAGTTTACCTACATAGATGTAAGTATACTATGTAGATCAATATGGGATTCATAGCAAACAAGGGGGCAGCTGCGCATGCCCAGCCCTGGAATACGACTGGGCCGTCCTCAGAGCATTTCAACTGCTGTGATTTCGGTGGTCGTATTATTGACGATGCCTTTAGGTTTCTGTGGTCCATTTTGAAAATAATGATAGCAGTACCCGCCTCCTATACTGCAGCCTGAAATCGTCTACTACTCTGTACAGATGTCTTCAATAACGCGACTACCGAAATCACAGCGGTTGAAATGCTCGGAGAACTGACCAATTACACTAGGCTAGCAATAAAATAGCTAGATTACTTTATGGAATTATGGTTTTAAGCTATTGGTAGTTCATGTATATATTATTTTTATAAGTAAGGGGAGTCATAACATAAAATATAGACAGACCGATTAACGGAAGAGTTCCATTTTGGCCATTGGGCATTGAGCCCTTAAACAGTATGAATTAATCGTCATCATCATGATCCTAATAGCGTTGTTCCCAGTACAGTTGCATCCCGAAGTATGCCCAGGTTCCGCTACCTAATCCCAAGAAATGGTGCAGGCACTAGTTTTTACGAAAGCGACTTTTTTGTATTTTAAATAATGTATTTTGGCATGCATTTATGTGTTTTATGGCAAATAAAAGGTTGATTATGATTATGATTATGATTACTGCCATTTGACCTTCCAACCCAAGGGGGAAATTAGACTTTATTGCGATTAGGCTTATCACGTGACGTGAGTGGGTAATTTGACTGTTAGAAGTTCTCAAGCCCTCCTTCCAAAGCACGGGAGCGCTCAGTTAGTAACCATTCAAAGCGGTCACCCATCCAAGGACTGACCCCGCCCGACATGACAGTATGAATTAATATTGTCATCTACATCCGGATGCATACAAGTGAAGTATTAAGTCAAATGTGAATCAGAAATCCCCATGCAAACCAGATTTCGAATAAACCCCATTTGTTGTTAAACGTGCCGCATCTTGATATCCAGTTTAATCTTTCAAAGAAACTCCTCGAACGTCTCATTCCCCGGTCTAGACGTAATATGTTAGTTTTTCTTAACATTCGTCTACAGCAGCTGTCCCGCTCCAACACAGCTGTGCAGTGTAGCTGTCGCGGGCCATTTGGACGTGATGATGTCTCCTTTGCTCGATATTTATTGTTTTGTCATAGAAATTACAAGCGCTTTGAGATTTGATGGCTTGAGGTAGCTGGAGTTTTGCAATTCTTGCATCTGCTTAGCAGACGATGTACGAGAAATAAAATGATTTGAAAAGGTTTGGTAAACACCCTAGTATAGCGATTAGTTTTGTATTAATTTATCATGATTCGCATATATACGTCCTACTTCTGGACACAGGCCACTTCCCATGCATGAGAGGGAACGGGCAGTACTTAGTCCTCACACTGGCCCTATGCGGGTTGGGGAATTCACATACCTACACCTATGAACTGCTGACGTATCGAGGTTTCCTCACTATATATACATATATTCCGTACATGTATGTAAATTCGGAAAAGCTTATTGTTGTGAACCGGGATTCGAACCCACGGCCGCATGCTTAACCGTATTAGTTGGCTATACTTTTAATTTTCAAATCGAACATTTGTACGTTTGTCGTTTGTGTTTGTTGTGTGTAATATACTTATACTAATATTTATTACTATAAATAAACGCATTCATAATTGATTTTGTGTTCGTAAACAAGATTTATCTATTTTATTCATATTTGTAAAATAAACAGTTCGGATTCGGTCTGGTTCCAGATTCAGTTTGGTTTGGATGTCAAGTGCAACAAATTCAAAACACTACACTACACCTTAAACTAACTATAAACACGAAGTGTCATACTCGTATTTTTGGTTCACCTCCAAAACTCCAATGTGAAAGCGAAAGTCTTTCAAGCTGATAAACTTTTATATTACTAACATATAAAGGGTGTGGCCTGTAATAGGAGCAATAAATTTAAAGGACGCTTCCTTAGAGCATCTGCAGTAACCTCTTGTGTCCAAATTTTTTTTATCTTTATTCAATTGGGAGAAATTTTGATCTAAAGTTATGACCTCCAAGTAATGGATCATGGCACCTAGAGATTATAGCGCGGCAGTCAATGCTGATTTTGAGGTTTCTTCAACTTATGACTCAAATAGTTGTCGCATTTTTGGTTTAAAAGAATATTTCTAGGATTTTTAATTTTTTTTTTATATTTTTTTTGTGTCTTTTGAATAAATTGTTATTAATATCACTCTAGTAGAGTAAAAGAGTACAATTAAGCTAAAATTGCAAAAAAAAAATAAAAAAAAATCTTTTTATATAGTGTACCGTTTAATTTTTGCTCCTATTACAGGCCACACCATGTATACAAAAGGATTTATTTGTGTTCTTAAAGAAAAATGTGTACCTACGTTGATTCTTTTAAAAATGTACGAAGAAGAGAATAACTGCACTTCCGGAGAAATTGCGTAAATTACACAATAACTAAGGGAAAAAAAACTTGCCGCGTGGATTGTCTGAAAATGAATATTGATTTGAATTGAGTTTATAGAAAAGTTTTGTTTGCAACGGTGTATAAGTAGTCTAAAAACGCTCGTGCCGTCTTTATTTACGATGATCGCCGAGGCTCGCATCGTAACCCACGTCACTCGCGTTTTAAGATCCTTGTTATACGCAGTTGCATAATAGTATTTTATGCTACCACCACCACCACCATATCAGCCAAAGGACATCCACTGCTGGACATAGGCTCCCCCAAATTCACGGGGGGTGTATGCTATAATCGCCACGCTTGGCATGCGTGATGCATGATGCTGCTGCCCATCCCCCAGTGGTCTTATGCAACAGTTACATAATAAGGGTTCTTAAAATTCGAGAGTCGCTGTAACAAAACGAACGTAGTGAGTTTTGTTATTAAAGACTCGAGAATTTTAAAACCTAATTATAATGTAACGGTACGTTGCATATATGTACGTACAATATATTTTTTACGATAGCAATATAATATGATTGAAATTAAAAATCGATATGATGGCAGAAAACGTGTCTCTTTTTATAATTACAAAAATAACAGTTGTAATGTATGGAAATCCATTTTGATTCTCCCACCAGTCATATAATGACTTGTTTGTGGTATAGACTTGCATTTGTTTAAAAAGTTTATTGTTTTAATACTGTCAGTCATTTAATTGACAGATTGTAATGCTGGAGTAGAAAAATAGTATTAATTTTTTGCATTTATGTATATTATCTGATGGATAAAATGTTCGAACTTAACAACTCCTAAAGTAAAAAGATACTAGTCAATTTATGATATTTACGAAATTCGAAACCAGTTATATATAGTGCAATGTCGAAGTTTATTGTTTTGGAGTTATTCAAATACCTATAAAAAAGTAAAATTCGTAAGTTGGAATATAAAATATAATATGAATACAAAGGACATTGAACGCTGGGATGTCACGTCTCTTCTTATCATGTCAGAAAATGTAATGACTAAAAATAGTACAATAAACCGTCTCTTCTTATTGTTTATTGTACAAAAGTTATAGAATTGTGGAAGTATGAGTACATTTTATGATTTATATGGTTTGTTAAGTGGGTATAGTCTTCACGGGTTAAAGGTTCCGCTTCTCCACACATAAAGAACGAAGGTTTATTGCAAGACAATAAATGGAGGTTTTAGTGTAAGGCTCGACCGGAATAGGTCAGTTACAATTTATTTCTAGACGTTGTCAAACAGATGTATCCGTCTCCATGTCGCGCTGCTCGATGTACTTTGCTCATACAAGGCTTGCGGAAATGGGTATTAAACCAGTTATTTGTCGGAACGGATAATTATTTAAAAACAAAATACTATGTAAGGATATCTAGTATATACTCGTACCTACATTAGTCGATATGATAACTATAGAGAAGAGACGGCGATATCGTACCACCGGTTAATTGTACCATTCGAGATTTGCTATTAAACAACATTTCTTATTAACACTTGGGGCACCAAATTATATTCCTTTTGTATAAGCTTTATTAAAAATGGCATACGGCTAAGCATGAATGTGAAAGAGGAAAAAAAAAGATTTTCATCGGACTTAGGTAACATGAGCTTTAGTATTATTTCGTAACGATATATCAGTCAAATCCTTGTTTTTCGGTATAAAATGCAGGAGTTAGAAGTGGAAAAACAAGGGTGATTTGGTGAATTAAGGTAAGCGTCGTTTTTTGGCCTAAATTCTAATATAGTCATAGCAACATTCTCAAATAGTTATGTCATTTACCCTCCCCCATGATATTGGGGGAAGCCTATGTCCAGCAGTGGGCGTCCTTCGGCTGATATGGTAGTGGTGGTGATGGTATCTATTGGTCATTAAGGTGTCGAGTAACATTTACCTTACAATAGGAACGTTATGAAAATATGTTAATAGTTTCTATATGTTAATGAAATATTAATGAATTTATCATTATGGCATTAGATATTAATATTATCTTATTATTTTCTTTTGACATATTGATTTTATTCTCGAAACTATCTAGATTTCTATTTTTTATACACAATTTTTTTATTTTTTATTTTTATTATTATTATTTATGTTTTGACGATCCTATTGTGAATTTTACTACATAATTATTTCTTATTTTGACATGTCTACAACAATACAATATTTATTGTAAATAATAATAATAGCATCAATAAATTGCTCAAAATAATTAATGAATATATATGTTAATACATGTTATATTTGACGATTCGAAAGTGCTTGTTGCTAGGCCTATTTAAATAAAGAATATTTTGAATTTGAATTTTGAATTATGCTTTCTACTAAACTACGCATTGGAAATATTTCCATTTCGTTTTTTTATTCATATTCAGATTTGTTTATTTATTTGCTCCAACAAACTCCCATATTAACATATACCTTACAGACATATACATATCAATACAAAATGTTCTTTAAATCTAAAACACATTATTTAGGCGACGTAAGAGCATGACTCCCGCTGTCCCTAACCCGGTCCGGTTTAAGTAGATCATGATAATAATTATTATGTTGTTTTTGTTTTCGGCTTTATCTTGAACCTGAAATTCTTTAGCGACAACGCACTTCCTAGTCATAGAAAATTTTCAAACAGCGCATAACAAAGGTTTCAATACGTATTTTTAGAATAATAATGAAAGTTTAACCTCGAGAACATTCGGTCATTAACTCTTAACTAGCCGTGAAAAATCTAAAAGTTATAAAGTAAATTGAAAATTCGTTTAGAATACATAATAAATAATTTAAAGACTGGATTTTGTTGGATAAATATGTTTTATATTTTATTATTCAAACTACACAATTTAGTAGTAATGTAATTTAAGTTTTCACATTAACTACTGACCAGTTCAATACTTGGATTAATTGATCGACATTATCAAGTTGCTTTCAAATAAATACAAAAATAGCATTATATTTTAATGACTGTAATGTAATACATTCCAATATTTTTATGAATTTGTTTCTAGTTGACTAGAGTTGTGACCACAACATACATATATTTTAGCATTTTAGACTCCTCTCTCTCTGCCAACGTGCCGACCCTTCAGGGCTATATTAATTTTACTCACGTCTCTTTTCACTGAGCTTGTAGAAACAGATTACAGGCGAAATGCCTTAATGATTTTTCAGTTTATACGAGACGATTTATCTCAGTCTCACAAATACTGATAAATAGGCATTTCAGTATGAAGTATGCTCATTAATTACATCAATTATTTTCTAGAAGCAATAAAAATGAAACCTTTCAAAGAGTATTCACTGTTTATTAGTGGTATTGTACTTTCCTAGTAGATATTGTTACAATGTGAAATTTCCTGCAGTTTAAGCTTACATGACATGTGAGATGACCCACTGGAGAGGTATTCATTTTAAGATTGGGTTGTACTGTACGCAACTATAGGTACACCACAGTCATGTTAAAAAAGGACACTTTTAGCATGTACTTGCTTTGAAAACCATCCCAAGTAGAACAATATAGTAAGATTTACTGCAAACTCACAAATAAACAGTAATTGGTAGAAAGAAAATGGGTTGAACACGATTTTGCCAGCTCGTTATGAACAATTTTAATAGGTATTATTTGTCATTAAAAAGTTAGGAGTTGAAAATTTGCAAGTGACAGCAAACATTTATTGCTCCCTAGTCGATAGCTTAATTACTACTATAGTCTATAAATTAGAATCTACAAGTCCCCCCCAGTGTCAGGCACACGGTTCAGACAGACAGGTCACTGGGTCGACAGCATCTTTGAAACTACCATGGGACTGATTCGATTGTACACTTAATTTCACTCTGTTTACTTAATGTTATTTTAAACAACGGCATTCAACGCTTATACTTACGTTTCATTCAGAGGCTAAGGGTAAAAGCTATTCGCGAACAATCACAACTGACCACACATACTAAAAAACATTGTAATGCGGTTAGTCAGCCCCTTCATGGCTCATACACAATTAATTATACTAAAAAATGTGATTGATGAGATGTGCCAACGGTTACTCTGAATCTTAAACTTTTTAGAAAAACCCAAAAAAACACACCCATATTTCTATAAAAACGTGATAAGTACGACATTAAATGTAGGTATATCGAGTATGAAACACACAATACCGATGAAATGAATACACCTATTTGGATAATTAGGTAAAAAATATATGCAATTAAATATAAAGCTGTGTGACTGAACACTGCGTGAGGCTAAATTTATTACAATTGTAAAATTTACTGTCAAATTACATTTAGGTATTGCATATTTTTTTGTTAGCTCAAACTTGCAAAATCTCGCGTGGTTCAGCCATATTGAGTATCCCTGACGGTCGGCATCTAGAACTGGTCTAATAAACTGTTTAATTTATCCAAAGTAATGACTTAATCCATAATTTGTGGTGTAATTACTTATAAATAAAAATAATCGCATATTATGTGGAAATTCCTTCTGTCCTAGCATTTTCATTGACAGTTTTTTATCGCACTTTTACTTAGGGACTTCCTAGGACACTTGTTTTGGTTTAGTGACATCTCGGAAAATTTCATACAGAGATATTATACGAATTTAATCTAATTAGTGATACAAAATAGAAAGGTGTGAATCTAACCATGTATATAAATTAATAATACTTACCTACATTGATTGTTAAACAGATTAAATACCAACTAATTAAAAATAGGTAAGTGCCTATTTACGAAATCGGCTTTACTTTTCTTATTCTTAATTTGGAATGATATTTACTTGAAGGTTAGAAATTATTAAAATGTGCAGTGTATTAATACGACAAAGCAATATTTCAAATGCAACGCGCTTGTGTTAAAATTGAAATGTATTTTTGTTTATGGCCATTAGTCGCATATATGTTGACGAAATTTAAAGTTGATTTTGGATAATCCTACAAGTTTTGGATGGGCTTTATACGATATGTTTATATAAACTGAGAGCATTAAATCTGGTTTAATTGTGTACTTAAGGTTTAATACAACGTTTCATTTGATTTCGTATAAGCCAATTTTAGGATGAGAAACTCCGTTAAAACTTTAATCAAGTCTATTGCAGCCTTTTAAATCAAAAATTATGAGCTTGCAATGGTTACAACAGTTAATTCCTGGTAAATAGTCCTAATTCCAGTCCCTAGTAATCTCAGATGAGTCTAGGGAAGCATTCAATATTGGCTGAGCGGTAAGTGGCTCATATAGGTCGACGGTTTCGACCTGTCCTCCTCGCTCGCAAAAACATATAAACTGGGCCGTCCTAATGAAACTTGCCCCATACCTGGCCATCCATCAGGTTTTTAGAACGCGTGCAGTGATTAGAGGCTATTTATACAGGCTGCTGGGTGGAAGTTCCGGAATTTTATCGGGGTTGCCATTTAGAATATCTTTATTGAACTAATTGCAGTCTTTCTCCGTTTGGACATGTTATGAAATATGTCAAGCCAAGTACGTAGAAAGGTCCTTCCAATATTATGTGGGGGGAGGGGACCGCGCAAATCTTTATTTAACGTTCAATATGAATAACATAAAAAGTGTCATGGGATGATGATAATTTTATACTACGATAAAATACTCTAAAGCAAATGACGTCTTCTTATTGTGAGTTCTGCGAAAATGAGAATCTAGGGGCATAGTAGTGCCCCCGCTAAGTCGAACAAAAAAGAAGGCGGGGCACTATCTAGCTTTTCTCTGTAATATTAACTGGCAAAAATAGGTATGAAACACGACATCTAACTCATTATTAATTTAGCTATTGAACATAGTTTTTATAAAGGCGTCCTAATACTAATATCATAGAATATTAGCAGGTGTTACGACACTCGGTTAGTCTGACCTGCTCCACTGGTTCACTGGTCGGCCATCTACACCGCCACTACTTGGTCAGACCTTCCGCAGCAGTTGGCTTAGTTGGAGCAAATGTTTGGCATAGATAGCTAGCATAGGATTGTAGCCCTACTGAGCCGGGGAGTTGCCTACGGAAATACCTTTGCAATTTACAGAGAGGTTTGCAATTTATAGAGCTCTGGTTTTAGTGTGGTATTAAAGTTAATTAGGAGTCAATTTTTACAGACGTCAATATATTTAATTGATATATACTTAAATACATAGAAAACATCCAGGTATCACGAACAAATGTTTTTGCTCACCACAGGAACAAATGCCCTTACAGGGACGATCGTTGTACGGAACCCTTCGTGCGCGAGTCCGACTGGCACTTGACCGGTTTTTTTATTAATGATTGTTCTGCTTATGTAAGTAATCGAAATCATTGACAATACTTTGGTACAAAGTTTATCTTGTCACATAATATAGAAGGCAAAATATAATTTCCCATACCTTTGCTAATAGGTTGCTCGTAAACTCTTCATTAGTGGCAGCGCCCAATATTTGGGACATAATACATTTGAGGTTAAGTGGTCGAGCTTGAAGTTAGCAAGTTTGAGGGTAGTAAAATGTGTCAGGTCGGACCCGCTTGGGAAAATATGGGTGAGTAGAGTATGGTAGGATATAATGTGTTTACCGAAGAAGGTTACCTCCTGGCAGCTCAGACAGGTGTAGTCCTTCAAGTGATCCCGTAATGTAAGTGTTTACTGAACATAGTAGGGTTATGAAATATAAATTATATTTTGAATGCTAGCGTACGTCCAAAAATCAAAAAGCTATTAGGCTAAGCCACTGCTAAGCAATGGTGTGCCTTGTTTTGCCGACGTAGGTACAATCGAAGAAGAATAGGCTATTTAAAAAAAAATATATGACATTCGAACCGGTTTTGGTGGATTCAATGTTTGTATGGGACCAACTACGATTAAAGCACAACAAAAGCCGCAGATGAGGGTCAAAGGTTGATATTGTTCCCGGACACTAAAAACGCTCCATACGATCTGTGCTCCATACTGATTGACAGAAAATTATGACGTCACAACGCAAGAGCCCCTTACTAACGTTGTATGGAAAAACAAGAAAATTGCTATAGGTATTTTAATCGTGAAATACTACGTTTATGCACATAGTTCTGTTGTAATATAATTTCTCTTTTATTGAATCATGTAAATTAAATTAATAGCCTTTTCTTAATATGATAAAAAATACACATATTATATTTTTGAAAATTTCAATTCTCAATTTTATTATCATTCTGATTTTATTTTGTAATTTTAATTTTATTGTGTTGATTTAATAGTACACTATCCACATAGAAAGAAAGAAAGAAAGAAGACATGTATTCACATAACCAAAGACACACAGATACAAAAAAGGGACGAAACGCACATTAAACACATAACGTGTGTCTTCGCGGCAGTGAATCGGTTGCTGTCTCAGCATTACGCTGTAAAGTTTAACATAAGGAAACTACTGTATTATAAATATAAAATGCTAATTGGAATATTCATTTCAGAACCATAGGTCATCCTAACCAAGATGTTATACGCGCGCATTTATATTTATTTTATTACACGTAGTCCATGTGTGAATATCTGTTTTATGGAAGAAGGGTAGAAATAGCTTTAACTATAATCCAGTTTATCTACGCTATTCGATATACGGTAATGCGTATTTTTATGAAAGTAAAGTAGGTTGCCTCAAAATTATTCACAGTAAAAGGTGACTCGCGCTTTCTATTCAGACCGCGCAACGCTTTTAAGCGGCCATGGGTTCGATTCCCGGTCACCTACTTCGGGTTTCGTCCCCAAGTAAGTTTACAACGGATATCCGTAATATCCTTTTCGCAAAAGTTTGACTTCTTGACCAAGTTTTTTGGGTCGTAAGTCTCAATGGGATTTCCGCAGTTGTCCCATTTTGATAATGCAATATGTTTTAAATATTTCTGAATTCAAGCAGATCAGGGAAAGCTATTGATAAATTTTCCATAAGGGCTTGTCCAGTAACAACAGAAACGAAAGAGTTATAAAGTTTCTCTAGTTACGTACATAATGTGTCAATTAATAATTGTTAAAGGTTTTATTTGGATTAATCTGTTTTCTGTTGATTGACTAATTCTATTACAGATAATTAAAGGTATATTTGTACTGCCGCGGACTATAAAAATGATATCTTTGTTAATTCACTAAATACCAGCTTTTACTCGTAAAGTACATAATTATATTTAACATGTTGCCTGTCCCCCATATCAAGCACAAATTTAGCTCCTGAAATCCACTTCAATATTTATTTCCATTTTATTATTGGGTCTATTGATAGTTTTTGGCGATTGTAACGTGTCTTTGTCATGTATTCATGCATCCTTTTGAACACCAGGCTTTTCGGATTGGTATACTCGTACAATACGGTATTTCACTGATAGTCGAGTCCATCACTTTTTACGAAATGTCAAAAACGCTGGGTTAAGTTTGTAGGGAAATGACGTCACAATTTTCAACGGTCAAACTGCCTTCTTTTTCCTTGTTCATATATTGAAAAATCTTTAAAATTGCATGAACAAGCTGAAGGTGGTTAATTTTCCATTATTTTCGAATGATTTGTTTATTGAGTAGTATATAATATATAGTGGTTGTAGTATAGTTTATTTATTTATTTAGTGTTGTGGACTTCAGGGTAACACAGTTTTGTTATCCAAACGGATACACTGACAGGGAATATGTTAATGTGTCTCTTGTACATAAAATTTAATTTAGACTGACTAACTTTTAATTATCTAGATACGAGTATTCTAGATTTATCACGTGGCAACAACATTCAGATATTTATTGAGACAATTAACTTCTAATACTTATTTTTCCTGAGATTTACAGATTTTTGATATAACGTTACGCAATGAAATACATTGCTGCTCGAATAAAATAAACAAAATTTAAGTAAACTTTGTTACTTAACACTAAACTTTTAATTTAATTCCAATATCGCTGCATAGTTAGTACTAAAACCAAGGTCTAACTACAATTTTTGAATATATCAAAAATACTATAGGTATGCTCAGGATCCATATGCAGAAATACCTGTGCTGCACTATCTCTCGCTTAGATCCTCTTGACCGGTCATCGACCTCAAGTACACTCGGAACCAAACCTCTTAGTTTAATACATGTATGTATACATACATACACTAGTTTTATCTTGTGTCGTTAAATTTTATAGTTTGATTTAGTGCCTGTTCCAGGGTGGCAGAGTAAGTAAAAAATAAATGTTGTAGACATACTTGTGAGTATTGCTCATATTCAGTCAGTAAAAATTATGACCACTTATTTAAGCTATTGAATTTCATGTTTCCTAATATATTTTGGCAAATGCAAATAGTAGTTATTAGTTAATATTGCTTTTTAAGTAAAAGTTTGTACTCGTACATTCGTCTTTTGTCGCTGTCCTCTTCAATTTAATAAGTTTTTGATTATTAACTGATCCTTGTATATCTAATTTGATCAATAAAACTTAAATATAATGTTATTCTCTTAAATACAAAATAGGTATCATAAATTCAAATGCAATAAATAAATATCTATATTTTTTTTTAAATAATTGGTATATTTGATTTGTATGGAAACTTAAATGTCCCCTTGTAACAGTAAATGACCTTATTAATTAGTTTTTTCATAACTAAATATAGGGTTTTCGCTTGGAATTTTTGTGTTTTCGTACAACATGGATAATTTAAGTTTTATTTTCTGTATGTTTTGCATACTATATTTAAAAAATATATATATTTAATTGAATGTTTTAGTTTGTCCTAAGTAATGTTCCTATTTTGATTCCAATTTTTGTTACCGTATTTTCGTATCTGTTATTTTATTCACTTTTGTTGGATTTTATACTAAACAATCCATTAGAGACTCATATGATCATACTTTAAATTCAAATTATTCATTACATATCATTTTAGAATATTTTAAAAGCATCGAGCATCATACTGTTACTTCCTTTTTTGGTACTTTGTGAATAGGATTTCTTAGGAGAAGTGTACACTATTCGAAAATGACAGCTCATCTTATACATTTACAGGTGCTTTTTAAGTGACTAAGTAGAAAAATATTAATGTGGACTCTATAATGAACACAATGCTTAAGTTCCTAATTTGGTAACAATGTTCCTATTATTGAAACTGTCCCAAGAGAAAATAACAGAATTTTTAGATTTTCGGTGGTGTTCTGTTAAACAACTTACATTTATTAAGACATTTACATATTGTCATTTTGTCGAACCGAAGTGATTGTTCAGGTTAGTGATTAAAAATTCATTGAAACTAATTTTTGATTATTAATCTATTAAAATCATCCTTTTTAGGGTTCCGTAGTCAACTAGGAACCCTTATAGTTTCGCGATGTCTGTCCGTCCGTCTGTCCGTCCGTCCGTCCGCGGATAACCTCAGTGACTGTTAGCACTAGAAAGCTGAAATTTGGTACTAATATGTATATCAATTACGCCGACAAAGTGGTAAAATAAAAAGTGGAAAAAAATATTTTATTAGGGTACCTCCCCTATACGTAAAGTGGGGAGTGATTTTTTTTTTCATTTTAACCCTAACGTGTAATATATTGTTAGATAGGTATTTAAAAATAAATAGGGGTTTACTAAAATCATTTTTTGATAATGTTAATATTTTCGGAAATAATCGCTCCAGAAGTAAAAAAAAATGTGTGTCCCCCCCTCTAACTTTTGAACCATAAGTTTTAAAAATATGAAAAAAATCTCAAAAGTAGAACTTTATAAAAACTTTGTAGGAAAATTATTTTGAACTTGATAGGTTGAATAGTTTTTGAAAAAATTACAAAAATAATTTCTGAACTAAGTTTGTAATTTAACCGTATAAACAGGTGTTTATTGTACCTGTGATTTCTACAAAATCACAATGAAATGACGTGCTTTTTAGGGTTTTGTGTTTCTGTACTTAATATGTCAACCTAATGTGACGGACGGAAAACTACGGAACCCTACACTGAGCGTGGCCCGACACGCTCTTGGCCGGTTTTTACATCTATTATCGTTTTTGATTTTTTGCTGATTTTTTATATCTGATCACTTTAATATCAGTACATAGAAAGAAAGAAAGAAACATTTATTCACAGACACACAGAATACACACATATGGGTACATAACAAAAAATAGAACACAAAGTAAAAACGTAGGTACACACAAATCACATATAATGTGTGTCCCCGCGGCAGTGAAACGGACACTGGCTCAGCATTATGCTGAGGTGCTGAACACCTATGTACAGTGCTAATTTTCAGCCAGTAATAAGCCAAATATTGTTGTTTATAAAAATACACACTTTTTTATTTTTTCTAATAAATAAGATATGTATTAAAATAGTTATTACCTAAAATCATAATAACCAATATAAATTTCAAAGATTAGACCACTTATTATAAACAGACGAATGTCATTCGTATGTAAGAAAAAAACACGTCAGTGGTTAAAGGTTAAGTACCTAACTGTGACTCTGAACTCAAATTTCGGTCCCGTTTCCTAGATAAAAATCTACATGTGTAACTTTGTAATCCTATTACTTTTGCCGATTACTTAATATTCAGTCACTTATACCGCATAAATAGATAGATAACGAAAGAAAGATAGACACATGATGTCGTCCTAAGTAACCTATACATACATAGTGTGTAAAACTACGCTCTGGCGTCAGCCTCGCGTGCCTTGCCGCCATCTACCACGCCTTCATTATCGCGTATAACACTATTGGCTTGACTTGGCGCACCCATCGGGCCTTCGGCTCTCAGCCTTATATGAAAAGCCCGCTTTATTGGAATGCTCGACCTTCAGCCTCGCGTGCCTTACCTCTCAACTTCGGGCCTTCGGCCCTCAGCTTCATAGAGCCCGCTGCTGGGATATTCAATCTTCCGCCTCGCGTGTCTTAACACTCAGCTTCGGGCCTTCGGCCCTCAGCCTTATTAAAGAGCCCGCTCTATTGGGATGCTCGGTCTTCCGCTTCGCCCCTCAGAGTTACGTAAAGAGCCCGTTTTGTTGGTGCGCTCAGCCTTCGGCCTCGCGTGCCTTGCCGCTCTCCTTGGGGCCTTCGGCCTTTATGGTCACTTATATGACACATAATATTGTTCTAAACAAACTATACATAGTGTGTATAACTACGCTCTGGCGTCAGCCGCGCGTGCCTTGCCGCCCTCCATCACGCCTTCATTATCGCGTACCACACTCGGCTTGGCTTGACTTGGCACGCCCATCGCAGCCTTATATAAAAAGCCCGCTCTGTTGGGATGCTCGAACTTCGGCCTCGCGTGCCGTACCTCTCAGCTTCGGGCCTTCGGCCCTTAGCTTTATAGAGCCCGCTGCTGGGATGCTCGATCTTCCGCCTCGCGTGCCTTGCCGCCCTCCATCACGCCTTCATTATCGCGTATAACACTCTTGGCTTGACTTGGCACGCCCATCGGGCCTTTGGCCCTCAGCCATACATAAGGAGGCCGCTGTGTGTGAATGATCGGCCTTCGGTCTCGCATTTGTTGCCGTTCTGCTTCGCATTTTTGGCCATTATCATTACGTAAAGAACCCGCTCTGTTGGACGCTCGGCCTTCGGTCTCGCGTGCCTTGCTGCTCTGCTTTGGGCCTTCGGCCCTCAGCCTTGCATAAGGAGCCTGCTCTGTTGGAATGATAGGCCCGCATGTCTTGCCGGTCTGCTTAGGGCCTTTGGCCATAATACTTACATGAAGAACTCGCTTTGTTGGGACTACGTTTTACGGCAGAACTGCGTAGCGAGACTTCTATCATTATAATTGTTATTTTTTGACGGGATTCATTCGTCTAGAATCGGTACATTTGATTTTCGAAATAAGCACTTAATCATTCGTTTGGACTATAGGATTTCTAGAGAATAAACCCCTAAGGTCCTGGTGTCCTTTTGGACGCCGTCCAACCATCTCAGCTTGAGAAAAATTGTATGGGAAAACAAATAATTCTAAGGCGAGAACAAGTTCTTCGCGGACGAAGTCGCGGGCAAAAGCCAGTTTTTTTTTATATTTGTCCGTTTTCTGGTTATGATTTGATTATATCCACCACCACCACCATATCAGCCCTAGGACGTCCACTGCTGGACGTAGGCCTCCCCCAATTTCATGGGGATTTCGATTATATAAATCATGGTAAATGTAAAAGGGTATTTTTTTATTTAATGATTCCAAACCAAGTTTTATAATAGGTTGAAGTCATACGAGAATTTAATTAAACACTTATTTCACTGCTGTTCTCCATTGTACTTCCGCTTAGTTAAGTGCGTTCTGTCGCACATTGTAAAATGAATCCTATGGATTAAACTACACCGCTTAATTTACAACATCAGTGTCAAAAGTGGCTTAACACGTAGATAGATTGAAAGCCTTGTAAGTCTGAGGTTTATTTGTCCCTTTGTCGCACAGAGTTAATAGGAGTTCTAATAGAGTTACAACTGAGAGTCAATCAATGGAAGTTCCCACCTTTTATGTTGGAAGTATAATTGAGAAAATTGTATCTGTATTGTGGCCGGGAGATTGAACTGGTAAATAAAGTTTAAGGGTATTCTGTTTGTGAAATACAATAATAGAAAATCTGATGTCAGTGTAGGTATTTTGTTTTGGGTAGCTAACGAAGTTTTAAGGAAGAATAACGTTCTTTATTCAGTGTATCATAATGTTCTTTTTAATATATTTTTGTGTACTAGACAGATCATTACAGTCGAAGCCTGATTATTCGATAAGGAAACTGAGAATGTAACGATCAAAGCTCACGTGTTTCATACGACGTTTTTGAGCAAACTTGCGAAAGAGTAAATTATTCGGCGAAATGGAAATTTATATAGTTGCTAAGTAACATTCTGTAGTCGTTGATTCACATATTTTCATTGCCAAGTATTTCTAGTGGCGCTTTTATTTTGTCCATAAGTTCTACTGTCTTATTATAACGTTCGTTATACATATAAGTCTTACAATTGTTGGTGGTTAATGGCACTGATAAGAGCAATTATTTCGTGCGCTTTGCGTAATTCGTGCGCTTTGCGTAAATCGTGCGCTTTGCGTAATTCGTGCGCTTTGCGTAATTCGTGCGCTTTGCGTAATTCGTGCGCTTTGCGTAATTCGTGCGCAGGTGCAAAGCGGAACTCCAACGGAATCTCTGAACGGCCAGAACAAAGTAAAATAAATATTTTCGCACTTATTTTATACAAATAAATGTATTTTTTTTATCAGAACAATGTATAAGTAAAGTCAAAGTCACATTCAAATAGTAACAAGCACTTTCGAATCGTCAGTTATAACATTTTATTAAGTTAATTATTAAGAGCAATTTATTGATGCTATTATTATTATTTAAAATAAATATTAAATTGCTGTAAATTATGATACAAGAGAGTAGATTGATCATTACACTAGTGGCGGTATTATTCGCACAAGTCGAGCGAACGATGAGATGAAAACGATAAGGGAGCTAAAAGTATAATGATGACCTTCACGAGTGTCATACGACGTTTTTCAACACAATTGCAACGAAATAGTACATTTCGATGCTAGTGCGGAAAGTATGTCATTTCTTCACGAGTACCGAGGGATGCCACGAGTAGCAGGCGAGTGGCAAGACTCGGGACGAGTGAAGAATGACATTTCCGCACGTGTATTGAACGACGTTTTTTAATACAGTTGCGAAAAAATAAGAAAAACAACAAGTAATATTTATAAAAACAATATCGAATGTTGCCTTTAGAAACTTAAAACATGCTTGCAGTAAGTAAAAACGCCTCTTCTTTGACAGGCGTTTCGGCAGCTATTCCGTTCCACTCAGACAACTTATTAAGAACGGTTTTTCAATATTCAATATTAAAAAATAAACGTGTTATAATGATGAAGAGGTAAGTAATAAAATATGAAATGTGTATATTTTTCGTATTCTGATATTAACAGTAGGTTTTTATGTTGATTACGACGTTTAAAGGAAACTAATATTTAACACCCAGCAATAAGGAGTCACGCATTGGAACAAGCATAAATTTAAAAAAATTGGAAAAGTGAAAAGCACTAGTGCGCGAAAACCAACTTTCCGCACGCTAAACAGCTACGTAAAGTAGCACTTTTTGAGCAACTGTATTAAAAAAGCTATTTACGATACAAGGGTTGTAAAACAAAGAAAGGCCGATATCGCAGATGTTTGAGGCCCGAGACGCAGGTAAGATAATTTTAATTTTAGACTTAATTTTAATGTATGAGTCTCTGGACTTGAAATAAACAATATTATTATTATTATATTATTATGAATATGCGAGAGAGGGCTTTCTGTTTTACGACCTGTGTTTTGTACACGGTTTTACGTTACCACTGGCCCAAAAAGTAGGTTATTCCGGACACGCAGCGTGCGGAAAAACGCGCTTTTTGGCAAGGTGTGGTGTAAACAAGTTTATGAGATGCATGCAATGCGGTAAATAATTGTATGTATTTTATTGCAACAAGTTACTATTATTTACTGTTATGCATCGCACCTTCTCCAAAATTATTTCCAATAACGTTTTATTATTACAATTGGTTTCTCCTCGAGTACAACATTTCCGAAGATAATTAAGCAGTCATCGATATTGTTTACAAAAATATGGCAGTTTATTAACGACAGGCGATAGTGTCAACTAATTAAAGGAGTAATTAATTTATTTACGATTTTCTTTTATTTTTTAGTGGTGTAGCAATACCCTCTAATATCTATTCGGTATTTAATCCTAACTATCGGCTTGAGAAATTAAGCTAGCAGGCATCTATTCAAAACGAACCTAAGATAATTTCCGTTGCGAACCCTTTGTACTTGAAAAGTTTGTGAAAGCAGTATTTATGTACAAAAGTACCTGAAAACAAAACTAAACTACACATTCCCAAACGTCAATAACGACAAGATCAACTCTCCGGGAATTCCCGCGAGTCGTAAGTACATTTTGTTCCCGTATAATAATCACATATTGGAACATAAGGCTTCCTTACTGACGGTCTGACATGTGACATTCGCGTCAAATTTCACACATTACAGAGGATTCACGTAAATACTTAACTAAGGCGACTTCCTGACTTGGCGGGACGGGACTATATGTGGTATTTTGAGAGAGAGAGACAGAGATTTCCCCACTTGACGAGATAGTGTCAGTATTTTACATTTGCGCAGAAGCGGGGTAGTACTGCTTTCGTATCGCTCCGTTTCCGTGCATCCCGGTTATGAAGAACTCATTTAAATGTTGAGGCACAGTAAAAAGCGGTACTGACTCTTCTAACATTAACAGTTGACACTGACAGTTTACAGTTTTCTCATATACCTATGTTACTGCCTCCGCACCGGCATATCAGGAAGTCGCATTACATGGTTGAAATTGTGTCGTTTTGACAAAAGGAAATAAGTAAAATACCGAGCTGAGAAGGGAAAAGAAAGATTAAAGAGTATTTCGTTTGCGTGGGTAACTTTGACCTTAAGATATATAAGCGTTTGACGTTCATACCGTTTTGTTTCACTACAAGAGATTAAAATAAACAAAATAAGTTAAGTAAATATATAGAACAGTGTTCCATAGGTTTCCCTAATTAACTGTGTCATCATAGTAACCAAGTAGGGTCAGATCGAAACATTCAGAATTTATTGTCGTAACTTAGCTTCGTTTTTTTATAGGTTCTAATTCTAATTTAATATTGTTTGTTATACAAGAGTCAACACGGCGACGACAGCGGTTAATACTCCATTAGATTAGTGTTCTTGAGAATATCTCTTCTACCAAAAAATGTGGACATGATAATACAAATTATTAAATTATAATGGGAAAACATTACGTTTCATAATACATTGAATACCCAACCCAACCTTCTGAAACGTGAGCGAAAAAAGTAGGTATTATTAACAATAGAAATCTCACGGGACACTGGATATCGCTGCTTGATTGAGGCAAGAAAAAACGTGATATTACTCTTGGAAGGAAAGATTTTAGCGTTATATAAAACACTCGAAGGTACTTACTCCTGATTCAGTAGTCTTGATGTTTTTAGGCCGGTAATTTGCGCCGGATCAAAACTAGGCAAAAAAGCTTTCTTTTTAAAAATATATATTATTTCCTTAGGCGGAAAAATACAAAATAATACTGTTTATTATCTATATTTTATTGTACCACCATCACAGATGTATCATGATTTTTCTATGATCAGTATGGTAAAAGTAATGACAGGTTGAAATATAGAAAATAACTTTTACAAATTACACTTAGAAAGAAATTTATGGTCACAGAAACATAGGTCACACATTGAGGTAAATACTCACAAAATATTTAAGGGAGCATAGCGCACTAACAGTGCTCCTAAACGTTTTGACATTCTACTCGAAGCGTACTGTATAGGTATCTATTTGCTTTTTGGACAGCTCTGCGATAGTAACAGTATAAAATGCAAACTCTGCGTCAAGCCAGATGGAAATTATTTTAAAAGATGCACACGGAGCTAGTGACTTCTAGAAACTCTTTTACCTGGATATGAAATAAAGGATTTTTTTCTTTAAGGATTGACGTGATGCTCTGTGATGCTCCCTGCCCTCTTATTCGCAAAACCAACTCGTCCTCACCTCACAACTTTTTATCTGGAAACTATTAAATATCACTTGTCAAATTTTGATAGTTTTCACATAAAAACGGGTGAGGTATGTATGAGGTGAGACTCTCTGAGGTGGGGACGAGTCGTTTCGTGAATAACACCCCTGATGTTATGGGCCGTTACAATAATAGAGTCGCTTTGAATGAATTTCAAACTGTACGAAATATGTGAAACTGATATCGTTCTGTCGCGCTTCACTCGTCGCATCAGATTAATATGAATCCAACTAAAGTAACATGTTGGATCTCGTCAAGTAGGCACTCGTATTTTATTATAAAAAACAGTGAAACCAACGGAATATTCGTTTACTCCGCGATGCTTCGCTTGGTTTTAACCACTTAGGTCGCATGGTCCGATTGACTAGTCCGATCAATCGACCATATCTTGAAAAAAATATCCGTAAATTCATGGGCCCATTTTATGTAATATAGATTGCCATAAGTGTGCATTCGTGAGGCAAATAGATGTATTCTTACTGAAATAAGACTTAGGCGACTTCCTGACTTGGCGTGGCGGGATTGATATGTGGTATTTTGTTCGTTGATGTCGTACAGATTTCCTCGTTTGACGGGGTGCTGACAGTATTACGTTTGGGCAGTAGTAATATTAAGCATAAAAGCGGGGCAGTAATGCATTCGTATTATCCCTCTTCCTCGCATACCGCGAAAATGAGGACGCACTCATTTAAATATAGGTGACAAGAGTGAATAGGCTATTACTGAACCAGTGAGCAACATCTTAGGCATTGTCATCGCTTTCCATCAGGTGAGACTAAAGCCAATCGCTGGCCAGTCAATCATAAAAAAGGTGCGCAGTAAAAAGGCGCAAAGACTAAAAAAAAAGACTAAAAAAAGACTAAAAAAGGGTAAAGACTCTACTGAGAGTTGACACTGACAGCTGACACCTTTATCATATCGTACCGCCTTCGCACTGACGAATCAGGAAGTCGCCTTATATTAGTCGGCGGTTAAGAAGTCAATCCTGACACCTGTCATTTCCATACAGTTTATAACCTCAAAGTGACTTTTAGGTTATAAACTGTATGGAAATGACAGATATCAGGATTGACTTCTTAACCACCGACCACTATAGTAACGTTTGTCTCTGCTAGCTTTGCTCTGGCTGCGATTCCATATGCAATATTTGACAAAAAAGTCCTCACATTTGTGTCTCTCATTTAAAATCAGACACATCAAAATGGGGATATGTGAACTTATAGGTATGTTAAAATTCTGGTGATCCCAGCCTACAGTAGGCTGAAAAAGTGCGTGGATAATCTCAAGAACTTATTGTTCGTCATTCGGCCGAATTTAACGCTCGATTTCTTGGGATAATGCTAGATAATGAGGAGGAAAAAGAATTTGAAGAAGTTTTCGTTAATGTGTTTTTCTAAACTCACGAAAAATCATTTTTCAACAAATTAGGAATCCACCTTACTCTCGTTTTCCTACATTTCGTGATCTATGTACTCCTAGTTGGGCTTTGAATTGTCGCGTGTTTCATCTTTTCAGACCTAAGCTTTTGATTCGAACCTTTTGAAGAAGGTTTGAAAGAACTTGCTTACAGTAGCGCACTAGGGCATAAGTTCGAGGTTAAGACACCTCTGAAGAGACGAGCCTTAAATTATCGTGCCAAGCGAGCTAATACAAATTAATTATAATGAAATCGTTTCGGGATTACAGCCCATGAGTAAAGTGATTGATATAAATAAATAAATAATAAATAAATATTGGGGGACAATCTTACACAAATCGACCTAGTCCCAAACTAAGCAAAGCTTGTACTATGGGTACTAGACGACGATATACATACTTATATAGATAAATACATACTTAAATACATAGAAAACATCCAAGACCCAAGAACAAATATCCGTGAAAAATGCACAAATAAATGCCCTGGCCGGGATTTGAACCCGGGACCTCTAGCTTCGGAGGCAGAGTCACTACCAACTAGGCTAAACAGGTCGTCATATACTATACAGGGTGGCCCATTCAAATCGGTCAGTATGGGAAAGTCTAAAACTATAAGACATACGAAGATTTGTTCTTAGGAACCATGTCACCGATTTTGATAAAAAGAAAAACTGCATTCATACATTTGAAAAAAACACTGTACCCAGCTAGGGAATCGAACCCGGTTGTTTTGAAAAAATAAACTTACACTATTTCTATTCAGATATCGTTTGTGTAGGTCTTAAGCAGTAAATGTCTCTAAGAAACATAATGTCTAAAATGAATAAAATGCAGTTTTTCTTTTTATCAAAATCGGTGACATGGTTCCTAAGAACAAATCTTCGTATGTCTTATAGTTTTAGACTTTCCCATACTGACCGATTTGAATGGGCCACCCTGTATACAATCGAATATTTTAGACGGCGCTCACGGACAGGTTACACGCTGTGCTGCCCTCGTGTTGACGAAAACAAAACACAAATTTGTCAATGACATTTGACAATTTCCAAATAAAAAATGGGTGAGGTGTGAGGTGACAAGTGGGAACGAGTCGGTTTGTGACTCTCGGCATGCCGCGCCCGCTTTGTAAACTTACCTATTGGACTTCAATACATTGTTTTGATAGATGCGCGCTACCTATACGTTGCGTGCGGCCACAGTATAATAGTGTGCGGCGCTGCAGGCGATTCTGCCTGTGCGTAAAGATGGCGTGAAATACTTCTTTTCTGTACATTCATATTCCTTATTGTATTCATGTTGTAACAATATTAGGTGTTAAAATTAGGTATAGCTCTAAACATGAGCTAAGTTATAAACTAATCATTCCACAATATTTTATATACATTAATGAGTTATCAATACGTCCATATAAATTTTATTCTGGCATGCCTAAAGTAAATGTAAATTAATAAAAATAGTCGGTTAAATTATAATTTAAAAAATCGCTTATTGAATAGTAAGCCTTTCCTAACAAAAATCGACTTAAATCTTTTTTAATTGCAGGCTATTTTGTCTTTCTTTGATTCGGAAGTTAATAAAAAAATTCTTACATGACGTCGGCACATTGCTTCTTTTTTCTCAATTTCTCCTCAATTTTCGTTTGTGATGGCACATTCAGTTGCTAGTGCAAATGAGATAGCGTAGCGATAAACAGCCGATAGTTATTAAAAAGCTGGTAAATGTTAATAATGTTCACCAACTATGTTCTAATATCAAGCATTTATATTTAACAAACAAAGCATTAGAACATACTTAGTGCAAGAATAGTATCTCAAACTATGATAACAAAATAATTAACACTAAACTAAATCTAATTAAGTCCTTAAGAAATTGTAAATTGCAGTGACTAAAACCAAATGCGATTTTGCATTTGTTATTCATACTGAACAAGCTATCGTACCTGTGTATATGAACAATACACGCGTCGTTACATAATATCTTACCATTACTTTGACAGGTACGATACGATAATGTGTACTCATATACACGGTTGTGAGATGTCTATTACATTGCCTGGACCTTTCATGACCCGTCTCGCGCTTTTATCAGAACCCTGGGCACAGGTGTAACTAGTTGTCATCTGAGCAAATTTAGGATATACGAGTAAGTATCAGCACGATACCGTGGAAACAGTGAAAGACCTGCTCAGATGACCACTAAAACATCTGTGCTTTGTTAAAAATCTGCAAGGTGGAAGACACTAAATAACCTACTAGTATGAGGTATATTTTTGCAAACCTACTAATGACATGCCAGTTTTTTTTTAAACACGCGTTAAGTTTCCTCCCAATTGTAATAGCCGACAGTGTAAGCTCGTAAGAGTATACAGCGACGTTCACTCGATCATCTGCATGGAAACAAAGCGGTATTACTTCAGCGTTAAAACCATTTATTAAATGTAGAGAGGTAGATTTAAAAATATAGACTTTATTATTATCAGCACAAAAAACGTACGGACTAACATGTAGAATAGTTATTGGAATTGCAAATCACTCATAAACTTTCCCGATTGTAGAAACATCTGTTTGTACAGAAACAAATGTAATAACTAGGGGTGGTAAAGATATAAGTCATAGGCAGGGCAGGGGTCGTACTTTTCGTGCCGGTGACGTAAAATTGAAGTTACACTGCATATAAGATGATTCCAATTGGTGTTATGGTAATTATTAATATTTTTTCATCAATCATTTAATCATGTATTTATAATGGATTTTTTTTCTTATACGACCTATTACACCCGAAGATTATTAAGGATTTCTTTTCATATTTAGAATTTTACTTTATAAGCAGGTGAGGGTCTCATAGTCTTTCAAGTTTTATAAGAGGTTATAGAAATGTTGAATCTAAATATGAACGTAAACTCTCTATGACGACGAGGTTTGTTTAATTATTGGTAATAACTGGTATTACACATGAACCAGTCACAAAAACTTGCAGTATTACCTAATGTTGTACTTTATAAGTTGTGATGACAGGCAAATTGCGTTTGTAATAGGGACATCATTGTAAAAAGTGTATGTATAGGTACATGATTATTGATTAATGAATGATGATTGATTGATTACAATAAGACTAATTAAAATCATCTTATATGGAGCGTGACGTCACCGGCACGAAAAGTACGATCCCTGGTCATAGGAAACTAACACAATTTTACTTCCTTCCCATTAATATAACCTGATACTGTAGATAATCAAGTTTCGCACACCAAATTTTGATTCCATTTCTTTATTATAAATCTGTGACGTAGCCTGCCGTATTTCAGCCGAGCCGGCAGGAGTTTTCCTTCTTAGTAGACTATAATTCACGGCCCTTAGTAAACAATTTTTCAATGTGTGTAGCTGTAGGTATGATTCTGTGTATCGCGCCTACACGCTTGCGTCAATTATGAGCGAAAATTAAGCGTGGTATTATGGGCGGTATTATAAAATCTTAGCGAAAACTCACCGCACTTTATTCTACCGTACCTACTAGTTCAGTGATACTCTCGCCCCCACGTAATGCGTACATACTCGTAAAGTTAAACAAGGACTCGTCTGTTAAAGCGCGATTTTCAAAGAATGCTCATTAATCATTAAGTATAAAGTAAATAATATTAAGTATAAAGTAGATCATCATCATGTCAACCGAAAGATGTCCAGTGCTGGACATAGGCCTCCCCTAAAGACTTCCACAATGACCGGTCCTGCGCCACCCGCATCCAGCGGACACACACCCGCGACCTTCACCAGGTCATCGGTCCACCGTGTGGGGGGCCTAAAGTAGATAGTATTGATAGAAATGTTGATTAATGATTGTTTGAGACTTTGAAAATGCCGGTGTGACGGTAAAATTATGCATGCATAAGGCGAACTCATTAGTAGTTGATGATAATGACCACTAAACTTAATTTTCAGCTCCTTATCTTTATAGCCTGAACTATGATAATTAGCTTAGTTGCTAAAGTTTTATTTATAGACCTGGGCTTGCCCGCAAGTGTAACGAAAGTTTACAAAGGGGTTGAACCCATAACTATTGAGAATGTTAAAGATTATAGCAAATATCTACGAACTTTATTAATAATCTATGTATAAGAAACTTGTAACTACCTACAAAGT
The DNA here is from genome assembly GCA_905163555.1 of Notocelia uddmanniana. NCBI lineage: Eukaryota > Metazoa > Arthropoda > Insecta > Lepidoptera > Tortricidae > Notocelia > Notocelia uddmanniana. The sequence goes on along the minus strand of LR991054.1, from coordinate 17,263,255 downwards.
CGTTTAATCATTTTATGAAGTTAACTAAGTAGGGGTATGAAGTTAAGTAATTGAACTTTCACACTTGAACGTTTCCTATTTTTCATTTACTCTATATTAAGTACCATTTAGATATAAATGTCTATAAAAGGTAAAACTACCTACTTTTTGGTGGTCCTAAAATAAAAATAAAAGTTTCGCGGGAACCACAAAACTTAGACCAGGTAAAAAATATAGACGGAGCGTCAAGAACAACAAAATGAACACTTTTCTAAAGATGTGTGCGTATCAGTGTTGCTACTGAAAGGAAAAAGTCCCTATAAATGGGCTAATTCGTTCAAGTTCTCTGATTTATTCGTAGAGGGTACAATAAACCAGGATAGGCTAATACTAGTAACCGTTAGTCACTAAACGTAATATGATACTCAGCATCCTATTTTGAACGACTGAACTATTTGTATTCCGTTTTGGTAACAGAATTGAACTATCTACCTATTGAAACTGCATGCATGCTGTACGAATTTTTGCATTTCGCAAAAAACAATGTTTAAATTTCTATTCAATATGACAGGACTGTCAACCTTAAACGGGGCACAAATTAAAGTCTTTGAAAGACTTGAATTTGAGCCCCATTTAAGGTTGCCAGTCCTGTCATATTGAATTGCGATACGCGCGAATTTAATTGCATACTTACTTTTTGAGGTTAATAAAATGACGGCATTTTTTTATTTTTTATTTGGGAGTTAATGAAAGAGTATCTATAATAAAACGAGTAACTATCTTTTCAGTTTGGATCGTCACTTCATCTAAGCTAAGTGATCGCAAACCGGCACATCAAATTAGCTGGTCGTTAACCGACCTATCGAACCTACTCCTACGGTTGGGGTAACTAAAAATCAGATTCTGGTATCCCTCGTGCTTTATATTACGTCAATAAACGTCAACTGAATGTCGAGGTTTTGTGTTCCAAGCGAAGTAAACTTTATTCTCTAAATATTGTTTTAAAGTATATATAATAAAAAGTTTTATTTTTCTGAATTTATGTTTTCAGTGTTGGATTTTGACGGTATGTGACAGCATGTCGACATGTACTGAATAGTTTTGGGCTTGGTTATGATTTGTCTATGTGTAAGTGAACGTGTATTTACGTAGTGGGCTTGGTTTTGATTGCTTCACTAGGTTGTTCGTGACACTCCGTCTATATTTTTTACTTGGTCTGAGCCACAAAAAAGATCAGTGAAATCTTCATTCATACACGTATGCGTTTTACTTTAATAGACACCGCAACCTGCCGCCTGAGTAACATTTATAAATTCTAAACTTTCAAGTGAATCTGCAAACTATTGTCTTCGGCACATGCCCAAAAAAGGGCTTGTGAGTAGAAAATCCTACGTTACACCTAAGAGTTTCAAGATATATCCCGAATCCAAATTGCGTGCCCATTGTACTATCACAACTTATATTTCTTTAGTAATAGGATTACCGTGAGTCTGGGAATTACTTCTCGTTCTTCACCAGCCCACGCTCAGTTAGGGTTGATCCATTCTTTACAAATGTAATAAAACCTTTGGAGCGTTACATCTTGAAAATGGCATTACGATTAGAATTTAATTTTAAGCTTTCCCGTCAGCCAGATGTTGTTGATAAGGGAGTGCGGTCGATTATTACTGAACTGAATACTTGACGTAAGTAAATATCTCCAAATAATACCATTCCGTTTGATGTAAGTAAATAAACGTGTTCATCTTCAAGTAAAACCATTTCATTTGTCAATACTCAATGGTTACTCTGAACGCACCTTCTAGAAGTATTTCCGCTCACATTTCAAGTAAGCATATATAGAACAGATAGATGCATACAACTATTAGGACAGGAGTGTTCATGATCCAATAAAGAACTTGAACTTGAACTTGGGTTCGTTGGGTACGGTCGCGGTCTTAAATTGGGGACCCAAATTAAAATCCTTGTTTGTACAAAAAAGCTAACAAAGAATCCCTATGCTGCAAGTCTGACGTGCCGGGCAGGGTGTAACTTTTCGATAGGTAAACCTGTCATCTTTACAATGAAAATGACATCTAGATCTACATTAGGTACGCAGGTTCGAAAATGTTGCGTAATTACCCCTCTGGTATAACGCTAATCCCACTTAGACATTGTTATGGAAATTTGTACAAAAATATATAATACAAAATATAATAAGTAAAATCACCGTAAGGGTCAGGAATTAAAAGTCTCGTTACTTGGTTAAATGGAGTAGGTATCATATGAAAAAGCTTGAGTTGCGGATTCTAAAACACTTTTTATAGTGGTTGCTTTTCATCAAAATGTTGAAAAACTATTACATATACGTCCCCACTTACGAGTAGGTGGATATTAGAACATTTTTGAATTATATTAGCGAAACAAGCGAATGTGTCCTTTAGTAGGTGCGGGCTGGAAAACAGCGCTGTACAGCCAACCAGGCTTGCAGGAAACGCTGAGCCCGAGCTTAGTAGCACTAGTTTTTGTTTAGTTTTTTGTATACCTAAGTACCTACTTGTTTTATTGTACTTGATTTTTGTTTTTTGAAAACTTCGCTCATGGCGAGAATTTTTATTTATTTATTATATAAAATATTGATGCAAATATTACAGCAAAATTAAACCATATCGCTATATATTTTTTATTCCATCTTAAATCCTATACTAACCACTACGAAACCCTCGGAAAACGCGTCAGACTCGCAATAAACTTGTATTATTTAAAAATGGTTTCTCCTTATTAGTTTGACCGCTCTCATTAGCACCAAGCCTTTACGAAAATGATATAATTGCTTGATCGTGATATCTGGGCTGAGCTTGGAGCTATTCCGGGAGGATGTCAAAAGTGTCTATTCACGTTCATTTGCGAAACGTGTTTGCTTTTTGACTGTGGGTGTAATACGACGTGATATCTCAAAATAGGGTCCTACCTGAGACTCCATTTGATTGCTAGGTAACTGTGCCTTTGCCTAAATAAGGTACATGTTTGTTGAATGTCGTCAAATAAGGAAATACACAGCGTACTCCTTCCTGTATTCGGCCCACACGTATGGTAACTATTACGTATTTAGCAGGGTATTTAAGACGTAATCACTGGTTCGCGCCATATAAATTCATCAGGTGGGTATAGTCAAAAGAAAAAATAGATGATAATTTTAGTACTTGTCACATTCACTACTTGGATGCATCCCAACTGTCGGAGTATTGTTATGTTACCGCGACAAAGTACTAAAATGATCATGTACATTTGCTGTTGACTGTACGAGCCGGGGTTCGCATCCACAAGCCTTAACGCTTGGCCACAGTGGCTTTTGCTAAGGTAACATCGGGAGAAATAAGAAATGAAATAATAGTTTGCATTTAAAGTTATCAAAGCCAATTTACCAGTTAGCTTGACCACAAAACTTCCCAGGGTTTCAATCTACGACTGCTATTTTGTGATGTGGTTTCGAATGGAGATCGGCTCGGAACGAGGGATTTAAAATGTTCAAATAGTAGTTAGAAAAATGAAATACCGGCCTGCAAATTATTTAAACCAATCGGTATTCAAACAGATACGAAGTTTATAATTATATAAATACATAATCACGCGGAAGCGTGATACAATTCGTTTCATAATAAATCACAACATTGTAAATGATTATGATTGAACTTTGTCATTCTGTGGAAAACCGTCTGTCGGAAACTGTTCTGAATATTGAATTCCGTGATTCGTTAAGGCATTTGCTTGCTAAATAAATTTCAAGTGATTTACGCTGTGCATGGTGTCCTTTTGAAAAAGGGACTATTTCGTGAGTAAGTATAATTTCATGTTTGATTCTACAAAAGGAAACTCTGCTTGTGCTCGTAAGAGTGAACTGTAAAGTTACGATGTCATTATAATCAAATTCTCTAGTTCACGCGTTACATACCTTATCATTTTGGAATTCACCTTTCGCATAAAGTATTGACGGTGATGCACTAAAAACATGACTTGATATTTTGTGAGATACTTGGACGGTCCCGCTTTGAAGTATAATTGTCTTCTTATATAGTTGACTCTTTCCAACCAACAGCATTGATTTCGTTATCAAATCGCCACATCACCAAACAGACACTCTATGTTGCTCTAATGTCCAGCGAAAGTCTAAAGCGACTAAAATAGGCTTTTACCGCACTCAATATAATCGATTCATTTGGTGGATTAGTGTGAAATGGACCACAGATAGTATTATTAAATAATATGTAATTATTTACTGTTTAAAACAAACCGTAGCCTACGTACACTTTTCTATTATTATTAATACAAACAGAAACTGCCTTAAATGCTAAGGTTGTACCCTGACCTCCACACTAGGATTGTACGTAGGAACCTGTACGGTGGAAGTCAGGCTCCTCAGGAGTATTTAAAAAAAGATACATTTCATAATTGAAATCTTGTTTGTATGCAAAATAATATATAATATGATAATTGTGATGTTTATAATAAACAGCTGCAAGACGCTTACATTATGGGTAATACTAGACCTGCAGTAGTGTTTGTAGGATGACTAGAAACCTGAGAATCAGGGGAAGAAAATAACCCTTTTGATTCCATTAACGCATTTTTAACCCTGCATAAACTGGATCAATTACACTCAGGCAGGCATTTCAAATAGAGATTAGAGATGTAGTAAAGAGCCCGGCCACAACTGCGTGGATTGTGTCGCGGCAAGTATTTCAGTTCAATCACACGTATAATATATTAGGAAAACTGCTGCCGCTGCCGTCGCCGCTCGAAGTCGTGGCCGTAAAGTGAATCTCAAACTGAAAGCCCCTCCAGTGAGTTACTGCTGAAATTGTATAATAGGCACGATACACAGAAACACAAACATAAACAATGCGTCCTGTATTTTAAAATTGTATTTAGTCTAATGTGTCTTGTCTATTACTAAAGAAAAGTGCTATATATACTGTTGTTGTCTATATATGTTGTTGTCTGACGCGCCATGAGATCGATGACTTAAAAGGTAATTTTTAAAGGCTTCTTCAAGGCTCTGTCGGTCTGGCCGGGATTTTTTACTGGTGTAATTTTATAACACTGGATTATAAAAAAACAATCGAACACAATGTGATTCAGTATGACATGTTCACAACCGCATAGCAACACCGTGACCCGGTGACCTGCCGCGAAGTGCTGTCGAGCCGAGATGAAAGCGGACTCAAGATGAGGCGAACAGTTGTTTCAAAGCCTCCTTGTCTATGCGAACATTATGGAAACACTAGTTCTGCCTGTGGCTTTGCCTGCGTAAGCTCCCGTGCCTACTTGTACTTATAATTTTATAAATGACAGTTGCTATCTCATTCTCCACCTTTTAAAATATCAGCAGACCGCCCTGTCTATGAAAGTTAAGATATTCAGAGAAAAATGGCGACGCATAGTTGGATTGGAATTCTAAATTTCTGGGATTCTTAATTAAGGGAAAAATTTATAAGCAGGATTCGGACGTCTGCGATATCTGGTACATGCGGCCAATCGCTCTAACCACTGAACATTATAGGAGTTAATCAAGCTCAGGCACGAAATCCTTTACCAGTTCCCTCTTACAACGCCTTGGGCTAGAATTACGGATCGTACTCATTGTATTGATAAAGACCACGACTGTGAAAAGTAAACAAAACCGACCAAGACCTCGCGTACGCACAATATAGCTTTCGGCAGCAACGGCGTGTCCTGTGAAATTACATATGCGCGTAACGTGGCTTAAGAAGAACATTAAGCTTCTCACTTCTATTCATCATCATCATCATTTGTACATACATATCAGCCGAAAGCCGTCCACTGCTGGACCTAGAGGCCTCCCCCAAAGAGTGTTACAATGACCGGCCCGCGCCATCCGCATTCAGCGGACTCTTGCGACCTGTACCAAATTATCAGTTACCCTACCTATACTGCAGTTTCCGTGACGTGGTCGCCACTCGAGAACCTTTTCACCTCAACGGCCATCAGTTCTAGATCGGATTTCATACAAACATTTCAGTACTTCGATATACCGGTAGTCCACTTGGCTGAACAGATTGTAGTACCTACAGCCCGGGTTCCGATCGAATGGCAGGCTTTCTTGTAATTTTCGTAGTCCAACACTAAACAGAGAGGCTGGTTATACTCCTCAGTCTTCTGTATAACCTGACAAAGCGTCCATACGTAGTAGTAAGGCGTCTTTGGAAACCGGCTTGTTCCAGAGGCTGGAAGTCATCTAGCTAGCGTGTGAGACGGTTTGTAAACTTTTGAAAACAGCTTATAGATAAACCTGAAAAGTGACATAGATTGGTAATTATTAAATAAAGCATTGGCGCCCTTTTTGAAGAAACGGCACAACCACTTCCCTGCCCCATTCCTTTGTTGTTCTCCCTTCTAGTAAGACGGAGTCAAACAACTTCTGAAGGACCGTAAGGAACGGTTTTCCACCCCTCTTAGGAGATTGGCAATAATTCCGTCTTCACCGGATGCCTTGTTATTATTGAGCTGTTTAAGAGGCATTCTAATCTTATGCATGCCAATGTCCTGAATGTCTTCGGTATAGTGGTGGGTTAGTCTTGGTCTAGAGTCTTCCGCTAGACCAACATCGGGTCTGCTAATTGATGTCTATAGCTGTCCATAAAAGAACCATCTCACTTAGAAGCTCAGGTCTGGATCAATACGATTCTGCCATCTTTTCCAATAGACTGCAGGACTGCTGCGGAACGGAGCGTAGGTTTCATCAGTCTTTGTCATACATATCAAGCGCTCTGTTATACACACGTATTTTCAATGTGGCTGTTACCTTCGACATATCCTCATACGTAGCCTGCACCTCGTCGTTGGAGTGTGCCGAGGTGTCGGCGCGTACACTTGTATGATCTTTAACGAGTAACTCTTGGATACTCTAAGTATAAGGTACGCCACCTTAGCCGGCACTCTCTCGATCTTCACCAGGTTGTCTACAAAGAATTTGTGGAAGAATACCCGACGCATCTCTGGGACTGTTTCCCTCCCGGTCGCCCTCCCGGAAATAGAGCAAATTGTCGGACTTTTGGGTTATTGTGTCCTCTGATCCTGACGCAACTTGCGCAATCCTGCCTCCAGTTCCGCTATCTTTTCGTCGGTTTCTAGTGTACGAATGTTATTAGTTTGCCAGGGTTGTCGGTGCTGGTGGCAGCCGGAGTTCTATTCCTTTTCTAAACTTTACTGCTAAGCCCCTAATGTGCCCGCTATTGCTTTTATTACCAGATACGCTTATGAAATACGCAAGTACTTAGAAACAAGCACAATTACATAAATATTAAGCAACCATTATGCACAAACGGTTCGCTGTAAAAGCTAACCTACATCCCAATTTCTAAATCAATACGTTTCCTAGAAGGTAAATAGTGAAAATAATCGATCGCTGCAGTAACGGAACCAGGTCACTGGTTCATTGAACCACGTAACCTCGCCGTGTTAAATGCAGAATGTTGGAGCCAATACACCAACGTAGTTCGCCAATCCGGAGGTTGCGAGGTCAGTGATGATTGCGATAGTGCTTCAGGAAGTCAATCTGACTTGACATATAGGATTCCAGTATGGTGTCAATGTTGCGCGCGTTGCATTACGTTAACTTGGTGCGCTTTAAAGCACTCTACTTCTTGATATCATTTTAGAGGGCGAAATGTCGAGCCGAGTGGAATTACAGGATTCGTAACATTAGTTTTATGTAGCAGATGCATTGTTAAGGTGCTCATGATTAATCAACAACTTTTTGACTTGACTTGCGGCGACGATATTTAGTCTATTTAGAGCGTATTACGTGCTATTTCCACATGCCCTCATCTAAACTAGAATATTAATTCGAAACAAATTCTTAACCTACTATTTGTCGAAGGTATTTTACATCATGTGAAATCACAAACCTCAAAGCTGAACCAGTAAAATTTATTATTTTTGCACGACGCAAAGTTGGCTTCGTCGCTTCGTGCATTAATTATCTACAAGCACTCAAGACTTAAAAGAATAAAATTAATCTGAAATATATAATAATAGACACTGTCACTGACACTGTCACTGACACTGTCACGCGCTATGAAAGTTTTCTTAAAAGAGGAATTTATAGCTCAGATAAAAAATATTCAAGGCAATCTCTCAAACCGTACAATGTCGATTTATCGCATATCTTGATATGAGATTTACAAATTTATGTCGATATTTTATGGCACATTTACTGGTATACGTGTATGTATAGGTGTATAGGTAAAAAACTTAAGAAAAAGACCTGTTGTATGTATGACGTGTTTAAATACACATTTGTTTTGTTTGTGTTGCACATTTTAAATATGTAATATCTATTCGAACACGTCACAACTATATACAACAGGTCCTTTTCCCAAGTTTTTTACCTAAGTGAATTATGCTTTCCCATCGGCTAAACTTGGAATACGACTTTGTTATAACTTTAATTTCAACTCGCATCCCACTTGCCGTTTAATTGGCCGCGGGACAATAAGTACTATAATTTCAATGACTTCAGTGCAAAATAAAAAAAGATAGAATAGCAACAAAAAACATAAAAAAAATATATATATATTCATTTGCAAAATTTAATATTCATAACAGTTTACAAAAAAGTTACTAGGCCAATCTCGATTTACGGGTGTGAGGCTTGGACTCTTATTACACATAAAGAAGAGAAAGCTCTTAGTGGAAGAACGGAAAATCTGCTGGGAGATTATGAGGCCAACCAGAAGTGAAGTCGAGAACTAGAAGCGAAGACAAAAAGAGAGCTAAAAGAGCTGATGACCATTCTAAACATAATGGCGAAAGATTCTGGGACCAACCTGAAGTGAAGACGAGAACTGGAGGCGGAGGAAAAATAGGGAACTAAAAAGAGCTCATGGCCCTGCCAAAAAATATACTCTTAATGGGCGACGTCAATGCAACGGCACAATGGGAAACATCCGTTTGTCGTCTCACGCTGGAATGAAGAAGCTCTCAAAAACCTAACCGAACCTCGAAGTTCCCGACTGGCTTGATATGGCGCAGAATAAAGAAGAAGGGCGGCGATCCTCTTTGGGCCATCGTAGTAGTCCAGAGTAAATGAATACTTTATGGAATAAAAAACTTTTATATAAAATATAATTTAGGATCAACTTTCGTTTTTAATTTAAAAGTTTGGAACGCATTAAAAATACTACTAAACATAGACTTTCATTAAAGTACAGGTAGGAGTTCTTTAATGGGCCATAGACTTTTACATGCCAAATAATATATGTTAAACTTCGTATTTATTAAGTCGCGAAATATATTTAGAAGTAGAAATATATATTCAACAATACCTACTTAACTCATAAAACCAACAATTTGCCTTTGTATATTATGTGAAAGGAATTTTACATAAAACATTATTCATTTTATTTGCCCGTTATAAATGAATATCCGTATATTTTAGAGACTAAACAGATCATGAAGGGTCTGAGCTTATTCAGTCAACCGGGCCGTGGGAATAAAGGGCAGACGAAAAATATTTCTTCGAACATGATTAGGTACTTAAGCATAAATGCCGTTGATCACAGTCAGTATTTCTCCCTAAATTAAGTACAGATGGATTCTTATTACACAAACAAATAAAACATGGCATCGTCGCCTCGTACTTATCTGAAGAAGTGCTACAAACCATTGTAATACAGAAGACAGTCATTTAAAAATACCCGTCCTAATGTAAAGTGTTCACGACGAAATAATTAAGTAGATTAAGTGAATATTTATATTAAAGTTATGTTAGATTAGATTACCTAGTTAAGTTAACTTTTAGACCATTTAGTTGTTAAATATTTATGACAAACGGAAATTTACACGCCGTGGGAATAATGTAACAAAACAATAGTTCAGTTCTGCGTAGGCAAAGTTTAAGGAAAGGCCAGCCTATTGTTTTCCACGGCCTATTCATATTTTTCGGAACTGATTTGTCTTTATTGGGGTGTGCACTAAAAAGACCTTTGTATTGTATAATAACAAACAGCTACGATGCACAAAGATGCCGACAAGATAGTAAAATAATGTTCAATGGTCATTACCTATTAGGCTAATAAATATTTGTGTCTTTGAGGAGGAAATGCGCCGCTCCGAACCCGTAAACAATTAACTTGTAGAATAAAGAACACGAGGGGCGAGGAGGGGGCCGGAGGCGGGGCGCTTGGACATAGCAGGCGGCCCGCGCTTATTCATTGCCGATCGAGCATCCGAACCGAGAACACCTCTACAATAGAAGCCTCTCCGACCTCGCCTCTCGCAAGCCTGAAGTTCAGTTCGCAAGCCCGGTGTTTTATTCGGTACCTTCTGCTACCTATTCAAGATAAAAGATACAGTCCACATCTACGTCGATCCCAATCGAAGAGAAAACCCAACATTACATAGTTCTTCGAGCCGGATCACTAAAACAAAGCCTACATTATTTGGTCCTTCGAGCCGGATCGCTGAAACAAAGCGAACATTATTTGGTCCTAGTCGAAGCCGGATCTCTGAATCAAGAAGACCAACAGGATCGTAGTGACAAGAAACAACCTCGGAAAAGTAAATAGTGAAGAAACAGGAACTTCTTTGGGCACCGGCACCGCCACGACGCGCACCAACGCGACAGATGCCGCCCCCGGCACCAGCACCACCGGAGACTTTGTCGACACGTCGGGGAAAGCCACGCCCGCCGCCAGCAACGCCACGATCATCGAACTTCGCACCCCCGAACTAATACCGGCGCACATCAACACGGAGTTGCGGAAGACCGCTCGGTCATACCGATCTAAGGCCTACAGCAAGAGACTCCTCACGTGGCCTCTAACTGGCCAAGGAGAGGTTAGCCGAGCTAGAGCTGAAGCGGATCCGCGCCGAGACGGAGCTAGCGAAGATAAGACAAGAACGCATGAATATCGTGTCATCATCGGAAGAGTCGGAAGAAGAGGATCTCGCCCCACAAAGAATCGCCGATTGGTTCAATCGACGGCCAGGACAAGAAGCAGTGATAGAAATACCTATCCATGAAGGTCAGCGGGAGATTTCCGCGTGTGCCACTGAATTGCGCAAGCGGCAGGAGCCCCATCAAGACGCTCAGCCCCGCCCCCTCATGCGATAGACGTATCGTCGCTAACCGCCGCCCTGACCGAAGGCATTCAAGCCAGTAAGTCCAACAAAAAGTTTATAGCGGACCTGCTGACATTCAGCGGCCTGTGCACCGAGTGGCTACAATTCAAAGCCGCGTATAAAGAGTCCTCGCCGAGTTTCTCTGCAAGTGAGAACGTCGCCCGTATAAGAGGAAGCCTCAAGGGTGTCGCCTGGGAGGCCGTCAGCGCCCTCCTCATCAGCCAGCCTCACCCCGATGACGTCATCAAGGCACTAGAAAGAAGATACGGAAGATCCGACGCATTACTCATCAGTGAAACCGAGAAGATGAAGGGACTGCCGCGACTTACCGACAACCCACGCGATCTGTGCATATTCGCCAGCCGGATCGCCAACACAGTCGCCACTATCGAAATACTGAAAAAACCACAGTATCTCTACAACCCTGAGGTATTGCGGACGATAGTGGACAAGCTGACACCCATATTAAGGAATAAGTGGTACGACTACGCGGCGAACAAAGATGACACGCCCGAGCTAAAGAGAATCGCCGAGTAATTCTTAACAACGAAGCCGACAAATGTGCGCCTTACGCTCCGCCCGAGAATATGCCGGAAAATAAAGAAGGCAAGTTTGTGAAAAAGAAGCCCGAACGCGCCTACATCGTCACCGCTGAAGGAGAAAAGAAGAAGAAAGAAGAAAACCAAGCGTGCCCGTTATGTAAGCACGCAAACCATCAACTGCCATCGTGTCCGCAATTTAAAAAGATCGATACGAACGAACGCTGAGAGGTAGCACAGAAGCACAACATTTGCTATCGTTGCCTCGTCAGTACACACCGTCGCTTCACGTACCGTGCGAAGCCCTGCGGTCAACAGGGCTGCCCTATGAGACACCATCGCCTACTACATCACGAGAGAGCGCCGCAGCCCACTACCGCCACATCAGGAGGGCCGCTACCACACAAATCAAAAGCGGTGGAACAAGTCGCCGGCGCTTCGACGAGGGCACGCCGCTCATACCTAAAGATGCACCAGTCATACTGCGCGACCCGCGAGCGGAGGTTGAAGCGTTCGCCCTACTCGATGAAGGGAGTACGGTCACGATAATTGACTCAGCGCTCGCCGACATTCTCGGCCTCGACGGACCCACTGAACCTATGTGGGTACAAGGCGTGAGTGGGGAAGAGATGGCGCACAAGAGTAGCAAGAGAGTCGACGTATACATAAGGGGCCGACACGGCGGTGACGAACATCGTATCTTCAACGCTCACACCGTCGGCAGTCTCGACTTCGCCACACAGTCGGTAGGGGAGAGGGAGTTAGAGGATTGCGCACATCTGGCAGGAATCAAGTACGAATTAGTATATCGGGACGCTACTCCGAAGATACTCATCGGGCAAGACCAATGGGAATTGTGTCGCGCCTATACTAGCCCACCTATCAGAATGCATGCGAGAGACGTGACCGGCCCAGCCCCACTTGAGCCTAGCAATTATATCGTCAGCTATGCGTGTTTTGGAGCGCGCTCCATGGCACGTTAACAAACCTTCAATGTGGACTTTAGATTCTTCGTAAGAGACCATGTTTGGGCACCGTAGGTTAGGACAGACAGAATACATGTGTCGACATATCAAATAGCTCCATGCACAGTCAAATTCCCGATTTACGTCTGTAGTCGGGCAGCCGTGTGCCGCTGAGCGCGTGTTTACCGCTTTGCGCTTGCAGGCGACATTGAAGTTTATAATAGGAGTACAACTGTAGTGTAGGTTACCCCTATTTAGATAGCTTTAGTGATCACTAAAACAAAGCCTACATAAAGTAAATTACACTCACGAGAGACAATTCGAATATTTGGTCGATGAGCTGGATTTATTGATGTTAAATAGAAATTGGTTTTATTGTTACGAGTATTTATCTGAAAAATCAATGAAAGTAATGTTATCTACAAAATGTTTTTGATCTTCATGGATAGAAAATATACCCACATAGTCTATGGTGCCTACTTATCGTCAGGTTAGACGTATGTAATTATGTATGCTTATTATTATTTATTATACACCTTTGCTGGTAATACCATAAGTAAACACAACAATCTTTATCAGTCACAAGATATAGTTATTTGTTATACAAGTGTGCAAAGTTGTATTTTACCCGCGAGTGTGGAATTGAAACACGAGCCAGTGAAAGGATTCTATAGTTCTAAAATAGAATCCTGAGCGTAGCGAGTGTTTCAACACACGAGAAGTAAAATTGCACCCGTGTGTAACACAAAACTTTTCTCCTCACTATAGCGAGGAAAGTGCAACATGCAAAAAAAACACAGTTCCACAGGCATGATTTTCATTACTGGAATCAGTGATATTTTTACGATATTATAACAAAAAACTCTGGAAGTTGTGTATAATATTTACGTGAGTCGGAGTCGGTGACAATGACAAGTTGTATATATTTTAGTTGACATTGACAATGATGACATTTCTGACGTTCTGCGTTTTGAAATTGCATCGACTCAACTTGTGCGCTTACAATTATACTCAATATCATTATAAAAAAAATGTTAGTTATAGAATTTTAAGGTTTACGACTTAAATCATTAAATAAAGCTAAATTTGGTATTTTTTATAAAATTCTCAAATCATTTATTTAATGATAATTGATATCAAACGAACCATTATTAGGAGCGTTTTACGTTTTGTTATCTGTCAAAAGTTACTCAAACACGCTCCAAGGTCAAATTACTTTCTCCACTTGTGGATAAAATGCGTTTTTACCCGCTTGTTTCAAAGGATAAAAGACGGCTTTCCGAGCTAGTGAGGGGAAAAAGTATTTTCTAATTTGCGAAATATTACCACCATTCCAACGAAAAACCTAAAGTAATAACGTTTTCAATTTCCTAGCCATTTTGAGCGGCTACAAATCGCACTAAAGCTCGAAACACACAGAGCGCGGCGCAGCGTTAACGTTTTCAATTTCCTAGCCATTTTGAGCGGCTACAAATCGCACTAAAGCTCGAAACACACAGAGCGCGGCGCAGCGTTAACGTTTTCAATTTCCTAGCCATTTTGAGCGGATACAAATCGCACTAAAGCTCGAAACACACAGAGCGCGGCGCAGCGACGTTGCGTGGCGGAGGCGGCTTTTTGGTGAAGCGAACGCGGTTCTGGGGCTGGCGACGTCGTACCAAAAAATCCGCTCAGTATTCGGTAGCACGGCAGAGCGGAGGCGGCGTGTGTGACATATGAAGCAGTAATGACAGTCAATTGTTTCGGAAAGATCAAAAATTCAAACCGCCTCCGCGCCGCAACGTGCCGCGCCCACTTTCTGCGTTTGGACCTTTAAGCGTCAGCGGGAACCTGAGACGAATCGGCTTCAGCTGAAATCTCATAACGGTTTTGGCTCGTGGAATAATATTTTAGGCGCGTTAGGTACATCATGACAATATTTTTGTTTACAGTACAAAGTTAATGATTTTTTAGAAGTAGGTGTGATAATTATTTGATATTCTTATAGGAGTTATAATAAATCAAATCCTGCGCCACGACTCCCCAGAAATACATACATACATACATAAACTCACGCCCATATACCCAAAAGGGGTAGGCAGAGCACACGATAATTAATTTCAGTGCCACTTTTAGTAAAATAAAAAAATAATAATCGTTCATTTATATGAAAAAAATGAACAATTCCGTACTGATGTGCCATCCTAATAAATTGGATTATTGTCGAAGTTATTATCCTAAATTTAAATGTAATATGAGAATTATCAAGATCCAGATACTAATGCTGTTAAATTGTCCGATAAAGAAATACTTGCCTTTCTGTTGATATTTTCTGAATCTATTTTTAGTCCAAGAATTTCACTTTACATTTAATCCAGTAACAGTTGGGAACCTATTCAATTATTCTGAAGCAAAAGTTTATCACAGATGGACCCCAAAAGACTTATCCTTTGATACAGTTAAGCAGAATTTCGAAGGGTGGGTAAGGGAGATTGGTTAAAAAACGAATTCCAAGGCCTTTTCAAATATTTATGTACAGTACCTTTCACTATCATCGTTTTACCTGGCAGACTTAACAGTTTTTAGATAATCGAAAGTAAATGAAGCGAGTGATTTGCTTTCAGAGACTTTAAAACTCGGAGGCTCGAATCACTGGTTCACTAAGATAACAATAAAAAATAAACCGGTCAAGTTCGAGTTCGATTTGCGCACCGAGGGTTCCGTACAAAGAATAATTAACAAATTTCGCAAGTCGATATATACCGTTCTCTGTAAGAATAATAATTAATAAATAGTCCTTTCGTCTCCATTAGCCTAAGTTAATACTCACTTAATTTTTTGAACTAATATCTAATTGTAAACCTTATTCTGTTAGTAATTTATCACTACTTTTGTATTATAATTGGCACGCAACGTTGTTTTGCGTATAGTTCTTGTAGCTAAGTACCTCTCAATTACTTTGTATTGTTAAGTTAGCGTATATACCTAAGATTATCTCGCATGTTGTGTTTACCTATAATTGGTTGTGCATTAAGCTAACCACTGCCGAATGTACGTTATTTTTAATGTCATGATGTAGCAACTGTTGGTAAACCTTACCTAAATAAATAAATAAATAAGATCATGTACCCGACGCCGAGCGCGAAGTACAAATTGAACACCATGGGTACAGCGCTATCTATCGACGTATTTGTTACTAATTTGCACGACTGAATAACGTATATGTTGTAAGTTGCTTTTCAAGGATATTTTTTCAGCTTAATCTCATAGGAGTTTACAAAATAAACATACATGGAAAGGGGATAAAAGTACAAACTTAATGTAAATAAAGTTTTCTTAATGTTGAAACATCTTGTGTAGATAGAAAAATAGTTTCATACAGCCAAAAATAAATAAAAAAACACATACGACACCTCATATCTAGTAACTGCACTTTGAAATTTCCCTCCCCCCTCAGATCGGTTATTTTTCACAGAAAAAGAATATCATTTTCAGTGATCTGGATTAGCCTTGTCTTTCATATCTATTCTAAATTTAAATAAATAAAATAAAGAAATATTGGGGGACAATCTAACACAAATCGACCTAGTCCCAAACTAAGCAAAGCTTGTACTATGGATACTAGACGACGCGACGATATACATACTTATATAGATAAATACATACTTAAATACATAGAAAACATCCAAGACCCAAGAACAAATATTCGTGATAAATGCACAAATAAATGCCCTGACCGGGATTTGAACCCGGGGCCTCTAGTTTCGGAGGCAGAGTCACTACCAACTAGGCTAAACAGGTCGTCGATTCGTCATCTATTCCAAATCGATAGCATAAGTGTATTTTTTGAGATATATAGCGATGTGAGAGACAGACAGAGTGGCACCATAAGGGTTCTTTTTTTACTATTTCGATACAGAACCCTAAAAAGCACTTTTTGTAAGCCAGATTCTGGTAATAAAATACACAAATAACACCACATTTTGGACACGCACCTTGAAGCCGCAAAATTCAAGGTTGGGGCACACTTGGGACCCGAACTATAAGGCCTCGGAGAGCACTTAGGTTTAGGAAGCGATTACAAAGTTATGAAGTTGTAAAGTGAAATTTCCCTGCAGGGCTTTACTCATTGCCTGCGTATTATGTACGTTTTTTTTACCGTTGGTACCTTAAGCTGAAGACTTGCTGTCTTGGCGGGGCAGGATCCGTTTGTACCTATGTGATATTTTGTTCTTTGACTTTACAGGTTGCACAGATTATTTTTTTTACATTTGTGCAGTAGTAATATCATGTGCAAAAGCGACATGACCCTGTCAGGTGACAGGTTTCTGATTTTGTACCGCCTCTGCACCGACAAGTCAGGAAGTCAGTCTCCTTACTCATTGTTATTCGAGGTGACGTGTGACTTGTGGCAGTGTTATGACATAAAAAAAAAATTTTTTGGAGACAAAATTATTTTATCTAGCTCGGGTTGCCAACCAGGCAAACGCGCTTGAACCTGCCATATTCAGCTTAAGCATTCATCAATAATTACTAATCTAAATTCTAAATTTGATTTTTGTTGCTTCGACAATGGCTCCCTAGGCAGAGATGCTCCAACTGTTTTACAAGTATTTGCAATGAAATAAATAAATAATTAACAAGAGCCTTACCTTAAATTTCACCAAATGCGAAATATTTTTACCCAGTCACCCCTTTGGACAGGAAACATGCAATACTTACAAACTTCAACACAGTTTTTCAAACATTTCCGTACATTCATACTCGTCTCTTACATTTTCGGCAAACCAATCCATTCCGTTATTAGTTGCAAATTAAAACGGTTTGACTTCCAAACTACAGTTTGAAATTAACCTGCACCCATGTGCACATCATCATCTCTTTTTATCATCCGTTTCTGTCTGTTCACTCCAAAATAATCCATAAGGATGTCTGGGGATATGAAAGCGACTGCCAACTGACCTTCTAACCCAAGGGGGAAACTAGACCTTATCGGGACTAGGCTTGAAACTTGCAAAAAATATTTTTAACAAATAACGAGTTATAAATCTACACAAATAATACGCGTGACTATTTCAGGTCTACGCCGTGATAAATATAAGAAGCAAATATATTCAAGGTCCAGACCCTTTCACTGGAACATTAACCTTGGACCATGAACGCGTCAATTTAACAACGGCCATGTCATCCCCAAGGGTGGAAGAGTTATCCCTCGTCCACTCGATGCGACCTTCGAAGTCTATAGTCCGAAGATTTATTGAAATATGATCTCATCAGCTGATAGGCAGTGGCTATTGCCAAAGGAAGTGAATGATGAATTGATGAAACATTACTCAAACGAATGCGCCCTGCCAATATGGTATTAGAATTCTCTTATACTCGTACTGTAATTAGATCAGTATTATGTAATATTATTATTCTATTCTGTGTCAGTATGTTAGTAGCGTGCGTCGAACGCCTAGTTTATATTGTAGTTGTTGTAACGCAAATACGTGTCAGAAATGTTGAAGTAAACAGAATTATTTAGAGACCACATGTTGTCAAGAAACTTTTATGAAATAATCAGATTTACAATGCAATTACGTATTCATAACTTTCGTTACTTTGCTAGACTATTATGAATACGATCTATGACTTAATGTTTTTATGACTGGAGTCCATAACAAGTACGCCGATCGAGCCACATCATATTATTGCTTTAATCATACACAAGTTCTAGGTTATTAAAACATTTTAGACTTTGGATTTTTAAATCTAGTACTCCTTCATCAGCCCTACATTAATAGAAAGGATGTAAATAGAAATTCGAGCCAGCTTTGAGCCTATTGAATTTCTAGGGTTTCGTTGTAAACAAGGAACTTATAATTTCGGTCCGTCCGTCCGTCCGTCCGTCCTTCCGTCTGTCCGTCCATCTGTGCGCGGCTTAGGTCAATAACCACGCCGATGTTGGCGGGACGAAATCGTCACGGAAGCCGGCATCACGTGGACACGAGTAGCTGCCGATAGAGGCGAATGGGATACTCGTAGGAGGGAGGAGGCCTATGTCCAGAAATGGACAGCCCAATAGAATAGGAAACAAACACTTATGTATTATTGTAAACTTCAATTGCTAATTGTATGAATTATGAATGTTATTTATTATAAAATATTAAATTGCGAATGTTATTAATACGAATTACGATTATTTTGAATGTTAAAATCTATTGGAAATATAAGGCTTAATTATTAATTATTATTATATCAAAAACGCCGACAAAACGGTAAAATTAAGTCTAAAAAATTTAGGGTTCCTCCCCTGACACGTAAATTGGGGATAAAATATTTTTTCTTGCAAAGACCCATTATGCGCACATAAACCACATGATTTATATAACCATTTTTGATGAAGTAATTCGTTTATGTGATTTTATATTAAACTATATACATAGTGCTAATTATCGTTGGCGTCAAGTATCCCCCACCCCTGCCAGCTAAACGGTTGCTACTACATAGAAATGTATCTGGAAAAGTAAATTGTCGCACAATTTCCATTGATTACTTGTAAATATAATATTGTTAGTTTTATTAAACATTTTGCCTACACAACGATAGTGGGAAATAATAAGCTTACGGCCTGCCTGATGGTAACCAAACACCGTCGCCTATGGACGCTTGCGACTCCAGAAGAATCAGAGTTACCGACAGAGTTATTCACTTGGATTTGGTGTGAAATAAAAATATAAGTTTGTGAGCTTTTAAGTCTTCATTATGTAACGGATGGGCAACCTCAAAACCCTATATTGCGCGTAACCCGACAACCAACCTATTATACTTCGATATTAAGGACACAGACAGGGGTTACCTTTACTAAAAACTTAGCAAACTTTGTCTTTGTTTTTTAGTTATGAGACTTTAAAAAATCAGATTTTTTTGTATCGTCTAATATTATTTATATACAGGAGCGTTTCAAAACGTATTCCAAATTTTTCTTTCTTTACTAAATTTCCCATACAAGGTTGCTTCGAATATTATCATTTATCATGTGACGTCACATTATAATGTTCATTCGCAGCGAGCCTTTTTTAGGGCCTGGACTGACCTTTGCAATAAAATAAAAACATTAGTTGTATACAAAATTAAAGCATATATACTCATTATATAACAAGGCTACTCATCCGCAAATCCCGTGATATGTTAATAATATTAGTCCTACATTACCATTAGGAGGAAATCCTGACCAATGCCAGTCTTTATTATGTAGATCGCCAGAATATTTTATGTATTTACTTCTTTCTACATATATTAGGCATTAACGTTACATATTAGTCAGACATTGTATATGTACGTGAAAATCGAAATCAATACGAAAATTAATAGTACATTACGATACAAGTGCAGAGAACAGGAAATTCGCAACGAGTGGTGATTTAAAACACTCCCTTCAGTCGTGTTTTAATTTATCACGACTCGTTGCTAATTTCTTGTTTTCTGCACTTGTATCGTAATGTACTATTACCGAATTGTTTTTTTTTTAGCATGATTGGCTACATTTAGTTCTAATAATAATGTAACTACAAAAGTGTGAATCGTGAATGTATTAACTTCCTTGAAATGTATGATTTAAGTATTATACAGGCTAAGGTTTACCTAGGCTTAGGCTTTGCTTAGAAAATTATGTGATGGGTTTTTCATTCACGTTGTATTTAAGGGGTTGTTTAATATTATATGTGACAACAAATAAAACGACTACAAAGACGGAATTAAAAATAGCTGTTGAAACATCCAATATCGAGGGAAGGCCAAGGGTTGTATTAATCTTGTGCAGCGGTTTGATCGACGCGAAGGTTGCACGGCTTTATTGGAATTTTGGCAACTTGGCCTTTTCTTACAGCCATGATCCGTGCATATGTTTTCCCACGAAATGTTTCTTTGAGTGTTGTTGTCTGAATTGACCAGGTCAAGGATAGCCTGAAGTGAAGAATTGAAAAAAAAGCGAAGGGAGCGGTTAAGGTTGGATACTTTTGTCAGCAACTAGCAAGGTGAATGAAATTTCTGATATTGTATACCCAGGAAATATTATATCACATATAGGGATATTTGTCCCTCAGGGGACAATTAGGCACCTTTTTATTTATTTATTTAAATTAGCAGCGTTAGAAAGCGAGTTTGTGAGGACTTCAGCACACCAGCAACTATCATCATCTAAAAACGCAATGGACATCTACAAGTCGCAAGACTTGCGAGACATCGGTTCCAATATCGTCGAAGGCCGAGACTTGTATTAATCTCGTGCATCGGGGTGAGAGACGTGAAGGTTGCACCGGCTTATTGGAATTTCGACCCGCTTGCCTCTCATTGTAGACGGATGATTAATGTTCTGTCAATCGATGGTACATTAGGTACGTTTAGTAAATACTCCTGTATTCCCGTATATAAGGAAGTAATTTCAATTAACAACTTAATGATTATGTGGCTTGTGAATAAACAATCAGGTAAAATATTAAATTTATATGCTCGCACAACTCATGGCCTCCATTCTTCGATTAAAAAACACATTAAATGTGGTAGCTCGACATTTGGTTATGCATGAACATCATTATCAATTATTCCGATCAGGTACACTTTGTTCACGTTTAAAATTCTCAAATAGATATGAAAATGGTGAGCTAGAGTGGCACCTAATTCTTGCAAACTTCAAATAAAGCGCTCTACCGGGGACTAATTTTGTTAAACTGAATTAGGTAACTTTTATAATAATTAACAGAAAATCTTTACACAGCAATTGATTTCATTGCCGAGCAATCAAAGTTCATGATTAGAGTTTAATTCGAAGATTCTATGCTTACCAAAAATGTTTCCTTTATGGTACCTATTACTCCGCCTTCATAGGATAAAGCAGTATTTTTATTTGCGATCAGAGCTACCCAGTGCCCGTAGGTTTTCTTTTGAAGATAAGATTATCTAGTGATTTATCGTTAGCTTTTGTGTATAAAACTAAGCTTCATTAATTCATTACTTACTC
This sequence comes from Notocelia uddmanniana, assembly GCA_905163555.1. Lineage (NCBI taxonomy): Eukaryota > Metazoa > Arthropoda > Insecta > Lepidoptera > Tortricidae > Notocelia > Notocelia uddmanniana. The sequence continues at coordinate 17,241,668 of LR991054.1, read as the reverse complement.
GTAATTCGTGGTTTGTGGGCTTTCTCCGTTTTTTTGGTTTGGTATCGACTATGAGCTCCTTTGTTGAAAGAGGAAACAATTCAAAGGAAATACGTTGCTTAAATATATCAAGATCTTATTTGGGGCGAAGAAACTTTATGGAAAATTTCAAATTTAACAGATGAAATAAAAACAGTAGTAGAAGTTATGTTGCTGTTTTTAAGTAAAGTTGTTTGGTGTGATCTGTAGTCATAGTCTAATGATTTGTCTGGCATCGTTCCACTACCTTACCACATTAGGTATCTCGCCCAGTCATGCGAATAATCAGTAAAATAATTATAAAAACATTATTAACGTCATACTCAGATGACGACACTTTTATGGGTCATAAAGAACTTCGGGACATATCGTGAGAGTTACGACGGAGTGTATAAAATACGAGTAGATGATACTCAGTGCCAATAATTTTATGAGAGAGTACAATTTCACAATCTCCTGAGATATTATTACACTTTTAAGAATACATGTGACATTAAATAAGTGATTAGGATATACAAATTATACAACTCGAGATTAAATACACCCTACACAAACTTACAAAGCTACTCACATACAGCCTCAGTCCATCCCGAAGTGCCCGAAGATACATTCAATACACTGGTGAAAGAATAATTCAAATCGAATGCGTAGTCCCAAATTACCTGTCATGACAAAATAATATTTCAAGTCAGGTGAACAGTGAAGAGTTCGGGAGATTACCCCTTACAGAATAAAATACTCACCCATTTACCTCTCTACAATATTAGTATACATTAGGATAAATGAATTGAATCTTGCTAGATAATTAAATTTAACAAAAAAACGAAAGAAATAAAGTTGACTCAAATTCAATAGTATTTTTCAAATAAAATTGTCTGAGTATACAATAATATGTAAATATCACATTTATTCGCAATGCCCATTTTCTCTTTTCTGAGTTCTCACTGATTTTATTTTAAAACGATATATTGGTGTTATCATAGCACGTGTTAACTCAGTTTGGCTCGGGAAGTAGGGCGCTGCGAGCCAATATTTTAGTTCCGCCACCCAATTTATCAGCCCCTAGAGGAATCACTTAGCTGCCTTAGGATTTGAGGACACTAGGTTACGTAGTAGAATAAAATGTACGTAGTAGTTTAGAACATAACGAAAGTAATTTTGATTATTTCTGAAGGGCTTTTCCGACACGGAGCGGAAAGTCGACCCTTCTACATTAATTATTTTTGATAAGATTATAGGCTGTACCTTCCTAAATTTATCTCATTTTACTGAAATACTGAAATGATACCCTGCTGAAAAACCTTTTGATTACAATTGTTATAACGAACATTCCTCAAAGCCCTTTGTTTTAATCAACGTGTAATTATTACTGGTCTCAATTTGCGCTAGAATTGTAGAATAAGGGCTAAACTTGTTTTTTTTTATTATTTAATTTTCCCTGTAGCATTACATCCATTGAATATGTCGGCTAATTTTTTAAGATTTTCACAATTGACGCAAAGTTATCTCTTCAGATGCCACAATTTGTAGGCAATTTTGGAATTCTATAGCAGTTTTGACAGTTGGTAGTGGTGGTACCGGTGGTGTTTGGGGTTTGAGTTTGGTTTGGCAGTAATTATAATTGGTTTTTAAATTATTTTTGTTAGTAATATGTGATTATATTGTAAATTAAAAAAATTTAGGCTAATATTATGATTTAGTGTAAGTTTTGCATGCCATATTGTGGCGGTTTGGTTTGGCAGTAATTATAATTGGTTTTTCAATTACTTTACAGTACATATGGTGCTACTTTACCACACGAGTGCGGTTATCAGCAGATTACGTGCATATGTCGAAACTTTAAAGAGCCATATGTACTGTAAAACGTTGTACTATACACGTGCGAACAGGTAATTCGCAACTCGTGTCGATTTAAAACACTCCCTTCGTTCGTGTTTCAATTTATCACCACTCGTTGCGAATTTCCTGTTCTCTGCAATTGTATCGTAATGTACTATTTGTTATTAATTTGTAATTTAATTGTAAATTTAGGCTAATATTATGATTTAGCATAAGTTTTACATGCCATATTGTGGCGGAACACGCATTCATGTAATATTATTACCACTGTCATGTCAATTGTACCAAATTTGTCTATGATTCAGCAAAATAAATGATTTGATTTGTCCAAGAATAAATAATAAATATTGGCGGACAATATTACACAAATCGACCTAGTCCCAAACTAAGCAAAGCTTGTACTAACTATATAGATAAATACATACTTAAATACATAGAAAATATCCAAGACCCAGGAACAAATATCCGTGCTAATTGCACAAATAATGCCCTGGCCGGAATTCGAACCCGGGACCTCTAGCTTCGGAGGCAGTGTTACTAGTAAAGAATATTTCCGTTTCGTTAAACATGAAATTTAAATATGCATTATTCATAAAATCTCCATGTTTAACCACTTTAAAACATGAGATACTGTGTCGTATTTTAGGTACACGTTTTGAAGCATGCAGAAAGTCAAATAATGTTACTCGCAGAGATATCGTGCCGCCTGTAAGCTAGTCATACCTATTCTTAACTTTGCCACAGATTTTAATGAGCTACTGGTTACTGTGTGTTCAAATAAAGTAATACGACAGATAGAGAGAGAAATTGGGCAGGTTCACGCTGGCCCAGTGCGGTTTGGGGACATCACATACACTTGAATTTTCGTTGATTTATGCAGGCTTTCTCACCATGTTTTCCTTCAAAAGCTAATGGTAATTATCCAAAGACATTCCGTACTTATAAGTTTTCGAAAACTCCCAACGGGCCGAGATTCAAACCCACGACCGCCGCATGACAGCTGCATGCTTAAACCACTAAGCTACCGTACCTCTAAAGAATGAATACTTAGAAATAAAGTGTGCCCCAGCCCTAACATACTCGTACAGCCAAAGAGGCCACGCGGGTATTTCGTTACCGAAATTGTGTTAGTCGAGCAACACTGAGAAAAAGCGCTAACACAACACTCGCGACACTATACAAAGACTTATGATTTATGAAATTCACCATGCTAGGGTAAATATTTTTTATACCACGATGTGGTGACAAACAGGCTTGCGGGCCATAACAGAATATCACGTGAAACGTAGGTATATTGCCAACTTATTACGGAACAATTTCTTAGTTATAATTATTGGAAGGAATGACAAACAACAAGCATTTATATTTTCTGTTTAGTTCTGATACGAATAAATAAAGATACCTTATTTGTGGCAAATGCACAAATAAGGCCCTCATCGGAATTCGAACCCGGGATCTCCGGCTTCGTAGGCAGTAGTAGAGGATTTTTTTAAATTGTTAATTAATCATATTCTGGACTGAAATTTTTTAGACAACCCATTTGCAATATATTTATTGACATATTTAATCTATACTTAATATTATACAGCTGAAGAGTTTGTTTGTTTGTTTGAACGCGCTGATCTCAGGATCTACTGGTTCGAAGTGAAAAATTCTTTTTGTGTTGGATAGTCCATTTATCGAGGAAGGCTTTAGGCTATATAACATCACGCTGCGACCAATAGAGACTAAGACGCGGACGAAGTCGCGGGCAACAGCTAGTTGAATATAAAATACTTTTCATTCATTAACCAGCTCGGTGAAGGTCGTTATATAAGTATAGCAGGATCTTAGACCACAGGGTCACTACCAACTAAGCCAAAGTGGGCGTCAGATTTGAATCCGGGACCTCCGGCTTCGTATGCAGGGTCACTACCAATTTGTACCTAAGAAGTATTCTCTAAAAACTGGAATCTTCTAAATTCGCAATATACTCATATACATAAACATTCAGAAAACAGAGGCGATACCTGCAACAAGTCTGCGGCCCCGATCAGCCGCTGACCCACTTTCGCGGCCGGGGACCGCTGAACCCTTCCGGACGCCCGATGTTTACTATTCGCAACACTTTAAACGTACATCTCCTATGTACAATCTGCAACTGTATTACAATATATATTATTCTACAAACGCTCTCAAAAATATAATGAACTTACAGAAAATGACTAGAGACATGTGAAAATATTTTGAAAGTTTTCTCTTTGTTCCACAAATTAAAATATCACAAGACAACCGATTGATTTGGGAAAACGATTGTTACCAACGCAAACACACGTCGCGAAATGAAGTTAAATGTCAATACATTTTCATTTACGCCTTGGCCGCAATTCGAATCGTCTTAATGATAGAAAGGGACACCCCTGGGATATCACTCTTCTTATATTTTCAAAGACAAATTAATGTAGCAATATCATTTTCACAAACCGAGGGCGTCACATATGAAATCTTAAGTCGGGCCACAGCAACTCCATTTTTTTTCAATATCGTATTGATATCATCTCCATATCAATGTGTGGTTCTTAGGTACAGTCACTTGGTTGAGTGCTTAAAATATGAGGCGCTTCAACTAAAGGATGATTCACAGTAGACCGTTCCGTGTCCGGGCCGGCCCGTTTTCTATGACAGCAAACGCTACGGCCGGCGTATTTCTCTAGAAGAAAACGAGCCGGCCCGGACACGGAACGGTCTACTGTGAATCATCCTTAAGGCGATTCTAATATAATTCTAATACGTCAATAACGCAATTGAATTGGGCCCCAAATGTACCTACAATCCGCACCGAATCATCCTGATTTATTTACTTAGGGTGACTTGCATCAAACCGTCGGTAGCCGCAAGCGGTGTTTGTTGAAATCGGATTGTATGGAAAGTTTGATAAGGCTGGGTTGCACCGACTTACCATCACAGACTGATCAACGTTAAATATGGCGCCGGCAGCTGTCATCCTGTAGAAACTTGATAAACATTCCATACTTTCAAATTTTAACGAACACAGCTTACGATTACAGACGGTTTGGTGCAACCCAGCCTTAGGCTAATCTGTGTTCGTTAAAATTTGAATGTATGGAAAGTTTGACAAGTTTCTATGGGATGACAGCTGCCGGCGCTATATTTAACATTGATCAGTCTGTGATCGTAAGTCGGTGCAACCCAGCCTAAGTCTCTATGGGTGACAGCACCAGCGGCGCCATATTAAACGTTGATCGGTCTATAATCCTAAGTCAACCCCCCCGTTTAGTTTGGACCGTACACACCATGTTTGTACCAAATAGTATAAGCCCAGAAAAGTAGGGCACGAGTAATATGCCCAATTGAAAATAAAACCTATATAATATTGCAGGCTCGGTATTCAACAGTAATGAGTGCAATTCACAACGCGTATTTCTCAACGAAGGTATGAACTCGCTATAATCAATCTATGTGTAAACGGATCCTACTCATATGGTAAACAGGGTACGAAGTTAAATTCAATCGTGCATATAATATAAACAAGCGTATGGAAAAATATTCGTGAATAAAATTTGTCTTTGAAGTATTATTTTCAAGTCAATTACCGCTTTCCTGTATCGATTAGATGCCATAAGGATATAACAGTCACTGCCATGAGTATCGTAAGCTCTAATGGTAACTGTTATGTTATAGACGTTACTGATTAATTAAGAGACTTTTTTCCGTTAGATGCAATGAAAGCAAGGACCCTTAGAGAAGTCAATTGACTGGGAAGATGCTTGGCATTCAGTTAGAATTGGTTATATTAGTTATATGTCAGGATATCCTATTTATTTCTATTAACTATAACTTGCTTTAATAGTAGGTAATAAACACAAAAAGTAAAAATAGACAGTATATGAAAATAGGTTTAAGATATAAAAAAAAAATATGCCACACCTGGCAAAAAGTGGCTTTTATCGCACGCTACGCGTACGGAAAAAGTCGTTTTCTGGCCAAGTGTAGTAACAAAATGATGTACACAACGCGAGATGTAATAAATAAAGCCTCGCCTACAGCTCGGGCCGCAAAATATGCGATTTCAGCCTTTTCTTTGTTTTACCACCCTAGTTGTGTAATGTACTATAAATTATTTATTTTTATCGTAAATCAAATATAATTCTTACGTTAGATTACAGTACAGTCAACAATATGCCCATGTACGTAATTTTCTTATTTTACTACAGCATGTATGTAGGTACAATATCTCACATCGTTCGTGCGTGCAACAAGGCCGGCCCATTTCCGCTTTAGTTTTTTGCAATGTTGTAGAGCATCTATGACTTTTTGTTGTATTTCTTTTCTATAAATTGGTCCTTTTATCTTTACGAGTAAATTAAGTTGGAATGTAAAAGAATAGAATTATTTATTGCGTGTCATATAACTGGTAACAGCTGATGAAAACAATAAAATAGCTACCTATACAGTTGATGTCTATGTGTATGTAGGTGTATGTGTAGTTAGCGATAACATGTGTTCATCGTGTACAGGAGCAAAAGGTAACATCCTGTATTTGTAATTTATATTATCTCACTAAAATGATCTAAAATTGCTTCTAACCCCAATTGGTTGTGACAAACCAACTTCAAATACCTACTCGTATACTTACAAAATGGAAAACTCACATGATTCAACGAATATTTTTTTTAATCGTTGAAACTTTTACCTCGTGTCGTGTCAGGTTAGAATATGTAGCACCACCCCCTTTCTTTCCTTGGATGTCGTAAGAGTTGACTATGGGAACCAGGTTGAAGTGTGTTGTAATCGATAGGCTGCCAACCTGTCACTGCAGTATCACATTTTCTCTATCTATAAACTTACAATTTCTAAAAGTGGCACTGAAATTCATTTTCGTGTGCTTTGCCTACCCATTTTGGGAATAAAATCGTGAGTTTATGTATGTATATATGTATGTATGAAACTTTTATAAAATACACATCATCATCATTCATTTAAGAGCTGGTCTCTTGTCGGTGCAGCTTGATGCAGTTCTCTCCATTTCTGCCGGTCCAAGGCTAGTTTCTTGACGTTCTGGAACGACACGACCTCCACCTCCTCCTATATCTGGTTCATATAACTTTTCCTAAGCTTTCCTCTTCTTCATTTTTTCATTTAATTTCCCTTCTATAATGTTCCTGATGAAGCTGTCGTGTTGTAGCAGGTGGCCGATTTCGTCTTCGGGTTTTAATTGTGGTCAGTAATTATTTTCCTTCACTCTGTTCAGCTTCTGTTCTCTGTTGTTTATAAAATACTTATAGTATAAAATATCAATAGTTAAATTGACTTTGAAGAGCAAGTTGGATTGTTGTTTTTATACTGGAACGAGGAATAGAATTACGTAAATCAAGGCTGTCGGTTTGATGAAACTTCGAATTTGTTTTGAATTTCGGTATTTTTATGAATTCACTTGAGTTTTCTTTACCAGCACTTTATATGAAATAATATCAAGTTACGAATTTAAGAATTTTACGTCTATGTTTATAAAATTTCCATTGGGCTGACCCACATAAACTCTCTTTACTGAATGACTGATCGATCTGAGACAATAATAATAAAAGAAAGTTTCGGGCGGCAAACAAAACGTTTTTGTTTTTTTTTTTTAAATGGTAGTATTGTCGAGTCACCGTGGATAAATACCGTAAATGTGTTTTAATTTTATTTCTAGTTAGTCTCTTTTATATTTGAGTAACTACATACGTACATCGTAGTCATATTTTTTAGTTTTTATTTTAATGATAAAAAATTTGTCTATGGGTCTTGGTTTCCTAGAAATAGAGGGTATTTGAATTCCATCACATTTTCGATTACATATCCTATCGTAATACATTTATCTTCTAATAATAATATATTTGCTCGTACGAAACATAATATAGCTATTTACGATACAAGGGTTGTAAAACAAAGAAAGGCCGATATCGCAGATGTTTGAGGCCTGAGCCGCGGGCGAGGGTCATTAAAAATTCGAGAGAGGGCTTTTACACACTTGGCCAAAAAGTGGCTTTTTGGCAATAGGTGGTGTAAAAGTATTTTATGCAACTGCTGTTGTATTAGGAATGGCACTAAAAATGCGAGTGGCCACGAGCGTTTTAAATTCAGTTATATTATAAGCTTATACTCGTATTACTTTTTGTAGGACTCATTTATAATAAAAGTAAGGGCTAGACTTTTCATACACCTTTTTCTCACTTAGTTATTGTGCAACTTGCGTACGCAACATATTCTTGTAGTTTTTATTTTGATAATAACTTTTTTGTCTATGGGTCTTGGTTTCCTAAAAATTTTGGGTATTTGAATTCCATCACATTTTCGATTACATATCCTATCGTAATACATTTATCTTCTAATAATTTATTTCCCGCCCTAGGGCTTTGGTAGCTCCAAACATAATAGTATTTTATGCAACTGCTGTTGTATTAGGAAGGGTCCTAAAATTTTAAATACTGTTATAGGTACAGACTGCTCATATTATTTTTTGTACGACTCATTTCTAATAAATATTTTTCATGCACCATTTTCTCCCTTAGTTATTGTGCAACTAACGTAATTTCTTTAGAACGTATTTTATTTTTCGTCCGTTTTTAAAAAGGCTCAACGTTCACTTTTTTCTCCTCGAACACAAACAAAATCCTTTTATATATGGAATGTCATCGTTTATCAGTTTGCATACTTGCGTTTTCAAATGGGATTTTAGCAGGAAATATAATAAAAAACTTCATTTCTTGTTTATGGTTTGTTTTGCTTTTAATTGCACTCGTCTTGGCGTTCAAATCAAATTGAATCTGAATCCAGACGAAACTGAATCTGAATCCGGTCAGAATCCGAACTGTTTATTCACCAAAATAATATCAAAAATTCGTTATTATTTATATTAGTAATATATTATTTATACAATATAAATAAATACAGAAAACTCCCGTGAGTTCTACACATATTGAAATATAATGAAACAGGTCACTAACGTCTTGAAGATCGAATATAGCCTGAAATGTTTTAGACCAGTTATAGTGGTTCTTAATCATGAGTACTTATCGTGGCGGCGGCTCGTTTAGCACTACGTGCCCGTGCCCTGCCCGCTCGGCTGCTCGGTTTCTTCATAAATGTTCAATGTCGAGTTGCACACAACATTCACAACGTCACATGCTAAAGTCTTGTTCACACTCGTCAAAGACGTGGTATTCAACACTGATTTCCAGCTAGGTGGACCGCGAACCGGTCTGAAACCTGTCGACCGACATTTTACCTTAAAGACATGAGTGACTCGTTCCATTATATATTAAAACAAATAAATACATTCATATACAAATCTTTGAAAAGTAAGCAATAATAAGTTTTGGCGCCTTCGTCCTGATTTGTCGATGCGGAGCCGGTTCGTTATGATAAAACCGTCAGTTGTCAGTGTCAACTGATACGAATGCATTTACTGCCCCACTTCTGCGCATGGTCTTACTACTGCGGAAACGTAATACTGAGTTTTACATCAAGTGAGAAATCTCACATCAAACAAAAAACTAAATAACTACCACATATTGTTCCCACTCTGCCAATTCAGGAAATCCCCTAATTTTTTGTTGTTGGTACTACTTGTAAAATAATTAGACCCGAAGGCTAACTTTATTTTAAGTTCGTGGTTTTTGTCGTAGAGTAACAGTGATTTTATGAAAAACATGATCTAAACGTTAGGGATAGAGCATTTAAAGTTTTCACCAAATTAGTATGGGTTTCATTATACAGGATGTGGCCTGTCATAGGAGCTAAAAATTTAAAGCACCCTTCCTTAGATCATCTTCAGTAATCTCTTTTGTCCAAAAAAATATCATCGTCATCATCATCATGTCAGCCGAAAGACGTCCACTGCTGGACATAGGCCTCCCCCAAAGACTTCCACAATGACCGATCCTGCGCCACCCGCATCCAGCGGACACCCGCGACCTTCACCAGGTCATCAGTCCACCGTGTGAGGCCTGCCCACGCTACGCCAAAAAAAATATGTCTTTTTTTAATTGGGAATCTAAAGTTATGACCTCCAAGTAATGGATCTTGGCACCATGAGATTATGTATAGCGCGGCAATCACTGCTGATTTTGAGGTAATATATAGTTATGACTCATATCATATTCGTTGTTGTCGTCGTCATATTTGTGGTTAAAAAGGAATTAGAATTTTCAGTTTTCCAGAAATGGTTCTTAGATATGTATTATCAAAATCGGTTAGCCGATTTTGAGATATTGAGGTTTGAAATGAAAATGGCGGGGGCTTTTCAACTTTTTGAAATTGTCAGTTCCATAATTTGTTGCTCGTAAGCGATAAGATATATTTATGTTCATCGCAAAATCCCAATAAAGTGTTTACTACTTATTACTATTATAACCGCTGTTCTAATAAACTAAGATTTGCAATGAAGCAAAGTAAATTGACTTAACAGCAATAAAAAAAGCTAAAACAGAGAAGACCATGTTTATTCTACAGCGTTTAAATTTTACTCAGCTGCGCGAAAACTAAGCAGATGTACAAAACTCCATAAATTACGCGAAAACAATGTAAATTCTGGCAACACTGCGTGAACGCGCTATAAATTCCCTGGGTAGCCAGCCCAAACGGCCGAAAAGCAATAAATAATATGGAGTGGGCGTCGACGATATGTATTTCCGTATAACCGAGTTCCAAGGACAGGGCTCACAGTTCCCTGGTCCCTAGGCTGCATTATGAAGTCGCGCTTGGTGTGTAGGGTCGATATGCCGGTTAGCGATCAGCGATCATTATTTGTAGTGCCTGTTTGCAACCACTTGGACTTTAATGAACTGAAAGGGTATTGCCTTGTTTTTAATGGATTTCCATTTAATAACTACCTCGTTCTTCAGGTAGTCGCAAAGTGACGTTCCTCGTGGAACCGGCCTAGCGACCCTACTAGTCAAGAGCTTAAAAAATTGCAATTTAGATGTTTAAATTAACAATAAACAATAAAGTGCGTTATAATCACAAAAAATACTACAATATTTTAATTTTACACATATTATATTTATATTATATCTTGTAATCTGTTACTTCAGCCATTTGACACATCACAACACCCATAGAACGTAGACACGCCAGACTTATTGGAATTATAAATAAAATCACGTAATAGCTTTAGAGCTTTTCAAGTAAATAAAAATAATATTTTGCTTTTCTTAAACATAATTTAAGTTATGTTAAATTTTTTAAATTCATTTTTGTTGAGTATTTTACGATAAGAATTTACTACCCGAACAGTTACGTGTTGTGTCGTTTTCTTTTTAAAACTAGTGTTGTGACCAAGTCTGTCGTTTCGATTCAGAAGATATTTCCGTAAATTGATAGAAATCGATTAGGTACGCATATATTTATAACGATAAATTTATAACAAAAAAAATCTGTTGACGCTGTAAACCTAAATATTAGTAAAACTCCGTAAAGTTGGAAAATATGCGCAATTTTTTTTATTGACAGAGAATAATCATTGGCAGCTGTAAAAACATATACAACATAAGAGCCACTGATACCAGTGGCATTTCAGCTCGAAGTACGATTTTTTCTATGGAGATGTTAGTTTACTTGTTTGTACCAACTTGGACTCTCTGTCGCACTGAAGTTCAATCAACGCCTTTCGTTCCAGCTCTTCTTTCGTGCTGACATGGATGTCGATGCGGACGGTACCTTATTGTGCGGTGACAGCGGGTCCGGCACACCGTCGACCGTCAACGACGGCCCCTTATTTGACATAACATACGGCTGCTGCCTGCCACGAACGTCGTGTCTGCGGCATGACATGCCAGCGATACTGGTGAAGAGCCTGGTGCCTTCGCAGGCGTCGACACTTTTGCTTCTGCCTTGCGTTCAGCGCGAGTAACACTACGGTTTTTATTCCACTCGGCGTGCGAAACACATAAAATAACATATTTCGCGGTGTACACATGTGTGGTTCGAATTTACACTATTAACGGTTCGAAGACTACTTTGTTGATGCTGTACACCTAAATATTAGTAAAACTCCGTAAAGTTGGAAAATATGTGCAAAATTTATTGATTGACATAAATGACAGACAGACCGACCAGCTACGGCATCAGCATAGCGATGACGTGATTAAGAGAATATGTCTGACTTTCTTATTTCTTCTTAAAATGTTTCTTATTGTATGGAATATAGAACGCCATACATAATAAGTAATATTTTTTTTGTTTGAGGAGACTGATACAATCATGTGATATAAATTATATAAAGACATCATAAAAATACTTCAACAATCGACTGTAAAATCAATTCAATCAACCATTCGTTAATAATCGCTTCATTTGACAAACGATACGTCTTAGCCTCATTACTACAAACGTCAACTCATAAATGTCAAATGGTTGAAGTAACAGATTACAAGGTACCCTTACGAAACATGTTCGAAATTAGACCTATATTTAGTCCACTTAGCTATAATTATGTTATAATTTTTTTATTGATTAGTTAATTCTTAAGTTGGGTGGTCTATAAGAGATCGCTCTTTAGCGATAAGACCGCCAATTTGTTCACCGTAATATGTATAGCATAAGTTACTTGTGTTTTTATTAGTAAATAATAAATAATATTTCTATTGTATTATTGGACTGAAAATAAGAGACTGGTTGAAAGAGCATAGATGAACTAATTCGCATGACTGAGGATAGAGAGACATATAGACATATGATCGCCGACCTCCTGGACGGAGATGGCACGTGAAGAAGAAGATTGTATTATTGTATATCAAATAACATAACAGGCTAAATACCACATAAATAAATATTTTTTTTATTTTAGAATACGGTCCACTCACATGAATGTGACTATTTTCATAAACGTACTAAAACAATATTAAGCTTCCGATCACCTCAACAATCGATTTGAAATATTAACGTAACCGGTGCTACCTTAATTGTATTATAAGGGCTAATAGTTAGATGTCAACATCAGGTCAAGGTCAAATATATAGGTTATATAAAAACAAATCACAAGCAGCCATCGTTAAACCTAAATCAGATTCATTATTAATTATTTCAACGTAAGTTAAATCGATACAGCCAAAACGGTTGCATTTCACCTCACAACCAAATCGCGACTTTACCTCGCCCATTTACGATACAGAATTAATTGAAGACGTCCTGTCATTTCCAACTTTTGTATTGTAATGCGTTGTGATGGGACAAGGCCAAAGGAAAGAGAAGGAGTCGGCCGGTGTTTGTGAGTTTGGGCGAGAGGGAAGATTGCAAGGCTGTGGGTCACAGGTAGTACAGTGACCTGGCCCAGTTTTAGATGCAGGGCGACGTGTAAATATTGATTTGGTGACCTGTGCCAACTTGTTGCTTGGGTTTTGTAAGGATGCTATACACTATACTGGCTTTTTATTATGGGTTATTTATGACTTAAGGTATCTCTAATATAATTTCGATCGGAATTGAAAGAAGCTTTAAGCTTGAAACGCACGGAGCGGGCGCGGCGCGGTGCGGTGCGGGGCGGAGGCGGTTTTGCATTTTTGATCTGTCGGAAGCTTATACAGGGTGTTGCCCGTAATAGGAGCAATAAATTTAAAGGACGCTTCCTTAGAGCTTCTGCAGTAACCTTTCATGTCCAAAAAAAAATATCTTTTTTCAATTGGGAGAAATTTTGATCTAAAGTTATGACCTCCAAGTAATGGATCTTGGCACCCAGAGATTATAGCGCGGCAGTCAATGCTGATTTTGAGATTGCTTCAAGTTATGACTCATAATCGTTGTCGCATTTTTGGTTTAAAAGTATATTTCTGGGATTTTTTAATTTTGTTTTTATAATTGTCAAGTGTGTTTTTAATAAATAGTTATTAATATCACTCCAGTAGTGTAAAAAAGTATATATAAGCTACTTTTGCGAAAAAAAACTTCCAAAAAAAAAACTTTTTTTATTCAATTAAAACCATTTGGAAATAATTGCTGGAGAGCTCAATTGTGTACCGTTTAATTTATTGCTCCTATTACAGGCAACACCCTGTATATATAGGTCACATACGCCGCCTCCTGCTCAACCGCGTTACCGAATACTGCGTGGTTTTTCGGTTCTACGTGCCCCGGACCGCGTTCGCTTTACCGTCAAACCGCCTCCGCCCCGCAACAACGCTGCGCAGCGCTCTGTGCGTTTTAAGCTTTAATTGGGTATACAAGATACATGCATTTGATGTGAGCAATAAAAATTGCTCCCTATAGGTATAGAATGATATGAATGATATAATAGTTATTAATTTACGCATGCATAGGTTCTACTCAAGGGCGGTCAGAGGAATACGATACCTGAAGGTACTTACAAAACTTAACTTAAAAACACGTGCCAAGAGCCCCTACTCTCTTTAAACAACATTTATCTTATTATAGAATAATTATTGATGTTAGTCCGTATAAGTAATCTTTTGGAATTTGAAACGCGAATTCCGAGGTTCAGGAAATACAGTTAATTATTCTTAATCACTACTATTTACCTACTAGTTACGATTAAGTATCTTATACTCGTATTTCAAAATTATCTTTACTGGAAAGTCGAGTATTTACTTACATAGTTTTATTTTACGCGCCTACATCACTTGTGGCTACGAATCTAAAAGGAGGAATTGTTATTACTGTAGATGAGATGGCATGGCACATTTTAGTAGGCGTTTGTTTGAACCGCTTTAATGTTACGATGGCATTCGATGTTGCGATGGCAGATCTGATATGTTGCACACTGCCTACCTTATTATTCGTAATAAACAAAACAAACAAAACAAAAACATAGATAATACTTAACGGCCGTGTCACGAAATGGACCCAACTCAGCATTTGTTGCAGTAAGAGTGAAATTACTATTAGTTGGTAGACCGCCGGCAACAGATTTCCATGAGCAAGTTCCTCTCGTTCATGATAACTTGTAAGAGTGTGGACGTCCACTAGCGCTCCGTTGGTAAGTTTTCCTTGTGTCCACCTGTGTGGCAAACAAATGTACGGCCAAGTTGTTGGTAAGCGGTTACCGTAGTCTATGGACGCCTGCAACTCCAGGGGTGTCACATGCGCGCTGCCAACCCTTTAAAAATTATACGCTCCTTTCTTGAAGAACATCACCGTTTGTTAAAAGATTGTTTTTGTTTTTCTTTTCCTATCGATTGATACTATTATCGAAGGATAACTATCCTGATATATTTAAGGAAGAGAACCATCAAAAGGCCGACAAAATGATAATAAATTATAATTATACATATATTTTTATATTAATAATTAAGTATCGCAATATTTTGCAAGTTGTGCCTGCCATTGTACTGTAGGTAAATGATTCTGTATTCCTGGTGGTGAGTAAAGACTCTAGAGCCGTCGAAAATGCGCTGTGTTGGGAGCGAAGGACCTTCAAACCTTCTTTTGTCAACAAAAGGAATCCACAAATCAAATCAGAATCGGCAAAGCGCTGATTCTCCTGGAGTCGCAAGCGTTAAAACACTGCAGTGTCTGCTTAACATCCGCCGTATGCTAGTCTTCTCTCCACCACCACCACCATATCAGCCGAAGGACGTCCACTGCTGGACATAGGCCTCCCTCAATTTAATGGAGGGTGTATGCCATAATCGCCACGCTTGGCATGCGGGTTGACGATTGTAGTATCTTCACCTCCACCGCACTCCAGGGATGCTGCTGCCCATCCCCCGGTGATCTTGGTCGTAGTTTTAGGATATACCCGGGTCCGTCTTCTATCATCGTTGGATAAAAAGTTATACCTGAGTTTTCTGTCTGGAATGTGTTAATAAAGGTGTTTTTTGCTCGCAGCGTGGGTGCTGGGCTGGCTGATGTGCAAGACGGTGCCTTACGTGCAGGGCCTGTCTGTCGCCGCGTCCGTCTACAGCCTCGTGGCTGTCTCCCTCGACAGGTCAGTATTAAAACCTATGTGTATGCATGGAAAAATGACATGACAATTGGGTATACTAGTGGCTCTGTAAGCTATAGACCTTGTAATGAGTGTGGATCTGTTGAAGACGTAATACATGTACTGATGGAGTGTGTTCGGAGTCGGAGCGAGGCTATGAGAACTGCCTAAGCGAAGTTCGAGAGGAATAAGTTAGACACGGGATTCCTTAATAGTATTCTGTCTGTTCTTATACATACATACAAATTAATAGAGGCAGCTTTAAGATCTAGAGTTTAAGTTTTTCTTTCATGTAGTCATTTTGTTGACCTTACGGGGCGGTATGTTCGCCTGGCGAGAAGCATATTTATCAATAAATAAATAAAAATAAAGCTATAGACCACGCGATTACTTTAAAAATAAAAAAATACCAATTCTCTTTTGACATAATAAACTATATATTTTTTTCAAACCTGCTCACAAAATTTCACGAGAATTGTTTTTGAAATGTATCCTGTAGTAAAACAACCGGAAATCTAGAAATTCGAAGGAAAAAAAGGCATACGAAAGTACGTATTTTTACAGAAGCTGAAACTGAGACCGTCGTTTTACTCGGTCAAAAATATGTATAATACGAAGAATATATGACGTGATAACTCTAAAGGTTAACAACATGGAAAGAGAAAAAGTTAATAATAATGTAAACGAATATTTATGTATTAGATATACGAGTAACAAGATGAATGATAATGAAACGAATATACTCGTAGGTAGTCTTTTTAATTTGTTTATAAAAACAGAAACCATTTTCATTGCTTTTCAAGCAACTAACATTGGTTTGGTGACATAGTTATAATTATTAAGCACAAAATGGGACGCAGATGAACCTCCACGAGTTAACTTGTTCGCTTTATCCAGAACCCGCCCTTATCCAAAAGATCCTGAAGTAATATTCTCAGTACGTATACCCAGAGGCAATCGTAACTGCAACATACCTGAAGCCTATTGTGCGAAATTGCGCGATTGTGCGCGACTTGCATTGTCCCGAAAAAAGGCGAAGGTCGCATCAGCAATGCGGCCCAAATCTTTGGGTCCCAGCACCTTGACCCGGTAGTGATAGGTCCTATTATAATACATCGGGTGTGTTGACAATTGAGCAGTCCCTGCATTCCAAGCGCTGGCCTCGCGTGCCGAAAATTTATCAGGGACCTCGGATTAATTTAAAAATTTGATCGATGGACACCTTTCGCTGCAATTTATGGGGCCCAGGCCCTCCTAATGTTTCGGGGAATTTCGAGTTTACCATAAAATGTTTAGCGTTTTGATTGAAAATGCCATGATTTCTGTATTTCGGTGAGCATTTTTGTTTATTAGTTTCTAACGGACGACTTTTATGAAGTATTTCGAGTGTAAAATGCTGAAACGAATGGATAGCCATAATCCTGTTGAAGATTTGCATTGTTTATAAATACTTTAAAAGTTTGCCTTTTTTTTCTTTGCCTTTACTTCTCAGACATTTGTGTCATAGGTTGTCAAGATAACTAAATTGACACAATAGAAAACATCAAATTTCAAAGTAGTATGAAATCTTAACTCATTTCCTTAATTTGTTAACAAGAAAAAATATTTTTATAGCTATTAGTTTTAGAGATTTTCATGAAAATGTGAAAAAGCCTACCACCGTCTATATCGCACAAAAATAGGTTTAGGTTTAGTCATTTACAAATGAGTACAGCGTTTAAGAGAAAATATTCATTAATTAACAACACATGTCGTCCGATAGATACATGCAGCTTTTTAGGGTTCCGTAGTCAACTAGGAACCCTTATAGTTTCGCCATGTCTGTCCGTCCGTCTGTCCGTCCGTCTGTCCGTCCGTCCGCGGATAATCTCAGTGACCGTTAGCACTAGAAAGCTGAATTTTGGTACTAATATGTATATCAATTACGCCGACAAAGTGGTAAAATAAAAAGTGGAAAAAAATATTTTATTAGGGTACCTCCCCTATACGTAAAGTGGGGAGTGATTTTTTTTTCATTTTAACCCTAACGTGTGATATATTGTTAGATAGGTATTTAAAAATAAATAGGGGTTTACTAAAATCATTTTTTGATAATGTTAATATTTTCGGAAATAATCGCTCCAGAAGTAAAAAAAAATGTGTCCCCCCCCCTCTAACTTTTGAACCATAAGTTTTAAAAATATGAAAAAAATCTCAAAAGTAGAACTTTATAAAAACTTTGTAGGAAAATTATTTTGAACTTGATAGGTTGAATAGTTTTTGAAAAAATTACAAAAACTACGGAACCCTAGACTGAGCGTGGCCCGACACGCTCTTGGCCGGTTTTTAAAAATGAAATCAGTACATTTTCAAGAATTTAAAAATTTGGGTGTTATGTGGTGTTTTTTGTTCTCTACTTAAATAGAGAGGAGAAAAGCGGAAAAAAGCTCGCTTAAAAATGAAATCTTGTCAATCTACTCGTATAAGTACTTATAGTCTCGACTACGCCAACCAAAATGATATCATTTAACAGATGCGTCAAAGTAACAATGGAATGAACACACACGAAAGGGTTGTCAATATTTGCGTACGTGTTCATGAAAGCCGAAGCGCGCTATCTAAAGGTCACGACTTAGAAAGCGCTTCGGCTCGTTGCTCAGGAATCTCAAATTTCCTGCAAATTTTGATGTTTAATTCCTTGTGGTTCAAGTGAAAGGAGCTAAATCCCGTTTTTTATGGATAAGTACGTCAGAGTTACTTCGTGATTTCTCTAGGTTGTTAAATTCAAAGCACGTTGTTAACGTTAAAAATTACAAGCTAAGCATAGTCGGCGTTAATTCATCATCATCATCAACCGAAGAACTTCCATTACTGGACATAGCTCTTCCCTAAACTGGGGGGCAAAATACCATAATCGCTCTTGGCATGTGGGTTGGCGATCGCAGTATCTCCACCGCACTGAAGGGATGCTGCTGCCCATCCTCCAGTGGTCTTGATTGTGGTTTTAGAACATACCGTCTACGGTCCGTGGGTATCATACAGATTAAACCTGATGTCTGCTTACACACTCGAAAGGGCCCGCAAATTGGCTTAATGTTAATGAAATCGCGAGCGGTTCTCAACTGGGGTACCTGGCGCTATGATTTTCGCCGATTGGTAGTCCCGCATTCCAGTTACGTGACTAACGTGACGAGTAATAATTATTTCACCTAAAATATGCGACCATGAGCCCAAGGACTGCACAAATCTATGCGTAATGGAATTGATACAACCTTCGCCCTAGAACTAGCTATGGCCAATATCATGTCAATATTGGAGTTGAATAATTAAAGGACGTTCGAAATCCTTCTAACTTCTGATTGGATTGATCTTCGGCCAGTGGATATATATTAATACAAGTACAGAAAATTTGTAATGTTGTGCTTGTATTAATAGCTACCGCGGTGAAAATAGCTCACTGTTAAGAACTTGTTATCTCACCACGACACGAATAAACATACGACATGAGTTAAAATATTTATGTTATTCGTACATTTAAGTATCTATTCTGTTTTAAACGGTTTATGTATTGAACATAGTTTTATTTACGTATAAGTAAACATACGGCGTCTGTAAATCGCTTCTAAGTGCACTCATATTATTGTTAAAACCCGAATAAAGCGGCTTTATGTCATATTGTGCACTCACATCTTTATATCATTGCGAAAGAGCTGTCCCAGGACCATTTACCACTTCATAAATCCCAATCTTCACTTATCCAATGGGACTAATAACATTCCTCTCAGGAGTTATTATGTTTCTGGTCACGTATCTCATGGTGAGTCGATCTTAGTAGCCTACTTTGATTCTTCCCACGTAAACAATTAAACCATGGGGAATATGTGGATCAAGGTTAGATCACCTATATGGGAAAGGTGGACCATAGGTTAGGAAGGATGAATATCCTTATATGAATATATCAAAGGTAAAAGGCGAAGTAAATAAATCTGGCGGCTTCCTCGATCAACGTATCAGCATTGTGATACAGTGAGGAAATGCCGCCAGCATCCTCGGTACAATGCTTCAAACGCCTGTTTTAGATTTAAGTTAGTTTTAATTTTATTTATATTATTTTTGTTAAGTAATTTTGTATATAGTTTCATTGAAGTAAATTAAATATCAGGTACGAGTAAGTAAATAAAAGCTGATGTATGGAGATTCTTTTTCCTTGTTTATATTTATATTGTTCAGAAAATACACAAATCAAAATTTATGATCTAGCCGCAGATCAATGGTTGGAACTCATGTTGGGGCAAGCGTCACATAAAGCAAAGAATAACGGTTCGATAACCAAGAATACTAAAATAAAAAATCGCAAAGGACGGACATCAACTTCATAAAATCAGAATCAATCACATGTGATATGACCAACAGATTGCGAGGGATACAAATCAAGAAAACTTAGACCTTTTTAGCTACGAAGACAAATACTGACTTTCAGAGAAAAGTTCTTTAGCCTCAACTTCTTTAATGTTGCTCTTTTGGATTTTAGAGAAAAACCCAAGTACGTATGTATCAAATATCGACATCTTGACGTATTTAAATAATAATGTTACCCAAGTTTGCACTGACAACAAATTTTAAACAGTTACTTATGTCACCATGAAAAAATGTTAAGCAAATTTCCTATGTTCTTGTAAGGTCCTAAACATTTTTCTCATTTTTCTCATATGCAGGCAAAAATTCGACGTACACATAATAAATACCGAAGATTGCAAAAAAATTGTGCTGCGATATCCGTCAAGGTTCTTAAATGCAACCTTGGCTCTCAAATCAACCGTTAGGGTTATGGCACCCGCAATATACGCATCCTGAGAAACGTGACCAAATTTCCTCTCATGGCCGTTCGTTTCTATCGCCCTAAAAAATACAAACGATGTATCATGCAAATCTCCCGCGGCCGCTTTAACATAATACGCCTTGCAATTTCCTGAGTCCTTATACGACAAATCTCGGCTGCGTCCTTGGCTGCGTTCTGCCACATTATACAGAACAGGCATGTTATGAAAATCTGCATGACTTTCATCTTGAAAAATGGATGGGGCTAATTTAGTTTATATTTGTTGCAGGAACGACACATAGTGTTTCGTTGTTATTTACATTTATTATGAGTACAGTTTTTTTATATCTGCGCATGCGTGAATTATTTTCCATTTTAGTGTTATTGTGCATTTTCTGAGTTGAAAGTACGTGATT
This sequence comes from Notocelia uddmanniana, assembly GCA_905163555.1. Taxonomy (NCBI): domain Eukaryota; kingdom Metazoa; phylum Arthropoda; class Insecta; order Lepidoptera; family Tortricidae; genus Notocelia; species Notocelia uddmanniana. The sequence continues at coordinate 17,220,679 of LR991054.1, read as the reverse complement.
TATCTTTCTTATATATATATTCCTTTTTTCCGGAAATGCTTCACATTAAATGCTTTGAAAAAGCAGTTGCGTCTGAACTTCAACGTGCATTTTTTTTACATACCACTGTTAGATAATTGTATAAATGTATTATTATGAGTAACAATCGTGTCCATCCTACCTTTTATCCTAGTTTACCTCGCTGTAATAATACTCGTATCATAGGTCTATTGCGATGTCATCAAGACTAATAGGGTGCTACTGACCTTGACTGAAATTACTTTCCAACCATTGTCTCGGGCGAGTATGTAAATTACAATTTGGATTAATTGCAGACAATCGAAACGGGGGTTGAAATGTTCAAAGGACTTCGTAGAGTTTCAACTTTGAATGAGTCTACTTTGACCTTTGACTAAAATACCTATCCGTAATGAGAAGGGTAGTCAGTTGTGTAACATGGTTTATCTTTTAATTAAATATTATTTGCGTGTGATCGCTTAATGAATCCTTATCACGTTTCCGGCATACAACAGCTAACCTTTAGATTTTATGAAACCACATTCATTTCGATATATGGACAAAAATCTTTCTTTAAAATCAAAATAAGTACAATATCTTATATCCACCACCACCACCACATCAGCCCTAGGACGTCCACTGCTGGTCATAGGCCTCCCCCAATTTCATGGGGGGTAAATGCCATAATCGCCACGCTTGGCATGCGGGTTGGCGATCGCAGTATCTCCACGGCACTCTAGGAATGCTGTTGCCCATTCCCCGGTGGTCTATATATTCCGGATATCTTATATCATTCAAACGTAATTAAAATACCACGCTTTTGTTTCAAATAATTAGCCTGAAAGCTTTTACGATCTCTCTGAGGAACAGTCACTACTCAAGCATAAACCTTTTAGTTAAAAACAAAACATCGATTCCCTGAGATCTCATGTGCCTACAGCATCCTTATAGTGTCGTTACGAACCTGATAGCAGTGCGAAGGTTTGAGGAAGCAATCTTTTAGGGAACTTGGACTTTTAGGTCCAAGGACGAGAGTTAAGTTCGGTTATTTTAAGCCTTATGTAAGTTTCATCATTTGTTTTGATAGGGGATGGTAGTATGGATCAGGAGACGGTTTTAAAAACACATATTTCTCAAGCACGCAATGAAATATTGATTACTAGATTGTGATCCTTGTAACTTCGAAGCATCATAATATTTCGGGTTCGGCGAGACGAGAGGTGCATAATGGATTTTAATACAAAACTAAAAGTTGGAAAGCTGCTATATTGTTTCAATTTAATTTTGGTTTCAATGGCCGAAGCTAGTATGATGTTGTCAACTTTCGACAGAATAATCATTATAACATTCCGTCGCAATCACAAGGCCCTAAAACGCTTTTTTAATTGATAGCGGCAATTTATTCACTAATGTTAGAGTACCGGCCAATTAATCACATGCAGCAGTTTTTAGCATATCACTGCAACAACTACCAAAAAATCATCATCATCATCATGTCAGCCGAAAGACGTCGACTGCTGAACATAGGCCTCCCCCACATAATTACCACAATGATCGGTCCTGCGCCACCCGCATCCAGCGGACACCTGCGACCCTTACCAGATCATCAGTCCACCGTGTGGGAGGCCTGTCCACGCTACGCCTTCCGGTACGTGTTTGACACTCGAGAAACCCGTCCGCCCCAACGGTCATCGGTACCAAAAATTATTGGTTTCAATTTAATGCCCACCCTTTCCAAATAGGCTTACATTCTATTCCTTTTTAAAAAGCGAATTGGCATTGAAAACTTTTCCTGAATTTTTAACATTATACTGCTTCTACTGATATATGTATTTAAACTTAAAATTGTAGCGGAATTCTCCAAAACACCGCGCAAGGTACATACTGTACCTTGAGTAGGTCATGGTTTTTCAAAATAGAATTACGGGTAGATACAATTAATTTTTAATCAACAGTACTAATCTGAGTTGCTTTGTTTACGTAATAAAAAGGGACGGGATACCTCTCATTAAGTTAGTAGCCCCTTTTATTTACCTGTCAGTACAAGCTTCTGTAAACTATCCGAGATTGGAATAGTTTGGGACTGGCATTTGTGTTCCATGGGCGTGAAAATCCTTACCTTGGCTGCTTGAGATTGTCCTCGAAGATGTGGTGCATAGAATTTGGTTTGTTTAGGTACATACAAATGTGTTATAATATCTATTACTTAGTTACGTGACGCTTTTGGTTGCCGTGAATAATAGTTATTGTATATGGTAAACCGTACTTGTCTTCTCGAAGACCTCAAGGTTCGAAAATAAATGCCTTACGATTATTATTTTTATTGTGTTGTTGTTTTTATTGTTTTTATTGTTTTTGTTGTGTTTAGTTGCTCGTAACATAACATGATTTTCACATTTTCTGACCGTGTAATAACTTTAAAAAATCATTAAGGTGATAAGAAGTACGTATGATAATAAGATCTTGATACCAGGCCAATTTTATACGTCGAATAGTACCAATTTGCAAAGTTGTAATTGTCGCCGGGGTACAGGAATAGGTTTCTGAATTACTGTTTAGGTGGGTAAGTTAACATCGGCTATAGTAATATTTCATTAATGAATACTAAGCATTCGTTTTCGGTAGGTATACCACTCTCTCAAATTCAAAAGTTTCGCTCTTGTCGGTGTAGCTCAAAGGGTTGTTTCCATTTTCTTCGGTCTCTGGCAACCCTTTTATCTCTCGGTAAGACATGACATTTCATTTTTCGCTTAATCTGCTCCATATAACTTATTCTTGGTCTCCCCCATCCACGCTTTCCTTCTATCTACCCTCCGATGATATTACGTAAGAAATTGTCATGTCGCAAGAGGTGTCCCATGATATTTCCTTTCTAAATTTTCTACTGAGTACCTCCTCATTAACCACTCTCTCTGTCCAGCTAATATTCTCTGTCCTCCTCTAGCACCACATCTCAACCGCTGTGAGGATTTCTTTGTCTTTCTGCATCATGGTCCGTGGTTCACTACCGTATGACGCTATACTCCAGATATATTTTTTAACAAAGTTTTTTAAGTGTTCTTGGAAATTTTTGCAGGGAATTTATGTTTTTTATCGTGAAATAGTTGCTTTTCCTGGATTTTATATCGGGCGTACTTCTGGAATCACCCGTGATGAGGCTTCCCAAATATTTTAAATACTTTACTTTTTCAACTACCATGCCGTTTAGAGTGATCGGTGTGTAGGCCGGATTTTCAGATTTTGATGTAGGTTAACTAGTTTTTTGTTTTGTTAACATTTATTCTTAGCGATAGATCTTGAAATATTGATTTCATTATTTTTAAAAGTACATTTAAATCCTCATTTGATTCAGTTACTGCTGCTACATCCACTACAAATCTGATGAATTTTATATTGGGCCCATTAAATCTTAGGTATGGAGGAGATATTCATAATTGAAAGCTATAGCCTGAAAGCCAAAAAATTATAGGTACTCAAGAATAAAATCGGCTTTGCATATTGAACTTTTTCCACTACACAATTCTATTCACGGCCGCTACCCTTTAAAACCATGTATTAAATCTGCACGACAGTCCCTAACCAAAGGTCAAATAAATCAGATCTATTCGGACAATGTCATTTAAGCCTTATTAATCGAAGGATCAATGTTATCAAAAATAAGTTAGTGTTACCTATTTCACTAAGCTACGTGTAGAAAAATATCCGTTCTCTGGAGGCTCGTTATTCGCCCTTAGTAATTAAATATCCACGGCGATCCCCGGCGGAGCTGACGTTACGCAATAGGACTTGTATAATCTAAGCATCTCTTTGAAAGTCACGCGTATTGTTTATGAACAAGCTTATATTTAACTTGCACCGTTCGTATGTAAGTAAGTATGTAAGTTGTCATCAAAATTTGCAATTCTTTTTTCAACCTCTTGCCGATAAATCTTCATTGAACTGAAGTTTGGCGTACTGATGTAAGTTCGGTGACAATACAATATTATGGTTGATCTGATGATGGAGACAGAAGGTCGCCATAGCAACTAATAAACTACACAAAATAAACCCATCGTGTTTGGGCTTATTGGACCCGTCTCAACGGTTAGTTGATAACTAAGGAAAAAATACAATCGGTAATAAAAGCTTGGACCAAAAAAGAAATTGTTGACAGAAACTATTTAATACAGCCATACTTTTTTATTTCATCTTTTTTGTACAAAAATCAAGCAAACTAGGCGGATTTAATGCCCCGAGGAATCCTGTATCAGTCATCTTTGAATGATGGCTTTATGTTCTATTTACTTTAGCTTTATGCTCTTTTTATTATTATTATTTATTTACTAACAAAGTTACATATAAATGAAAGCATCGTAAAACTGTTTTAGTCATGTCTCTAAACGTCAATACAAACGAGTCCTCAAGTTAATGAAGGTGAAGGGTCGGCAACACACTTGTGATTATTCTCGAGTCGTGTCCATAAGCTACGGTGTCGTTTTACCATCAGGCAGGCTATAGACTTGTTTGCCACCGTAGTTGTATAAAAAAGTCATCTACCACGGAATTAATTCGATCAAGGAGTATTTGATTTTTCTTCTATGAGCAATTTTTGGTATGTTTGTTATAACTGAGAACATATTTAAGTTCATTTTGTAACAACCCCTAAGGGGAGAACTTTAATGAAAACAACTAAAATTTCCCTAAAGTTCCTAAAGTATACCTAAAGCTTTATACTTACTTTACCAGAAAATCTGAAAACCATGATTTTCCTCAAGTTGCTAATACCTACTGAAGTTCTAAAGCTTTTATTAAAGTTTCTCAGATCTAAATGATAGGGTTCCGACTATAGGGAAAGAAAATAAATCAAACAAAAAGTTGAGAGAGAGAAAATAAACAAACAAAACATTTATTTAATAAAAATGAATTTACTCTAAACTCGAATCTAATAAAGTCCGGGGAGAACTTTATTAGACATCCGCTTGATTACTAGGCCAACCTAGACAAGGGAAAACAAGCGGACACACAAAAACCCTTGTTGCCATAAAGCTAATACAACTAACAAAATATCAGACAAATTAATTAAATAAATTACGAGTAATTTAAGTAACTTGTTAATTACAATATCATAAGAAATACTAAACATACTACAGTTTTAAGTAAATCAACAGCTAAATAATTGAAAGATTAATGGCATGATCATCTAGTGGCATATTTAAGACCTTGTTATAAAACGTAGTAACCATAGTTCACTGAGGTGTGAGAAATGTATAAACAATTGAGAATCGGACAATGTTTAAACAATATTACAACAACCTAAAATTAGGATAAGCTTGCCTAAACGAATAACAACAATATCCTATAATATCCTATGAATAATCAATTACTAACCATGAACACAATATTATGTAACCTATAACAAACATACTAGAGATTAAAACATTATCATGAGAATAATAAAAGCAATAAAACAACACTCTTAAGAAGTATTTCTAAATTATCAACAATGCTATATGAACCAGAACAAGTGTAGAATCTAGCCTACTATTTAAATACCGTCGTTGGCTGTGTGATCAGTAAAGGCTTAAATAAATTGCTTGGAATTAAATGAAGGCAAGTATAAATGATCCGAATTAGTCATGTAGTACCTAGAAGATTAAGTGTTTAGAAAAAATGGTAGAAAATAGTTAATGGAGCAAAATAAGTTATTGTAGCATATATAGTTAAACGTGGTAGCAGATAAACGTAGGTAAATTCCTGTGAAATTTATAGTAAGAAAAACCTTAAAACTAAATTTGCTATGTCGAGATAACATTAATGTTTCCTACAAAATAGGATATAACAGGTAAAGTCTGGCTTCTTACCAAATATGTCGTAAATCTCAATCTAAAAGATATGAGAACATTGTAAATATAAAATACTGATTGCACGCAACCATAAAGCCACAGTTCTCATAAAAGTACCATGCATAAGTTATATAAACCACCAAGCCATTTCTGGACATGATGAGGCAACTATGTCGAGGCAGAAGTCTCGCGAAGGAACCTGAGCCTCAAGCTAGCCGCTTGGATATGTCCCTACCTAACACCTAACACGAGCAATCAGGGTATCCTCGCAGGTGGTACAGGCACAAGGCACATGACCGAGACTATGAGAGTTATGTGACAATAGCGCCTGATGAATGAACATGTACATGGTAATAATAAGAGCGTAGCCCATAATATTATGAGACCAGCCATTTTATAATGCATAAAAGCATAGGCAAACTAAACAACTGTGATCTAAATTAGAAGCCAGTGGGAATAAATGCATAAAGCATAAGTAGTATATACTACTATGATCCACAGATCAGCTGAAATATAAATATATTATAGTGACACTCTACGAAGGAGGCCTACGTCCAGCAGGGGACGTCAATCAGATCATACGATGATGATCAATCTATTACCTCGTATCCAAATATTGTGCAAACAAAACAAAGCTGTTACTATTCAGGTTTAGCGTCCAAATCAAATCATACAGTCATCACATAAGCTAAGTATCACTACTGAGTTACGCAACCGCAAGACCTCAGCATTGACCAGCGTTCTCACGACAGCAAGGAGTTTTGCTCGAGTCTTCAATAACCTGTATCGCCATTGAACTTTCACATCCCATCTCGCCCATATAGTAGAGTATATAAGGGTACATATATATTGGGGTCTTTAATGATCAGTTTCAGCAAACGGCAATACAGATTTCTCGTCCGTACGGATCTATAGTGTCTTGTATGAATCAAAGATTCCGACAAGCAGTAATAGAATCCGGCACCTAACCGGGTCAGCAGCCCTTTTCAAAGCCCGTCCCGTGGATTCAGTCCAAAGAAGAAAGCCTGTCGTTAAGAATCTGTAAAGACCGTCCCTAACACCCATTGATGACCGTATTTCATCGATCTGGAGGAAAACCGTTCTTTAGCAAAATAGTTATTATGAGGTATATTTGGGTACTACATGTACAACCAAAACCTCTCGTCAAGACTGGAATAAACCACACATAATCGTATCAAACGATTGGCAGTACAGGCTGTGACGTTACCTCATTGCTAGAAATAGCCACAGATAAAATCCATTTCGGCCAGTTCCAACAATACAATTGTTAGTAAAATATGTCAGTTGTTAAATAGATGTAGAATACTAGAACAGTATCTACTCGTAACACGAGTAAGTATAGATATGTATATACGTATAGGGTGACGTCATAACGATGACAATATTGACGAAATAAGAGTTACGTAAATGACAGACTATGCTGTAATTGGAAATCAAATTCCATCAAGGTAAATAAGTCAAGATCACTCAAGACATTTGTCGTACGTGAAATATGGTTTAGGCCTGTTGTAAAAACAACATTAATTATGATATTTAAATCGCCAGAGAACATAAATAAGTATCATAGATTGAGTAATAACATCAGAATAATGATGAAGATATTGACGTAATATTAATTACGTAGTAGACAGATTTGCAATCGGAAACAAGTTCCATCAAAAAATAAATAAACCAAGATCGCACAAGAAATTGGCTGTAAGTAAATAATAAAATCTGATCACACAACGCAACGACAACATTTTGGCTTGCTATAAAGATCACATCATTTATGCCATTTAAATCGTAATAGAATATAATTAGGTACCATAGCTCACACAATTAATTGGTTTCAGTGATTAAGAAAATCATACCACACAACGCAACGATATCATTTCGGCTTGCTATAAAGATGTAATTTATGCCATTTAAATCGCAAGAGAATATAAATAAGTACCATAGCTCACACAGTCAGAAAGTTTTGCGAAACTTAGAAAACCATCCAAGGATCTCTTCATCTGTGCGTGTACAGCCGTATTCTTCAAAGCCGTCATGCTGGAACAATTCCCATATGCAGTTGTTGAAGCCTTGACCAACCAGCTCGATGTTGCAGCACATCTTCGTGACCGTCTTCTAGCAGTGGTAAGGAAAGCCGTTGATTGCCACTCAGGGTTGTAGGAGATAACCCAGAGATAGAATGGTATGGTGTTCAGGAACTCCCTCACAGGTTGAACATTGGAGGTATGGCAGATCGTCATGGTACAGGTGTAGTTTGCGATGGTCTTCATTGGTAGTCAGTTGTTCGCAGCGCTGGAAACTTCTGGTAACATATGGTAATGTGCGCAGGAACGCAGTTGGATATAGCGTTTGATGGATGCTTGGCGGATGTCACATTGTCATGGCACAGCAGTAGATTGATGGTGGCCTGGATCTGGTCATCGATTATCCACATGGTATCTTCTGAGTATCAGTGATGTGGCTGGCTAGCTATCCTTCTCTTAAAAAGGTTTGATTTCGCAAAACCTTCCAAACGCCCGAACTATGGCATAGAAATCTACTAGATGTAATAATCAATTGAATATTAAACACTAATTGAACCCTAATTATTTAACTGCCTACATTGGCACAACCAGTACCTTTCACTAATAATGCAAAACCAATTTTAACCGCAAAACCTATGAAAATATACAAAACCTACTCAAGAATTCGTAATGAATGTGTTGGATATTAATAGTTATATTTATCATGTATAATTATAAATTATGATAAAGTTCATTCAAAGTTATAGAAACATAAAATACGACTAAACACATACATCATCCAAATACTTTAAAGGAGATATTATTTCAATACGAAACGCATAACCACTGTAAGTATATCACGAAATGTAAATCAAGCGCTACGTATAATATAACATTATAAAATGATACGCCCAAAACACCAAAACATTAATAAATTTCGTAACATTAAAATAACACTGATCCGATACTATAATCAACATGAGCATTACACACACATTATTATAATTCTATCCTATAAAGATATCCTACAATCCTCAAGTCAGTAAAGAGTCTGTAACGCGCCCGTGATTCCTCTGGAATCGCAAGCACCTACATGTAACCGTGTCTGCTTACCATCAAGCAAGACGTAAGCCTGTTTGCTACCGTCATTGTATAAACAGTATAAATAATTTATGATCTATGATCAAGGCATAATAATTAAGATAAGATTCGGTAATAACCAGCTCGTATGAATAGCACCTACGCAACTCAATAAATGAAATAGTACACACAAAATCCGCCACCATAATTTGGTAAATAATTAGCATGCACAATAAATGTAGGTCAAATAAAAGACAAGTTATTTATTAAATCGGGTAGTAATCAAACACCGCCGATGTACCTCTCATATAGCAAATATATGGATAACTCTGTTGTTAAATAAGCTAATACGACACTCGATAGCATAAAATGCATTTTTAATGGATAAAAGAATAAACTGAAATTATATTATCATTCATTTACGGGAATGTGATATGCTAATCTTGAATCATCATACATACCTAAATCCAGAGGGACTCTGGCGAGATAAATATGCATGGATAGCCATATTAATCTCCGCACTGACAAATATGGCCCGATTCTTGGATTAGCAATACCTAAATAACGTCTCACTTCAATAAAACAAAATTAAGAGAGTAAAACGGACTTACGTTTGTGGTTTATCTAGTCAAATAACGGAACACTTTAATATATCACCAATATTTGCTATACGAGGTTTTAAGACATTCGCTGACAAATAAATCCCTGTGAACAGAAAGGATTATTCACACACATCCTAAATATCCTAACACAGTGAAAACCCTATCAGAATCCCTAGCCAAGACACTTTAAGCAACTCACATAAAGACACTCCTGAAGTACCAAGACTAATGTTACTTGTCGTTCTGGTGAAGGCAAAAAGTCCCCTAAAAACGTTGTGAATCTCCTTATATACCCCCCTCATCCGATCATCAGTGCCACCAATATCACGCGATCACTATGTTTTTCCGTAAATTTGGAGGGAACGATTCTCATTGGTTTTCAACCTAAATCTGAAATACTATTGGTTGACAAAACTCGCAAGTTCTTCTACTCGACACCAGACACCTCCACTCTCGCTATTCCTTTTAAAACTTCACTAAAATAAAAAGTCACCTATGCAGAAGCACTAATTTCATTTTAGCTGGGTAAGCATAAAGTCAGGCGCGAATCTACCTGCTCAAGCCGGCTCGGCAGCTATTGCTATTCAATTAATAACTTCCATCAGCGAGACTCACAGCTAACGCCTAGTATATCTTGACACCGAGACCCGTACTAACAACTCGTAGTCGGAGGTCAGACCTACACTGGTTAGCCTAACGCGAGGTAATTTTTACTTCAACTTTAGCGCTGTGAATGATGTCCTCACAACTACCCGTATAAATTCAGATGGCTACAGATATCGCTACTGGACCTACCAAATGACGTATCTTTGACACGGTTGGATTATTATCTCTTGTCAGTTAAGCAACTTGTCGCTAGATGGCCCTGCCTGGCCTAAATAAACATTAACAAAACTTTGTTAAAGCTGTTCTAATAATTATATTGATAATACTATTCTGAAATAAAATAAAAATACATTAAAACTTGGAAGATATTATGAAGAAATAGTAAATAATCGAACCTATTAAAACTTAATTTAAAGCCCATTAACTTTTACCATGAAAACCTTCATCGATAATGAAAATTCAAGAAAATAAATAAGCTTTCCCGAATTTCCCGAAGCTTACAAGCTTTCATCGGTTTTCACAGACTGAGGGATGTCGTTCTGTTACAATTTCCAAGTAAGTAATGGATCTTGACACCAGGAGATTTTAGCGCGGCATTCAATGCTAATTTATAGTCAAAATTTTGTTTTTGGGATTTATTAAATTTTATTGTTACCTCTTTTGAGTTTATTAAATAAGGAGAAAAGACCATTGTAATACCTGTCGTCATGTATGGATCGGAATGTTGCGCCGCTAAGGTGACGGATGAAAAGAGATTGCATGTTACGGAGATGAGAATTTTGATCACATAAGGAATGAGTATATAAGAGGAAGCCTGAAAGTGGCACCCATAGATGATAAGTTGAGAGCTAATCGTCTACGGTGGTATGCACATGTTATGCGGACGGATGAAATTCATGTGACAAGAAAGGTATTAGGCATGAATGTGGAGGGATGTAAGAGAAGGGGTAGACCAAGGAAAAGGCGGATGGATTGCGTGAGAGACGATATGAAGAGGAAGGGTGTGAGTGACGAGATAACGGGCGATAGAGAGTTATGGAAGAATAAAAATGCTGCGCCGACCCCAAGTAAATGGGAAAAGGGCACGCGAATGATGAAATAAGGAGTTGTTAGTATCACTTCAGGAGAAAAATATACCTAAGCTGACAGAAGTATAAAACAATACACGTTTTATACAAATGCAAGTCTATACCATAGGCTCATTATTATTAGGGTCATTATTATGACTGGTGAGGGAATCAAAATAGATTTCCATACATTATTATATTTGCGTTTATTTAACTTAGATGGTTATCCTATTTTGTGACGAAACTAAATACTTAAGTAGGCGAACGTAAGAAGTAACCACTTAAAAACTCACTAGTTATATATCTTTCGTTCTTTATTAGGAAGGTAATTGGATTTAATGCAAAGATTACCTGACCATGAACCTGAACTTGGATGTGAACTCATAATCTTGTTTGTAATATTATCAAGGTCCATTTGTGACAAGCTAAATCCACGAAAGATTGACGACGGTTGAATTTCATATCATTTGAATTTAAAATGATATTTATTTGACTGAGTGGTTGAAATAAAACTTGATTAAATATATTTATATATTTATTTATATTTATATACATATATTTATATACATATATAACATTCTAACAAGGCAACGCAACCTTATGACTAAGAAAGGGAACATGCAACTAAGAACGACTAAAGGCTAACTACTTACGTACGTCTTACATGGGTCTGATGTAATTAAATGTTTAATATCTCACAAATGGAAATGGCGATATAACCGCAAAATTATTAAAAACGAACAATAAAATATCCATGTCAATTTCGTCATTATAAATAATAAGTACCGCAGCTAAAGTTTGCCTTAACACCCATGAAATTTTTTGCAATCATTACTCAAAGAGTACATCTGATCTTATATTTGTTTCACTTTAAATTTAATTTCATAAATAAATAAGACAACTTAACATAAAAATTGATATATAAATTATAAAAAATTGAGATTTTTGTATACAATTAGTAATCTTTATAAACAGTAGATTCTGCCGTATGTAATTTATATATATATATTTGTTAAATTAAAATTAATGATGGACGATGATGGGAGCATGCCTGACGACTGGAACAACGGGCGCGGCGTGAACGATCGGAGCCGGGTGGATTAGAGGCGCTGCATGCACGATGGGGTGGCCGTGGTGCACCACGGAGCTAGTATGGGACACGGCCACAGGGTGCGCCACAATCGGGGCTACGTGAGCCACATGGGCCACAGGGACCACGGGGGCGATCACGCCGGCTTGCGCCACTGCGATCAAGGCAACGATTACCGTCTGTGGAAGGAAATAACGTTTTAGAAACAAAGTTAAAAATATATAAAAAATACATAGAGCGTTCGTGATCAAGCAGCGCCCGCGTACCGGTGGCCAGGGTCAACTCTTAGATGGGTAACCGCTTTATCCCGACTGCTGTATATGACAGCAATCGTTAAGTCAAATTAGAGGCCTTCCGGCGGCTTAATAACTTGTAACCTGTCAAGTTGCCTACCCATTTCACTTGTCAAGCCTAATCTTAATAAAGTCCAGTGCACCCCGTGGGTTATAAGGTCAGATGGTAGTCGCTTCCGTAAAGTTCTTAAAGCGCCTACGCCAATTTTTGGGTTTAGGTAGCGGATCTAGGGGGAGGATCCTTTAGGACTGTAAAGATGAACTTAAATTTAAAAAAAAGTAAATACCCATTTAAAGAAAAAAGGAATCCCTAAATCCAAAATATTGTTTCTGATCCCTGAATGTTTTGTATATATTATTTATATTTCTTTTTTATAAACGAGGATATATTAGTTTGGGACTAGGTCGCTTTGTGTAAGATCTTTGTAAGATTGTCCCCACAGATCTCGATGTAGTTCTGTGATTGTCTCCCAATATTTCGTTTATTCTTGATTCGTTTGTTATGATGATTTAATGAGAGAACATCTACAATCTATATTATTTTATAGAAATAATATATATATATATATATATATATATATATATATATATATATTTAATACATAGGTATAATGAAATCTACTGGCATAGATCTGATGTAAAAATTTAATTAAATATAGAATGTAACGTCTTGTTCTTATTGAAAAAAAAAATCGAATGAATATTTACAAAAAAATCACAATTTATAATGCCTTGTTAATGGAATCCAGATAATAAAGACAGACCCTAAAAAAGTTGGCAAAATAATTATGACTGGTAGAGAATGCCTCATGGTATCAAGTGCGCCTTTTGTTGGTTAAGATTTCTTAGTGTGCAACAAAGATAAGAGGACAAATACAAAATCTTTATTTTAGTTTTTAATTTAAATGAAAAAAAAAAAAAATATAGATCGTCGGGCGTAAACGTAAGGAGAGGGAGGCTTCGAACGATGTGGGACAAAGCGTACAAAGACAAATGATAGAATAATAAAATACAAAATTGGGTATTAATACTATATGTTTCACTATCAAATTGAATTTTATGTCTCATTTCCAATACTACTGAAGCAAATACTTACGCGTAAAATATTTCAACATCATTCTAATGTAATATTTAATAATTACATTAGAATGATGTTGAAATATTTTAGCTAAGATCAAACATTATAAATATTATAGAGACCTTTCGAGAAAGCGTAGGTAGTAGGGCTGCCTGACGATTGTCGCTACACCTACGTGAAATTTGAGCTACTTTCAAATACGTTAGACGTAGACTGTTAGTTTAGTCTGGTATTGTCATAATTCAGGTCGATTTACGTTGGTATAATGCCATGTTTATGAAGAATACGGGCGATTGGTAGCGCTGGCCGCGCGTCGGTACCTACTCGCCCAAACATAAACATAGCGCTGTCTAGGATTATTTTTGTACAGGACAGGCGTTAAGAGTCTATTTGCGTAACAAAACGCGTATCACTTAATTGACCTACCTGCATATACACAAACTAGAACTTATATTTATCATCTAATGGCGTTATATTTCTCTTAAACCGCATCTTAAGCAATAAGATATATAATGCATTTTTGTCAAGCAAGTAATTACTAAGAGGTGAGTATTGAAGGATAATAAGACTATAGATTTATTTACATTAGTTAAAACAAAATAAAATATTGTATCATTTTTATATTAGGTTGTATTGATATTAGCAGACAGCAAAAATCCGTCGACTTATACATCTTAGAATGTGAAATTGTTTTGAGATTGCAGTATGGATAATTGAAATAAACTAGCTCCTACTGGAATAAGAAGATTATTGAAGGATGCATAATCCTCGAGAATCCTTTCTGATTGATAAAGCTTTATTATTATCATCAAATTCAACTTGGAAAAAACATTTTAAATGGTGCATCCTAAAAATATAAATTTTCATTTAGTCGCAATACTCTTCTTATCAATGAACCATATTGTTTTGAATATAAATAATTACATTTTCAGTTGCAGAGAAGTTTCAGAGAAGTTTCAATTGAGTTTATTAAGTTTGTATCTTCAAGGTCATTTTATATTGTTTTGAAAACTTTTTAACTTGCAATCTAGTGAAGGGATAATAAATATAGAATTCAATTCTCAAATAATTAGACTTCGTATATATGTAAAGCACAAGTATGAAGTCATGTTTATATGTCTTTAAAAAATATTCAATTCAATTCAATTTATTTGCAACCATGTACATACAATAAAGACATGCAACTTAATGCTAGGTACAAGCAGTACAGGGACCTGTTAGGGCGCAGCAAGTAATTTTAATTTAATTTAAAATCAATTCATAAAATATACGCTTAGATAAAAAAAAAGATAAAAAACATTTACAACAAAATAATTTGATATATAAAATTGAAAAATAATTCAATTAAAAAAAATTGTAAAATAATTCCATAAACTACAGTAAATTAAAATAAATACATTGGGTTAGTAAGTAATTTGACTAGGAATAGACCCGCGGTAGTAGCTGTCTGATTATTATTTGTTTATTAAAGATTTAGATATTCACGAACAGCATAATATGCTTTCTCTACCAAATATATTTTTAGGGTTTTAATGATTTTTTTAAAGTTCATCTCATTTTTAATCTCTCGTGGCAAATTATTATAAAGCCGTATGGACATTGAATAAGGTCCATTGCTACATAACTTTAAATTCGAAGATATTTGTAGTAAATTATTATTATAACGTGATTCGTAACGTCGAGGCAAATCTCCGAGCGTGAAGTAAAAAGTATTCATATTACCATGTCCACAACTTTTTAACAACAGCGGTAATCAAGCAAAGTTCTAGGCTGATAGTAAGCATAGATAGATAGATAGATATATTTATTTCCTTCAAAAATATATAGTATTTTACATTAATAAAGTTGAAATAATTCAGTAAAATATCGTCATTAAGTACAATAATTTGAGAACATAACAATATAACAAATCAAAACATGTCACATGTAAAACAAAAAATAGAAATGTTAATGTTGTATACACGACTTAAATTCGAGATAAATAAAATTAATATAGGAAAGAAAACAAGAGAGGCCCAAATATCAATTAAATGTCATATATAAAAACCATAGACTATGGATACTGACGATTACAGAGAAGTCACAAACGTCCCGTTGCCGACGATATTTTATTGATATGATTAGAGAGCAGGGTACAGCGGGATGTCCATAACGCAGAATAAAATCAAAAGTTCGCAAAAAATAAACGCAAGGGTTTCCTAATGACCTTATTGAATACACAAATATAAAACCAACTCGGCGCCCTATTCTAGATTCAAAATGTGACATCCGACTAGCATGCCCTAGGCCATGCCGAGTTTCTTACGCCGGTTCTTCTCGTTGCAGAGGTTTATTTTTACGAACCGGTGGTAGTTTATTGACGTTCATAGGTGCATGTAATATGCCTAATTTGAAGAATAAACTACTTTTACTTTTTTACTTTTTAGGAAGGAATCCGGGCTCTGGGTACTAAACGAACATAGGTGAAAGTTTTTATACGCATGTTTGAGAATTCATTCATTAACTACCTATTTGACGTTTTTTTAGAAGAAACTGAAAGAAAGTTAAGGATAATATGGTATTTAGTTCTATGGAGTCATTATTTTATTTTTAAAAGTAAACTACACAAGTACAATTGTGTCAAAAAAATTGGCTCACCCGGCCCCTACACAACACAACCTACCAAGCATTTTTAACGACAAGAAAGATATAAAATATTGATAATCAAAATTTCAAACGGGTTATTTTCCCAGTGAGACGATTAACTAAAAAACAAACCTTTGAATGCAGTATCACATTTATTAATATAATGTCTCCATAAAGCTACTTAGCTTCAAAATTAAAAGTACTGTCCGTTAATGGCACGTAGTCTTAAGAGATACTCGTATTGTACATTGTACAATGTATGCGTAAGTATAACAATTTATTAAATTAATTCATTGTACGGCTAATAAACGCTTATTGTCAAGTAATGCGTATTAATATGAATTATGGTGTTTTTGATTATGGAACAATCACTTCACACAATAAAGTCTCACCAGTTTGAACATTGTGAGGTTGTTTGTGGCTTTGATCTTCCGATGGAGACTGTACAGGGTAGGCTAAGTCTAGTCCTTTTATAGCGCCTGCATGTCCTACGGTCTAGGCTACCTATGCATCTAGTTGTAATAAATCTTGTTCGTTTGGCAATATGCAACTTGAGCGTACTATTGTATAGTACGTGCGTTCAATAATGATTACTGTTTTTGTGTCGACAGCTGATAAATAAAATCCGCACTAATTGACTCCATACGTGTATATCATTTAGGCACATATCAATAGCTTAATAAAAACGAACTTTTATGAACTGAACTAAGCCTGATATGGACATAACGTAACTCTACCAAAACAACTGTACCAAATATATGCAAAATAACGTGTGGTGTGTTACTGCATGTGCTTTCGTCCCTCAACTAAGCCTCATAATATGGACATAACGTAACTCTACCAAAACAACTGTACTAAATATATGCAAAATAACGTGTGGTGTGTTACTGCGTGTTCTTTCGTCTAATAAAAAGCATTATTTTATTCTTCCGGTATAATATATTGGGATAATTCGATTTAAAATCCTGTTAATGCTCTACAAAGCAACCTTGTGATTTTCCTAACGTCTTATAAGCTTAGATTTAAACAAACACAGGTAAAGGTTCTGCATAAACTTACGAAACTATCCTCCACAAAAAAAGCCAGTTTTGAACGCACTGACTATACATTTAATGCCAACGAATGAGTCAGGTTGCGAGCCACGATCAGCGCTAATATCTTAAATAGATGTATTTATTCTGTAACAAATGTTTGTTTATACATTTATTGTTAAATAAATATAAAGGTATTTATAAAACGCAAAAAAAAGATTAAAAAGGTAAGGTGAGACAGTAAAGGTTTGTGTGAAAGAGATCTGTTTAAAACGATAAGATCGCCTGTTGTTACCATTTTTTATAAGTTAGTGTAAAATATATTATCTCTTAGTAGCGCAAAAACATTACAACAAGGGTCTAAAACTTTTAGAACAGAGTTTATATTAGACTCTACTTTTCACTTCAATTGCTAAAAAATAAATAAACAAAGACTATCCTCTCAAAAAGAACAATAAATTCCACAGCAAACATATGTATAATTTGGCGGCAATGACGGTATATTTTTTTGAACTGCTTTGATACGTACAACATTTGTACTACTTAGTCTGTGACATAGGGTTGATTAGATAAAGACACCCCGAATGAACGCCTATGATCTGCTTCCTGATCAGCTGATTTTTGTATAACTAAACAGCTACCAGCCAGCTAGACCACCAGAAAACTCTGGTTGGTTGATATCAAATATTTTAGTATATTTTTAATAGTTAAATAAGTGTTTGGTAATTGGTGGATTTAATATGGTGAAGCATTTTAATTGGTCGAATGTAAATGTTACGTGATTTATAAATATGTATACACATTTTCCCTGGGAGTTAAATTTAATGTAGTACTTGTTTAGCCCCACTTGACGAGTGTTAATATGACACACTTTTCGAGCATGAGAAGTGAAGTTCTCTTCACTATTTTTAACGCCCGATGCAAAAGAGAGGGGTGTTATAAGTTTAACATGTCTGTCTGTGTATCTGTGTACCTGTCTGTGGTATCGTAGCTCCCAAACTGATAATTTTATCCCGAGTGTTCTTAGCCATGTTTCATGAAAATCTGTTCAGTCGTTTTTGAGATATTGAGCTTTGAAAGCTTTTAAGCTGAGCTCTTAGGCCACAAATATAAATCGCTTATGCTTCTATTCCTCCGAAACGGCTTAAAGATCTGCTTCAAATTTGACAAAATGACAAAGTGGATGATAGCATTGAGTGAATAAATGATTAACTAGATGAAAGCCCGGCTTCGCTCGGGTGAAATAAATAAGTAAGAAATAAAGTAAACATTTATTCGTGACAGTTATGCCAACGACGAAAGAAATAGTGTACAAGAATGTATAAAATAAAAACATTACAGCAACGGATTATGATGAAACTTCGTATAGAAATATAGTCTGTAGTCTGGATTAACATATGAAATAGGGAGTAAAAGATTACGCTGACGACGTCACGGGCAAAGCAAAAATGTTTGCAAGTTTATCCTAAGCATTTTTATAAGGGTAGTATTTAAAGGCACATAAAAAATTTGACACTGTAATCAGTTTTGATTTGTATAGCTAAAATACTAATCGTTCATTAAAATTCAGTTCAGATGTGCAATTGTTAAATATTGGTGTGCCAGTCAGTATTTTTGGTGCGAAGTCCTCTGAGTTGGTAGCTCTCTGCTAGCGCGAACGAAAACAAATGAAGTTCGTGTATCTCCCTCTCTGTCGAACTTGCAAAATCGAGCGACACAGAGGGAAATACACGATTTTCGTTCGTTTTCGTTTCGCGGTAGCAGCTCTCTATTCTTCGCCAAATTCTATTAAGTGGGGCCCTTTACACTCAATATTATGTGTCAATATTATCGCGATTTTTAAAATTGTATGGGGTCTGTTAAACGCTTAATATTATCACAATACTGGTGTGTCAATATTATCGTGGTTTTGTAGATGTTGCTTCAATATTCAGTGTTTCGCGTGATAATAATAACAGTTGGTAATATTTTCTCCAATTAATGGAAGCTATTTAACAACTTGTTCCGTTTTGCTAAAGGTTTTTCACATTCCGATACGCGCACCATCCAGGAATAGGAGCCGTCAGACCAGAGGGCCTACCGCGATCTGAAAACGAAGTATTTCCCTCTACGCGCTCGAATATGCAAGTGCGACAGAGAGGCATATATATTTGGTTTTCGGTTGGTAGCACTTTAGTCCGAACACGGCGGACGGTCGAAGAAAGTCAAAGAACATTCCGTGTGTTGTCTGTCACGCATATAATTTTTTAACTTCCCATCGACCTATAAACTCGAAATTAGTTGATAATGTTTATTATGAAGTATATTTTATCAAAAATATCAATATATTGATAAATCACATTTGTTTTTTAGTTGTACGGAACCGTCAGTGTGCGACTCCGACGCACTTGGCTGGTTTTTATTACATTTTGAATTTTATTTCTCTTATAGTAAAATACCCTATTCGTTTTAAAGTTGACGCCTGAGGGCCTACCGCGAACCAAAAACGAACTATCTTCCTCTCTTTCGTTTGAATATACATGTGCGAGAGAGAGTCAGATAGTTCGTTCTCGGTTCGCGGTAGCGCCTCTAACGTCCGAGCGCAGCGAACGGCATGAGCTGGGGGTCTACTCCGAAATTCAAAATCCTAACTTCGTATGGTGCCGTCCCTTTTACTCTCCTGTCATAGACTATATGAGTGAAAGGGACGGCACCATACGAAGTTCGGATTTCGAATTTGGGAGTAGACCCCCAGTACCACTAAGTTATAAGATAGAGCGAGATAGGGATAGAATTTTGCTAGACGTTTAAAAGCCATAAGTCACCTAGTAGTTTGTCACAAAAAAATAGAGACGCAGCTTTAAGATGGCGGACAGACTCAGCAAACATTCAAGTGGTGTCCTTTACACGATTAATATTAACACAATGGGGTGTCAATATTATCGCAGGTTTTAAATTTGTATGGAATCTGCTTCAATATTCACGTGATACTTATCGTGATATGATGTATCACGTGATAATAATAACCATGTAACAGGCCCCATACATTCGCTTTGAAGGCGGTTGTTGTGACAATCAGCCTAGCTAGCACGATAGATTATACCGTTACGTTTTGTGTGACGTTTTAATACATTTCGCCCATATAACGTGACGGTATAAGTTATCGTGCTAGCTAGGCTGATAGGTGTATAGAACGCTTGAAAACTACAAAAACAAAACGCTGCAGACGCGGCTAGCCGAATCCACACAATGGGCGATAATGGCCCATCACCCAGAACGCAGCCCAGCAACCTGGCCAACACACCGGACGCAAACATAGTTAACAATTTCCGAACGTACCCAACCCGACGCTGTCAACCAACGAATTTAATATGGCCGACCTTTCGTCATAAAATTAACACTTTTAAATGCAAAATACGCGACAATCCGAATTTTGCGGATACATATGTTCAACTCAAAAATCGTTATTTTTATACGTTCTTCAATTTGAGACAGGTCTCGTTCGGGTCTACCGTACCCTTGCACGAAATTATTAATATAGATTTAAAACGGATTGACCACGTAGGAATACAAGTAATCACCGAAAACAAAATTACGCTCCGCTCAACATTTCATTCATTATATATATAAATATATTATTATTTATTTTTAGTTAGGTACTAATTGTGTACCTGCGCGAGTACTATACCTATGCGAGTACTGTACCTGTGTGAGTATAGCAGGCGCTAATGGGGCCCGAAACGCTCAGAGAGGGCGCGGCGCGGTGCGGGGCGGAGGCGGTTTTGCATTTTTGATCTTTCCTGTGCTGTCTACTGTCGATCGATTGCTGCTTTGATGTCACACACGCCACCTCCATTCTACCGCAGTACCGAATACAGCGAGGTTTTTGGTGCGACGTGCTGGGACCGCGTTCGCTTTACCGCGCTCTGTGATGTTCTAGCTTTAATGTCATACGTAAGCATTCTCTACCGTTAAAGTCAAAGCAGACACATTGTGGGCTGTGATACTTCAAATATAAACATCTATACGTAATAGTCTAGGTAAACATATGGTTTAATAATAGAAATAATATGCTAATTAGTAATTACATTTCCTGGCTTAGATTTATTAATAGTGTGAAACTGGAACGTTTATTTCCTACAGCGCGGATAGCATGCCTATATTGAGCATACGAGGTTATGTTAGACATCCGGCAAATGTCAGGCAGTAGTAATTATTAGCTATACATAAGGAGATTAAAGGTCAACAAATCTATCATCATCATCATCATCATGTATTTAAGACCTGAATTCTTGTCAGTCCAGGTTTAGAATAAATAAATATTGGAGGAAAATCTTACACAAATCGACCTAGTCCCAAACTAAACAAAGCTTGTACTATGGGTACTAGACGACGATATATATAATGAAGATATATTTTATGTAGATAAATACATACTTATATATGAAGAAAACATCCAAGTCTTAGGAAAAAATTAGTCTTGCGAACCCGGAGCTACGGCTCCGTTCGGCTACCAACTAAGCCAAAGTGGTCGTCAAACTACACCACCAACCACGACCAGTACCATAACCAGTGGCCTTATGTATGTGGTGGTGGTTCTATTTCCATAATAATAAGGGAAGAATAAAAATGCAGGTTTACCGTCACCAAAAAACTCATACTTAATTTTGCTAGAGTTACAGCTATTTATTTAACAAATTTTGTTCCTTTTTATTGTTTTATCGACAACACCAAATTAAAAATACCAACATTATTTTACCAATGTGACATAGTTCGTTGTCCTATTTAAACAGAGTAACCCACTACCAAATAATTAATTCTCTACTCAAAAATACCAAATAAACACCAAATTTCAATCTTCAGATCCCATATACTTTAAATGAGTAACAAATTAATTTTACAATAGTAACAAATCATTTTTGTGGGAGTAACGCTTACAATCTTATGGAAACCTGATTTTTCTGCTAACAGAAAAGTAGGTTTTCAGTTGTTCTGGCGCTATGGGAAGATCTACCCTTTCGCCCTTGCGCATACCGCCGGTACTCGTAATCGCCTTTCAGATTCGACTTACTATGGTTATACGTATGGCGAAACACATGCTATGCATAGTTTTGTACCTGACTACAGTACTTTTCTGTCAAGTAAAGCCCAAACTTAGTGTTTTTAAAAATAATCTTTTTTTTTTTAAACACTGCATAAAATGTAATGTTGTGGAATATTTTTGGACTCAACTCAAGGAGCCTTTTCATTTGATTCCCGATTTAATAGGTTTCTGAAGTCATATACCATCAGGCCATGGATGCCCACCTAAGTCTGAAATACTTACTAAGTAAGACTCCTCCAAGACTTTGCTGAAAACAATTTCTTCATGTGTGAACTTCCGCGCAGACTGTATTCAGGTCCTTGATTACTATCTTGTAGAAGACAACACCCATAATAATAAAAATATATACTTCAACACTAATAAAGTGGCCGTGCATAGAGGAGTGTTGGTGCCGACACTAATGTATGGTAGTGAAAGTTGGGTGTGGCAGAAGAAACATCAGAGTCGAGTGAATGCAGTGGAAATGAGAGCGCTGAGAAGTATGTGTAGCGTTACTTTGAGAGATAGAGTGAGGAACACCGTTATAAGACGGAGGTGTGGAGTGAATGAAGATATAGTGACGAAAATTGAGAAAGGTATGCTAAGATGGTTTGGACATGTAGAGAGGATGGATGAAAGAAGATTGACAAAACGAGTGTATGAAGGAAGAGTGGATGGAAAAGTTGGAAGGGGAAGACCTCGGCGAACGTACTCCGACCAAATCGGAGACATTCTGCAGAAAGGCCAGGTCAGGAGTACCCTAAATCGGCGCGCATGCATGAAGAATGTTATGAAAGTTCATGAAGCGAAAGTTGTATGTCAGGATCGTAGCAAGTGGAAATCCGTGATCTCTGCCTACCCCTATGGGAAACAGGCGTGATTATATGTATGTATGTATGTATGTACTAATAAAGTCTTCTGAGCGCAGTTGATCATCCGACCGTAAAATTGTTGGCCCCAACCCAACCTAGTATTTCGTGTAGGTAGTATCTTTTTTCCCCCATGTTTACTTACTGACGGAAATCATGGGCTGACTAAGATCAGATTTGTTCAAACAGAAGTAAGGGTAAATCTGAGATTATCTCCGTCTCCCCATCTCCTCCTAGCTATGAATCCCACAAGGCAGTGAGGGGTCAGCTTTCCGTGCTAAATTTTTCCACTTTGCTCTGCCCTCGACTAAATTTGACTGTCGGACTGACGAAAAACTATGAGATACGTTAATATTGTATGCACTAATTTAAACTCTATTCTTAATTGAACGAGTTCGGTCCAATAAAAACCTATTACTATCAGGTGGCCTGCCAGCTTATTTGCCACCGACATGATATAAAAAATGCCATAAATATAATATTAAATGTTTAGTTGCTACGTAACGCCGAAAAAAGACTACTGATACGTAACTAAATCTACTCACGCGGGTAAATGGACTCGTGAGTGATCTTATGAGTGTCTCATTTTCCCTCCTCTATATTTGATACACTCGAAGCAAATTAAGAACCTAACGGAACTTTTGTGTTTTCGTCAGTCTTATAAGGACTGGATGGGTACACAAACTGAAATAAATCTTGTGTGTGTCGTAGTTTCAGTTTCGTCGTAGTATCAATCTGTCACAATCGGTTTGATACTTGGTGTGAAAACAAGCCATCTCCCGCTCATGTTAAGTAGTTATTTATGTTAGGTAAGTTGTTTACGGTAGGTAAACCATCAGCTATTTTGAACAAGTTCTCAATTTAGCTGCGTAGGAGCTTTGCCGTTCCTCTTGGGTACGACGCGTGTGTCGAGTCTGTTTGGTCTTGGTAAAGTGCCTTCAGTGTATGTAGTTGTCAATCGAACACGGTTATGGAATGATGTACGTCTGTCAAGGTATCGATTCTTCCATGTAAAGTCGAGGAATTTGATTTCTGGGGCACGTCGAAACTTGTCACAGTGAGAAGAATATGAGATCTTTAGCAGCTTTCATATTGATTTCCCCTTTCACACACAACACATTGTCACTGCTGTACCCTTACATTTACGGCGTTTGATGATCAAGGGCCTTTGACAGGGTGATTTTTATGAATCCTTAGAAAGTCATCTCGACTTTTCTTACTATTGTTTATTGCAGCTATAATGTTTTTCGATTCAAATCTCTCTTTTGTTCGCCGATGAGAAAACTCCTTACGACGTTTGACTTGCGTAGGTACATTGTTGCCGGGTGTACACTGTACGTCCAGGTGATTGCTTATTATAAAACGTGTATTTACCGTTGATAGTTTCTGGTCTCACAAAATAAAAAGTGGGCACACAGGGACATCAGATTCCATTGGGAGATAATTAATTGACTACCTTCCTGTTTTAATATTTTGGTAATCCCACTAAATACCTAATTTTTTTTATAAACTAAAGAGGATGAAAAATGTTATTTCCAAACTTCATTCAATCAATAAGACTTTGAAAACAACCGTTTATCTATGTTCATGCCTCACGCAAATATGCTCGTTTTCACTAATTGGTATTACCAAAGTGCTAGCAATTCCACATAATTAAATGGAGGAAGCCATTACCCGTGAAATATCAGCACTTGAGACGGTAGGTTCATTGAACTGCGGTCCTTAGTATTTATAGACCCTTTAACTTTGTTTACATGAAACCTAGACTTTTGGGAGTTAAATTATCTATGAAAGGCAGAAAGGGCTTAACGCTCATTAGGGTGGTTAAGAAGACAAAATTCAAGGACTCTTAGTTTACCAAAGACGAAAGTTAGCGATACAAATTGGATGACAAATAAATGACGGATATTTAATAAATAAATACGTTTTTTTTTAATTCTACTTAAATAATGGTTTACAAGAAGTGGCCCATAGATACTCGTAAAGCTAAAAAAAAAAACATTAAACTCGAAAAATTTGCTTCCCGTTCAATTAAAAATCAAGGGTTTCATTTTCTACGGAACCGATGGGACATCCTAAAGTATGGCGGCACAGGCCCGGTCCACTGGCGAGTCAACTGGTGCAAAAAATAATGCATGGTAACTGCGTAACAAATTCAACGTAAATCGATGAACAGTCTGGTCTTCATTTCTAAACAGATAAATCAAACACAACATTTTAAAAACAAATTTACTTCCCGAATAAATGATAATGGGTTTTCACTTTGTACGCAACTGGTTGAACGTAAGGATGGTGGTACGAGATTGGGTGTACTACTGGCGCCACATGTGCTACCGGTGCTACAATTGGTGCGTGGTAAGGATGGTAGGCCTCTTGGTACACTGGCACGTGATGCACCACCGGGGGAGGGATCCCGTACGCTGCCGAGTGTATGTGGATCCCTGGTGTCGGCGCTCCTGATGCTAGTATAGCGGCTGAAAGTAACTGAAAACCGAAAAATATTCAATTATTTTTTTGGGTTTCATACCTCCAAAGGTAAGAACGGAACTTTTTTAGGATCACTCGTGTCTCCGTCAGTTTGCCCGTCAACGTCAGTCGGTCACTTAGCCATTGATCCGAATGTACTGGACCGATTTAGTTAGGTACACATGTAAGTCGTCAGTGGTCCAAAGATGGACGTGTAATGTATATTATTGAAATTTAAACACGGGGTATACTTTGGAGAGTAAATAAAAAAAGTTGATTAAACTATACCTACTGTGTGACATATCAAATTAAAAGACTTGTTCTGAGAATCTGAAATATATTTATTTTTATTATTATAATTTTAAGATTTAAGGAAATATGAGAAAATTGACTACTATTGCCCCGGTTCATCTCCGAAACTATACCCTAAAATTAAAAACAGTAAATAGCTCTTTTCGTATAGATTACAGGACAACCGATAAGAATTCTTGTATTTAAAGTAACATGGGTGGAGAGGGTGCACGAGAGTTTAACTCGCACTTGTCCGTTTTTTGTGTTTCTTACCACCACCATATCAGCCGTAGGACGTCCACTGCTGGACATAGGCCTCCCCCAGTTTCATGGGGGGTAAATGCCATAATCGCCATGCTTGGCATGGGGGTTGGCGATCGCAGTATACTCCACCGCACTCCTGGGATGCTGCTGCCCATCCCCCGGTGCTGCCCATCCCCCGGTTCTTACAAAACCACCTAATCAACTCTGTTTAGTAACGATATGTATACAACAAAAATTAAGGTATCAGCCTATTTATTGGTATTGAGCGAGCTTGATAGGTATCAACGATCGATCAACAAAACTTGATAGGTACTTAAATACATATCGAATTACACTGTGAGCTAAATTAAGACCCTGTTTGTAGATTGAACTAATAATATGATGTAGGTTATTATTATTTCACCGTTACCGTTTAGTAGTGACAACAACAACGACAGACAGGATGTAATATGCGTATTATGCGTGCGATATCAAAACTTATCTTTATTTAATGTGTTGTAATTTAAAAAAAGTATAACCGAATATTTCTGTTAGGTAAGTGAATATATTATTAGATATGTATTACTAATGCCCGCCCCCTTTCATCCAAGAGAGCAGTCTTATACCCAGCTGTAGCGGGAGGTATAGGCTGCTTGATGAAGATTAGACAATGTCTAAGAATAAATTTTATTTATTAATTATTGAAACCCCCATTTATTCCGTGCAGTGCGAAGGCAGTACGGTATAAGAAAACTGTCAGCTGCCAGTGTCAACTGTCAGTCGAGTTTATAGGTACTTTTTACTGCGCCCCTACGTTCAAATGAGTGCTTCCTGACTGGGGATACGCGGAAGCGATCGATACGAATGCAGTATTGCTCCGCTCCTGCCCTCTTATTCACAAACTGACTCCTCCTCCCTTGCTACCTCACACCTCACCTGTTATTATATGGAAACTGTCAAATTTTGACACTTTCCATATAAAAACAAGTGAGGTTTGAGGCGAGAGGGGAGGACGAGTCGGTCTAACACCCCCAGTGTATGATATTTCTATTGCATAATGACGGTTTGAATGACGGAATTTTATGCTATAACGTCGCCTAAATTATTTGTTTTAGTTTTAAATATTACTTTCTATTGATATGTACGTTAGTCTCGAATTGTTGCCTGAATCAAATAAATAAATAAAATAAAATAAATAAATACAGAACAAAATAACTCTTTTCCATCCCACCCCGCCACGTGAGGAAGACGCCTTAGGCTGGGTTGCACCAAACCGTCTGTAATCGTAAGCTGTGTTCGTTAAAATTTCAATGTATGGAAAGTTTGACAAGTTTCTATGGGATGACAGCTGCCGGCGCCATATTTAACGTTGATCAGCCTGTGATCGTATGTCGGTGCAACCCAGCCTTAGTCTCTGATCGCTGGCTTGACATACACATGCTGACGGGAACGCGTCTGGTTACATATTTATAGTCTCATTATATTAAGGGAATTCCTTTACACAAGTCTCAGATGTACTTACTTAGTTAGGCTGGCTATACATATCCTAGCTATTTCCAATTTCTGTAATGACACAGATAATCAACAAAATAAGCGTTATATTATGTCATTTATATGAGAAAACGAGACGGTTGGTGAGTAATTAATGAATAAACAGCGAAATATATTTTTCGTAATTTTTCATATTTCCACTTTTGTGCTAAAACTAAAAAATAACTTACAACCATAAATAAAGGGTGGAATTCAAACTTTTAGACCAAAGTTAAGTCTTTTAATTCGTCAATAAATTAAATGGTTCAATAATTTTAACTCCACCCAAGAATAATAGGTAATATTTAGTTCTAATAGGAAAAATGTTTTATATGTAATTTAATTTATTTTACTGGCATAAAATATTTATTTTTAGTTATAATAAGTTCTACATTCCTCTTTTATATTTTTTTCATAATATTAAAACTATTTGATAGTTACAAAAAAGCAATAATCTTACCACGAGCACTGTTAAAGTTGTCATGTTGGCTACAGACCTTAAACGAATGACACACACTCGTTTAATTTTCTGCCTATTTATAAGTGATTTTCACAGACCTAAGGACAATAGAAGTGACGTCAACTTGACCCGTATTAACCACCTGTTACACCGACTAAGACATATTTCCTTGTTTCTTAATACCAATTAGGGCTATTGTCTCAGAGTCACTACGAACATTATGTAATAATGCATCGCAGATCATCTTTTATTAGCATTATTGATGTGCTTTGTTATCTTCGTGTTGAAAGTAGCTCGATGCTGTAAGGTGATTTAACCTACTGACAGTGACGCACCTGGGGAATAAAAAAAAAAACATTCGAGTTTTTTCTCCACGAAATGGTTCCATTGTTTAACGAACATTATAACATACATTTTAAATGTAACTTTTACTACATAATTGAATAAAATACATTGTAGACAAAGAAGTGTTGACAAGTAATCTTCAACTGGCTATTTATTTTGAAATCCATCGTAAAATAATGTCCAACTCAGATTAAACAACTTCACTGTGAATAAATATACCTATGTAACTGGAAGTAGGTATCGTAACAGTAAATAGGTCTGAGTAGTATCTAGTCACCGTCGCCGGTCACACGATACGAGAATCAACGTAATTTCCCCATCTTAATTCATCTTCATCACGCTACGCTATGCTCACTGAAGATCGTTTGTTCCATAGCATCACGTACCTAATAAAGCCCTTTTTCACCTGTTATACTGACTGATTTTGGTATTTAAACAATCGCTAGTGCTTTTAATCATGATTCTAAGGTAAATTCTATTTAGGGTTTTGTTTACTTTCCAATTTATTGTACCTACGTATTTTTTGAAAGTTATTTTTTAATTTGTTGTAGTAGGTATATTGATAGTCATAGACTCTAAAAGTACTATGAATTGACATTAACAGACAATATTCATATTAATCCGAATCTTAATAATATTATTTGGCCCTAGAAACGCATTAAAACTATTTAATAGTACGTAACTTTTACCTTTCGCACGATTAAACAGGCTGAGTATTGAATTTAGAAAATGCTGACCGCAACTGTGATACCCAAATTTTCATCTGAAATAGAAACTAGAAACTAATAAAAATAGTATACAATGTCTTTGTTTTTTTAATGTTACGTACGAGTATATTGAAAGGTTAAACTTAAACTTCTATGAAGATTAAAAATAGGCTTCAGATTAACTCATGAAAATATTCAAGGTAATTAATAAGTTTGTGGGTTAAGTGAGGCGATATACAGGCTGTGTCTTGTTATAGGAGCACCAAATTAAATGGCACACTATAATATTGAGCCCTCCATCAATTATTAACAAGTGGTTTCAAATGAAAAAAAAAATAAGCTTCTGGAGTCTTTAGTAAGAAAAATTGATATGTACAATTTTAAAATCCCCAAAATATCCTTTGAACCAAAAATGCAACTATAGCTACTATTACAAGTCATAAATTCACCTCCTCGTGTCCTGAAAATCAGCATTGACTGCCGCGCTATAATCTCGTGGCGTAAAGATCCATTACTTGGAGATCATTAATTGAATTGAGAAACATTTTTGTAGGACATACGACGTTACTGCAGCTGTTCTCCTTTTAATTTTTTGCTCCTGCCACAGCCACAACTTGTATTAACACACAATATTAAAAGTTTTCACGAAACTTTTAAAAATTTAACATTTTTGCGTCATCGAGTCCACAAGTACAGTTATGTGGCTAATGTGCAGCTTTATGTAAAGGCTGCGCGCGGACGATGCAGTCAATGTCGCCCGGTAGGACTAACGCGGTCACGAGTGATTTAATTTACGGTACTAGCTTAACATTAATACCATACTTGTAAAATTGCCTACCTTAGTATTTACATCCCGTTTTTATTTATTGCAGCCTCTATTAAGAGTTGTACAGTCAGATTGAGTCGATATTTTTTTAGCGTTGGAAACCAGTGATCTTGTTACACTATGACAGAACAATGTACCAACGACATAACAAGGCGCGCGAAAATATCTGACACTGACACTACTTTATTATAGCACTAATAGAACGCGTGTCAGTATCAGGTATTGCGCACGTTTTACTGTATCAGCTATTTAATGCAGGTGACTTTACTGGTTATCATCATAAATGTTTACTCATCAATCAATAATTCGAATGTCACTTTTGATTCCCTAAAAGTAATAGTAGAATGAGATACAACGCTTACTATACTCGCACAACGCGTTTGTGTTTGCTTGTATCTACCAGTTAATATTTATGTAGTTATTATTAAAACATCTGCTGATGATTAGTTTTCATTAAACAAATGCACATGCACTTTTTAGGGTTCCGTAGCCAAAATGGCAAAAATATGGCCCTTATAACTTCGTCATGTCCGTCCTCAAAACTATATGGTGTACTCGTATAAAATTTCAAGCTAACATGGTTATTAATCTTAGAATTACTGTTAAAAAGGGGTATTTACCATGAATGTTATTATTGTTGAGTTTCCGATACCATACTCGTACGGTGTACATGTACAGGGTGGGCCCTGTAACAGTAGCAAAAATTAAACGGTGGGCTATTTAGCGGGCCAGCAATTATTATTTCCAAATGGTCTCAGTTGAAAAAAAAAAAGAAAATGAATGGTCAAAAGTCAAAGATGTCTTACGAGTATTTTTATTAGTTTTCTGAAGTGACATTAATGTCAATTTATCATAAAAAGTCAATAAAATTGAAAAAAAAATATATATAATTGTAAACCAAAAATGCAAAAACTATTTTGACTCATAACTTGATACTACCTCAAACACTGCATGTACTGATGCGCTATAATCTCGTGGTGTCAAGACTCCGAGTAATAACTTTAGATCAAAATTTCTCCGATAAGAAAATTTTTGAACAAAAATTGTACACCAGGTGTTACTTCAGATGCTCTAAGGAAGCATCCTTTTAAATATTTGCTCCAGTTACAGGGGCCACCTTGTATATATTATATGGTGTATAATATGTACTCTATGGTGCATCAAAATGAAATTTGATATGGATGTGTATGAACGCTACATAGTTATTGTACTTTACGTAATTCAAAATGTGGCACATGACATCAATCGATAGGTATTTAGAAACGAATATGAGGTTTTTCAGAAAAAAATATGATGAGGCGAATATATTCGGTGATAATCACGCCAGATGTCTCAATAATTGCCCTCGCCGTCCCCCTTCTAACTTTCGAACTGTGCAATCAAAAAATATGAAAAAAGGGAGTCTATACGCGGTGTCGGCTGATCCTGAGTCAGCCCAAGTTATTTTAAGTTATTTTACAAGACTTACAAACTATGTCTTAGGTAGTTTTATATCTACTTGCGGTGTTTGTTTTATTTTAAATTTAAAACAAAAACTACGTTTAAAACGTTATACCAAAATAAAATATAAACCAAAATACGTCCACTACTGGATAGGTTTGAAGGCGTACAATGCAAAATATTGCGTTCTCTGTAACGCTGTTTTGACGGGATTGAAAAAAGGATTGATTTTCAGATATATGATTCTTGTCTAGAGACGAGAATAGATAGTTACTTCTTCGATTAGATTCGAAACATGGAATGCTTAAAATTTTCTCGATATAATAAATCCAAATGATGATAATTGATCCAAGTGATGATTATTCTTCTTTTTTATCTCATCCAACTCAAATAATGCATTTTTAAACGACACAACCAAGTAAAATTAGAAATTCCGCTGTCTCTATGTTTTAAAATGTAGGTTTCACCTTAGCGCCTGCTGTCTACGAGTACTATAGTTTATGCTTAGGTTTGTGTTGTTATTCTTGGTAAGCAATAAATAATATTTGTATTGTATTATTTCATAATTACCCAAACATAAAGGGGAAATAATTAAACTTCCTTTCCACTCTCGAAACAAGGTCTAACTCCTTTTTGTGTGTTCCTTCCGCTATCTCTAACAAGTACCTTTATATTTCATGAGGCATAATGTAACAACATTGTGCTTAATAAAGTATAAAGGTTGTAACAACAACCTTAGATAAACTGAATAATCTAAACTTAGGCTAGTCAAGGCTGTAAACTTTATGTTATGGTAAAGTTTAGTGAACTCATTCATACTCTTTTACGAGAGCGATTTTCATGTTTACAGTAAACAGACTCGTAATTATGGCCCAACATTGTTATCTTTACAAGAGTAAAACAGTATATTACACAATTCTTGTAAGACTTATTAAATTAGATAAGAACGTTATTTATTTTAACTGATTTCCAAAAAAGCAGGAAGTTCTCGATTCGTTGGATTAGATTTTATTTTAACTGACTTGCAAGAAAAGAGGAGGTTCTCAATTCCTGGGAATATAATTATGTATATTTACTTTTTTATGTGCCTGTGTATGTATGTTCACCGTTTACCCGGAGACTAGTTGACTGATTTTGAAATACTTTCTTTAAAATTTTCATCTTTTTAAAATCGTTACCTATATATATAACTATAATTAATGTAAAAGGACGAGTCTAGCCACATTTACAATTATTTAAAGTTTTTTGGTGAATCAAAGCTCTATCTAAGGTGCAGTTACTCGTATTGATAAATATAAACTAAAACAGATGAAAAACGAAGAGTAAACTTTGCCATTTGTTTTATTTTACATCACAACATCCATTTTGCGTAGCCGTTTCAAGATTTTATCAACATTCGTTCAAATTAAAGTTAATAAGTAAAAATACAAACCAAAAGGAACTAAACAAATTTTTGAATAAATCTTGCACCTCTTGTTATAAATCAAATAAATAACTTTACCCATTTATAAACAAGACACTCGAATTTTTAAGAAATCATTTTTAAATTGTCAAACTTTTTAAATCAATAGAAGCAACTCTTAACTGACACCGCATTTTGACGCTAAAACCGATATTTAATAAATTGGTTTTCGTTATACTTCTTCAAATCCATCAATTTACTTCACCTGATTTAGTGTCAAAAAGGAGCGAACACTATCATGATTTAACCCCCTCTAAAATAAATGAGAAACGACAATTAAACAAATTAAGAAAAGCTCAAGAGAACATTCAATAGCTATTACGATACGACAATACCTTTGGAAAGGAAATGACAATCGGTGCAAGAATTTAAACTTAAAATAGAGGTGGCACAATTGGAGCGGCCGGCAACACGCGATACGGCGAGTAGGGCAGCACCGGCGGGTGGTTCAGAAGCGTGCTGACATGGGACACTGCAACTGGCGCGGGGTAGTGCAGTGGTGCTGGGTACACGGGGTGGTGGTACACAGGCGGGTGGTACACTGCTGGCGGGTACACGACTACGGGCT
This sequence comes from Notocelia uddmanniana, assembly GCA_905163555.1. Classification (NCBI taxonomy): domain Eukaryota; kingdom Metazoa; phylum Arthropoda; class Insecta; order Lepidoptera; family Tortricidae; genus Notocelia; species Notocelia uddmanniana. The sequence continues at coordinate 17,187,101 of LR991054.1, read as the reverse complement.
TGGGCGCTGGTGCGGCGGACGCTGCCGCGAAGATAACGAAGATTGTGAACTGGAAAACAGTCAAGAAATGTATGAATATCGGACTGGAAGAAGTCAAAAAATTCATGAATTTTGAACGAATTTCGATTAACCTCTCAATAGGATCCTGGATTAAATTAGGCACTTTTAACACTTATTCCTTTGAAAGGCTCGTATTGAGGATGGAATATGGTATGGGAGCTCACGCAAACGAAGCTGCATACAAAAAGTAGTAATGAAAATATACTACTATTATTAGTTCTGCAAAATAAATATTGTGTTTAGTTTAATATATATACAATCGGCAGAACAACAGAATTCCCAGAACATTAACCATGGTAACTCCCAACTTTAGCAAGGTAGAAATAAACTAACAACATCAACACACCGCCGCCAGATCAGCTACATTACATCGAATTTTCGAACGTTTCTCCAAAATTTACTCACCAGACGATACATGTTTATTATTTCGTTTTCTTCAAAACCAAATAGCAATCGTGTTAGTGACCAACTGACTGACCATGCGCCATGTCTTCAATTTATAGTGTTCTAAGTATTTGAGTTACCAAACGACTTATAGCCAAGAATTTTTCTAATACCTCTCATATTATGAGAGAAACAGTGAATATGCTTAATCAAGTAAAAGAGACTTTTTAATGTAACATTATTTGTGCTTGTTTGAATTGGATTTTCTTCATCAGCATCACAGTATCGTCACTTTTGAAGTCTGGTATTGAAATGCATGCCTTTGATAACAGTTGAACTCAAAGTTACTAGTCGCCCTTTATGTAAGTATAACGTGAGACGCCTATGTAAACTTAATAGCATCAACTCTTCGAAGGCATATATGGCTTTTGAGTTATATTTATTTTTAATGTAATGTAATGAGAGGATTATAATGTTTATCCTAGTTGAACATGACTGACTTGAAATAGTCAAGGTTCAACATTTCACTAAAGGCTTACTCTTTATGCCTGCCCAAAAAATGCGCAAGACTAGACCACCGGTTACCTTTATAACTATCGTTTTGAAAATAAATAATAAATGCACAATAAAAACAACAGTTCAAGCCGGTAAGAGTGTGTCTGTTAATAACGGTAACACGTGCTTACATTACAAAAAAGAAGTAGATACATAAATAAATGCAAAAGCTCTTACATAATATTATTCAGAAGGCTGGTTGATTAATGTTTCAAATTAACTTCTATCTCTTAGTTGTTGTCACCCTACTAGCCCGTGGTAAGTCGGAGTCAGTTTCCCGTGAGTAGCTCACTCTCGACATGATTCGCATGCCTCGTCACAGAGTATTTCACAAATACAGAGATTATTGCTGACGAAAAATGTATTATAACTAAACTTTTATTTGGATTTAACAGATTCGTATGATGTTTGTGTCAGGTAAAGGTTTTCATTATTAATTATTAACAATTGATTACGTTATAAACAATAGTGCCAAATATACATAAATAATAATTTAAAAAATAATTTATTTGCTGTCACCATAAATGTATAGCCACTTATCTTTGACACTTGATAAAGTCAAACGCTAAGATATTTTCATCCAAAAAATAAACATGCCTGCAAGTGTAATAAATCTAAAGAGCCTAATCCGTTAAAACATTCGCGATAAATTTTACTTTTACCAGACCTATTAAACCTGTAACCTGTTAATTTATGTCGCTCCTAGTCTAGCTTCCGGGCTAGGCCTAATGTAATGACTATTGGGCTCTTTCTGCGGTTACCTGTTAATTGTATTCTAAAATAGAAAGAGAACTCGGAAGTTGAGAGACCTAAATTGAGTCACAAAATTAGGCAGTTTTTCAAAGTTTAGTAGGTTTTCTTTATTTTAATCAAAACTTTTATGCCAATTAAGTTTAATATTATTTTAATACTATACGTAATATATATTTACTTTTATAAGAAGATAACAAGGGCGTGCCGGGCCTCGCGCATTTAGGTTTCCGTAGCTGTTCACCCGTGATATAATATGCCGATTTAAAATGTCACAATCTTATATTTATTATGTATTTACTATGTATTTGATATAACGAACAAGTAACAACATATAAGTGGGTTAAGGTAATCAAAGGAAATTGAAGGAAAGTTTCCTTTTCCAAAAATATTTGTTAAGTTCGATTATTACTCGTTAACTAATAATGTCTACTTAGATGGAATAGTTTTCCAATTTCATTATACATACTACTACCGTGTTTTTTTAGTTCGTAGAAGGATACAAAAAACCAACAAAAATTAGCACTTTAAAAATTAATATCACTAAGACGGATGGCCTAATCAAAAAAATTATAAATAAAGTTTGCATTATTTTTAAACGAGCTATCTAATAATGCAGCTCATTTTTACGTGTAGAGGAGGAGGTACCTATCGTAAAAGCATTTTCAAACCACATGCTCGACAATGCCGAATTATAGGTCATGTAAACCCTACCGAAAGCAAGACATTAAATCCCTTGGTATTAGCCGGGTTATAATGTTGTACTGAATTTCATTATAACCCGCTGGTTAATAATATGATTTCACTTTTCATAATTCTTATTACTATATGCATAAAGTTTAATTTTGCTAAACACAATTTGTCCTAGGCCATGGCCTACTTGATTTGACAAAATAAATGAAGTTTGCCTCCGTGTGAACCCCGGTCCGGAGGAGCGCGGTGTTCGAAATTCGAATTAAGAATCTAGGACCACGGCTTGTGCTTTCGAATTTGGAACGTCGCGCGCCTTCATTTGTTCACGCGTGACGAACAAATCGAGTACCAAATAAAAACATTACCTTATCTTTCCATAATTGGACTAACGTGTCTAATGTTACTATGTACTTTTAATTTGCTAAATAAACATTATTTATCTACTGAGCCTGTTTTTTGTCTCGCATAAGGTGTGAAAAGTAGAGTATACACCTCGGGGATAAGACTGTTTTAGTCTTGGGCGGTTGAACCCCTCACTGCACTCAGGACTCAGTCTTAATTCCCTCGCTTCGCTCAGGAATTAACTTATAACTCCCTCGCTACGCTCAGGAGTTAAATTATGAGTCCTTCGTTACGTTCGGGATTCAATTCGCTCCCGTGACATAAAACAGTGCTTTATCCCCTTAGTGTATAATCTACTATTATTTTCAAGCTTTTACTGTAGCGATTTGTCGGCATGATTAATATGTATAGCCATGCTGCCCATACAACTAATTGCAGTTTTCTAGTAGTAATGGTTACTGATCTAAGCCGCGTACAGACAGGCGGATGGTCATGGCGAAACTATACGGGTCCCTTGTTTACTACGCAACCCTATAAAAATATGGCAACCTGTCATATCGGGCAGTCAAAAGGCTGGAGCGAGAGATGGAAAATCCACCGACAAGACGATTAATTTGATGATGATGATTGCTTTATGTGTCGTCGAAGGATTTTAATCCGATTTCTAACACCCACCAAGGAAGGCTGTATTTTATCAGATATGACACTTACATAATTGAGTATCTGATTTCTTAATCAGTAGAAAAATTGCCCATACATTTTTTTATAACATTAAATCATATACGAGTAAGATATGATACCTTACAAATATACACTACGGTCTGAACGTTGGATGCAATTTTTTACGACAAAAAAGTGCCATTAGACTTAACGAATTACTCTGTCTGCAAAAACTGGTACGTTCAAGATGCGCTCGCTCGTGCCATGACCCAACACCTTATAAGGCCTGCTATATGTCACTCATCAGCATTTATATGACTTTACTTACCTTTAATTGTTTTATGTTTTTTTCCTCCAATCAATATTACTGTAATTACGGGCATCTTAGGAGAATTGCGATAACCTATATTTTATCTTTAGTATTTACCTTCAGAACATAACAACCTAAGCAACATTCAGAACAAATGTCAAAACATAACAAGCCTCGTAAGGCCTAAAGTTTATTAGAACAAATATAATTAACGATGTTGGATGTCGAGAAAAAAAACCATAAAAGCTGTCCTTTTCAAATATTAGTCCTTCCAAAAATGCTTCAAAATAAATGACTGTATTAAGTTTTTGTTTTAAAATTAGTTCAATGGGCCTTACGAGGCTAGGTCGAATCTAAAAAAAAACGTGTTATAAGTAAATATATCGGAATGAACCTGCCTTTGATAGGCAGCACTATTCCTTAACTTTTATTTTTAGAATATTTTGTAAAGTATATGGCGAAATATAAAAGGTAGAATCAACTATAACTAATGTTAAAATACATATCAGGCAGCTCAGAGTATTTATTTGTGTTATGAGCACGAATTATTATTTCTGAGTGTTGGGTGTTTCCTATGTATTTAAGTATTTATCTATCGGTATAAGTATGTATTAATATCGTTGCCTAGTGCCCAACCAAAGTATCGAGTTGTGTCAGATAGTCCACAATCATCTGTTTATATTTTTGTATTTATACTTACCCTGTAATGAAAAGTAATTCAGAAACCAGATAAAATGTGTTAAATTGAAGTACCTACATGCAACCGGAGCCGGGCTATCATGCAATTACTCAGCGAAGTGCGGCGAGTTTAATCTTACCAACATCGCATTTTATCACTTCATCCTGACATATTGAGATAACTCACACATTTTACTTTAAAAAGGTTTGAGTAAAAAACCCGATGTATACGTCTATAAATCTTATTACATGTTAAGTTTACGAAATGGCAGGTCACCGAGATAATTCACGAAGCTTTATGTGCTTGTTTTTTGTAACAATTGCCCTCAAATGTGACTAATATTTGTGAACTCATTTAGTTTTATGGCATTATGAATGAGTTCGTTTCATTGACAACAAAGAGTTTGCTAAATTTGCGGGTATAAAAAGATTACAGCTTTCGCAACAAAATCTTTTCCTCGAATTGGATTTTTTATTCAAGTATGTTCTTGTAACTTGGTAGACTATTAAAGAATTTACTTTACTGGGATCATTCAATCTATAAGCATTTGTAAGGTTTCAATAAAATATACTCTTTTAATTTCCCAAGAGATATCGCAAAGGTTTACAATAAGTAACAGCTTTTATAGAACTATTTTATATTGTTGACGGATAGCAATAAAAAAATAGAAGACCTTTTTTATAAATAATTTATCTCCAAACATAAACAGTTCATCTTTATACTTACGATCCGTTGGTAACTGATAGAAAGATGAATACACAACTGAAAATTATCCGTTCAAAATATCGAGTGCTTCACATGGTTTAAAAATTGTTATTTTCGAAGTATTTTTGCGAAGTCTGCTAAATAAAGGGGATTATGGTTTTAATGTAGTGTCATCATTATTTGATCATATCATGAATAATCCTTAAAGTGAGTTATCTTATTCCTGTTTGGTCATACACACACATATATATATATATATATATATATATATATATATATATATATATATATATATATACTGTTGACGACATCAAAAACATACTTATGCTTACATTACAATTTAATAAAACTCGGAAAACATTAGGTTTCAGCTTATTTTGGTTATAATAAGATTTCAAGCTAACATGGTCATTAACATTAGAATTACGGGGGTTTATTTTGGTTACATTTAAGATAAATACAATAAAGGTTAAACTACTGCCGCCGTTGTTACCATATAAAAGTTGATTGCTGGTTGCAATTTCTTTACAAAACTAATAGTGGTAGAGCGTTTTCGACGTTTTATAATATTAGTTCATCACTCAATAATTCAACACCCTAGGAAACCTGTAATTGGCGGCATTACTTAGTTAATAAACATAAGGCGCCTTTCTGACTTCGCGGAACTTGGTGGAACTTCGTGGTATTTTGTTCTTTGACGTGAGCTTATTAATGTCCCAAAGGTTTCCTCACTTGACGAGATGTTGTCAGTGTTAACTTTGCGCAGCAGTAATATCATGTAACAGATCTGCATTCGTATCGCCCTGCTTCCATGCATTCGGCGCCAGTCAGTACGCTAGCAGCAAGGCGCAGTAAAAAGCGGTACAAACAAGACTAACAGTTGACACTTGACACTTAGAGCTGACAGTTTTCTCATATCATGCGTACAGAGTTAAACATCCTGCATCACTGTTGATTTCTTGAATAAAAAAAACGTTAATTGAACCAAAGATTGCCGAGAAAGGTCAGATTTTATTGGAATGAGGACTTAATTTCAGTTTCCATTCCATAATAATACTGACTTATATCATTCACGTAGAAAATACGAAACACACGTAAACGCAACGTACGCGTTCCACATAGATAAACTAGCTACATTCTTGTCTGTAAAAACATGTGTAATATGGCAATGAAGTCTCTGATATCTAACAGTATTCTAGTTGTATTCTCTGAACCAAATCATATAGGCGTCTATTACGTCAATTAGCAGAAATGACATTTTATCGTTTCACTTAATTTGCCTCTTTGCCGGTTGCTCCAGATTTATATAATTTAACTTTACTTGATTAGGAGAAGCTAGTTTTGAATCCATTTAGTAAAATTAATATATTTATACATAAGGCGAAGTTTCATTCCGTTCCATGAGACCTTATTAGAGGAAATATATTACCGTGGGAATTTGTTTGCTTGATATAATCGTGCAGTCAGCGTCATATAGTACGTAGCAGCCAAAGTGGCCAAATAGTTTGGTACACCATCTATGTATTTTGTACAAAATAATACACTACCTACAGTGAAGGGTGGAGGACGTGTTATTTATAACCTGGGATTGTTTTACTGGTGATAAAATTACTGATCTCGTGCTGAGTAAAGGGCGTAAATGAACTTAAATAACAGGGTGAACTTAAACTTTTAATCGGTACTATTTTATTTAATGAATTGTTTATGTGTACACGCCACACGATCAAGTCTGATACTCATTCTGTTTTAGTTCAGGATATTTATAAACGCTTATTATTTTCATCTCAAATACAAAAATAAAAACTTCGTTCAGGATTACACCTCATACATACATCACGACTTTTTTGAGAAAGATGTCAACTAGTAGTACTTAATTTTGTAGATTTACACCAATATTGCAAGGCGGAAAGTCCATGTGCAAGAGCAAATAAAAAACAAATTATGGGATATACTTCGTATCGAATTTCCATAGCTTTGTGTACCCACCGGTTTTTTTTGTCGTTAAGTGAGGCTACTTGGAGATAAAATAATTGGCTGATTTTGTTTCTCGACTGCTTAATCGACTATGTACGTTAGGTTTTACAGTATAAAAACGAGTTTTGTTCCGCTTTCTCATAATTTCTAGCATAACTCTTTCTCCTAACGATTACTTCGGGGGTACTTAATTTGTAATATTTGAAAAATGAACTTCAGGTATTCTTTGGGTATGCCATTAAAACTCATTAATAACAGGGAAGTTGAAATAAATAAATTTTTAAAAGGTACTTGAGTATTTTATTCTAATTTGACTATTAATGGTGGACGGCGATCAGGGGGACGGACTTGACGACATGTCCGTGGTGAACGACCGAGCTGCTGTGGGCGATGGCGGCGGGAGCAGTCTTCACGACCAGGGGAGCAGCGTGCACGACGGGAGCAGCGTGCACAGCGTGAACTACGGGAGCGGTGTGGACGGCGTGCACGATGGGGGCAGAGTGCACGATGGGGGCAGAGTGCACGATGGGGGCGGAGTGCACGATGGGGGCGGAGTGCACGATGGGGGCGGAGTGCACGATGGGGGCAGAGTGCACTGACACGACCGGGGTGTGCACGGCGTGCACGACTGGGCTGCCGTGGTTGACGACCTGGCTGCTCTTAGTGATGGTGGTCTTTGTACCCACCACGGGGATGGCGGCCACGGAGTGGACGACGGGAGCCTCGTGGGCGACTAGGAGGCCAGGAGCGGCAGCGGCGCAGGCCAGGAAGGCGGCGAAGGCGATCTGGAATAATTTAATAAAAACATTTCAATAATGTACATATCAATGATTTACTGCATTAAGTACCTTCTATTATGTATTTAATATATCTCATACGTTATGAATCAGTATTAAATTAAATCAAACGGTATGATTATTGATTACCTACTCAGATGTCTTCAATGCATTGATTTGGCAAAACTTAAATGAAAGTTGTGTTGTGTGCGTTATGTTCAATTTTGTGACAAGGAATTATAAATATTTATAATAAATAAACATGAAAGTTTAGTAAATAAATGATAAATGTTTCTGGAGAACTATTAACGATATACTAATTGGACGAACCGTTTGTTTTTTTTTACTGGGTACTAAAAAGTTTATTCAATTAAGTTAGGGTATTTTTAAACAAGTAAGTAATATCCAGCTAGCAGGGCTATATCATAGCGATATATAGATGTGCGGTTTTTTTCTTTTTTACTCCCAGAGATCAAACCACTTATTCACACGTAATAAGAACTTTAACCGTGGCACTGAATCCGTTTGTATTCAAGATAACACTTACGAGTTTCTGCATATTGTTTTTGTTTAAAGTCGTAGTTTACTAGTCGAACTTTGGAAGTTGTCTAACAATCCAGTGAAACACCGACGTATTTATACTGGCCGAAACTGACAATGACTGTGCAATGCGTACTTGAGAATTGAATAAATTAAAGAGCTACGAGCTTTCGGAGAGGTCATTCGTTAAGATAAATTGACAGTTATATTTCAAAATATCTTATCTCTTCGAGACGAGTCGTACATAAACCGATCTTACTGCATGCTACCCAAGACATAATTTAGAATAGTAAACTATAGAAAAATATACGAGCTTACTAAGCAAATCATTGCTCTGGAGTTCGAATTGACCAAGACCATGAAATTATGCAATATTTCAATGGTGGTGCTCGATACCGGAAGGTAGAAAACGCACACAATATATCTTTTTCTAAATTACATATTATGTTATACAGTATGTAGGTATATGTGTAATAAATGTGTATTAACATTATAAAAAGCAACAAAAAAAAACATTTTAGATGGCAACTGAATTAAGTCATGTCACATCATCATCAATTTTTAGGGTTCCGTACCTCGAAAGGGAAAAATGGAACCCAATATAGGATCACATTGGTGTCCGTGTGTGTGTGTGTGTGTGTGTGTGTCCGTCTGTCTGTTAAGACCCCTTTTCTCAGGTTCACGTGGAGGTATCAAGCTGGAATTTATATGAAATTCTCAGGTCTAATGTCCCTTGGAGCTGTAAAAAAATCAAACTTCTAAGATAACGCAATCAAAAGATACAGCCGTTTATGCTGCAAATTTGCGCAAATTTTCGACACTCTCAAGGGAATCAAAACCTACAGGGTACTTGCCGTAAACTCAGAATTTTGAAATTTGGTACGAAAAAACAGCACAGATAAAGGAAAAATTGCGAAAAACTTAAATTTTTAGTTACATCCATACTAATATAATATTATAAATATGAAAGTCACCCGTCTGTCTGTCTGTTACCTCTTCACGCTTAAACCGCTAAACCGATTTAGATGAAATTTAGTATAGAGATAGTTTGAGGCTCGGGAAAGGACATAGGATAGTTTTTATTCCGAAAATCATTCCTTAATATTTTTTCGTTTTACCCACCATTATGTCGCAAAAAAGATGCATCGCCTGAGAAAAGCAGCTACCGCCAAAAATTGCTTAAATCACATGGTGAGTAAATTATCAGTCAACTCCACGAGTTTAAAACTTATGGGCTAACTCCAATACACCCACCATTTTCGTAAGAATTTTGATCGCCTAGATGTGTGTTCTCGCAAAAGATAACTTTGTTTAGTGTTTTTGGTGTAAACGAAGAAGTATAACATGTAATTTTTTTTCGTGGCTTTTGAGCTGTAAATCCAATACAATCAATGTTTTGGGGTTAGGTTAAGGAGTTTTTATTCTTACTATTGCAATATACGTACTTAGCTGGTATTTTTCATATTCTCAAAAGAATTTTGTTATAGTGTCTCAAAACGAGAGTCTTTGACCACTGTGTTGCCAGTGATGACATATGGGCACTGAAACGTGGTCGCTTACTATTAAGTCACCAAAAGAGCAATGGAGAGGGTTATGCAAGCAGTATCTCAGCGTGATCGCATCAGAAATGAGGCCACCCGCAGTAGAACCCAATTATCTGACATAGACCTCCGAATCGCTAAATTTAAGTGGCAGTGGGCGGGCGGGGCACATTCCACGTAGAACCGATGGCCGTTAGGGCGGAAAGGTCCTCGAGTGGCGACCACTTACCGGAAGGCGCAGCGTGGGTAGGCCCCACACAAGATGGACTGAAGTGAAAGTCGCTGTAGTCCGCTGGATGCGGGTGAGCTGGGCCTACATCCAGCAGTGGATGTCCTTCGGCTGAATCGATGATGATGATTATTTTCGCACAACACTCAATATATATTTATATATTATTGGGGGAAAAATAACCCACTCATATTTTCCCGTGTTTCGGGTTTCAATATTTTAATTTCAATTTTTTTTGAGTCTCCTGTAAACTTTCATAATATTACGTTATCAGATTTACACCATTAGCCGACGATGCGTTGCACGCGGATGGAGTCGCGGGCAAAAGCTAGTCATGTAATAAAAATATTTTTTACGGAACCCTCGGTGCGCGAGTCTGACTCGCACTTGGCCAGTTTTTTTACATGTACAGCCTAGGTATAGCGAATCTTTTAACATACTTTTTCCATTCTAAATTTAGATAATTTTATGCAATAAACACTAGTTATTACATATGCATCAATATTGACGAATGCCTTTATTTAATTACTAGCTTTTGCCCGCGACTTTGTCCGCGTAGAACTCGTTCTCACCTTAGAATTATTTGTTTTCTCATACAATTTTTCTCAAGCTGAGATGGTTGGACGGCGTCGAAAAGGACACCAGGGCCTTAGGGGTGTATTCCCTAGAAATCCTATTGTCAAAACGAATGATTAAGTGCTTATTTCGGATAGCTTTTGCCCGCGACTTCGTCTGCGTATAATTCGTTCTCGCCTTAGAATTATTTGTTTTCCCATACAATCTTTCTCAAGCTCAGGTGGACACCAGGAACTTAGGAGTGACATGTCGGAGAAGGAAAGCCACGAATAGATCGGACTGGAGATATTTGCTTGACCAGGCTAGCCTAGGGCCCACCCGCGGCTATAACGCCTCAGATGATGATGATGATATTGATGATACAATCTTTCACCCTTCTTTACACCCGCTTAAGAAATAATTACAGTCAATATGACATTCCTTAGAAATCCTATTGTCAAAACGAATGATTAAGTGCTTATTTCGGAATATCAAGTGTACTGATTCTAGACGAATGAATCTCGTCAAAAACATTACATGTACATTGTACACTGATAAAAGTCTCGCTACGCAGTTCTGCCGTAAAACGTTATCCCAACAGAGCGAGTTCTTTATGTAAGTATGATGACCGAAGGCCGGAAGCAGAGCGGCAAGGCATGCGAGAATAATCACACAGAGCGGGCTTCTCATGTAAGGCTGAGGGCCGAAGGCCTGAACCAGAGAGGCGAGACACGCGAGGCTGAAGGCCGAGCCTCCCAACAGAGTAGATTCTTCATGTAAGGTTGATGACTGAAAAGCGGAAGGAGAGTGGCAAGGCATGCGAGGCAGAAGGCCGAGCTATGTCGTCGCCGAAGATCCAGTTGCCATATTAATTAGGGTAAATTATACTCCATTCGTTCGTTTTCACGTGATGCCTAGACATATAAACAGACAGACAAACAGACACAAATTCTTAAAACTGTTGAAACGATTTCTGTTATCGATTCTAAGTATCCCCAGGCAACTTTTTTTCGAATATCTTCCATGTACAGACTTTCGACCTTCTTCTAAGTGTACATCTAAGATGCTCCAACTGTCTATGCTGACGATTGGGCTGTCCAGCTCAAGTGATCTCTTATATCAAACAGTTTTTATGGTGTTAAGGGTCAACAATTACGTAAAAAATAACGCACGACAAAATTAAATGGTACACCGACGATACAAAGTTGAAACAGCTGTTTTTGTATTAAAAAATATGAATAAAAACAATGCCAAAGTATCGCAAATGCATTTTGATGTACACGCAAAGTAGAACTAATTGCGAAAAGGTTGTGCTCAAAAATAGCGTCAACAATCAGAAGGAATTATGATACTTCGGTTTTGACATAATGAATCGTCAACTTGTTTACAATTCTGCTATGCTTTAAGTTAAATTTCTTGACACGGTGTTATACTCCCAATTGGCTGAAACTGAAATCGTAGAATGGCGTATGAGGATTAAACCACCCCGTTTCATAGGCCTTACTTGCATCCCCGATTTAATATCCCTTTGATGGAAGATCATCGGGACAAAAAGTACACTTATAATATTATATATATAAGTGAATCCAGATTATATACTATTAGCATACAAATCATCCTGCCTAGCCTGTTTAGCCTAGTTGGTAGTGACTATGCCTCCGAAGCTAGAGGTCCCGGGTTCGAATCCCGGCCAGGGCATTTATTTGTGCATTTTTCACGGATATTTGTTCTTGGGTCTTGGATGTTTTCTATGTATTTAAGTATGTATTTATCTATATAAGAATGAATGTCGTCGTCTAGTACCCATAGTACAAGCTTTGCTTAGTTTGGGACTTGGTCGATTTGTGTAAGATTGTCCCCCAATATTTATTTATTTATTTATTTATTTATTATTATCTTAATCTGTTCAGCCGTTTTTGCGTGATTCCGTGACAAATATCTAAACTTTCTCATTTATAATATTAAGTAGTGGGATTATGGTATAAAGTGAGTGGACATGAAGTGAACGGCAAAAGTAACATTGTAATTGCATGTTTTTATATAGGGTTACAAATTTATATATGTAGTTTTTGAATCTAGAAAACGGGACTGAAATTTGTCATAGTCGCTTAATGGAATACATCATAATAGTGTTCAAAAATTGAAGAGACCGTGGTGGCTGGCGCGCACTCTGGGCAGCGCCACGGCGCAGCGCTTGCGTTTACTTTTTTTCAGTTTCTAGCTTAAGATTTCACAAACTTTGAATGAGGATGTTTTTCCTTTGTCGTCAAGTATATAATTTTCATAACTGTAACTCATGGATTATAGGAGTTCCCATATTCCCAATTCAACCCCTCTTTTTACCCCCTTTTAACCAAAATCTGCACAATTTTTATAGCCTAAAACCTGACCGGGTATTTATTCGACATATTAGTAAAGTTATCATCGAAATCCGTTCAGCCGTTTTCACGTGATGCACGTTCATATAAACAGACAAAAATTCTAAAAACTGTATGTATATATATATATATATATACATACACCACCTACCACACAACCACCACCACCACCTACTGCATATATTATTTTCTTTTTTTCCGCTACCCAAAGGTTGTCTGGAAGAAATCGCTCTTTAGCGATAAGACCGCATGTTGTCTACCTCTACCTACATAATACTGTGTTTTCTTTTTTTCTGTTTGTAACGTTTCATTTGTGTGAGGTGTGCAATAAAGAGTATTCGTATCGTATCGTATATAAATAAATATACATATAATAAAGCTGAAGAGGGTCTGTACATGGAAGATATTCGAAAAAAAGTTGTCTGGGAATACTTAGAATCGACAACAGAACAAGTTCCAACAGTTTTTAGACATATATATAGATTCAGGTACAAAGCAGATCGGCTAAATTTTGAACCTATGAAACTTGCCGCATCCATCACTCTCTTTCTCGGCCCAGTACCGTACAAATAGCCCCAAGCTATACTTAAAACATTGAATAAATACATGGACAAACAGGCATTTTGACGATGTAGGTTGATGCCAAGTTCAGAATAATTTCTCTTATGTAACTTGATTATGTTTTGTTTACAATAGGTTGTACTACAAAATTATCTAATGCGGTGGTGAAAAGTTGCTTCGAAGAGTACTGCATTGTATATATGCATTGATTGTAAGATAAAAGCGTCGATCCATCAGCGGATATAAGTTTGTGTTACCACAAGGGCCTTTATTTGATTTGAGGTTAAGCTTTTTTTCGTTAGGTCATTGTTCAGCTGTGTCATATATATGCATTCAAATAGTTTTTTGAATGCATATATATGAGTGTCATATTCAAGTATGGGTACCCTGATTACTATTTAAAAAAAAACACAGATGTATATTGTACGAGTACTTGTGGTTTCCTCACGATGTATTATTTCGCCGAAATCAATCTGCAATTACTTGCTGGTACGAAGAAACCAACAAATAAATGTTCAAATAATTCCCTTTAAAAACTCTCATTATTTACTGTACTCGAATGAAATGTCCAATAACTCTGGCTTATTAGCGCTGAGTGAGTGTGAAACTGAAAATGTAACAGACAACCTCATTTTCTCATTAGGAATATTGGGTAGGAATATTGGATGGGAATATCATACCTCGACACCTTGTTGGGGGAGTTCTATCCACGCTGCGCATCAAACACGATGTAATCTCGAAACGCACAGAGTAACGGTATGGGGCGGAGGCGGTTTTGCATTTTTGATATTTTCAAAACTGTCGATTATCGAAATGCCGCCTCCGCTGTACCGCGCTACCGAATACCGCGCGGTATTTTGGAGCAACGTGCCCCGGACACAAAAAGCCATTTGGATCGGATAATCGTTTTGTCTGGCGCGGTGCAAAGCGTTGAATGACAACCGCAAATATCTATGAAAATAGTCGCTAGACACCCTCATTTGATATATTAAGCAATTATATCCACCTCTCTATAATACTCTATCATAGCTAAAAATAAAGTTAGGTACCCTTCAAGTAATGATACATGGTAGACGTGCGTGAAACTTAATATCCGAGGTATCTGCTACGATGAGCATAATGACTAACTCAAAGACGGATTTGCCTTACGCGTACATATATTTAGCTTGCCGCATGCTTACAGATTTGTTTTTCTCTGATCGATTTGTCATTATTCTGAATCGTCCTCACTGGATAGCTGTTACTGGTATAATTGAGTTCGGGTATATTCATTCACGGATAAAACCTACAATCAAATCCATTGGTACTTCTCAACTGTTCATGACGCCTGTTTCCTCTAGTCTAAGTCAATTTTGTAATACAACATTCGAATATAACATAATATGTTAGTTTTAGACGTTGCCTCAAACACAAAAAAGAACCTAAACATATTCATTCTCAATTTCTCATGCAAGCATGTACGTAAAAATACCTGTATGTACGATTATGTCAATCAATTAATATTTATTGGATGTATATGAATATATTATGTTCATATTTATAAAATCTAAACATAATATAATATCTATCATTATTAACATTGAAAAAGTAACGCATAATAACGTAAAACGTTAGTAACATTGGTAATAAAATATGGTTGTATGTATAATTTAAACGCGTAAAATAAGGCGACATAAAAAGGTAAGTCAGAAGTAATCGAGAAAAGACAAAAAGACCGTTTGAATACAAATACTGTAGCCCAGACTCTTAAATTTAACTTTTTAGAAACAGAATTCCATGCTGTCGGTTTTTTCTTTCTAGTTCGCATCAATGACTAGGAGTGCCGAGAGGCCCGCCCTCGGGGCTGAAACACTTCTTTTGTATCTAAAACTAGCTTTCAGAGTTCGTTCACACCTGTTCGATGCAATTAAGTGGTAAGAAGTTATACTCTCAAAATTTTGGATTATTTGGCTTTGAATGGAATTACGTATTTGTGTATATATTTCACATTAATTACTTCGTACTATTTTATTTGCTAAAAGTAGTTGGTGCTTACTGACTAGTCTGGTTATACAGATGTTTTATCAGCCGTCTTTTAATAAAAAAAAATAGTGATGTTTTGACTATAGCGAACGAATACCTATATACTCTTTTAAAGGAAAATGTAGATTGTCCTACATACATTTTTTTCAGGATTTTCATCTTAACCTATACACTACTTAAGCACTCCAGTTCAGTAATATGTAAATTTAGTCTGTTAGTTCTTCTAAATTTACTCTGTGGTTATTTCTATACGTTACGAGTATAACCTGCATTGAACGAGTATTCTTTGAAAAGGTTTTGTGAATTCTTTTCATTGGTTTTTACATTCGGTGTCATGAAAAGGCTTACTCTCTCGGCTCTGCTCTACGTAGCAAGGTCAAAAATTATTTATTTCGTGTATATATATTCATTTAACACTTGCTAAGTCACAAATTTCTTGAAACAAATGTAAACGCTATATACCTAAAATTGATCAGTGTAGCCCACATACTTAAAAAACACACACACACACATATTGTAACATATTTTTTATTGAATACAAACTACAACATATATTAAGTTAATGATGAATAGAAATTAAAGATACAGGCTCGGTTTTGTGAACAGTAGAGCTGTGATGAGATATCGCAGCATCCCCAATCCTTCCGACAACTGGTGAAGAGTGAACGACATGGACTGGTTCAGCGTAATGTACTGGTGCAGCGTGTACTAAAACCGAAGTGGTCTGAAGTACTGGTCCACTATGAACGACATGAGTGCCACCATGGTTAATAGATAGGTGGCTATTTGTTACAGTCGTTTTTTTAGGTTCAGCACGTAAAATGTGCACCGGGGCCACATGTACCACTGGTGTAGCGTGAACCACGTGTGTATTGCCATGGTTTATGGACAATTGACTTTTCGTTATTGTAGTTTTTCTGGGCTCAGCGTGTAAAATGTGGACTGGATGGACTGGTACACTGTGAACCACAGGCACGCTATGAACTACTGGTACGCTAGCAATCACATGTCCTCCATGGTTGACTGCTAAGCTGCTCTTCGTGATGGTAGTCTTAGATGTCAGCGGAATGTGGACATCTTCAGCCACGTATAATGGAACAGCAGCCACGCTGGCCAAAATGCCGAAGAGTACCTAAACATACATCAAACATTAAAGACGCAATACATATCATTATACTGAATCTCATCATAATTTATAATAATTCTGTTAAAATAAAACATATTTTCACATATTATATATTAATGCATATGTAAATATATTTTTTATACCACGTCGATGCACCCATATACTCGTATGGGTGGAATTGCCTAGAAAGAAGCCTAAATAATTTTAAGAGTTAAGCTACTCGTAGCTTAGCACACAAATTTCGATCGCAAATAAATACGAACACCATGAATATAATTTAGGTAGATCGGCATTGTATTAATTGTTCTTTACTTTCTTTCAAAATAGCAGCTTTATTTCACTATTTCTGAGGCTACTAGTGAATGAGTGTTACAAATCTAACCATAAATTGAACGGGATTGCAACTTCAAATTTTTTAGTCTGCACGTCGATAAACTACTGGCGTCATCGAAAATAGACTTTTAAAAACAATATCCATCTCTTGACGTAGTTAATTATTTTATTTCTACTACTACAGTAAAATAGTAATCCAACGCTAAATAAACAACTTATTTTATTTTCTTAACTTACTACGATTTGCATTTTTGGTAGTTTCTAGTGGTATGTCCCGGACCGGACTGATGATGGTGGAATACCACCCAGGCTTTTATATTTCGCGTCGAAAATTGCCAAATGCCCCAGTTTATCATTTATTGGGGCGCGTACTTGAAATTTGCGAATCGCACCAATCATTGCGACAGAAGTAAGAGTATTTGTTTTTTAAACCTTGTATAGAAAAAAACATCAATTAAATTGACATGTCAACCGAACGAACATGACATGTTCGTTTTCGCCAACCGCACGTTTGACATTCTAATTGATATTTGATGACAGTTCAATGAATTCTGAATATTTTATTATCAATGTAGAAATACTTAAGTTGGCACATTTACATACTATTTTTTATATTTTCGCTAGATAAATATATTTATTATGTGTACAAAATAATTATTTGTTGGTGACAGTTGCTTTTTACATTTTTTCACTGGTCCATATTTATACGAAAATTAGTCGTTATTCAAGTCAAATATTCAAAAGTTCTTAATTAAAAGCGCTCATTGTAATTTGTAAGCAAATGTAAAAGCATTCTATGTACCTAATAAGATTTCGTACAAAAAATTTAACAAGGAAACCTTCTAGTTGAGCGCTATTAAAATGGTAGGTAAAAAAGGAACCCTTTGTCTTCTGTCTGTCACATTGCTAAACATCTTAGGAATTATTGTCGATTTGAAATTTGGAATAGTCATAAAGAAGATGCATTAAATATATGGTTTTTAATACATATTTTTATATTTTCTCTGAAAATATAAAAATATATTAATAATTTTTTTACCATCATAATAAATTCCTAAACTAACTTTGTATAATGAACCGGATATGGCACAGTACCCATGGCGTACAATTGCTCCTAAATAACCGGCCAAGTGCGTGTCGGACCACGCACAAAGAAGGGTTCCGCATCGACACCTCCTAATCTACATTTTAAAACCATTATACAAAAAAGGTCGTATCTTTATAGGAAACTTACGCCACTTACGCCCTTTTGTTTGGGCAAGACAGTTTTTCAGCAAAAACTCAAAAACCGTTGGACCTATCTTGTTCAAACTAAAAATCGCTGAAAATATATTTATCAATGTACATCATCTTGATTTTTTTCAGAATTTTAAACTTCATAGTGTTATAAATTAGAGGGGGGGGGGGGAATCACACTTTTTACGACTTTGACAGCTAATATCTCGCCAACGGTTGACTTAAATGAAAAAATAAATTGTAGAAACTTCTATATCATTTTTGAAGGCCTATCCATTGATACCCTACAAGCCTATATGTGCTTTAAAAAAACACCCTCCTGTTACAGTGTATGGGGTGCCCCCCCACCCCCTCAGTTTAATATTTGTTTCGTAATTTCACATCATATTTCTATAGCGGTTGATTGCATAAACCTTCCTACCAAATTTCATAACTGTGGTGCTCATAGTCTCCGAGTAAATCGGCTGTGACATACGGACGGACGAACGGACGCACAGACATGACGAATCTATAAGGGTTCCGTTTTCGCCGGGAACGCGGGACGGGTACGCGATCGTTATACGGAGCCCTCGGTGAGCGAGACGGACTCACATTTGTAAGGAGAGAAAACTTTGTTTTTATACAAAGTTTTCTCTCATTCTTTTCTTCCATAATTCTCAAACATATATTATGACTGTATTCTAAAATTACATTTTTTTTTGCACTGAGGCTTGCTTTAAGTTGTCCTTTTTTCAGTTCATGTTGTAATTTTTTCTTCTTCTAAATGTGGAAATACAATTAAATTATGCTCTATATAACAAATTGCATTTTCGGAATGTAAGGAATAGTAATGAGACCCTAATATTGGAATACCTAAGTGGGTATAACAAAAAAGGTAGCTGTTCACCCAGGGCATAATGCGGATTTAAATCTTTATATCTGACATAACTTATTTTGATAAAAATGGCGTAAGTAATCAAACGAAATTTTAATAAAGCTTGATTTTCTAAGTACATTTTTTAAGTTCGGCTAATATTAAAAAAGGTATTCATTTGTTCAACATAGCCTCGTAAGAAAAGCTTCCAGAAAACGGTCCACACACAAACATAACGACATCACAGTCTACTGCAGTCCTCGCCAAAGATTTGATAGGATTTCACTGATTCAGAAAATGTTTTTGCATATTTGGCTTTTGAAAGAACTCTGTGTTTCACTCGAGTGAAACCACCAATTTTAGCCTCGAACTATTCACGCGACAAATTATCTCGTCTGTATTGAGTGGCTTTCAAGCCCTTGGTTAACACTTGGTTTTAATCTACTATAAAGTTTTAGTTTCACTCCCCATTTCAAAACTAAGGATAAAAAGTAACCCTTTTACGTTCCTGCGTCTGCAAGCGTGAAATATTTAATCCAGAGCCTTTACGTTCTCACTCGACTTACTTTGAGTAATGCCATCCAATTATTGTTGGAATCTAGTTTTTTAAGAGTTATATTACCCTTGTAATTTCCCAAAAGAGCAAAGCATTGACCCCGTATTATGTAAAGCTCTAATACTTAGTCTTTAAAATAATTAAAATATTCAAATAGTTTTATTGCAAAGTTATTCATTAAAAAAATCCTATAATTCGTTTGTATTAATGTTTTTTTTATATTTTTAAGATTATATTAACAGTGGCCGTTGTTCTGTTTAGCTGGATAATATGCTCGAGTAAAATGTAAAGCAAGTCATTGGGTTGACCAACAGTTTAGTCGTTACGTACAGATTAGCGTTCAGAGAGATAATCTTACTCTGATAAGAACAAAAGCCTGTCTGAGCCTAACTGACCTTCACCTGTTTGGTCCGTTGTAATTGAATTATACAAGAAAATGTAACTTTAAATGTAATATGCACATTACTTTAAATGGAACAGTCGAGACGTGTTTATTACACATTAAGTGGAAATTACAGGTTTTAATTAACAATTTTTCATGACTTCAAATGACACAAATTCAGATTGCTTTTTTGAACAATCTTTAGGTGTATTTTAAAAGTTATTAATAGATATGTCGCAGTGACTAAAGCATGACGATTCTATGTAAGCATATAAAAATATTTAAATGATTGTAAAATAGTTGTACCTAAATTAACCAATCTCTAGGTTGTACTCTTATACATTTTCCAGTTTAACCCATTATCAATGTAAACTACAATACCAAACAAGATATATATTAACGTAATACAATACTGTAACCGACGGGAGCGGGGGGGGGGGGGGCGTGAATAAAACCGCCGAGTAGTACTTAAAAGGTGCATACGTTTTATTTATAATAAGTATTGTTGCACGCACACTTGGTCGTAGAGGCTATTTACTGAATGGATGGTCCGGGAGCCGTCCGCATCACTCAGTAAACGGTCAGGAATGTATTTGGCACAAAGTACAATATATATACTGAGATAGAGATACCAGTGAACTACTCCACATAGATCGTAGCGCCGTTGTGTATTTAGTAAAAACTAACCGCACGACCGCTGCATCCCTGTCACTTCAATATGCAAGTGCGATAGAGATAGCACCCAGTGACATCTGGTACAAACAAGTTAAACTAACATTTCCATAGAAAAAATTCGTACTTCGAGCTGAAAGGCCCCTGGTATTTGGTGAGCCGGGAATCCGTCAGCACTAAACACTTCCGATCGAAGCAAGATGCATGATAAATGTCCGTAGGCTATTTAAGGATTCTATGTCGACCAAACGTTAGCGCGTTCTATTTCGACGCCAGCGCCATCTAGGGGATAATTGAGTCCCTAGCGGTGTAGTTATGCTACTGGCTCTTGGATGGCGTTAGTAGTAGCCAAAATCTGCTGCTCCAATCGATTGGTGTTACATAACCTCCCCCTTTATCCCCGAAGGCGTCTCGACGAGTAGGATAGGATGTTGGGATTATTTTCGTGTATGATTAGCCTTTGTAGTCGCCTTTCTTGGCCTTCCTCTTTTCCGTATAGGCTGTAGAGGTTCCGGTAAGATTTGGTCATCTCCCTTGAATGGGGTCAGTGCCGAGGTACGGTAGGTTCCGACTGTATTCTCGGGTTCACTAGGCTTGGCAAGTTTATAAGTTGTCGCACCTTGCTTGTGCACAACGTAAGGTCCATCTCAGCGTGGCATTAACTTGTTACTCACTTCTTGAGTGGAACGGCTGACCTTGTGCGTATCAGCAAGCACCAAGTCTCCTGCTCTATATCCTGGATCAGGTCGTCTTGCTTTGTCAGCTTGTTCTTTTCGGGTTTCTTCCTTGTCAGTTCGGAGTTGTCTGGTTTGTTTCAGTGTTTCAGCCAGTAACAAGAATTTCGGTGTTATCTATGGTACAAAGTTTTCGGATAGTACTATTTGTTTCAGATCATGTTTGACGTCGTCTGGCGAACGGAGTTCGCGGTTAAAGGTAAGGTAGGCTGGTGTGTGGGCTGTCACTAGGCTACTTTCTGTGTTCATTGCAAATCTTATGCAAGTAAGCTTTTCAGACCATTCTCTGTGATTGTCCTTTACTAGGATGCCCAACTGAGTCTTTATGTCTCTGTTTTTCCGCTCTACGGGGTTTGCGGTTGGATGGTATACATGGGTAAACGTATGGTGAATACCAAGACAAAAGACCATCTTCTGCATGACAGCACTAACAAACTGCGCTCCGTTGTCGTTATGAATCCGCCTAGGGACACCATATCGAAGAAAAACTTCATTTATCATGGTCATCGCGCATGCTTCGGCGTTGGCTGTCTCCAGGGCAAACAGTTCTATCCAACCTGTTGCTATATCCTTCACCACTAGGATCCAGTTTTTATTTGTTACTGAAGTTGGCAGGGGTCCGAACAGGTCGAATGCTAGACACTCGAATCTTTGGTTAACTGCTGTGGTTTGTAAGAGTCCGGCGGGTTTAAGGTTGGTTGGTTTATAGCGTTGACACATTAAGCAGTTTTTCACGTATGGCTCAATGAATCGTCTCATACCCTTCGAGTAGTACCGGCATGATATCCTTTGGTGATTTTTGTCGGAACCATAGTGTCCTGCCAATGGATCATCGTGATATACCGCTAAAATGTTTTTCCATTCATGCTCAGGAACCCAGAGTTGAGCGTCATCGCCATTCCCATCTGGATCGTACTTATAGAGCACACCACTGTTCAACACATATCCTTTACCACCCCAATACAAAGCATTTTCACCTCCTGTCTCTAGTGCCTTGATTATTGTAGCTATATGTTTATCTTTTAATTGTTCGCTGCGTATTTCAGAAGGTTTGCGTGTGGGCATGTCTATGACTACGGTACATAGTTCGCAATCATTAGTGTGATTGGAGTCACATTGGGGTCTGGATAGGGTATCGGCGACCACATTCGTCTTTCCTAATGCATACTTAATCGTAACGTTGTACGCTTGCACGATCAAAGCCCAACGTGCCAGTCTTTCTGTGGGTGATTTAATCGTCAGGAGCCATTTGATCGCTTGATGGTCAGTAACTATGGTAACTTGCCCGCCTTCAACATATCCGCGGAATTTATTAAGTGCCCACACTAACGCCAGCGCTTCCCGCTCTGTGGTGCTGTAGTTCTTTTCGGCGGAATTTATCAGTCTACTAGCGAACTCAACCGGGTGCTCATCTTCGCCCTTCCCCTGGACTAATACAGCTCCGATTGCGTAATTGCTTGCGTCAGCCTTGATAATGTAGGGCTTGGTCTCATCCGCTTGCCTCAGAACTGGTGCAGTGGTTAGGTGCGTCTTCAAGTCATTGAAAGCTTTCTCTTGAGCTTCCTTCCATTCCCATTGAGCATTTTTCTTGGTTAATTTCGTCAATGGCTAGCTGACTTTGGAAAAGTTCGGGATGAAGCGCTTGTACCACGAGCATGTTTGTATAAAGGATAGTAAGTGTTTTAGGTTTTTCGGCTGTGGTAGACTAGTAATTGCTTCCACCTTGAAGGGGTCCACTCGTAAGCCGTTCGAGGTGATCAAATGCCCCAAATACTTGATAGAATCGCAACAAAAGTGACATTTGGAGTAGTCAGATTGTTCTCTTTCAGAACCTTCAACACTTTATCCAGATCCTCAAGATGCTGCTCAAACGATGCGGACAGTATGATTAGGTCATCCAAGTACGCCAGCATTTTCACATCTCCCACCAATACCTTGACACGGTCGATAAGGCGCTGAAAGGTGGCGGGGGCATTTCGTAACCCGAAAGGCATACGGATGAATTTCAAAATCCCAAATGGCGTTATGAAGCTTGTTTTGTTCTGATCTTCATCACGCACCTTTACTTGCCAGTAGCAAGAGCGTAAGTCAAGGGTGGAAATATATGGTGTTGGCTTAGCGTCGCGCAACAGGTCATCAATTCGTGGCATCGGGTAAGTGTCAGGTACGGTGATGGAGTTCAACCTTCTGTAATCGATGCAAGGGCGTAAACTTCCGTCTTTCTTTGGTACTAACACAGCAGAAGCAGACCATGGCAAAGAGGAAGGCTCGATAATACCTTCATTGAGCATCTTGTCGATCTCGTTCTTCAGCTGCTCCCTTCGGACTCAAGATAATCGTTAAGGTGGTACAGCGATCGGTGGGTGGTCGTCTGTGTTGATAATATGTTCAATCAACGTTGTTGGGTATCTACTGGGTAGGCAAACTTCCTCACTCTTCATTATAACCCCTTCTATCTGCTTTTTCTGTTCATTGTTCACAGATCCCATTTGGACTTTCCCGATCTCCAACGCACACAAGTCAATGTCTTCAGCAGTGTAGCCCGTGAACAGCGCTTGAGAGTTTGGTGACAGGGTAACCTCCGTCTCTTCAACTGACCGTACCGCATCAGCGAACATGTAATCCATGTGGTGTGGCTCTCGTGAGTAGCCATCAAATGTCAGGTGAGGCCGTTTGGCTGGAACAGGGTTGTGCCGGGGAGCAATGGCTGCAACTTTGGGTTCAGATTCGTACACCGGCTTGGTATTCCTGGGCGCAGCTCCTGGGTGTAGGTCGGGCTCAAACTAAGCCATCGATACACCATCTGGTTCTTCCAGGGTCAAGTCGTAATTAGTATGTGGGCGATCCATGAAGCCCATGCCAAGCAACGTTTTATTTTCTTTAGTATGGGGAAGTACTACAAATGTTGTAGGTATCGTCCGATCGCAAATTTTAACGGGTACTGTAATCGACAAGACTTCTTCCCTTCGTTTCAAGCCGTCTGCCATCGATACGTTAGCAGTTTGCTTAGCAAAACTGCATTGCCTTTGCTTCAAGCATTTGTATAGTTGATACGAAGCGACACTGGATTTAGCGCCAGGGTCGATAAACGCTGTACCGATGACGTCGTAGATGGTAATCCCTACCATTACTCTCGGGCGGGCGTCCAAGTTGATGTCCAGGGCGCAGAACCCAGTTCTCTCTGTCTTGATAGGTTGAGCGTCTTTACACTTGGGGCATTTGCTTCTCGTGTAACCGGGCATCCCACATCCGTAGCAGTAAAGAGTTGTTGTACTTGGTGAAGGCGTCTGGGTAGACTCGGTTTTAATTTCTTTAGGAGGACGGTAAACTTCACCCATATGCTTCAATTTTTTACGGCATTCATCAAAGGTGTGGCCCGTGCCACGACAGTAGTCGCAGCGCTGTTTCTTCTTAAATTGTCCGACCTGCTTTCCAGAGTTGCCGATAGAAAGCGCTGATGAAGACTTCTCACGTAACATCTGTTCAACATTACTAGCAGCCGTTAGCAATTGATCGAATGTCGTCACCGAATCACGTGGTATTCTCTCGCGTATATCAATGTGCAGTTGGCCATGAATTGCATCTATCTGTAGCTCTTCGGTCATACCCGGTGAACGTAACTGGGATAGTAGGGCTCTGTTCTTCGCGATAAATGTTTCCGTCAGCATGTCTGGTGGTTGCTTACATGAGAACACTTCCTGGAACACTTGAACGCTGGACAAACAGTCCAACGGGTTATACTATCCTTCACGCCTTGCCACCATGTCGAAGCTTGGATGACTTCGGCCGAACGTTGTGGCGCCAGTTGTAACCGAAGAGAGCGGGGGGGGGGGGGGGGGGGGATAAAACCACCGAGTAGAAGTTAAAAGGTGCATACCTTTTATTTATAAGTATTGTTGCATGCACACTTGGTCGTAGAGGCTATTTACTGAATGGATGGTCCGAGAGCCGTCCGCATCACTCAGTAAACGGTCAGGAATGTATTTGGTGAGCCGGGAGTCCGTCAGCACTAACTAAACACTTCCGATCGAAGGAAGATGAATGATAAATGTCCGTAGCCTATTTTAGGATTCTATGTCGACCAAACGTTAGCGCGTTCTATTTCGACGCCAGCGCCATCTAGGGGATAATTGAGTCCCTAGCGGTGTAGTTATGCTACTCGCTCTTGGGTGACGTTAGTAGTAGTCAAAATCTGCTGCTCCAATCGATTGGTGTTACAATACTAAATTCAAATAACACACCAACCAAATATAATATAGAGGTTCATTAAAATTTCATCCTTCGCGTGCTTCTCTTAATTTTTCGCTTTCATTATTTTGCAATAAAATAAAATACTGAATATGCGAGCAAAATCAGAAATACAGTTATGAAGTCAAACTCGTTAAATGAAATGTTTTTTTTGATTCGTTAACACATTAATTTGATCTTTTTGAGACGTTTCGTAGGTATTGACGTACTGATGATGACAACCTATGTATTATGTAAATCTCTGAATAATGCAATAATATTATTATCAAAATAACTCTCCTACTAACTGAAATTCAGAAATAAGCATGTGACATGCGATTACAATAACACAATTTATGGATTCCCTGCAATACTCGAAGATATGGTAAATACTTCAAATTTATCAACCATCTGGCCGAGAGTACAACAAAATCTGTTTTTATTCAAGTATTTGAACCGTTGAAAAAGACAATGAAATTTCGATCACGTACCATACCTTACGTTTATTCTTTTCATTTTGAATTATTTTTTTAAGAAATTGTTTTAACCGTAGACATGTTTATAATAAAAATATTGAAAACTATGCGTTTTACTGATACAATTTAAGGCTCATTTTTACTTGCCATTATAGCAGCTGTGCATGCGGGGAGCCCGTTGCGCTATACTCCTGTTTTTACTCGACTGCGTCAGAAGGAGGGTTATGGTTTTCGGGGAGCATGTATGTATGTATAATTTGTCTTAAATCTGAACGTTTGTTATTTCGAAATATTAATTATATTTGATAAATTAATTACTATACATATTTCGCGAGTTGGTTGGCAAAGGAAACATCATATCGAGCTATTGTTAGCGAGTGAGCAAGACAATAATTTGGAAGCTACAGTCAAAAAATAATGGGGGTAAACAAGATAACCCGCGAATTTTACGGGAGTCAGGCTGCAACGTCCTATAAAATGAGCCTTAGGCTGAGTTGCACCAACTTACGATCACAGACCGATCAACGTTAAATATGGCGCCGACAGCTGTCATCCCATAAAAACTTGTCAAACTTTCCATACATTCAGATTTTAACGAACACCGCTTACGACTACAGGCGGTTTGGTGCAACCCGTCCTTAAAGTATGTATCATCATCATCATCATCATCATGTCAGCCGAAAGACGTCCACTATATCCACCATAGACCTCCCCCAAAGACCCACAATGTCCGGTCCTGCGCCACCCGCATCCAGCGGACACCCGCGACCTTCACCAGGTCAGTCCACCGTGTGGGGGGCCTGCCCACGCTACGCCTTCCGGTACGCGGTCGCCACTCGAGAACCTTTACGCCCCACGGCCATCGGTTCTACGTGCTATGCGATACATTAATTTTTAATCAGAATAAAACTTTGAGGCAGTCCAGACAATTAGTGCATGTTTGAGTGCATACCTACTCATTATTAATTATATATTGATAAGATTAATATGTTGTAATTAAGTTTAAATCACCGACACCAAGAGACGATAAATTTTGATATTCCGAACATAAGGGTGCATAAAAGTTGTCTGAATATGTAAGTGATAACTGCATTGAAAAGATTGTAGTAGAAATATAAACAATTCAGTTTTCTTTTTGTCGCTAATGTTAGGTAGGACTTATTTAGTAGATACACCGTCAATATTTAGTAACTGCCTAAACGTGGTCGACAATAATTATCATATGTAGGTATCACACGTTAATCAATAAATGTTAAGTAGTGCGTGGAGCTAGCCAGCAATTATTTCTAAGTGGTTATGGAACTTCTTTTTGCAAAGTTAGCAGTCAGGCAGATGTCATATACACAGACTTCAGCAAAGCATTTGATAGGGTTTCTCACAAGATTTTGTTACGTAAATTATCGGCATATGGGTTTGATTCTTTGTTGCAATGGTTTGACTCATACTTATCAGATAGAATTTTTTTTGTAGTGGTCAACGGTTTTAAATCCTCGTCCCATATCATAACATCAGGTGTCCCACAGGGGTCGCATTTGGGCCCAGTTCTGTTTAATATTTTTGTTAACGACATTCCGGACTGTTTACGCTATTCAAAAATTTTTATGTATGCCGACGATCTAAAGTTTGTTCGTATAGTGGCTTCTGATAAAGACGTACAATTGTTACAGAGTGATCTTAATAAACTCACAGAGTGGTGCAGTAAGAATGAAATGGTCCTGAACGCCAATAAATGTGCATATATGCGCCAATATATGTGCCCGCTACGCCCGCGCTCGCGACCCGGCGTCGAGTACTGGATAATCGGCTTGTAAGGGAGAGGTTACTGGAGACTGACTTTGAACACTTATTAACCATTGAGTGTCCTCAGAAATTATATATGGCGTTTAGGGATATATTTAATAATATATATAATAGCTGCTACAAGACTGTTATGATTAGTAAAGTTAATAGAAATAATAAGAGTTGGATTAATAATAATATAAAGTTAATGATAGAAAAAAGGGACAGCCTATTTGTGATATGGAGTAACGATCCAAAGAATATGGTAAAGCGCTTAGCGTATACGAGGTATAGAAACAGATGTACCAAAGCTATAACTAAAAAGAGAAATGATTATGATAAGCAGAGTATTCTAGATTGCAATAATAATATAAAGAGGATATGGGACAAAATTAATAGCTTACTTGGCAAAAATAATAAGTCGTTGGACACTCAAATTCTTAATAATATAGTGGGACAGGGTGACGTTAGTGTAGTATGTAACAAATTTGCTGAAAGCTTCTCTAGTGAAATAAGTCATATTAAACATGTGTGTAATGATAAGTGGTTATGCCGAGATGAGTATGTAAGTGGCTCTGAGGTGTGTATGAGGTGGCAACCTGTGACAGCTAAAGGGGTAATGAGGATAATCAATAAAATGAGTTCTAAAAAGTCACCGGGCTGCGACCTTATACGCATGTCAGATTTGAAAACAATCCCGGACAAAGTCAGTCCGGTGTTGGCTAAGCTAATTAATATGTCTGTGTGTTCTGGCAAGTTTCCCGACGGTCTTAAGCAGGCTTTAATCCGTCCAATCTATAAAAGGGGTCTCGAAAAGATTTTTCTAACTATAGACCAATAGCCATTCTCTCTAGTGTGGACAAAGTCATAGAGAAATGTATTGTACAGCAACTTAGTAGTTACCTTAGTAAAAATATGATAATAAATAAGTGCCAGCATGGGTTCCAGAAAGGCAGGAGCACTGATACGCTCTTAGCGAGTTTCACGGATGAAGTCAACACCTACTTGTCTAATAAAAAAGTAGTTCTAGCAGTGTTTTTCGACTTCAGTAAAGCGTTTGACACCTTGGAGACCAGCACGCTATTAAAGGCCATGAGTGAATGCGGGGTGGGGAAGCCGCTGAATCGATGGTTCCGCGACTACCTCACTGGGCGCTCGTACCGTGTGCGGGTAGGCTCGGCGCTAAGCGACGAGCGACAGGTGTCGTGTGGCGTGCCGCAGGGCTCTTGTACTGGACCCGTGAGCTATTTGATGCACGTCAACAGCCTGTGCGGCGTGCTGCGGCACTGCTCGGCGCACATGTTCGCCGACGACTTGTGCATATTGTGCGCCGGCAGTGCGAGTGAGTTATCCGACACCTGCCGCTTGGTGCAGCATGATGTAGATGCTGTAGTCCGCTGGTCGCACGATAATGGTATTGTGCTTAATGCTGATAAAACTAAGCTGTTATTAATTCGATCACCCTACTTAAAAGTTGCTAGCCCACCAACTCCCATTGTAACCCATGATTTTTCTTGTATGCATAATAATATGTTGGACTGCCGCTGCAACCCCATCTCGCGCGTTGACTGCGTAACGTATTTAGGCGTCAAAGTAGATGAACACTTTTCTTGGACGCATCATGTAGATTTTATCTATAGCAAACTCAAAGTATTATTAGGAAAATTTTATTACTTGAGATTTAAAGTACCTCTACATATCCTCAAGTATTTATATGTATCCCTAGTTGAATCAATAATTGGTTATGCTCTTGACTGCTACGGATTAACGACTAAAACTAACATAAACAAATTAGAATGTATGCAAGTTAGATTCCTAAAACTGTTAGTTAATAATAAAACTAAAGATAAGAATAAAAAAGACTTTAGAAATTTGTTCAAAATTTGTAATATTCTACCGGTGAGCCTTAAGCATAAATATTTATTAGTGTTCAATAATCATGGCAGTCAGGAGTACACCCAATTACAATTACACCGTAACGATGTTTGTGATACCAGGTCGATGTCAGCGGGCAGGCTCGTTGTGCCGAGGGTCACTAATTACTACGGCGATAGGTGTCTCCGGAAACGCCTACCCTATATACTCAACAGCCTGCCCTCTGACATCAGGCAGGAAACCGATAAAGCTAATCTTAGTAAGAAGCTGCATAATTACCTTGTTAAGTGCATAAATTAATTTATTGTACCCATAGATATAGAATCATAATATATAAATAGAAGAGAGAAGAGACTGCTCGATCCCACAGTCAAACCGTGCAAACGGTTTTGTGGGACTCTGTAATTGCATATGCGGTATAATTATTGTTAATAAATAAATAAATAAATTAATAATAAATATATAAAATTTTCTAGAAAACATATGATGGTAAATTCTAAATATTTCATCGGAAATGTCCCAATTGGTGAGGTTGACACAGTACGAGATTTAGGCGTAGTCTTTGACCATAAACTCACTTTTGTGCCTCATATCGAAAGTGTTGTTAAGAGATCATCCAGGATGCTGGGATTTGTCATAAGAAATACAAAAACATTTCGACGGAGTAAAACCAAAATACTTCTTTACAACAGTTTTGTGCGAAGTATCACAGAATACTGTAGTGTAGTGTGGCGTCCACACTACTCCACTCACTCATTGCGTATTGAGCGAGTGCAGAAGCGGTTCCTGCAACATCTTTCTTTTTCAGCTGGCATAGCCAAAAAAACAGCCTCTTATAACAAGCGATTAAAGTACTTTGGGATAGAGTCATTGGAGCTACGTAGAACGATAGCGGACGCAATGTTTCTATATAAGCTGGTTAGGAATAAAATTGATTGTCCGCAATTACTGGAACAATTTTGTTTCCGAGCTCCGTCCCGAATGCCCCGCAACCCCATTACTCCGCTCTGTCCTCCGCTCAGACGCACCGTTTTCGGCAGCAACTCACCTATCCCGAGATTATGCAAAATTTTGAATGCATGCTGTCATGAAGCGGATATACACTTTGACCCAATAGTTAGATTTAAGAAAACTGTTCGCAATTGCCTGTCCGGTTCAGTTTAGTTTTCAGCTTATTATGCACTTTAACTGTTAGAGGTACATAATTGTTACACTTTCTTTTTGTTACTCATTTTAAAATTTTAACGCAAGAGTCTAACTTAATATAAACCCTTATTATTGTTTTGAACGGAGCGCTTAAATTATGGGTGTTTTGAAGAAGCATTATGTAACTTTTAAATTTTAGTTTTTTTCACTGCCTTTTTTGTAAAATGCATGTGGTGTTCACCTGTCAGTGATTGTTACATTTAGCATAAAACTGTTATTGCAAGCTATATATGTAATTTACGGTGTAAACAATTGTTGGTGAGCCAAATAAATAAATAAATAAAAACGCTAAGCAATGTAAATAAAAAGGCTAAATTACGCAAAATAAATATTTTTAATATTTATTAAAACCTATTTATTTTATACCTATTACATTTAATATTTAATTGTTCTTTTTTATATTAAAAAAAAACCCTACACAAAATACAAAAAAAAATATTATGACAAATTATTTTAGATATTTGATTTCGTTACAAACCCTATCCGGTTTATAATTTTTAGATTAGAAGGCTTTCTAGAAGCATATTTCACAAATGCAAAATGTTTATTAGTTATTGCGATGGCCATAAGGCGATAAAAATGACACTGTTATCGTACTTGAAGTCACGATTTTATCTAATTATACTAATCGTCCGAAACCAATGTAGAAATTCTAACAATCGACAAATAATTGTATAAATGTCTTGACCTTGTTAAACGTTAAGTATATTTCCTATAAAGAAGCTGGATTCTTTACACTATACCCTTGAACTACACAGGTCACGGAATGATCTTATGATCAAACACTACATATTAATTGCTGCAAGTAGGATTGAGGTAACTACTTAAACCTTGATCATTATAATAATCGTGACAGCTATATGTTAAATCGTTTGTTTTTATTTTCATAAGTTATTTAATACCATTGATGCTTTATTATACTATCGGCCTGTTTAGCCTAGTTTTATTATATCGTCGTCTAGTACCCATAACACAAGCCTTATTGAGCTTACCATGGAACTAGTTTGATTTGTGTAAAAAACGTCCTCTAATATTTTTTCATTAATTTATATTTATTTATTTATTATTTATTTTATTATTGCTGAACCACATTATTTTTTATGGGTTTCGTAGTAAACAAGGATCCCCTTTAATTTCACCATGTCCGTCCGTCCGTCTGTCTGTGGCTTACTACTAGAAAACTGTAATTTGGTATGGATATACATATATCAATCACGTCAACAAAAACGTGTAGTAATTTTTTTTTTTTAGTTAGCCATTAGGAGTCCCTGTCTCCCCCCCCCCCCTCTATACGAGCCAAACGGTTGCAATTGGGAATGTAAAAAAAATCATGGTAGTTCTATATAATGAACTTAAAAGGAAAACCAACACTAAGGAGATATTACTAGTTAACTTGTAATAGTCGATCTTGAAATGTACTTGGAAAAAGCGAACCTACGTACAATATCGTACGTATTTAGTTGTTATCATTCTAATATCACTAACGACCAATATATACAATCATGATTGATCAGCATCCGCCACTTGGCAAATTTTCGCTTATTTACTAAACACGAAGAACATTCGATCCTCTCTTATTGTTCTTCTCCCGATGCTCGTGGTTTTCCTTGAATTTGAGCGACCTCGAACACATTGATCTCGTATAATTAACAGTTCATACCCTGTTGTGAGAATAATCAAAATACTTCGTCGATAATAATAATTATTACCTAATAAAGTTGTATTGATAACCGTTGGCTAGTGAAATTACACATTGGGAAAACGTAAGATGTTATTGCTTGGTTAGAGCTGATTTTGACTTACTTTACCATACGTTTGCGATCATATACTACCCTTTATTTTAAAATCTTGCTCCTATCATATTTTTATAAATGCAAATGTATATACGTATATAAAACGTCAAGTCCATTATTTAAAAACCTCTTATTTGTAGTATAAGGTGAAGCAGGCGTATTTGTTAAATAAAAAAGACAATTAGGGAATCGAAAAGATTACCCACTAGTTTGAGTAAAACATGAACTTTAAAAATATCGCTGTCCCTAATTGACTTCATAGCAGAAGGGATACTTGAATCTATTAATCTCTGAAATCAAGCGATCCCGGTGGACATCCGGCCATAAAAGCGACGTTTTCCAATTTCCCCTTAAATTTAATTAAACTATCGGCTTTAACACTAAAATGGACTGTTCAAAGCCGACTGACTTACAATAACAAAAGCTTACACTATTAAATTAACGAATTTCTTACTTTTAATTACTTGAACAATAATAGTTGACGGATGTTAACTTGTTAAAAACAATTAAATAATACTAAGAAAGCATTTACAAATTCAAAATAAAGATTACAATCTCTTTTATATAAAAATTGTCAATCGTGTCACATTATACTTGTAAAGGTATAGACAAAAAAAGAAAGTCAGGATAATATCTTGGGAGGGCATTGGCTTGACAAACTTAATCCAAAACTGATCCAACTTGAAATGAAATCTGAGAGTGTTCAAAGGAAAACGGATTCTACTCGTTTCATCATAAAGTTTGATGATGTTTAATCTGCAAATTGTCAAATTACGGTTACGGTATGGATGAAGAAGACTCTGTATCCAGTGGTCAAATATTACTAAAAAAAGGCCATCTATCATAATAAATAAATACATATTTAATAATAATTACTCAAACGTATTTAAAATTTAATATATTATTGCTGCATATTTAGTTATTAATAAGTCTTCAATAATAAATAAATAGGTTTACATTTATAGGTAAATAAGCACAAATTTTGACCTTCTTGCTTCTAAGGCTGCATTCGCATACATGCAACTCAGAGAGTTAGGGTGCAGCGAAAGGACATCTCGCTCATATTTCTAGCAGTTTAACTGGGGAGGTACCGCCACAATACAGAAGACCGCAGCTATAATAACGCCACTACTTGCTACTTAGATATGTGCTGTTGTGTTGCTGGTAGAAAGGTCGCCATACTCGTAGCTTCCGTTGATCGCTGTGTTAAGATTGAAAAGCCTACATATGTCTCTAACTATCAAAAAACCGAATCGTCAAGTTAATAAAGGGTCGGCACCGCACTTGTGATTCTTCTGCAGTCGAAAGCGTCCATAGGAGACCGTGTCTCCTTAGCATCAGGCAGGGCTTGTCACCGTCCTTGTTAAAAAAAACACGCCGTTCAGGCAAGTGGCTTAAAGACGTTTCCCGTCTCATCCGCCCGCCGGCCAAAGTCGTTTTTCCGCTCGCGCGGCGTGTGTCCCTGGTCAGGAATGTGGCTATTAAATCATTGCTCAAAAGCTGCCAAGCTCACAGACAATAGAATCTTAATCCTGCAGTATAAGTGCCTTTTATTGGCCATGCATACGGTTCATCTATTAAATAATAAATTAATTGCCACTGTTAACTGTTTCAACTGAGTTACTTCTTTATGACAACCTCGATAAGAATAATATTTGTTTGTTCGTATTTAGTTCATTTATCGCTGTATCTGATACTGTTATTTAATTATTCACTTACTTGGGTCTTGTGACTTTTATGACGTTTCATTATTTTTATCGCCACCAAATTGGTAATTTCATTCACACGACTTACAATTTATAGGTTAAAAAGAATGTTTACTTATTAAATTATACGATCCGTAATTGTTTCCATGAATACATCGTAGTGACTTCATAGGATTAAGAAAAATCGGCCATGAGCATGTAGGGCTATGCCTAGATTGAGCATCCGGTTCCGTAGATGCCCAATGAACTTACTTTAAACAAATCAATAACAAGCAAAAGGGAATAACTTCGCAGCGTTTCATACGTCTTTTACGAAGAAGAGAAGACTTTTTACGATAACTCAAAAACGGATTAACTGATAATGTCTGCTATAGTTTTCGTGAAATTATTTAATAAGCTTTACTTTCATGATTTTTTTCATATTTTTTTGGACCCAAAAGTTAGAGGGGCCGGGGTGGGGGGACACCATTTTTTTTTCGTTTGGAGTGAATATTTCCGAAAATATTCACTTTATCATAAATGTTTGATGAAGACCTTTATTCATTTTGAAAGAGCTATCCAACAACATCCCACACCATAGAGTTGAAGCAAAAATAATCATCTCCCCTTCACGTGTAGGGGAGGTACTTTTTTTACCACTTTCTTAATTTTATTGATTTATATATCCATACCAAGTTGCAGCTTTTTAGCACTAACAATCACAGAGCAAAGCCTCGGACAGACAGACGGTCAATGAGAAAAACAGACCAACAGACAGACAGACAGACGGACAGACATGGCGAATCTATAAGGGTTCCTAGTTGATTACGGAGCCCTAAAAAATGTATGCTTCAATGGTTTAGGCATTTTGACAACATGTGTGACACCAAATGTGTGGTACCCGGGCATATCCTAAAACTACGGTGGAGATATTTCGTTCGCCAACCCGCATGCCAAGCGAGGCGATTATGGCACTTACACCTCATGAAATTGGGGGAGGCCTTTGTCCAGCAGTAGACGTCCTTCGGCTGATATGGTGGTGGTGGTTAGAAAGCAGTCTGACTAAGAGGAGTTACGTTCAGGAAATGGATAAAAGAGTTGGGAGGGGGCGACCAAGGGGAGGGTGTCGCTGCGCGTCCGGAAAAACACACTTATTGGCCAAGCGGTGACGTACATAAAATTGTGTACAAAACACGGGTCGTAAAACAGAAAGCCCTCTCTCGCATATTTATGACCCTCGCCTGCGGCTCGGGCCTCAAACATCTGCGATATCGGCCTTTCTTTGTTTTACAACCCTTGTATAGAAATAGGTATATTATGTTTGCTGTATTCGCTTCTCTCTTTACAATAAATTATTTTCGTCAATAAAATTTCATGTCATCATCAGCAACACTAGATATTCCATTTAACCCTTAAATTTCCAATACTTTTATTGATATTGAAACTCTATTGTACCCATTTCAAATCAAACGATTTAAACCGATTTTTTGGACATCATTCATTAAGTATTTTGTTTCGAAAAGATTTCATTTATTTTAGCAGCAGAAAGCAAAACAATATCATGCACCATCTTTACCTAAATTTTCCTAACAGTACGTGACATTTGCCTTGTTTCTGTTAACGTTTGCTTTATTATTGAACTAGAGTTTTAGCAGATGAAACCTTGGCATTCTAATTTATGCGGCCTAAGGGACAATTCGTAGTGTTGTTTGCGTATTAAATGAGGTGATGAAAATGGACATAGTATTGCATGATATACTGATAAAACGTTAGAATATTTCCTCATTATGAAATGAGACTAGTTTCACTTGAAATGGAAAATAAATTATTCACACGGTAAATTATTACTGTCATATATTTTACATGGTGGTCCTAGTCAGTAAACTAAACATTTTTTTTGTATAATAACGCACAAACATACACATACAGTATTCAACTAACGGCTATTCAACTAAGACTTCATCATTCGAAGTCCTCATTAGAAACCTGTTGTCCTATTGGTCTATTAGGTAATAAAAAAACAATGTGAATTTGTTTATCCACCAACTTATTTTACTTTTTGACCGAGTGTAACTAAGTAGTTCTCTGTTATAGTTCGGAAAATGATTTGTCCGGCAGTTTTCAGGATTTCCGGATGTTCTCCTCCACAAGTAGCATTTCTCAACCGATTCTTGGGTGAGACTGAAAAAAAAAAAACATCGGTCTACAGTTCACAGAGCCACTGGTATTTAACCATTTCCAGATAAAGTCTAACCCGGCGTGACTCTGTCGGTATTGAAATTATAATAAATACGTAAAAATAAGTAATTTTCATAATCAGAATCGCGTGCACTTGATTACATGATTACATTGCTACTAAAATTATCAGTAATAACAAGATTTAATGTCAATGTCACGTTCAACGTCAATTAACTTTTTAACATGACCGTCTGACAGATTGGGGCGCCATAAGTACAAGCGCAATGGCTTACTTTCGGAAACACGTATGATATTTATACTGCTGAGTAAAATTTTAACTCTATTCCTCTCGAAAAAAGTTTCTATTTACTGCAACATTATGCAACTCAATACATGATTGTTATAGCGCGCAATCAGCATACATGCGAAATTGACGTTTTCACAGCTTTTGAATACTTCGTAAACAATATGAACATTTTGTTTTTCGAATTTGGATCTTAATTTCCGTCACTTAAGGGTGATATTTGAATGATATATCTTAAATAACCAGTTGTGTATATACTTACATTGATGGATGATTTTTACTCGAAAAAGGAATTTGGGTTAATTATCACATGGTTCAGTGTCGGAGAATTTTGTTTTGTGAATATAATAGGTCTTAATGCTTTTAACACAGAAATACCACAACACCAAACCGTATTGTGTCACATTAATGCTTTATACATATGTACTAAGGACTTGTTACTTTAAATGGTTGAATATAAGGCTTGTTTCCTTGTTATTTTTATTCGGGTGCGGTGAACTTTATTCGGAAGATATACTCTTAGTAGTTATCTTAAGGAATACAACAATTAATACTTGCAAAACTCAATAAATTTTATTCAATATTATAATATGTAAAATAAAAGTTTATCAAGAATTTTGTTTTAAAAATGCTACTACAATCAAATGTAATTAGGCCATCGTATATTGAAAAGGTGCACTGCACATAAATAAATGATGTACACGGAGGACAATTTATTGACTTGTAAAGATTATATGCTAACAAGGGCATACAATTATAAATGACATCATGTCCCATGAAATGTAGGACAATACAGTGTAAACAAGTATTTTGCGAATTCATAATAAAGCAGTAGTGACTTTAAATTCTTTTATGCCTAGTTGTCCATAAACTAAGCTAGTTAATAATTATAACGAGTTAATTAGTAACACGAATACTGCAACCTCGTTAAACAAAGTTTGGCCAAATTGAAAGCGGAATGCAAACCTGTATATCGTTGCTTGTGGTATATTGGCTAAGATATTTTCTTTACTCTTACGTATCAGGGCTTCCGTGTAAACAGGCATGCATATCAATTTTCCTATATAGTGTGTTCATTCATACTTTCTAAAATGGTCCAACGAGTAATCCTGGTATGGCCTCGCTGGTGGGTCAGCGTCAAATTAACATTGTACCTAATTAATTGATAACTATCCCGTTAAGGCATAAGACTGCGGTTGGTGGCACGTCAAGGCGGTTAAGTTGGTTGGGTCGCAAGAGCAAATAGGTAAACAAGAAATCAAAAATAGTATATGCAGTACCGATATTGGTGGTTACAATATATATTTAAAAAAATACTATTTTGGGTTAATTTATTTAGAACTAAAGAAAATTAGGTAGTTGACTTTTATTTCAATAATAAGTTTGTTGTATATTTTTTAACGATTCTCAATTCTGTAAGTAGATCTATAAATATTTTTATCTTGTTTTTTTATCACACCAGCGAGGGGACAAAATTGACAGTTTCTTGGGAAAAATTGGTATAATGTAGACCCCTATCATGCTTAGGAGATGCCCTACGATAAAATAGATTTGCAATAGTCACAAAGCAGGTATTTGTGGTAGATTAATTGGCTGGATGCAAAAGTTTGCATTAGTCAATTATTATTATTCATAAAGAGTATTTGAGGAGATATATAGCAACAAGAAAACTCAAAATGATTACAAATCTTGTGTTCAGAATTTTGAGTTATTTAAAAAATGTGTTTTTAACGCTGTGAACGGACGAGTAACTATCATGCATGTGCCACTCTCAATCCCTTTGTTCCACCCAGACAACCAAGTTCGATAACTGGTTAACTAGACTCACTATTTCTTCCGCGGAGATAACCAGTTATGTGAGTGGAAGTCTAATTCCATATTCTTAACCGAGTTGGATTACTGGAGATACATTCTACATACACGTATTCTACTTAAGGCAGGTCGGTGTAGGTACGACGACGAGCGAAGCGAGATGCGCGGCGAGCGAATATGTAGAAGATACATTCCAGTAATCCAACTCGGTTAACAATATGGAATTAGAATTCCACTCACATAACTTGTTTTCTTTGCGGAAGAAATGTTCCACCTAGTTAGGTACCCAGTTATCAAACTTCGTTATCTGGGTGGAACAAAGGTCTCAATCTCATATATAGATTGTGCAAATACCACAACAGATCTTTCAGTCTAGACAATCGTCCATTTTTTAAGTTAAGCCAAGTGTAAAAAGATGGGTACATATTGTATAGTAGGTAGGTATCCCCAAACATGCTGGCTCGTTTTGGTTTCTCCTAAAAGTATTAATTCTTGTTTGGACTGTTTAAGATAATTGCCCTCATTTCGTCCAACATGACACATTAATTCACGTTGTAATGTTATGTTAACACATTTTAATAAACCTTGTTGTATAACTAAACATAATCAATCATGTAACCGTAATGTAACCATAGAGGTACATGGCGTTATATAAGCTATAATATACCTTTTGTATTTGGTTTGAAACAATAGCCTATACTCACCGGCTTTAGTGCCACAAATTGGTGAGCCTAAAATACAGTCTCAATAATTAAACTAATAATTTAAACCACCTTTATTATTTAAGATGAATAAATAGATAAGGTAACCGAAATACAAAACATTAAATAACTAAGTACCTAGGATAGGGCGGGCCGAAAGTCCAACTACGGGCCGTTCTGTAGGTTCTTACAAAAAACCTAATACTGTAACTATCAACCAGATTTTCTATTCTTACTTTTATGTCCATAAGACAGTAGGAAACGAAAAAATAAAACAAGTTATGTTACTCGATTACATCTTAAGATAAGTGGCTATTTCTGTCTCCTTTCCAATTACTTTCTTCTCAAAAGGATAAGAAAGAAACAAAGCCTAGTATTAGTTGAAAAAGAAACAGGCGGGGAAGTGACATTCAGATTTGATTATTTATTTATT
The DNA here is from genome assembly GCA_905163555.1 of Notocelia uddmanniana. Classification (NCBI taxonomy): domain Eukaryota; kingdom Metazoa; phylum Arthropoda; class Insecta; order Lepidoptera; family Tortricidae; genus Notocelia; species Notocelia uddmanniana. The sequence continues at coordinate 17,147,026 of LR991054.1, read as the reverse complement.
AAAAGAGCGAATGTGACTTATAAACCGTATGATGGTAAGCGGTCACCGCAGCCTATGAACTCCAGGGGTGTCACATGCACGTCGGAGACCCTTTAAAACATGTATACATTCCTTTCATTCTTATTCCTTCCTTTCTTGCATTTATTAATCATTTATTAATCATTTAATAGCAATTATTTGTTTATATTATTGCATTTATTAATCATTTAATAGCAATTATTTGTTTTTTTGTTCATATAATAGTTCATACCATAAATAATATCAATGCCAATCAAATAGGTCTATTCGTTAACTCTTAGGTACATTTGTAAATTATGTTCTACCTTCTCTACTCTTATAGTTATTGATATATATTTTTATTGTAATTACATCACAGTACAGTTGCATCCTGAAGGATGCCTGGGGTCCGCTACCTAATCCCAAGAATTGGCGTAGGCACTAGTTTTTACGAAAGCGACTAACATGTGACTTTCCAACCCAAGGGGGAAACTAGACCTTATTGGTATTAGGCTTGTTAAGTGAGTGGGCAAATTGACTGTTAGAAATCAAGCCGCCCGGAGGCCTCTAACTTGGCTTAACGTCTGCTATAATAGACATCAGCCGGGATCAACGGTTTAACGTACCTTAACCACTCATCCAAGGGCTGACCCCGCCCGACATTGCCTAACCTCGCATACCGCAAGCAATACGCGGGCGCCGCTGGGCCACGAACGTTCCGCTTAATTTAATCCCATCAAAAACATAAATTTGAAAAAGGGAGCCATGTTCAATATTATTTTCCTATGAAGTATGTTATAATACCATAAAAGCTGTTGGATATTTAAGAAAACTGCCATGATAAGTCTCAAAATGCATTAAGCCGCAGTAAATTAGTTTTATTGTAAACAATGTAGTGCCGGACTTGGCACCATTTCAGAGAATTTACGGAACTCGGCACCTATTCCGTTTCAACCAAAAAAAGAATTTTCCAAATCGGTTAATAAATGACGGAGTTCTGAGGTAACTAGCATAAATAATAATAATATTAAAACTACTAAAAAAATTAATGTTTTCATTTTTTTTTCTGGTCAACTGGAAGTGGGTTAGGTTTTTCATTACTAGTCAGTCACAGTCAGTCAGTCGGTGGTAAAAAAACCGTTTATTGGAATTTAATATATCAATAATTATTAAACCTATGTATATTTATAAAATTTGAGTTCTAGTTGTTCTAAAGGATCTTAATACCTGGTTTAATTTTAATTTTTAGGGTTCCGTAGCCAAAATGGCTAAAACGGAACCCTTATAGATAGTCGTGTCTATCCGTCCGTCCGTCCGTCCGTCCGTCCGTATGTCATAGCCGATTTACTAGGAGACTACATTTATGTTTGTTAAGAAGGTGTATGCTATGAACCGCTATAGAAATATGACGTGAAATTCGAAAAAAATATTAAACTGGGGTGGGGGGCCCCCATACATGTAACAGGGGGATCAACATTTTTTTTTTCAATGCACATAGGCGTTGTGTTATCTATGGATAGGCCTTTAAAAACGACATGGAGGTTTCTAAAAATTGTTTCCATTTAAGTCAACCGTTGGTGAGATATTAGCTGTCAAAGTCGTACAAAGTGTGTCTCCCCCCCCCTATGAAGTTTAAAATTCTGAAAATAATCAAGATGATGTAAAACTATAAATAGTCTCAACGATTTTTGGTTTGAACAAGATAGGTTTAACGGTTTTTGAGTTATTGCTGAAAAACCATCTTGCCCAAACAAAAGGGTGTAAGTGCCGTGACTTCCCTATGAAGATACGATCTTGTTTTATTTACTGTATTATATAGTAGATTACTAAGGATAAGAAGGTTCAAAGTCACCCAAAGAGCAATGGAGAAGGCTATGCTGGGAGTTTCTCTGCGTGATCGCATCAGAAATGAGGCTATCCGCAGCAGAACCAAAGTGACCGATATAGCCCTTCGAATCGCTAAACTTAAGTGGCAGTGGGCGGAAAAGTTCTCGAGTGGCGACCACGTACCGGAAGGCGTAGCGTGGGCAGGCCCCCCACACGGTGGACTGATGACCTGGTAAGGGTCGCGGGTGTCCGCTGGATGCGGGTGGCGCAAGACCGGTCATTGTGGAAGTCTTTGGGGGAGGCCTATGTCCAGCAGTGGACGTCATTCGGCTGAACTGATGATGATGATGATGATAGTAGATTAGATTAGGTGTCGGTACGGAACCCTTCTCTGTGCGTGTCCCGACACGCACTTGAACGGTTTTTTATGTTAGATAGATTTGGAGTTATTGGGGGGTCAAAAGTGGCTCCAAACGCTTCGTGTAAAATAACACACGGCTGCTGTCTGCCAGTTCCTGGGGTGAAATTGGCTGGACACGCTGCCGCGTGTCTAGATATATACAAAAAAATATATACTAATCATTTGCATTCCTGTAATATTGAAAAATACTGCATGGTCATGTGCCTCTGAAGTATACTCACGTGGATTAGCGTGTTGGCTCTCACATCATACAGCATAGGCAGTTGCAAAGAGGTTGCAAGCAATGAGCTTTTTGACTTTGTAACACATGTTTTATATGAACAGTCCTTCTGAAACGGAATCATATATTTTCAAAAAAAATAATAATAATCATATATTTTCTTTTACAATAAGCGTGTTGTCGAAACAACATTGTGGATCAAGTAATTAAAATAATACTAACATTCATTATTAAAGTGCATGAACGGCTTTGAACCCTCCTTTTTATTTACGATCAATCAACTCAGCCGTGAAATAAGCCATAAACAATAAAGCTGCTTCCAGCGTTATTTGCCAGTAATTTGCATAACCCTTAAGGATCAGGATATCTTAACAAGAAGAAAAAATCCTAGACATTATATCCTTTCTTTTTTCCTCGCCTACTCTGAGAATCTGAGCGACCAAGACGGCAGGAATATTTTTTTGTAATTTTGTTGGGAGTTGCCCGGAACGCTGATGGCTTCAAACCAGACGAACCAATTATTTCGCAAGACTGGCGAGTTTCTCACGCCCGGTTGGTCGTAATTTTTTTGAGTAATATATTACTCGTTATTTAACTTTCACTTGAAATTAAGAGACAGTGAAGTTTTCGAACACTAAATTACAACGTTAAGATTTTAGGAAATCTATTTGGATTACAGCTGTCTCATGTGCAAACTTAACCTTCCCCTCATTAGACGTTTCTCACATTATTTGGTTAGAAAATTTTTTTCTTCAGAACGTTTGTAAACTGCTTTATAATTATAACACGCAGGCATACAGTGTTACTAGAATATATATAAAATATCTCTAATACGTCAGAATAAATCAAGGAGATTTTAAATGGATATGTGTTATATTTTTACTCTTAAATTGAAAATTATACAAATCGTGAATGATATTAAATTAAGTAGTATAAAGAAAGCCATTTTCAATGGAGACAATCTTGGAGTAAAATAGTGAACCCAGCTTTTTGTTGGTCAACATTACATCAATGAAGTTAGGTTTTTTATAACAATCCTGGACCTGGGTTTTACAAAAAAATAGATATGAGAAAACTTAGGAAAAATCAACTACATATTTGCAAAAACATGGGGTGCCATAAATCAGTAAACTTTTGCAGACTTTATGAATTAAATTAATAAAAACCAAGATGGAAATGGATACTTGCCTATGACAAAATACTGTATCTTTCGTAAATGTATGTTGTGTTCAAAGATACGAGATTATTTACGCGACAGCCAGTATTTATACAAACACTATGTTACGATTACCCTAATCATTATGTTTGTATAATAATATTCAAAATTGCTTTCTGATAGTTGAAAAGTTCATGAACCGTAAACGATTCAAAGATAAAAAAAATCCTAGTTTTATCTCCTATATTTCAACGTTTTCAACTACTTTTTGTTTGTTTCAGATTCCTCGCCATCTGGTGGCCCTTGAAATGCCAAATCACGAAGCGCCGAGCTCGCTTGATGATAGTATTCATCTGGATCTTCGCCATCCTCGTTACTACACCATGGGTTTTCTTTTTCGACTTGGTGGTGGTTTTTGAAGATAACCCTCATGTTCTCCTATGCCTCGATGTTTGGCCAAATCCCTTGAGCGAAATCTTGTATTTTGTAATCGGGAATCTAATTTTTTGCTACATCTTACCTATGCTTCTTATAACCATGTGCTATATACTCATTTGGATTAAAGTCTGGAGACGAGCTATACCAACGGACACACAAGACGCAGCAATGGAAAACATGCAACAGAAATCAAAAGTTAAGGTCGTTAAGATGCTCGTCGCCGTTGTAATTTTGTTTGTTCTGTCTTGGTTCCCTCTTTACCTCATATTCGCGAGGATAAAACTTGGCGGACCTATTCAAAAGTGGGAAGAAGAAATATTTCCCGTGGTTACACCTCTTGCGCAATGGCTGGGCTCGTCAAATTCTTGCATCAATCCTATCCTATACGCATTTTTCAATAAGAAGTATAGGAAGGGTTTCGTTGCCATCATCAGAAGTAGGAAGTGCTGTGGTAGACTACGTTATTATGAAACTATCGCGTTGCAGTCATCGAGTACGTCAACGAGAAAGTCATGGCATTATAACAATAATAATCATCCATCAATAACCCGCCGATCACCGCCTGTTGATAAAAATGCTGTATCGTTCATATTCAATCACACAGGAGTGTAAGATGGCTATGAGCTGTTCTGGAACCAGTCTTCAAAGCCATCGTTGGCCCGCGCTATTAGCGCATCCTATCGGCATATCGAAAAATACGACTCATCTTCAGCAAAGTTTTGAGTTCAGCAGTTTGATGTTGTCTGTGCAAGTGACTTTTCAATAACATACTCTTAGGTAACAAGAACATAATCAGTGAATGTTTTAGTACTGTGTAACTTTTATACGTAAGTCGTCTAAAGTACGAGTATAAAGTTAAGGAGATTTATTTTTACACTGATTGTACTTTTGTATAGCGGAAACTGCGAAACGCACATGCAGCACGAAGTGTTAAAAATATTGGTTGGTAACAAGAATAATAAAGTCGTTTCTTCTTGAATGGAATCTTAAACAAATAGCAAAAGCTGTTTTGTTGCAATGAATTTCACAGACTTTTGTACTTAAGATACTAGAAATATAAATGTGTGTCAGTTTGATTTGATGATAAACATCTCATATATATTTATTTACGTTTAACTCTTAAAAAAGTATATAGTTAATAGATAATACTGCAGTACAAATACTGGTAGGTTATAAATTTTTAAATAAGGCCAGTAAGTAATATAAATGTACCTATAAAACTGTTAAAAAAATACCAACACCCACATTTTGTTTAATTTTGATCTCATTTATTGAACAATTTGTATTTTTTTATGTTTTTGTCTTTACTTTTAACTTTACTTTATTCTTTCAGTTTTTTTGGAATTCCAAATGTGATTCGTCAAGTATATTTATTTGAACCAGTAATTAAGTACATTTAACACATTTTTCACATGAATATAATATTTTGATTAAAACATACGTATATATAAATCGTATATTAGTCAAACTTTGTGTTTGACTTTGTTAACTTAAAATGCAGGGTGATAAATTAGTAACAATAAATCGACTGTACACCGGTAAGTACATTAATGTGGCTATTATGCGACGGGATTAAAAAGTTATCGGAAAAATAATTAAATTTTATGTAATATAATTATGTACAATAGCCAGTTATATAAAATGATATCACAATGTATTAAATATATATTGTTATTGACTTTAAAATTTAATGATAGAAATACGATAAGGATCATTAAAATTTTGAATTATTTTCAAATATTAAAAACTTACATAGAAAAACATATTTAAACATAAAATTTTGTCAGAAATAGTTTGTTACTTATTATTTTTTGGTGATTTGTAAACTTCAAATAAATAGTATCAAGAAGTAGAAATTCAATTTAGTTGTCCAAATTTATTTCGTATTTTGGAAGCCGTTCGCAATTTTAATGATCCACTGAGGCAGACGCAGGGCGTCGCCCCAAAGCCGCTTAGGATGCACAAAAATAAATAATGAAATGTCTTTAAGAAATTAAAAATCTCTCAAAGTATATTATATAGGACACAACAAACTTACGTATATGTAAACCTATGCGATATTTTTAGTCTCACGGAGCCTTATATAAGTATCTAGATTTAGCTGGTAGAATATAAAGCTGTTACTAAGTAAATATGTTTTGTGCAAGAATGCAAAAACCTTAGTTTTCTATTAAATAATTGCAAAAATAAGAGTTTACGGTATATGTGATAGTGGTTATGGACACTTTTGTTACATGTGGGATGGTTCCTAACCTTGTAATTTATACAAATACCTTCATATGAATAAGCTATGATGATAAATAATATTTGACCTAGAACTAGAAGAACTGTTCTTGCAAACAACATACCTGGTATATTTTACAAGATATGAAGTTTATTGGAATTTGATGTACAGTTTTACATATCTTTGTTTAGTTCAGTCTATGATTTCGCTATGCGACCCCGTTTTGACAATCTCACTATGAAAATCGGTATTATTTTATTACAAATAACAGGTTATATATTCAGCTTATACCTGTCCTGGTCTTAGGCCTAGATGGGTCATCGAAGCCTAATAGTTAAAATTATATTCACACAAATTCTACATGGCATCTTTTATACTTATTGTATTTTTTATTCCAGAATACTAAATTATGCATCATATCTTGATTAAACAGGTAGTAATAACGTGATGTTTTCACTGTAAACTCTTCTTGTAAAAATATAATACAAGTACGTATCATTTGCACATGACCTGTTAGCTTGGTCGGTAGTTTTTTTTTCATTTATAATCATGTATATGAATGAACGTGTGTATCTGCATGTACGTGGGTTGTTCCGAAAGTTTTTAGCTGCTCTCACTCTATTCATGCGATATATTATTTATTTACACCATTATGTGGGTAATTTCAATAGTTATGAGCTGAGATAAAATCGTTAGTAAGCAGCAAGTATTTTTTTCACAACATTTCTTTTACCAAAAGGCCTTTTGTATGGGCTTTTGAAAAATTGCGAAAATAGTACTATTTTTGATACCTAAAAATAGTTCTGGCAACGAAATCTCTAACAGCTGTAGTGGAAACTGCCCGGGATCACTTCTTAACTTAGTTTTGCTGATTTTAATGTAAAATCAGTAAATGATTTTATTTAATTTAAGTTATTTTGAGATGAAGACCAGTCCCTAGTCTCGCGACCTAGACTAATATTCGACACACCTGGTCATTGTCGCTAATTTTCATGCAATCGAAACAAATTACGTGGGTAGAGACAGGGAAGATTCATAGTTTGCGGTGTATAAAATTTCGTTTAGTTGTGGTGACGTATTAATCAAAATTGGCCCGCAACACAAAATTGGTATTGTGACCCGTTCATCGCATATTAGATAGGGCTGTTGACACGTCGTACTTAAAATACAATTTAAAAAAAACCCAAGCGACTTTCATCAACAGTTTCACCCTAACACATTTGTATTGAAATTACCCGCATAATGGTATCATTAAAACATATATGGCATGAATAGAGTGCGAGCAGCTAAAAACTTTCGGAACAGCCCACGTATATGTAATGTGTACTATATCATTGACAAAGTCGACGCTTGGAAGACTGAATCACTTGCATTATTCCTTCTAAAGGATTTGTATGATAGTAAATGGATTATAAATTCAGCTATTTTTATAAGCATAACAGAGAAGACGGTCTTTTCATAGCATTTTTTCCAGAATACTTTAATAAATATGAGTTTTTTATTTGTCCAAGTTATTATTTTATCACGCCAGAACTAACATGAAATATTAAAATTACTTAATCTTATCACACGTTTAGTAGGTGCATATAGAAGCTAATAGAAAGGAAAGGTAAGCCTTTTGCCTGGGGTGACCAAATTGACTATGACCATTCTACGTACCCGTGGTAATTTCTCCCTATGTGTGTTTCTCACGCGGAACTTAATTGCGTACACATAAACTCGTCAACTCACAATCAAGGATGTTGTGTCTTGTGACACATCCGAAACGTTGAGCAAAGCACAAAAATCTTAATCCGTTTTAAGTGTATCTACGCGATTAAGTTCCGTTTACTAAAAATAATATAGGAAAATTGTGCAAATTTAGATCAATATACTATTATTTAATCTTGGAATGAGAATGGATATGTTACTATTGGGAGACTAGGCATAGGCAACGACGTTTTGTATTAAAAATAATATTTACATTTATACAGATAATACATCTCACTATTAACATTTATATATCAAGTGTACATAATGATGATTTATATAAAATAATATGAACAATAACGGTAGTGAATTTACGACTTGTTTTTTTAATCATGCATTCCTGTATCATAATTGCTGTTCCTCGGTTGCGGTGTTTGGTGTTAGATATAGTAAAGGTTTAATCTATTGTAACACCGTGAGATTTATTTAAAGTTAAATTGTATAGAGCTAATATTAAGTCGTAATGTAATCGCATAAATTGATGTTCCCTTTTATTAAGAGATGGTATCTGTGAAAATAATAGTTTGATGTTTTCTAGGTTAAAAGGTCATCTTATTAGAAATTACCTGTAATGGTTACATACAGAAACATAAAGTCTAGGCCACAATATGTTGACGGCTTGTAGTATAGAAATTAGAGAATTATTATTCATTTAAAAATTGTACAATAAAAAATATAATTGTAAAATAAACAAATAGAAGTTCGATGTTTCAAGCAATGTTAATTAGGTAATGTTAAGAGATTTAAGTATATTAAATTAGGAATAATTTTTACTGATTTGATGCCTTCATTAATTTTATAGGTCTATATTAAAATTTTGAATTTAATATAACTATTTCGATAAAAGTAATTGGAAATGCAATTATTTTTACATAGCGCTAAAGTTTTTTACACTCGACAAGATTTGGTTTTTCAGTGATCTGCTTACGTAACAATTTAGGTTTCGTTTATAGCTTACCATCTAAATGAAACATATCAAAACAGTAAATCAATACACTGTTTTGTAAATCAAAGCAATACCGAAAAGCAGTCACGGTTAACAAAATATTTTTAGCACTTGTAATTATGCAATCAAAATTCAGTCCCCTGTACAAGTCTACATATCAAATACTTTACCTCTTTATTTACGATTTTAAAACAATTTAGAAGGTAATTTACAAAGTTTTGTAATTTTATTGCATCTAAACAACGATTTGCGTTATTATTGTTTCTGTACCTTTTTAAGTCCATTATACATATTTTATTATATTGGAAACTATGTTTGACTACAAAAGGATTTTTAATCTTACTGTTTTATCATCGAATTCACCGCTATGGGGCGCTAATGTAGCGTGAGGTCTCTGAAACGTCAATAACAACTATGCGTGTTTTTTTATAACTAGAACTACGTACTCGTACATATAGATTTTGCAATACCAGAGAGCAATTCTGCGAGACAGTTTTTAATGTTTCGAAAATTTTTGTCCTGTTTTCGATGATTACGGTACTTACGATTTAAAATAAACTATGATTAAGGAATATAAATACGAAACAGTTTTAATGTAATTTAAATGCGAACTTTGTTTTCACGCTTCTATTAACAAACTGACAGCTATATACGACACGACCTTACTCGCCAATGGCGCCTACTGGTGTTGAGCACAAGAATTGTCGCTTACATACATAACATAATCGATTGGCATCCTGTTTTGCCAACGAGTTTAATCTAACAAAAAAGTAATCTTAGCAAGATTTGTAGGATTAAGATTTAAAAGTATATAATGTTGAAAATAACAATACTACTGGAAAATGTGCACAAAAATATAGGATTTTTTTAACTGCTCGCCCTCTGCATTGTGGTTAATATGTAGATAGACATAAGAATAAACAGCACCACAAATAAAATTCTTACTTCATAATTACAATCTGAATATACACCACTTCGCTAAGGCATCTTCTAACAAACGATAATCATGGAGGTACCTTATTGTCTTCGCGCTAACGATGTACAGGTTGAAAACTTCATATATAGTGTAAGAACGTCCTTGCGGATTTCTTTTCCAAATCATCATCATCACATCAGTCGAAAGACGTCCACTGCTGGGCATAGGCCTCCCCTAAAGAGTGCCACAATGACCGGTCCTGCGCCACCCGCATCCAGCGGACTCCCGCAACCTTTACCACCTCATCAGTCCACTTAGTTGGGGGCCTACCCACGCTGCGCCTCCGCTCCTAATAACTTGTGATAAATATCAAAAAGCCTGGAGTCGATAATCTTTTGTATGAAATTCGCATGCTTGAACCTCTTAGCTACCGAACTTATTTTATTCATTCATATAATGTATTGATGATTTATTTGTGGGGCTGGATGCATAATACTTAAACTGTAGGTGTTCCTAACCGTATCATGGCGGGGTCAAATCAGGCGAACGAACGGGCACTGCACTTGAGGTAGATTTAATTTTCACTAAGAACTCTGTCTGATGGCATATACGTAATGCATGTTCGTTCGCTTGGTCTACGCCAGCCGTTAACTTACTTTGTTTGACAGTTTTGTAGCAATATAAACTTGTTATCGTTTGAAGATTGAAGTTGGCAATCTCGATATCTCATTCAGTTGACTCTACGTATAGTAATGCAGCTACTAAAAATTTCTCCATTCGCCAATCGAGTCCGACCGTAACTTCAAACGATAATAAGATTAATAAAAAAACATCTAGGTCGACATTTAATTTTTGACAATGCCCATAAATATTTTACCAACTTTTGAGCCCATAATTGACCTAAATGTTTAAAAATATAAACATTATCTTGATGTAAGTATTACGAATGTCCTGTGTGGATAGATAGAGGATAGAGTCAGAAGTGTTTTTCATAAATAAAAGATGGACCTTATTCATGAATCAGCTGTTTAAAAACTCGTGTCGTGAGTAAGGTACATGTACCGCTTATCTAATTTCCTGACAACAGAAACTATTGTAATTAAATAAATATAAAAAATCGAAAGCAAGCATTTTATTGACTCTCTTCACACCAATTAGTCTTAGCGGTACACCCCGAAGGTTTGTTAGATGTTTTACTCGAATTTCAATGTAGCAAAATCTCGGATCGCATTTTTCCTCGATCGTTGCAGTTGTTTAAAACTATTTGGCTACTATTCCAACACGAGATAATTTCATTACTCGCGGTTTTCCGCGATTTGCGTTTTTCCTTGCAGTTTTTTTACCGTAGTCGTATTTTCTTGTATCGATATTCCGTGCTTTTGTCATTGATTGTATTTTTTTGTAAAGGCAAGTTCTCTTAGTAGATCATAGTAATACTCTCATTTCTCCATATTCTATGGCTTATGGAAAATGGCCTAAATCAATTGTTCTCATTTTCATACTTTTAACACCATTTGCAGCTTTTTTGGCGTACCGCTAGCACGAAATTGCTATTATTGCGTACATATGTCTAAAACAATCAAAAACTATAACCGTACAAGTAGTTTTGTTTTGGATTATTTCATAACTGTCGTAACTCTGGCTATATATGGTAAGTCCTTCTTGCAATAACTGCCATATATCATAATTATCATCATCATATCAGTCAAAGGACGCCCACTGCTGCATATAGGCCTGCCCCAAAGAGTTCCGTAATGACCGGTCCTGCGCCACCCGCATCCAGCAGCAAACTCCCGCGACCTTTATATTCATCACAGTCCAGCTTGTGGGGGCCTGCCTACGCTGCGTCTTCCAGTACCTGGTAAGCAACGGCCAAATGACGATACGTGGTCCAGTACGTGGGCTCGAGAACTTTTCCGCCCCAACGGCCATCGGTTCTACGTGCAACGTGCCCCGCCTATTGCCATTTAAGTATAGCGATTCGGAGGACTATATAGGTTACTTTGGTTCTGCTCATGCATGCATTGTTGTTTGGCCAACATTGAGCCTTCTTATGAGGCCCAGAGTAAGCGACTAGGTTTTAGTACCATATGTCATCATTGGCAACACACACTGGCCAAAGACCCTCGTCTTTGGACACTGCGGAATATTGAACGAAAAGTTGTGCCGTAATTTAATTTAAAAATAAAGCGCTGTATATGAATCAATAGTATGCATCAACTTTTGATAGGATGTCCAGCCATGAATAAAGTACGAAATAAAATAACATATCGGCAAGCGCAAAACCTTAATCATTACAGCGTAAAGTAACGTATTTTAAATGTAATACCTACTTCGAATGTAATCGTTACAACCTAACGCATTAAACAAACATAAAAGTTTCAAAAAACCGGGACATTAACGTCGCACGTGACGGAGTAACCGAAACATGTCTAGATCTAACAGTAACTCAACGGCTTTAAATGTAACATGTTACTACTAATATTATAAATGCGAAAGTAACTATTTCTGTGTTATTTTTTCACGCTTGGACGGCTCAATCGATCGAGATTAAATTTGGTGCGTATGTTTGAGACCCTGCAAATGACATAGAATAGTTTCATCTCAGAATCATCTCCTACAGGGATGACACAGGGAGTGTGCAAGTACTTACTGTATATTCAAAACATATATATTTCCAAGTCGCGATTAATATCCACCACCACCATATCAGCCAAAGGTCGTCCACTGCTGGACATAGGCCTCCCCCAAATTCACGGGGGGTGTATGCCATAATCGCCACGCTTGGCATGCGGGTTGGCGATCGCAGTATCTCCACCGCACTCCAGGGATGCTGCTGCCCATCCCCCGGTGGTCTTGGTCGTAGTTTTAGGACATACCCGGGTCCCGATTAATATCATTCGCATATTTTAACACTTTTTTTTCTCAATAGCTTCTTTTGCGAAAGGATTTCTAAGTACTCAAAAAAATCTATTTTTGCAAGTGGTGATTAATATCATCGCATATTTTATCACATTTTCTTAATAGCTTCTTTTCCGAAGGGACTTCTAAGCACTCGTATGATTTACCATTTTTAATAATATTTCCAGGAGGAATTTTAAAGAGAAGCGGATTTCCTCTAACGCCTATTTTCAGCACTATCTCGTTCAATACTATCAAAATCACTCAACATATTATAGTTAACTGTCTGTGAAATGTCTATATATGAAACAAAATAGTGTTAGTGCATAATTTACAACCCAAGAACGAGGTATTTTTTATGGTCATTGATGTTTTTGGAGTTTTCTTCGCTCCGAATAGCAGAATATATATTAAAACGTCGGTAAAATATAGGAAAAAACAACATTTTCTGATACATTTTGTACATAACGGGTTAGGGGCGGTAAAACGTTCGCCGGGACAGCTAGTTCATTATAATTCAATGTGATGTTCTCAAGGTAAAAATAAGGTGAAGTGTTTGAAAGATCTCTTAAGGGTTGTTCAACTCTAAGCTACGAAAATTATGTTTCAATCTTGTTATCATGATAATATAGTAATACATAAAATGATTTTTAAGAAAAAAAAACCGACTTCAATGGGGGAGGCCAGTGAAAGATTATTATACTTAGATGGTGCACTCTTAGATTCCATACAATAAAATAAAAATGGCTATAAGTATGTTTATAATGGTAGAAGACTAAGTACCCTCAATTCCTCATGGAATCATGGAAAAACCTTGCTTGCTTGACAAACAAAACGAAGAGAACAAATCGCCAAACGTGAACTACGCGTCGTTGAAGAGTTCCGTTCTGATCATCATCAGCAGTTCCACTTCATCAAATGTCACTTTTATGAATGAAAATGCTTGATTAGTTCATGAAAATACTAAAATCACTATTTGTGTGCCTTTCACATTTGAGGAGTTCCCTCGATTCCTAATGGATCCCATCATCAGAACTCGAGCATGACAAAAATCAATCGTGAAAATAGAACTTGCTTAACAAACACAGCTAGAAGGACAAATTGCCAAACGTGAACTTTTCGTCGTTGAAGAGTTCTGTTCTGATCATCATCAGCAGTTCCACTTCATCAAATGTCACATTTTTGTATGATAATGCTCGATTTGTTGATAAAAACACATAAATCACTATATGTTTGCCTTTAAGATTTGAGGAGTTCCCTCAATTCCTCATGGATCCCATCATCAGAACTCGAGCATGACAAAAATTAATCGTGAAAATAGAACTTGCTTAACAAACACATCTAGGAGGACAAATCGCCAAACGTGAACTTTTCGTCGTTGAAGAGTTCTGTTCTGATCATCATCAGCAGTTCCACTTCATCCAATGTCACATTTTTGGATGCAAATGCTTGACTTGTTGATAAAAACACAAAAATCACTATATGTTTGCCTTAAAGATTTGAGGAGTTCCCTCAATTCCCCGTGGATCCCATCATCAGAACTGCGCTTTGACATAAACGGGACTAACTTGGATATATATACTTACAATCAAAAAAAGATTCCAAATCGGTTTAGAAATGACGAAGTTATGGAGTAAAAAACATTAAAAAAAAAAAACAAAAAAAAACATACAACCGAATTGATAACCTCCTCTTTTGAAATTTTGAAGTCGGTTAAAAATAACACACGGGTTGTTTACTTAATATTCCATGATGATTATATTTTGTCTTGAAATTCTTCTACATGTTAATTTTGACTGTTATTGAACATGTAACTCCACAAACCCACATATCTAACAAACATGAAAGTAAACAGTTTGTTTACACGTTACCGACAAAACTTTACGATAATTAATGTAATACATATATTATACTAGCTTTTGCCCGCGACTTCGTCTGCGTAGAACTCATTTTCGCTTTAGAGTTATTTGTTTTCCCATACATCATTCACCCTTCTTTACACCCCCTTAAGAAATGATATGATTACATTCAATATGAAATGCTCTTTACCGCGCACGGAAAATTTTAATAGGAATCCTTTTTTTAAAACGAATCATCATCATCATCATATCAGCCGAAAGACGTCCACTGCTGGACATAAGCCTCCCCCAAAGAGTGACAAAATGACCGTTCCTTTGCCATCCGCATCCAGCGGACACCTGCGACCTTTACCAGGTCATCTTTCTACCTTGTGGGCCTACCCACGCTGCGCCTTCTGGTACTCGTACGTAGTCGCCACTCGAAAACCTTTCCTCCCCAACGGCCAACGGTTCTACGTGCAATATGCCCCGCCCACTGCCACTTAAGTTAAGCGGTTCGGAGGGCTATGTCGGTAACTTTGGTTCTACTGCGGATGGCCTCACTTCTGCTGCGAGCACGCAGAGATACTCCCAGCATAGCCCTCTTCATTGCTCTTTGAGTGACTTTGAGCCTTCCTATGAGGCCCATAGTAAGCGACCACGTTTCATTGCCATATATCATCACTGGCAACACACACTGGTCAAGGAGCCTCGTCTTGAGACACTGCGGAATATTGGACGAAAAGATGTGCCATAGCTTCCCGAACGCTGCCCAGCCGAGTCGGATTCGACGATTAACCCCTTTCTCGAAGTTGGACCTACCTAACTGGACAGTCTGTCCTAGGTATATATAATCGTCTACAACTTCAAGTAAAAGTGTCCGAGTGTAACGGGTTGGTGCTACGTGCTCGTGCTTTCAAAACGAATGATTAAGCTTATTTCAGAGTATCAAATGTAACGATTCTAGACGAATGAAGCCCGTAAAATATTACATGTACAATGATAAAAGTCTCGCTATGCATTTCTTCCGTAAAACGTCCCAACAGAGCGGGTTCTTCATGTAAGTATGATGGCCGAAGGCCGGAAGCAGAGTGGCAAAACATGCAAGGCGGAAGGCCGAGTATTCACACAGAGTAAAGTGTAAGGCTGAGGGCCGAAGGCCCGAAGCAGAGCGGCAACGAACGTGAGGCTGAAGGCCGAGAGTCACAATGCCTAGACATATAAACCGATAGACAAACAGACACGAATTCTTAAAACTGTTGAAATGTGTTCTGTTTAGATGCCAAGGGCCCTCCAATTGCTTCATTGATTTATCCAATATGTCCAATGTACAGATTTTCGACCATCTACAACTGTATTATATGTATACGGATAAGCATAGATCCAGGGGCTTTTAGCTCGAAGTACGATTTTTTCTATGGAATTTTTTTAATTAGTTAAACTTGTTTGTACCTGATGTCACTGGGTGGTATCTCTATCGCACTTGCATATTGAAGTGACAGAGATGC
The DNA here is from genome assembly GCA_905163555.1 of Notocelia uddmanniana. Classification (NCBI taxonomy): domain Eukaryota; kingdom Metazoa; phylum Arthropoda; class Insecta; order Lepidoptera; family Tortricidae; genus Notocelia; species Notocelia uddmanniana. Next base: position 17,130,885 of record LR991054.1, on the reverse strand, counting down.
AGCGGTCGTGCGGTTAGTTCTTACTAAATACACAACGGCGCTACGATCTATGTGGAGTATTTCACTGCTATCTCTATCTCAGTATATTGTACTTTGTGCATAGATCTAAGATGTTTCAACCGTCAATGTTGACGATTGGGCTGCCCAGTCCAAGTGATCTCTTATATCAAACAGTTATTATAGTGTGAAGGGTCACCAATTACGTAAACAATAATACACGACAAAATTAAATTGTACACCGACGATACAAAGACTGCATTCAAGCCGCTGTTTTTGTATTTAAGCATATGAAGACAAACAATTCCAAAGTATCGCAAATTTATTTTGATTTACACGCTATAATAGACCTAATTGCTAAAAGGTTATGCTCAAAAATAGCGTCATCAATCGGAAGGAATTATGATATTTCGGTTTTGACATATCGAAACGTCAGCTTGTTTACAATACGTCAAATTCTGCTATGGCTTACGTAAAATTTATTGACACGCCGTTATACTCCCAATTGGCAGAAACTTAACGCTTAGAATGGCGTATGAGGATTTAAATCACCCCGTTTCATAGACCATATTTGCACCCCCGATTTCATCCCTTTGAGGGTGATTATCAAGACAAAAAGTATACTATAAGTGAATCCAGATTACATACTATTAGTATACAAAAAATCATCTTCATCTGTTCAGCCTTTTTTGCGTGATTGAGACATCTAAACTTTCGCATTTATAATATTAGTGGGATTAGTGGGATTATCATATGTTTGTTTATAAACGAGTTCTCGAAAACGGTTAAAAACAGGAAGAACAACAGAAGTTAAAAGAATTTAAAAAACAACCGACTGCTTTTGGAGTTCCATATTTACTCGAAAATCATAACCCTTCTTCTAGCGCAGTCGGGTAACAATAATGAAGTTTAGCAATAGGTTTATTTATATCCAAAAATTCTTAGATTTTATTTTCGTAAAAGGTGCCTATGTAGTAGGTATCTTCCTTATTGAGCACTGCACGTGGGTGTCATTGAGATGCCAATCAGACGGAATGAGAGTTTCTCGACTTTTAAGGGTCGCCGGCCTTTTTACGAGACGTTACAGTTATAATGGTATCAATTATAGATAATTACTGGGACGACGATGTTCCATTATAACCTTTTTTAGGGTTTCAACCCAAAAAGGTACAAGAGGAACCTGTGACTACAGCAGTTTTCAGAGTACCTACTTCGTAAACTTAGTAAAGGGCCCGGCTAGATAAAGTTCATTAATAATATAAAATAAAAACTCCATCTCTCCGCCGCTGATTGTAACTCAAACTACTTATATAGGAATTTTGGAATGGTTGTAAACAAGGCAAACGGGCGGATATAGTTATAGATTAGATTAGATTAAAATCAAAATCAAAATCAAAATCAAAATCAAAATCAAACTATTTATTGCACTCATGTTAATATACAGTTGCTCTTCAATTATAGAATACAGTTCAACATGAACCCTGTAAGGGCACAGCAATGAAATAGCTTATAATTTTCATAATAATAATTGTTGTGATATTCTAGTTATATATTTCTTACGCAAATTTGAGTAATGTTCAAAATGTAACTGACAAAAAAAAATATTAGAGTAGTTATAGATACAGTTATAAATATTCTGAATAGGTCAATTCATATTTATGATGTAGGTACTTGAAATAAGAAAATAAAACGATCGAAGCCGGAGATAAAGAATTAGAGTTGAAAAATATATATACTCGTACTAAGTCGTTTTAGGCACGCAAGTTGTGCCCATAACGCTAACAGCTAGTACCCGCTGTTAATTTTTTTCTAGAATTAATAGGTTCGTATATGAAAAATTGTACAGAACCCTTGGTGCGCGAGTCCGATTCGCACCTGACCGGTTTATAAGTCTGTGAGACGGAGATTTCCTTCGCAAGTCAATTAACTGCTGACACTGAATTCTAAAACGGATTTTACGTTGTGTGTCATGTAAACAAAGCCATTTGTTACGATATTTGTTTTCTCTTCGAAAACAAAAATAATTGCTCAATTAAATAAAAATAAGATACACGTCGATTTGTCAATAGCTTTTACTCGCAGGTAACATGTTTTATGCAGGAGATCTTTTGAATCGCCGTGTTGATATGAAATTAGTTAGAATCGAAAACTTCCTAGGTATCGTTGGGATGACAAAGTCAAAAAAGACATGCCGGAAGGACTAGATAAACGGCTTTCGACAAATAAGCCTTACGTTCTTTAGTGTCGGAGCCACTGCACTGGTGGTCAAGATCCAATGCGGGGCGTTGCGGCACAGCAGTAAGTATTATAACAGTAGGTACGTTTAATCTCCAGGAAACCAATCTTACTCAACATTTTGGGTTCGTATGTTTTCGTATTTGTCACGCTCGCGTACTTCCACGTGCACTGAATTAGTTAGTGCATATTTAACGTATCGGAACGAGTGCATGTGATACATTGATATCATAATGGGATGTGGAAAATCAAGTCAGATTGACTTTCAGAACTATAAATACTTAAGAAGTTTCTAAAAAAACCTTTAATTAAAAGCAATCGGGTGGATTGTTATTAAAATGATATCACAAATAACATTAATAAGCACAAATTCTGTGGTAAAGTTGGTTAATATGTATTTTTGAAGCAAGCGCGATTTCAAATTCCCAGTGCCATTTTATGCAAGTGAATAAAAACTCATTGAGCGCGGGATGCAAAAAACTGAATCTATGAATTATTGAAACGGTGCATTTTAGGGTTCCGTAGTAAACACGAACCCTTATAGCTTGTCGCCATGTTTATTTCTCCGTCCGTCTATCGCAGCTACTCACGGAGCCAACTTTCTGACCCTCTACTAAAGATTATCATGAGTATGGGGATTTATATAGCTGACGAAGTAGGAAAGAAAATATATAAAAAATAAGGGTTTGTTTATTCAGGAAAGACACTTATAACTAATGCAATTTTAAAGTACTGCCAAATTGCTTGAGAGTTTGTTGGCAGTTCGTGCTGTTCTTGATGATGTACAGTTGGGTCGTCTATACATATTTATTTATGTTGTATTATGTACAGGTATTACTAAGCATACAATTATACTATTATTAGATATAATCTTAAGTCTACTTAAGGGTAATAAAGAGCAGTACCAATACTTTGCATGTACAATCTGGACATATTGAGCCGATTTAAGCGAATGAAGTATGAACTTTATTCTGAAAAGAAGGCCGCAATGGCACTTTTACAAGTCAATATCTATTAGCGTTTCTGAAAAAGAAGACCACTGCCGAGAAGAAAAGCTGAAACAAACTCGATAGTCAGTCATTTTCTCCAAAAAATATGCTTATTACAATGCTAATACTTAAACTACATAAAATTAGTACATCTAGAGTCTGTATAGAAGTTATAAGAGTAGTAAGATAAACTTATGCTGCACGTGCGTCATCTACTATTAAAATTGTTTGGCCCCGACTTCAAAAGATAATATAACTGTTAGGTGTTGATGAAGAGAAACAACTTGTCTTATTACTCGTTAAATTATATTTTATAAAAACAGTTCAGAGCACACACTTATGTTAGCTATCAGTTGCGTCCATATTGGAATAAGAGAGAGAAGGCTGTGTTGCCACCTCACTTTATATACATAATAGTGATGGGGTCAATATTTAGTGATGTCCAAACATCCCCTGTCTTAAGTTTAATGACAAAATTCATTACATCTATTTAGTTATAATTACAAGTTTGAAATGACTAAACAAAAGCAACAAACAATTTACATTTCTTCAATAAGGCGTTTTACAGGTATAATGACACGTCCAGATCTGGTAATTTTGGTATTCGTGGTATCAGGTATTAACAGTGACTTTGCGCCCATAAACATACTGATTGAACTTGCTACATCCAAACTCAATTGCAAATAGCTCCTTTTCAATCTGAGCATACTTTTGTAGAGACTAATGTGCTAAAAGTGGTGTTTTACATATGATATCTTTTAAATGACAATATGCTTTTTCATAGTTTTCATCCCATTGCCATTGCACATCTTTTCTTAATAGACTTCTTAATAAAGCAGTTTTCTCAGACAAGTTTTCAATGAAACATCCTAAATAATTGATCATGCCAAGAAATCTCTGCAATTCTTTGACATTACTGGGAGTTGGCATTTGCCTTATAGCTTCAACCCTTTCAGAACTGACTTTGACACCATCTTGATTGAAAATATATCCTAGGAATTCTACTTCTTGTACTGCAAATTTACATTTAGACTTATTTAATTTTAAATTCACTTGCCTAGCTCTTTCTAAAACTTTTTTAAGTCGCTGATTGTGAATTTCAAGTGTTTCTCCATACACCAAAAAATCATCTACAAAAATGAGGACACCCTCTAAATCTCCAAAGAGTTCACATATTATTCTAAAAAATATTTCTGTCGCTGCATTTATTCCATAAGGAAGTCTTAGGTATTTATATCTGCCAAATGGAGTTTGAAAGGTACAAAGATCTGAGCTTTCTTCATCTAACTTTAGCGACCAAAAACCTGAGAATGCATCTAGATGTGAGAAGTAGGTGGAACCTTTTAATTGTGACCTTATCTCATCAATATTTTTTAATGGATAGTGCTCTCTCATTAAGCTATTATTGAGATTTCTGGGATCTAAGCAAACTCTTAACTGACCTGACGATTTGACGGTTACGACGACAGAATTAACCCAGGCTGTTGGTTTCGTGACTTTCTCAATGACTTTCATGTGTACCATGCGATCCAGCTCCTCACGCAGGTCTTGAAATAGTGCGAAGGGAACTTTCCTTGGTGGATCAATGCATGGGACTGCGTCAGGCTTCAGCTTGAGATGACAGACAGGAGGCAGACACCCCAGACCCTGAAATACATCATTGTATTCTGTAATAATTTGACAATTACTATCTTTATTTAATGTGTATACACGTTTTATAATTCCTATGCGCTCGCATGTAGGCAATCCTAGAACAGTGTGACAGTCTATACTAGTGACAACAAAAACGATTGTTTCCGATACAGAGTTAAAATGACAGTCTAGTTCACACTGCCCAATAATGGGTATGTCTTTTCCCCCAAAACCAGATACTTTTATGTTACATTTGTATAAATTACTGGGTAAATTCAATGATTGATATGACTTTAGTGACATGATGTTAATGTCTGCACCCGAGTCTAAAATGCAGTTAACATCCTGACCATTGACTTTTATTTTTAAATTCCAAGATGACTTTGAATTTTTCTGGTTGCCCTGAACTGTCCCTACAAAAAATCTCTCAGCGCACTCAGCGGCTTCATCATCGAGATCAGACGACTCTAAATGTCTAACATTTTTGTTTTTAAAACAACATTTAGCATAATGACCAATAGAATTACATAACCTGCATTGAACATTGGCTGCCAGACACTTGTAGCGATGCAGCTGTCCACATCGACTGCATAGTGGTTGTTGACTGCGCTGCCATTGCCTTGGTGGAGGTGTCTGTGTGGTTTGTGCTCGGCCCGGTGACTGCTGTCTTCACACTGACTGATTTGACGTTGACGCTGGCTGTCTTGACTTGGATCGACTCCATGATCGGTGATGATGATGACTATAACTTCTGCTTCTTACTTGCATGACGTTTTCAGTGACGGTTCACTGAAAACTTCAAACGTCGTGCTGTTCTTTGACGATTCTGTCTGAATCTTGCTGCGCTGCGATGACTGTGTTTGCAATTTCTCTCATTCGTGTGTAGGTCAAATCTGGCTCTTGAAGTAGACGTTGGCGTACATGTGACAAATCCATATTCATGTTCGCGATGCAAATATCTCTGACAAGAGATTCACGAAGGTCTTTAAATTCGCAATCTTTGCATTTATTTTCTAAATCAGTTATAAATTCGTCGATGTTTTCGGATGTGGCTTGCTTCCTTGTGAAAAATATGTATCTGCACATGGTCAGATTTTTTCGTGGTTGGAAATACCTGTCAAATCTGCTTTTAACATCGAGTAATTTGCACTTTTCTAGCTCCAAATTAAATGAATTAAAGATTTCCAAACCTTTTGTTCCCATGGAATGAAGCATTATCGCTATTTTTCTTTTTTCTTCCGACTTGTCTAAACCCGACGCTAGAAGGTATATGTCGAATCGCTGCCACCATCTCTTCCACTCTTCCGCGTTATTATTTGTTGCATCAGACGATATAAAGAGCTTTGGATGCACATGGCCCTTGTGACTTGCCTTCGTGGTCTTCACCCGGCATTTCTACGACGTGACGATCTTGACTCGATTGACTTGATTCTTGTTCTTCATCGCCCATCGTGCACTTCTGACACCATGTTAGGTGTTGATGAAGAGAAAGAACTTGTCTTATTACTCGTTAAATTATATTTTATAAAAACAGTTCAGAGCACACACTTATGTTAGCTATCAGTTGCGTCCATATTGGAATAAGAGAGAGAAGGCTGTGTTGCCACCTCACTTTATATACATAATAGTGATGGGGTCAATATTTAGTGATGTACCAAACAATAACTTCAAGAAATTGTAAATTTGTTAGGTAGCTAATTACAAAAAACGTATTTTGCTTTTATTAAATTAGTGTTTAAGGGGCTCCATACGTTTTTCATCGATTTTTGACTAGTTTAGAGTTGACATCCCTTCGTCAAAACTAAAGATATATTGATAGCACCAACGATTATCGGTTCTTCAATCCTTTATCTACATTTTCAAGTGCCGAATTTGGAGAAAAGTGAATACTTATTTTTTATGATTTATTCAAACATGGTCGAAAAAAGCTCTATTTTCGATATCAGTTTGTTGTTTATACGCTTATATATTCGGAATATACACATACATAACTGTTCCTTATGGAAGTCTCTCAAAATGTAAGAGAGATTTTTATTTTTAACTAATATTCAAAAAACTGTTTTTATGGCCTAAAATTGCCAAAGTTTGTTGCCGGGTATCTCGAAAACAGTGAGTTTTGAAGGAAATATGAGATATTATTTCGGTAAAGCCCGTTGTTGTTAATACGATAAGCCATAAAAACACGAGAAAATGGAGAGTTAGAGATCGAAGGTCATTGGGACATAGGAGCCCCTTAATTAAGATTGGAATATGTGTAGAAGATTTCATGTAACGAAATCGTAGTTATAAATTTCATCTAATGCTTGGAGTGGACTCTCAGTTTATTCTTTGCTTTCAAGATTCTTTTGTAGGCGGTTCTTGTGTTATTAAAAAACTGGTAATGTGTTTCGCACTTTTTAGTGAATCATTGCGAGAGTGTATCTTATGACTATTCTCATAACTTCAAACATGGCTAATCTACGCTGCTTTATGACGGAGTTCCGTTGTCCACCTTCCGGCTTCGTTCATCAGGTCAGGTTGATAGTAACATTACATCAGGAGCATTTAAATTAACTTCTTCATAGTTACTTCACTGTTATGTTCGAAATATCTTAGCGCTTCCCATGAAACACTTCAAGTATTGGATGATCATCTTCTTCATCAGTTCCAGTTCACTAAATACTACTTTTTGAATTTAAATGCTTGGTTTGTTACCGAAAATACTAAAATCGTTGTATGTTTCGCTTGAATTTTTGAAGAGTTCTCACAATTCCTCATGGATCCTTTTATCAGAACTGAATGCTGGTCATGAGGTATTTATTTGTTGTATACTAAAACCTCCTCCAGAATGTAACACATACTTTTCTGAAAAGCGCAACAAAATCGGTTCAGCTAAACACGAGGTAATCGGGGACAAACTTACACACATACATACGAGTCAAACTGAGAACTCACTCTAAACATTTCACAGTGGGCGCTGTGAAGCTGTGGAACACGTTACATATGTCAATAAGACAGTCCCAGTCTGTCGCGTCACTCAAAAGTAATTTGAAGAAATTATGGCTCTCCAACGACCTGTGATTTGGTTGAGTACTATAATTATTCATATATTGTAATTTTGAATATCTATATTTATAATCTGTATTTATTATGGGTATATGTATTTTTTTTTCATTATATATGTATTTATGGGTATTTATTTTGTTATGGTTTAGCTACAAATTATATTCACTCATTGAAACGTTGTTGTATACGGTGTAAGATTGTCTAATTTATTTTGTTTTAATCTCCTCTCAATCCCTCAAAGGTTAGCCGAAAGAGATCCCTCATAGGGATAAGTTCGCCTTTGTACTCTGATCTTGTGTGACGTGTATATGTTAAACTGTAATTGTGTACAATAAAGTGGTTACACATACATACATACATAGAACTTCCTTTTTTTGAAGTCAGTTAAAATAATTACATATGATGGATGGAGTTTTGGGCTACTTTAAACGCGGACCTCGCGCCGTCGATAGCTTCTTTTGATAGTTGACGCGGCCTTCTGCTTGCGTAACACATTGAATGTGGTCGGACGCGACGAACAAAAAAGGCTTCCTAGTCTGTAAGAAGCAGTAAATCCCGGCATGAGACAGGGGGTCAATATGTTACTCTCAAGAGCCTTGTAAATCTGTTGGGTCTAATGAGGGTAATAACCAATATAGAAAGTCTACAGCATTTCCTAAATATTTAGGAAAACGGTAGCTTCTTGTATGTTAAGGTTAAAATCTTGTAAAACTGTATTTTGATAAAAACGAAGTGTTATTTATAAGCACAAAAATTTGGAATTTGTGACACTCCAATAGTTACAATAAATAATAAAGATACGAAGTACATACATACATCAATACATAAACTCACGCCTATATTCCCAAAAGGGGTAGGACACGAAAATTAATTTGAGTGCCACTTTTAGCAATTGTAGGTTTATAGATAGTCTATGGAGAAAATGTGATATTGCAGTGACAGGTTGCTAGCCCATCGCCCACAACACACTTCAACTTGGTTCCCATAGTCGACTCTTACGACACCCAAGGGAAGAAAGAGGGTGGTGCTATTCTAACCCGGCATCACACGGGGTCAGGCAGAGCACACGAAAATTATTTTTCAGTGCCACTTTTCGATAAGAATTAAGATTGAAATTGTCAAGCATTGGGTACCCCTACCTGGCATCTCCTGGTCTGACACCTATCAAGAGTATCAAGCACTGAGATATTTACCTTATGTAGCTGTCTGAACTGTAACTATGTAGACATCGTTATTACAAAATAAAACGAAACAGCATAAGTTTATTTAGAGGCTAGAAAACGGCCTTTTATCTGCACGTACTCGCAGTTTCACGTAGATGCGTTGCATGATAACCACCAACTTATTTTTATGGATAGGTAATAGCTAATTTAGAGTATCCAGTAAAGTTTTATCTGTGACCATTAATTATATTCAAAACTTTCACGTGTATCTTTAGCAATCTCATGTTTACTAGTGATAGGGCACTGAATTAGGTTTAGTCTGCTGAGCATCGGTCGTATTAATCAGGCTGCCATATGGTTCACAAAATTGAGAACTGACTTAATCTAGGTGTCAATTATACTGTTCAAGAATAAATATTCATTTTGAGTCAGGTCAACAGCCTTAAACAAAATACCAGAGTGCGTGATATTGTTATTATTTACATATTCTAATCTTAAGAAGTTTTTAATAAGAGTCATTGTAGAGTTTAATCTTTTGGTTCCATCATCAGATCAATTTGATGATGCCAAATGATTTTATTATAATTTATACTATAAATACTTGAAAAGTTTTGAATCGAATTTAAGTGGGTGAAAATTGATCTGCCGTAATGAATGACATGCATGTTTTTTATACAACAAACGGTGGCAAACAAGCTTATGGCCTGCCTGATGGTAAGTAGACACCATAGCCAAGGTAAGTGTCCATAGACACTTATGCAGAATATTGTTTGCCATAATATGCACAGCTTGGGAGCACTAGCAACACAACGCCAAATATTCAAAGAGCAAGTCCTAGTTAGTATTATTATTCCTATTATTATTCCTGCGGTCTTCTTTAACGAAGAGGTACTTTTCGTTTTTCGCTGTGCTCTATCGTTCTTCAGGTGTCTTCTTTTGCAAGTCGATTTTATTGAAATACTAATATTTATCAGTAGACTTCTCAGCTTCATGTACGAAAATGAAAGCGCATAGCCGATATGGACGCAGTGACGAAGTGCAACGCACACAGTACTTATACTGAGATGGCATTGGTGAAATTTAAATTTAATTTACTATAGCATAATGGACGCCTAGGGAACCATTTTGCATGGCTCGTGTAGTGCAGGGCAACTAACTCAGTTACGCGGAGTCCTGACTAAATGTTGCCACACTATTAATTTATAGGCAAATAGTATTACAATGTTCTAAAGAGATGATGTTGAAAGATTGATTTAGTTAATTTTATATTATTTTGAATTTCTGCCATCATCATCCTAGTGTTATCCTAGCACAGCTGCAACCGAAGGATACCCGGTGCCCGCTACCTAATTTCAAGAATTGGTGGAGGTACTAGCTTTTATGGAAGCGACGCGACGGCCATCTGACTTACCAACCCAATTGACAACATTTCATTTTTTAAGCAGGCTTTTTTCCAATGAAATCCAATAGAGGATAAAAAGTTAAGTAAAACCACATTTTTAAATTCTCGAAAATATACTCATTTCATATAAATAAATCAATCCTCAAAAGTTCCTCTTTCTAAAAGAGAGTAAGTGACAAGTAAGGCGTCACAGCGTAACAAATCATACAGAAGCACTGTTACTAAGACAAATTTACTAAAGAAAGTGAGCTGCTGTTCTTTTTGTCCGCTGTGTCTGTCAAAATTTCATAGTACGATATGGGCTTTCTTCACATTTTCGTGAATATTGAGAAAACTATAGCTATAAAAATATAAAAAAAAATTTTTGGGGTTTCTTGTTCCCAAATTAACGAAATGAGTTAAGATTTCATACTACTTAAAAATTTGAAATGTTGTTAATATAAGGGAACACGACCTTTTTGGGATTAGGCTTGTCAAGTGAGTTTGTAAGCCGCCCGTCATGGACAGCAGCCGGTATAAACGACTTAACGTGCCTTTCAAAGCACCGGAGCACTCAGTAACCACTCAAGGTGGTCACCAATCCAAAAGTTGACCCCGGCCGACATTGCCCGACCTCGCATACCACATGCGAGGTACGCCAAGAGTGGTCTTTGCCACTGATCCAAAAGCGCTCTTAATATTCTGCCATATTAAATAAAATACATGTACATAAGTTAATTCTACTCCTCACTGAATCAGGGGTGGTTAACTATCGTGACGTCATCGCGCCGCGCAAAGTACATGCGTCCGCCGGCTCACACGTGGTGTGACTATTCAATGACTGCGGCGCAGCGTTACGGATCGCACACGCACGCGCTGCTGTACGATCATAAAATTATCCGTTTAGTGTTAAATAATAATGTCAAAACCACAGCATTATTGTATTGCAGCAGGTTGTAAAAAATATCTTTACATAGTTACCGAAATTCTGTGTCTTTATCTTAAAATGTTGAAAAAAAGTTATCACTCAAAAAACTGACGGTCGTTGAATTTGGTATTCCCCAACGGCTGGCATAAAAGAAAACGAAAATGAAAACGTTGGTTCTACGAATCTCCTTTTTATTTTTTAAAGTGATGCCTTTAAAAATTATAATAAACTTTACATCCCCTGGTTATATGTATGGAGTACCCCCCTCCCCCTACTTTAATATTTTTTTGTAATTTCACATCACTTTTACGTAGCGGTTCATACGAGTAGAACACACCTTCCTGCTAAATGTTTTAATTGTATTTGTAGTGTCCGAGTTACTTCGGCTGTCACATACAGACGAAAAGACGGACGGACGGGTTCCGTTTTCACCATTTTGGCTACGGAACCTTAAAAGTACTATTCGTAATTGTATTGTAAACAACAATACTAATAATAAAGTACATATATTAAAATAGGTTCTCGCTGGTGGTAACCCTAGCGGTAAGGGCGGCGCCTCGAAAGAGCGCGTTGTGTGCGATAGAAAGAGATGGCCACGTTTAGGCACGTTCGGTATACCTAAACTGGGGATTTGTTAACAGAGAAACTTTTGTACTTGTACTATTACTTATTCTGTGACTGAATGTATATGTGAAAATTTAGATGTTTATTACTTAATGACGCATAACTAAACGCATAAATTAAAATAAACTTTCGTTATCAAATTGTAAATAAAAAAACATCCAATAAATATTATCCCCAAAACAATCTTTTCAAAGTGGCGACATTGGGGGTTGAAGCTCAGACGAAAGTTTACGCGGACAAATGCTTGGGTAAGGACAAACCGGACAAAAACATCCGTTTTGTCCTACGAAAATTGACATATAATATCGTAGGACAAAACGGATTTTTTTGTCCGGTTTGTCCTACGATGTGAACAAAATCGTAGGACAAATCGGACTACATCAAAATCGAGTACCTACCTTCATAAAATGTACCTACCAATAACAATGTGACATTCGCGCTTCCATCGTTTCATTATACGTAAAACCTATGTATGTCTATGTATTTAAGTATGTATTTATCTATATAAGTATGTATATCGTCATCTAGTACCCATAGTACAAGCTTTGCTTAGTTTGGGACTAGGTCGATTTGTGTAAGATTGTCCCCCAATATTATTATTATTATTATTAACTCTATTTTCTCTGCAAGTCGAGCAATATTTTAACGTTTTCGTCATTCCTTAAGTGCAAGTAGGAAGGAGTCGTATAGCTGATCGTAAATCTCCCGACCCCTGGCAAAACCTCAAAAAGTGCTACTTTTAAGCATTAAGCTTTCATTAAAATTATGTGTAGGTAATCTAATAACCATTACTGTAAAAGCTTAATGAGATCACACTATAACGTTAGTCTATTGGAGTTAGTGGACGCAGCAGCATAACTCGTAAGTCTATGACACTAAAATTTTGTAATTTTTTGACGTGATAACGTCTTTAAAATCGTTTTAGTCGGGTGACATGTTCAGAAACTTGTGTCACACCAAAACCTCACGAGCGCGATCGCAGGTATAAGTGAAGTGCAAGTGAAGTAAGACGTTATCACGTAAACATCTCGATCGTAAACCTACTTTACAGACAACCAATTTTTTTGACAAGTTTTATTAAACTAGTCATTAATGTTAAATAAAGTTACACTTAATTGTGTATAATTGAATCATAAGTGTAGGTGGAGCGATCGTGGCCCAGCGGCAGTGCGGCGTACCGGGTGCGGTATGCGAGGTTAAGCAACGTGGGGGCAGGTCAGTTCTTGGATGGGTGATCGCTTTGAGTGGTTACTTATTGAGCGCTCCTGTGCTTTGGAACGCACGCTAAGCCGTTGATCCAGGTTGGTGGCTACGACAGCAGTCGTTAAGCAAAGTTAGAGGCCTTCGGGCGGCTTGAGAACTTCTAACAGTCATTTTGCCCACTCACTTGACAAAGGGGGTTGAAGTTGCACTACGTCCGTAGGAAGTACCCACCGTTAGAGCTGGTTCCCACTTGTCGGATGTCGGGTCCGGATTTTAATCGGATGGTCCAGTGGCAGAACATTTTATATGAAGCTGTTCACATTTGTCGGACACCAATTTGTATGAGCCGCCGACACCCGATAAAAATCCGGATCCGACATCCGACAAGTGGGAACGAACTCTTACCCTCCCTGGGTGGTGCGAAAAGTGCAACAAAAACTGGCAACCGTACTTGTCTTCACGAAGACCTCACGGTTCGAAAATTAATGCCATACGTTTTTTTTTATTTTTTTTTATAAGTGTAGGTATGCCCACCACTCGCCTTCAGTTGACTCATTCGCAGGATGGCATCATTGGCACCCGCCTCCTGGGGTTTTTAGTGGGTAAAAGTCCCACAAAATTCCAGATTCAACTCAGAAGAGAGAATAAGAGGAAGGATGCACTAACTGAAAGAACCTGTAAATTTTTGGCCTTTAAGAATAGACTATACCTATAAGTACTATTTAGGATCAACATCCAGCCGAATGCGTCATAAAGTTATCACAGCTATTTTATCTCAGACAGACGGCAACCATAAAATATTATTAACGGTTGTGTTACAATAGTTTAATTAGAATTCAATTAAGCTTCACAAAGGCCCTGAAATCCTAGGTAAATAAAAGCGGCTCGACTCAATGCCACAGCCTTGCACCGATGACCTAAAAACACGGCGCGGCTGCACTAATGTAGATTATTTTTCTTTTAAAAGATAATTAAGGACGAGTTTACTTTTTATGGTAAGGTAAGGCCAGATTTAAATTTGTTTTTTTTAGAGGTTGCTTTATCATATCGACACATTTTTGAGTATTTTCTTTTAAATTAGTTATAATGTACCTACACGTACTTATCTGTTATAACGCATTGGTACGTATACATCAGTTCATCGTCGCTTTTGTTCCGTTAATTTAATTTCATGTGAGACGAAAAAATACAAACACTAAGACAACATAAAGGAAAAAGTTTTCAAAGCATTGAACTGAAAATAATAAATTCTCGGAAAACTAATCTTTGTGTTTAATTTCCGATTGCACAGTGTATAAATAGTCGCAGAATGAAAAGGGGTAACGAACCCTTTTTTCGACTTTAATGCCATCAAAATGGAGTTAAAAAGTGACGAACCTGGTCATTCCGCGACAGTACATTGTAACAGTCCTGTTTATTAAAAGTATAAGCATAGGAGAGGTCGAGTCGGCCTCCTGGGTCCAAACGTCGATACTATCTGGGAAGTGCAGGCTCCCCTCGACAACAATGACCTTCACACACACTTAAGCGCTTGCATGAACCGCATCCTACAAACCGGCGAGGCCGTGTCCCAAAACGATCAAGGTTGCGGGCTCCCTGTTGCATTCCTGTACGTTATTTGGGGCTTTTTATTCGAACAGTGAAATACTGATGTAAATAAGTGTTAAAGGCACCATGCTGGTTAAATGTTAACTATATTTTTAACTTCGAATGTTCTCCATAAACGTTTATCAAACTGAATTTAGTTGTTATTTTTATTCTTTTTATTAAAAATGGGATTGCTCTTAGCCAGCATCTAGCCAGGGGGCAAAGATGAGGCCGACGATGAAGCGAGCTCACCCAGAAGATGCCTATAATAATAATGCCGTTGAAATTCGTTATTTGTCACTTTGACATTTATGTTTTTCTGAGAAATAGACAAAATACATTAGATGATACTTTAAAAAAACCGGCCAAGTGCGTGTCGGGCCATTGCAACATAGGGTTCCATAATCCATAGCCGTCTACCCGTTACATTGTACGGACTCAAAAGTTCCGAAACCTATATTTACCATGTGTTTGACACAACCCGGGTGGAGGACCCGGTTATGTCGCATGCCGAGCGTGGCGATTATGGCAGACACCCCCCGTGAATTTGGGGGAGGCCTATGTCCAGCAGTGGACGACCTGTTACTGATAAGGTGGTGGTTTGACACAACTAACAACATTATGTAAGTGCCTAATCAATGGAAATTGTACGAAAGTTTGCTTTTCCAAGTTCGGCCATCGTATTCTCTCTGTACTAGTTTTCCTTTCATTAATTATGCATACATATATTACGTATACTACTACTACCGCGATTTTTGCCACATAACCAATAGCAAGCGTTTAGCTGGCAGGAGGGGGGTTATTTTATTCTATCGTTTTGTCGGTGTTATTGATATAGTACATATACTTACTTAAGCCAAATTACAGCTTTCTAGTTTTAACGATTACGGCTACCTGAATTACGCCCGGGACAGACAGAAAGATTGACATGCCAAAATTATGAGAGTTCCTTGTTTACCAAGGAGTCCTTGAATCGGGGGTTTGTTTATTTTCTTAAATAATTGGGTACGTAGTTAAATAACAATTAAATACCTTTACTCAATTACTTGCTCATCATCATTATATTTCATCAAATCAAAAATCATGAAATTGAATTGTGGGTAGGCTTTGTAATGCTGAGAAAACTATGAGTAGAAGCGGGGAAACATAACCGACACTCAATACACTCATTTCATTTAAAATAATTACAAATCAAGTACATTAAGTAAAATATGTATGCAAGTTTACTTTACAATTTCAATTCGATTTTAGCTGTTCGAGAATAGAGCCCCAGGTTAGTTCCAGATGTGCGCTGTGCCCTAGTTTCAGTGCAGCGGTTCAAGGCCGATGCACGGGCCACGGCGTTCAATCAATACAGTGCGAAACTGAACATGATCGTTCCAATTTGTTGGTAACTCTTTAGTGGACAGTTCAGTGACCTGAATAATTTGGTGATGTAGACTAAAATAATGAATAAAGACTAAAACTGGCAACCGTACTTGTCTTCTCGAAGATCTCACGGTTCGAAAACAACGATTAATAAATTAATAAATATTAGAGTACAATACTACACAAATAGAGCTAAGCTAGGTAGCGATATACACATATTGGGTAGCGATATGTACATTTACTAAATAAAATAAAAATAAAAAAATACATAAAATACACCAAAGAGCTAGAAACAACATACAAAATATTCAAAGTTAATCACACAAATATTTGTCCTTACCGGAATTTGAAGTCCAGCGAAGAAAATCGAACTTCGTATCGTGCCGTCCCTTTCCGTCATATAGTGTAAAAGACGAGAGTGAAAGGGACGGCGTGACACGAAGTTCGATTTCCAAAGTTCGGAGTAGGCCCTCAGTTTAAACCTGTCGTCAAATAATCAAATTAACAGTTTTGTCCTGCTTAAACTATTTGCTGCTGAACAGTAGATTACAACGGACTACTATGTATTTGATGTTTGTGGCTGTTTGAAAAATTAAGGCCGGATTATTAAATTGATTTCACCGTCATTCTCATTCCTGCTTAGCTTAGACTGGCAGGAAAACTCCGTTTTTAGGGTTCCTTAGCCAAAGGGTAAAACGAGACCCTATTACTAAGACTCCGCTGTCTGTCCGTCTGTCTGTCTGTCCGTCTGTCCGTTTGTCACCAGGCTGTATCTCATGAACCGTGATAGTTAGACAGTTGAAGTTTTTTCTGTTGCCGCTATAACTACAGATACTAAAAAGAAATATTTAAGGGAGCTCCCACACAAAAAATAAATAAAAAAGAGCTGGTTGTGTTCAGCAGGCGCTAAAATCGCGCAGCAGGAAGACTAAAATCCGACTCGCACTTGACCAAAATTGTACTTGATATTATAAAAAACGTTCTTATTACAGATAAAAAATATATTATTATTTAATTTCATTAAAAAATGTTATAATAAAATGTCTAATGTTGAATCGATTATAGTACGGAACACTTCGTGCGCGAGTCCGACTCTCACTTTCCCGTTTTTTATTTCAAAATTAGCATGACAGGAAGACCAAAAGCGCTGTATTTTAATAAAAACTGGACAAGCGCGAGTCCGACTCGTGCACTGA
Organism: Notocelia uddmanniana; assembly: GCA_905163555.1. NCBI lineage: Eukaryota > Metazoa > Arthropoda > Insecta > Lepidoptera > Tortricidae > Notocelia > Notocelia uddmanniana. The sequence continues at coordinate 17,113,537 of LR991054.1, read as the reverse complement.
GGGTGCCATACAACGATCGTGTACCTATCCTGACCCCATTAATTCAAAATCTTGTAGGTACCGAAAAATGGGGTGAGTTGGGTCGAAATCAAAGTTCAAACCTGGATAAAAGTTTATTTTTATATGTGGCACATTGATTTATATACAAAAAAAAGTGTTCCGAAGGTATGAAGTTTAGTTTGCCAATGATCATTTGTTGCTTCATTGCATAGTTTCAACGAAAAATACATAACAGTAAGCAAACCCAGCTCACCCCGTAGTTGGGGTTATAAGGGCTAGCAATGGGGTGACATGGGAATATTGCTATGGTTGGCACTTTCGGATTAAGACAATAGCTTGACTTTTCAAGAGATTTTTTTATGAATGTAGCAAAATTATGTTTTTTTTTTGTTCCTAATCAAATCAGTTTAATGTTTCCTGTAAGTTGTGACCCATATTTTTATGACGTATAAATAGTTTTTTAGATCAATTAAAAAATATACTTTGATCTATATGGAATTAGTAAAGTGAATCCCATCAAAAACATTAATATGAAAATAATGACCTGCATGACATACTATGATATGTCGAGAGATAGAAACGTCTATCGACATAGTGTCACAATTTTGTGTGCAAACACATGACTAGCATGACACTACGTCGTCAGAAGGGACGTCTTTCGACGTAGTGTCTTATTTAGGTATGCAAATGCATGATCAGCACCGCACATTGCACATTGACATTTAAGCATGGTCAAATATGTTCAACAACGTCGATAAAATTCCACGTCTGTCGAAAAAAAACACGACTTGAATAAAAGCACTCAGTAGATAATAGCCTGTATTACTGTATGAAATAAATAAAGTTCACATTTAAATAGATCATATTTATTTATCTTGCAACTTCTTTAATTCCTCCGCTACTTCAATGTTTTTTAAAATAATATATACCATTTTATCACAATGTAAGACACTTTTGACTCCTTATGTAAATCGACAACCCTGAACTACGAACACCAACTCCTCTCTCTATCATCCCGGTATACCCCGTTCGTAACACCAACTCTCCCCATTCATGACCCAACTGTCCCCGTTGTCGACCCAACTCACCCCCAGTACTCCCCCATAAAAATCTTCAAATGCGGTTGAATCGTTATCATAAATAAAGAAAATATAACTTATGTTTTTCTGTTACTAATAAGCCATGTAAGTTTATAAACGATATCCAAAAGTTTGATGAACACTTACTTTGACAAACATCAAATGAAAAGGTAAAATTCAACTAAAAATTCGCCGCTTTCGAGCATCAAATTTGACAGTGAATATGTGTTTCAAAATTGTATGATTTGGCAGCTTATTGTTGCGAAAAGAAGTAAAACTATGTCAAAAAATATAATCAAATTACTTTGAGAGCAACCTGAGCCCGAAAATTAAAGAAGCTACTGAAAAAATATAATCTGGATTCGCAACCCAACTCCCCCTGCGAACCCTACTCACCCCATTTTACGATACTACGTACTAACGCTATGGGTACATCGCTATCGGTACGTTGTATTACGAATTTGTGCAACTGAATAACGAAGCTGTATGTTGGTTATTCAAGGATATTTTTTATCATTGGAAACGATTTCAATATTTTGATTTTTATTTGAAAGAAGGTACTTTCAGCGTAACCTCATAGGAGTTTTAAGAGTTTACATAACAAAAGTATGTAAATAAGCAAAGGATATTAAATTACAAACTTAGTCAAGAAATGAATTTTGATAATATTTTGAAAAACATTCACCTCACCCCCTCTCCCGTTTGTGTGATTTAAAAAAAAAAAAAAAAAAAACAACAAAAAAATATTCGATACAAACTATGATAATGAACCCTAAAAACAATAGGGTAAACCAAGGTGTAACTGGCCACCTTCAGTAATTGGCCACTTTAGACTTCATTTGCCTAAAATAAGATTTTAATGCATTTCACGCCATCTACTGACATCGATGAACATGAACATACTAATAAGCTTTCGTTTTAGTACAAATTTTGACCACTATAGACATTAGCGCCATAATTTTCGGTTGTTTATTGTAAGTCGGCGCACTTGTCTCAACAAAAACAGTCATTGGTTAATAAAATGTTAACGAAATTGGATTTGTTAAAATTTTGCTTCTGTGTCAGTTTAGGAAGGTTAATTATTTCTGTTGAGTTATCTGAGTTACTTGAGAGGTGAGTAACATGCGTTTAATTAGTTTTATGTCTAAAACTTATAAAAACCGGAGTTTGGGGGGGTGGCTAGTTACTAAATGATATTTATAGAGAAAAATCAGAAATTGGCCGCCTATGCCAGTAACTGGTAAATTTCTTAAGCATCGTTTTTTATCAAAATTGAACCCTATTCATAAATCTTATAAAGTATACTTTACAACACAAAAATACTGGTAACTTTACCCGATCTTATGCAGAAACTGGCATAGGGGGCCAGTTGAGTGGCCAATTACTGAAAGACAAATTTGATCTACAGGTTTCCTGTGTATAACCACATGCAACATGCAAAAAAAAACGACAGTATAGTAAATAAGCCATAGATAATGCTGTTAAACTTGTACAAGAGGGCGGTGGTTCTATTAGGAAGCCGCTAAGAAATTTGGTGTCCCAAGAAACAGCGTACCTTTTCTGCCGCTGGCCATCAGGTTTGCGATCCTCTTATAAGTGACTCTGATTGTACCTTCTAGGTGAGGGATCGGTCAAAGTGATAAAAGCTGGATGACTGCCGCTGTCTTTTGTGACTACATAGCCAATTGCTTTCATCGAGAACTTCTAGCCAACGATATCCCACTCCCAGTTATATTATTTGTTGACGTTCATAAAACGCATTTAACAATTGAAGTCTCTCAAGTTTGTCGAATCTACAGATACACTTACTGGCTCTTTATCCAAACCCAACATATTATATACAACAACCTGCATGCAGATTTCGACGCCTTTCGACCTATAGAGGCTGGTTGGAAAATGGCATTACGTGAATGGCATGCAGCAAAAAACTACTAGGTCAACCTAACTGAAGAGAACTTCGCTCATCTGCAAAAAATGGTTGTAAATCCGTGCATGAAAGAAAAAAACATTAGTCAACGGATTTCGCGAGTATCATTAAAGAAAAGGAACACCCTAAGAAGTTACAAATGTTGAAAACAGATAACTCCAGAAAAACAGATTCATGTCATTTCAAGTGTTGCTACTCTCCGATTACTTGAAGGCAAAATAGTTGCCAGAACCAGCAAAACGTCAAAGAAAGCGGCAAGTCCGTTTGCTTTGACGTCCGATAGATTTGTGGAATTAATACAAGCAAAGCAGTTAAAAAAACAAGAGGAACAGGTTGCAAAAGAAGAAAGGAAGCGATTACGGGAAGAGAAATAAACCACAAAAAGAAAAAGTTCCAAAGAAAAATCCAACAAAAATTGTAAAGGAAAAAGACGTTACTTGTCTTCATTGAGTTTACAGATAATGCAAAATGCAACGTCGAAACTAGCCACCAAAATGAAAAAACATATAATATGGTGCGATTTCTGCCTGAGTACGATAGCAAAGAAGATTTTCAAATGCAGCCAGTGTAATAAAACATATATCAAAACTGTTTTCCTTTACATCATCGAATTCATATTCCTGCAGACGATGATGATGCTTTCCTGCGTCATGCTTGCTACAGGGAAAGCAACACAGAGTCATCGGATGATAATGACTTATTTCGATCTCTTTATTAAGAAGCTAAAAACCTGGTTTTTAGCTATTGTTTGATGATTTGCCTACAATAACCCGAGTTTTTAGCTTTTTTGTAAAATAAATTAATACGTGATTATTTTTATATGTTTTTTGATGAAAATGTATGCGTAGTTAAAGTACGTTCAGTTTCTATTATGCGCTGTGATGATAGATTATTAAATTAATAAGTATAAGCGGTTAATCGCATCTTAGTACATATGGCCAATTAATGGTTTTCTAACGGCTAGTAACTAAATTTTGTGGCCAATTACTGGTAAAAATGCACAATTTTTGTTTGAATTAAAATATTTTTACGAAAACGGCTTGTAATTCAACAATACATTAAGAAATATTAAGATAAAGATCCCTTTTATACGTGGGTGTTATGAAAAAAGTAACGAAATGTCACGATTAGGTAAAAAATAGATTAATAGTTTCCAAGTCGCTTAAGCGGCCAGTTACTGGTCAGTTTACCCTATTTGTCGCGTCTCAATATTCTTGTTCGGGTCTAGATAACTTAGCGCAGACTGATGAACGTTGCCGCTGTAATTTGTTTCAGGATCGATAAGGCTGTGGTTTGATTTTCCAGGACTTGTTAGTAATTTATCACCTCTAGTCCGGTTGTGTGCCGTTTCGCCCGCGACCTAGTTTCAATACAGCGGTTCACGGCCAACACACCACCCGCTCCCAGACACCACAAAATACTGGGATAGGTTTATTAAATAGGATATCTTTTTAGTTTTTCTGCTTCTGATACTTGCTTTTTCCAATTTAGATAACGCGCATGTGGACTTCTTGATGCATTACACATATATTATTAACTTCTACACTTTTCCTCTCAACTCTCACAAAACATGAACTGAACACTACTTTTCCAAATTTCAAAAAAACTTCAATAACAGTTAATCATCATCATCATCATCATATCAGCCGAAGGACGTCCACTGCTGGACATAGATTGGTGGCCAGTCCTGCGGCACCCTCATCCAGCGGATTCCCGCGACCCTTACCAGATCATCCAGTCCACCTTTTGGGGGTCTGCCCATGTTACGCCTTCCAGTACGTGGTCGCCCCTCGATAACCTTTCCTCCCCAACGGTCATATGATAAGATGCTCGATGCTCGATTACGGTGGTACGACGCCGCATGCCTGCCAAGCTTCAATGAGAAGCTTTCCAGCAAGTTGGCCTAAGCATGAATACGGACAAGACGAAGTCATGTCAAATGCCCATGTAGCACCAACTCTCGTTACAATCAGGCAGCATTTACGCTCAAAGTTGTAGACGATTAAATATATCTAGCACAGACTGTCCAATTAAGTCGGTCTAACTTCGAGAAAGAGGTTAATCGTCGAATCCGACTCGGCTGAGCAGCGTTCGGGAAGTTACGGCACATATTTTCGTCCAAAATTCCGCAGTGTCTCAAGACGAGAATATTTGACCAATGTGTGTTGACAGTGATGACTTGGCACTGAAATGAGGTCACTTACTATGAGCGTTATAACACGGCTAAAAGTCACGCAAAGAGCAATGGAGAGCGCTATGCTGGAAGTTTCTCCGCGACACTTCATGCGATTGGTAGCAGAATCAAAGTAACCGATATAGCCCCCCGAATCGCAAGATTTAAATGGCAGGTGGACGGGGCACATAGCACGTAGAACTGAATAGTTAATCGGTTGTAACAGTAACATACATAAATTAAAAAGCGACCACTTTTTTATAAATCTGACCTCCGATTCTTACTAAAAAGCTTTCGGGACGCTTAATATTGAACATCGATTTTGGCGAAATTGGACTTTTAATGGAACACAAAATAAAAGTGGCCACTTTTTAAATCTAGCCTCGGATTGTGACTAAGAACCTCACAGTCCCTCTGATATCGCTTAGGAACGAAACCGGACCGTAAATACAATAAAATCAAAATGTCGGCCACTTTTTTCTAATCTGACCTCACTTTTTATTAAAGGGCCAAACAGACAATCGAAAATTTGTTTTAGGTATAATGGATATACCAACTGTAATGCGTGCCAATGTCGCATTGTCGTTAAGAGTAAAACGTTTTATTGACAGATTTAATTTTATACATCATAACAATGTGCCAAATAGCGCTATTTAAAACCTTCTATACATATGACGTCGAATTTTTGTTGGCGTGCCTATATTAAACATAGTTTGTAATTACCTAATTATTATGACAAAAAAAATTAGGAACCAAGGTCATGAAAAATGTAATAGTCCGAGAGTTCCTTCAGTCATGACTCATGACGAGATTCTACTGCATATTCAAAGAGTACCGTGACAGCTGTCATCCGAGTAATCTATATCAAAGACTACTATGAATATATATAGAGATAGACATATCAGTCAAAGAAATTGTGCCGAGCGTCATCTAGTGCCCCAGTCCGATAACAACCCTGTAGGCGTTTTCATTAGTGTGCGTCATATATATAAATGTGTGCGTGCACGGAAGTACGCACACATAGAAACATTATACCTATACATACATACACTAACACATTGGTAACTATATTGGCTAATTTCATGGCAACTCGTGTTACATTATTGCATGCGTTAAAATCTTACTTATAGAAAAGAAGCATTAAGTTGTAAAGTTAGCCCTGAATATGTTAAAGAGCATTATAAAACAGTGAAAAGAAAAGATGGATAATAGTTATTCTGTATATTGCTCGTATATTTAGGCCAAACTTAACAATTAACTCTTTTTTCTAATAAGCAGTAATATTTTAACGTATGCAAAAATGTAACATGAGTTTTATGAGTTAAAGTGGAATTGCCTCATCGTTTTCTTCATATCACAACGCTTACATCAGGCAATTTGTAAGTATCGCATACATGCGTACCTACTTAATGCAGAATTACAATCCAAGATCCAGTTTATAGTAAATGGAAAATAATAAACACAAACTACACATAATAACAAACTTGTATTCGAAGAATTGTAAAGCATTTCAAACGAAAAATATTCATTCAGAAAGCATACGTACCTGTTTTGTATTGTATAAGTATATTTATAATTTAACACTACCCATATTCACTGATTTCCTAAAACCAACAAAATACAGATAAAGGTGTGTTTGAATTTATACAAACACTAATCATTATATTAATCGAAACCTACATAATAAACAATAAATAATAACTAATATTCATATGAAACATCCTTATTTGTTTTAAAGTTCATTTAACAACGTAATATATTTATAGGTACCTAAATTAATTTTAAATTCAAATAATATACTTCTTTCTCGATTGCTATTACACGTTATTATGCCAATATCAACGATTTCACCCAAATCGGAATATTGTTCTAAGAGCTCATGAACTGACACTGAATGCGGGACATAGGGGTGGGCAGCGATTCCTGAATATTTCTGATGTACGAGTATAAAGACCGGAGGACCATAGCTATCTCACATGAAAGCGCTTTCGGACTTACTGTGAGAGAGGCGAAAGCTTTATGCCGTAAATACCCTCTTGCTTCTTATCTATGAAGTTTTTACATAAATATGACTAGGAAGGGATTTTAAAGTTACTTCAAAGGTTAATAATGACGCGGGTGTGAAGTTTTGTATTGGTTTTTTTAAAATGTTTCGTTTTTTTATGCAGTCAGCTTTCCTCTTGTTCTTGCCAATGTGCTGGCCTTCGTAGAAAATATTGTACTTAAATGTTTTGCTGACGTCTTATTATTATTATAGCTAATAGGAGTTATATTCTTTTTCTTTTGGTGTGGTCCCTCTTGGGCAAAAGCCTCTTTCATATTTGTCCATTTCTCTTTGTCGGTGGCACTTTTTAACCGTTTTTCCTCTGGCGACCCACCGGCCGTTTTCCAATGGGGTCTGGATATTTTGTAGATTGGATGCTCCACCTTTCATCTGTCTAAGGCTAACTTTAGAGCATCTGTTATCATTGTTTTCTTGCGAATAACTGTGTTCCTTGTTTTACGGTTTTTTCTAAGATTACGATGCTTCTCTCCATTGCATGCTGACAGGGCTGGATTTTGTTTCTCGCTTTTTCTGTGTATACCTTGGTTTGGCTTGCATAATTAGGCTAGGCAAGATGCAAAAGTCCATTAGCATCTTATCCTTAATTCTAAGTTGTATTTTTCTTTAAATATTTTCTTTTGCGCCCAGAACCTTTTGCATGAGATATTTATTCTCGTTTATGTATATTTCGTTTTCATTGCTGTTCGCATCAAAAGAGACTAATTTATCTATGTAAATACACATAGTCCTCCATATAATTTATTGTCTTCCCTTCTACACTGTGATTGTTAGTAACTATTGTCATCATTTTGCTTATTGAGGCACTTATTAAGTGTAGGCCAACTCTTCTACTTTCCAAATCCAATTTTTGTAACTTTCTCTCTAACTCTTTTTCTGTTTCTCCGAAGATAGCTACATCGTCTGCGAAACTTAGTTAACTCAATTATGTCTTCCAATTGTGTCTTAATTATGTCTTCCAGGACGGCAATGAATAATTTTGGCTAAAGGAGATCCCCCGTCTTACACCTTTCTCAATTTTTTGAACTTCTTAGCTTAGTCTGCTGTCGTCATATCTGTAATATGAAAATAAAAAAATAGGATATTTAAGTATTTTATAAAAAAAAAACTCTCCGCGATGCAATGATCGATGCTTCAGCCCAATCGGCACGATTGTTTTTATGGTCACGTTTTACGAACGGTCGAACTGGATACCTTACTGCTTTCTCGAAGATCTCACGGTTCGTAAAATAACCCGGACCTTTTTAAGGCACGAGTGAATAGGCATCATCTGGGTGAGCTCGCTTCATCGTCGGCCTCATCTTTGCCCACTGGCTAGATACTGGCCAAGAGCAATCCCATTTTTAATAAAAAAATAAATGCCATACGATTATTTTTAGTATTACAGCCGAACGTCACATAAAACATTACAATAAAACCTATCGTCCTAGCTGGGCTGATGCTTGGAAAAGTATCAAAGAGCATACGAAGGAACCTAGACGCAATCATGGCACAGCGATACTCGCGCGCTATTAGCCGCGGTCTCTTGTGCCGTTTCCGTTGAAGACGGTAGTGTTGTGAAGAAGAGTTAAATACCTTACAGTGGCTTGTGTGAATCTAACAATCGAATTTCCCTCTCACGTGAAGTTTAGCTTAATTTTTTTCTTTTCATTTCCCCTCATTTTGCTTGTACATATATTAAGATGGCAATCATTTCCACCAAAACTATAGTTACATTGACAATTCTAGGGAAAGGAAGTAGTGATGGGAAATACCAGACCCAAGCAATTTGCAGTTTTTAAGCAATAATTATTTATTAGAAGAGGTAGGGCACAGCGAAACGTCATTTCGCTCAAATTTGAAGCAGCCCAACGAGGGAAATACCTCCACCTTACAGAAGACCGCAGCCATAATAGCATCACTACTTGCCCCTTAGATAGGTATGTGGGTGTTTCTGCCCGGCTAGTATGATAGCTTATACCGTCACGTTTTATGTGACATTTCAGTACATTTTGGCCATATAACGTGACGGTATAAGCTATCATACTAGCCGGGCTGGTAGTGAGTAAGGTCGCCAGAGCTCCCGAGGATGCGCTGTGTTGGGAGTGGGGGGCTGCATGTTTCTAGCTTGACAGCTGGAGACATCTGCGGCTCCCCCACTCTCAACTCAGCGCACCCCAAGTCAATAAAGGGTCGGCAATGCACTTGTGATTCCTTTGGAGTCGCAAGTATCCATAGGCTACGGTGTTGGCTTACCATCAGGCACGCCGTAAGCTTGGTTGCCACCGTCGTAGTATAAAAAATATATATACAACTAGCTTTTGCCCGTGATCCCGTCCACGTGGACCTCCTTATCGCCTTAGAGAAATAATTATTGAAGGCGCAGGCATAATGATCGCTCTTCCATACAAAGTTCCAAGATCACCGGGGGATGGGCAGCAGCATCACTGGAGTGCGGTGGAGATACTGCGATCGCCAAACCGCAAGTGTGGTGATTATGGCATATACCCCCGTGAATTCGGGGGAGGCCTGTGTCCAGCAGTGGACGTCCTTTGGCTGGTGTGGTGGTGGTGGTGGTGGATACAAACTCCCACCCCCTATTCTCCTCCTTAGGAACGATTTTCGAGAGGAAAGCTATGATATATGTCCTTTCCCGGGACTAAAACGCGCTCTGTGCCAAATTTCATCAAAATCGGTTCAGCGGTTTAAGCGTAAAGAGCTAACAGACAGACGAAATACAGATACACTTTCGCATTTTTAATAATAGATGGATACAATACACTGTCTAATGGTCATATATTACAAAATGTGATGCGCCTGAGCTTATTTCATACGAGTATGTTGTTAATTTAGAGTATGTACTACAAAATGCAATTCGTGGCAGGAAATTGGATTTTATGGCAATATATTATTATATTGTTATATATATTACGCTATACTTCATTCATTTTACATTAGTTAATGTTTTATTGTTTAGAGATTATTTTGTTACGCCAGTTTTAAAATAAGAGATTTAAATGGATAATGAACAATTTTGATAAATCAATGTCAGATAAATAAAAAATGCACTTATATACCGTTTTCTTTTGTGGAGTCTAGATTTTGCCTTCGTAGTACACTCTACTTAGTTGGCATTTCATCGTTCCTTCGTCAACTGAAAAAAAAACATCAAATAAAAAATTAATATACCTACATATGCTATGTTTTCAGTCGAATGCTAATTAGGTACCTAATTGTGAATATTGCGATTTCAACATGGAAGTATAACATACTATACGTATAACATACCTACTTACATACATACGTTGTCAGATTTATCAACCTAAATCTTGTTACAAGGAAAGGTGTTATCACTTTTTAAACCATTTACTACTCATGTCTATGCAATCTTTTTATATTAAAATTCCAATCTCTATTGATATTTTCAAAAGTAAGTTCTGCCAGCCACAAACTTTTTAAAGACGAAGGCTGATTCACATGTCTTGATGTTAAATGGATGGATAATCAAGTTGTTACTTGTTAGACCTGTGCTTGTCTCGGCACAAATTCTGTGGGTACCTAAAATAAAATTGTCTTGAAACGGAGAAGCTTTAATTCATTCATTTCTGAGAGAAAATATGTTGGTTAATGTAGATTATATACAATCGCTATATGCGAGCTGACAATATTAATGGAGCAGCATAAGTTGCTACCTGAACCAAATCTCAGCTGATCTGTGAACCAGGAACCTACTCCATTTAAAAGATTCTTAGGTCCTCCATGGTCATCATTAGTCAGTTCTTCGCAAAAAAATGTGATTCTTCGGAAATCAAAAGCAGTATTTGTAAAAACCAAAATTATCATATTTGTGTTCCTATTTGTTTGGAAGAGTTTCCTCTAGTATGCCAAAAAACAATTATCAAATCGGATAATTATGTTATCTAGTGATTGCAATTTGCAATCCGGTATGATTTTTAATCCAGCTGGAGAGAGACCTCCTTAATTGGCAACCCAACAAATCATCAAGTCAATAAAAGGTTGGGAACGCCCTGACGATTCCGCGGAAGTCACAAACATCCTAGCCTACGGTTTCTGCTTACCATCAGGCAGGCCGTATGCTTGTCTGTCACCGTTATGGTATAAAAACAATAAGGCAAATACCGATATTTATACATAGAGGAACCAGCGCGTTTACTCTATTGTATTGTTTGTGTGCAATGAAGTTTCAACAAAAAAATAGAACGAAGATTGGACCATCGCAGAGGCATATTCCCCTCCATCTTACTTAAAATATTTGAATATTTGGAGACCCTTATAAACAAATTTAGGTAGGCCCTTCTTAGGGTCGGGAACGTGTCGGCAAAGCGCATGTGATTCGTCTAGAGTCACAAGCGTCCATAGGCTTCGGCAATTGCTTACCATTAGTCATCACATCAGTCATGGTTATTGGCAAGCCTGGTGACAATTGTCACCGTTTGGTTGTTAAAATAAACCAGCCAAGTGCGTTTAGTGCGTGTTGGCCGCAACGACGACGGTTCCGGACTGTACTCATATGATTTGTATCTAATTAGCATGTTCTGTGGCGTGAATACCAGTTACTAAGTATTAGAGTTCATTACTTAAACTCTCCGCGAGTTAAGAAATGTGTATAGATAAAAGCCGCCAAAACATGTGCTTACCTGCTTAATACAATGAGGTATTGAGGGTACTGCTTTAGCACCAACCCTCTCACCGCTGGTGTGAAATTTTGGTTCAAACTGTAAGTGCAACCTTTCAATATTTATAATTTTCATCATCGTCCATTTGCCAAAGCCCCCCACCGATCGCCATTACCCAAGAAACGCTTTGGTTGCTTGTTGTGTTGGGAAACGAGTGGAGTGATGATACATTTATATCCAACCCTATAACAAAAGTACACAATAATTTGCAAATCGGGCCTAATTTTACTGTCGCTGTGCAATTTTATGATACATGTTGTTTACATTATCGTTAGGTACATATAGATACTTACTCGTTTCATATACCTCAGTTGCGGAAAGTGCGGAAACAACACGTGAGCCGTTCGAGGCATAGCCGTCAATAGCCAAAACGCAAAGCAAATCAAACTCCAGTTCCTCCAGTAGCAGGTAAGCAGAATATAAACAGAATCCTCAGAGTACAAAACGAGCGCTCTAGTCATAAGATGATGAATGAAATGGAATAAAATCAGACGAATATTTAATTTCGAAAGCAGTTTCTGAGCGATATGACATATTTATATTTCAGTATGACAGTGACAACAACGGTAACTTTTTTTAAATTGAGCTGCAAAAGGAGGTAGCATGTCGACGTTCCATTCCATCTAAAAAAAATCTTTGTGATTACTAAGATTTGCTTTATAACAATAAATAATTTTATAGATTTTCAGAGAAAATAATTTTTAATTGAATTTATTAATAGATGGAACTACAGTCTCAGATGCAATAAAAATACGTAAAACGGGATTTGCCCAGATTGTCAATATTGTCATTCTTAGTTTTGCCATTTCAAAAATGGTTTCCTAATGTCACGTGATCAGACTACTTCCGCTTTGGAATGCCATCTATCGACACAGGACTGCGTACCTCCGAACGGTACCTCGTACGCTGCTCATTTTGGCAGATTTCCCTGTTTGTATGGAACTGATAACACTGTGATCTATATCATCAAACTAAAAAAAAAGATTACACAAATTATAATGAGATTACAGGCTGTCACGGTACGCACCTTTACAATCCGAAGAGGATGAGGGAGGAGCATTTTCGATTACGGAATTAAACGCCTTATGGTCAAAAGCATTCTGTATAAGGGTGAAAATGCATTGGAATTCTGTATAGCTGTTGGATGCTTGACAGCTAGGTGTTAATAAGTGTGTAATAACAATTTTTTGATAGTCCGGTGGACGCTAACCTTAATAGATAAATCAGAAATACAGCAACAAAGTCTAAAATAAACACTTTGATATCCAAAACGAACGGAAACGCTGTCGGATGATCAGCCCACGTTTGGGGTCACGAACGGTCAAAAAGCCTTTAAAGGTTTGATCGAACACAAGCACACAGGAAGTCCCAAAGAGAAATTCGAGAAAATGTTAGTGGGCCGGTATGTGCTATTGTTTTTAACATAAAATTGCTTGTAAGGCCTCTCATCAACATTTCACAAAAATAAGTTACTATGCTGGATAGTTTTCGATTCCAAATTTCAACTTGTCTGTGTCTGTCGGTTTTGCTTTTGCACCTACCGTACATTATACTTTTATTTGTTGGTTTATTATTAATTTTTTAGTAATAACGCTTCCTAATTATTAAATTAAATCATTAAAGTTAATAATAAATGTCAAAACAGATTGTACAGATAATAACAATGCAGAAAAGTAAAATAGTGACGGTTAAACGGGGAAAACAAAACCATTTAATATAGAAAACTCCTGTGAGTTTCAGACATATTGAACTACAATGAAATGGCTCACTCACGTCTGTAAGGTCGAATATCGCTCGACATGTTACTTTTATGTTGTTGTTATATATGTGTGTCGACCTTAAAGACGTGAGCGAGCCGTTTCATTCTATTTTAATATTACAAGACTATGTTAGAGATTATGATCGTATTTATTATTTACTTTATAGTGTTTGAACATGTTGGAACAAACATATAATTATAAGTATTACTTTTTCTTTCTCTAGAAGTCTAGAAGAAACCGTTGGACTAGAAAAAATTCACAGATCTCGTGCACTACACGACCATCAAGGTACATTGAAAATGAACTCAACAAAATAAAAAAATGCATTACATTTGCTAACGTTATGCCAATTTGGTTGATATATAATATATAAACATAGCTCACATACAAAATTACTATTAAATTGGCAATTTTTTAAAACGTAGCCAAGTTACGGTAACCACATAAAAAGGCATTTGCCACTTTACTAATATTCACGCAAGATAACGGCGACTTCATATTAACTCGACCTCCAAACTCCGACTATAAATAACTATAACAAGAATTTTCAAAGTCGAATTCAACATGACACCCTAGGCCCCAGGATAAACTATATGATATCATAACCTTGATTATTTGTTTAATTTTCTCGCAATCGAAGTGAAAAGCAGATGTATAACTCATGTATAAAACTCATTTTATCCTCTACTTTATATCGACCCGAGCCGCAGGGCGCGCCGCAAATTGTCTCGGATAAAATGGCTTGTTTTATGAAATCTCAATCAACTATTTTATTTGCCAAGGTTTTGGAAGATATTGGTCTTCCAAAACATCATTAACTTATCCACGAATTGCTATTTCCCGGGCACTGCAATAATGTGCTATTGTTGTCTCGAACTATAATTAATAATAATTTATTATAGAAAAATACATGTTTAATTTAAACAATTTGAAATATAAAACTAAAACTAACTACAATTGTACAATTGTGTTGATTTAAAAAAAAAAATATATTACCTACTAATAGTCGTTCTGACTTTTTGACTTTTTCAAAAAGGTTAGGCTACAGCGCAAACCCTTGACCCGATCGTCTTTGTTTTAGGCTCAAATTGTAGCTGACTAAATTATCCAGAGGAATTTTGATCAAAATTTTGATATTATTCTTCGTTTCCAAAATATCGAGTGCCAAAATGATAAAATCGGAGGAAATTGAATTTTTTTTTTCACTATTTCGGCCAAAACTTTTTTCGTTCTGGACTTTCTCAAATAATTCTCTTTGCATCTTACACATCTCGTAAATACGCGTCTTTTGAGCTTAGTTTGAATATCATACCTTCACAACTCTCTGAAATATAAGGGGATCGCACTATTTCGTGAAACGGGACCCTATACTGGAGCGAACGAAAAGACATTTTCAATGTCAAAATTTCAAGATGAGATAGATAGGTGGGACAGGTAGCAATTACAGGCGGCCTACCTAGATCCTGGATGTAAACAGGGAAATACCGACCAACCTCATCTCGCCATCGTAAGCCAATGGAATATTGGAACAAACCGGGGCATTCCCACCTAAAGATTCAGAACGTCCCAGAACGTCCAAGTAGATTTGTTCAGTGGTGTGTCTAATTAAAAATAATTAGTAGCTTTTTTTAAATAATTGGTAAACATGACCATAACTTTCGACATCAGATATTCTATAAGTGATTGGGAAAATGTGGCGTGACTTTCCTCGATGCATTTTCCGTCAGTTTCAATCTGGCTTTCAAACACCGATTCGAAGATGAAAATGATGAGTAATAATATAATAATAATAATAATAGCGCTGAATCCGCTCAGTACCCTGCTGAAGGATTCAGGACTAGGTTGCCAGCTACGGAGAGAGGGTGAGGTCATTTCTCATCTGCTCTACATGGACGACCTTAAACTATTTGCACCAAATAAGCATGACCTGTTGGAGCTACTGAAAACCACAGAGGTCTTCAGTAGTGCCATCAAAATGGAATTTGGTGTCGATAAGTGTGCGGTCATGCATGTACAGCGGGGGAAAGTTGTAAATTCCACAAATTTACATATTTCTGAGACAATCGCTCTCAGATCTCTCTCCGAAGCAGAAACCTATAAGTATCTTGGTATGTCACAGTCTTTGGGTATCGAGGGTGGAGACATCAAACGGGCGGTGAGGGAGCGCTTCTTCGGTCGCCTGACAAAAGTACTCAATAGTTTTTTGTCGGGCGGCAAATAGGGTTCGCGCCTTTAACGCCTGGGTGATGCCGTTGCTCACATACTCCTTTGGCATATTAAGGTGGACTCCGACTGAGCTCGATTTCCTGGATCGAAGGGTACGTGTACTGCTCACTGCTCAAATTCCTAAACACATTACTGAACTTAGCAATTCTAAATTCAAATCTGTAGTAAAACAAACACTTATTTCAAGAGCATATTATAAGATAAACGATTACATCATGGATAGGGATGTTTGGCAGTGATATCGTCCTGCACGGGTAATCTATCGCGAAAATATATTTTCTACTGTAGCATTGTTATTTAAGTTATTTTGTAGTAATTTAATTTTATATTTAACTATATAATGTATATTGTTTTGAAAAAATGACACCTCGCCGAGTTTCTTACGCCGGTTCTTCTCGTGGCAGAGGTATATTTTTCCGAACCGGTGGTAGTTTATTGACGTTCATAGGTGCATGTAATATGCCTAATTTGAAGAATAAACTACTTTTACTTTTACTGCGCACCGTATGCTATACCCACGATCTTCTGTTATGAGACTGTACATCCCGCGGAAGCTTGGAGGTCGCGGCTTCTTAAATGCCAAAGACCTTCACAACCGCGAGGTGTGCAGTCTCAGGGATTACTTTCTAAACAGTGAGTGTGGGATGCATCGTGACGTAGTGGCAGCAGACGCATCTTTCACCCCGCTCTCCATGGCAAACGAGAACTGGTGCAGATTTAAAGTACTAAGCACCGAGGACCGCAGGGCGGTATGGAAGAGTAAGGAGCTACATGGGCGGTTCTACAAGGCCCTTACGGGGCCCGACGTAGACCTGCTCGCATCGGTGAACTGGCTACGTTTTGGGGATCTTTTTGGGGAAACTGAAGGTTTTGTCTGTGCAATTGCGGACGAGGTTATCATGACGAACAACTACCGGAAATATATCCTGAAGGACGGTACGGTCGACATTTGTCGGGCATGCCGCCGTCCCGGAGAGTCACTCAGGCATATTATTTCTGGTTGTAGTCATCTTGCTAATGGCGACTACTTGCACAGACATAACTTGGTGACCAGGATTATTCACCAGCAGCTTGCTCTTTTATACGGTCTTGTAGACTTCGAAGTGCCGTATTATAAGTACACACCTGCGCCAGTTCTCGAAAATGGTCGTGCAACGCTCTATTGGGATCGATCTGTCATCACGGACAGGACTATTGTAGCCAACAAGCCTGATATCGTGCTGACAGATCGATTGAAGCGCCAGGCAGTGCTCGTTGACATCACCATCCCCCATGACGAGAACCTCGTGAAAGCTGAGAAAGACAAAGTCAGCAAGTACCTAGACTTGGCACATGAGGTAACCGCCATGTGGGATGTTGATTCAATGATTATTGTCCCGATAGTCGTCTCTGTGAACGGTCTAATAGCGAAGAGTCTCGACCAACATCTCAAGAGACTCTCGTTAGATGGCTGGGTCAAGGGTCAAATACAGAAGGCGGTACTCCTGGACACGGCGCGGATAGTCCGGAGGTTCCTCTCTCTGTCGCCCTAACCACCGGTAGCTTAGGCTAGCCTCGCTGCCGGCGGCACCCTAGGTTAGGTTTTTTATAATGCTTTTATATTTTGTATGTATTTTTTTATATTGTACTTGTATAAATTTATTGTAAAAAAATGTAACTTAAGACGAAAAAATAAATAAGGTGAATAATAATAATAATGTTTATTTCGGACTTTCATCCATATATTGTTAGTACATACATTGTCAGTTCTTATAGACTAAGGTTAGTAAAAAATATATCTATGGCTCGTGAAGGCTAAGCCAGTGTCTCAGGACTGGACTGTCCCATCGGTTGCGACCGTATTTAGAATGCAGTTGGGGCTGGCGCGCGCGCACTGCATCGTCGCGGCGCAGCGCTTCCGTATGATGGCGTGGAACCCGTCTACTCGCGCCGCCGCGAACATGCCGGACGCGCTGCAGCGGAGCCCCAGCCCCATCAGCATCCTAAATGCATTATTGTATTGCACCCTTAGGGCGCTGTACGCCTGCCTCGTATAACTGACCCACAGGCTGCAGGTATAAAAGGATTGGCAAAATGCTTTAAACAATGTGGTTTTTACCTCCCTAGTACACCGCGAAAACCTGCGAGCCAACATATTGCAACGGACGGACAGCGCCCTGCGCTCCCGCTCGATGTCACTGTCATCGTTGAGGTCCTCGGTGACCCAGTGGCCCAGATATTTAAATTTCTGTACTCTGGCGAGTTGTGTTCCCGTCAGGTAGAGTGATGGCAGTGTGGAGAACGTCTTTTTACCTGCCTTAAAAACCATCATTTCACTCTTGGTCGAGTTATATCTGAGCCCATGAGCCTCCGCATAGCTCTCACAGATGCGTAGCAATCTTCTCATCGCTGCTATCGAGGGACTCAGTAACACCATATCGTCTGCGTAGCTGATATTATTGACACATACGCCTTCTACATGGCAGCCGATGCCGGTGTTACTGAGCTCCTCGATTAGCCCATTGATGTATAGGTTGAAGAGGCGTGGAGACGACAGACCCCCTGCCTCACTCCGCATTCCAACCTATACTCTTTTGAAAAAGAGCCTGCCCACCGTACACTATTTGACTGCCCACTGTACCAGAAATTGAGCAGCTTAATAACCCCGTCAGAAACCCTCGTGTTATTCCTCAACTTATTCCAAAGTATGTCATAATTGACCAGATCGAATGCTTTGGATAAGTCAAGGAAACACGCTACTACAGGTGTGCGCCTGCTTGCATAATATTGGACGGTATGCTTGAGGGGCAGGATCGTACTTTCGGTGGATAGTCCTGACCTAAAACCAAACTGCGCGTCATGTATATTAATACGACTTTCCATGTGTTTGTCAAGCAGACCGTCCAACACCTTTGCGATTACAGTCGCCAGGGAAATGGGCCTGTAGTTACAGATATCAGAAGTATCACCTGTTTTATTTTTTACTATTGGCACCACTATAGTTTTAATAAGCGTTTCTGGAAGATGACAATGGCCAATACACAGTGTGAAAAACATTGACAATACTCTAGGCAGGTGAACTCCAGCATGCTGTAGGTGCTCGATGCTAAGGTGATCACGCCCTGGGGACTTACCTCGAACCATATTGTTGATGACGGATGCCACATCTTTGGTTGAGAATCTAACAGTCAACTCCTTGGCAGCCCCCTCCGCATCGAGCACCGGAACGGCACGGCTTCCGGACGATGATACCCTGAACTGGTCCATGAACCGGTTGGCTATGGCAGCAGGCTCTTCTTCCCCTGCTACGCTGACAGGCAGAGTCGGCCTGGGACTCAGTTTGTTGGTGTTTTTCCAAAATTTCCCAAAATCTTTAAGCGAGTGATTTTTGGCAATTATATCCATCTTAATTTGACTTTGGTTATTTTGGCACCATTTTAACTTGCTTTTAAATTCTCTTCTCGTTTCCGTCATTTTATTATGATAATATCCCGATGTAGGTTTACCAAAATTATTCCACATCTGAAACGCAAGCCGAGCCCTGCTGTGAGCGGCTTTCACGTGCTTATTCCAGCCTGTTACAATATTTTTCTTTTTATTACTAATCTGGTGGGAACTCTCCACCGCAGCCGCTGATAGCGTGTACAAAACTTGATTATATAAATTATTAAGAAGAATTTTATGATTGTTATCTAAGCATATTCTATCACTACAGCTATGAAACTCGGAAGGGAAATTAATATCTTTTAATTTTGAATTGCAAAAATCATTTTATTTTTTAATTTGGTTTTCAGTTACAATAATCTTTGGCTTTAGTAATTGCATGTTACATTCAATAAGCAGCGGTAGGTGGTCAGACCAGTAGGTGTCGTAGATTACGGCTACGCGCGACACAGCGGCGCGCGCGGCCGCCGACACCGCGCAGTGATCCAGCCAGCGCAGGCAGCTGTGCGCGTCGCTTACGAACGTGTACGAGTCCGGCGGCAACAGCTCCTGGTCTATACAACTCCACGACTGCTCGTCACAGAAACGAATTAGTTCCATGTTAAAAAGTTCACCTGGGTGGGCATTAACATCCCCCAAAATAAAAACAGATTCTACATTATTAGTTTCAATATGTATACACACTTGGAATAAACACTTTGAGTTATGCCGTTTTATTTGTGAAGGGAGGAAAAAACTATGTCGTCGGTGGGAGATAAGATGCATTTATTTCGTAAGATTATTGTATTATAAATAACAATGTGAATTTACATGAAATTACTATTACCCTCCTTTGTCATTGTCATTATTATGGTAACATAATCATAATTGTTTTAATGCTGATCGTCACATGGTATTAAGAATGCATTTTCGATTTCCCTGTGTTGTTTAGCTGATACAAACGTAACTTCAGCATGTCAAGATAGGTACGGAATACAGTTGCAACTCAGATACTATACATGTAAACAAAAAAACGGTCAAGTGCAAATCTGACTTTCGCGCCGATTAATTTGTTCAAACGTAATGCCTAGTTCGTAAAGATTTTTCTTAAGTAAGTAGGTACGAGTCGGGCCACGTTATGCCGACTTAAAAGTTCACAAACTTACATATATCTACTTACTATGAGTTTAAGACAACTTATAAGTTGTGTAGATAACGTTATTACATCAATGGAAATTGTACAGAAGGTTGCTTTTCAAAGTGCATGTCTCAAGTGCGGCTATTACTCGTTGACTAGTAATGTCTACTTAGCTGTGATAGTTTTCCTATTCATTATTTTATTAATATTACCATGTTTTTTTTTCACCAAAGTACTCAGGAGCAACCTTTTAGCTGGCAAGGGGAAAGGGGACATTTTACGCCAACAAAAATTAGCACATGAAGTTTAATAGAACCCAAATAAAATGCATCCCCACTTTACATACAGTAGGGGAAGTACCCCAAAATAGTCGATATGTATATTCTATGCACAGATTTCAAGTAGTAACGGTTACTGAGCTAAGCCGCGGACAGACTGACGGACACGGAAAAACGTTCCTTGTTTACTACGGAATCCTAAAAATGATGTAACTCCTATTTTTTCCGTTTTTACGTTAATCCTGATTGGATTAACGTAAAAACTAAATATAATATTTTAATATTTTTTTTAGGGTTTAGTAACTATTGGGACAAGGCCGATCATTTCGGTTAGCCTTATTTTCCAACCACTCCCGAATCGATTGTATTGATAGTTTCTGATTGTGTTCTCCCTTGTTAGACCTAACTACTTTAGCCCTAATGCTTTAATTGACCTAATGTTTCGTCCTAATGCAATTGTTTCTTAAATAGTAAAGTATAATAGTACTTAGTAGGATTATTGCAAAACAAGTCTAACGCAATGATTTCTATTTGATGATATTAAAAAAAAAAAACAAAAGTTGACTGTGTCAGAGAAAATTACATTAGGTCTAGTGAAACATTGGGACTAATGAAACATTAGGGCAAGTCAGTAGATCAAGTGACAGGATCTCTCCTGAGTGATATCCAATTGTGAAAGATGGACAAACAACCGATACACCATCATCATCCTCCTAGCGTTATTCCCAGTACAGTTGCATCCTGAAGTATGCCTGGGGTCCGCTACCTAATCCCGAGAATTGGCGTTGGCACTAGTTTTTACGGAAGCGACTGCCATCTGACCTTCCAACCCGAGGGGGAAACTAGACCTTATTGGGATTAGGCTTGTCAAGTGAGTGGGCAACTTGACTGTTAGAAGTTCTCAAGCCGCCCGGAGGCCTCTAACTTGCCTTAACGACTGCTATCATAGATAGCAACCGCGATCAACGGCTTAACGTGCCTTCCAAAGCACGGGAGCGCTCAGTTAGTAACCACTCAAAGCAGTCACCCATCCAAGGACTGACCTCGCCGGACATTGCTTAACCTAGCATACGGCACGCGCTACGCGGGCGCCACTGGGCCACGAACCAGCATACACCGGGTAAGGACACTCCATACAAAAGGTACATCCGCGGCTTACGCACACATAGACGCGGCGATGTGTGTGCAGTCCTCAGATCATAGAAAGAAATAGATGTGAAACGGAGGCGTGGCGCATGTCGCCGCGACATGGTCAAAAAGTATTGTAAATGATAGCATATGAAAAAGCGTTATATTTTCTGCGAGTTGTGAACGTTTTGTACAATAATCACACCGTACCGTGCTAAGCCACGGCGCAATGTATCATGCCGCTGTAGCTTTTGTCGCTGCGTGAATTATTTAGTAGTGCGCAGGCGCTGGCCCCCTGTTTGGCTCCGCCGACTAGAGTGGTGCCGGTTAAAAATGCAGTTTACGCGCCATCGATAAAATAGGAATAGAATGTTGAATTAGTAATTTCATAGCAAAGATAAATTCATAATAACTTTGTTCCGAAAGACTGCAGACCAACTTGATCTTATTAACCGACTTCGATAAAAGAAAGAAGGTTCTCACTGTTCTCAGTTCGTATTCGTGTTTTTTTTTATGTATGTACCGCTATAATGCTTTACTATGTTATACAACTTTGGTGATTATATGAACACCATCTAAACTGGCTATTTCAATAGTCATCAATATCTTAACATAATAATTTAAAGATCGATGTCGATAAAACATCATTTAACGTTTGTCTCCCTCTAGTGTTCATTGCAATTTTTGAGGGGTGCGTAAAACCAATCGCAGCGCTTGTTTGCATGATGTCGTAAACTCGGCGGCACCGCCCAAATTTTTTTTTTTACACGGTTCAATGTGTGTGTGTGGAGAAAACTGGAGACATTGGTTTTCGTTGAAAGGAAGCAGAAGGGCACTTCTCCCTTTTTTTATGTTCTGAGGTGCAGCCGCTTGTGCTACGCGCTAAATGATTGACGTGTCGGCCGGTCTCCCCCGTTCTCAGTCGGGGCCGCCTCGCCGTCGCGGCAACACGTTTAACGTAAAGTCAGGCCGGCAGTTACTTCGTGCGAATAGGGCGACAAATTAAGTCAAGTTACTACCGTCATTGTTATGTTTATGGATGTTTCAATTTATAAATATTGCCGACCACTTGAGTCTATTTAATAATAATATAATAATATTGCGTAATATTAGGTATGAATTACATAGGAACAAATCAGGTAACAGCACGTTGTACCTTGAATACCTAATAATATTTTTCTTAATGAAAAATATATAATAATGAAGTTCGTAATGTAGTAGTTCATTATTTTATGTCGTAATCATTTAAATACTCTTTTATAGAATAATATGCTTGCTTAACTAGAAAATTAAACAACTCTTTCTTGAATAGAATATATGTACTTAGATCATGAATGTTTGGGATGTGCAGGAATTGGAGCCCTATTGGTGTACCTCGCGTGTCCGTCTGTCACACATTTTGTTCCGAAGATTTTTTTAAATTCCCATTGACATATCGTCGGGTGACAAGCAAAAGTCACTAAAATATCTGTCACTGCTCCTCAAAACCTTGTATCTCAGTACTACATCGATATTGAGATACCAGTTTTACTTTAAGTAGGTATTTGTTACTTAATGGCTTTTGGTTGTCTGCTGACGATATCATCTTGAAATTTAGTGTTTTTTATCATTACGTATATTTTAACAGAAAATACCAATACATTAATAAATCAGATTTGTTTTTTAGTTGTATGGAACACTCGGTTCGCGAGACCGACTCGTACTTGGTCGGTTTTTTTTTCATTAATTTACTTAGACACGCATTTTTATCTATCTATTCAAACGAATAATATAGGAATGATGCTAATCACATTTCAAAACAAAAAAGACGTTTTGTACAACCCTGCGTTCAAACA
Source organism: Notocelia uddmanniana (assembly GCA_905163555.1). Lineage (NCBI taxonomy): Eukaryota > Metazoa > Arthropoda > Insecta > Lepidoptera > Tortricidae > Notocelia > Notocelia uddmanniana. The sequence goes on along the minus strand of LR991054.1, from coordinate 17,089,853 downwards.
ACTACTTATTACCGATGACGTCACAAGTACTTCTAACGGCCGCACTGTCCCTACCCGGTGTACCCTGCACGAACGCTCCTACACCATTACAACCGATACACCATAAAACTTGCTATTCCTAACAACCTCTTTTTCACAAAAATAAAAAATTACTTACGGTCTGACAAATTTACATTAAAAATAATAAAATTACCATATGTCACGCTTCCGAATAATATAACTATCGAAATTGAATTGGTCGACAGTTAATCACAACGAGTAAGAAAGATTCCAGGAAGTTTTACGTATTTTCATAAAAATAAGAAAATTCATTTGGAATTATAATCTATTATTTTTTATGTTATTTGTCCATAACCCTCTAGTTGTCAACAACAAAAAGAGTCTCAAATGGTCGAGTTGGAGTCGGAGTTTCAGGTCTTTTACTTTAAAAAGGACTTGCTCTCCGTACATAACTGGAACCCCTTTTTAACCCTCTTAGGTGCGGTGGCCCGTATAACCTTCTAACCTCTTTTTCACCCCGTTAGGGAAATATTTTCGAAAACCGCTGTTTTTTTGTATAAGACCAAAGTCTATAAACGAACTTTCAAGTTTATCAGTTCAAAAAATACTTGCTACCCATATACAAACTTTAGGGAAACCAACCACCAGGGGGGCAGCGAAGGTATTCCCTTTTGCTTGTTATTGTTTTTTTTTTAATTAAGTTCAATGGGCTATTAAGGAACCTTACACTACAATGAGCATGTTCCAACATGCTCTTGGTAATTTTTTTATTAATGAAAGAGTGAGTGACGCGTGTCTGTTGGATGTGGGTGGCGCAGGACTGGTCATTGTGGAACTCTTTGGGGAAGGCCTATGTCAAGTAGTGGACGTCCTTTGGCTGATGATAATATAGAAGATATTGGCCCCCCTGTCTGTATTTATATTTAATTTATTAATTTTTATTTAAGCTGCTGACTGTATACAAGCGCACAGCATCTTAAAATAAATATGATCATTTTTCAATGGTTAATTTTAAGTTTTATTTATGATGTCAAAATACATCTCCATAAAATAAAAATCATTATCGGCTGCCCAGAGTGTTTGCTATTTTTATTGTAAGTCTTCATGATAGCTCGACCAGGTGGAAGTGATTTTTGGTTTTTGAAAAACGTGCGTGAGGCCGAAACCAAAAGCGCAGAGGTCATGAGGACTTTTAATTCAAAAAGTTCTGTCGTCATTCACATATTTTAAGCTTCCAATTGACCTTCTCAGTATAGTTGCATCATGAAGGATGCCTGGAGTCCGCTACCTAATCCCAAGAATTGGCGTAGGCACCGGTTTTTACGGAAGCGACTGCCATCTAAACAAATAGAAATATATTGATAAATCACATTTGTTTATTTAGATGTAAGGAACCCTCGGTGCGCGAGTCCGACACACACTTGGCCAGTTTTTTTAGTTATTTATGTCTGATATATATCTTAAAAAAATCATTTATGTACATATGCAGCACAAAAATCTTGAACATCTGTTTACCATATGACACGAATATGGATGGCTATGTCGCCTACCCAAATTTAAATCCAAGTAACTTGCATAATAGATTGAGAGGTCAGTATGTAGCCAGAACGCGCGAGTACTATGCTAGGCCCCGGCGCACTTGACCTACTTATGTGTCCCAGATTTAACAATATGCAACACTTTATAAGCATCGTTAAAAAGTCTTATGGAAGCTCTCGGAGCTTTAAACTTTGAAACCTGGGTGCTTTTGGGAATTTTCAAAGGATCAGGTAAATGAAAATAAATATTAAGTGCCGTTGATTTATGAGAGTTGATTTTAACCACGTCCTACCTTGGAGATACGGAATCTGTATGCTATTTTTTGAGTTACCGAGATCTTACTGATGCTCTCTAGATTTTTTCACTTGTCAATCTAGACATTATATGTGCGTAGCATTAATTTTTATACAGCGTGTTTTGATACAACCTCAAACTTTACAAGTCCTTAGTATAGGCCGTAGTGAATATGTTTTTCTATGAATTACTAAACATGTACGAGATTTCTTTCCTTATAAAATAATACAGCACGCAATGTATCTCATAAAAGATATTTTAAATATTCAAGTACTTAATTTTAACTCAAATCTGGCTCTTGCGTATTCGCAATTATAAATAAACAATAATACTATATACGCTTCTTCCATGTGTATAATAAGTGCACGTTATTTTTTTATCTAACATTTATTACGCTCTGGCAGTTAACCCTAAATTAATAATTGTTTTAATATCGGTTCATAGCACTAAAATCTACGTCTAGTTATGGTTCTAGTTAGTCCTCTAAAAGTAGAGATTTAGCTAGGTTTTTATGTAAATAAAATATAATCAAAATGTTAAAATATGTTTTTTTTTTAGTTTATGGCTATATCAACAATAAACGCTGTGTAAGTTAATAAATATTAGGGCGCAGTACACAAATTAAATTAAATTGGCCTCATAGTTCTTTCAGGTTTGTATTATTATGGGCACTAGACAAGATATTCATAGATTAGACACAAACAGACTTCAAACATAGAAAAATCGAAGACTCGAAACATAAACATGTTTCCTATACCAGGTTAGACCCGTCGCCAATCAAATGGTCGTTACATTATCCATGACGTTAACACATTACTTTCCACAGACCAGATCAAGTTATTAATTTTGTACTAAGCAGTAACGCTGCAAACGAAAATACCAAAATTCTTATTAGAGGGAATTAAAAAAAAAATATTAATGCTCCGAGCAAGATACGAACCTGTGACATCTGGCATACGCGGCCAATCGCTCTAGCCTCTGAGCTATCGGAACAACCAAGCTCGGGTACGAAAACCTTCACTATTCCCTCTTACAACGCCTTAGGGAGACGTACAGCGACATCTACCGTAAAAGACTTAGGCTTCTATTAACGGGATCCTGCTCGGAGCATTACATTTTTAAATTTTTCCCCTTTAATTTGAAATTCAGATTAAGTTATGTTGCGCTCTGATACTATATGTTAGTCACGCCATATTGTCCTATGCCATATTTTTCATGATATAATTCGTGTCTGAAAATAGGTAAATGTCGTATTCCAAAACACTTTTTAACTAAACGGCTACACTAGTCCGTCGGTTCTTACCTGGATTTTACCTCGACTGATTAAATATATTTTGTGTCACAATTTAAAACTACCGAATGATTATTTACTATTTTGGTACATGTAACGTATCTTAAATATCTTGAGAACTTAGCATTTGCCGCCTCTGCCGCCGCCATCAATAGTTGCCTAACAGTCCGCGCGTCGCATCCCGCAGCACGTCAATAGTGCGTAAAGGCGGCTTAGTGGCCTTACTATTTGTGACTTTGAGAATTTAATTGAAGATATCTCTGATCTCCTGGGTCGGGTCCGGAGTGTAACCCGAAGAAATCGGTTAAATTAAATTAGTTTATTGCATCAAAGAACACAAGCAACGCTAGATATAACTCACGAAAGGTTCTCTAGCCGTAGCGATCGAAGCAAGCATTTAAGATTTGAATAAGAAATACTGCCCTTTTAACAACCGTAAGGGTCGACTATGAAATTGATTGCAATTGAAAATTGGATTAGGCGATCTCATGTCAAGCCTGACAGATAATACGAAGAGCCACGAGACAGCACAAGAGATTTACCAAGAAACGTGTCTTGATAAAGTCTATTACGCCTACAAAATGGCAAGTACACAAAATCATATTGGCTAGTATACTTAAAAGAATGCAAGTCAAAAGCAATCTTTAAGACCAGAGTCCGTTAGAATTACTTTTTCTTATAAGCATTGCAAAAAAAAAACCGATAACATTTGCCAAATTTAAAATTGGTGACGATTGCAACTCGCCATGTACTTAAAAAAAAAGTGCGAGTCTCGCGCACCGAGGGTTCCGTAAAAAATATTTTTTATTATATGATGTAACTAAAAATTTACGGTTTTCGCAATTTTTACTTTATCTGTGCTATAAGATGTTGCTTCGTACCAAATTTCAAGATTCTGAGTTCACGGGAAGTAAGTACCCTGTAGGTTTTGATTCCCTTGCGGGTGTCGAAAATTTGGGGAAAATTGCGACATAAACGGCTGTATCTTTTGATTGCGTTGGTTTAGAAGTTTGATTTTTTTAAGCTCTAAGGGACAGTAGACCTGAGTGTTTGATATAAATTTCAGCTTGATACCTCCACGTGTTCCTGAGAAAAAGGGTCTTGACAGACAGACAGACGGACGGACGGACAACAATGTGATCCTATAAGGCTTCCGTGTTTTCATTTCGAGGTACGGAACACTAAAAAGACAATTATCACTCACGCACCATCTGAAAACATTTGTTGTTGATTCAACAACAACGAATTTCGATAGAGTGCGTGAACGTCGTTTGAAATCGATTTCTATTATAGATAAGTAGGTACAACACAGTATCAGTACATTATACTCAGAAATTCTTTGTTCAGCAATTCTTATTGCAAAGAAGTTCCTTTCGTATTTTATCGCTTACATGTGTAATAACAACATGTTCTAAGAAAGAATTGCGTAGAATAGAAAAAAACTTGGCCGATTAAAGGCTAAGAAAGTAGGGAAAAAATGACAAGACATTAAGTATTTCCTATAAGAAGACTGCCATGGGATTGAATACTTATCTAATAGACGACCCATTAATTACGCAAACTTATGAGTCTGTTAATGACAGAATCATATCAAGGTTAAGTCAAAGTTTCTTGTGATTTATATCTGGAAGTACTGACTTGATAAATGGCAGCCACAGCGGTAAATTTATTAATCTTTATATACAGGATAGTCCACATAGAGTGACCCAAACATTTTGTTTAGATTCCTAGCCTACTCTTTTTTATCAAAGATAGGCAGTTGATTATTTAAGGTATAAGAATGTAATTCAAGGCGATTATGTTGCAAAAAAAAAATATTAAGAAATCCTTTAAATTAAAAAAGTTATGACTTTTTAAAGCCGCCCTAGTAGAAAATACGAAATTACACCTTTACAAAATTGAAACGTCTAAACTATGAGAAATCGTTTAATATACATGGGGTATTTTCAGACACAATCAAATGCTAGGAATCTAAAAAAGATGGGTCACTCTATTTGGACCACCGTGTACTTATATATAGCATATAAGACGAAGTCGTGTTAGATACACCATCGAGAACGTCTAGGCCGATTTTTAAGATTATTTTATTTATTTGACTTCACTCCAAATAGCTGAATAACAATTGAAAAATATCGGCAAAAGATAAAAAAACAGAATTCATTCTTTTTTTTACAGAACGGGTCTAGGGCGGAACAAAGTTCACGACTAGGTTAGTTACTGGAATAAAGGTATCAAATATTGTCAGTTGTACTCGGTATCGATTTAATATTTATCTGCCTGTTTAGCCTAGTTGGTAGTGACACTGCCTACGAAGCCGGAGGTTGGGTTCGAATCCCGATAAGGGCATTTGTTTGTGTGGTGAGCAAAAGCATTTGTTTCTGAGATTTTCAGGTTTTCTATGTGATTGTAGGAATGCAACGTAAGGGAATAGAGTGAAACGGAGCGGAAGTGTGCCGGAAGGATGACGAGCGTGTGAAAGGGACGGAGAGAACGATTTGAACGCGGAACGGAAGCGTGCGTAGTGAGTGTTACAAAAATAAGAAAAAGGTGTTTAAAGGTGAAATAAAACCCATAATTAAGTATACTCGGTGTTTATTACGAGGCCTTCCAAAATACCACATATTTTAGAATATTATCTATTAAATATACCATCGTCTAGTACCCATAACGCAAGCCTTATTGAGCTTACTATATCTCTAGTTCGGATTGGTGTAAAAATGGCCCATAATATATTAATACATTTCAGCATAGTAAAAACAAACAATTCATCAATCAATCATAGATTTATGCTGCAAATAGGCCACAAAGGCACTTTTGCATGTCAAAACCTTCATTTATTTTATTACCTTTAATTATTTATTATTTTTGTAAAGAAACTTACAGGATATTTTCTATTATATAATTTGCAGGTAATGTTAGAGGATGGGTGTCTCTTAAAGTCTTTTTTCTGAATAAACAAAAGGTATCAACATCTTCATCTTCATAACCACCAATACCTCACGCGGTAGGCGGCCACGAGCGTTTGAGTGAACAAATTGTTTATAAAATTAATTAGTAGCCTAGAGATGTATGTTCTCTGAGCGGATTTATGTTCTCTGACAAGCGTACATATTGTAAATATTATGATTTAACAAAAGCAAAACTACTTTGTAAAATGTAAAGCAATTTCTATACTTTTCAATACTCACTAATTTCTACCAAAACTAGACTTCGCTAAGCTGCAGGAAATGGAAGAGATAGTAGCTCAGCCACGCGACTAAATCGACGTCCGGCTACTACCGAAGCCTGGCCTAGTTCCTCAGGGTCGTGGTATTTGGTAGCAACGTGTGCATTGTACACACAACCCAAAGGTACCTACAAACATTTGTCATCGTATTACAATGGAGTAAAGTGCAAAATAGTATACATACATATTTTCACGTCGATTGTATTCGGTAAAGAGTATATTCACTAAAGGTTGTTCACGTCATTTGTTTTCAGTTAAGTACCATTTCATCGCAGTATCTACAAGGTGGGCCCTATAACTGGAGCAAATATTTAAAATCACGCTTCCTCAGAGCATCTGCAGTAACTCCTTGTGTCTAAAAAACGTTCAAAATATTTCAATTCGGAAAAATTTTGGCCTAAAGTTATGACCTTCGAGTAATGGATCTTGACAACGCAACATTATAGCACATCAGCGAATGCAGTTTTTGAGGTAGTACCAAGTTGTGAGTCATAATTGTTTTTGCATTTGTTGTTAGCATGAATATTTTTGGTATTTTTGAATATAATTTTTAAATTTTATTGTGATTTTAAAATCAATTGACATTAATATCACTTCAAAAGAGTAATAAAAATACACGTAATCTATCTTTGAAAAAATTTAAAATAAAATAAAAAACGTTTTTTTTTTCAACCAAGACCACTTGGAAATAATTGCTAGCATGCTAAATAGTCTACCGTTTAATTTTTTGCTCCTGTTACAGGGCCCACCCTGTATAATATATAAGTAGACTAAAAGAATGTCATGTCATGAATGAACTTTTTCTTAGGTAACTTAACTGCTCTGCTATTGTTTGCCTCCCTATTAAGAGCTGACACATTTTAGAAATACGAAATAAGTTCCTATAGCTATAGCTGGTATACGCACAGGTGAATGAATTAACTCATTCATAAACTCGTCGGTTCGCCGGAGTGTCGGCCTGTTTAGCCCAGTCAAAGAAGATAATTATATACTAACGTAAAGCCTAATTGGTAGTGACACTGCCTCCGAAGCTAGAGGTCCCCGGTTCAAATCCCGGTAAAGGCATTCGTTTCTCTGGTGAGCAGAAACATTTGATCCTGAGACTTGGATGTTTTCTATGTATTTAAGTATTTATCTATTAAATATATCGTCGTCTAGTACCCATAGCACAAGTCTTCATTGAGCTTACTATGGGGCTAGATTGATTTGTGTAAAAATAGTCCCCAATATTTATTTATTTTATTATTATTATGAACACCCTCTCCTAGAAGATATTGTTCCAACGTGTTACTGTCCATGTATTGCACCTACAAGTATACCGGGTGGATCAGAACGATGAACTTTCTTGTAAACAGGGAACTGGTTAGCCTTGGTACTATACTTTTGCCAAATAAACTATGTTAATATTCGTAACCGTTTTCGAGTTACAGCATTTTAAACATCAATTAAAAAACAGCATATTTCAACCCTATACTACTGTCAGTAGCTTCCATACAAGATATTATTTGGAAGCTAGTGACATAAGTCACTTCGAATCATAAATACTTAAACGGTAATGTTGAAACAATAGGGTTGTTACTAAAGTAATATTAAAAGGCCTTTTTTTCTCTTTCCAACAAAAGTTGTTAATGATTACAAGTCGATTGTATATCATTTAAATGACAACATACTTTCAGGAAAGTCCATGGTATTGTTCCTCCCTGTATATTTACGGCTGACGTATGCGTCAACACACTCAGAATTGGTTTTACCCTACTTGAGATGGGCCACTTTTAGGTGACTTCCTGACTTGGCGGTGCGGAGACGGTACGATATTAGTATGCTGTCAATGCCACTGTCATTTGAGTCAGTAACACTTCTTTACTTCAATAAAAAAAAAATTGAATAATTTTATGAGTACTTCTTAGATGGTGCAGAGTGCGCGGAAGTGGGAGATACAAAAATGCAGTATTGCTCCGCTTCCGAGTATTAAATGAAATGAGATAAAAATTACAAGGTATTTTTTTTTTATTGTTATGGCACATTCCTGAGACGAAATAAAGTAATCTTTCCTAAGACCCAATTAGTACCATTTCGAAGATATTCAGAATTCATTTACGTTAATTAACTAAGTATAAAAGATTCTTACCCCCTAGCTTAGTATAAAAGATTCTTACCAATTAATAGTACATTACTACAGAGGCCGGGAAACGAACATTTGCAGGCCAAGTAGATATAGACGGCCGAGCGTAGCGAGGATTATAGGGATACGCGGCATGCAGCCTAACGTTTCTCGCCGAGATTTGTATAGTGCATATGCAATGAAGTAAAAAAATACACCACACAAAAACAAATTTTACAGACGCCATGTTTGACAATAAAATAAAATAAAAATACTTCCCGGCCTAGGCCTTCAATTTTGTATGAATTTCCATTACCGTGCTCCCGAGTTGTTTCGCCTGCAACGTGATACTTTGAAGCCTGTTATAACGCACATAATGACGAAATTTCATTGCATGTTTGAGAAAACAATGTTGACGTGCATGTCATTTGAATTCCGAAAATTATCGTACTTGACATTAACTTTTGCTTAACTCCACGTTAACTGTTAAGGCCGTTTTGCATTCACCCTTGGTGATATAAATAACTATTGTGTATGAAAATGAAAAAAATAAAATATTTTGAGTTTTGAAAAACTAAAATATCCTACTTCTTTTCTATGGCTATACAAGGCTTTATGCTTCAATAAAAAAAAAAAAAAAATAAATAAATATTAGGGGACATTTTTTTTTTTACACAAATCGAACTAGTCCCACAGTAAGCTCAATAAGGCTTGTGTTATGGGTACTAGACGACGATATATTTAATAGATATATACTTAAATACATAGAAAACATCCAAGTCTCAGGAACAAATGTCTCTGCTCACCACAGAAACAAATGCCCTTACCGGGAATCGAACCCGGGACCTCTAGCTTCGGAGGCAATGTCACTACCAACTAGGCTAAAGAGGCCGACAATTCAATGAATGGAAAAAAATATTCTGTATATTACTACTGCGCAAATGTAAGGGGACTTCCCAACTTGTCGGTGTGGAAGAGGTAAGATGTAAGAAAGCGGTCAGCTATCAGTGTCAATCAACTGTCTGTGAAGTCAATGTTCCTTTTTACTGAACCCTTACTTAATGCAGAGTGCTTCCTGACCGGCGTGAGATGGATGCAATAGGTACTGCCCCGTTTCTGCACATGATATTATTATTGCGCAAACGTAATACTGACGGTATCCCGTCAAGTGGAGAAATCTTCCGTCAAAGAACAAATTTGTAGTCAATAATTTATACCAAAAAAACAGACTTCAATTTTGTACTTGCTATGCCACAATTTATAGTTTCCATGAGCTAATGCTTGGTTACCTACAAAAATACCGAAATCGGCATATGCGTGCCTATCAAATTCGAGGAGTTCCCTCGATTCCTCCTAGATCCCATCATCAGACCTTAACCAAATTTATTTGGGACCAATGTCGAGGTACCTCCTTTAAAACAAAAAATGAATTATCAAAATCGGCCAACGTGGTCAAGAGTTATCGGGGAACATACATACATAAAAAAAAGAACAAGCAAACATGCAGACGAACTGAGTACCTCCTTCCTTCTATTGAAGTCGGTAAAAAACCAATTAACACATACTGATCCCGCCCCGCTTAGGCAGAAAATCGCGATTTTAATTACTTATATAGAAAAAATGGGTTTGAAGGCGATTGTGATTTCTCGCAGTTATTTAAACACGCCACAAAACAAATTATTGATTATAATACTTACAAATACCTACGTATTCGTCATGATTGGCATACCTATTAATTAACAACAGTCATCCAGTATATACAATTTTTCACATTAAAACATGGGAAGTGTACTGAGATAGCCGCTGTCATTAACACCAAACCTGGAAATGAATAATCTGTTGGTTTAGGATACAAAGATCATGATTTTAAACAACTTGTGTCAATATTGAGCCAATGGCAACAAAATCTATCCCTAACGAAGTGAATTAAACTTGATGTTGATGCCTCGTCTCTGTGTAGGAAACAATTAATACTATTTAAGGAAAACTTTAATTACACTGAATTAGGCAAAGGAGCGATTAAATCGAATCCGTTTCTTGACCTTAGTTTCAAAATGGGTGTTTCAACTGACTACTACAATGGGTGTACTGGAGGTTTTTCATCGATGAGAAGAGGCGATGTGATGCGAGAAATGGTGTACAGACAGTCAAATGGCAATTACATAGTTGGTTTTTCTAAAGTGTTTCAAGAGTATGAAATTTCTCTTATAGGTGGACAAGTAAATTACCTGTTAAGATTCTAGTAAAGGTTATATTTTCTTAGTGCCTACGTAATATATTCAGCAATACCTACAAATTCAGCAAACAACTTAACATTAATAACAAACTGTTTTAATAATATTTTGCAAACCTAAGAGACAGTAAAACACTTTTTCTCCACATTCCAATTTGATATCAAAGTATCGCGCATGGCATGTGTAGAAGCGAGAGATATAAATGTGTTATGGAAACGCGAAATTGAACTTTCAGAAGCCCCAGCAGCAGGGGCTGAAGTTTAAATACCTAGGCTGTAAATGCCTAAGGTTAGTACAACATTGAAGATAGATCAAGGGGTCGATTGGACTATAAGTATATATGAAAATAGTTTTCTTTGGCGCGTTCGCTCCGCCAGGTTCAGATTTAGTCTCGTGTACGGAAAAGAGCGCACGCAATGTGAATTTGATTTCAATACAAAACGTTTTGTTAGTAGAATCCCTGATTAAAATGGTAATAAGGTAACGAATTTTCAGAATCTCCCAGGTGTTTATTTTGTATAGGTAATGACTGTGTTCTTATTTTATTCAGCCACAAGATAATACAATATTTTCTCAGTAAGCGATGGGTAAAGCATTTCTTTGTATTGATATAAACGAAACTGTACGAATCGTTGGACATGGGAAAACACTTACCATGTATATATATTTTTTATACGACAAACAAGGCAAACGCCAAACAAGCTTACGGCCTGCCTGATGGTAAGAACACACCGTGAAGAATCACAAGCGTGTTGCCGACCCTTTTTAACTTGAGGATTCGTTGTAGTGACAGCTAGAGACATATACAGGAGACATATATTTCAAATTAAAAATATATTTATAGTAACAAGACATATTACATGATATATTTGGCGTATTGTGGCCTTTTAAAATACAACTAATACACGACTTTGTATTCCTTCACATTAGCCTAAACATAATTATATATTTTCTAACCACTTATTTAAATAAACTATATCTTATTAAAAAAATACTTCATTATGACAATAAACATCAGTAGTAGCTAAGCATATGAAGATGTCGAAAGCAGTAATTCCCTAATAATAAATAAACACTTTTGACGTGTTCATATCCGAAGCTATTTCTAATGCTGACTGCACACGTAAAAAAATAGTTTAATTAAATCAAATTAGTTTGTATCATTGGGATATCACAAAGTTACGTCACATTGCAGCCATAACACTAGGTATCAGTTTTTTTTTTAATTGTGTGTCATTTATTTACGAACCGTGAGATCTTCGAGAAAGCAAGTACGGTTTCCAGTTTTTGTTGCACTTTTAGCACCACCCAGGGGTCAAGTGTAGGGTAACGGTGGGTACTCGCTACGGACGTGGTGCAACTTTGACCCCCCTTTGTCAAGTGAGTGGGCAACTTGACTGTTAGAAGTTCTCAAGCCGCCCGAAGGCCTCTAACTTGGCTTAACGACTGCTGTCGTAGGCAGCAGCCGGGATCAACGGCTTAACGTGCCTTCCAACGCGCGAGAGCGCTCAGTTAGTAACCATTGAAAGCGGTCACCCATCCAAGAACTGACCTGCGCCCACATTGCTTAACCTCGCAAACCACACGCGGTACGCGGGCGCCGCTGGGCCACAAGCGCTCTATCTGTAAAATAAAACGCTGTAACAGACAAAATTTAATTAGTAGTGTAGTAAGTAGAACCGAACAAAAAGTAGCTGGTACGGTCAGCATCAAAAGTAGCAACGCATATAAGAAGTGGTCAAAAGCTCTTACTCCATAAGGATTAAGAGTAATAAAGACTTTTGCACTTTGGACTTTACTAGTCGGTAGGATGATTTTGATGATCATGAATTATCGTCAAATTATTTAAACAAAAAACTCACGTATATCCTGTTATTTTCCTTTAATTACCATCACCACCATACCAGCCGAAGGTCGTCCACTGCTGGACATAGGCATCCCCCAATTTCATGGCGGGTAAATGTCATAATCGCCTTGCTTGGCATGCGGATTGGCGATCGCAGTATCTCCACCGCACTCCAGGGATGTTGCTGCCCATCCCCCGGTGGTCTTGGTCGTAGCTTTAGGACATACCCGGGTCCCGGTTATGGTAAGTTAGTTGGTAATTGTAAGTTAATTATGAACACACACCTGTCCTGTGTAAAAATTTCCCAAAGAATTCGTTACGATCCTGACTGTTTTAATATAATTCATATTGGAAAATTGAAACTGCCACCGAATCCATCTATCAGAAGTTGGACGTTGGGCAGTGACGTACCGACTTTTAGCGGGAACTACTACAACAAATATTTTTATTTGAGTCATTTTTTTACATTGAATGCTTGCGAATTTATAGTTCAAGGGACAATATAGCTTTTAGTCACTCCACTTTTCAATTCGATTGCGAGAAAATAAATAAAAAAAGATTATCCTCCCAAAATGAAGAATAAATTGCACAACGAATATTATAATTTTGCATAATTTAGCGGAAATGGCGGCATCTTTTTAGGGTTACGTAGTCGACCAGGAACCCTTATAGTTTCACCATGTCCGTCAGTCTATCTGTCTGTCTGTCCGTCTGTCTGTCCGAGGCTTTGCTCTGTGATCGTTAGTACTAGAAAGCTGTAATTTGGTATGGATATATAAATCAATAAATCTGACAAGGTGGTCACATAAAATCTATAAAAAAATTAAGGGTACCCTACACGTAAAGTGGGGATGATTTTCTTTTTCGCTTCAACCCTATGGTGTGGGGTGTTGTTGGATAGGTCTTTCAAATGACTAGAGATATTCATCAATTTTTTTTATAACATTTTCGGAAATAGGTATTCACTCTAAAGAAAAAAATGTATTCCACCCTCTAACTTTTGAAGTATGGGTCCGAAAAATATGAAAAAAATCACGAAAATTTCAATGAAAACTATAGCGGACATGATCAGTTACGCTGTTTTTGTGTTATCGTAAAAAGTCTTCCCTTTTAAGTAAAAGACGTATGAAACACTGCGAAGGTATTCCCTTTTGCTTGTTTTTGTTTTTTTTTTAAAGTAAGTTCATTGGGAAACTACGGTACCCCACACTGAGCATGGCCTGACATGCTCTTGCATTTTTTTTTAAACTGCTTTGGCACGTACAGACTAATGCGGCCCTTTACACGATCTATAGTTAGAATTACCACACAGGAGTGTCAATATTACCGCGGTTTTCAAAAGTGAATGGATTTTGCTTCAATATACATCAATGTTTACGTGAAACGGATCGTGATATGAGTGCATCGCGTGATAATAATAACCGTGTAAAGCTCCATACACACCGGTTTGTTTAGATAATGACACCGCGAATAAGCAACTCTGATCTGCTCCGTGAGTGGTTGATTTTAGTGAAGTTGTTTTCTGGTTGAATGATGTCAAATACAATAAATCAATAAAACTGACAAATACGTAAAAAAAATTAAGGGTTCTTCCCCTACACGTAAAGTTAATAAGTTATGTTTTTTTTGCTTCAACCCTATGATGTGGGGTTTTGTTGCATTGCATAGGTCTTTCAAAATGAATATTGGTCTTCATCAAACATTTTTTGATAAAGTAAATATTTTCGGAAATATTCACTCCAAAAGGAAAAATTGTGTCCTCCCCTCTAACTCCACTGGGTCCAAGTAAAGCTTGATACTGACTCAACGAATATTATACCAGACATGATCAGTTAAGCCGTTGTTGAATTACCGTAAAAAGTCTTCCCTTCTTAGTAAAAGACGTATGAAATGCGGCGAAAGTATAACCTATTGCTTGTTGTAAAAAAATTTTTAAGAAGTTCATTGGGCAACTAAGTATGTAAGTCTGTAAGTATGCTCTTGGCCGATTTTTTTAAGTTAAATTAACGTACTGTGATTGGTGGATTTAATATAGTGAAGTATTCTGATTGGTCTAATTAAAATATTTTATCAATCATAGATATGTATACAGGGAGGAAAGATAAGTCGGGCCCTTTTTAAGGTAGTTTCCCTCCAGGGCCCGACTTACCTTTCCACACTGTATATATATAAATACCTATGTATATATACCCTGGTGCTTGATAAGTCTAATATGACGCACTTTTCGAGCATGAGAAGTGAAAAATACCTTAAAGCGTTAAAGGCAGATAGGGTGTCACTAAATTGTACGGCAGAATGTTCGCAAGTTTTGGCACGGCACATACATAACTGTGTTTGAGAGGTTTACTCGCTAAATCTACATTTTCAGTATATTATATAAAAAAATGAACTTTATTCTGCAAGTAGGCCACAATAGCACTTTTGTAAGTAAAAGAAAAGTACTAATGTTTCTGAAAAAACTCGACACACAGTAATTTTCTCCCGACTTGCTTATTAAAATGACAGTGCCTGCTTAAAATTAGTAAATCTGAGTGTGAATACCAAAAAGATGAAAAATATTTATAAGAGAAATGTACGATTTGTGTGTTTCACTTCATCACCTTCAATAGTAACATTACTGCAGAATCCAGTAAGTAAGCTTTCCTGGCCGAGTATGTTAGTCGCCATTATACCAAGCTATAATACGAGGCCAGGGAAACAAGTATAATACGAGGCTATATGGTCGAAGCATCTCAAAAATTCGTAGAGTTAGAGACATTCGTCAAGTTAAGTTTCGTCAAATGCTATTATTCCAAGGATCCAGTAATAAAAAGAGCCCCTCTTGCGCACAGCGGCGGCCGCGCTGCAGCGCCATGCGCCGCGCGTTACTTACTGGCTTAGTGATGTAATATTGTATGAAAATCCTTTAAATGCCTCGCGCTAGGTGTGCCCCGGAATAGGGTCCCTACTGGCCTATAATTAAGAACGTAACAGGAACATTTCCGAGCATTTTTGAGAAAAGTTAATTACTTTGTAAGAAAGTCTGGACAGTGTACTCATATACACGGTGCTCTTGGCTGTATTATGTTTTTTACAGAAATTTGTAATAGACGTAAAATAACCATATGAAAATCAACCTAAATAATATTATCGCTAGCTTCTTGCAGAGATCGCTTATGTCTAACCGCTTGTCGCCGACAGTTGTTCGCAAAGGGTCGTCACCCCCGAATATTCATTAGCTAACTGCCATCGGTGATTGTTCTCAACTTCAATTAAGACATTAGCCCTTTAATATACTCTAATGTTCAGTTTCCCGACTCTGAGTTTATACTTGCAGCTAATTTTTATTATTTTTATTTTTATTTTTGGTGACAATCTTACACAAATCGACCTAGTCCCAAACTAAGCAAAACTTGTACTGTGGGTACTAGACGACGATTATATGTACATACTTATATAGATAAAATACAAATTTAAATACATAGTAAACATCCAAGACCCAGAAACAAATATCCGTGTTAATTGCACAAATAATTCCCAGGCCGGGTTTGAACCCGGGACCTCTATCTAGCTTCGGAGGCAGTGTCACTACCAACTAGACTAAACAGGCCGACTATGTGAATGGGGACTAATTTCTTAAAAACAATATATTTAAATTTTAATGTCTAGGGGCAAATTGAAAACGCACCTATTTATGATTTACAAAATATTTTGGTTTCGGTTAACCAATCAAAATAATTCAATCCACTATGCACAATACACATCAATAGTCAAGCGGAACGTTGGCTACTTTTTGGGTAGGTACGTAAATTTTTTATTCTTCGGCTGACATTAGATAATTATATAAATAATTTATATTTATTTTTCTTATTTATTATGTTATATTAATATAAATGTATGATTTTAGGTGTATGTTTATGTATAAAAGTATATAAGTATGAATTTTACAAATTCATGTCTGTTCCATATTAAGCTCTGCACCACCTACTGCATATATTACATTTTCACAAAGGTTATCTGGAAGAGATCGCTCTTTGGATAAGATCACCTGTTGTCTACCTCTACCTACTTACATGTTGCTGTTTTCTTTCTGTTTGTAACTAATGCATGTGTGTGAGATGTGCAATAAAGAGGATTTGTATTACCAGGTCAGCTTGTAAGATAATAATGCTTATGCTTTAGGACAATCATGAATTATAATTACAATATACGAGTACAATCATTATATAGTTAAAATACCAATATGAGATTAGATTACAAGTGCGTGTTGGGGCACACGCAATATTGAGTTCCGTAGTTGCGCAGAAACTATATTTCAATACTATTCGTTTGACGCAACTAACAACGTTATCTAAATAATCAATGGAAATTTTATGAAAGTTGGCTTTTTCAAGAGAACATTTTAATTTCACTATATACAGAGTGTGGCCAGTAAGAGGAGCGATAAAATTAAACGGTACACTATTGAGCTCTCCAACAATTATTTCCAAATAGTTTTATTAAAAAAAATTTTTTTTTGGATTTTTTTCTCAGATGTAGCTTATATGTACTTTTTTACTCTACTCGAGTGATATTAATAACTATAGGTATTTATTCAAAAACCACTAAAAATTCCCAAAAATAAACTTATAAACCAAAAATGCGACAACGATTATGAGTCATAACTTGAAGCAACCTAAAAATCAGCATTGAGTGTCGCGCTATAATCTATGGGTGTCAAGATCCATTACTTGGATTGGAGGTCATAACTTTAGATCAAAATTTCTCCCAATTGAAAAAAGATAATTTTTGTTTGGACACAAGAGGTTACTGCAGATGCTTTAAGGAAGCCTCCTTTAAATTTATTGCACCTATTACAGGCCACACCCTGTATACACTACTACCATACCGTTAAAATACCGTAACGTATAGCTCTACAAATCGCTAAACTTAAATGGCAGTGGGCGGGCTCATTTCTCGTAGAACCGATGGCCGGGGCGGAAAGGTTCTCGAGTGGCGACCACGTACACGTACACGTACCAGAGGGCGCAGCGTAGGTAGACCCCCCATGAGGTGGCCTCATGACCTGGTAAAGGTCACGGGATTCCAATTGATGCGATTGGCGCAGGACCGCTCATTGTGATACTTTTTAGGGAGGCCTATGTCCAGCAGTGTGGTCATCCCTCGGCTGATATGATGATGATGACTATATTAAATTATTCTGTAGTTTTGTCGGCGTGATTGATTTGTATACCTTTGCCAAATTATAGCTTTCTGGTACTAACGGTTACTGAGTTAAGCCGAGGACAAACGGATGGACGGACATAGTGTCAAAAATATAATTAAATTCATTAAACAAAAAAGAAATTCTACTTCAGCATTGTAATCTATCATTTAAATGAATGACAGCATTATTAAAACAAACTACTTTATAAAGCAATGCCAATTCTATGCCATCTTTTTAAGGCACGAGTGAATAGGCATCTTCTGGGTGAGCTCGCTTCATCGTCGGCCTCATCTTTGCCCCCTGGCTAGATGCTGGCCAAGAGCAATCCGATTTTAAATAAAAAAAAAAAAAATTGACAATTCATTATATGACTGGTGGGAGAATCATAATCCATACATTATTATATAAATGTTATTTTTTATAAAGAGGCACGCGGCAATGCCCAGATTCTGCCACTATTTCGTTTTTTATTTTAATTTAAATCCAAGTATTTTGCTGTCGAAAAAAAATGTATGCAACGTGACATAATTAGGTCTTTTTAATAACTCTGTTGTATAAAATGCTATACTTAGTATTGTATTGTATTTTATTATTTAGTTACTAGTTGAACTCTCTGCGGTGCATGTGACTTGCTCGCATAATATATTCAAAGTCATTGAACATCAGCAATAACAAAGTTCCAAGTTCACTTCCACATGAATATTTTTAAACGTTTTCCCTTTTTATTCCTAAATTTGATAAGAGTTTAGAAATCAATTCGTTTATCTTGTAGACATCATAGAGTTCGTGCAAGCCGAGAGTTCATTGACTGGTAAACAAACGAGCCTACCAACTAAACATCTCGATACAGAAGTATCCTTTAAATAATGGTTTCGCATTTCAAATCGTCTCAGATCCATTGTTTGAAGATATGGGTGAGGGGTAACTCACAACTTATTTACTAGTCAACTTATCTTGGATGGTACATAAAGACACGTATACCTATGCATATTAATTTAAGAATAGGTGCTAAACATACATTTTCATATATTTGCATATCAACGCATATGAATAAGCAAAATCCATTATCAAGATTCGAATGCGTTAAGTATGCATCACGAATGCATGAGATATTCTGAGGCTTGGTAAATTTTCATCAAACACACATTGAAACATGCTGTCAAAACAACGCATCGTGGATTCCATGTAATTATCTTTTGTTATATTCTCCATTAAAACTCAAAAAGTAAATTTCTAACTGTCCCGAGAAATTTACCCAATTTAAAAAGAAAAAAATACTTATTTAAAACATTCACCGATCAGTGATCCTTCCCGACCGTATCCACCCGCAATCAAAGCTCATTTCCATCACAATCGGAACCTGGGCCTCGGCAATCAAACCCGAGTGATAGCTTTTAGCCAGAGCACCAATATTGGCGATTGCATTCACCGAAGCCAACGACCGATAGTTAAACAATAAACAAGTGATTTATTTCAAATCTACGGTTTTTACGAATGTACGAGTAAGCAGATGGGAATTTGATGCTATCGAGTTATACGAATCGAGTATCAATTTAAACAAGACTTCATTCTGGGTGTTAGATTTTGGTGACAATGATACTTATAGCGACGCAACTTACCTATAAAACATAATGTGGGTTTACTTAATATATTTTTCATCCTGAATAGTTATTTATTCGTATTTAGGTAATATCTGCTGAAGTCTCAGTTTGATGATTTTCGTTGATAAACTCATTGTTGATGTCGAAACGGTTTCAGCCATGTGTGTGTCAATATTATTGAACTTTCAACTTGACGCACACGTACTTTTCAAGCCTGTGAACGCCCTTACATATAAAATGAGTTTACTGTTTGCATTAACCACAAAGTTAAATATTCCACAAGCTTTCCATACAGCATCGGTGTGCATGATGATAGAACTTCCCACAATCTACGGGTCATCGCTCTGCAAGATGAATGCCGAAACTTCCTTAATTTGCTTAGTCAATGTTGGAAAAGTCCTTGTTTGTTAAAGAAAATTAGATTTATTTTTGTCCCGGTGTTTCAATGTATTACGAAGGAAAACTGTGCGACGGCGTGAGTTGACTTAATGTACAAAATTGGGTAATAATTGTCGTGGGCTGTTTCAGTCACGACTTGTTTAAAGCTTCTTTATTTTAGTATTACTTGAGAATGAAGGGTATCATCATCATCATCATGTCAGCCGAAAGACGTCCACTGCTGGATATAGGCCTCCCCCAAAGACTTCCACAATGAAGGGTATATCCCATCAAAAACATAAATGTGATAATGGCAGCCAAGTTCACCGACAAAAGAATTGAGATCTAAATGGGCGCCAAGTTCCGTAGATTATCTGAAAAGTTGCCGAGTTTGGCACTAGATTGTTAACAGTGAAACTAATTTACTGCGGCTTAATCCATTTTGAGCCTTAACTTGGCAGTTTTCTATGCAGTATGTTATAATACCATAAAAGCTGTTGGATATTTAAGAAAACTGAAACTTAGTTTTAACTACGACCAAGACCACGGGGGGATGGGCAGCAACATGCCTGGAGCGCAGTGGAGATAATGCTATCGCCAATCCGCATGCCAGCAAGCATGACGATTATTGTATTTACCTCCCATGAAATTGGGGGAGGCCAAATGTCCAGCAGTTGACGTTCTTCGATAACATCTAGTTTTCTCTCTAGGTTAGAAGTTCAGATGGTAGTAGATTTCGTTAAACTAGTGCATACCCAAATCTTAGAATTTAGTGCTAAAACGGATCCTAGCCTCCTTTTGGATACAGCCATATTAACGTTAGGAGGATGATTTTCAATGTTATATATGTACACACATCAACATTGTTTTTTAACGTTCGAGGCAATAAACATTTTTTTAAACCTGCGCCCACTTTCATAGCAGTTCTTTCTCTAAGGAGATTACAAATTCTACGCAGATGAACTCGCGGGCAAAATCTAGACTTTTAAAAAGACTGAATTCAGTTAGCTAATAATTGAGAGTCAAAAACAGGCATAATATGATAACTTTTATGTTTGTAGTACAAAATAATATCACTAATGAAATCGTAACAAACGAAACTAACAAAATAAATATTTGAGATTAGAGAAAATATTATTTTTCAGTACGTAGAAATCAAACTAATTCAACTTAATATTAATGTCGTAACATAATATTATTAATTATTATATTATATATATTTTAATAACTTTCAAAATAAATAATAAAATATTTATTCATTATTAACTTTAGAACACGAGTAGTTTTTAAGGTAAAATACTGAAATATTATTAAAATATTATACTAACAAGTATGTACCAACGCGGCATGGAGTGCAGTATGTTAAATACTTTAATAAATTACATAAAATACGTCATACAAAAATACGAAACATCAGAAAAGCAACCGACGGTCTGGCACAAGCTCTTGCACTAAAATGGAAATGGGCTGGACATGTATATAGAGATGGACAAAACTGTAACAGCATGGAGCGAGCGGGCCAGCAGGCAAAAGAAAATAAATTATACCAAGACAGGAAGAATATTGATAGACATGTTTGCAACAAAGTTTCGCCAAACTGCAAAGCAGTTTGTTGGCGTTGCGCTCCCTTAAAGATTATTTTCACATATCCTTCCCACTTCACCACATGATTATATATTCCGATAACGAAATTTCATCACAATCTGTGAAGTGCCTACATCATTGAGGAGTTCCATATGAAAACTAAGGCCATCATCATCAGTTCCGTATCACGAATTTTATGGTTTCCGAGAGCCCATGCTTAGTTGACTACAGAAAATACCGAAATCGGTATATGCGTGCCTATCAAAACCGAGGAGTTCCCTCGATCCCTCCTAGAACTTAATTTTGGAGGAGGCCTTTACCTGCAGAGGGGTTCTTGCAGAATAACCGGGCTCAAAAATACTTTTTTTTCCCATATTTAACTTGTATAAACACAAAAAATACTAATACTAAAAACATCTACACTTTTTTGATATCAACAAAAAGTACTCTTTAAACCTAAATTATGTGAGAAATTTAATATAGCCTTTTTATAGTACCCATTTTATTTATCGCTACAAAGTTTAAATTTTGCGCCTAGGTGGGTAATTGAATATAATTGTGTATGTACAAAACGAAAAATGAGAAAAGTAAAAATATTGAAATATACATGATAAAAATGGGCTATATTCGATCTATAAGTAAACGATGGAAATTGTGATAATGATGTGAAATCGTCTAGAATCGGTACATTTGATTTTCCGAAATAAGCACTTAATCATTCGTTTTGACATTATGATTTCTACAGAATACACCCCTAAGGTCCTGGTGTGTTTTTGACGCCGTCCAACCACCTATGCTTAAGAAAAAAATTATGGGAAAACAAATAATTCTAAGGCAAGATCAAGTTCTACGCGGACGAAGTCGCGGGCAAAAGCTAGTTTATAATACGAGTGTTAGTGAAATTTTATATTGTCAAATTTTCAAGGATTCCTAATTATCACAAAATTGAGTTTTTGGGCCAATAATAGCAAAAGCAATCATGGTAGTAAGTTATTTTGTTACTTGTACATACATATTTCTAACAGTCATACAATATATCATTCGCACCATCAAAGGTTCTTAGCCTCATGTGTCGAGTGCGGGGATTCGATATTACCGGAATTGATATCGGGAAATATTGCCGAGCCTGGAGAATACAAAGTGCCGCCTGCAGGCACGTACGTGATATTTGAGGATCTCACACTCTTACTATTAAATGATACAAACGTATATATGAAGATATTTAATTCTGTGAAGAGTATATCAAAGCGTAATACGGGTTAATGTCTGGGGAATTATAATTATATTTAAGTAAGTAGATCGCTTTGTTGGAATGTTTTCTTAGTCACGTTATAGTCTCATAAACTTACTCGTTTATTCCCAAAAGAGGTTTATTCCCACTACTAGCACATCTGGGTTAGAAGATGGAAATGTGGTGATAGATATTGCAGTGCCAGATTGCTAGCCCATAATATACCATAATATACCTAGTCTCTAAGAGATTTTGTTCTGTCTGTAGGTATGTGCTCTTGTAGTTCTGAAAGTAAGTAAGGTCGCGTAAACTTCGGGGATGCGCTATGTCAACACACCCTCACCTCAGATGAGAGGCCTACATTCATCATCATTTCTTTTTGTAAATATATATGCATAGTTGTCAATACAACAAACCCTCAAATCAACAATGGGTCGTAACTGACAGCTCCTGAAGTTAAAAGCGTCCATAGGCACCGTACCTCCCATTAGGCAGGCAGTATGCTTGTTTGAATAACATATGAGTACGAGAATTAAACCTAGATAAACGAAATTAAGTTCTTAAAATAGGTACACGTATTCTGAAATCAGCATACCGCTAGCAGTAAGTACGGAATAAGACAAGCCAAAGTGATAATGATATTTACTCTATTTTATTTTCAACACTTAGGGTTACTGCACCAACTTACGATTATAGACCGATCAAAGTTAAAAATGGTGCCGGCAGCTGTCATCCCATAGAAACTTGTCTATCTTTACATACAATCGGATTTAAACAAACACCGTTTGTGATCACGGCGGTTTGGTGCAAACCACCCTTAACCATTTTCTTCCTTAAATTGAGATCTTTTTGTTCACCGTTTAAACTTCAATAAATTCTTTGTAAAAAAGGTTTTACAACCCTTCGGGGGAGCATCTGAAATCCATTAGTACCTAACGTTTTTATTCAAGTATAAACGTCAAACAGCACTTTTAGGCATGCAAATAATGTTGCGCGTGCATGACGAAGTGCCCAATGCCGCGAGGTAACAAACGCTACTATGCGGACGACATCCCTGAGGCATTTACGGGTATTCAAACATAGTCTGGCTAGCCTTAAATATTGGTACCAAACAGAAACAATTTAAAAAAAATCGGCCATGAGCATATCGAGCCATGCTCAGTGTAGGGTTCCGTAGTTGCTCAATGAACTTACTCTAAAAAAATCAATAACAAGCAAAAGGGAACACTTTCGCAGCGCTTCATACGTTTTTTACTAAGAAGGGAAGACTTTTTAAGATAACACAAAAACGACTTAACTGATCATGTTCATTATAGTTTTCGTTGAATCATTTCATTCACCATCCACATCCATTAATTTTTATTTTTTTATTTTACGACTCTCTCAGTTTTATTGATTTATAAATCCACACCAAATTGCGGCTTTCCAGCACTAGCAACCACAGATAAAAGTTTCGGACAGACAGATGGGTAGACTAGACAGGCAGACGGACATAGCGAAACTATAAGGGTTCCTAGTTGACTACGGAACCCTAGGGCAAAAATGGTTTCGTATACGTCCGGATGTCCGGTTGTTTTCCACATTTCTCAGCCGATAGTCTTGAAATTTTGTGGGTAAATGGCTTTACCTACTTTAGAAATACCATGTAACAAGGATTCGAGAATTCAGCCACCCATACCCTTCGCGGGGACTAGATTTTAATTCATTATAGTTAAATACACCCATTTAAATGAAAATGTCTGATGTTATAGTCTACCCCGTATTTGGGGCACGATTGTACAGCTATAGAGAGCAGTAACAACAACGATAGTGAAATAGTTATTTGATGTGCTAAAGTATTGAATTTTTACTGAAGTTTTACAAAATGATTATACTTTAAAATACCTATAAAAATAGGCTAGACGGGCTCTTATACGCGTGCGATTTTTTCACATGCGTCCGGTTTTTTTGACTTTAGTTTTCACGAATCATATATTTTTTTATTAACACCATACTTAGGTATATGTACAATACATAATCGTAGATCCACCCTAAAAATAAAGAAAAAAATATATTAGAACCTCTTGTAATTTTCCTTTTTAACAAAACGTTAAGTAAAAACTTAAATAATACGATTCATAAAAATAAACCAAAGATTCTGAGCATATAAAGGTTTCGCATCAGGCTTCAAAAATAATTAATGGACGAAACACATCGTCGCTTTTTTCCAGCCAAAACATATTTTGACATGTTCGGCAAATAGGTATTGATCCGTTTTCACTCACGCGTTTGTGCGTGATGCCAATTGAACTGCCTTAAATCAGTTCAATTTGCATCACGCACAAATGCGTGAGTGAAAACGGATCAATACCTTTTTATATATAACTAGAATATTTATTCTAAATATTATAAATATTCTAAATTTAAAATCAGACGGGACAGAGTTGCACCATCTGAATCTAGAATACCTTGTTATTCCTATTATCAAACGCTTAAGTTAAAAAATAAACTCTAATTACAAAACACATTCGGCAAATAAAATACCTATTGGCCAGTATTTAATTCGCGCATTGTATGCGTGATATAAATCCCATGAAAAACATAAATGTGAAAAAAGGAGCCAAGTTCAATATTAAGAATATACGATGCTTGGTTGTCGTCTTCACCGACAAAAGAATTGAGATCTAAATGGGTGCTAAGTTCCGTAGATACTCTGAATTGGTGCCAAGTCCGGCACTACATTGTTTATAGTAAAACTAATTTACTGCGGCTTAATGCATTTTGATCCTTAACTTGGCAGTTTTCTATGCAGTATATTACAATACCACCTTAATACCTTTTTAAGGCACGAGTGAATAGGCATCTTCTGGGTGAGCTCGCTTCATCGTCGGCCTCATCTTTGCCGCCTGGCTAGATGCTGCTGATCCCACTTTTAATAAAAAAAAAAAAAAAAACATAAAATCTGTTGGATATTTAAGACAACTGCCAAGTTAAAGCTCAAAATGCATTAAGCCGCAGTAAATTAGTTTTACTGTAAACTAACCGGAATACTAGGAAGCATACCTTTTTCAAGTACTTCTATTTCTTAAGTTTGACTATTAATCGTTAAATGTGAGTTTTTCATGTAAATTCGTTATTGTTAGAATCTAACAATAGCATAGGTAGATCACATAGAACCACATAGGGTCACATAGGGATAGTCTTAGATTATTGGAAGGGATAAGCAATATAAACATGGATCATCGCTCAAGTCATGAAAACAAGCAGCAACGGTTACTTAAGTTCGTGTGATCAATTAATGTTAAAGTTTTGGTCAGCATAATTTAAAGGGAACTTTTTGGAATAGATTAGGCCCCCACTCACTTTTTAGTTTTATTATGACAAAATTTTAAGGTCAGTATTAATAAAAGGTACGCCTGGCATGACAAAAATGAATAATCGATGTATGCCTCATTTGCTTAAGTTTCATATTGTAGTGTCTATCGGAATATTCTGAAAATTCTAATTAGTTGATGTTAAAATGCAATACTCGGACTTCATAAGTACTTATTGCTTTAATGTTCGTGTTCAAAGTACGTACAGATTTACGTCTAAGTATTTTTTTCCGTCCATGATTCACACATCAGAGCGTTTTCTGTCAGGAACTCGAAAAATAAAGTTGATTACGTTTAACAACAAAAACATTTAAATGGCTATTTGTAAACCTCATTCCAATAAAAATAAGGTGCAAATATGTAGGTAGGTAGGTACGACACATTCAATATTTTGTTACAGTAGAGGGCCGACTTAAATGTGAATTTGACGCAACTTCAGCGAATTTTCATTATTCAAATAAGCTCCTTTAGCTCTTATTGAAAAAAAGACTGCGTAATCGCAGCCCACGCGGCGTCACTACATATATTAAGCCGCTTTCACACATTTGCATGAAGCGCAGGTAAAGAGTAACTACATTGTAAGTTGCCGAGGTTCGAGAATAATCATTTCTTTCAATCAATTAATGCTTGATACCCGAGCTAAATACAATACGCCTGCTATCCATCCATACGCTAAAACCAACAAAATGTATGTAGACTCAGATTAAGTATCAGTGGTGGGCAATCCCTTATTTAAATATGCACTTAATACCGTTGTCAATTTGTTCGTCTTATTAACATTGAGTTTATTTAACACTAGCTGTACCCGCGATACATTTCTTCTCTTGAACATTACATGGAACAAGGCACCTGATCTATTTTTATTGCCATCAGGCATACCGTAGGTACACTTATTGGCCACTGCCGTAGTAGGTCATCAACTCATCATCATCATGTCAGCCGAAGGACGTCCACTGCTGGATGTAGGCCGCCCCCCTAGACTTCCACAAGGACCGGTCCTGCGCCACCCGCGCCCTTGTACCAGGTCATCAATCCACCTTGCGTGCCAACGCTACGCCTTCCGATACGCGGTCACCACTTGAGAAGCATTTCGCCCCAACGACTATCAGTTCTACGTGCTATGTGCCCCGCCCATTGTCACTTAAGCTTAGCGATTCGGAGGGCTATATCGGTTACTTTGGGTCTGCTGAGAATCGGATGGCCTCATTTCTGGTGCGATCACGCAGAGAAACTCCCAGTCCCAGCATAGCCCTCTCCATTCCTCTTTTGATGACTTTGAGCCTTTTTTAAGACCCATAGTAAGCGATCACGTTTTGGTGCCATATGTCGTCACTGGCAACACACACTCGTCAAAGACTTTCATCTTGAGACACAGCGGAATATTGAACGAAAACATATGCCGTAAAGTCTGTGCGGAAAGAAAAGAGTCGTAGAACGTATGGGCTCTCTTGTATTTCACGTCGCTTCTCTTTCCGCACAGAGTCTAGATTCCCGAACCTTACCCAGCCGAGCAGTAGTAGGCGTTAAAATGCACTATGGGACATTAGTCTGATAATTTACCTAGTATGATTTACATGTATTTATTTATTAAGTACTCAACAGCAAATGTAGATATGATATTTTAGGGTTCCTTACCTCGAAAGGAAAAAACGGAACCCTTATAGAATCACTTGTCCGTCCGTCCGTCCGTCCGTCTGTCTGTCAAGACCCTTTTTCTTAGGAACGCGTGGAGGTATGAAGCTGGAATTTATATCAAATATGTACCGGGTTACAGGTCTACTGTCCCTTGGAGCTGTGAAAAAATCAAACTTCTAAGCCAACGCAATCAAAATACATCACAGTATAGTTACATCATATAATAAAAATATTTTTACGGAACCCTCGGTGCGCGAGTCTAACTCGCACTTGGCCGTTTTTTTTGTACTTTTTCGCACTAACGTAACGATACTGCGACAGGTCTGTTGGGATGCGCCAAAGTAGTGAAAATTACAAGGTAAGTACTAAAATCATCATGTACTTGTGCTGTTGACTGTACCTATAGTACCATTGGCCCGCAACTTCTGCGTGCCTACACTTCCACCCTCTACTTTACTGCGACTTCAGCCCTCTAAGGGACGTATTTAGATATAAAAAATATACTTTCTTTTAATTCAGGCTCTTAGGAGAAACCAGAGAAGACATCAAATAAATACCACTACCGAGCGAGATGGTCGCATACAAGTTTGAATAATAAAGAGCGACAGGAGCAGACACTTTTATCATTTGTTGTCCTTGTCATAGCTCCACTTGTTTTTCATCAACATCAAACTGTGCGACATGACTTTGATGCAAGCAAATGATTACCCGCACAAGTATGGAGGTTGTTTATGGTAAGCAGTTTTTAGCTTTGTAGTGCTATTATTATTTGATGTCTACTCTGGTTACTCTGAGATTCAATCCAAACCAGGGGGTCTACTCCGAAATCGGAACTGCGTATGGTGCTGTCCCTTTCACTCTCTTGTCATACACTATATGAGTGAAAGGGACGGCATACGAAGTTCGGATTTCGAATTTCGGAGTAGACCCCCAGTGTTTTAGACTATTTAACCCTGACTACCAATGCTGATTTGCTGCGAAGCTCAAAATGTAGTTGAGGGCATAAATATGTATACATTTTGGAGCTTATTTGAATGGAATAAGGTGACAAAATGTAGGTATATATGTATACATATTTACTTAATCTTACTACTATTCATAATATAAGTTTTTAAAGATATGGGACTCCATATAAAAACCAAGGGGGAAGTATTAAACACCTGCATCCTACCCGTCCTAATGTATGGAAGTCAAACATGAACTCTAGCACAACACACAACTTTTAAATTAGAAAGCTGCCAACATGCGATGGAAAGCGGCATGCTAGGAATCAG
The DNA here is from genome assembly GCA_905163555.1 of Notocelia uddmanniana. Classification (NCBI taxonomy): domain Eukaryota; kingdom Metazoa; phylum Arthropoda; class Insecta; order Lepidoptera; family Tortricidae; genus Notocelia; species Notocelia uddmanniana. Next base: position 17,061,081 of record LR991054.1, on the reverse strand, counting down.
AAGAGCTGACCGGATGAGAAACTCCATTATAAGACGGACAACCAAAGCAAAGGATATTCATCACTAAGATAAGGAGGTTAAAATGGAAGTGGTCTCTGTGGCACCCTAGAGAAAACAAGAGGAGAAGAGGCAGACCCCTACAAAGGTAGGATGATGACATCTGCCAAGTTGCTGGACATGGAGCAGGGTGGCACAGGATAGAAAGGAGTGGAGAAGGCTGGAGGAGGCCTTGGCCAACGGGCAAACAGATTTCCAAAAAATAAAAAAAACGTGACATAATAGACTATATAATAAAAATAACTACTATTTAGACACACTTAATCCGCCACTTACTATTAAACTGTAAAAGAGTCTTCTTTAATCACTGTCCTGAGGTCTGACACCTATTGTGTGTATATAATATGTATATGTAAAGTTAATTATTTAAAAATACAGAACCTAGTTTCTAACTAAAGTGCATACTTGGTTTGGATATGTATAAGAAATTCTGGTACCTCCGGAAGGCAATAGCTGGTTTGATATTCCTGTATCCGGAAATGCAGGTATATGCAAAGAACACCACTTTGAGAGTATCTTGTTGGTTAATGCTGTGCATTGCTGTAATTAAAATACCATATACATAAGGATAAACATTGTTTCTCTGCTTCTATTTAGTAATTATTTAATCTGTAGTAGGCCACCCTAGTTAATTTTCAGCAATTAAAAATTCAGTTTAAATCAAAACAGATTATATGTCTCTTTGCAGTTGCAAATTCCAAGTGTTGGTAAATTTAGTTTGTGTTAGCATTCGTATTACTATGGAGCAAATCATGTTTTATATGCAAATAGGTGACTAAAAATTATGTACCTTATTATATAAACGGCTCAACTTTAGAATATGCAACACCGAGTTTAGCATTCATATTTTTTTTATAAACAGTACTCATGATTAGAAAGCTTTCCACAAAATTTCAAGTTGCGGAAACGTAAAAAAAATTGGACAGTTTCTATACTAAAATCGGTAATAAATACCACGCCATGACAGTCAGATGATTATGTCACTCACGTCACTGGGGCACTAGGTATACCAAAAACCGAATCAGAGCACCCCACTATCCACGTGGTCTTGTCTGCCCTACCCCTAGAGTGTATATAAAAATTCGGAGGCGCGAAGGGAGAGCAGCCCTCGCCCGCCGTGACAAAGCGCGGGAACCGTGCGAGGTGGAGCGGCTGAGCCTGGTCGCCGAAGGCGACCAGCAAGGCGAAGCTGCGGAGCCGAGCATGGACGACCGTGCTTTGTTACGCGAAGGCGGAAGGGCTGCTCGTCCCGCAGCGCCGGAGCTAAGGCGGAGTCGGACTGGCATGGCGTAGTATTATTTACCGATTTTAGTATAGAAACTTTCAACTTTACATTTTTTTTCTCTTAAACCGTACGTCTCCGCAACTTGAAATTTTGTAGAAAACTTTAATAGTGAGTACTATTTATAAAAAAAATATGAATGCTAAACTCGGTGTTGCATATTCTAAAGTCCTTCCATATAAACTGCCAATTAAGGCACCTTCCTGATATGACGATGTGGAGACGGTACAATGTAAGAAAACTGCCAGCTGTCAGTGTCAACCAATACAAATGCAGTACTGGCCCATTTCTGCACATGCATGGTATTACTATATACTCACATCAGGAAGCTAACGTCAAAGAACAAAATTCCTATCACATATCGATCCTGCACCGCCAAGTCAGGAAGTTGCCTAAAATTGATGATTTTCATGTAACATTTGTAACATTTTTTGACTAATCTGTCCTTAAATTTTGTAAATATGTAAAAAAAAACTACTTATTTTGGGCAGACATGTAAACATAATCTTGTAAAAAAACTATATTAGCTAGGTCATAGATGTAAATAAAAATCAATAAACCATTAAAATTTGTAATCATAAACCATTAACTACTTACTATAATTATAAGATTGCAAAACAACAGACAAGTTGCATAATTTCGTTTTGGTGCTAAGGGGGTTGCGTAGCGTCATCATGTTTGTATTGCACACGAATCACAATAATCACATATATTCACGGGGCCCTGGGTAAACAGCTGTGGCCAGTATCAATCAAGGATGTCCTTCAAAAACGCTACTTGTATGCCATCGGCACATCGTGTGAGTTGTGGGAGGATCTCTAACAGGAGGCCACTCGCGAACTGATGTCAGTACAGGTACGATATTAACACGTATCTAACGACTTCGAACGCGCCCGTCTTGAAGATCTAGATGGCCTGGCCTACTCGTCGACCGCAGCGGAGGAAATCACATAATCATTGTGTATTTATAGCAGAATTTCTTGTCACTTTGAACTCCGGTTTTTTATAGTTAAATAGCCGCAAAACAAATGAAAGTGAGTCGCTAATCAAATCAGGCGAATTGTTATTGGTGTTTTTGTTATTCTGAATTGAATTGAATTTCTGACATTCCTTTCTCAATTCTCATTGTCAATGTCAAGTGACAAAACGTCACAGCAGTTACATCTTCATCATCATCAGTTTTTCTTAAGTATTTGGTTACTTATTAAAAGTCATAACATGTTTGCATTTAAATGTACAAAATGACTACAAAATTGCGTCACATTGACAACATAGAAAGAGTTTTTTTTGACGTTAGCTCCCACTGACAGGGCAGCAGTGACTGACACTGACAGCAATGACGGCGGCAGACTTCAAGAAAAATAAAAGTAAAATCCAAAAAGGACGCATATTTCAGAAAATTAATTAAATTTCGGAATCAAATTTTTAAGTATCCTATGACAAGGCTACTATTATAATCTACATATACAACAAAAATTGTTCAAATCGGTTCAGCGGATCCTGAGATCTTTCGGGACACAAAATCGTCTCCTAAGATACTGGCAGGAATTTTAGAGATTTATTATATATATAGATAAACCATAATTACCTTCAAGCACCTAATATTTACTAGGTATTTCTACAGCTTGGAGTCTCTATGCTTATAAAATTATCACGCTGCTTAAATTTTACGTGTTTATTCGCTAGATTAACCCTTTTGTTGATAAACTTATTTAGTTACCTAACGAGTTTGAACGTAAATTATTACATTTAGTTTGTCTTAAATACTGCCGCTGGCTTGTTAGCAGAATTGGTCAAAGTTTAAAGTAAACATATTAATTTAAAACTAAGCATCGTTGGTACGCTTGAATAATACAAGATTTATAGATGATTTCCTATACCTAACGAAATAATTTACCAGCTATTCTACACTTAATATTATCACTAAACAATAACATTGAATTTGATGGTCAGTTGTAAAAGGGAACACTGGCACTTTCTACTGCATATTGAGCACTAATGCCTATTTATTTCATTTAATTTAATACAGTAAATAAATAAATAAATATAGGGGGGACAATCTTACACAAATCGACCTAGTCCCAAACTAAGCAAAGCTTGCGCTACATATGTAAAGCTTGTACTAATTAAGAACCTATTTTAATTTTCACATGCCTGAAATGGCTGAATGTACTGGACTGGAATTGCAATATTATTATGTACCTAACACCTGTTGTACGAGTACACTTATTCTTGTGAATAAACATTTCATATGGTTACTAGACGACGATATACATACTTATATAGATAAATACATATTAAACTCAGGGACAAATATTTGTGCTAAATACACAAAATAATGCCCTGACCGGGATTCGAACCCGGAACCACTAACTTCGGAGGCAGTGTCACTACCAACTAAGCTAAACAGACCGACAAAACACTTAGACAAATAAATAAAGTCTAATATATACAAAAGAAAATCGCTTGTCCAATTTAAAATTACGTAAGTACATGCTATATAATATTTATTACTTAGTTGTTTTATTAGTAAATTGCTAACCAAGATTTGAAAGCCGCCCATTTCAGATATTTTGAGACTCGAACCTAGTGCGAGCGATAATAATTCGAGACTGAAATGGATGGTTTCACGTTTTTAATGTTCCCTAGCCAACTAGGAATCCTTATAGTTTCGCCATGTCCATCTGTCTGTCAGTGCGAGGCTATGCTCTGTGATTGTGAGTGCTAGAAAGCTGCAATTTGGCATGGATATATAAAGCAATAAATCTGACAGTAGGTAGTAAATTAAAAAAAAATAAGGGTACCTACCTACTTTCCCTACACGTAGTGTTTTTTTTTGCTTCAACCCTATGGTGTGCGGTGTTGTTGGATAGGTCTTTCAAAATTAATGACGTCTTCATCAAAATTTTTTGATAAAGTAAAAATTTTCGGAAATAATCAAAAGAATAAAAAAAAAGTCCCCTCTTCCCCTCTAAATTTAACTGGTCCAAAAAATATGAAATAATCATGAAAGTAAAGCTTAATAAAGACTTTCAACGAAAACTATAATGAACATGATAAGTTAAGCTGTTTTTGAGTTATCGTAAAAATATATCCCTTCTTAGTAAAAAATGTATGAAACGCTGCGAATGTATTCCCTTTTTCTTGTAATTGTATTTTTTAAATTAAATTCAGTGGGCAACGACGATGCTACACTGAGCATAGCCCGACTTGCTCTTGGCCATATTTTGACGATCGTACCGAAAGAAGAAATTATTGTGAAATCGTATCGTACGTGATCATTTAGGTTCTAAGGTTTGAGGAGGAATAAATACCCTGCCGACGACGAGCGCTGCGACAATAGAAAGCGACCGTGGGCATCATGTCGATTAGTGAGGGACGGACTTATATAATAGAAGTCTCTGTCCCGAAATGAAGTACCACTTTGCTCTATTGGACACACCTAGGTTTTTGATGCTCGTTTGGTTTTGCCTTCTAAGTGGCTCCGGAACTGGACGTCTCTGGAAATGTCGACACTAAGAATCCCAATGCTATCTAAGATTGAAAAGCCTGTGTCTTGGAAACGTGGGGCCACAGTGGGCCACACGTGCATACTAGGTTTCGATATTGGATACAAGTTGTTCGCGATTCTCTAACTGCCATCCGATCTCATTGTATGCAGCAAAAATAGTACGAGTATCGAGGCTACCCTAGAGCCTTGTAGGATGTCCATGCTTTCGGAGCAACTGTCATCTACTAAGGCTCTAATTGCGTCTGCCAGAACACCTTCACTATGTCCAAACTTACCGCTAAAGCGTCATTCCGGCTCTCAATGGCTTGAGCCATACGAGCCGTATGGAGGTGGCTGCTTTTCAACCCCATGGGCGACATGCATTACTTTCAATCCGCTTCTTAGGTCAAATATGATCTACTTTCAGATCATAAGGAATGAATACGCACTTTTTAGGGTTCCATGCAAAAAGATAGCAAAGGAGCCCATAACGAAACTTTCCTTTTATTTTAAACTCCGGTTATATGGAACATAACCCTATACATGTAAATACTAAGAACATTTTAAATATTTACGCTTACTTAAATCACAATAATCTAACTTGTATACTATACACTAAATAACGTCGCTTCAGCAGCCACCACAAGAGTAGACAAAGATTGATTCTATTCAGGCACATATTACATGAAAATCATCTTTAAATCGTAGATCGTTGAGTTGTTATTACAATGTCAGCAAACCCTTTAGTCTTTAGGCCTAATGTATAGCTGCGGTTTAAGCTAAACACAATACAAGTAAGTAGGGCGTTAGTATCCCTAGTTCAAGCTTTGCGTCATTATGTCCATTAATTGTTATTTTAAGCGATCACATCCTTAAATTCAATTTTAATATCATATGAATGTAGTCTATACTTACAATCATCTGAATACGAGCCTATTGCTAAGTCGTTATTTGTGCATGCTGAGATGTTTTTCGACACCATTAAGAGCACAGATACTAGGTATATGTACGTATAAACTTAGATATTTAATAGCGACTGCCTGTGTGCATGAAATTGTTGACACCAAAAATATCGCCAACCATTTGCATTATAGTCAATATCAGGGACCTGTCTATACGTACATTTAACAAAGCATACTGTAAATGGATCCGGCAGGTGGCGTATTCTGCGAATGTTTCCTGGTTCAGGTTACTGGCCTCTTTTTCGTACTTTGTCGTTGGATAAAATAAATATTGTCAGTCACTTATTTTTCAGCTGCTGTATCTGTCGGTCATTATGTTGGTATTAACTAATATTCAATTCAATTCGTTTATTGCATACATGTTGTAAAGATACACAGATATATTGATAAATACTTGTACTTCATTTCTCGTATTATCTTCTTTTCACAGTAATACAACGAAAATGTAATCGTATTTTTTTGCCATATTGGAACAGAATAGGTAAGTATCGTTGGTTGATACTTCGGTATTTGTAAATATACTGGTATATCCTTATATTTGTACAAATATTTAAAAATACACTTTATTATTTTAGAAACCGTTTTTACCCACGACGGAACGGAGAAGGTATATGCGTTTAGGGTGAGAGGTTGTTTGTTTGTTTGTTTGTTTGTTTGTTTGTGTGTGCACCTCAATATCTCCAAAACGGCTTGACCGAGTTGAATACGGTTTTCTGCAATGGGTTTGTGGTTTATTCGGGACGAACTGTAGTAAGGAACTTTGTGAAGGCTCATAGATAGAATACCGTAATACGGCTCTTTTAAAGGGGTTTAGTGAGTGAGTGCTTCTCTACAAGGACTGCTAAAAGTAGAATTTTTGCTCTTTATACCCGTAACGGAAGGTTACGTGTAAGCTGTATGTCGCCCAAACACATCTGCCGATTTAAATATATAATCATATTATGTTATCGATTTCAGTATTTTTATGGGATTAGTGATTTATCGGCGATACATGACGTAAATATGCCACGGGGCACTAGTAAACCATCGTGTTATGCTGTATAAAATAATTTCAGGATCAAAACGGCTTCACTAATTTAGATGTACGGCATACTTAATTATTTCCACTTTGGCACTAGTTGAAGTTTAAAATGAATGGTCCTATTAACTAATATACCTAAAATTTCTTGTTCTCGTGAAAGAGGCATATGAGTACGAGCTTCTAGTGGGTTCGCATTTATAGTGGGCTCGCATTTACTCGTAGTGCGCTTTCTGAAGGGAAAAGATTCGGACCTTCGGCCCTACGCAGAACTCGGCCTCCGCCTTCGTGTGCCTCCTCACACACCTTTGGGCCTGCGGTCCTCAGGTTCTCTTTTAAGATATTTTGGGATAGAAAGTATCCATGTGGGCACGCCCTTCAGGCCTTCGGTCTTATAGCTATGGCTCGCATAGTAAGCGCGTACTGTAGGGATACTGAGACACTTTGGGCCTCGCGGTAGTCGCAATACTTACCCTTACGTGCCTTGCTGCTCACGCGTGGGCTCGATCTTCAAACCTTTAGCTCGCCGGCTGGCGTAGAAAGCGCCCTGGTGAGACACTTCGGTCTTTCAGTCCCACTATCCATCATCCGCGTAGGCTCGCGCAGAGAGCGTGACCGGAGGCAGGCACATGAACGTGGAGACGTTCGGGCTTTTTAGCACTTCGGGCCTTCTGACCTCTGCCTTTGGTCAGGCTCTGCCTTTGGTTTGATGTGCCTCGTCACTTACCTTTCGGCTGTCAAATTCTATTTGTAAGAACTCATAGATAGTGAGTGTCCGTGTGGGCTCGCCAATTTGATCTTCGGCCCTCGGGCTCACGTATTGAACTCTCTCAAAGGAAGCTTCGAGCCTTCGACCCCAGGTTCTCTTTGTAAGTCACTCGGGGGTAGGAAGACTAAGGATGATTCACAGTAGACCGCTCCGTGCCCGGGCCGGCCCGTTTTCTATGACAACTAAACGACGGCCGTTGCGCGGCCGGGCCCGGTGATGCTCGGAAGCGGTCCGACCCGGCCGCCTTTGTTCAACCCAAGCGTTTGACGGCCGACCCAGCTACCGTCGAGGCTCAGAGGGCCTACTCCGAACTTGAAAATCGAACTTCGGGTCATGCCGCCCCTTTCACTCTCGTTTTATACAGTATATGACGGAAAGCGATTTTCGAAGTTCGGAGTAGGTCCTCAGAAGCAGCTCGGTCTGGGCCTAGCCCGGAAACGGAACGGTCTAATTCGAATCATCGACATCATTATAGGTACACGTGGGCTCGCCCTTAGGACCTCCGACTCTCAGGCTCACAACTTTGGCCCTACGCTGAGCTCGACTTTGGGTCTACTATGCCCCTTTCGCCGGAATATATTGCGTTAGGTGAGAAACAACTATAGTTTTTTATACCACTACGGTGATATACAACTGTACCTACGATCCGTTTGGTGGTAAGCGGTTACCGCAACGTCCAGTTGTGTAATGAGTTCCCTGCCGGGGTTTTCCCAAGAGACAACAGTAAGCGTCCATCTTGTAATTCCAGGGGTGTTAATGCGCGTTGCCGACTCTTTAAAAATGTATACACTCATTCCACAACTGAAGCGTGTTAGGGAGGAATGTATATAAATTAGTCTATAAAAATAATCAACGACGGTTTTACCTAATTGCAAAATAATAAAATAAAACAATTAAAAGCCCCCGACCATATACAAAATAAGTACATAAAGATAAAAGTAGATTTCAAAAACGGTTGTATGATTGCGAGGTATAGTTACAAACCCAGAAAAATCCGTCGAGGGCTGCCATTGCCATGTCTGTTCTTAATTTCATAAAACTCAAGATCCATTACATAATACAGCAACTTAAATCGAGGTGCCTATTACACAGATCACATAATCTTACTTCATTTCAGGGCAGGCAATGGCAGCCCCCGACGGATTTTTCTGGGTTTGTAACTATACCTCGCAATCATACAACCGTTTTTGAAATCTGCTTTTATCTTTATGTACTTATTTCGTATATGGTCGGGGGCTTTTAATTGTTTTATTCTATTATTTTGCAATTAGGTAAAACCGTCGTGGGATTTTCAAAATTTTAAATTTATTTTATCAATGTCAAAATGCACTGTGAAAAGAAAACCATAAACTCAACTCCAAGCAGGTTGTATTCCTACATAAACATATTAATGTTAAGCCTTCTAACTCCAGTTAATTTCTTTATTTGTGTAATATTACTATTATACGTAATACAACCCCCGCACCCAGTCTGTTGTATCGCCTTTTTTATTTGATTGATATTTTTCGTCACTACTTTGAAAAAACTCGTATCTGAAAATCAGCAAATTTCTAGAAGGAATTGTTTAGTTACGTTTGAGCGACAAGTGTATGTAGTTTTTACAGGTGATTGTCATTACCGTAGCCATGCTGTAGCCTTTTATGAACATTTGATATGGACTTATGTTAATAAGACAGAGACACAAATCTGGAGAATGACCCAAAGCAAATGGTTTGATAAGCAGTATTGCTTAACATAATTTACATACGTGCAAGTATTGCGTGCAAGTTTAATTAATTGGTGAGGATAATATATATCGCGGCCAGTCTCAAGATGTGTATGCATACTCGTATATAGTTACTATGACTGCATATAAAATATTCGTAAAAAGTTGCGGTAATTATATACAACCGCAGACACAAAATTAGAGAATGGCCGATCGGTCGAACTCATTATAACACGTTAACTTGCTATGCAGTTAAACTTGCATGCGATTCTTGCACCTATGTAAACGGGTCTTTAGTAACAACGTGTATTTTTATTTTCTTTATATTGAAATTTGCCTTTTTATATCTTCTCAACATTAAAGTCACACGTATGAATAAAGGTTTTATTGATGTGATGAAATGAAATCAATAGAAAAATTAATCCCCCTATTTCCAAGAAAAGTATTCTGCTTGTGAACGTCAACTCATTCGTTTAGCGTTTGTATCATTTACACGAAATGATTACGAGAACGCAATTTGTCATGGTGGCAGGTAGCAATATCTGACTCAAGTAGGAAGCCCGTGACAGACGGACGCGTTGGCATAAAACAGCTGTGCGGCCGACGACCCTATGACATCAGGGTTTGTTCACATTTGGGCACAGAGACTTTTATTATTATTCATTATTCTTTTGTATTTAATAAGCTTAAAATCGTGCTAAAGATCGATCAAAGCGCCAGGCAGTGCTCGTTGACATCACTAATAACTAGACCTAGCACACGAGGTAATTGCCGTGTGACTTGTCGATTCGACGAGCATTGTCCCATTTACGGTCCCAATAGTCGTCTTTGCAAACGGTCTAACTAATAACAAAGAGTCTCGATCAACACTTTAAGAGACTGTTGTTAGATGTCTAGGTCAGGGGTCAGATACAGACATTGGTTTTTCAAGGCGTTGATATTGATGAGTGATCAGTATTATTGACATGGCAATTATATTAAAAACTTATTCTGCTATTTATTACATTTTAAGAAACTTTGTGTAACTTTGATCGGCAGTATCCCCATCAATATTTAGTCTCTAAATACGTTTTACCAACAAAGTTTTAGGAAAATTACTTTTTAGTTTATAATACAATGTGGTAAGAATTTTCTACGTTTGTATGACCAGTTAAAAAACAAATTTTGGTTAGATGTACTTAGAGAGTTAAATTGCGTGAATAAAGCAACGAAATGTCTATACCATACTATGCTCTCATAGACAGCTGCCGGGATCAAAGGCTTAACGTGCCTTCCAAAGCACGAGAGCGCTCAACATATCCTGTCTCGAATAACCAGTTAAGGTCTTACTTATGTTGGAATACTTCCCAGAAACAATGACATAACTGCTGAAAAAACAGGGTTGTACGCTTGTAAGTAAAAATACCGGTGAACATCACATCACATAGGTACGTAACTAATGCATTAAAATTTGATGACATAACTTTCATTGGTCCGTTAAAATCCCGATGCTTTAAGAGTCGCTTTAGATAACATTGAAATTGGGTACTAATTATAAGTCATAAGTCATAATTCATTTATTGCTTGAAATAATAGTAATAGTACAGAAGGTCTTAAATATAAACATTAGGTTCAATTATTTCACCTTACAGGCATGCAATAGTATTAATACAGTTGTTTATTTTACATTAATTAAATAACAGTCACTAAATTTCGTGCATTTTATTTTATACTAAATTTTGATGTCAATTATTAAATTCATTATAGTTACATTTCATAAGTCGTAAAAAATTCGAGCCTAATATACTATAAGTACTTTGCTTATCGGGATTTTAAATGTCAATTGGTTACATTTAACACAGAACTCGCTCAATGTATAAAAGCATTCTGTGGTTAGCAAATCGCACAGTAGTGGATAAAATTCGTTATTTGGTAGACATGTCCATGAAAATGGTAAAGCATTATATATTGTAATCGCCATATGATAACAATTTTTACGATTAAGTCTCAATCTACACTTAGGGGCTATAGTATAGTATCCCATCAAAAACATAAATGTGAAAATGGCATCCAAGTTCAATATGCGATGCGTGGTTGTCGTCTTCACCGACAAAAATGGGTGCCAAGTTTCGTAGATTATCTGAAAAGGTGCCTAGTCTAGCACTACATTGTTTATAATAAAACTAATTTATTGCGGCTTAATACATTTTGAGCCTTATTTTGGCAGTTTTCTATGCAGTATGTTATAATACCATGAAAGCTATTGGATATTTATGAAAACTACCAAGTTACAGCTCAAAATTTATTAATCCGCAATAAATTAGTTTTATTGTAAACAATTTAGTGCTAGACTAGGCACCTTTTCAGATAATCTACGAAACTTGGAACCCATTTTTTATCGGTAAAGACGACAACCACGCATCGCATATTGAACTTGGCTGCCATTTTCACATTTATGTTTTTGATAGAATATCGTAACTTTTTGTCAAACTTCCCCAAATAGTGCTTTTAAGAGCGAATGCACGAGTTACTATACAAAATACCCATATCGCTATACCTGCACCTCAAATATTTGAAGAGTTCCCTCAATTTCTCCAGGAGCCTATGATCAGATTCTTACCTGATAACTATAAGATCACCCCTGTAATAAACCGTTTCAAACAAAAAAAGATTATTCCAGATCGGTTAATAAATGACGGAGTTCTGAGGTAACAAGCATAAATAATAATAATAATAAAACGGAAAAAATCACTGTTTTCTGTTTTTTTCTGGTGTACACAGACACTTACCAAGCTGAATGCCAAATTTCACTTTTCTAGGTCACCTGGAAGTGGGTTAGGTTTTTGATTACTAGTCAGTCAGTCCGTCAGTCAGTCAGTCAGTGGTAAAAATGCCGTTTTTTGGACTTTAATATCTCAATAATTATTTCACCTATATTTATGAAATTTGGGGTTCTAGTTGTTCTAAAGGATCTTAATATATGTACCCTAATAATTTTTTTGTTAAGTAGATATGGAGATTTTGACGGGTCAAAAGTGGCTCCAAACGGTTCGTTTAAAATAACACACGGCTGCTGCCCGCCAGTTCCTGGGGTGAACTTGGCTGGACACGCTGCAGCATGTCGAGATATTATTTTAGTTCCGTCTAGATCCCATCATAGCAGGGTAAGGGTTTACTTTTCGAACGTAATACGATACTATATTATGTCCTACTTAGGTTACTTTTAGAATCCTTACTTGCTGATTGCGATTACACCTTACTAAATCAGCTTCCTTACTCATTCAAGATGCTGAATTCAGGACAACGTAATACGCGCTTTATACATATATACCTATGTTAGTGGTACTATTTAAATTATTACGAAATATTAGTGACACGTATAATAAAATACTAATCAAATTTTAACAGTCTTTATTTACTAACTTACAAAATTGTATATATCAAAATCCGTCCGATCGCTTCTGCACATAATTATAATATAACTGTGACGTACGTAAACGCCATTGCTGCGCAACTAGTGAAATCAATTAGGGTGGTCACTCTTGAAATATCCCTGAGTTAATTTCCTTTTATCTCACAATCTGAACACGCAAGGTTCTCCAGGATTTAGTGCTAGTGATAAAGTGCTGTTGTTTTTACCCCCTCCACGTTTGGGCAATAAACGGGTGCAAGCAAGACGAAAGATAGCCGAGCCCATTAAATCTGACTAGAGGATATCAGTTATGTGCTTTGTTTTATTCAGTTTAATAAATTTACATGCCTACTTTAGTTGGCTTGCAAGAGAGAGGGAGGTATTTTATTTGTATGTTTAGAGGTGTATCTAGGAACCCTTATAGTTTCGCCATGTCCGTCTGTCTGTCCGAGGCTTGTCTCTATGGTTGTTAGTGCTAGGAAGCTGGAATTTGGTATGGATATATAAATCAATAAATGAATGAATAATAAAAGTGACAAAGTCGTAAAATAAAATCTAAAAAAAATATGTTTTTAAGTGTACCTCCCCTACACCTAAAGTGGGGATGAATTTTTTTACTTCAACCTTATGGTGTGGGGTGTTGTTGGATAGGTCTGTCAAAATGTGAGTCTCCCCCCTCCCCTATCCCTCTAACTACGGGGCCAAAAAGTATGAAAAAAATGATGATAGATAAAGATTAATAAAGACCTTCAACTAAAACTATAGCGGATATATTCGTTTAAACCGTTTTCGAGTTATCATAAAAAGTCTTCCCTTCTTAGTAAAAGACGTGTGAAACGCTGCGAGAGTGTTTCCTTCTGCTTGTTATTGTTTTTTTTTTATTAAATTCAGTGGGCAGCAACGGAACCCTACACTGAGCATGGCCCGACATGCTCTGGGCCGATTTTTTAAATGTAAGATACAAGCATTTATAAAGGTTCATACGAGTATGTATTAATTTGAGGCTATGATTGATTGACTGTGGTAAATTGACCTACGTGTTCATTTACGAGTACTAATTAAACAGTGTCGTATTGGGCAAATGGGTGATTCGGTTTTCTTTTACGTATAAGGCACGTAATTAAATATGTGCCCAACAGTTAGACAGCAAAGGCAGACTAGGTAATATTGCAACCAAATAAACCTGAAATTGGTAACAATAGACACATTTGCTGGCCGAATAATATTTGACTTCTTTCTAATAAAACGTGTTGTTTTTGCGCTCATGACCATTTTCGTGAACATAATTTACGGAGTATTTTTGGTCCTGGCCATGTTTTGGATTTTTAGTGGTACTAATTTATTTTAATGTGAATACATACTCTTTAACAACAGACGTCAGAAGTCATCGAATGTCTTCGATATAAGCAAAAATTTATAGCCTGTCCAGGAGGCCAATTCTCGACCGTTAGAGATGATGTCTATTAGACATATCTCGATAAAAAATGGCGGATGTCGATCGAAAACCCATTTGCGTATTCTCGAAATCTCACACTCGAGATATGTCTACTCGCAGCGTTCGAGATGCATCGAGTAGTCAGTAGCGGTCGAGATGGTTTTATCACAAATATTTTGACATTTGATCTGCCAGTGCCGGTAAATATTGACAACTTACGTAGTTGATCGACAGTTTACAGCAGCACAAAATGAACATATTTGCGAATAATATGTCGATTCATTGAAGCTATTTAACGGCTAAAGACTTTTAAATATTTTTGATACGTGCAGTAGTGGAATGGCGGTTGGCGGAAAATATTGACAGCTCTCAAATATTGCATGTAGTCTTTGACGCAAAATTGTCAAGTCAAAACAGTTTTTATGCGTTCCATTTCACGTTAGTACATAAACGAACAAATACTCGTAAATATGTTTGAGGTCTTAAATCAACATAATTATGTATAGATGATTGAAAAATTAATAACACTTTTAATTAAGTGGAAAAACTTATAAAATGATTTATAATCATACACTCGATTGTAAACTAACACAATCGAAAAAAACGGAACGTGTATTACAAATATTACAATAGACATTGAGATCGTCGTTCGACATAATCTCCATCGTGCCCTAGAATAGCAATGCACCGAGGAGAAGTTTCATAAGTTGCGAAACTTCTATGGCGAATATTCTCTGGAACTTAAATTTAATAAACAATCTTATCGTGTCAGGACCGGCGAAGACACACGCCGTTTTAAATATTATGCCTGCCTGGTTTACCAATATGTGCTTTCTAAGTTGCTTTCATGTAATTTCTCGGAAATTTCCAAGAACATTTCTGCAATTTCTGCAGTTTGTACATTGCTACCCTAGAATAAGAAATTTAGCTGTGTTCGACGTTTTGGTGAGATTTTTCAATAGACGTTGCGTCAATCGAGATCATTTTGAATAATAGACATCATCTCGAACGGCCCGAGAATTGGCCTCCAGTGCCTATTTCGACCTGAGATAATGTCACTGCAAACAGCATGTTATATGACAATAATATACATACGTCATGTATAGTCGGTACACTGTGTATGGGCTTTTTTAGTCATCTACCTTTTTTTAAATGTTGTATTGGATATTTTTAAGGTTCCGTAGTCAACTATTAGGAATCCTTCTAGTTTTGCCTTGTCCGTCTGTCTGTCCGAGGCTTTGCTCTGATTGTTAGTGCTAGAAAGCTACAGTTTTGTATGGATATATAAAGCAATAAAGATAACAGTCGTAAAATAAAAACTATTTTTTTATGGTACCTCCCCTACACATAAAGTGGGGATGTTTTTTTTTGGCTCAACCCTATGTATGCTGTTGTTGGATAGGTCTTTCAAAATGAATAAAGGTCTTCATGAAACACTTTTTGATAAAGTAAATATTTTATTTTGGGTCCAAAAAATATGAAAAAAGTAAAGTTTAATAAAGACTTTCCACGAAAACAATAGCGGACATGATCAGTTAAGCTGTTTTAAACTATCGTAAAGTCTTCTTTTCTCAGTAAAGGTCGTATGAAACGCTGCGAAAGTGTCCGTCATATAGTGTATAACACGAGAGACATAGGTACTCTTTGGCAGTTTACCATGCAGTATGTTATAATACCATGTAAGCTGTTGGATATTAAAAAGTCCGCAGTAAGATCGGTTGTACATACAAACGTAGTATCGCTCTCATTTTAAAATGGCATGCTGGAATCATTTGAAAAATTTGAAAGGGGATCCGGTATAGCTAGGTCGGAAATTAGTTTCTGTTGCTTGAAATTATAATGGAGAAAAAATACAAAGACTTAATAAATCAAAAACTTGTTGTATTATTTTTCCATTCCAAATTTCTAGCAACAGAAACTAATTTCCGACCTAGATATGGCCGATCCCATTCTGTATACAAAGTTTCATGTTATTTCAGCATGGCGTTTTAAAATGAGAACGTAACTACGTTTGTATGGAGAATCGGGTTCGGTCGAGCGTACGGGGGACTCTTAAGAAAACTGCCAAGTTAAAGCTCAAAAATGCTTTAAGCCGCAATAAATTAGTTTTACTGTAAACAATCTAGTGTAGATTTGCCACCTTTTCATATAGTTTACGGAACTTGACACCCATTTAGATTTAAATTATTAACATTGAACTTGGCTCCCATTTTCAAATTTATGTTTTTGATGCGGTTTTTTTTTTGTCATACTTCACCAACATGGTGCTTTTCAAGAGCGAATGCACGAGTAACTGTACACCTAAAATATTTGAGGAGTTCCCTCGATTTCTTCAGAACCTTATGATCAGATTTTGACCCGATGATACACCGGACCACCCCAAAAGTCATCATCATCATCATCATGTCAGCCGAAAGACGTCCACTGCTGGACATAGGCCTCCCCCAAAGATTTCCACAATGACCGGTCCTGCGCCACCCGCATCCAGCGGACACCCGCGAACTTCACCAGGTCCACCGTGTGGGGGCCTGCCCACGCTACGCCTTCCGGTACGTGGTCGCCACTCGAAAACCTTTCCGCCCCAACGGCCATCGGTTCTACGTGCCCCGCCCACTGCCACTTAAGTTTAGCGATTTGGAGGGCTATATTTAGCTATTAGGGGACTTTGGTTCTGCTGCGGATGGCCTAATTCCTGATGCGATCACGCAGAGAAACTCCCAACATAGCTCTCTCCATTGCCCTTTGGGTGACTTTGAGCCTTCTTATGAGGCCCATAGTAAGCGACCACGTTTCAGTGCCATATGTCATCACTGGCAACACACACTGGTCAAAGACTTTTGTCTTGAGACACTGCGGAATATTGGACGAAAAGATGTGCCGTAGCTTCCCGCTGCCCAGCCGAGTCGGATTCGATGATTAACCTCTTTCTCGAAGTTGGACCTACCTAGCTGGACAGTCTGTCCTAGGTATATGTAATCGTCTACAACTTCGAGCGTAAAGTGTCCGATTGTTAAGGGAGTTAGTTCGACATGGACATTTGACATGATCTTCGTCTTGTCCATGTTCATCCTTAGACCAACTCGCTCGGAGGCTTTACTGAGGTCATTGAGCATTGTACTTAAATCCCCCATGGTCTCAGCCAAGACTACTATATCGTCAGCAAACCGAAGGTGAGTGAGGTAGTCGCCGTTTATGTTGATGCCTAGCCTTCTCCAGTCCAGAGTCTTGAAAACATCCTCCAGTGCAGCGGACAACAGTTTAGGAGAAAGAACATCTCCTTGCCTGACTCCCCGCTGCAACGGAATAGGCTTTGAGTTCTGGTCCTGGAGTCGGACTGACATAGTGGCGTTCTTGTACAAACTTTTCAGCACTTCGATATACCGGTAGTCCACTTGGCACCGTTGGAGAGATTGTAGTACAGCCCACGTTTCAATCGAATCGAAGGCTTTCTCGTAGTCCACGAACGCTAAACAGAGGGGCAGGTTATACTCCTCAGTCTTCTGTATAACCTGACGGAGCGTATGGATGTGGTCTACGGTGCTAAAGCGTATTCGAAAACCGGCTTGTTCGGGAGGCTGGAAGTCATCTAGCCTGCGTGCGAGACGGTTCGTAATGACTCTTGAAAACAGCTTATAGACATGACTCAGAAGTGAGATGGGTCGGTAGTTCTTCAGTAAGGAGTTGTCACCGTTTTTGAAGAACAGCACCACCACACCTCTGTTCCATGCCTTTGGAGTTTTCCCTTTCAGTAAGACGGAGTCGAACAACTTCTGAAGGGCCCTAAGGACCGGTTTTCCACCCGCCTTCAGGAGTTCAGCTGTAATTCCGTCTTCACCGGGTGTCCTGTTGTTCTTCAGCTGCTTAAGAGCCATTCTAATCTCGTACAGGCTGATGTCCGGGATATCTTCGGTATAGTGCCGGGTTAATCTAGCTCTAGAGTCTTCCGCCAGACCAACTTCGGGTCTGCTAGTTGACGTGTATAGCTGTCCATAAAAGCACTCTATCTCACTCAGAAGCTCAGGTTTGGACGAAACGATTCTGCCATCTTAAGTTTTTAATCTGGCGAGCTGGCTCTGCCCAATAGACAAATCTCTTGAGAAAACTTTAGAGCCCTTATTCTGCTCGATGGCCTCTTCAATACGATTTGTATTGAATTGGCGCAGATCGCGGGTAAGGGACTTAGAGATCTGTTTATTGAGCTGCCTGTATAATTCCGCATCGGCTGAAGACTGCATAATCAACTCATTCCTTTCCTCGATGAGCCTCTGAGTGGAGATAGAGAGCCTTTTGGCTCTTTGAGTTCGTTGGGCCTTAAAGAACTTAGACCCAATGCTATGGACAGCTTCCACAAACCCGTCGTTGAATTCGTCCACATCGCCGCCTAGACAATCAAAACGGTTTTGGAGTTCCAGCTGAAAGCTCTCGGGGTTTTGGATTTGGACTGCTGCTGGACGAAGCGTGGACTTCATCAGTCGAGAGCGCTCTAGCTTGACGCATATATTCAATATGCCTCTTACCAAACGATGATCACTTCCGGTTTTAACCGTATTGATCACAGAGACATCATTGAATATATGCCTCTTCGTCGACATGATGAAGTCAATCTCGTTTTTTGTTGCACCGTCGGGACTCATCCAGGTCCACTTCCTGTGCTCGCGTTTCTTGAAGAAGGAGTTCATCATGTAGAGTCCCTCCTTCTCCAAGAAACCAGCCAGTAGTTGGCCCCGGTGGTTCCGACTTCCAACTCCGAATTGCCCCACTCTCGGCTCTTCGCCGTCTCTCTTGCCCAGTTTCGCGTTGAAATCCCCCATAACAACGGTGAAGTAGGTTTTGGAACTATGCATGACCTTTGATATATCCTCATACATAGCCTCCACCTCGTCGTCGGTGTGTGCCGAGGTCGGCGCGTACACCTGTATGACCGTCAACGAGTACCTCTCGGATACTCTGAGTATAAGGTACGCCACCCTAGCCGACACACTCTCGATCTTCACCACGTTGTTCACGAGGGATTTGTGGACGATAAACCCGAAACCTCCCTGGGACTGTTGGTCGCCCTCCCGGAAATAGAGCAAGTTGCCGGACTTCAGGGTTATCGTGTCCGGACGATATCGTGACGATCGTGTCTCTTCGGACTTCAGATAACCCTACGATATCCCAACGCAACTTGCTCAATCCTTCCTCCAGTTCCGCTATCTTTTCGTCGGTCCGCAGTGTTCGTGTGTTGTATGTTGCCAGGGCCAGAAGTCGTCGGTGGTGGTAGCCGGATCTTAACGGAGATTCTTCGTACCCCTGACCCCGCTAGTACCCTGGCCGCTACCAGAACCAGGGTACCGGGGGTCGCTGGAACCTCGGGGCCGTGGCCTGTTTGTGTATGTCATGAGGGGTAATTGCCATAATCGCCACGCTTGGCATGCGGGTTGGCGATCGCAGTAACTCCACCGCACTCCAGGGATGCTGCTGCCCATCCTCCGGTGGTCTTGGTCGTAGTTTTAGGACATACCCGGGTCCAAAAGTGTACCGATTCAAATAAAAAAGAATTTTCCAAATCGGTTATTAAATGACGGAGTTCTGAGGTAACAAGCTAACGATTAAATAATAATAAAACTAAAAATATATCACTATTTTCTGACTGTTTATGTCTACACACACAATCACCAAGCTGAATGCTAAATTTCACCTTTCTTGATCACCTAGAAGTGGGTTAGATTTTTGATTACTTGTCAGTCAGTCAGTGGTAAAAATGCCGTTTTTAGGACTTTTATATCTCAATAACTATTTCACACATATATATGATATTTGTAGTTCTAGTTGATCTAAAGGATTTTAAATCATAAACCATTTTGATTTTTATTTTAAAGCGATTTGGAGTTACTTAGAGGTCAAAAGTGGCTCCAAAGGGTTCATGTAAAATAACACACGGCTGCTGCTCGCCAGGTGAACTTGGGTGGACACGCTGTCGTAGATACTGTCAACCATCATGTAGCAAAACTTTACCACGTTTGCGTTGAATAAATTGGATATCCATTGTATTCAAGCTTTGTGTATGTAACAAACCATACCACAAAACTACGTGACAGTTTAAAATAAATTCTTAACAAGCTGACATGTATTTAAGATTTATAGTTATTTTATTTATACTTAAGTGCCATTATGTTCGAGTACTAAAACTCTTCAAAAGATTTTCAATGTGTAAATACTCACATGTGTGTGTGACATAAGTACAGTCATCAGCAAGTGTAAGCTATCACTTTTGCATCTTACTCTATTGTGATAAGGTGAAACAGTGTA
Source organism: Notocelia uddmanniana (assembly GCA_905163555.1). Taxonomy (NCBI): domain Eukaryota; kingdom Metazoa; phylum Arthropoda; class Insecta; order Lepidoptera; family Tortricidae; genus Notocelia; species Notocelia uddmanniana. Next base: position 17,040,681 of record LR991054.1, on the reverse strand, counting down.
AACTTACTTTTGCTCTTGACTGTACGTGTTATACAGTAGGATGACAATACATGGGTTTGGCCACGAGCTATCGCATTTCCTCGTGGCCAAACCAGTTTGGCAAATCAGTTTGACCACGAGGAAAAAGCCAAGTCTAATGTGATACATTTTTCGCGAGTGAGAAGTGAAAAAAAAACTGATTTCACTGATTTCGCTGAAAAGCCCGAACAATGGACTTTGCTAACATTGGAGTTAATACCTATACATTAAAAAGTAAGAAAACAGTTCATAGCGACTAGAATTATAAATAAGAAACAAATATTTCGTTCCAATCGAATGCCACAAGTTAAAACAACATTCTGAAAGTACAAAATCCTTGCTAAGCATTCATATACATTGATGTATTTACATGCACCTGTTTACTTTTAATCTTGCGGTTCGATCTGGCAACACGATATCATTCAAACTCTTTTCTAACAAATTGTTGAGGATTCGTTGTCGGACGGGTTGTTCAACCCTATGGTTGTTAGCAAATAACGGGAAATCCGGATACCCGGATAGAGAAAAACGTTATCGATTTATAATTTGGAATTAATCGATCAACGAAGGAGCGGTGTCCGGGCCTAGTTAAGGGATTACCACTAACACAGAAGTTGTGTACTAAAACAGAAATTGGCCGTGGTAAAATAATTTGTTACTTTATGGTTTTCATTCAAAAATTATCTTCCTGTGAGCATACTGCAACTGTGGTTGTTACTGTTGTACATAATCAGAGCATTACCTATATTAACTTCCTTGCGAAAAAGATATCATTGTTATACCTATAGATTGTCCATCAGCTATTAAAGTCCATTTTAGAGAGTACAGAGTAAATACGGAACCTCCTACAAAAGAGGGTTTACTAAATTAGTTTTACTTAACTTAGTTTTATTTACTAGCATCTTTAACCTATCCTTAGCAAAGTTTGAGTTGTAGCAAAGAGTTAGCAATCCTATTGCAATATCAGAAGGTGAGAGAAAGTTTAGATGGAAAGATAAGGTTGGGTACTGTTTTCGTTACGGAAGTTTATTCTTACTACAAGCATGATATTTTTATCTTACTTTCCACGTGAACTTTTTCGCTGATCAGACAGTCTTATTAACTTGTACTGTATTTGACTTGCGCATCTTTTTATTAAGTAAAGCTTTTGGGTAAAAGAGGGTAGGTAGTATTTTCTGTCTGTCACCCTAATCTACATTTATAGTAGGTTATATAGGTATATAAAATACATAAGGACTTCGCCTGCTTGGGACTTACATCGTTTATATCGTACATGTCCTCCATGCCAACTTCTGCACTCCACTTCCGGAATAAAAACTATTATATGTCCTTCCTTTGCTTCTGGGTAACATTACCAAAGTAATTTATTTTTTGTTTGGCAAGGGCGTGACATTCACACAGCAAGTTCTTAGTTCTTAGTTATTAATTCAAATATAATAATATTCAAATATATATATATATAAAAATCAAAATTGCAAATAATTAATAATAAACAAGTCATGAGTGAAAATATCTGTAAAAAAGTCTACAAAGTAAGTGCATAAATTATAACAAAGAAAAAATCATTAATAAGAAATTATAAACAATGTCAACCATGTTATTTATATATTAATGAATTTACTTGCCAGATATCAATCTGATATTTCTTTTACGTATATAGTAATGATAATATTACAGTTTTCACAATTATACCCAATTACCTGTTAAAAATTCTTCAACTGTATAGGTATAGAAACACTTCCGCAGCAAAAATGTTTTTAGCTTATTTTTGAACAAATTTTTACTTAAAATTGACTTCAACTCTACCGGCAACTTATTATAGAGGTTTACTGCTTGGTAGCCGGCCGAGTGCCTGACCACTTTTAGTTTAGCCTGGGTAGCCTGAGGCAGGTCCTTCCTTCTAGTAGCCAGACGCTTTTCTCTTTCACTAGGTTTTTCTATATCCGTGAGGTGCTTAATTAAATCAGTTAGGACTACGAGAATGTACAAGCAGGGAACAGTAAGTATCTCAAACTCTAAGAAATAGTTCCTACAAGATACAATTTGTGAAATTGGAGCCATAATTCTAATAGCCCTCTTCTGGGCAACAAAAGCCGATTGTATGTTGTATTTATAACTATTCCCCTAGAACTTAACACTATAACGGATCCGTGATTCCACCAACGCATAATACACCATTTTTAGTTGCACTAATTTTGCTTCATCTCTAAGACTTCTAAGAGCATAGTGTTCCATTGTCTCGTCATCCTCGCCACACGTCCTACAATCTACGTTGTCTGATATCTGTCTTATCTTGGCTATGACTCCTTTGACCCTGAAGTGACCTGGAAACACCCCAGTTGTAATTCTGAGCTGCTTTCTGCTGAATTTCCATAGCTTCTTGATCCAGCGTGGGTCCACTCCTTCCATTAAGAGCTTTAAGTGCCTTAAGCCCGCCTTATTCCTCTACTCCTGTTGGTGTTTGGTATTGGCGTACGCTTTCACGGCCGAAGTTTTGATGTTGTGTTGTTTTAGGTTATCTGCGAGAGTTTTGTAGGTTCTGGACTTAAAAATAGCCTGTAGATTCCATTCTTGCCGGCTTATCCGCTTTTTCGTTGCCGATAGACCCCTCTCTGCCGTGGTATCCAGACTAGTTGCACTTTGTTATGCCTTTCAAGCTTACCTATTCATAGCTTGGACGGACAGCTTTTCGTATACGTTTGCGTAATAAATATCAGTTATCATTAATTCTTATAATTTTAATGATAAGAAGAAGAGCAATAGTCAAAATTGACCTTTCATGACTCCGCCTAGCCGTGGTGTTATGAAGATTTGGCGGCTTTGACAACCCCGCTATGTATGTTCTCACTCCCCGTAAATATCAATAACCTTATAAGTAGCGGTTTTCATTTAAGGAAATCCCTTACCAAATATAAGTAAAATGAATGGAGTAGCAATTCGGTAGGAAAGTAAGTAAATTGGGTTATTTAATGAACGACTAAGCCGTTTGGAGGCTTCTTTTGGGAACGGATAGTCGGACCCTTGATCCTAATGCGTGGTCTTATTAAGAAACTGACGGAGTAATACAAGATATTTATGGCGAATTACCAGAGGTTTTAATTATCAATTCGTTGAAATAAGTCGCAGTTCAACTTTTCAGAAAAATTTAAGTGAAAAAGGTTCATCAACCCGACGATTTAACTACTTTCTGATAAAATCCTTATCACGTTACATAGAAAGACTTTCACCGAAAGCGTCATAAAATGTCATAAACCCAAAATAGGAGTATATAAATTAATATAGGGCCGGTTCCATTAATTTTTATTGCTCCCTATAAACAGGGTGTTTTCCGCAGTAGCTTGGTGACAATTACCGAAAATGAAACTCAAGTCCAGTTTACTATCAGGTGCTAAAATGTGCGTTTAGTGCGAGTGAGCATTTTAAAAATTAATTGAGTATTTAATATTTTGTCAGATTTAGTAATTTTGAAGAGAGTCAATTGTACATAAATTAAAAGGAAATAATAATTTTTGACACTTTCTTGTTTGCTGTTAATTTCGAAAAATACTTACCTAGGTATATTGTAAGTATTATTATATTATTAAAATCATGCATTGCATTCATATTTCATTTTATAGAACACTACCAGTCTTATAGCACTATTGCTTTACTTAAAATGGCGTTTAGAGGTACAATTAATATATATTAGAGTAGGTACAAATTTACGACGTGTTCATTTTATCGTGCTCGAACTTCGCACATAGGGTCCATACTTGCCTTTTTTCTGTATGGAAAAAAATAGTTATATCAACCAATGTAAGTACACCTGAAAGTATGTTCTGCACAAGGATTTTACGACCTAACTTAATGCGCTAAGCGAAAGCTTCTAGGCGCTTCCTGCACTCAGTTGATTGAAGGCTTATTTTTAGACAAATCAGTTTGATTTATCTAGACAAATGATGAAGGCACTTTAGCGAAGAGTTTGAGTAGAGATCCTTACTAAATGATAATTTTACGTACGTGATAATTATATTTAAGTACGTGATCAAATCTAATCCTTCCACTTACAACGTTTTAATTATGAATTACCGGATGTCCCTACCTCTTCTGACTTGGCTGGACGGGATTGGGTTGTGGTATTTTGTTCTTTGACGTGATCACAGAGTAGTATAATACGAGTAGTATACGTGATCTTACTTACACAGTGTTGTTAGTAGTCAGACTTTTCGTCGTTTCGTCTTACTTACCTACCTCAAATATGTCTCAATGTTAAAATTAATTGTGATTAATTGTTTATCAGTTATATTTTTTTAAACTCCTGCACTCATAATTGCCACGACGCGTCCACGCGCTCCCACGGTTTAATAATTTATCCCAAACTTCTTGAGGGCAGATATTTTTATAATTATATATCACTTTTTAAATCAAGGAATACATTACCCACGACATATGAAAATTACCATGAGATACATCAAAGTTTGTTTAAGAAAACAAAAATTCAAAGATTTGTCCAACCTAAAAGTATAATTGCCTTAACCAGTTACAATCATGATCACACATCCCTATTTAGCGATATTTGTCACATCACTACAGTGCGGGCCATGAGGCAGCAGTTCTGTCGAAGCGCTCGACGAGTGTGAATGTCTGTAGTCTTAGTGAATATAACCGTAATGCACGTAAGTATCTAATTGCCATGACTTTGGTTTACAAAATTTCTAAGTCATGTTGTCTTGTCTAATAAGACACCTGTTATTTTCAGATTTTTGTTGCTTAGTAAAACGAAAGCATAATTCTAGGCTCTACGGTTTGTGATATTTACATATAATCAATCTCTTTATTAAGTTGCTTTTTTCGGAGATATTGCCTTTCTCCCTAAGTGCCACGACGCTAATTGCCAGGACTTTTCTAATTGCCATCGCGTTATACGCTTGTTGCAGCATATTTTAATATATTTGGTTAATTAGTAAATATATGTTAATATGAACTACTTACGCACGTATGTAAAGTATATACGTATTAAACCGCTGAATAAATAAATTACCGACCCATCTCAACTTTTTAAACTATAAGCTTTTTTCAAGAGTCGTTACGACACACAGGCTACATGTCTTCTAGCCTCCCGAACGAACCGGCCTCCGAAGAGGCTTTAGTACCGTAAACCTTGCATAAGCTCCGTCAGATTTAACAGAAGACTGAGGAGTGTAACCTACCCTTTGATTAGCGTTCGTAAACTTCGAGAAAGTCTTCGATTTGGTCGAAACCTGGGCTGTACTACAATCTCTCCAGCGACGCCAAGTGCATTACCGCTATACGAAATGGTGAAGTGTTTGTATGAGAACGCCACTATTTTAGTCTGACTTCAGGACCAGAACTCAGACTAACATGTTTTTTTTGGTTAAGTTCATTGGGCAACCTACGGAACCCTACACAGCATGGCCCGACATGCTTGTGGCCGAATTTCATTATTTCAAGTAGGTACCGCTGATGGAGTCCCAGAAACCATTTCTGTTGTAGGAAATATTGCGAGCGAAGTGTTCGAAGATCTTATTAGGTGACGTCAAGGATATTCACCTTATTAGAATATAATGAGGTTCAAAATAGTAAATATTGTACCTATACAAGCTTAATATTAGATGTCGACCGTCCCAAAGCGATTTATAGCCATTATGGAGTGACATGATTTTAATGTTACCGGAATCCAGTCTCTGATCTAAGTTACCTCCGTCAAAAGTATATTGACCTCTTGAATGGAGCACTGTGACCGCGCCTGGAACAGCTCTATTCACAGCCAGTTTCGACTCACGCCTTTTGTAGTATATCTTGACCCACGATTCGAAACAAATTACGCTTTATTGACTGTCCGATTTATGCTGGTTTTTTTGGCCAAGTTGTCGGTATGTTGCGAATATCAGGACTCGTCCCGTAGGCTCGGCAAGCGTCAGGATAAGCCAGGATACAATTAATGACTCCCCTTAATGATACGAATTTAAAATTTAAACACGCTAATAATTTTATCTCAAATCCAGTGAATCTTTTAGGACAACCTAGATGTTTATTAAAATGGAGAAGATTTAAGGGTTTTCGGTAAACAATACTATTAATCTTTATTCACTTCGTCGTAAATTTTGTTGTAGAAGGCTTTTATTGTTAATTTTTCGCTTATGTAACTGTACTACCATCAAAGAAGATATATACTAACGTCCACCACGCCATTGAGGCATACAAACCAAGGTATTGAATTGAAAATATAAGGAATATTTTCTTTTTTAATGTCTCCACAGTGCTAAGAATTGTATTATTCTCCTACACAATTAATGAAATTACGAGTACAAATTGGCTAGGTATTAGATACTGACGAAATAAGTTCTGTTAACAAATTGAAATTAAGTTCTAGAGGTTGGATTTAGTAGAGGTTATCATGCTTTGTTCAGCAAACATTTTTTGATAAAGTGTATATTTTTGGAAATAATCACTCCAAGAGAAAAAAATATGTGTTCCATCCTCTGACTTTTGAACTATGGGTCCAAAAATATGAAATAAAAATCCTTAAAGTAAAGTTTAATGAAGACTTTCAACGAAAACTATAGCGAATATAATCAGTTAAGCTGTTTTTGAGTTATCGTAAAAAGTCTTCCATTCTTAAGTAAAAGACAAAAAAGTATGAACGGCTGGGAAGGTACCCTTTTGCTTGTTATTGATTTTTTAATTAAGTTCAATGGACAACTACGGAGCTTTACACTGTGCATGGCCCGACATGCTCTTGGCAGATTTTTTTTATTTTCAATGGGCTTAGTGTCAAAACTCGAATGTGTATCTAATGCTTACTATTTTTAGAACTAAGTAGTAACTATCACCACAAACTTCTAACCATCACTGAGAATGATTATCGCTTTCATTTCAACGCCTACACAGTTAATCAAAGCAAAGCCAACAAACAATTCTGTCTACTTTTGTTAAAGTAATAATATTTTAAACCTCGACGAAGCCATGATTATAGGTACTTTAAGTGATTTTATCACAGAAAGGGAAATATTGCTGGAAAGTTTCTTATTAAAACAATAGATGAAAGATCGCATTTAATAATTGGAGCTTAATGAAATGACCGCGACTGAAACTTGCGGGAACATCTAAGTACCTGACTTTGTTGTCCAATTCGTTCAACTCTTTCGCATTTGGTTCACTTTTTAATAAGTACCTATTTATCATTAGCATACACTCATTCGGGCACATCCCTACCTACATCTCCTAGATACAGATTTCGTTTCTGATTTAAAAAAAATACACATGAACGTGGGAACAGCCCAGTGACAGTGACCCAGTAGGCCCTCATGCTGTCGTCATCATGGCTAATTCCGTTTCCGTCCGTTATTGATAAGCCGATAAAAAAAACATGTCATTTGTAAGACTTAATAAAAGAAAATGTGGTGCTGGTGCTAGATGATGGTTCATTCTGGAACACGTATTCCGGATTTATAACACATCTTGATAAATCTAGTGGTAACCTTACAAACGGGTTTTACGATAAATGGTCGGCAAATATTGCCATTGTTATCGTTATATATTACCGGGATTCCTTACACCGCCTCAATAACTTTGCTCATCGCTCCATTTGCTAACAATACCACAGCTTAGCCCAGTACAAGATAATATGTTAGAAAAAAACTAATTAATCAACATAAAATATTTCTTTGGCCACTTACCAGCATCAGCTTATACAGCTTATATACATTGTGCCTAAAAGAAACACTCTGATTTAAGACTCGTGAATAGAGTTCAGTGGTATTTTATTCACACTTTAAATAAAATAATTTTTAAGAAAAAAAAAATCGACTTCAATGGGGGAGGCCGGTGAAAGATTATTATACTTAGATGGTGCACTCTTAGATTCCATACAATAAAATAAAAATGGCTATAAGTTTGTTTATAATGGTAGAAGACTAAGTACCCTCAATTCCTCATGGAATCATGGAAAAACCTTGCTTGCTTGACAAACAAAACGAAGAGAACAAATCGCCAAACGTGAACTACGCGTCGTTGAAGAGTTCCGTTCTGATCATCATCAGCAGTTCCACTTCATCAAATGTCACTTTTATGAAAATACTAAAATCACTATTTGTGTGCCTTTAACATTTGAGGAGTTCCCTCGATTCCTAATGGATCCCATCATCAGAACTCGAGAATGACAAAAATCAATCGTGAAAATAGAACTTGCTTAAGAAACACAGCTAGAAGGACAGATCGCCAAACGTGAACTTTTCGTCGTTGAAGAGTTCTGTTCTAATCAACATCAGCAGTTCCACTTCATCAAATGTCACATTTTTGTATGATAATGCTCGATTTGTTGATAAAAACACAAACATCACTATATGTTTGCCTTTAAAATTTGAGGAGTTCCCTCAATTCCTCATGGATCCCATCGTCAGAAATCAAGCATGACAAAAATTTATCGTGAAAATAGAACTTGCTTAACAAACACAGCTAGGAGGACAAATCTCCAAACATGAACTTTTCGTCGTTGAAGAGTTCTGTTCTGATCATCATCAGCAGTTCCACTTCATCCAATGTCACATTTTTGGATGCAAATGCTTGACTTGTTGATAAAAACACAAAAATCACTATATGTTTGCCTTAAATATTTGAGGAGTTCCCTCAATTCCTCGTGGATCCCATTGTCAGAACTGCGTTTTGACATAAACGGGACCAATTTAGATATATATACTTACAATCAAAAAAAGAATTTTCCAAATCGGTTAAGAAATGACGGAGTTATGGAGTAACAAACATTAAAAAAAAATACAAAAAAAAGAACATACAACCGAATTGATAACATCTTCTTTTGAAATTTTGAAGTCGGTTAAAAATAGGGCAAGAGCATCTCGGGCCATGCTCAGTGTAGGGTTTCCGTAGTTGCCCAATGAACTTACTTTAAAAAAATCAATAAGCAAACGGGAATATCTTCGCAGGGAACGTCTTGTACTAAGAAGGAAAGACTTTTTACACATTGACATTATCATATTGACTAGAAATCTTCGCCAGTGGTTTATTGTCTCTCGAAAATTAAGGGCATTCACGGGAGAAACTGTTTTTTTTTTTAGTTTGCAATGAAGCACGGCTGAGTAGCGTCAATTCATATACGTGGTCTTGCTAGCAACTATTTTGTTTTCCCAATTTATTATTCGTTTGTGAGTTAAAGTAAACATAAATGTGAATAATGTAAACAAACCAATTTACCTTCATTACTCTGCAATCACACACTTTGAAAGAAAGAAAATTAGTCTTACCAACAATTTATGGATATTTTTGTAAACTAACGTAACGATTGTTTCAAAGTAGCGATTTGATTCAGCCAGGAATTTAGTTTCTGTCGTTAAAAAAATGTCTAGTTGGTTGTCGCTGATTATGATATTGTTAACTAACGTCAGTGCCTGGTGAAGAGGGGACGTAGCAAGCAGGCGTGTCCGCCCTGGAGGTACATCAAAGAGACCATGGCTACGAGGTCGTAGTTGTTTCGCAGAGAGACGGTGGACCCGCAGTGTCATTTGTAGTAACAATGATGGGTTAGTTACTTGTCCTCGAATTAATTGAAAAAAATATTTAACTAAGTACATATTTCTACGTGACTCTAAGGATGTATAATCTACCATACCTAAAACAAATAGCGTGGGATAAAGAAGCGGTTAAAGTCGTATAACTTCTTATAAAGGAATCTTATGAAAGATTTTTGAGCTTTTTCTATTAGGATCGTGTAGTGCTTTTCGTGGGGACTCCAAATAACTGCGTTTGTTTCGAGTTTACTTCGAACGAAAGCGTTATAAAGTACAGTCATAGCATGCTTATTATTAAATAGTTTCGCGTGGCGTATGACGAATCCCAGGCATCTACGGGCCTCGTTACTGGTTTTTGTAATGTGCTGATTAAATGTGAGCTGAGTATCAAACCACGTCCTAACTCCTTAACTTCTTTGACGCGTTTTAAAGGCTTGCCCTCTATGACGTAAGGATGGGTTATAGGGAACCGAGCACGCGTATATGTAATAACCGAGCATTTTTCATCGTTAAGGGACAAGCTATTATCACGTGCCCAAGCGCAGACTCTGTCTATGTCAAGTTGCAACAAGGAAAAGTCTAGATTACTGTTAATTGGCATAGCTAATTTAAGGTCATCCGCGAATAAGAGGCACGACGAATGCCTTAGTGCTGTGGGTAGGTCATTATTAGTTTAAGGTGTAAAAAAATTAGATTTATCCATGCTAAAGATAGAATTTGAGTGTTGTTGTGTAAAGGCAGCAAACAACGATAATACAGAGCAATAAATAAGTTCCACACGATTTTCTCCGTTATCTTCTAAAAATATATAAGAAGAAACTGACTGACTGACTGACTGACTGACTGACTGACTGACTGACTGACTGACTGACTCACTGATTGACATATCAACGCACAGCCCAAACCGCTGGTCCTAGAGATTCCAAATTTGGCACGTAGGTGCCTTATATGGTCTAGGTGTGCACTAAGAAAGGATTTTTCAAAATTAAACCCCTAAGGGGGTGAAATGGGGGTCCGAAGTTTGTATGGGGAAACAAGATTAGTTGGACTATTTTATTCGAAACTTCACAGGAGTATTTCTAACGATAAATGAGTAAACACGTGTTTCAGGTTTTTTGAGAAATCAACCCCTAAAAGGGGGAAAGGTGGTGACAAATTCTGAAAATCGACATGGGTATTGTTTTTATGATATACCGGGTCGCTGATAACGAAAACAACAATGATTTTAAAATCTCACGTGGAGGACGTGAAATACCATCCCCTCTGTTGGGGTGCGAGGGGGGGAGGAAATGTCTAAATATTAATATGGGTGTCGTTTTTATGGTTTTTTGAGACGATAATTACGAAAATGGCATCGGTTTTGAAATTTAATATTGTGGACATGAAAACTTTTAAAAGTTTGTGCCAAATTTCAAGAAATAACTGACTGACCAACATATCAACGCACAGGGCAAACTGCTGGTTTTAGAGATTCCAAATTTAGTATGTAGGTTGCTTATAACGTGTAGGGGTGCACTAAGAATGGATTTTTCAAAATTCAACCCATAAGGGGGTGAAATGGGGGAACGAAGTTTGTATGGGGAAACAAGATTAATTGGACTATTTTATTCGAAACTTCACAGGAGTATTTTTAAAGATAAATGAGTAAACACGTGTTGCAGGTTTTTTGAGAAATAAACTCCTAAAAGGGGGAAAGGTGGTGACAAATTCTGAAAATCGACATGGGTATTGTTTTTATGATATACCAGGTCGCTGATAACGAAAACAACAATGATTTTACAATCCCACGTGGAGGACGTGAAATACTATCCCCCCTGTTGGGGTGAGAGGGGGACGAAATGTCTAAATATTAATATGGGTGTCGTTTTTATGGTTTTTTGGGACGTTCATTACGAAAATGGCATCGATTTTGAAATTTAATGTTGTGGACATGAAAACTTTTGAAAGTTTGTGCCAAATTGCAAGAAATAACTGACTGACTGAGTGAGTGAAATATCATCGCACAGCCCAAACTGCTGGTTCTAGAGATTCTAAATTTAGTATATAGGTTCCATATAAGGTCTAGAGGTGCATTAAAAAAGGATTTTTCAAAATTCAACCCATAAGGGGGTAAAATGGAGGTTCGATTTGTGTGTGGGGAATCAAGATAAGTTGGACTATTTTATTCGAAACTTGACAGGAGTATTTCTAACGTTAAATGAGTAAACATGTGTTTCTGGTTTTATGAGAATCAACCCCTAAATGGGGGAAATGTGGTGACAAATTCTGAAAATCGAAATGGGTAGGTATTGTTTCTATGGTTTATCGGGTCGCTGATTACGAAAACAACAATGATTTTAAAATCCCACATGGCGGACGTGAAATACCATTCCCTCTGTTGGGTTCCAAGGGGGTTGGAATGTTTAAATATTAATATGGGCGTCGTTTTTATGGTTCTTTGGGTCGTTAATTTTGAAAATGGCATTGATTTCGAAATTTTATATTGCGGACATGAAAACTATTAAAAGTGTTTGCCAAATTGCAAGAAGAAACTGACTGACTGAGTGAGTGACATATCAACGCACAGCCCACAGTACTGATTCGAGAGATACCAAATTTGGCATATAGGTTCCTTATAACATCTTAAGGTGCATGAAATGCCGTGAATTCCCTATGAAGAGACGACCTTTTTTGATTCAATGTATTGTAAGTAAGTGGTTTTATTAATCAGTGCCGTCCGATACGATTTCGATAAAAATCGATATTTGAGCGTCCGAGAGGACTCTTAATAGGAATCCGAGGTAAACTTTGAATATAGTAACGGCTATATTGCTTTTCTTCATTTCCGTCCCGATTGCGTTCAAAATCGATATCTGAGCTTTGGAGAGGTTCCCATAATACGACTTCGAGGTAAAATTTGGAAAAAGTGTCGGCCATATTGATTTTCGTTTTTTTCGTCCCGATTTCGTTCAAAATCGATATCTGAGCGCCCGAGAGGTCTCGTAATATGAATCTGAGGTAAAATTTACAAAAAGTGACGGCCATATTCATTTTTATCATTTCCGTCACTATTTCGTTCAAAATCGATATCTGAGCGTCCAAGAGGTCTGTTAATACGAATCTGAGGTAAAATTTTGCACTCCATACATGCCAGTATGCAAAAAAGTTAAATGTATTACTATATAGGCGTGTGGGGTATCTATGGATTTGCTTTTAAAAACGACATAGAGGTTTCGATTTTTGTGGTGCAACTTCGACCCCCCTTTGTCAAGTGAGTGGGCAACTTGACTGTTAGAAGTTCGCAAGCCACTCGAAGGCCTCTAACTTGGCTTAACGATTGCAGCCGGGATCAAAGGCTTAGCGTGCCTTCCAAAGTACGAGAGTCAGTTAGTAACCACTCAAAGCGGTCACCCATCCAAGAACTGACCTGCGCCCACATTGCTTAACCTCGCACACCGCATGCGGTAGGCGGGTGCCGCTGGGCCACGAGCGCTCTAAATTCTTGATAGTTTGTGCCAAATTGCAATTCAGTCGGTCCAGTAAAAGTAACTTGGTTGTAACAGACGGACTGAAGTAAGGAGTGCGAATGGAAGTGAGGCCAAATTTTCTTTTTGGATGCTAAATGACAAAACCTACCTACTAAATTTAATTTTAGGAAAAATAAATGTTACACGTAATATTGAATTAGCCGTATTTCTGTACTTCAAAGGACCAGAGTTTATGACCGCTGCGCGCTGCTTGGTCGTTTACAGATCTATTGGTGTTACTGTAGTACACAGATACTTTTACTAAGGGCCGTTTAAGACATGCTTTTATTTCATCGGCCCTTTCCCCTTCGGCCTCTCGGAAATGTAATAGTTTTCGATCATTATTTTTGCCAAAATCAAATGAAATTCAACAGTTTGCCGGTTCTCAGAATGTATACTGACTTTTCATCTGTTCATCTGTTAATGAATCACAATCACCAAACTTCGTATACCGAAACCCCCAGGATGTAACAACTACTTTTCTGGAGACCGCATCTAAATCGGTTCAGCCAAACGCGAGATAATCGTGGACAAGCATACGAACCTGTTTTTTGTAGACGGTTAAAAATTTCGCTTAGTACGCGGGCGAAGCCGCGGGCAAATGCTAGTAGTGACATAAAAATATCCATTCTGCCAATCCATTGTCGATTGTTAGGTATATTTATTTTATTTAGAAAGATTATAATTATGTCAGTTCTAATGTTTGAAGGCCGGTTTCGCCTATTTGGTAGTGACACTGCCTCCGAAGCGGGAGGTCCTGGGTTTGGATCCCGGCGAGGACATTATTTGTGCATCTAGCACGGATATTTGTTCCGGGGTCTTGGATGTCTTCTATGTATTTAAGGGGAGGTCGTCAAGCGAGTTAGCGTTTTCGAGTTTTCTAAAAACAACCCGAAACGTAGAAAAAGGGTTTTAAAAATTTGAAAAAATTCTATGTTTTACTTAAGGATCTAGTCTAGTCAAAGTTGCACTCAGATACACGATCTAATGAACTTCGCTCGATAGAAAGAGACCCCAAAGTTACTCCTTTTTGTAAAGCATTTACAATCTGACGACTAAACTATTGATGTTTTAAATAAAGTTTTTGAACTAAACTAAAGCCAATCAGTATTTCTAGACATTTTTGCAGAATTTAAAAAGATAAAATGATTGTATGAATTAATATGTTTAAATACCTACGAAATGCGCGAGCGCGGAGGCTCGGCAGGCCCGATCAGTCGCGCGCTGGCGCTTACAGACAACGGACCTGTGTCAGTTTTATCCGCGACAGTTTCGTGCACCAAACAAGCAGTTTTTGACGAATTTATATAATGGTTGCAAATTATTTAAGAAGGGCAATAAAAACCCGAATGAAAAAAGGCGTAATTATTAACAAATAAATTATGGTCATAGTGCCACAGTATAAAAATGACAGTATAACAACTGAACTGAACCCCTCCAGAAATGTAACCAAAGTTGGTAAAATTATAAATGAAATGTTTATTACCAGAAATTGTAGATATAGTAAGAGATCTACGAGTACTGCTTTGCACTTGAATATTTTTTTAAGCTGTGAGCTTCAACACATTAATTCCGGCCGTCTTTTTTTTAATACCACGTCAGTGGCAAACAAGCGTACGGCCCGCCTGATGGTAAGCGGTCACCGCAGCCTATGGACGCCTGCAACTCCAGAGGTGTCACATGCGCGTTGCCGACCCTTTTAAAATTTATACACTTTCTATCTTTCTAGCTAATCTTCTTTTATAAGATCTACCCATTTCCAGGTAGCTACCGTGGCAAGTTTGGTATCATTTTATATACCATATTGATTCTTTTGTCATCTTTATGTAAAAATCATTTCTGGTATTTATTTTTTAAAAATACGGTAACCTTTCGTATAAATAGTAAAAAAGTAAAAACTTCGCAATGTTTTTTATGCTTTGAGAGCTAATAACTTTTGATGAATAAATTAAACCACCAAAAAATATTCTGTCTGTATTTTATGTGGCACTCTTTAGGGGAGGCCTATGTCCAGCAGTGGTCGTCCATCAGCTGATATGATGATGATGACGATGACACGCACACGACAAATAAATATAACACCCTGTATAAATATAACACAAATAGATAAAAAATTGCATGACCTATTAAACAAATCGAGTAGAGAGGTATAAGACATATTTCTTAGGTTCTTAGGTTTCATAGATTAAATAACGAATTTCAGGGTTGTACTATGAATTCTGTTTTTTTTCATTATAATGGATCCTACCGTAAGTTCGACTTTCAATTATTTATTTACTACCTATTTATTAAAAAATGATATCAATGACATACTAAAGTTTAATCATAATTAATGCATTTCTTAAGTCAAAATACACTTATATTTCTATACTGTGACCAGTATGAAGCTAGCGGGGTCATCCGAGTTCACAGTCGCTTCGTCCGCGCGGGCTTGTTCACGCACCGCCAGGACAGCGCTAAATACCTACTCTCGCAGGACTAGAGGGCCTTAAGTATGTATTTATCTATACCTATATAAGTGTGTATATCGTCGTCTAGTACCCATACTACAAGCTACACTTAGTTTGGGACTTGGTAGATTTTTGTAAGATTTTCCCCCAATATTTATTTATTATTTATATTTATTTATTAGAATGGGCTATACGTATTTATATAATGTAGATGAATACCATTTCTACACACACAATTGTCGATAAAAATCAACAAATACGTATAAACTGCATCAAGTAGGGTTTTAATCATCAATATTTTATTAAACTAAACGAAATTAGGGATCAATCGGTCCATACGGTACATTTTTTGTTACCTAATAAACACTAGATTGACAACAACTGTATCTTCAAAGTAATAGACCCAACACTAATTCAAACCTTTTATTATAATTCATCACATTCGTGACAATGAGTTTACTCGAAAGAACTAATTAATATCACTCTTACATTCTCTTTATCACAAGCCTTAAAAAGTCAGTTCTGAACACATACCTCCTCCCACGAAAGATACATTATTGGGCTATGGCACCAATACTTACACTGTCCCAACTAGATACTAGTATTATTAGCAAATCATTTTTCCACTCTTAGTGCAAAATATCCGCTCCACAATCAGAAAAACGCTGAATTGCAATTCGTTATCAGAAAATCCGTGCTGACGATTTGCGTAAATCATCGCAATACAGCGGGCGCCGACCCCGTGGCCAAATACCGGCATATATTCGGCATACGCATGTTATCATTACGTGCCGGGGAATAGATTTGCGATGTTATTATGGTTCCTTGCATTAGAATCCAAGAATGACATCGTTTGAACCAATTGAGTAATGACAGTACATCAGATAAAATCGATCTAGAAATGAACGTGGCTACCTGTGTGTGTTTAAGTTATTAGAACCATTTAAACGTGACTAGTTAGTAGGTATTAAAAATTCATTCAGTGCATCATAATATTAGGTATTTATTTCATCAGTATTTATTAATTAATAAATAGATTTTAATAAATAGGTATTTATTAATTAATAAATAGATTTTAATAAATAGGTATTTATTAATAAATAGATTTTTCCCGCGACTTCGCATAAAACTCGTTATCGCCTTAGAGAAATAATTGTATTACATGATTATTGTTTAAGGAGCGGGGTTATTGCTCTCCCATACAATCTCCCACCTCCCTCTTAACCCCTTGAGGGTAAATTATAGGCTATGTGTAAAATTCAGACGTCTAAGCTGCAAAATGCTACAATACTGGACAGTTTTATAAGTACAAATCAGTTCAAAAGTTTTTAAGATTAAGGCTGAGTTGCACCAAACCGCCTGTAATCATAAGCTGTGTTTTTTGCACGTCTGACAAGTTTCTATGGGATGACAGCTGCCGGCGCCATATTTAACGTTGATCGGTCTGTGATCCTAAGTTGGTGCAACTCAGCCTAAGAGGAACTTACATCATACAAAGGCATACTTCCGCGTTAAGACGGCGCAATACGATCGGTGTGGATCGGTTCTCCATACAAACGTATTTAGGCTCTCATTTTAAAACGCCATGATAGAATAACATGAAACTTTGTATACACAATGGGATCCGGCATACCTAGGTCGGAAATTAGTTTCTGTAGCTAGAAATTGAAAAAGAAAAAGAAAAACAGCGGTTTTTTGAGTTTTTTACGGCTTGTATGAAAACCTTAATAATCGCTGTATTTTTTTACATTATAATTTCAAGCAACAGAAACTAATTTCCGCCCTAGACAAGCTGGATCCCATTGTGTATACAAAGTTTCATGTTATTCTAGCATGGAGTTTTAAAATGAGAGCATAAATACGTTTGTATGGAGAACCAAACGTACTGCGCCCTCTTAACGATACAGCATCTTTCAGTAAGAGGAAGTCTTTGCCCATAAATAAATATAAACTTTTTTTTTCGCCATTTAAAAAAAAAATCCATTATCTGACATTTAATTATGGACAGGTGTACAGAACAGAAATAATAACACTGTATTATCAAAGCGTTTGCTGCATCTCATACCAGCTCCTCCATTGACCATGGATCTAATGGAGGAATATTTCAACGGGCATGTAATCAGCAGATTTGGAAACTACGAGTGGCCGCCGATATCTTGTGATTAATGCCATTGGATATTTTTTGTGGGGCTAAGTTAAATCATAGAATACGCAAACAGGCCACGCACGACTCCTGCACTCAAGACATTACTCGAGTTATTCGAGAGACTGAGCCTCAAATGTGTGCAAAAGTAATGCAAAAATTGGACCATTCGTTTACAGAGAACAATCAAACACCGTAGCCACTCACGTGCTCTCCGCAACTAGGGTTGCGACTTGGGAAAACGTACAGTGCTCTCGCAACACTAGTTGCGAGTTGGAGTTCCAACGGTTTTTAAATTGTTGCTATGCGGAACATGCAAAGAACGCTTTTTAATTGAGTTATATAGGTAGAGTATGAATGTGGCAAGTATAAAAAAAATTAAAACGGCAGTCTACGGAACAATTTTTATAAAATATACAAGTTGTTTTGATGACCATCGAAGTTCGGTACGTCAGCGACAGAGCTCGCGATTAAAAAATGCTGTAAGCAATCAATTTCGCATTTTTTAGTTGGTATTATATACCAAATTAATCCTGGTTTACTGCTTCATAAGACGAAGCATATATTTCGATACTAATTAAAATTGAATGTGATAAATTCTTCGAACAAAGTACGTTGAGTGATGAAAATTTTGCGAGGTTAATTTTAAATCGTACATTATTGTGTGATTATTCCATATTTCTGTACTAGGCTATTAAAATCAATAAATGCGTCTATTAAAATCAACATAAATCCACTTTTAATGAACAATTAGGTATGTTCTATGCAGGATTAGGTGAATGAACTTGTGACGTCTATAAATACAATTGTACGCAACTGTGGTTGCACAAGGCACTTCCGCCGATTTGCGTCGGATCCACGTATTATGTCATAAGGCGTGGTGCATACTGGGCTATTGTCGCAGAATGGTTTAATTTAGTTTATTCATTTTTGGTAGGTTCTTTTACGCATACTAAGTGGCGGCCCGTTACAAATGTAACTGCTTACCTTTTATTTATGAATCTATGAAGTAGAGGTAGGGTTCACTTTAACTTGTTTAACTGATCATATAAATTTATAAAATTCACATATTCCATGTAATGGTTCAAATAAGAATATATGGTTTTTTTTTTAAACCAGTTCTGATTATGACCCGTATTGACCGTTATCTCAGTTATTCGTTGGAAAATCGGCGGTTTTCCAACTTTTCTACTTTGTCAGTTATTTATTCTATATCACGACAGCCACTGATATTTAAAATAAAATGCCAAACGTTATTATTACTTCAAGAATATATAATTAAAGTCACCATGAGTGTACCGCTGTTAATTTCGTATTAGCATTGTATAAGTAATAAGTTAAGGATCTGTAACTATTCGTAATTGATTTAATAAGAAATGTAAATTTCGTGATTTCAATATTGACGATCACTGCATGAACCGTGGTTTCGTTGCGCACCAGTGTAAGCCGTCCTTATATCGCCGCCATGATTAAATTTTGACAGCGCAGGCCCGCCGGAGTATGTCCGTTAGTTTGAGTCGGGACCTTTACGTGGGATTTTGTATACCTTTTAAATGAGAACAAAAATATAAATCGAGTTGTAATCGGTCGAATATCTATTAAGTTGTGAAGTGTAACATGTGTAGTGTATGTGTTAAGTGTTTTATGTGGTTTGAAGTGTATGGAATTATTTGTAATCGGGCGTCAAAAGCGGCACTCATTACGTTAGGTATGTAAGGCTATTTTTTGTTAGTCATAATTTGTGACAGAAATTGCTGCGATTTTGACAAAACTGGCACTTGTTATTTAAAGATTGATAGTGTCACCATCTAGATCTGACAATATTTTTGTACTCGTTTGCCTAAATTATTCATAAAAAAATCATAAACAAACTACACTGTTTTGCGGCGAATTGCAAAACTGACAATGTAAACATTGCAAATGAAAAAGGTTTTATGCAAAATATTTCCCCGGAATCATATACTTTATTTGGTATCAATCGAAGCGTAAACTATTACAGTTATAAATAAACATAAAATTTACATATGTTATCGATTTAGATTTTAAAATAAAAATATATTTATTGCAAAAGATCTCATTCGAAACGGTATGTTAAGTTTGTGACTTTTTGAAAAAATATTTTACTATGGTGACCTATGTAATTAATTATATAAACAAATTGCCTGTTTCTTTAGCTTTAAAACATAAAAAGAATCATAGCAAAAAGTTTAGACGAAGCCAGGCAATCGATTTATTAACAACACAAGACAATGCGCTGCTAATGCCCGGTGAATCTTGAGCACTTTAGACCACCTTTTTTTTTAACGCGAGCACTTGAGTGGGTAGGCGTCATTTGAGTTCGATATTATTCCATAGGTAATAGCAAATCCCATCAAAAACATAAATGTGAAAAGGGGAGCCAAGTTCAATATTCACCGACAAAAGGATTGAGATCTGAATGGGTGCCAAGTTCCGTAGATTCTTTGAAATGGTGCCAAGTCCGGCACTAAATTGTTTACAGTAAAACTAATTTACTGCGGCTATTAAGCCGCATAGGCTCAGCCTAGTTTGGGGTCCGCCAGGCATCTCATTTTATGTAAATTGTGGATGGTTAAGCAAATAAACGATTTTTGATTTTTTTTGATTTGATTTTTGATTTTGAGCTTTAACTTGGCAGTTTTCTTAAATAACCAACAGCTTTTATGGTATTATAATATACTGCCAAGTTAGGCTCAAAATGCATTAAGCCGCAGTAAATTGTTAATCTTCGCCAAATGGTGCTTTTAAAGAGCGAATGCACGAGTGCAATGCAATACAAAATACCCAAATCGCTATAGGTGGACCTCAAATATTTGAAGAGTTCCCTCGATTTCTCCAGGACCCTGTGATCAGATTCTTACCTCATAACTGTGGGACCACCCCTGATGTATACCGTTTCAAACTTCAAACAAAAAAGTACTTTTCAAATCGATTAATAAATGACAGAGTTCTGAGGTAACTAGCATAAATAATAATAATAATAATGAAAGTATTAATAAAAAGCACTGTTTTCTGATCTGGTGTACACGGAAGTGGGTTAGGTTTTTGATTACTAGTCAGTCAGTCAGTCAGTCAGCCAGTCAGTCAGTCAGTGGTAAAAATGCCGTTTTTTGGAATTTAATATCTCAATAACTATTAAACCTATATTTATGAAATTTGGGGTTCTAGTTGTTCTAACGGATCTTAATACATGTGCCAAATTTCATATTTTTATGTTAGATATATTTGGAGTTATTCGGAGGTCAACGGTGGCTCCAAACGGTTCTTGTAAAGTAAAATAACACACGGCTGCTGTCCGCCAGTTCCTGGGGTGAACTTGGCTGGACACGCTGCTGCGTGTCTAGATCATATATAATCACATACGTAAAGCTTTGCTTAGTTTGGGACTAGCTCAATTTATGTAAGACTGTCCCCCAATATATATATATACGAGTATAAAATAACGTAATTACTAAAATCATCGTTATAATTAAGACTGCGCAGTACGTTCGGTTCTCCATACAAACGTATTTATGCTCTCATTTTAAAACGCCAGGCTAGAATAACATGAAACTTTGTATACGTAATGGGATCCGGCATATCTAGGTCAGACCATAGTTTCTGTTGCATAAAATTATAATGGAGAAAAAATACAGCGATTATTAAGGTTTTCATACAAGCCGTAAAAAACTCAAAACGCCGCTGTATTTTTTTTCTTTTACAATTTCTAGCAACAGAAACTATGGTCCGACCTAGATATGCCGGATCCCATTGTGTATACAAATTTTTATGTTATTCTAGCATGGCGTTTTAAAATGAGAGGGTAAATACGTTTGTATGGATAACCGAACCAGACCGAGCGTACTGCGCCCTCTTAATGTTAAAGATCACTGATTCTTAACTGCAGACCCTGTAAATATATACTAGTGGCACAGAGAGCCGCAAACCTCATGAAGTCGATAATTATATGTCATTTTTTCGTCGATACAGTTTTTGGAACATTTAAAAAATGTTGACCAGTCCTGAAATTTCGAAATTCGCTCGCTCCGCTGGCTCGGTCAATTGATTAGCGTGGACTATAGGATGAATATTTAGTAAAAATCATTATATTATAAGTACACATTGGCGGAGCGTTCAATTTAAGGTTGGTTTTAAAGGTAATTACTGTAAAGGCTTCGAAAATACCTAACTACGTACCTTTTAGAAGACTTTGTTTAGTTAGATTCACCTGTCTAGGGTGTTTGTAATCAAGACTTGCAAGTTAAATTTCAGTAAGATTCCGAAAAAGCCCGATTGAGCTGAAATTTGGTACATAAGTCGCAAATAAGTTCAGTGACAGCAATATTATGGTACCACCGAGCTGATCTGACGAAGGAGACAGAAGATACTACTAAACTACTTAAACAAGATGAACTCGTCATGATTGGACTCACTGGAACACTCTCGGCTTGTAGGTGATGTTAGTTAATTTTAATAGTCATTTTCCGCAAATCGACATTCAAAGTGCCTATTTTGCGTCAAAGGGGTAGCACTATTAAACCACCCCAGCTCCTATATGAAATTTACTAAAGCTTTGATATTGTTTACTGCTTCGCGCAGAGAGTTCGGAGTTCCTATGCCATTTTTCCTGTCTACTTCTACGTGCAGTTTTTACGCAAGCGACTGGCATCTGACCTTCCAACTCAAACAGAAAACTAGATCTTATTGGGATTAAATTTGTCAAGTGCGTGGCCAACTTGTTTCTCAAGCCACCTGAAGGTTTTTTTTTATATATAAGAATTACCAAGAAGACTGCAATACATATTATTTCTTTGCATATGTAAGGTTTTATTGTTTTAGTGGAAAAGAATATTTTAAAAGTCGCTCAACTGACCATTCAGGTGACGTCATGACAACCATTATCATCGTGATGGAGAGGATTTGGCGCGATGGTCATTCTCGGTTGGGCAGTGCTATCGAACAGACGCTCTCGATATTGATGATTGTAATATGTAACTTTAGTGTTGGTACTGTACAACTATAGCAATAGTTCTAATTCAATTATTAATTGAAATATACATTTATAAAAAAATACATCGTGTTGGTTATTTTCGTGGGTGCTAACACATATCAGATTGACGTCAGTACAAATTAGCAAAACAGTCGTTCAAAATCAAATTAAAATATCAACAAAGTGGCACACTTATATCGTCAAACCTGAAAGAATTAAAACTGGTATAAATGCAGTTCCTCTGTGAAAAACAACTTACTAAACTTAAAAAAAAATAGCGAATAAGTGTTATATGGACTCTTAAAAGAAACTCGGCCTGCCTCCTTCTCCTCCTTATGGGATTCAGACGATTACCGTCATTAGCGTTCACTACAGAGAACAAATAGTTATTTTTATTTAAAGGGTTGAATTACTGTAATAAAATTTACTCACCTACTTTCCATGCCATTCCTAACAAAGAGGCAATATAATTATAACCGTAGAGAACCCGCCGAGTTTAAGCACTATGGAGCGGATGTAATAAGGCGGCGAGTAGTTTAAAGTTACCAATATCGCAGGGACAGGAAATCCATTACAATGGGAAATAGGTATCCTGTTTTCAATAGGATACTGCAATAAAAATATAACTAAAAGCGCCTTTACTGCGCTTAAAATAATACTCAAACATTTATTAATCTTCCATATTCTTTCACTTACTACTTGATATTTATGAATAACACATGATCAAAAAAAGTTAGTACCCCAAGTTTTGAGGCCTATGTCCAGCTGTGAACGTCCCTCGGCTGATATGATGATGATGATGATGAAGATTATGACAGGTTTAGTCTATGTCTTTTTCTAGGCAACCCTTGTCTGATTTATCAATTTATCTGTTATTTATCATGTAATCTTTGCCACTAATTAATGAGGATCTTAGGCAATTCTATGCTATACTTGTGACCAAAAACCTGGCATATAATTATAAAAAAACTGAACCACTTTATCGTCATAAAGTGATCTCATCATCATCATATCAGTGGAGGGGTGTCCACTGACTGGACATAGTCCTCCCCTAAAGAGTGCCACAATGACCGGTCCTGCGCCACCCGCATTCAGCGGACTCCCGCGGCCTTTACCAGGTCACCAGTTCACCTTGCGGGGGCCTACCCACACTGCGCCTTCCAGCACGTGGTTGCCACTCGAGAACGTAAAGTAATTAAAATAATAAAATTAGAAAAGCTCAACATAAATCTTTTGTTGACTGTCATGTTTCCATCCAGGCTTAACTTATCACCTAACTCGAAAAAGTAAAAACGAATCATCTTAATTCTTTAGAATACTCGTACTTATCATTTTTACCGCGCTTGCTAGAGGGTTTGAATTTGAAACTTAAGTATTATTTCACACTTGAAAGAATAGCACTTACTTAGTGGCAATACTATTAAATTTATTAACTCAATTTATCAACCAATGCCTTTTAGGAGTGGTCAAGTGACTCGTTCAATATGGTTAAGTGAATTTTTCTTTATGGTAAATATTTTCAAATCGTCTACGTAGAATTCGTTTTAGGTAAAAAAACTTCAGAAAAGGACCTGTTTTATATAGTTGTGACCTGTTTGAGTAGATATTTGTTTTGTTTTTATTACTTATTTTAAATATGTTATGTCTATTCGAGCACGACACAACTACATTCAACAGGTCAGGTCTTAAGTTTTTTAACTGGATGGCCTTTCAAAATACTGCTATTAAATTATATCAGGCGTAGACTTAATTATCGGTATACCATACAAACTTCCACTCCCCTTTTCGCCCCGAAAGTAGTGATTTCCGAATAACTATCCCATATCCTTTCGGGCTCTCAAACTATATGTATCTGTGCCAAATTTCTTATTAATTCGTTCCGCAGTTAAAGCGCAGGTGACTGAGAGAGACAAATAGACAGATTACTTTCGAAATTATAATATAATATATTAAATTAGTATGCAAACTATATCTTCGTGAAACTATATCGAGGACATGAATGAAAATATCGTATTCTTGTCACCAGCACGGCTAGCACAAGACGGCGCGCGAGCTATATCGCGCGCCGTGCATCAGTAAATATATGACAACGATGAATTTAATTGGAAGTTGCGTAGCGGCTAGAATGTATAATTTCACGAGAATGCAATGTAAAAAAACTTGCCACTTTTGAAATCGAAGTGAAAATAGTCATTTAGAAACACAGCGATTCAAAAGTTGAGTGTGTGAAAAGTTTTAATACTTCGACATTCCCAGAAAAATAATGAACACAAGTAGTTTAAATACTTTATTCTTAAGAACTAAACAATATTTACAGTATTAAACATTTTTACATATATTATTGTTTTAAAAATAAAATGTTACTTTACAGGTGGTTTAGGATAATAGGTATGGTTACAAGTCTTCATTCACACCAAATGGCACTAATTAATTACAAAAAATATATAAATTATCAAAAATTTAATAGTATTGTAGTAAATAAAAAATAAAAGTCAGGACACGATATTAAAAAACTGGTCAAATCCGAGTCTGATTCGCGCATCGAGATTTCCGTACAAACTTATTTTATTTATTATGATTTAAAAAACCCTACATACAGAGATTAAATTATATTAGAGATTATATTTTTACCGTAATATTTACATCAATTTCAATAATACCTAATCATAGGTAAACTTCGGAGATGGATGGAAATGGATTTATCTCTATGTATTGAAATTTAACCACCAATAAATAAAACAAGTTGCTTCAGAACCTGCAACTCTGGCCCTCTCATTTAATACCTCATTTACCAATGAGTAAGCTTTTATTTTTTTCATGTGACTTATTTGCAACTAATGAAAATTTCAAATGGATAGCAGAAGTAATTCCGGAGACTAAAGACGATTTCAATAGACTACAGAGATAGTCGAACCATAAGGGTTCCTTTGTTACCTTTTTGGTACGGAACCCTAAAACAGCAAAGTGATTAGTTAACTGGTAATGTATAGAAACTTTCTACATACGAAAGGGTAGGACTCCGCATATATTTTGATTGTACAATATATCGCATACCATACGCAGTGCCGTTTATGTTTACCATTACAAATGCTACAAACTTAAATGTTCTCAAACAAACCAAAAAAATTGCGCTTATTAGTAGTAAACAGACTTCAAAATATCTGACATCTGAGACGCATAGGTATTCAAAATGCATTACAATATTAAACCGCGTACAATGTCTGATACCCATCGGCTCCACCTAATAAATTTCGATACCCAAGTCAATGGTCAGCCGATTTTCGTGGCACTGCCGAGCGGCCATGACTATTTTGACATACATAATCCTTGCTTGCCAGTTTTTATATCGCTTCATTTATAAATAAAACCTTGAATTGGCGGGTACATAGAAATATGGGCATTCAAATCCTTGACAAAGCAATAGGTTTCACATTGCTTCAACAATGTAAAGTATTGCGTATCCTTACCAAGCTTAGTTACGAGACAAGTACCCGTTACACTTTTGTCCTCAAAGACACTAAAAACCCAGTTTTAGTTCCCACTTTGGCTACAGTAACTTGTTTCACTTTTTTATATCACAAATGAAATTTTACCAGTCTAGAATGGAGTTCACTATAAAGGCCTCGCAAACATTAATCTTTCACTGCCCTGCCTTCTCATTATCTCCGCTGCAGCTGGTGTTGCTACAAACACTGCAGCCTGTCCTCCTAATTCCATAAACTTCCCCCTTTTAACCTTACTTGGTCTCCTGTCAATCCTCGTATCAAATACGTCGTCGTCACTTTGATCATAATCTATCATTGGTTCATTTAAAGCTTCTTTTCTCTTGAAGCTTTTGTTCATAAAATACGTTTGAGGGAGATTAGACACATTGGGAGATGATATCTGCCTCGTTATCCTACTGCTTGTAGACATTCGCTCAAACGGTGGGTAGTGTCTCTGCATGTTTTCTGAAAAAGACTGTCGTCCATAATTTGTTCGCCGTGGTTGGAAGGGCTGGTGACCAAAAGATGCTCGACGAGGAAACCTTTGGTCCGTCTCTGATCGTAAATCTCGATGGTAAGGTTTTCGTTCTTGGTTATGGTTAGATTTTAATGAGTCTTCATAACTGCATCTGTAATTTTGTAATTATTTATATACAATTAAAAAACTACTTTGATTTTAAGTTAATTTATATAAGGCTGTTGGTGAGATAAACAAGATTTTTTTAAACCAACTTTACAATCTTTTTAGATATGTATGTTCAGAAAAAATATACTAATTCTCTCGTTTTCGACAAACGACCATCAAACAAGTGCGCAGAAACTCACTTCTAATATTATATTTTATTACAATTTTATTTATGTTATTTAGATCCAAGTGAAGTAAACATTAAAAAATGCTTGTATAACAATGGAGATTATTTAAAACGCCTCTATCATTTTCTTCCAGAAAAGAAATACTTTATGAATTCTTAACGTCACGAAAAATCAAATAATCAAGACTTACACCCGAAGAACCCCAAAGATAGAGATACCCTTAAGTTTAATAGATAGTAGAGACCCCGCTGTATGTTGTTTTGTACACATAGCAATCACACCATCTCGACCTTGGTTCCACAGGTGAAACGGTCCTCTTTCTCCATAGCAGCCCATTTATTTTGTTATTGGATCATAAGGAATAAAGTGTAGGAACGATACATACCCACTGCTTTCCTCCGATGTGTGAATACTGGATTGGCCACAGGGGCACCGTACTGCTTCGGCAATCCCAGAGTCCTGTCCACTAGAATTCACTGACGTTATCGAGTTGTCATGACCTTTCCTAGGTGAATGAGTGTGTGTTAGATTTGTTAATTATGAAATGATGATATTATGATTAGATAGGAGTACCTATTATGTAATGCTAATGAGAATTATGCTTAGATCATAGATCATGTTAAAAATCATATCTGTAGCCAAACGCAATGTTTCGTGTTTAGTATTATGTGTGAATTAAGAAGAAAGGTTAATAAAATATTTTCCAATACATTAAACATAATTGATAAATTAACACACTCACCTCTTTTGGAGCGGACGTTGATTGTACTTAATACAGAGTTTCTCATGTTTTTGATTAAAATCGGAAGAATGCTCAGCAAATTGGTTTTTAATACATTTCTGATGGGCTTTTCCAAATTCTTCTACAGTGTTACCATGTGGGCATATCTTCTTGGTAACATTGTGATTTATGACGTCAATATATGAGTCTGCCTCGCTGATTGATTGGTGAAGTTCCTGACACTGGTTTCCTCCAGATGGAAAGAGACCTCCGTATTTAGTTAAGTGCTCAGTGGAGAAAGCATTAAGACGTTGCTGGGAATATGGTTTGTGACGATTTCTGTTAGGGCAAAAGATAGAAGAAAAGTCAGTCAAAAGAAGAATATGGTTATCAACAGAAGATGATAGAAAGTTGCGTGCTCAAAGAAAAGAAAGGATAATGTACCAAGACTGTGCTACATGGAATTAACAAAACAATTTTTAATTCAATTCTGTCAATTTATTAACAAAGGATTGAAACTTCATTTTGTGTTTTAATAAATTATACAGTAAAAAAGATTAAAAACTACTGAATTTATCACAATAATTAACAACCATGCACAAGAAATAACAGTAATACTATAAATTAACTTAAATGAAGTAATGTGTCACATGTTTTCTTTTGTGATGATGACGGAGTCTGAAAAGGTAAGTAAAAAATAAAGGTTCGCTTACCTCTGGGAGAAGCTAGAATAAAATTGTAATGGGTTAAAGTGTCCTAGGCGAGAGTATAGTTGGGGCTACGTAACAATGTTTCATGTAAAAGTCATAAAATGAAGTTCGCCATAATGGATTTTATGAAACAAAGTTTATGGTCGTAAAACTACTAAGTAATTTAAGAAGTACAACAGTTTTTTTATACAATTTTTTAACCATTGCGGCGTTTTATATCCAATTCATAGTAATATCGCAATATTTGTCATTAATAAAAACAAATGAATTATGTTTGTCAGGCAAAAAATTTGAACGTAGTTCGTAGCTGACAGAACACAAAATATTAACTGACGAACACTTGACTTTAGCCTAGTTGGTAGTGACCCTGGGCCCTGCCTACGAAGCTGGTGGTCCTGGGTTCGAATCCCGGTTACAGAATTATTTGTGTAATGAGCACGAAAAACACGAAAATCCTAAGTTTTGAATGTTTACAATGTGTTCAAATATTTATCTATATACAGGGTGGAAAAATAAGTTGGGCCCTGGAGGGAAACTACCTTAAATCCTTAAAATATCCTATTTTACTTGAAGCAAACATTCTTTTATTTTTAACAATAAGTATAACGGCATTCAATATTTTTTTTCCGATTTTTCCTTTTTATTAATATTTACAAAAAAAACCTAATACAGAATTTTCTGGTAATCACAGATACAGAGTTTTATAACAACAACAATTCTTAAGAACTTACACTATCAATTTACCTAATAAAACGCCTTCCGATTTTTTAACAGTTTTTAACAGGTTCGATTCCCGGTTGTGTATGAAGGTTTTTTGAAAATCTTTGAATGCAGTTATTCTTATATTTAAAAATAAAATAATGTTTCCTTTGAGTAAAAAGAGCTATCTTATGGATATAAAGTAATTTCCCCCCAGGGCTCGACTTATTTTTCCACACTGTATATTATATAAGTATGCATATCGTCACCTAGTACCCATAGTAAAGGTAAACCATTAAAATATGACTGCGCCATGTTGCAGAATTTCATTGGTTTTCTTAGACTGGCTGTAATTTTAATGATAGATTGTCAGTGTCACTTTCACGGTTTATTTAAATAGTAGTAAAGTGTTGAATATACCTAAATGAAAAAGAAAGCCCAAGTCTAGCGGAGAAATACCCGCAGAAAAAATAATGATTTTGGGTCTAAATTTTTTATTATTATGGGCTTAGGAGACGATCGATCATGATCATGGACAAAAAATATTGTTTCTTATCATAGAAGGCGTGTTGATGTTATTTCAATCGCCCTCCTTCCTCCTCTTTTTACAATCCTTTTAAGGGTTCCGTACCAAAAAGGTAAAAAAAAACTTCACTATATATCTCTAGAATTACTAATGCTATTATTAATTTGACATTTGGAATAGTTATAAAAAAGTAATATATCATCATAAAACATTTCTAAACTAAGTTTGCAATTTAATCCTTTTTACATGTATTTTTGTTTTGAGACTTTTATGTGAGTAGACTGAAAGTATCCTTTTTCAAATAAATAAAACTTTTTTTACATTGGCTCATTTTCGAAATAACGAGTTGCCAATCCGCATTCTTCCGACTATTATACTGAACTGTTGCCATAATACGAGTACGTGTAACAATAGAATAATACGCCCTCGTGACAATGGTTATATGTTATATACGAGTATTAATGGTTATCATTTACAAGCTTTGCTAACTTTGGGACTAAGTCGTTTTCAGTAAGATTGTTCACAATTAATTACAATTATAAATACTGTAAAAAATGATCGTGAACCTCAATTCCAATTTGATTTTTTATAACCGAAGAATCGTTTAATATTAATAATTACCGATATTTTTCAGAATACGTCCTTTTTTCTTTACTTTAACTATAACATCATTGTTTTCTAAGTTCAGGAACACCCTGCTATATTTCTTGATCAATAAAATATGACAAGTTAACATTTGACAAAGGGAATAAGAAAAAAGAGTAAGTGTAACATTACCTTCTGCTTCTTAAACATTTTATAGCGATGGTTGTAGTAAGAGTGGCGGCAAAGACTATGCAGCCTAGGGCTACTGCACTTATTTCCATAGTGCCTAGTAACCTGGCACCTCTTGGCTGTGCCATCGAGGCATCTCCCACTTCAAGTACTTTGAAACCAGCAAGATTCTGGCGTAATTCGAGACCTCTTTTTAACAAAGATCTAAAAATATTAAAACGACATTTCATCTCATATTTAAATGCTAAATATTTTTTTTGTATTATTAGTATAAAAGGCATAAAGATTCAACTCCTTAAAAAATCATGAATTACTTACTTTTGCAAAAGATCCATATCAATTATTGTATTTGACATCGGGTCAACAGCGTAAATAAACATGTCAGTACTGAAATACAAAACATAAGCATGAGACATTCAAGATATCCTGATATCCATCTTCGAGATTCGATGGTGGTGGATGGTGGTGGTGGTTGTTCGATGGTTGTTTGCCGACTTTATTCCTATCAATAGATGAAAATTTTGCATAGTATACTTGCAATTTAACAATTTGCTAATTTAACTCACGCATATCCATCCATAGCAACTCTATTATTGGCCTCAAGTCGTCTGACTCTTACATCGTAACCAGTAATACTCGACAAAGTTCTTGTTATATTTTCTACTTCTTTTTCAACTTCCATTGGCTTAGCACCGACAACAAGCAGTAGTTGTTTGTTGTCATCAAGTACATATACCTGAAATGAAATATTCATTTGATGCATAAAATACCTGTTTTCGCTTTCTATGCCATTAATTATGCAAATAACTGTTTTACTTTAATTTTAATATTCATTCATGATGTCAATATTTTATTTTCTCAGACATGCAATGAAATATTGATGTTATGTTCCTTATAATAGGCTGCGAAGTATGACGTTTCAGGACTAGAGGTCGCTAATGCAATTTCATACAAATTTTGCAGGCCTAGGCCGGCAAAGTCCTCTTTTTTAATTTCCATTCCACATAACTTTGTGGCACAGGCATCATGACATTCTGCCACCATGCGTATTAAAAATAAAACTGTGATTTTTTTGTTGTTTATTTCATTGCATGTTTGAGAAAAGCACTATACTTATACATACCTCGGCGGGAAATATGGGGTTGCCCGCCTGAGACCTATCCGACCTCGCTGCGCTCGGCCGTCTATATGTCTTCGGCCGGCAACCCCTTTCGTCCCGGCCTCTGTAGTAATGTACTATTATTTTATTAACTTACAAAAACATTAGCGATTGCGGATTTTCCATCATCAGCACCTCTTTTATCTGTTGCTTTAACATCAAATCCAAAGACCCGACCTGCATCACGAGCAAATGCGGCAACAGCGCGCACACGTCCTGTTTCTGGGTCTATAGCAAACCTTTGCCATTGTTCGTTAAGTATCTGATAGCGGATATCAGCATTGGCTCCAAGATCAGCATCTGTCGCCTGTATAAAACATCAAAGAGATATGCATTACTTATTATGTTAAGGAATTTTTATTTCATTTTCAAACAAAAGATCCCTCTCTCAATAATGACGATTTCTAATTGCGTTAGAAAAAAAATAGCGCTTTATTAACGACACCAAAAGGTAAGTACGATTGTGCTTGAGAATCATATAATCACTTAAACATATGTTGCTCTTAACGTATCTCACCTGCAACTGTATAACTTGATAGCCGAATGCTGCGGTCGTAGGTATTGCAGTCACCATAGGTCGTCCCCCATTAATAAACTTCGGTGCATTGTCATTTACATCTTTTATTCTTAAAATTACTTTGACATCAAATTTACTCATGCCTTCCAACACATCATCAGACACAGGGTATATCATGTGAGGGAGTTCTCTACTTATTTTCTGTCTCTCAGCTCTGATTATAATTTCGTAAACGTCTCTGACTTCACGATCTGGACTTTTAACCAAATATAAAGTGCCATTGCGTGGATCTATTACAAATGTTCTTTTAATATCAGAATCATTTTCATTGAGAATAAAGTATTTCATTTTAAAGTTTTCATAAAACTCTGTTAAATTGAGAGTTAATAACTCTACTGGAGTTCTAGTATTTTCTTCTATTTCTAGTTCGTAGTAACGCGAAATAAAAACTGGTTTATCTGATACCTCTACATCATCAGGGACATCTGTTACAGTGAGCATCAGGATAGCTGTTGAGCTCAAACTTGGCGAACCTAAATCTGAGGCTACTACAGTTACATTATGAATTGATTGACTCTCGTAATCCAATCTGCCAGTTGTAGTGATAATTCCCTCTTTTGAATCAATAGTAAATAGACTCATCTTATTTTTGCGTTGTGGTAAACTGTACAGAATCAAACCATTTCCATTCCCAATAAAATCTGAATCGTTTGCATATACTCTTGCAACAGTAGTGCCTATTGGGGCATTTTCTTCTAAAGTTGCTTTATACACCGGTATCATCATAACGGACTCAAAGTTATGATTTGACAACTCGCCTGCTTCTGGGTGTTTCCACTCTAGTAAATCATCATATGCAAAGAATTTTGGTGAATTATCATTTACATCTAATACTTGCACTTCAACACTTACAGATGACGATAATTTTTTGTCAGGGCCATTATCTTTAGCAACTACGGTAAGTATGTATTTATCTTCTTTTTCTCTGTCAAGTTCTCCATTTACACTAAAAACACCACTAAGGGGTGCAATTTCAAACGGCAAGTCTTTACTTGATGGTTCTATATAATATGTTAAATTAGCATTCTGGCCAAAATCCGCATCAGTTGCATCAATTTTTCCTAATATTCTCCTAGTATATTGCGCTTCTTCGACGTTGAAACTGTACCATGACTTTTTAAACATTGGAAAATGGTCATTAACATCTTTGATGAATAATCGTATTGAAATATGATCGCTTAAACCGCCCCCATCGATAGCTGATATGTTTAATCGGAATTCTGATTCCGGTGGCAAAGCTCTTGCAACAATAACATGTCCGTGTCTTTCATTGATCACAAAGTATCGTTTGATAATCATCGCATTTGATGATATTGCGTATGGAGGCATAAAAACTTCAGAAATAAATTCATATCTTACTTGCCCGTTGCTTCCACTATCCATATCAACAGCATTTACTTTGAGAATTGTAGAACCAATAGCAACATTTTCTGGTACCAAAAACATAGGACCAACTGCACTAATAAAAGAAAATTTATTCTTTGGTTTAGCTTCAACGTTTATGATGACTCCGCTAGCTTCATTCTTTTTCTCACGATAAATCTTTACATTTGTCTTTTCATCAACTTCTAGTAAATCTATATTCTCTCCAATAGGTATCGTAACAAGATTATATTTTGGTTCATTATCATTCTCATCCAAAACTGTTATGGTTAATTTGGCTTCAGAACTCAAGCTTCCTTTATCTCTAGCTACAATTTTTAGCATGTATACACTCTTTTCTTCTCTATCTAGTTTGCTTCCAACAAACGAAACAACACCAGTATTTTCATCAACGTCGAATAGGTCATGTCCATCCCCAAACAGCGTGTACATAAATTGAGCATTTGAACCTGCATCTGCGTCAGTTGCTTTAATCTTGTTGGACATTTTCACTTCTGTGCCCTTTTTAGAGTTTTCAGTTATAAATCCTTCATAAATAAGAGAATCAAATACTGGCGGATTATCATTGTCATCATCTACGTGTATTGTTACTTGATAAATTCCAGCTCCAGATATCATACCTTTATTAAATTCTGCAATCACAGTCATTCTGTAAACTTCTCTTTTTTCTCTGTCGAGTGGTTTTTGAGCGTATA
Source organism: Notocelia uddmanniana (assembly GCA_905163555.1). Taxonomy (NCBI): domain Eukaryota; kingdom Metazoa; phylum Arthropoda; class Insecta; order Lepidoptera; family Tortricidae; genus Notocelia; species Notocelia uddmanniana. The sequence continues at coordinate 17,006,511 of LR991054.1, read as the reverse complement.
TAGTCCCGTCTTGACCTAAAAATACAAATAAAGTAGGTTTAATTCATTCTTGCAAGATATTTTTACTAAAGTAAAACCGGTATGATTTACCTATAGCGATGTCATCCGTAATATCTTGATGATTTGCTATAATGAAATGAATATTGCCTGTGACATTGACCGGAAAATGGCTTATATTGACAGGAAATATTTGCCCGATTGTAGCTCCAGCAACATTTTCTTTCACGTGGAATTCAAGTGGAGAGTTAGCACCTCTAAAAAATAACCAAAAATATTTAATTCGCTTCAAAAATTTGAAATTTGACATATTTATAAAGTAACGCTCTATTACTTCAATAATACACCTCTCTCGTCGTGTTCGTCGACAACATGAACAGTTGCGTTCGTGGTTATCGTTATGTTAGCACTTTCCTGAGTAGCAACAGCTTCAAAATCATACATCGGTCGATTAAACCTTGAAAGTTCCTCTATGACTGTTATTACGCCTGAACTTTCTTCCACAGCAAATGGTACTGAAAACCAGTTTCATAAGTTCAATATTGAAGGTTATCCATGTTGTTAGATTTCATTATACCATATCACACGGGTAGCTATCAAACACATACCTCCATCTTCATATCCATGAAGTAAGTCATACGAAATATCATCTTTTTCCATCGCTTCATTTATACGTATTTGTCCTACACTAGTACCAATGCCAACATTTGAGCCAACCCAAAATTCATATGGAGCTCCTATGAAACCTGGTTTATCTGGTCTTGTTCCTGTAAAATTAAAATATCTATTACTTATCGGTTGATCCGTCAATATGAATATCAAAGAAATGTTATAAAAATATCTATGTGACTTATAAATTTAATTTAATTTACCAATTCATTGATTAATTTCTTGATTACTAGCTGGCGATAACGTCTCTGCACTAGTACTTGAATTATTTTATTATAATGTTACATATTGCTGTGCCCTATCTGGTGAATAACATGGACGCAATAAATGATGATTTTATCATTAACTCAAGAACACTAATAAAACTTAATGAACTTAATGGGTAATAATACTTAATGATGCTTTTTTGAATTAACATACAAAAGTATTGTATAAGAGCTGATACGTCAGGAAAGTAACCTCAGTAATATCATAATCATCATTTCCTTGCCTTAAACTATCGAAAACTTTTTACTTGACAACTTCAATAGTAAACATATTGAAAAATTCTTACCCTTCGTGGCTTTTATTACATCTATTGTAACGACAGCTAATGAATATCTTCTTTCACTAGGATTAGCTGGCTGATCTGAAGCTTCAATGAATAACGCATGCCTTCCTTCGGTGACAGGGGTTTCGGCTAAACTAATTATACCGCTTTTTGGATCTACTTGAAATGGTGATGTTATTGTAAGATTGCTGGTTCTCTGCAGGTCAAATAAAATCATTCCATTTCGGCCCAAATCCGGATCAACTGCTTTTACTTTTCCAATATATGTCCCAACATTAGAATTGGATTTAATAACAAATTCGTACAAGTTGCTGGGCACAAATACGGGGTTATTATCATTTGCATCCAATAATGTCACCTCTACCGTAACAAATGACATTAACTGATGCAGATTCTCAAAATATTCAATATTCTCACTTTTTGTGCCTATTTTATCAGGAAAAATATACGTTGTTTTGTCCCTGTAAGCTGGTCTAGGCGTTGTTGGGTTTCTTTTGTACTTAGACAACCGTTGTTTATCTAAAAATGTACCTACTACACTAGGGTTCTTTTCTTTTGCGTATACCTTCATCTTCAACGACGAGTGCCTTTCTCTGTCCAAAACAGACTGCAAAAAAGATTAACATTGATGCATCAGTATATTACTATATTGTACTATATATAATTCACAAGAGTATTACGTTTTATCAAAAACTAGAAATACAAGCGAAGAAAATTACTTACTTGATTTCTAACAGTTAGCCACCCAGTTCGTGGATCTATAACAAACGCGCCTTCAGGATCGCTAAGTTGATATGTAAACTCTCCATTATCTCCTTGATCTTTGTCTGTTGCCATGACTTGAAGAACACTGAACCCTGTAATAATTTGAAGACAGAAAAGTAAACGGCATGAAAATTATTTAGTGATAAAATTGTCATATTCATTTCGACCATTAATGCATTGGCTTGTTTTAAAATGTTTATTATATATTCAACCCGATAAATTTACCATTAGGAAGGTTTTCCACTATGCTTATGTTATAGAAGTCGACCTCGAACTCTGGTAGGTTATCATTTAGATCAAGCACTTCCACTTCAACCCTCGCTTGGGCGGTCTTGAGCGGATTATCAACTTGTGCAGCTTGGATTTGCATCACAAATGTATTTCCTGAAATATACACAAGAATTTATATATACCTTCCGTAACTCCTTTAATAAATATTTACACTTCGACCAGTCCCAATTGATCATCTCAGCGATAGTCGTAGTTATCTTTATATAATTTTCTTTAATATACGTTCTTCAATATACCCGATAATCCAGTTTCAGCATCCAAATCAATTTCTTTATCAAGAAATAAGGTTCCGTTGATGATATTGAGCGAAAAAAGCTTCCTTTCATTTCCGGAGACCAGATCGTACCGCACCGGTGCCTTGACGCCAACATCTTGGTCAAACGCACGAATCGGTTCGTCGAAAATAAGTTCTCTGTGTATACGCTTATCCTGAAAATCACAATAAGTTTGTCATAGGTACATACAAGTGTAAAAATGTATTTATAGGTATGCTTACTCGAGTAAAATAGATGCCATGAATCTTATACGTATATGTCAGCGAATTGAGTTTTCGGTTTATATTTATTTATAAGAGGATAAGAGGATTAATTCGTACGTATTTTTCTACTATATCTATCTTTTTTAACGCTAATTATTTTTTCGTGAAATCACGTACAATGAACACTAACAATAAAGTGACTACACAATCTTTAAAGGGACAATTTTATGAATCACATACATCTTACAGTTTTTCCGAAGTGCTGGCTTCGAATTGTGAATGGCCTGTAATTTGGGTCCTGGGTCGAGACATAAAGGATGAGATTAGATTAGGCCCTTCCAATAAATATATGAATTAAACGTGGATTTTGAATACGAATAGGTCCTTATGAGGATTTGCTCGTCAAGTTATGATTAAATTTGTAGACCTTTTTGGGAATTTGGTGTGATGGTAGTTATTAAAGACTTCATATTGAATCAAAAAGAAGTCTGCGTTACGCATTCAAGCTAATCTAAGATAAATTTTCTCTCTTAAATAAACTTACATAGAAAGGATAAAACTCTGGAATTTGAGTTTTGTAGACGTCCTGAGTGAATTTAGGCGGTAAGTCGTCATTGTCTAGAACGGTGACGTGGACCGTTGCATTCGTACTTCTGGCTGGAGACCCGCGATCCTGAAATATTAAATTTTACAGATAATTTACCGTTAACATTGATCTTCTTCGCTTGTTATGACGAAGTGAAGTATGTGGTACACTATAACAGGTTAACTCATATTCATATCACATAATATCGAAGTCCAAAGGCTAACTTAACCCTATAATGGATCTCTTCCAGCTAACCTTTCAAAGCCAAGTCATCATATGATACGTGTGGTATATGTATTTATAACAATCATAATCAAAGATAAAATAGTCCTTAATTAAACGTTATTGCAGCTAAGTTTTAAAATGGCGAGCTAAAAATACTTTCTTAATGTATGTACAGTCAATAAGCCCGGAAATATTCGTAACTAGGTGCAAATTTATAACTTAAGCAAAATAAAAGTAAGTGAGGCTTTTTTAAATATGAAGTGCTCTTGAATTAATAAGTGCTTGGCAAGATTTCAATGCTCTCTTGGATTATTTCTAAATGTCTCCGATGAAATTCTTTCCTCCACCACCATATCAGCCGAAGGACGTCCACTGCTGGACATAGGCCTCCCCCAATGTCATGGGGGTGAATGCCATAATCGCCACGCTTGGCATGCGGATTGGCGATCGCAGTATCTCCACCGCACTCCAGGGATGCTGCTGCCCATCCCCCGGTGGTCTTGAAAATTCTTTCAACGCTGGCTTTTCTTAAAATGTTGCTTTAAAGCAATAAACCTATTTTTTCATACAGGGATGGTGGCACCTATGGACGCTTGCGACTCCAGAAGAATCACATGCGCGTTGCCAACCCAGTATTGACTTGAGGATTCGTTGTGTTGACGACTAGAGACATACAGAGGTCCTTCACTTGCAACTCAGCGTATCCTCGAGAGCTCGATTGACTTCGAACTAAACAAGAAATTTGTAAATGAAAAATGGCGGCCTTTTTTGAATACATGCGCGCTCAACATATCTACTTCTGCGCATGTGCAAAATCTAAAGCGCCGCCGCTTTATAATTTATTTATAGGTAAAAATATAAAATGACTAATAATACGTACATATAATGAAGTACTTATATTTATGTACCATTAATAAGAATGTAAATGTATAATTGGCTAAATTGTAAAACTTTGCTCAAATAATAAAAAATCTTTGCATCGGGCTGACGACGGAGTAAAAATAAAAAAAAATTGAAAGTAAAAAGCACTAGTGCAGAAAAGTGGTACTTTCCGCACAGTTTGGCTGCTTAGAAAACGCACTTCTCGAGCACATGCATTGTAATAGCTAATTACGATACAAGGGTTGTAAAACAAAGAAAGGCCGATATCGCAGATGTTTTAGGCCCGAGTCGCAGGCGAGGGTCATAAATATGCGAGAGAGGGCTTTCTGTTTTACGACCCGTGTTTTGTTCAGATTTCTCCTTTTTATGTACTTATGGAAAAAATATTTTCAAAAAATATATGATGTAATACAGCATTTCCTGATAATTATAGATAAGTACAGGGTTTTATAACAACATCAATTCTTTACAACTTACACTAGCAATCTACTTAATAAAACGTCTTCCGATTTTTAACAGATTTGAAAAGTTCGATTCCCGGTTGTGTATTTGAAAATATTTGAATGCAGTTATTCTTAGTAAAAAAAAAATGTTTCCTTTAAGTAAAAAGAACTATCTTACGGATTTAAGGTAGTTTCCCTCCAGGGCCTGACTTATTTTTCCACACTGTAAAATGACACAATAATTACTTACAGAAGCAGTTACTACAATGTTGAACTCCTTGTCACCGGCATCAAAGTCAAGCGGCCTCCTCAACACAAGTGCTGGCTTGTGCGAGCTTTCGAGACCAAAGTAACCGGTCTCGTCCCCAGCGGTGATCGTGTACTGGACATCGGAGTTGGGTGTGTTTGGCTTGTCACGGTCAAACGCGTGAATGCCTTTAAACACTGTGAGACCTGTAAAAAGGGACATTTTATAATTTTCAGATTTAAAATAAACTATGAAAGTAGGTTTAACAGTTAATGCTAAACCCTTAATACCCCTCAATTCACATCACCAAAAAAAAGCTTTTTTGTTATTTAATATTTTTCAACCATCGTAATTATTTAAAGAATCGATTTAAAATTATGAATGAATAGTTACCTATAGGAGTTAATTCATCTACAGTGACGTGGTATGGAGTGTCCAGAAACTTTGGTGCATTGTCATTGACATCTTCGATGTAAACCGTTACCGAGAGATATGCAGATATCTGAAAATTAAAAACATCAGAAAATTAAACAAATTTTCTTAATTTTCTTCGTGTTTTTACATACCTACTATTGATTTAAATTTCAAAGAATAACATTATCAAAAATACAAAATAAACAATAGAAACAAAATAATACGGCAATACAACATAAATATAGGTAGGTACCTAAGCTATAACTGTTTCAAAGAAAATTGCAGGAATACTCGTGCCAACGTGCCAGGAGCAACTCAAAGGTACTTAGTTACGTGCTTATATACAAATAAATATAAAAATCGGCTAAGAGAATGTCGGGCCATGCTTAGTGTAAGGTACCGTAGTTGCTCAATAAACTTAGTTAAAAAAAAAAACAAGCAAAAGAGCACTTTCGCAGCGTTTCATACGTCTTTTACTCAGAAGGGAAGACTTTTTACGTTAACTCAAAAACATGTTGAGTGAATATTTCCGAAAATAATCACTTAATCAATAAATGTTTAATAAAGACCTGTACTTCATTTTGAAAGATCTACCCTACAATACCCCACACCGTATAAGGGATGAACAAAAAAAAACATCCCCACTTAAGGCGTACGGGAGATACCCTAAAAAAATTTTTTTAGATTTAATTTTACGACGTCCAAAAATGATGTTCTTTTTATATTTTTTGTGACAACCCTTAAATTTGTTACATGTAGTACCTACTGTATTATCCTTTTAAAATTATAGCTCTCTAAAAAATTCTAAGCCGGTGCTCAATGAGGCTTTACTATAGAAAACAGTTAACATTCAGTTTCTCTATATCTCAGAAAATTTGTCCCTTCGAGTCTGTTGTGTGAAGATGAAATAAATACAAAATCATAAAACCTACGATAAATCGATCTAATAGCCCTTTGAAAAGTACAGTGGTTTTACCTTTTGTACGAAAACTGAAAATGGGATGTAACTTTTTAATTTATATATTTACCGACAAAATTTTATTTTAATCACCGATTTTGCCGTATTGGCTAAGTTTTATGTTTGTCAGACGATGCTTTTTTTTTAATTAAAAATGGGATTGCTCTTGGCCAGCATCTAGCCGGGGGGCAAAGATGAGGCCGACGATGAAGCGAGCTCACCCAGAAGATGCCTATTCACTCGTGCCTTAAAAAGGTCTAGGTTATATGAACTCGGAAATACAGACGCCGGCAGAGAGAATTCCAAACCTTAGAAGTGCGCATTATAAAAGAAGATGCAAAGCGCTTGGTTCGAAATAGAGGAATTTCGACCAGGTAAGGATGGTAGCCAGCAGTACGTCTGGAACAGTACCTATGGAAGATGGGGGAAGACGGTATAAGCTCATGGAGCTCCTGAGCACACTCACCGAAGTACAGTTTGTAGAAGACGCACAGACATGCTACTTTGCGTCTATGTGCTAAGCTCTGCAGCTTATTTGAAATTTAATTATTATTGTATATGGACATTGTCTGAAATAAAGAATTATTATTATTATTTCCCACTACCGTACTGCCGCCAATGAGCCTCCTGGCTCTGCGGTCCACCGAGTCGAGTGCGGCAAGTTCGTACTTAGCCGAGCCATCCCAACGGTGATAAAGATGCATTAGATATTAAAATATTGTGAATTTGCTGATTTTGTATGAAGATGTGAACGTTCTGGCGACTACTACAAACAAGTTATTTCACAGCAAGAGGCGTAATAATAAGTAAAAACTATCATTTTACCGGTGAATAAAATACCGGTGAAATATATATATATGTATATTTCGGAATTTAAGTGTGAGAGATATGATACAAAAACACATACACATTTTTAAAGTGACCGTAATTTGTGTTTGGACTTATGAAAAACCGGTCAAGTGCGTGTCGGACCACGCACAAGAAGGGTTCCGTACCGACACCTCCTAATCTACATTTAAAACCACTGTACATTTAATCACAAAAAGGTCGTGTCATCATAGGAAACTTACGACACTTACGCTCTTTTGTTTTGGCAAGACAGTTTTTCAGCAATAACTCAAAAACCGTTAAACCTATCATGTTCAAACCAAAAATAGTTGAAAGGATTTATTAATGTAACAGCATCATAATTTTTTTCAGAATTATAAACTTCATAGTTTAGAAATTAGAGGGGGGGGGGACACACTTTTTACGACTTTGACAGCTAATATCTCACCAACGGTTGACTTAAATGATATTTTTTTAGAAACCTCTATGTCATTCTTGAAGGCCTATCCATAAATACCCCACACTCTATATACATTAAAAAAAATTGACTCCCCCTCCCTGTTACATGTATGACGTGCCCCCCCCCCCCCCCCCAGTTTAATATTATTTTCATAATTTCATATCATATTTCTATAGCCGTTCATAACATACACCTTCACACCAAATTTCATAATTGTAGTGGTCATATTCTCCGAGTAAATCAACTGTGACATACGGACGGACAGACAGACAGACATGACGAATCCATAAGGGTTCCGTTTTTGCCATTTAGCTACGGAACCCTAAATAGGTAGAAAGAATAAATTATACAGCAGTCAGCGTTATTAACTTAAATAAAATCACAAATCAAACATACAAATTATCATGCACAAAATATAAAAACTGACTCGACAAAAAAACCTGTATAATTATCGAACCTGTTCACAAAGTTTCACGAGAATCGGTTGAAAAATGCGACTTGTACATGAGAACATCCAGACAGACAGACAGACAGACATACGAAAGAATTTTTGTCCAAACCTGAAACGGAGACGCTTCGCTCGCTCGGTCAGCAACCAATTTGATTAGGTAGCTTCTAGAAAATCAAATTGAACAATTTTTTTTTTAATTTTAGAGCAATGATTTATTTGTATGCATTCCAAAGAGTTTTTAAAACTTTCAAGTACTTATGAAACAGTATTTTCAGATAATTATGAAATGACACATGGCCTGATAATTATGACAACTATGAAGTGATCTATTTTTGAAAATTAAAATTTAGTTTATTTTGAAGTTAGCACACGTCATATATTTTTGACTCAACGATCTGGCCATTTAAGCCGTCACAATCATTCGATAATTTCATATGCTAAGCTACTTTTGATGCTGACTGTACAAGACGCGGACTGAACCCACGATCTAAAAATTGAAAGTCGCGTGAAATCTTATCGTTCTAGGCAATAAAGTAAGATTAAGCTCAAGCTAAAAGTCTAGAGGCTTCGTATAAATAGTTTTTCAGAAACATAAAAATGATCCAACACAAAATGGGTTAAGGTCGGAAATAGTGCCACAGAGGAATGTAGAAAATCAGTAGTCCGCGAAATTAAGTTGCTGATTTTCCGTGAAGACAGATTTTCAGTTATTTAAATTATGTACCAGATCTTATTGACATTTTGATTTTATTAACTCAATAAAATGTTATAACCGACGATTCAAAAGTGCTTGTTGCTAGGCCTATTTGAATAAAGAATATTTTATCTTGACTTGACTTTCACGTCAAGTTGCTAATTAACCAGTTAACGTGCCAAATCGACGTACAGTCAGCATCAAGAGTAGCTAGGCCTATGAAGGGGTTAAAAGCTTATTTCCTTATAATAAAGACTTTTGCGTAGCTACTTTTGATGCTAACTGTACCAGCCACATCATGATGGGGTTATATCCCTGTTAACTCAGCAGATCCACTACCCGTACTTAGTAGATAAGTGTCCCACGTCTATGTGACATAAAGAGAACATAGATGCTTTTGTATAACGTAGTAGTTCATGAGTACTAGCAGTGAGAAACAACAGAAACATTTGGAAAAAAAAACACAGATCTCGTGCACTATACACGACCATCAAGGTACATTGAAAATGAACTCAACAAAATAAAAAATGCATTACGTTTGCTAATGTTATGCCAATTTGGTTGATATATAATATATAAACATAGCTCACATACAAAATTCCTATTAAATTGGCAATTTTTTAAAGCGCAGCCAAGTTACGGTAACCACATAAAAAGGCATTTGCCACTTTACTAATATTCACGCAAGATAACGGTGACTTCTAATTAACTCGACTTCCAAATTCCGACTGTAACTATAACAAGAATTTTCAAAGTCGAATTCAACATGACTAGGGTGTCATGTGCCCCAGGAGAAGGATAAATTATATGATATCATAACCTTGATTATTTGTTTAATTTTCTCGCTTTCGAAGTGAGGCAGATGTATAACTCATGTATAAAACTCATTTTATCCTCTACTTTATATCGACCCTTGCCTGCGGCTCGGGTCGATAAATTGTCTCGGATAAAATGGCTTGTTTTATGCAATCTCAATCAACTATTTTATTTGCCAAGGTTTTGGAAGATATTGGTCTTCCAAAACATCATTGACTTATCCACGAATTGCTATTTCCCGGGCACTGCAATAATGTGCTATTGTTGTCTCGAACTATAATTAATAATAATTTATTATAGAAACAATACATGTTTAATTTGAAATATAAAACTATTACTAACTACAATTGTGTTGATTTAAAAAAATATATATTACCTACTAATAGTCGTTCTGACTTTTTGTCTTCTTTCAAAAAGGTTAGGCTACGGCGCAAACCCTTGACCCGATCGTCTTTGTTTTAGGCTCAAATTGTAGCCGACTAAATTGTCCAGAGGAGTTTTGATCAAAATTTTGATATCATTCTTCGTTTCCAAAATATCGAGTGCCAAAATGAAAAAATCGGAGGAAATTGAATTTTTTTTACTATTTCGGCCAAAACTTTTTTCGTTCTGGACTTTCTCAAATAATTCTCTTTGCATCTTACACATCTCGTAAATACGCGTCTTTTGAGCCTAGTTTGAATATCATACCTTCACAACTCTCTGAAATATAAGGGGATCGCACTATTTCGTGAAATGGGACCCTATACTGGAGCGAACGAAAAGACATTTTCAATGTCAAAATATTTCAATAATATCCTCTTTAGATGGTGCAATACAAAAGTAAGCAGGTATTGTCGTTTTTAGTCAGCCATCAGTTCAATATTTTTATGACGTATATTTTTTACAATATTCTTGCTCTCTTGAGGTAGGCTTGGCAAACTACACCATTGGCTAGGCAAAGAATATTACTTGAAGGTCTTTTTATTACAATCAAATAAGGGTTTTTGAATTCAGAAGAACACTGTTCATGTTGATGAACTGTTGCAAAGAAGAGGTAACTTCATTGGTAGAAACTTTATGGCGCGCCGTTTATCTCGCAAAACGTTTATGAAATACAATTCCTATCATTCTCTACTCTATCACAACGTATTAAGGTTCATCTTCCTCTAGCTAAGGGAGCTGGTTTTAGCAAAAAAGCCTAACGGTTGGATTAACTTATCTTTTCTTTACTAGTCGTTTTCATTATGACCGGTCTAGCCGTAGGTAAGAAAGGTCCACTTTGTGCCAGTTTTCTTAAGAACATTTTAATCATCGTTTTGGCCTTGGTTGTCGTTTTAGTTCCAACACATGCCATTAGGAAAATATCGATACTTAAAGGGGTCATTTTTAGGTTACGAACTCGAAAAAGAATGGCATCTTGTGGATCGAGATTGCTTTGTATTTATTATTAGCGATATAGAGTGTATTTATTATTAATAAATAGGATTAGAGTATGGAGCAATTGCTTTAGGGCCTCTACAAACTCGTGCGGGTGCACGTAGCCGGTGCACGCTTATCGAAAGTTGTGTGAACACGCGATCGTGATAGAGTATTATGAAATCTGTGGCGATAGTTAGCGCTGCTCATGATAATTTACGAATGATAAAGTTTATCTTCTCTTATACATCGTGTACTTATGTCACAGTGGTCGCGTTTATGGGTACCAAATCTTTATTTCACGGTCCGATTTCATTGGTGATCTAAATCTTTAGATCTATTGAACAACATATTTCCCGCGTTTTCGTCTTCTTAATTGAGGGATTTCGGAAACATAGTAGAGATAGTCAAACTGTTAAGATACCTGCGTGAAGCCGGGGGCGGGCAGCTAGTATTATATATATGTATACATGTTATACATACATAAAAATGTTCTCTGTGGCAGAAACTGACGGCCCAGCAACTTGTCTATAGAGATATGGATACACAACATACGTTTATAAACATGTGAAGGGTAGGACTGAACGAGTTTTCTACCCGCTCATTATGCAATACTTTTAAGGCGCTCTAGAAGACACTTATAAAGGTATCCTTAGGTATTTTGTGTTCTTCGCCCGCGCACGGATCAACTATCAGATTTTAAAAAATGAAATACCGATATTTTAAATACCTTAGTACGCTCAGAATTCCATGTTAGAATCCTTTACTTTATTCGTGTTTCAACGCGCTAAACCCTCGCTGATATAAAGCATATGGCTCCCTTGTAATATAATCTGAATACTATTATTAGCCACCCTTTTTTAATATATTTGTCACTATTTTTAAAGGTTGTCTGGAGGAGTTTTAAGTTTTTATACTTTTTATTAATAGACTTAATATATAAGTCTATTAATAAAGGGTGAGCAATAAACAGTATAAATTCAATCACTGTAAACCTTAGATTCGATGAAATGATATCTCTAGATTGTTTCATAGGTACCCAATTTACATTCGCAAATGCTAAAGATGGATGGAGGCTTTATTTAAAAGTGACTAGGTAGGTAAGTACAAAGAGAGAGATATTGAACTTAGAGGTAAATAACAATATATTGAGACCATTCAAGTGCAAATTATGCAAATAATTTCAGTAATGGCTCGTTCGCGCAGTTCGTCGCCTCCACTCAAGCTTACGATAAGACCTTTACACTTCCATAGATTTACCAGGGAGTTACGAAAATGTTTGGTTCGCGACGTTTATGTTTTTCTATGTTTACACGTGTTGGTTTTACGGGCTAGAAAATTACTTGAAAATTGCCCAAGTATTTCAGTATAATATCCAACATGAAAATAATACGTAACATTAACGCATATTTAGTTTCTGTTTTTTCTATTTTTACACGTGTCGGTTTTACAGGCTATAAAAATACTTAAAAATTGCTCAAGTCTATCAGTATAATATTCGACATGAAAAGAATAATAATAATAAATATGCTTTATTGCACCACACAAGAGAACAATGTTACACAAAAATAAGAATAATTAACATTAACGCATTTTGATGAGTAAATCACCAAACAAATCCTACCTAATTACTACTACTACTGGTGCTACTTAATGTGCCAAAATATCAATTTGTGACATTATTTAATAAAACATTATAAAACAATATTACATACATTATGTAATAAAACATTGCTCTAAAATAAAAAATAAAATGTTCAATTTGATTTTATTGAAGCTACCTAATCAAATTGGTTGCTGACCGAGCGAGCGAAGCGTCTCCGTTTCAGCTTTAGACAAAAATTCTTTCGTATGTCTGTCTGTTTGTCTGTCCGGATGTTCTCATGTACAAGTCGCATTTTTCAACCGACTCTCGTGAAATTTTGTGAACAGGTTCGATAATTTTACAGGATTTTTTTTTCGAGTCAGTTTTTATATTTTGTGCATGATAATTTGTACGTTTGATTTGTGATTTTATTTAAGTTAATAACGCTGACTGCTGTATAATTTATTCTTTCTACCTGTTTAGGGTTCCGTAGCTAAATGGCAAAAACGGAACCCTTATGGATTCGTCATGTCTGTCGGTCTGTCCGTCCGTATGTCACAGCCGATTTACTCGGAGAATATGACCACTACAATTATGAAATTTGGTGTGAAGGTGTATGTTATGAACCGCTATAGAAATATGATATGACATTATGAAAATAATATTAAACTGGGGGGCACGCCATACATGTAACAGGGGGGGGGGGTAATTTTTTTAAAATGTATATTGAGTGTGGGGTATTTATGGATAGGCCTTCAAGAATGACATAGAGGTTTCTAAAAAAAATTCATTTAAGTCAACCGTTGGTGAGATATTAGCTGTCAAAGTCGTAAAAAGTGTGCCCCCCCCCCCCCTCTAATTTCTAAACTATGAAGTTTATAATTCTGAAAAAAATTATGATGATGTTACATTAATAAATCCTTTCAACTATTTTTGGTTTGAACATGATAGGTTTAACGGTTTTTAAGTTATTGCTGAAAATCTGTCTTGCCAAAACAAAAGAGCGTAAGTGTCGTAAGTTTCCTATGAAGATACGACCTTTTTGTGATTAAATATATAGTGGTTTTAAATGTAGATTAGGAGGTGTCGGTACGGAACCCTTCTTGTGCGTGGTCCGACACGCACTTGGCCGGTTTTTTATAAGTCCAAACACAAGATACGGTCACTTTAAAAATGTGTATGTGTTTTAGTATCATATCTCTCACACTTGAATTCCGAAATATACATATCTCTATATATATATATTTACAGACATGTCTATACAGGAGGGCCACCACGAATTCCGAACTTCGTAGAAACCGCAGTCAAATGGTATCGTAATTTTTGTTCAGTCGAGTTCATAAATATATGTACGATCTATTAGCCAAAAACATCCGTGCGCCAATTCGATGAGAAATATATGCACATTTATCAAGTCAAATTAGTTCTACAGACTATCACAGCTTATAACAGAGCAGTCAGATAAACAAGAAAGGAAATATTTTTGTTTACCTGTAAGCTGTGAAAAATTGTAGACTGTGCGTGTGACTTTCTATATTTTTTTGGATATTTCAATACACAAGATAATTTGAACAAGTCTATCGGAAAAGTAGGGCTTTCTTTAATTCCGAGGTTCTATGGCAACCTTCGGGCTGCCGCCGCATACAAGTTTTTTTTGCATAAAAAGCAAAGGAACTGAACTACGACGCTCATATCATGTTTATCATGTCACATAACATTCAGCGAATATTTATTTATTTTATTTTGGTACCTACATTGAATTATCTGTCACAACTTACTCTACACTTGGTCTAGTAAAGTGTAAACATATAAAAATGTGTAATAAGCGATTCCCAAATTCACAAATGAAGACTCCATGACGTCCGAGCCGAAATGAAAGGGACGAATGTATCGCATGACATTACTGATCTCTTCTCGATGAATGTCAAATATCAAAAGAAAATATTGTAAGGCGTCAAATGCGTTCATTCTATTGTGAATTTGTGCACTATCCGTTAATTTTGAAATTTCGTTGTTTTCGAATCTTTTGGGAAATGTCTGGTATTTTACTTTTGCATCATTGCCATGAGCATTTATTATGAACACTAAAAATCTCAGATAATTCTGAATTGTTATATGATGTGTATCTTTGGACACTACAGTTGACTATTACTTTTGATAGCTTTTTTTGTTCAGTTACTTTTGACGCTGACTGTACTAGACGACGATATACATATTTATATAGATAAATACATACTTAAATACATAGAAAACATCCAGGACCCAAGAACAAAATATCCGTGACAAATGCACAAATAAATGCCCTGGCCGGGATTCGAACCCGGGAACTTCGGAGGCAGAGTCATTACTAACTAGGCTAAACAGGCCGTCCGCAGGAAATGAATCTCTGCCACTAGAAAACCAGCGTAAGAAACTCGGCGAGGTGTTTTTTTTCTTCTTCTTCATGTGCCTCTCCATTACTGAAGGTTGGCAGTCAGTATTTTAAAATTCTCCCTATCACGTGCCAGGCTGAACAGTTGCTCAACGGTCTTAATCCCAGTCCACTCCCTGATATTACGAAGCCAAGACATCCTGCGTCCTCCAGATTCGCGTTTTCCGGATACTTTTCCCATCATGATGGTCTGTAGGAGAGAATACCGATCATGCCGTAGAACATGTCCGAGGTAGGCGACCTTTCTCTGTTTGATGGTACGGATAAGTTCTAGTTTTTTCCCATTTGCCAAAACTTCTACATTCGTCACTTTATCCGTCCAACTGATGCGAAGCATGCGTCGGTAAGACCACATCTCAAAAGCTTCTACCTTTTTACGGAGCTCTGCTTTCATGGTCCACGCTTCACAACCATACAGAACAACAGGCCAGATGTAGCACTGGAGGAGCCTGGTTCTCAATTTGATGGAGAGTTGTGAACTACATAGTACTCTCTGCATGTTTGTAAATGAAGCTCGGGCTATTTCGATACGAGCCCGGATTTCAGTATCGCTTTCCCAAGCGTAAGTAAGCCATGAGCCTAAATACTTGTACTTGTCCACGTTCTCCAGAACGTTACCATCAACCTGGATGTTGGCTAGGATTTTCTGCGAATGTGATATTACCATGACTTTAGTTTTTGAGATGTTCATGTTCAATCCGACTTTTTTGCTGTGCAACGAAACTCTGCTAACTATCTTTTGAAGGCCTTCCTCAGTGCTTGCTATTAAAATGGTGTCATCAGCATAGCGCAGGTTATTAATAATTTGTCCGTTGATTACGACACCGTGTTGCACATCTTCAAGCGCTTCTTTGATAACTACTTCCGAGTAATTGTTGAACAGGATCGGCGACATAATGCATCCCTGTCTTACACCCCTCTGTATGGAGATTGGATTCGTCTGCTCGCCATCCACCTGAACCGTCGCACTTTGTTTCCAATACAGATTCCGGATTATACGTAGATCCTTGCCGTCTAGACCTATATTCTCCAACATCTTCATAAGTACCTCGTGTTTGACACGGTCAAAGGCTTTTTCATAGTCTATAAAACAAAGATACACGTTTTGTTGCTTATCACGGCATTTTTGAACCAAAACGTTAAGTGCGAACTGCGCCTCTCTCGTGCCCATACCAGAACGAAAGCCAAACTGGCTTGCCCCTAGTTGATCATCGCATTTAGCTCTTATGCGATTGTGTATTATTGAGAGAAATAATTTTAATACATGACTCATCAGGCTAATAGTACTAAAGTCCGAACACTTTTTGGCACTGGCTTTCTTGGACAAGGTGATAAAAACAGATTTCAACCAATCTTCGGGTATTTCACCGGAATTATAAATGAAGTTAAACATGTTGGTCAGTGCATCGATGTTATCATATTCTAGTAGCTTAAGGACGTCACACGTAATCCTATCTGGTCCTGATGCTTTCCTGGTTTTTGCTTTATGCAACGCACGCAGTACCTCAGCCTTTTGGATACTCGGTCCTATCACTATGTTGTCATCCTCCATTACGCTTCGTGTGCCGTCTGAAAACATCTCTTCGTCATACTCCTCCCAACGTTTTTTTCTCAGCTTGGGTTCCAGAATGGCATTCCCCAAGTCGTCAGTCAGGAAAATCTGCCGTCGTTTCTTATGCAAGGCTGCCATGTATTTTATCTCTTTATGAAGTTGAAAAGAATCATGGCGCTTCATGAGGAGCTCTACCTTTTCACACCGACTTTCGTACGTTGTTTTTTTTTTACAAGCTTTTATTTAGTTTGACCTGTCCCATGGTCTGTAATCAAATCTTGCAAGTTAAATTTGATCCACTTCCTGGTTTCCGATTGAGGTGAAATTTTGCATGCATGTATAAATTGGATGACAATGCAATATTATTATGACATAGAGCTGATCTGATAATGGAGACAGAAGGTGCACATACGAGTAGCAATTCCTAAACTACACAAGATAAACCCATCGTGTTTGGGCTCATTCGAACCGACTCAACAACTAGTTTATGTTTATGGAAAAAGTACAGTCGGCAATAAAAGCTTGTACCAAAAATGAAATTTTTGACCAAATATAGCCGCGGGCAAACGTTAGTATATATATATATATATACACGCGTTTGCCCGCGGCTTCGCCCGCGTACTAAGCATAATTTTTAACCGTCTACAAAAAAGAGGTTCTCTGTTTGACCCGTATGAGGTATGTACGTAGGTATGTATGTATGTTTGTCCACGATTATCTCGCGTTTGGCTGAACCGATTTAGATGCGGTTTCCAGAAAAGTAGTTGTTACATTCTGGGGATTTCGTTATACGAAGTTTGGTGATTGTGATTCATTAACAGATGAAAAGTCAGTATACATTCTAAGAACCGGCAAACTGTTGAATTTCATTTGATTTTGGCAAAAATAGGGATCGAAAACTATTATCATACATTTCTGAGAGGCTGAAGGGGAAAGGGCCGATGAAATAAAAGCATGTCTTAAATGGCCCTTAGTAAAAGTATCTGTGTACTACAGTAACACCAATAGAAGGTCTCATAACGACCAAGCAGCGGTCATAAACTCTAGTTCTTAGAAAGTACAGAAATACGGCTTATTCAATAACACTTGTAACCCTTATTTTTCCTAAAATTAAATTTAAGTAATAGTTTTTAGGTTTTGCCAGTTACCATTGGAGCATCCAAAAAGAAAATTTTGTTCTCTCTTCCATTCGCACTCCTTACTATTTGCTCGTATATTGACTTTTTTTCATCTGTTAATGAATCATAGTTATGCCTAACTAACCCCTCTAAAGCTATCACATCATACCGAAAAATCTGTTAGGATACGCGTTCCGTACCTCAAAAGCAAAAAGAGACCCTTATTCCCAATTCTCGTGTGGCTGTCTGTCAGTCCGTCTATTACAACCGATTTGCTTTAAAACTACTGGACCGATTGAATTGCAATTTGGCACAAACTATCAAGACTTTTCATGTCCATAATATTAAATTGAAACCAGCCAAGTGCGTGTCGGATCACGCACAAAGAAGGGTTCCGTGCCGACACCTACTACTCCACATTTAATCGACTATAGGAAACGCACGGCACTTAAGTCCTTTTGCTTGGGCAAGACTGTTTTTCAACGATATCTCAAAAAATGGTAAACCTTTCGTGTTGAAACCAAAAGTATTTACTAATATGCACCATTTCAATTTTTTTCAGAATCTTGAACTACATAGTTTGGAAATTACAGTGAGCGGACATAATTTTGACAACTTAGACAGCTAATCTATACTAATATTATAAAAAGGTTTGATTGTTTGTTTTCATTGAATAGGCTCCGAAACTACAGAATGGATTTGAAAAATTCTTTCACTGTTGGGAAGCTACACTATTCTTGGGTGACATTGACATGGGCTATATTGTAAATTCAAAAAATTAAGGATTCTTACTAAAACTCCCATAATGTAACCCAAGGTGTAAAAGAAATACCTAAAATATTCTTTACATCGCGTGCGCTGCGAAATTTATTGCCACTTTTTCCAAATTTTACCTCGGATTCCTATTAAGACGGATGAATCTCGGACGCTCAGATATCGATTTTGAACGAAATCGGGACGAAAATGATAAAAAACAATATGGCCGCCACTTTAGCAAAAGAGACCGTTATTTCTAATTCACGTGTGGCTGTCTGTCAGTCCGTCTGTTACAACCGATTTGCTTTAAAACTACTGGACCGATTGAATTGCAATGTGGCACAAACTATCAAGAATTTTCATTTCCACAATATTAAATTAAAATCGGCCAAGTGTCGGATCACACACCAAGAAGGGTTCCACCTACTTGTCCATATTTAAAACCACTATAGGAAACTCACGGCACTTAAGTCCTTTTGTTTGGGCAAGACTGTTTTTCAATAATATCTCAAAAAATGGTAAACCTATCTTGTTAAAACCAAAAGTCGATGAAAGTATTTACTAATACAGGATAATTCAGGAGACGTGAGCAGGACCAACACTACATACATACTAAATGGCAATGAATCGTTCGCCATTTTATTTAAGTGAAACACCCATACCTTTTTCCTGTATTTTAATTTTTGTTAAGTTAAAGTTTAATTCTCTACAATCATGGTCACCCTACAACAACTGGTTTATAAAGATTAAACCTCTAACTGTTCTGACAGCACTTTGATTACGAAGAAAGTAAATTGTCACATTAAGTGAGATACGATATTTCAAAAGTAATCGGACTCAGATGACATTCAATTTGACACGTATCACTTGACTGACGTATTCTGATTGTACCATGAATTTCGTAAATAATTTAAAACATTTTGTTTTCAACACCAAAGATAAATGAACGTTAATTTCACTAATAGTGGCACAAAGCAGTAGCTTATGATCTACAGAATCTGTAGTGTTGATCTTGCTCACGTCTCCCGAATCACCCTGTATGCACCATCTAAATTTATTTAGAATCATAAACTTCATAGGTTGGAAATAAATGCGAGGGGATTCCATTTTTACGACTTAGACAGCGAATCTATACTAATATCATAAAGAGGAAAGATTTGATTGTTTGTTTGCATTAAATAGGCTCCGAAACTACAGAACCGATTTGAAAAATTCTTTCACTGTTGGGAAGCTACCCTATACTCGGGTGACATTGACACAGGCTATATAACATTTTCAAAAAATTAAGGATTCTTACTAAAATTCCAATGATGTAACCCAAGGTGTAAAAAAATACCAAAAATATTATTTAAATCGCGTGCGCTGCGAAAACTATTGATGATAAAATAACTACTTATTTATTAATTATTTGTATGGGCCGGGCTGCTAGTATGTAGTACTAATATAAAGGTTGATTGAAATGGAAAACATATGGAAACCTCTATGCCGTTTTTAAAAGCCAATCCATAGATATCCCACACGCCTATATGGTAACATTAAACTTTTTTAAACCCCTGGCATGTATGGAGTGCCAAATTTTACCCCGGATCGTATCAAGAGACCTCTCGGTCACTCAAATATCGAGTTTGAACAAAATCGGGACAAAAATGAAGAAAATCAATATGGCCGCCACTTTTTCTAAATTTTACATCGGATTTGTATAGAGGGAGACATATCAGACTCTCAGATATCGATTTTGAACGAAATCGGGACAAAATCAATATGGCCGCCACTTTTTCCAAATTTTACCTCGCATTCGTATTACGAGGCCTCTTGGACGCTCAGATATCGATTTTGAACAAAATTGGGAAGGAAATGTAGAAAATCAATATGGCTGCGCCTTTTTGCAAATTTTACGTCGGATTCGTATTAAGAGACCTCTCGGACGCTCACATATTGATTTTTAACGGAATCGGGACAGAAGTGAATAAAATCAATACGGCCGCCACTTTTTCCAAATTTTACCTCGGAGTCGTATTAGGGGATCTCTCGGACGCTCAGATATCGGTTTGAATGAAATCAGGACGGAAATGAAGAAAATCAATATGGCTGCGCCTTTTTCTAAATTTTACCTCGGATTCGTATTAAAAAACCTCTTGGACGCTCATATATTGATTTTTAACGAAATCGGGACGGAAGTGAAGAAAATCAATATGGCCGCCACTTTTTCCAAATTTTACCTCGGAGTCGTATTAGGGGACCTTTCGGACGCTCAGATATCGATTTTGAACGAAATCAGGACAGAAATAAAGAAAATCAATATGGCCGTCATAATTACTTTATTCAAGGTTTACCTCGGATTCCTATTATGAGTCCTGTCAGACGCTCAAAATAAATATCGATTTTTGTGGAAATCGTATCGGACGGCGCTGATTAATAAAACCATTTACAATACATTGAATCAATAAAGGTCGTATCTTCATAGGGAACTCACGGCACTTTATGCACCTTTAGACCTTATAAGGAACCTACATGCCGAATTTGTTAGTTCTCGAACCAGCAGTTTGGGCTGTGCGTTGATATGACACTCACTCAGTCAGTCAGTTTCTTCTTGCAATTTGGCACAAACTTTTAAAAGTTTTCATTTCCGCAATATTAAATTTCAAAATCAATGCCATTGTCGAAATTAACGACCCAAAAAACCATAAAAACGACACCCATATTAATATTTAGACATTACAACCCCCTCGCACCCCTAACAGAGGGGATGGTATTTCACGTCCTCCACGTGGGATTTAAAATCATTGTTGTTTACGTAATCAGCGACCCGATAAACCATAGAAACAATACCCATATCGATTTTCAGAATTTGTCACCACATTTCCCCCTTTAGGGGTTGATTTCTCAAAAAAGCTGAAACACATGTTTACTCATTTATAGTTGGAAATACTCCTGTGAAGTTTTGAATAAAATAGTCCAACTAATCTTGATTCCCCATACAAACTTCGGACCCCCATTTTACCCCCTTAGGGGTTGAATTTTGAAAAATCCTTTTTTTATGCACCTGTAGGCCTTATATGAAACCTACATACTAAATTTGGAATCTCTAGAACCAGCAGTTTGGGCTGTGTCACTCACTCACTCAGTCAGTTATTTCTTGCAATTTGGCACAAACTTTCAAAAGTTTTCTTGTCCACAATATGAAATTTCAAAATCGATGCCATTTTCGTAATGGAAGTCCCAAAAAACCACAAAAACGACACCCATATTAATATTTAGACATTTCATCCCCCTCGCACCCCAACAGGGGGGATGGTATTTCACGTCCTCCACGTGGGATTTTAAAATCATTCTTGGTTTCGTTATCAGCCACCAGATAAACCATAAAAACGATAACCATGTTGATTTTCAGAATTGGTCACCACATTTCCCCCTTTTAGGGGTTGAATTTTGAAAAATCCTTTCCTACTGCACCCCTAGACCTTATAAGGAACCTACGTGCCAAATTTGGAAGCTCTAGAACCAGCAGTTTGGGCTGTGCGGTGATATGTCAGTCAGTCAGTTTCTTCTTTTATATATTTAGATATACATAAATACATAAAAAACATCCAATTCTCAATAACAAATATTTCTGCTCACCACACGAACAAATGCCCTTACCGGGATTCGAACCCGGGACCTCAAGCTTCGGAGGCAGTGTCACTACCAACTAGGCTGAACAGGGCGACAAGTATAGTTTAATGTAAAATTACAGTGTCAGGTACTACAAAATTACAATGCTCCAGTAGAAAACCTATTTTCGCGATTCATTACCCGTGCAGAATGCTACTTCCAAACACCCCATCCATGATTTAATCGTTTACGTTTAGCGCTGTGTAACTCGTACGAGCACGTCACGTCACAAATGTGATTGGTGAAGCAAGGAAGAAAACTAGTTCTCAGTGTCTACAGCGAGGTGGAATAGTTACATAAATTAAGAATATGCTCACAAGGTCGTCTCCCGCGTCATAGTCACACCCGAGCCGGAACTTGACGACGTTCTGCGGCGAGTCGCTGTCGACAAGAGAGTCCACGGGCTGTGCGAGTACCACCGCCACGTGCGTGCGGTTCACGTCCCGGTACGTGAACAGGGCCGCGTCTTCTTCTCGGTCTACTGGTTGCAGGCTGAGGTTCTTCCTGGAAATACAGAGAGAAGTTCTTGAGTACGCGCTGTGGACAACGGAATTGGTTGCACAACGGTGCAAGCAATTCTGTCCGGTTTTCCAAAGCGGTGCAAAGATTTCATTGATTTCAGTAATTTATTGTTAGTTGAAATCCAGTGCCTCATTAAGGTCAGTCATTTGTTGTGGCCGCTCTGTCTGTATAGCACACTATTCAATGCAGGCTGTAGCAAAAATGGCGTGGATCGGTCTAAGGTGTTAATTAGTATCACATTCTGACTAGAGATGAGTAGGTAAAAAAAACCGACTCCAGGTTGTTTGGTTTGTATGGGAGAGCTTCGTCAAAATTTGCCATTTCCCCATAAAATAAGTAAAAAAAATTAAGTCAAAAATATTTTGACTGAGATATTTTTAGTCCGAATGCGATATCAATTAACGCCTTAAACGGATCCACGCCATTTATGTCTCTTAGTAGGTAGTACATTGTTAAACTACACCTAAGTCCTAAAGCTGCTTGCCGATCGGCTGTCAAAAAGATCGCTACTTTGTAAAATGCCCTTTTAATTTAGTGCGCTATCTTTGCTACTGCGTTCTTAATATGATATGATATGATATGATTTATTTACCTCACAATATAAAATTGTTCATAAAATTACACTAAGTCAATTTACTGTAGGTATTCAACATACTTCTCAGTTTATGTCATTAATTAGCGCTAGCATAACAATATTTAAACAGCGGATATTTTTTTACCATACCCTTGACCCAAATTCTTTATTCCATTATCACAACATAAACTTTTTTTAATCACTTAATATTCATAAATTCATTGAACTTAGTACGTGTACTATATATTGAAGTCCGTTGGACATAATATTTACTTCGACAATCTTTTCATGCGTATTTCGTGAAATCAAATGGCAAAGTTGGAAAATATTTAAAAGATCTTTAGGTCCATTACTAATGAGGTTCTGATTCCTATAGTTGATATTTGATTGAAACCAGTTGATTTTGTAACGTGTCAAACTTACGTTAGGTACGGCCGCACTCACAATGGGCTTAACAACTTGGCTTGTACTAGTCGCTTAAAATTCATGTTTAAGACCGGGTGATAGAAGCGACAAGGATTTCTAAAAAACATTAAGTAAATATTAAACAAAGCTGACCAAAAGCCTCCATCCATGCCCTTTGAAACGCCAAACAAATAGAGAGAGAAAAGGGATTTTGCAATGAATCTGGATAGTTTTGATTACGATATAATAGATAAACCCCTAAATAGACCCGCGCCTAAATAGATATTTTATAAGCTTAAGTTTCATGGCGCATTGGGTTAACTGTAAGGCCATGTAAACATTTGTAAGAAATAAATAAATAAATAATGAGGTGGTTGGTATATGATTTCCATAGTAAATTTAAACAATTTCGGTTTTTTTTTTTTAAGTGTGATTGAAGCTAATAGAAGCAATTTATTTAAAGCGTTCTACAATCACACCACGGCAAATGGGATTTCAGTACTGTAAAACCAAGGACAATCGAAAAACTTTGACGGAAACATATAACGTGAGTTTGAAAAGGGCCAAATACTTAAATCAAGTAAACAAAGTAAGGAAGAGAAATAGTGTACATAGACGAGTTGTATACAGTGTGGAAAGATAAGTCGGCCCCTGGAGGGAAACTACCTTAAAACGTTGAGATAGCTCAATTTTCTGAAGCGAAACATTATTTTATTTCTCCTAAGCATTAAAACTGCATTCACAGATTTTTGAAAAAATGTACAGGTAGCAAAAAATTGCATTTTTTTACATTTTTGTCAAAAAAATGTTTGATGCCAATTGATGCCAATAGATCCTATTTCTATCAAGGAACAAGAACTTATTAGAGACCGACCTAGTCTAGGATACAAGACAGGCCAAAAATAAAAATAAAGAAATTTGGCACAATTAGTATTGAAAAAAGGTATCTATTTCAAAAATCTGTGAATGCAGTTTTATTGCTTAGGAGAAATAAAATAATGTTTCTTTCCGCAAATTGAGTTATCTCAACGTTTTAAGGTAATTTTCCTCTAGGGCCCGACTTATCTTTCCACCCTGTATACACACGTCACACGTCGGTGGTAAAGGTTGGTCAAACTATAGCTACTCAGGAATAATAATATAAAAAAAATAATTAAAGAGGACATAATTTATTCCACAGAATAAGTAATAGTACAACTGGCAGTTAAAATGGTCGTAGTGCGTTACTTGTGTATAAATCTACAGACATACACATTATCTTACAAAATACTGCTTGAACATAATCATTCTGCTCTGATTTCACCTCCGTACCAATCAGATTTTAAAGACCTATTGAGAATATACTCATGGGCTCAATTAAAACAATACGTAGCCCAGCGCAATGCTGACATAACTTTCACAAGAATAAAGAATCCACAGCAGGAGAAGGTCAATATGATGGGTCCAGAAGATTGGAAAAAGATTATTATCAACGAAATTAAATGTGAAGAAGACTTCCGTATTAGTACCTATATCAAATTAAAATAAACAATTTTAGGGATCAATTTATAATTAATACGAAAAACAATCTTTGTATTAAGAGAAGGTAAAAGTTTGAGTTAGGTAGGAATGGTAAAAATATTATGTAGATGTTAAAGACATATTTATTTAAAAAAAATTGAGTTTATTTTGACTATAGTTTATTAACAGACACATAATATAATTGAATATCGGTGTTAGAACCTAATGGTTACAGTCAATAATTCAAACGCTCTACAAAAAGTGGTTCCATTTTATTCCTAACAGTTTCAAAATACATAACCTTATTATACCATCTTTTTACACAAATGAACAAACAAATCATGACATCTATTGGTATTTATTAAAACTATTAGCATTCGGAAGAAGGGAGGTACTGAACGAAGCTGTAGTTTAAGCGCCATCTAATTGAAATCTGGTGAAATGCAAAGCCAACAGTAGAGCTGCTCTATTGTTGGCTATGCATTTCACCAGATTTCAATTAGATGGCGCTTAAACTACAGATTTAATTATTTATCACTAGGTGGCGCTACAAAAACGAGTTAATTATTGTAGAGGGCTTGTACTAAAGTCATATCATACTGTTATGGCCATTTATTGGCCGGATGCTGCACTTCATGATGAAAGCAAGCCGCTTTGCACAATAATAAAAGGGACCTGAGTGATTTGACCCGCAGCAACGAAAGTTTCACCCCTTAGGAACAGAGACGGCGCCACTTCTTTAAAAAATATTTAAACAATTCTACTAGCTAAACTAATGGACCGATTTCACTGTTTAATATCTCAGATAAAAGCTCATTGTACAAATTATTTACAAAAAAATACCCAAAAAATATAAACTGAATACTTTTGGCAAAAAACGGCATCTCAAGTTTTTTTTTCTTCTTATTCGATTGGTAGTTTTTAATTGTTTTCAATAAAAATTTATAGAACATGAATAGTTTAATGCACTTATATATTACTAAATTAAAAACAAGTATTATAAAATAAAACGGACACCGATACCCCTCATACTTCACAAAATATGAAACTTTGAATGTGAGTGTAAATTTCTTCAAAATATATTTCAAAAAAATCTACAAGCTATATCATATACATTAATTATCCGACTCCGTTTTACTGGAAGGGAAAACTCCAAAGGCATGGAACAGAGGTGTGGTGGTGCTGTTCTTCAAAACGGGTGACAACGAGAACGAGAACTACCGACCCATCTCACTTCTGAGCCATGTCTATAAGCTGTTTTCAAGAGTCATTACGAACCGTCTCGCACGCAGGCTATATGACTTCCAGCCTCCCGAACAAGCCGGTTTCTGAAGAGGCTTTAGTACCGTAGACCACATCTATACGCTCCGTCAGGTTACACAGAAGACTGAGGAGTATAACCTGCCCCTCTGTTTAGTGTTCGTGGACCACGAGAAAGCCTTCGATTCGATTGAAACGTGGGCTGTACTACAATCTCTCCAACGGTGCCAAGTGGACTACCGCTATATTCCGTTGCAGCGGGGAGTCAGGCAAGGAGATGTTATTTCTCCTAAACTGTTCTCCACTGCACTGGAGGATGTTTTTCAAGACTATGAACTGGAGAAGACTAGGCATCAATATAAACGGCGACTACCTCACTCACCTTCGGTTTGCTTACAATATGGTAGTCTTGGCTGAGACCATGGAGGATTTAAGTACAATACTCAATGACCTCAGTAAAGCCTCCGAGCGAGTTGGTCTAAGGATGAACATGGACAAGACGAAGATTATGTCAAATGTCCATGTCGCACCAACTTCCTTAACAATCGGACACTTTACGCACGAAGTTGTAGACGATTACATATACCTAGGACAGACTGTCCAGTTAGGTAGGTCCAACTTCGAGAAAGAGGTTAATCGTCGAATCCCGACGTTCGGGAAGCTACGGCACATCTTTTCGTCCAATATTCCGCAGTGTCTCAAGACGAAAGTCTTTGACCAGTGTGTGTTGCCAGTGATGACATATGGCACTGAAACGTGGTCGCTTACTATGGACCTCATAAGAAGGCTCAAAGTCACTCGAATCGCAATGGAGAGAGCTATGTTGGGAGTTTTTCTGCGTGATCGCATCAGGAATGAGGCCATCCGCAGCAGAACCAAAGTGACCGATATAGCCCTCCGAATCCCTAAACTTAAGTGGCAGTGGGCGGGACACATAGCACGTAGAACCGATGGCCATTGGGGCGGAAAGATTCTCGAGTGGCAACCACGTACCGGAAGGCGTAGCGTGGGCAGGCCCGCCACACGGTGGACTGATGACCTGGTGAAGGTCGCGGGTGTCTGCTGGATGCGGGTGGCGCAGGACCGGTCATTGTGGAAGTCTTTGGGGGAGGCCTATGTCCAGCAGTGAACGTCTTTCGGCTGACATGATGATGATTTTTTTTCTTACTCGATTGATAGTTTTTACATGATTTCTTAAAAAAATGTATAGAACATGAATAGTTTAATGTATATATATAGGTATATAACTGAGTTTATAACAAGTATTACAAAAAACCCGACACAGATATACCTTTCATACTTCACGCAATATTTAAGTTTAATTACGCACGCTCTTCTTACAAATATATTTCAAAGAAATCTTCAACCGCAATAAGTGCACTGATTACATATGAAAAGAAGTTACACAATTTAAATAAATAAACTCAATATTTTATAAAATAATGAAAAGAAACTGAATAAAAAGTTTTTTCCTGGTACTAAATTATAAAAAAATATAATAAATCTAAACTTAGTAATTACTTTTGTTTAGTGACTACATTTGAAAACAAAAAATGAAAACTAATTCGTTCCCGGCACAGTTGGTTCTGAGATTTATTATATGTTGCGTAGTAGGTGGCGACTTTTCCTTTTCAGTTCTACATCTACCGGTGCACCCGAAGAGGACATTTAAGTTTTAATAAAAAAAAACATATATGTAAACAGTCTTAATTATTTCAAATCTACCAGGTATCGATGGCATGGGTGAAGTTTGGAAGTATGGCGGAGGAGCAGTGCAATCGTGACTTTATAAGACAAATAATCGTCAACATCTGGGAGAAGCAGCAACAGAACCAACGCAGTGGAATATGGGTGTGGTGTGCCCAATACATAAGAAGGGCTCCAAAAAAAAGTGCTCCGACTACAGAGGCATCACATTACCCCCCACAGATTATAAAGTGCTTGCCTACATTCTTCTCGACCGGCAAGAACCCTGTGCTGAAGATATTCTCGGAGACTATCAATGTGGATTCCGGCGAAACCGTAGTGCAGTCGACCAGATTTTTATATTAAAACAGCTGATGGAGAAAAAATGTGAGTACGCACAGGACACCCAAACACTTTTCGTCGACTTCACCAAGGCCTACGAAAGCGTAGACAGAGAGTCACAATTTAGGATAGGTACTTTTGTCCTTCAAAATACCTGGAAAATTGGTAAGAATGATTAGACTTGCCACGCTGGAAAGCAGACTTACGGTCAGAATGGGAGGATCATTATCCGAAGAGTTCGAAGTAGCTACAGGGCTGAAACAAGGCGATGTACTATCTCCAATGCTATTTAATTTAGTACTCAAACACGTCATCCGAAAGGTGCTAATGTATGACGGCGAAATGGAATTAAATGGCCGACACAAAATTTTGGGATATGCCGATGACCTGACTCTTCTAGGACAGTGTGGATGATGTTGGAGCAATGGCAAGAATTCTGGACGAGGAAGGGAACAAAGTAGGTCTCAGAATCACCCTTGTCAATTCAGAATATTTCCACATGCGAAGGTTTAGAGGGTCGTGGTCCAGCAGAAAAGGTCTTACTGTAGATGGAACTACCTATAGACGCGTAGCAAAATTTAAGTACCTTGAATGCACAGTGACGGATACCAACCAAATGCAGGAGGAAACTTATCAGCAGAAGGACCAAGATCAGAGTCTACAAGACGGTGATAAGACCGAGTTCGATATACGGATGCGAAACTTGGACACTGACGTTGAAAGAGGAGAGCAAGCTCTTAGTGGCAGAGAGAAAGATCCTGAGGAAGATTCTGGGACCTACAAAACGGGAAGATGGTAGCTGGAGGGTGAGGAGGAATGTGGAAGTGGAAGCACTGGTTGCCGAACCCAACATCATCGCAGAAAGCAAGTCTGTACGGCTGCGCTGGCTCGGCCACGTTAAGAGGGTGGGAGAGGTTCGCGCTGCCAAAAGTGCGTACCTGGGACGTCCAAATGGTCGACGGCCGATCGGCCAACCAAGGTATCGTTGGATAGACGAAGTCCAAAAAGATCTCTACCAGCTTCAAACAGCCGACGCGGATTGGCGACAAGCTGCCCAGGACAGAGCGCAGGGGCGTGTCTTAGTGTCGTAGGCCAAGATCTACTTTAGGTCGCTGGGCCATCGTAGTAGTATTAGTGACATATCTAAGTTAACATATTGTTTCAACGTGAGTAGTAGCCCTATCTATCAGACTTAAAGCTAATGTTTTTACAAAAACTCGCCATCTACTACTCGTAAGCAACATATAATAAATCTCAGCCGTGCCGGGAACGATTTAGTTTTTTTTTTTGTTGACAAATGTAGTCACTAAATAAAAATAATTACTAATTTTGGATCTAATATATTTTTTTGTAATTTAGCATCTCGGAAAAACTTTTTATTCAGTTTATTGTTATTTTTTTTTAATTTATTTAAATAAATTGATTTTATTTATATGACACATTTCATATTAACATCAGTGCACTTATTGCGGTTGAAGATTTCTTTTTAATTTATTTGTGAGAAGAGCGTGCATAATTAAACTTAAATATTTCGTGAAGTATGAAAGGTATCGGTGTCGGGTTTCTTTTATAATACTTGTTATAAACTCAGTAATTTACATATACATTAAACTATTGATGTTCCATAATTTTTTTAAATAATCAAGTAAAAACTCTCAATTTCTCTTTCATTTGAGATATTAATTATTGAAATCGGTCAAATAGTTTAGATTGTAGATTTTTTTAAATATATTTTGAATAAATTTACACTCACATTTAAAGTTTCATATTTCGTGAAGTATGAGAGGTATCGGTGTCGGTTTTCTTTTATAATATTTGTTATTAATTTAGTTATATATAAGTGCATTAAACTATTACATATTTTTTTTTATGAAAACAAGTTAAAACTACCAATCGAGTAATAAAAAAAAACTTGAGATGCCGTTTTTTGCCAAAAGTATTCAGTATATATTTTTTGAGTGTTTTGTATAAGTAATGTATACAATGAGCTTTCATTTGAGATATTAAACAATGAAATTGGTCCATTAGTTTAGCTTGTAGAATTTTTTGAATTATTTTTTTAAGAAGTGGCACCCGCTCTGTTCCTAAGGGGTGAAACTTGCGTTGCTGCGGGTCAAATCACTCAGTTTGGTCCCTACTATCACTGTGCAAAGCCGGCTTGTTTTCATCATGAAATGCAGCATTTTGTTCATAACAAGTATATGATGTTATCGATTATTAAAAAAATACAGTAGTTAAACAATTACGGGGGCGTACGGGTGATAAAATAATGGAAGAAACCAATGAGGTGCCAATTAAAATTTCAAAAGTTTTTAATGCAGAACAATTTGTTGTCCATGCATGCATGCATGCATGTTGGTATGAAATAATAAAAAGAACGCATAAGAACTAATAAATATAATATTTTTAGGTAGCATGCACCAAACGAACAAAATTTTACACGGACACAACAGTTCAATTATTATTATAAAATAATAAAGCTACCTATTTCAATAATTGAAGCGTGTTAAAACTACACGTTCTAATGTTTTCTCAAACTAGGTATGGACTTTTGTGTTTATTTGACTCAGAATCTCAAATACTATCGATACTAGGAAAAGAAAAAAAGGTGTCCAAAAATTTACATAGGTAGTAAAATTTACAATTTATACTGTTGCACATAAAACATACAAACTAATAAAACTGTTCCGATGACACTTTATTAGGGTTCCGTAGTAAACAAAGAAACTTTATAATTTCGCTATGGCCGTCCGTCCGTTCGACTTTCCGCGGCTTAGCTCAGTAATCGTAGTAGGTACTATAAAGATGTAATTTGGCATAGGTATACAAATGTATAATATGCCAAATCAATTCTACCGACAAATAATTGAGATCATATGCACCGATAAAATGCTATATTTTTAGGGTTTTCAAAAACATGCGTTTTTTTTGTCTTGCAATACTCATTGTGTGGGGTATCCGTATGCGTGATATTACACTTTAAAGTGATTTTTTTGTTGAAGTCAAGTGCAATACCCGCCCTCTGCCAGCTAAACGGTTGCTACTGGGTATGTGAAAAACATCGTGGTAGTAGTATATAATTATAATGAATTTAAAAGGACAACTATCACAACTAAGTATACATTAGGTACCGGTCGGCTGGGGTAACTTTAGGAAATAAATGGGGCTGCTTTGATCATTTAATATGTATCATACAAGCAATACTATTGACAATTCGGTGAATTTAATTAAGCAAACACCAAGATAATGTAGTAATAATTTTACTGACACCGGTCACAGAAATATAAAACCAATAATTTATGAGAAAAACCGGTTTGATCAAAGTCACCCCTTGAATCAAAGTAACCCCAGTTTACGGTACTAGTTAATGAGTAATAGCCAAACTTAAGAAATGTACCTACTTGGAAGAAAAAGTTTCGTCCAATTTCCATTTATTACTTAGATAATGTTGTTACTTGTGTCAAATACATCGTAAATATACGTTAGTGAACTTTTAAATCAGCATAATGTAACGAGTGGACACTTGACCGCTATTTTAACCTAAATATTAAAAAAACTATAAATAGACACTTTCTTGGCTGACTGTCCCTAATGATCTTAGACTTAGGATAATCAATGCCTCGTATTGCAAATCATTATCCATATTTGATCAATTATTTCAAATAGGGACTAATAATGTAGGATGACATTTATAGGTTGCAATTTCTATTACATCAGGGCCTACCGCAATGCAATATGCCACTAACAATTATATGCTGATTTAATATTAAACACGCGTTAACATCCACTAAGCGTCATGACTCATGACATGCACAATTACGTTAAGTTAAATTACAGAACGTTATCAGATTTGACGAGACTCTTATTTAACATCTTTATGCGGCCGATGCCTTTTCCCATCAGACGGAAGTTATAAGCGGATATATTACGTAATAGCTTGGAACTAGATCTTCAAGTAACTTGATCGTTATTAGCTATTAGGAAGGAAATGCTCACACCCGTGCAGTTTTTAAAGGAGGTTATTTTAAAAGACTTGTATTTATATGAAATGACTAATATAGTACATTACTGCAGAGACCGTGAAGTAAGGGATTGCTGGACGAGTTTGGGATAAACGGCCGAGTCGTAGATGAGGCCGGATAAAACGAGTCCTGCAATCCCTGTTCCGGCCGAGGATTGTATAGTACTTTTCTCAAACAATGCGAGGAAATACTAAATAAAATAACTACTAGGTTTTCAAGTAAATAATAGTTTATTAGGGAAAAATAATATCAATAAACTAATTAATGTTGAAAGTAACATTGGACATATTCGGACAGTTTTTAAAAGTGAAATGTATTGTTTTTCCGGGCACATTAACATTCTTTTGCTGAATTGATGATGGTGGATTAGTGGACTGTGTATTTAGTTGGCTTGTGTTTTCTTGGCTAGGCATAGGACTCGGTGGTGGTAGTGAACCTTCTTGAGAGGCTATTGGCTGAGGGCTATTTATATGTTCTCTCTGGCGGGAAGTCGACGGCTGAGGACTTAATAGCGGGGTAGTTGACGATTTCAATTGAATATTATTGGTTATTTGTTTTGCTATGCAACTTTTATTTTCAATAGAATCTTCGATATAGCCCTCGGCCACTTGATCAGAACGCCATCCACCATGCCTTTTAAGCGTCGTTAGGTTCGCCCCAGAATCTGCAAGAAGAGTTGCAGAAGACCTCCGGAAATAATGGCCCGTATAGGAGTCAATGTCAGGCAAGTTCAAAAAAGTTGCGATCGCCTTGGGCATCGATGCAATGGTGTGCCTTCCAATTGGTTGTCTGGTACACTTTCCATTTTTGTAATTGAGGAAAAATCGATCGGTGTTGGTGTCCACAGGGCGAAGAGCTTCGTATTTTCGTACTACGGTCTCAAATTCATCTCTGACAACAAACGTGCGATCTATTTTTGTTTTAGTGTCACGTAGTTTTACAAGGATCATATTGTTGTGATGCTCGACGTCATTTACACTGATGTTGGTCAGTTCTACACACCTGCAGACACCATTTATGCCTAATACTAGAGCGACCTGAAATCAATACATACATGTTAATATTACGCTTATTGACAAGTCAAGAATTATATATTTTAAAGTGAAATAAATTACGCAATAAGATTACCTTGATTGCCAAAAAACGGTCATCGGGAGCTTCCGTCAAGAATTTTGTTATATTTTCACAGGTAAATATTTTAGATTTCTTGCTCTTGTATCCAGCATTGTTTTACCGTTTCCCTCAACAATTAGCCAACATTGTTACGCTTATTTTCTTGTATTCGTTACGTACTATCAAACGTAAAAACGTATTTTTATTGTATTAAAAATTTGAACAACCACCTCTATTAGGTGTACTAAGAAGTAAAAAAATATGTCAAGAAAATACAATTAAATCTAGTTTTACCGACAAAACTGGCTGAAATTTCATACCTTTCAATATGTACAGTTTATCAAAAACCATCATATATATGCAATAAAAATGTCCATCGAGTTACCTGCGCTTCGAATATAAAGAAGCACATCTTTTAAACTGTCTCCATATTATAATATATATAAACTAGTCTTCTTGATGTGACCTTTTACTGTGGTCTAACTTGATAATTAATTTATCCCAAAATAATTTGCTTCACATTCTGCCATTGGTGACATCGTTTAATACCTGTTTTAAATACCTTGACAAGATTGTTTTCAAATTTGTGGCCTAGAACCTAAATGTCAATGTATTCGCAGAAATTAATAATTCTACATCTTCACGAATAACCCATAACTTAGTACAGTAGATCGTACCTATTTCGAATGAAGCATTTGAATGAAAATTGAGCTACCCAGGGAGGGTAGCTCAATTTTTAGTAGGCCCTTATCTGGGATTTTGAATAATCATCATTCGCGTGCCCTTTTCCCATTTACTTGGGGTCGGCGCAGCATGTTTTTTTCTTCCATACTCGTAACTCTCTATCGCCCGTCATCTCGTCACTCACATCCTTCCTCTTCATATCGTCTCTCACGCAATCCATTCACCTTTTCCTTGATCTACCCCTCCTCTTACATCCCTCCACATTCATGCCTAATACCTTTCTTGTCACATGACTTTCATCCCTCCGCATAACATGCCCATACCACCGTAGACGATTAGCTCTTAACTTATCATCTATGGGTGCCACTTTCAGGCTTCCCCTTATATACTCATTTCTTATGTGATCCATTCTTGTTACGCCACTCATCCATCTCAACATTCTCATCTCCGTAACATGCAATCTCTTTTCATCCGTCACCTTTGCGGCCCAACATTCCGATCCATACATGACGACAAGTCTTACAATGGTCTTGTAGATTTTGCCCTTCAATCGGAAGGGCATTCTGGCGTCGCATATGGTTCCTGAGACCTGTCGCCATTTCATTCATACTTTTGAATAATATTCCAATATATTTGTTGATATAAGTTTTTTTTATTCACGACATAAAGTTTCCTCGATTAAAGAACTTTATTATATTTGAAATACGAATGTTAGTATTATGTATAGGTATAACTATTACTAGCAAATGACAGCATGTAACAAAATCAGACCAATTCTTTAAATTCGTACACGGGTCTAATGTGAAATATATAAAATAAACACATGTATCCATATAGTATATTATTAAACCTCCCTTTGGTATACAATTTATTATGCATTCGTTATCGCATAATTATGTGTCCACCAAATCATTACCGTTATAAAAACGTTTTTATAACTATTACGTGGCGTTATGTAATCTTGCATTTGAAATGAATATTTGATCTAGGTTACTTATGCATACGGATGAATATGAGATATCGAATAAAATGATTTCAGTTTGCGTTTCATTGCGTAATGGTTTTAAAAATAATGTGATGCACAAAACGTGCGATGTGGGCGTACCGTTGAGAGTAGTTTTTTGACCTCACTTACAACACATGAACATGGCCAAGTCTTTGTGATTATCTTCAAACTTTTCTCACCTTTTAGTGATTGTAAGTGCGCTAAATTACGGTTGAATTTTTTTCAGATACAAATTACTAATTTAACCCGTTGAAATATAAATCTTACAATGTCAAAGGGAAGGTTCAATTTGAAATGACAGTAGTTATACTTTTTGTTTTTGGACAATTTGTGCCTCATCTATAGTGGCTAAACAGACAGTGAAAGGCTTTTATATCTATCAATGGCATAAGGGCCTATCATAACTTTGATGCCGATGAGATTTTCCAGATCATACTTTTACCAGGAATTAGGTTTTCTAGAGGTAGTTCTCCAAAACACAGCTACGTACTTGCCTCTCAGGCAGTGCTTTTATTTGTTTCCTTGTAAATGATATGACGATAAGGGCTCTAACGGTTTTAGGAGATTTAAAATACCTACAGTGGTATACGGGAGCAAAAAATCGGTCTAGCTCGTTCTCATTTCCGGGAAGAGTAATACTCGGGTTTGAACGTATATACTTAGAATACCTATAATACAACAACCATAAAATAAAGTGATATTTGCTAGGTAAGTAACTAAGAACCTGCATACCACTAATATAGCTATTAATACGTAACAGTTAAGTATTAAGTGCTAGGAGAAAGGACTGTATTATAAAGCTATTAGTGATATATTTCCTGGGACTAATACAACAATAGAGAAACCGCAGGCTTGATGCAAGATAACTGATTATACCTGAAGTGTAAACATAGCCCCCAAGTCAGTACAACATTTTATGTAACTTTTAAAACGCAGAGATAACACAAAAAGGCACTATAAAGTTATTTGGTGATATAACTACGTATAATATTAGTAGACATGCTACCTCACCTTAGAAATAACGTAGTACTGGGTGGATTACACCAAACATCTGTAATCGTAAAGCGGTTTTGTCAAAATCTAATTGTATGGAAAGTTTGATGAGTTTGTATGGGTTGACAGCTACCGTCACAATATTTGACGTCGATCGGTCTGAAATTGTATCAATATGTCTGTAAAATTTGTGCAATCCACCTTTAAAATTATCGCTGCTGAGCTGATTATTAAGAAAATAGTCACTTAAGCCAGATCGTTAATTGGCGTACATCCCATCCATAATAGTATTTCCACTAGTTATAATTACCTACTATCACTTTCAATGAGAGAACTATTAGTAAAATATAATTCCAGTAGTTTCATTGAACTAGTGGTTAAATTCTAAGAATGTAGTGGTCATAAGACAGCCGTTGTGCTTAAAAGAAGAGACCAGAATGTTCTCTAATTTACATGAGATTTAGACATGTGACGCAAAAATTGCTAGAACTACGTCTATGAGGCGAACTAAACAATACAAAACGGCGAACACTCTTCTGCGAATGAACGTATGGCCCAGAAGGGATGTAAATAGGTACCTATTATACTACTATGCACCCCGAGTGCATAGTGTGTGGAGATACTGTGATCTCCAATCCGCATGCCAAGCGTGGCGATTATGGCATTTACCCGCCATATAATTGGGGTAGGCCTATATCCTGCGGTGGATGTTCTTCGGCTGAAATGTTGGTGGTGGATACTACGATGGTGTCGATGGTGGCTAACTAGAATACGAATACTAATTTTTAAAGGGTCGGAAACGTGCATGTGACACCCCTGGAGTTGCAGGCGTCCATAGGCTGCGGCGACCGCTTACCATCAGGCGCTACGCTTGTTTGCCACCGACGTGGAATAATAACTCCTGATGGCAAGCAGACACCGGACTCTATGGACGCTTCCAACTCCAGTACAATCACAAGCGCAATGCCGATTTTTGCTTTGAGGATTTGTTGTACCGATAGCAAGACACAAATGCAGGACGATACATTGTGCTGAAAGTGAGCAGCACAAGACATTCTTGGGAGCCCTGGCTATCTTACTCGTCACCAGAAACACAAGAATTTGAGCTTCTGTAAGGTGCTCCAACTATGAAGGTGCTCTTACACGGGCAATATTTTGAGCAAATTTTGCCCGTCAACAGTACACGCGTCCTTCTATGGCCTGTAAGTAAAAGTGAGAAAACCGTACTGTTAACGGGCAATAATTGCTCAAAATATTGCCCGTGTAAGAGTACCTTGAGTGAGATTACATTTCGCTATTCCCTCCCTTTCAATAAACTAATACAGGTAAATTACTTTCGAGATGTTTTTTCATTTGTAGTTGTGACCTCTGTCACCCTCTGTAGCCAGCCTCACACACACACACACACATATGTGGTACGTCAACATGTATGTGTGTCCCTGTAAATATACAAATATTTACTACTAGAAATGCAAAAACGTGTTCGCACACACACACACATACGTGTGTCTGTATACGTCAACGTGTATGTGTGTCCCTGTAAATATACAAATACTACTATAAATGCAAAAACGTCTCGGAAATAATTTACCTGTACTATACATTAATAAAATTGACTGTAACTTTCTTTGCCGTAACCAGTGTCAATTTGTTTGTACATTTCCTAAGTAATGATATGTGCCAGACGGAAACGTACAACCCTCGCAAACACACATTCACAAATGGCAGTCATTTTGAAACGCAGATTGTTAACAAATTACTCAACAACGCAAGAACGTGGTACAAGGAAGCCTGTCGGAATGGGAAATGCATAATGTTAGATATTTTATGGTGGATTATAATTGATTGAAGGACCGGTAGGGTACATATAGATGAAAACCACGTTATAGACAAGTGCGAGAAGTTAGCTTGTTATAAATATTTCAAAAGATTTCGTTTTCAGTAGACGCATGATAGATTGTGTTTTTCTTCGTTATTTTTTAATAACTATTCAATTCAAATATAAGCCACATCGCCCATATTCAATTCATTTTAATTCAATGGAATCAAATCAATCATTAGGCATCAACTAAAGGTAATTTGCTAGTTTAGATAATTTAGAAAAGTTGCCACCACGGATCTGTCGCATAATAAACCGAACATAGTGTAGAGGTAGTTATAGCATTTTTTTATTCTTTTGGAGTAAAGAAAGTTAAATCATAATTTTGTTTACGTCATGAAGCGTAATTTTGATGGGAATTATATTTACTTTATCTGTATTATATCTGAATTAGTGGTAGAACATACTTTTTAACCGACTTCAAGATTTCAAAAGAGGAGGTTATCAATTCGGTTGCAAGTATTTTTTTTTTTTTTTTTTAATGTTTGTTACTCCATAACTTCGTCATTTCTTAACCGATTTGAAAAATTCTTTTTATGATTGTATGTATATATATCCAAGTTGGTCTCGTTTTTGTCAAAAGGCAGTTCTGATGATGGGATCCATGAGCAATTGAAGAAACTCCTCAAATCTTTAAGGCAAACATATAGTGATTTTTGTGTTTTTATCAACAAGTCAAGCATTTGCATCCAAAAATGTGACATTGGATGAAGTGGAACTGCTGATGATGATCAGAACAGAACTCTTCAACGACGAAAAGTTCACGTTTGGCGATTTGTCCTCCTAGCTGTGTTTGTTAAGCAAGTTCTATTTTCACGATTAATTTTTGTCATGCTCGAGTTCTGATGATGGGATCCATGAGGAATTGAGGGAACTCCTTAAATCTTAAAGGCAAACATATAGTGATTTTTGTGTTTTTATCAACAAATCGAGCATTATCATACAAAAATGTGACATTTGATGAAGTGGAACTGCTGATGATGATCAGAACAGAACTCTTCAACGACGAAAAGTTCACGTTTGGCGATTTGTCCTTCTAGCTGTGTTTGTTAAGCAAGTTCTATTTTCACGATTGATTTTTGTCATGCTCGAGTTCTGATGATGGGATCCATTAAGAATCGAGGAAACTCCTCAAATGTGAAAGGCACACAAATAGTGATTTTAGTATTTTCATGAACTAATCAAGCATTTTCATTCATAAAAGTGACATTTGATGAAGTGGAACTGCTGATGATGATCAGAACGGAACTCTTCAACGACGCGTAGTTCACGTTTGGCGATTTGTTTTCTTCGTTTTGTTTGTCAAGCAAGCAAGGTTTTTCCATGATTTCATGAGGAATTGAGGGTACTTAGTCTTCTACCATTATAAACATACTTATAGCCATTTTTGTATTTGTATGGAATCTAAGAGTGCACCATCTAAGATTAATAATCTTTCACCGGACTCCCCCATTGAAGTCGGTTTTTTTTTCTTAAAAATTATTTCAATCAAAAATGTCGAAACCTTATACTATTTTATCGGCGTTTGTATTGCACATAATTTTAAGTACAATAAGATTTACTAAACATACCTAAAAGTTTAATTTATTTCAGTCCCAATCAACGCATAAATGGCGTGTATGCACGCACTATTTACTATATGACGAATCTATTTATTTTAACGCTAACTAGTTGAACGAGAAACCGGATAAAGTTATATGCGTGGCTACGCTCGTTGGGGATTGCAAATTACTAAACATCAGTTAGTGCCAACTAGTAACGCCCAAATGATATATGTCATGACATGTGTACCAGTATTAATTGAATGAATATATTTACTATTACATTACTTTAGTAAAGTACCAAGCTGATGATGACCACTAATTAGCAAGTAAATAGTCGGAAACCTTTAATTTTTTCACGTCACTACCAGTATCCATTCAATCTCTTTATAATTTCAACTTTTGACATTCGAACCACGCCCAGTTAAAAACAAGCATGTTTGCTAGGACACGTTGAAAAAAGAAACACTTAGGTCAGTACAAAAACGTTGAACACATCGCTCAACTTTTTCACGGCTTGTTCGACGAGATTTAGTTTTTCTTATTGTATTCGGTAAGTAACTGAATTGAAACTAAACCCAAGCGTAATATACAGGTTAAAAACTTTCATCGCCACTGGATGTTACGAGAACTGCTTACCTACTTATCTAGTAGGTGTTTTATTAGTATTTATATGTAGAAATAAAAAAGACGGTCGAAACACCTTAATATTATGTAATAATAATAATAATAATAATAATTAAAAAAAAAAAAAAAAAAAAAAAAAAAAAAACCGCTGACACTGACGGGTGCCTCATTTCTTTATTTTATTTGTATATTTTTATTTTTAGCCCTTTTTATGCTGTAATTACAGTTTTCGACAGTTTTTGTGTAAAATAACAACTCTGCAATACCGTATTATCAAAATAATACGATGAAATACACTTTCAGTACGCACAAAAGGAAAAGCTTAACTGTCAATGAAAATGTCAAACAGCGTAAGCTATGAATATAAATTACAATGAAAAATGAATACGAGACTACGATCAAGAGCGGAACAACGCGCACGTCTACCATCTCCGCCTGCGCCGTCCAGCTCCTCGCCCTCGTCATCAGATGACGAGTTTGCCACGGCACCTGACAGCAGCGAGTCGAGCAGTGACGAGCGCGGGCCGTCGCCACCGCCGCCACAAACATCAGCGCGACGAGGAAGGCGACCGCTGCCGGCACGCTTGGGGCCTACGGGGCATTCCGCTCCACCCACGGCTCCCGCTGCCGGTGGTGTAGTGCGCCGCATGCGATGGACTCAAGAAATGAACGAGAACTGCATGCGAGCGTACTTTGGGGCGACAG
Source organism: Notocelia uddmanniana (assembly GCA_905163555.1). Lineage (NCBI taxonomy): Eukaryota > Metazoa > Arthropoda > Insecta > Lepidoptera > Tortricidae > Notocelia > Notocelia uddmanniana. The sequence goes on along the minus strand of LR991054.1, from coordinate 16,965,407 downwards.
AGGGGGAAACTAACCTATCCGCGTATCGTGTCCGGATGCTTCCTCTGTTCCAGGCTCTTGAACCGACCATCACCGTGTCTGCACAACGCCTATCGGATCAGGTGCGAGTCATTCAACGAAATAAGCGGTTGGATGACTTGACGCTTGATCGGCTCCGCCTGGAAGCACTCTCTGCTCGTGCAGCCCCCACTTCGGCGCGGGACCTACCCGCCACGTCGCCGGCTCCGGTGCCCGCTCCCAACACGGCACCGAGGGCGCCGCGGGTCGATCCCAGTGCCGACGGGGACTGCGCGGATCAGAGTGTGAGTACCCAGGCCCATGAGCAACTGAGGAGGGCTCTGGATGAGGCGATTACGCGGTATCGCTCCACACCCAATTCTAGGCCGCGACTACCACGCTTGCCCGTAAATAGACGCAATCTAGCGCTAATGGGAGCCCTAAACGATCTCCTAGACCCGTATTTGCGGGCTAGCGATGATTTGATTGATACACACTCAATTATGTACTGCGGGGCCATCGCGGCGTGCCGTGTTGCTCGCGTCAAGTTTCCGGACGCTGACCGTGCAACTAGGACCGCCGGGGGTGTCCCTGCCTGGCAAGTACGAATTGAGCGGCGTATCAATACGTTTAGGACTCTCATCGCAAAGCTGATCTGCTTCAGGGGGGGCAATAACCGCCCCCGAGTCATGCGTTTCGTGAACCAGGCCTTCGCGGGGACTGGTGTCAGACCCCGTGACTACATGGCCTGTGTCACGGAACGCATTGACTTTCTGAAGCAGAAAGTCTATGCATGGGCAAGCCGTATTCGCCGCTACAGAGAGCGTGTGGACCGATACCAGCAGAATCGCCTTTTCCAGAGTGACCAAAGGAAGGTATACCGGAAGTGGGAGGGAACCGACCATCGTGTGTGCGACGGTCAGCGACCGGATGCTACTGCCATGGTTAACTTTTGGCGTAGTATCTGGTCGGTGCCTGTCGAACACACTGAGGGTGCCTGGATCGGTGTTGTCGAACGTGACTGTGAATCCATCGAACCCATGGGGTCTGTTACCATCAGCCCCGAAGACGTAAGTTGTGCCATCCGTACGGCTCCGAACTGGAAAAGTCCGGGACCGGATGGATTGCACAACTTCTGGCTGAAGTGGTTTCGATGTTCACACGAACGTTTGGCAACACAGTTCCAGCAAGCCCTCGAGCTCGGTTCCCTACCTCCTCCCTTAACAACTGGTGTTACCTCCCTGCTCTACAAGTCCGGTAGTACCACGGAAGCGAAGAACTACAGACCCATCACGTGCTTGCCTACGCTGTACAAGCTCCTTACATCCATTTTGAGGGCAAAAATTAACACGCACATTGTTACGAACAACATTTTGGCCCCTGCTCAAAATGGATGTTGGGTTGGGTCGCGTGGTACTAAAGAGCTCCTCCTCATAGACATGACCATTTGCCAACGAGTACGGCGGAACAGAGGGACCCTCTCGGCCTCCTGGATTGACTATAAGAAGGCCTATGATTCGGTGCCTCATTCATGGCTGAGGAGGATCTTAGAGCTGTATAAAGTTGATGCAGCTTTAAGATCCTTCTTAAGTGCTTGCATGGGGCAGTGGACCACAGTCCTTCGTCAACCGGGTGGAGGAGATGGCCCTTCTGGCCCGCAGGACTCCATCAGGATTGAGCGAGGCATTTTCCAGGGTGACAGTCTGAGTCCCTTGTGGTTCTGCCTAGCGCTGAATCCGCTCAGCACTCTGCTGCAGGATTCGGGGCTAGGTTGCCAGCTTCGGAGAGGGGGTGAGGTCATTTCTCATCTGCTATACATGGATGACCTTAAGCTATTTGCACCAAATAGACAGGACCTGTTGGAGCTACTGAAAACGACAGAAGTTTTCAGTAGCGCCATCAAAATGGAATTTGGTGTAGATAAGTGTGCGGTCATGCATGTACAGCGGGGGAAAGTTGTAAATTCAACAAATTTACAACTTTCTGAGACAATGTCGCTCAGATCTCTCTCCGAAGCAGAAACCTATAAATATCTTGGTATGTCACAGGCTTTGGGTATTGAGGGTGAGGGCATAAAGCAGGCGGTGAAGGAGCGCTTTTTCTGTCGCCTGACAAAAGTACTTAATAGTTTTTTGTCGGGTGGCAATAAGGCGCGCGCCTTCAACGCCTGGGTTATGCCCTTGCTCACATACTCCTTTGGCATACTAAGGTGGACTCAGACTGAGCTGGATGCCCTGGATCGAAGGGTGCGTGTACTGCTCACTGCACACCGCATGTTGCACCCACGTTCGTCTGTTATGAGACTGTACATCCCGCGGAAGTGTGGAGGTCGTGGCTTTTTAAATGCCAAAGACCTCCACAACCGCGAGGTGTGCAGTCTCAGGGATTATTTCCTAAACGGCGAATGTGGGATGCATCGAGACGTAGTGGCAGTAGACGCATCTTTCACCCCGCTCTCCATGGCAAACGAGAACTGGCGCAGATTTAAAGTACTGAGCGCCGAGGACCGCAAGGCGGAATGGAAGAGTAAGGAGCTACACGGGCGGTTCTACAGGGCCCTTACGGGGCCCGACGTAGACCTGCTCGCGTCGGTGAACTGGCTACGTTTCGGGGATCTCTTCGGGGAAACCGAAGGTTTTCTCTGTGCAATTGCGGACGAAGTTATCATGACGAACAACTACCGGAAATATATCCTGAAGGACGGTACGGTCGACATTTGTCGGGCATGCCGCCGTCCCGGAGAGTCACTCAGGCATATCATTTCCGGTTGTAGTCATCTTGCTAACGGCGAGTACTTGCACAGGCATAACTTGGTAGCCAGAATTATTCACCAGCAACTTGCTCTTTCATACGGTCTTGTGGACTTCGAAGTGCCGTACTATAAATACTTACCTGCGCCAGTTCTCGAAAATGGTCGTGCTACGCTCTATTGGGATCGATCTATCATCACGGATCGGACTATTGTAGCCAATAAGCCCGACATCGTGCTGATAGATCGATCGAAGCGCCAGGCAGTGCTCGTCGACATCACCATCCCCCATGACGAGAACCTCGTGAAGGCTGAGAAGGACAAAGTCAGCAAGTACCTAGACTTGGCACACGAGGTAACCGCCATGTGGGATGTTGATTCGACGATCATTGTCCCGATAGTCGTTTCTGCGAACGGTCTAATAGCGAAGAGTCTCGACCAACATCTCAAGAGACTCTCGCTAGATGGCTGGGTCAAGGGTCAAATACAGAAGGCGGTACTCCTGGACACGGCGCGGATAGTCCGGAGGTTCCTCTCTCTGTCGCCCTAACCACCGGTGGCTTAGGCCCTGCCTCGCTGCCGGCGGCACCCTAGGTTAGGTTTTTATAATGTTTTTATATTTTGTAAGTGTATTTTTATATTTTACCTTTTGTAAATCCATTGTACAAACCTAACCTAAGACGAAAAATAAATAAAGGAATAATAATAATAATAATAATTTATTTGCAAGAATACTTATTTCTAGTTACAGGATGTTATTGTGAAATTTAGTACAGTACTCTATCGTAATTAAACGACATGCAAATAATACCTTAACTATTTAAACTTTATAATATTTATACTATACAATATTTTATTTGAAATTTCCATGCTGTTTATTATATTCTATGAATTCCTTAACGCTATAAAAACAATTTTCTAATAAATAGTTATTTAAATTCCTCCTAAAATCGGTACACTTCATATTTTTTATCTTATTCGGTAAGCTATTATACAAAACTATACACATATTGTAAGCATTTTTTTTATAAATAGCTGATCGACATCTAGGCTGATGAAGTAGATTTTGATATTGTGCTCTATGGTTCATTGTGTAGACTTCCGATCTCATTTTGAATAAATAAGGGCGATCTTTTACAAGTACGCACACTTTTCGTATGTACATGCATGGCAACGGCAAAATGTATAATTTTTTAAAAAGTGGTCTAGAACTATCTGTTACCCATGCCTTGGTTATAGCACGGATACATTTTTTTTTGTAATAAAAATACTCTCCGCCTGTTGTTTACCTCTGCTTGTATCTTTATGCTGTTTATATCTGTAATTCTTTTTTTGAGGTGTGCAATAAAGCATATTGTATTGTATTGTATTGTACTCTTTCTATATCTGTAGAATTTCCCCAGAGTAACAATCCATAACTAAGAACTGATGACACATAGCCATGATAGGCCGTGATTGCTGCCTCTGTGTTAATGGTGTTTCTAAGTCTCCTCAAGGCAAAAACAAATCTATCTAGCCGACTACAAACGTAATTTATATGGTCCTTCCAATTTAGATGCTGGTCAATAAATACCCCTAAGAATTTAATACTTTCACATTTCATTACAGACATATTATTATAATTGATATTTATTGGGATTTCATTACTATTATAAGAATTAAATTGAATATAAAATGTTTTTGTCATATTGATATTTAAATTATTATTATATGTCCAGTTATTAATGTCAACTAAAGCATTATTTATATTATTTTCATAAGAGTCAGTACCTAGACTAGACAAGATGACGAACTGAGCTGGCATCATAACCCAAAATGAATTTTACCCGCGGACACAAGAGCACGCCACTTTGCTCCGTCTTGGGCAATTTCTCGCCAGCTTGCACCGGCTTCAAGCTCATGCTCACGCAGGTCCGCGTCCACCAAATCCTTCTAACGATACTTGTAGCCACCTACAAGTATCGGGTGTCCGTCCGTCCGGCTCTTTTCACATGTCGAACTTTTCCCATCCTTTCGAAGTGACCAAGCCTGCGAAGACAATGCAATGCGCTTTGGTTTCAACTATAACTTTTGGTTCGTCTTTGTCGACCATCTTTTTTTTATTAAATGAGATTGCTCTTGGCCATCGTTTAGCCAGGGGGCAAAGATGAGGCCGATGATGAAACGAGCTCACCCAGAAGATGTCTATTCATTTGTGCCTTAAAGCGGTCTAAGTTATATGAACTCGGAAATACAAACTCCATCAGATAATTCCAAACCTTAGAAGTGCGCATTATAAAAGATGATGCAAAGCGCTTGGTTCGCGGTATCTCTTCTATTTCGGCATTTTTAAGAATTCTCTAACTCCCATCGTCTTTTTTCATTGCTTTCCCTTAGTGTTTAGCGTCCAGGATGGGGCGGATTACGGTCTTATTTATCCGAAGATTAGTTCGTTTAATGATCACTGAGTTTCTTATCAAATACACATTAAAATAAATCTCTTCTAACAATTATTTAAAACCACTTTTACTATGAGACCAACTTTGTCTGGGCGAATAAAAAATCTTCTGTTTCGTAGGTACCGGTCTTCAGTTGACTTACCGGAATGTATGCAGAAGCTGATTTTCTTTTGGGACAGGCAAATGGTCCCATAGCAAATGTTTTTCAGAATCATTGATAAAGCAGATTTATTTTATTTTGTTTTACGGTCAATGAAAGATCCTGTAAGTATATATAATAAAATCATCTAATTTGGCTTACTATACACCACACATAAATATTTCACGCATGCATGAAATATGCGAAAAGTTCCCAATTACGTGATTTGTGTCAACTGTCAGTATCTGTCATAATTATAATTTTTATATACTATTATACTATGTGATATTAACACAACTTCCTATCTGACCATTGTTCTCAAATTTGATGCAACAAAGAAACACCTATTGTATTTCAAATATATATACTCGCATACGATTCCTAAATGTATGTCAATTAACAAGAAAAATGGCTCATACTAGTATTAAACTACAATGCTTAAACCACAGCATAAGAGCACTTATACCTTAGGGACAAAGTTGAAATCAGATTAGTTAAGACGCTAGCCCTGTACGGAGATGCTAATCCTAATATCTCGATCCTTTCTCATGACAAAGGATTTGCAGAACAAACACAAAGTAATTTAAGCCATATTTTGTACATAGTAAGTTTTGTAATGCTTAACACATGCATTTCGAATTAGGTCACTTTTGCAAGCGGTCATGCAGATTTGTGACGGATTTGTTGTCCAGTCTAACTCCGTCCTAATGGGTTTTGGATTACTATGCCTTGTAATATCTTGACAAATAGGTATCTGACATCACGATCTTAGGATATTATCTACTTTCACGGTCACAGACAATACTCCCCCCCCCCCCCTTTTTTTTCACCAGTCGGCCCTTCGTTATCGCATTTTTTGTATAGAATAATAAAATCACAGTTTAAATTAAGAATCATAATATTCATAACATAAGAGTTCATTTTTTAAAACCAACCTTGGATGAACTTCTACTTTAAGAACTTCATCTCCCACTTGTAGATTCTCCGGTATTCTGACAAATTTCAGATACTCGCCAACGGGGTAGAAGTTACAACCTGCAACAATTAATTCAATTGATTTTATCTCTATTTTAAATAAATATTTACATAAAATTTACATGTAAGTCTCAAAAAAAATCTTATTCTTATATATTTTTGTATCATCAATAATTGATTCAGATAAAATGTAAACGAACTTATTCTATATCTGTCAACGTACTATTTAACCCTATAACCGCCATCGTCTGATATATGACACAAAGCGACAATGGAAAAAAACTCTTTATTTTCATGATTTATGATTCAACATGACAGAGTTGAAAATACGGATTACTTTTTAAGCGTTCGGCAGTTAAAGGGTTATTAATGTATATTGTTCTTAACTATACTTAGGTTGAGTTGCTCCAACTTGCAATCACAGAACGATCAACGTTAAATATGGCGCCCGCAACTGATTTTAACGAACACCGCTTACGATTACAGGTGGTTTAATGCAACCTAGCCTTATTGACATGTAATTCAAAATAAGATTCATATAAAAAAAAATTCAATTGAATAGCAAAAAAACACAACAAATAGAAAAAGCCCATGTCATTCGGCACACTCCACAATAGAAATCCAGTCGGAATCCTGATTAATCATGTTACCGTAAATATGTAATGTGTTGTTATCGTTACACTTTACTTCTTTCTAAATACATCCTAATATATCAGTCAAGATTCTCCCATACCTACAATAACCAAATGACCTGATATGTCTGGGGACATTAGAATAGGCCATTCAAAGCGTTGTGTGAAAATATTTCGCAAGTAAGTATTTGGACCCGTTCGAATTGTGTTAAGATGGGAAAAGGCCCCATTGTCTTGTTAATACTATTGTCACTTAGCCACTGATTTACTTATTTGGCCTTGCCGATATCCCTGTCTTCTTGTACTTCCATCCATATACGGTTTGCTTCCAAATGTTATTTGAAATTTACTCGTCCTTCCGCGCTACCGCGCGTTTACACGGCTAGAAACGCTTGTTTCAAATCCAGCTCTTGCTAATTTCGGTTACCGCAGAACAGTGGTAGTTTTATGATTACTAAACTTTTAATTCACTGGGTTGTTGGATTATGTATCTGTACTACATACTAACGTATAACTGTTGTATCTTTTTTGCAATCTTGTGTGACTTAGATGCCGTAGGGCAGCGTAAAACTTAACATTTTCAACGCTAGATGGCGCTTAAATAAAAGAAATATATATTATCAATACGAAAGGATAATAATAAAATTATGTTTGCGTTTATTTTACATTCATGGTTTTTCAATTTAGTGACGACAATAAATAGGTTGGCAAGAAATACTCCCCCCGTGTGGTGCCGGTTTATAATAGCACCATCTCCTTTCTTCTCTTAGTTGTCAAAAGAGTAGAACCAGGGAACCAGGTTGAAGCGTGTTGTGGTCGATGGGCTAGCAACTTGTCGTTGCAATATCACATTTTCTCCATCTATAAACCTACAATGGCTGTGGCTAAAAGTCACACTGAAATTAATTTTCGTGTGCACTGCCTACCCCTTTTGGTATTAAAGTAATTTACGTTTGTATCTCCGATACAACTTGCTGCTTTTACAATCCAGTACCATGATGAGATTAAGGTTAAATGAAACATCCATCTAAGACCATACTACAAAGACAAATCAACGCAAACCTATCAGACTAAGAATCTTATTTCATTTGACTGTAGGTTCGCGAAACCGCAACTGATGGTTGACAGTTTAGTACCTTTCAGAACTAGTGCTTAGTTTACGCAAGTGAACAGATCGTCAACACAGTGCCCGCGACAAATCTGGTGACGACACCGGTTATGGCGAATTTCCCATCAGCATCGAGTTTCCAAACCCTTGAGCTAATGGCTTTATTACCAATTTAACTCTTGGATGTGCAATCGTTGTTTGCATTATCAACTTTCAGTAGGTATTCCGATTTCGGACAGTGAAATATTTATTTAGGTTTCTCTTTTTAGTTATGGTCGTAGAATTAAAGGAATTGAATATGTATTATTGATTGTTACATGTGCTGTCGATTTTAAGTAGAACACCAGCTAACTTGTTCAAATAGACACGAGAATAATATAGAAACAAAATATGTAAATTTTGATAAACTGATGAATTTGATGATGCCCATCCCAGTAGCAGCTACCTGACAAGGGGTATAGAGAGACATTAGTTTGATATTAATATTGCCCTCCAGCAGTGGACGTCCTTCGGCTGACATGAACATCACGCAAATGGGATTCCGGAATCAAAAAAATGTTAATGTCGTCACGATGGCTTTTGCAACAATAAAAAAACCGGCCAAGTGCGAGTCGGACTCGCGCACGAAGGGTTCCGTACCAACATACAATACATTTAATCAAAAAAGGTCGTATCTTCATAGGAAACTTACGGCACTTAGGCCCTTTTGTTTGGGAAAGACAGTTTTTCAGCAATAACTCAAAAATCGTTAAACCTATCTTGTTCAAACCAAAAGTCATCGATAGTATTTATTAATTTGCAACTTCTTGATTTTTTTCCAGAATTTTAAACTTCATAGTTTGGAAATTAGAGGGGGGGGGGGGACACTTTTTACCAGTTTGACAGCTAATATCTCGCCAACGGTTGATTTAAATGGAAAAGTTTTCTAGGAACCTCTATGTCATTTTTAAAGGCCTATCCATATCCATACATACACCTCCACACGCATATGTGCATTTAAAAAAATTAACTCCCTGTTACATGAATGGGGTGCCACACCAGGTATATTTTTTTCAAAATTTCACATCATATTTCTATAGCGGTTTATAGCGTACACCTTCCTACCAAATTTCATAATTGTAGTGCTCATAGTCTCCGAGTAAATCGGCTGTAACATACGGACGGACAGACAGATAGACATGACGAATCCATAAGGGTTCCGTTTTTTGCCATTTGTCTACGGAACGCTAAATACCTCTCTAATATACCTCTGCCGATTAACAGCGTTTTAGTAGTACTAGTGACCAAGCTAAACCGCGGACGACGGACGAACGGATGGACAGGGTTCCTTGTTTACAACGGAACCCTAACAAGGTGCAATGCACGATGTTTATCGTTTACGGTGTGTGTATTCACACAACGAACGTGTTATTTTAAATTTATCTTCCTAGAAATATAATGATAAATTGATAAAGTAAAAGTAGTTTATTTATTCTTCAAATTAGGCATACATACACCTATGCACCTATGAACGTCAAGAAACTACCACCGATAGTACAAATGATAATACAAAGTTGCGCAATTCACACCATAATCAATTTGACATTGCATTGCCTGCATTCTACCAACAATTTTAATGCAGGATCATTAACAATTTGTTCAGCCAATTACCTACTTTCCTTTTCTAAACAAAATTTAAGTCTTTAACGATTTATTATCCAATTAAAGTAAGAATTGAATAACCGTATTAATCATCGTGTTTTTTTAAATATGTAGTGGGATGGGATTATAATTAAACGCCAAGTACCAACCTTACCTTCAGTTTTTAACAATGCTTCTAAAATGGTATTAATTATAGGTTTCATACATAGAAATCTAATGAACAAAGAAAAGCGAAATTCATACTTTTAATTATAATTGATGACTCTGATAATCTCACTGTTTATTTAAATGATACAATCATTACAGATGGTATGGAATGCAGTATAAGAATGACTTTGATAATTTCTCACGATCGGCTTAAATTTGTACTAGCAGCGACAAATTACGTCACGCTAACTTGAAAAGCGTCTAACGCTGAGCTTTAAACAAAAGGTACAAAGTATCAGATTAGGTGTTAAGTGCAAATTGATTTACCATGAAGTTTTAAAGAGGTTCCTTCAGTCAGAAATTTCAACGCTTTGTAATACTTTTTGGAATAGCGAATATTGACTAAGCCCCTCATATAAACTAGTGGCTCTGTAAGCAGTAGACCTAGTGTTTTTTTTTTTCAAATTTTAGTATTTAATTATTTATTTATTATAATTACCAAAAACTGACTCGACACAATTTTTTTTATATAATTATCGAACCAGCTCACAAAATTTCACAAGATTCGGTTGAGAATTGCGACCTTTAGAAGAGAACAACCGGAAATCTGGGCATGGTCTGGACATCCAGACATACGAAATGATTTTTGTTGAGGCTGAAGTTTCACTAGGTCGAAATTTTTTGACCTACACATTACTAGTCAGAATGCGATACCAATTAACGTCTTAAACTGATCGACACCATTTTTGTTACAACCTGTATATTATATACATGGTATTATTATTAAGAACCTGTTTATGCATTACTTGATGAGAGTTGAATTAAAGTCAAACTAGAACACGATACTGTTTCAGATTGCTCACTATAACTCATACTTTAATGGAACCCTAACGCCAATCATGCTATCACACTGATCGCGATGGGGCAGACAGAGAGGTTCTCATAACTCCCATAATACCAGTGGCGTGTAGATGGATCAAAGATAAAATACCGCAACTCTTACTCAGAGTAACACAGAAAGTTCATTTTATTGAGAAAACTCTTTAAGTTGACGGCTGTTTGACATTACAAAAGACTTTTCCATTAATATGACACTTTTGAGGTATAGAATAATAAGTATTTTAATTTCCGATAAAATGTACTCAGAAAGCAAAAGCAAGCACCCGGGCACCCTCCAGATGCAGCTGTATTTCGATAACCTCAGGAGGATGTTACTATATGTATTATATTCGATTGTACAAAAGCACATGCAGATACACATGTAAAACTTATAACACCCCTTTTTTACGTTGATGATGATGAAGCAATAAGCATGAAACATCGTTTAGTATAGTGCAATAAGGCTATGGATAATTTTTAGGTCTAGATCGATTAATTATTAGAATTTTTAGAAATTTACAATTTGAAATAGTAATAGAGTAAAATAAATCTGTAACTAAACGCACTTGCAGCGTTTCCTTTTATAAACGTAAGGCGCAATACACATAATTATAAACTCACACATTGAACTAATGTTAACTACGAGATGGTGTTCATTTTAAAATTGGTTGAACTGTACTAAAACTGAAATTAATTAGCCAGGAAGTTTGTGTGCAACGTTATGTACATGTGATGATGTAAAGAACGTATGTAACAAAAATATTGAATATTGTTGCTATACTTACTGCGTGCGATTACCGATTAGTTGTGATTCTTTGGTTTTACATTACCTATCTGAAAGGTCACATATTTGTCGGCCTGTTAAGCCTAGTTGGTAGTGTCACTGCCTCCGAAGCTAGAGGTCCCGGGTTCGATTCCCGGTAAGGGCATATGTTTCTGTGGTGAGCAGAGACATTTGTTCCTGAGACTTGGATGTTTTCTATGTATTTAAGTAGTATTAAATATATCGTCGTCTAGTACCCACAACACAAGCCTTATTGAGCTTACTATGGGACTTGTTCGATTTGTGTAAAAATTGTCCCCTAACATTTATTTATTTATAATTAATTGTAGAATTTATGTTTTTCAAATAATTAATCTTTAGAGAAAGTATTGAAGGTATTTTATCTGTGAGTTCCAACCATAGCGGATAGCGATTAGTGAAGCTCGAAAACAATATCAGGTATCTGATCGTTTTGTCTACAATTATTGATGCAATCATCAAGTGAAGCGTTGTTATTGTAACTATTTTAACTAGTGATATTTACACTAAAATAAACAAAGTGAATAACAATGAGTGAGCTACTTGAGATTTTTTGTTTTACCAAGCCGGTGACAAACAATTGCACGGCCCACCTGATGTTCTAATTATGTTCACCGTATTTATATATATGGATGCCTGCATCGACTTGGGGAGTACCTGCATACTGCAGGCCGAATTTCGTGTCAACTATAAGTATTTATATTCATAAAAAGGGGCATATTATACCACCTCAAACTTTATTGTAGGTAATTCTGTCACGATTAGGTTAGTTGATTTTGCTCTATTTGTAACCCGTCATAACGTCACTCTCATGGCATACTCACACGCAGGGAAATAACATAAGTTTTCTAAAGTACAGAAGGTAGATCTAACTATAACTTCTAGTATGGATATGACATTTACATCTACAGTCAAGGGCTATACATTTTCCTTATCTTTCGTTAGAGCATATCAGATACTTTTGTTTTTTACCTTATAGTTCTTCTTTTGTCTTGTCTAACATTATTGCACGTAACTGTACCACTGGAAACAACTTTTGATAAGAATCGCGCTGAATTATCCCGCACCTTACAGCTCAATAGCGCTTATCAAAGTGTGGTCTACATTCTAAGCATGCTTTATTATAGTCTAGAAGCAAGCCATAACGGTTCCAAGGGCTTTCTACAAATTACATTGTAAGAACAAAGAAGAAATTTCATGAATTTATTTGAAAATAACGGTCTTAAAAGCGATTGGTTACAATCCTCAGTCATGAAGGGAACGATGATGAAAAAGAAGAAGAAATAGGCTATGACTGTTTTTTTATGTGACTTAGTGTCTAAAATTTCAAAATATCTAATCTTACAGTAAAATATATCACTAAACCATCACTGACAAAATAAAAAACCGGCCAAGAGCGTGTCGGGCCACGCTCAGTGTAGGCTTCCGTAGTTTTCCGTCCGTCACATTAAGTTGACATATTAAGTACAGAAACACAACCTAATGTATGGGCGCACCTGCTCAGACCCCATTAAATCAGGAAAAATCTTAACACCGCCATGTAGAAATGAGCGTTCCACGTACAGCGACATCTATCGGCAAATTAAGTAAACTATTGCGCGCGAGCTAAAAGTATGGAAGATGATTTTTATGGAATAATTCTTTATTGCGTGAACCGATTTTCACCGGTTTTACTTTATTTGAAAGCACGTCATTTCATTGTGATTTTGTAGAAATGACAGGTACAATAAACACCTGTTTATACGGTTAAATTACAAACTTAGTTCAGAAATTATTCAACCTATCAAGTTCAAAATAATTTTCCTACAAAATTTTATAAAGTTCTACTTTTGAGATTTTTTTCATATTTTTAAAACTTATGGTTCAAAAGTTAGAGGGGGGGGGACACATTTTTTTTTTACTTCTGGAGCGATTATTTCCGAAAATATTAACATTATCAAAAAATGATTTTAGTAAACCCCTATTTATTTTTAAATACCTATCTAACAATATATCACACGTTAGGGTTAAAATGAAAAAAAAAAATCACTCCTCACTTTACGTATAGGGGAGGTACCCTAATAAAAAAAAATTTTCCACTTTTTATTTTACCACTTTGTCGGCGTAATTGATATACATATTAGTACCAAATTTCAGCTTTCTAGTGCTAACGGTCACTGAGATTATCCGCGGACGGACGGACAGACGGACGGACAGACATGGCGAAACTATAAGGGTTCCTAGTTGACTACGGAATCCTAAAAATCATATTAAAAATCCTCGTTCCATCAAAATATCATAATGTAAATAATAATTAGCAATAAAAGTTTAGATTTCATCCACGATATTATTATCTGACCTACCGAACTTGAATTAGTTACGATTTAGAAAGTGATTAGTGAAGTTGATTATTATAATTACACCTTTGATGTATTGTGGGAAGTAAAAGTAAAAATGGCGCGATTGTACATTCTCACGTTTTACATATTATTAGACCAAGAATGTTATTTTTGTATTGTATTGGAATTTAAATAGACGGATGCAACTGACGCCACTTTAATAATAAAAGAGGCTACTGATACTGTCGTGATAGATGGTAGATATGCTGTAAAGTACTTAGGTGAAAAATTATGCAGTTAAGTTATGTAATACTATTATACTATTCTGTGGTTTAGTTTTCTAATGAAAAACTCTTACACTCGTAATTAAATAGTACTTATAACACTCAATTTTTAGAAAATAGAGATAGCATAGAGTTTTCACCGACTTATTATTGGTGTCATTGTATATGACTCAGCGACTATATAAATGACAGATAAAAGTACAGGAGTAGAAAAAGATACTTGTAAAATGTGGCTTCAATTGTACTACTTAACCATTTAAAGTAAAATTAATTACAATGAAAGTGTGAATGGAAAGCAACGTGCGCGGCCGAGTTCAAGTTTAGCAAGCTGCTGACGTAATCGAGATAATCTTTATCATTAATTCACGATTACTAATTCACCGTAATTTCTAATCTGGTGAGAGTTTAAAGACTTTAAAGCTAACCAATCTAGCAAAACTATGAAGAATCAAGTTTGTCATTGGTACTTAAGACGACAAAATAAGCAACTGTAAACAAGTAGCAAATGTTAATATATACAGTAAAGCTTACTGCCTATCTGTACACACTTCAAAAACGGAACTTCTGACCCATACGTAGAATAATATTTGACTTCTCCCGCTTTATAGAGAACAATTTGACAAGTAGGTGTAAAAAATAGGTACTTGCGATAGAAGTTATTGAAAGAGAATATCGGTAAAATTGACATTTTAAGAATTGAATAATGACAATTAAAGCACGCTACCCCTTACGCACGCTCAAAAACGTAAAGTAAAATGCCACTCGCTCTATCTAGCAGAAAATCTATAATGTTTATCGGCCATTGAACTCAGAATCGATTCCATGATCATCTCCCGCATTCCCTTAAACTTGCTTTCTATAATGTTTACATAATGTGATTTCTCCAAGGTCGACTGCGCGGACCGGTCGCAGGCACATGACCTACGCCGGTTTCGATTTCTACAGTTACATTAGAAAACTATTACATTTGATTGGGATCTTAATCGATTTCTTTGATTCACGATCCTCACTATCATATGCCTGCCTGGCATATGTAATGTCATTTGAGACGTAATGATAATTAACTTCCAACTAAGGATAAAATGTTTAAAAGACATTATATCATTTGCAAACCAGGCAGGCTGAAACCGGTGCTTTGTTTAAACACATATTACTTGTATCCACCACCATCACCATCATATCAGTCCAATGACGTCCACTACTGGACATAGGCCTCTCCCAATTTCATGGGGGGGTAAATGCCATAATCGCCACGCTTGGCATGTGGGTTAGCGATGGCAGTATCTACACCAGATTGCAGGGATGCTGGTGCCCATCCCACGGTGGTCTTGGTCGTAGTTTTAGGACATCCCCGGGTTCACCACAAATCATTCAATCATAATCCATTATCGACGAAAGCAATTTAAGCTTTAATTAAATTATTGATATTATTATGGTACGCTCTTGGGATAAGCGGACCTCGAGCATCCTTCAGGATAAAACTGTACTGCGACTACGCAAGGAAAATGATGATTGATATTACGGTACGATATTTGTCTAAAAGTTTAGTTTTAATTTCACGTATAACGTGCTTCGCTCGCGTGGGATGCCCTGTGATGTAACGCGTGGAGTTGAACTGACTGGTAATTGATTATATTGGGTAGTCTTTTATTTGGCTGTGGCAAGCATCAACGGATAAGTAATTTTACTCGCATTTTATAGCCAGCATGCTTACTATGCTTAGGCCCCTCTAACGTATAGGCAACATGCAGCGCTACACACTGTGCGACTGTGTGTGGACTATGTCCGGCGGGCGGCGGAGGCGGGAAACTTCATAAATTACATGAAGCACACTTCGTCGCCTCTATCTTTTTGACATAATTATTTTGAAAAAAGGTCTTAACCGGGTACTGTTGATGTAACATTGATACGCTTTACCTTTTAAAATAGTTTAGACTTACTCGTGCGGTAAAAAATAAAAATATGAAATAAACGAACTTTATACTGCAAGTAGGACGCAATGGCAATTTTACAAGTCAACATATACTAACGTTTCTGAAAACGAAGACCACTGCCGAGTAGAAACGCCGAATAGAATTCGACAGTTAGTCATCTTCTCCCAAAAATCAACTTATTATAATGATAATACTTCACCTAGTCAATATAAGTAAATATGAGTGACAAAAAGAGGAAAAATTTAACGGGTATATATTTTAACGCTTTTGCATAGTGTTTTATGCAACAGTTTTATAACAAGGGTTTTTAATGGCCAGAGTAGCTGTAACAAAATGATTTAAATTAAAAATCGAAATGGTGGCAGAATATGGATTGATAATTTGTGTGAACTCCTAGTGGGAATTGTACTAGGATATAGGTTGTACCTACTTACATTTATCCTATTTTGTTCTACCTATAATATCGATCTGTGTCTGTTTTTTTCCCCAATAAAGAAAATAAAAAATAAAATAAAGACCAATGCCTGATTTAAAAATTAAAAAAATATATAGAATGAATTGTGAATGGTATAGACTAGCATTGAGATACAAAGTTTATTGTTTTAATACTGCTGTCAGTCATTTAATTGACAAGTTACAATGCCGGAGTAGAAAAATAATTAACAGTTACAAAACTAAAATTTTATAATTTTAGGTCAAATACTGTCATCATATCTGTCACATGTCGACAAAAAAGAAGTAGGTACTCTTATTTTGGAAAGAAAAAGTGGTTTCAAGTTCGGTTACGATTGATTTTACGAGTTAGTAAGGCATTGACATCATTTCACTTTTGAATTGAATAAAAAAGTAAAAGAAACGGATTGAAAAGAAACGTGAGTTACGAAACTCCAAAGAACGTGTTTAGTCGTAATCGTATAACATCTAAGCATATTAAAATGCTACGTTTGTATGAAAATCGAAAGTAGATAAACTAGTCAGTCAGCATTGGTGATGAGTTAATAATTATTATAGATATTACGGATACGGTTCTTTACCAGTATTAAACTTCAATGACGTGTTTAGTTAAAACTTTTAACAGCAACTAACGGACTAAGAAAACTTATTTCGGAAAGTAAATAAATTGGCAATAATTTATGCTATTGCTGCAATGAAAAACAAATTGATATCTTAAACAAGCTTCGAAATAGTAATATGTTAGTTGTTCTAGTAATAATTTCGATCTAATAATGAAAACTAAGGACACGATAATTTTAGATAATAATTTAAATTTGATCACGAGAGGATGTCTCGTACCTATATCTTAGCGTTTGAAAGGCTCGGGTACCATCAAATCTAGACGTTTAAAATTATACATAATTTCTAACTCTTTTTTCGTTATTATGAATATCATCATTTCCTGTTTCACAATTCTGTACCTACGCATTGTTGCACATGACACGAACTTCAACAACAATGGGTCCTACATCGATAGAAGGAAATAACACAAAGTTTATAAATCGCATATAGGCAGCTTTTTGCCAACCGTGATGAATGGAACGCGGAACCTGCCACAGAAGTTTACAGTTTTTGCCACTAGTCACAATGTGCTTCCCACGACAGATGCGAAGATGCTATAGTTTATTGCTATTGAGAGAGGAAATACAATTTTTAATACAGTTGCTCAAAAAGTGCTACTTTACGTAGCTGTTTAGCGTGCGGAAAGTTGGTTTTCGCGCACTAGTGCTTTTCACTTTTCCAATTTTTTTAAATTTATGCTTGTTCCAATGCATGACTCCTTATTGCTGGGTTTTAAATATTAGTTTCCTTTAAACGTCGTAATCAACATAAAAACCTACTGTTAATATCAGAATACGAAAAATATACACATTTCATATTTTATTACTTACCTCTTCATCATTATAACACGTTTATTTTTTAATATTGAATATTGAAAAACAGTTCTTAATAAGTTGTCTGAGTGGAACGGAATAGCTGCCGAAACGCCTGTCAAAGAAGAGGCGTTTTTACTTACTGCAAGCATGTTTTAAGTTTCTAAAGGCAACATTCGATATTGTTTTTATAAATATTACTTGTTGTTTTTCTTATTTTTTCGCAACTGTATTAAAAAACGTCGTTCAATACACGTGCGGAAATGTCATTCTTCACTCGTCCCGAGTGTTGCCACTCGCCTGCGGCTCGTGGCATCCCTCGGTACTCGTGAAGAAATGACATACTTTCCGCACTAGCATCGAAATGTACTATTTCAAGCGTTCTTCAAAGCGACAATAAATTATTGATTCATTCGTAACCCTACAACTTCCCTACCTACAAGAGTACTCCTGTTTTAGGTAGGTAAGCAAGGAAGATTTTTTTTTTATTTCATAATCTTAGAACATATTGTAACTGAACATTTCTCTAGTATAAAACATATTTTTAATGAGGAGAAAACCTGAAATATTAAAATCAACGATAGTGCTTTGACTTGATTTCGCACTGGACTAAGTACCTTCACGGGACAAACTACGCAGCGTGTGCGTGGGCAAATTCCTAACCAATGATATGGACTGATGATTTTGTTAAATTGTCTGGAAAATATGTATGAGGAAATTCCAGAGAAAGGGATAGAGCGTAATAGCAAATCGCATTAGACACGTAAGTACGTTACGTCACAGGTTACGTGGAAAAAAGCACATCAAATAGCATTATCCAATTATGATTGGTTTCTGAACGAATATAAAAAGATGACAAAAGTACAACTCGTACACCAAGGAATTGTATTACCATGAATTTGTCTATTTTTTAATTTGCTGGTGAAGTAAAATACAGCTTATTGCTAGAAAAAAAATGACGAAGCTGTATGTAGACCACACTTACATTGAAAGCTATACAGAAAAAATATATTAGGGGGCATATGTTAAACAACTCTAACTAGCCCCATAATAAGGTCATTAAATGCCCAATGTCAATAAAGAAATAGCTAGAAACACTGATATAATCTGCATGTATCTCAACACCCACCAGACTTATTCCGAATTTTGAGAATCTATCTATCACAAAATACTCGGAAAACATACATACTCGTATTTTTGCAAAAACTACGATAATCGGTAACGGTATAATAATGACATTGATTATATGTTCCTGTTATCCCTCATTAGGGTCATAGGGCTCACAGAAGAGTTCTCCATTTGTCCCGAGCTTGCAGCTTCTTCTCAGCCCTATGGTATAGCATGCCAAAATTTTCAAGGAATCTCTGAGCAACTACTGGGCAAACATCGGTTCATTATTACGCAAATTTGGCTTATCTCATATACCAAATATTTTACACATAATAAGTAAGTGACTTATATTTAAACAAATTGTGTACATAAATTGTATTTGCCGCTGCTCTGCACGCTGCCGACAACAAGTGTAGCACCTGGCATGCGCATTAAATGCTACACATCGTCTACAGTTGTGTAAAGCTGCAGTTCCGACTCACCGGGGCCAATGGCCCGATCTAGCGGTATGGGCGTACGATGGGTTAGTGGAGATGTATCGATAATTGTTTAAAGGTTTACCATCCTATTCAATGTAAGCACGTTTAATCTTTGTTCGGTTAATAATGGTAGTGTGTCTATCCGGGTTATCCTTGAGAGTCAAAAAATTACAACCTCATGACAGCTTGTAGTCGTAAACAGAAAATTCACTAATCTGTTTTTCTCTAATCTAGTTCCCAGGGTATGAGTAGAGGGTTGTATATAAATCATATATGGTAAAAATGAGTGAAATGTATAAAATCGGAACACAAGGCAGAGAAACATTCAACTAATTTGAAAATATCATAATTATTTTTCTGAACTCGACTCAAAAAAAGATTATAAATATATTTATAATGTAGTAACAATCTAAGTAACTTGTTTAATCACATAAAAAAACAATCAAGATTACAAATAAAATAAAAAACTAAGTTCTATTATTATCGAAATTTAAATTATTTATCTTGATGATCAAGACACGGAAAATAAAAGCTTTGTAGCGATTTTAACCGATAATATAAACCTCCTATCAAATTAACCACATAACTAGTAAATCTGTAGACCCCTTATTTATTTGATTTTAGTCAGTACGCTGCTGTACGTATTTGTAACCGGACGTCCACTTTCTGACTGAGCTAAGAAATTCTCTTAAAGTTTAATAAGATATTTTAAGTACTTATATCCTTTCACGCTTGAACGAATCACTGCCTTCGTATCTAATTTCCGGTTGATACCTCTGTTGGAAACGCTTTATGTGCAGACGCAGAGTAGGTGCTCGGATTATCTGGTTACCGACCTTTGCGGGCTTTCTCAACTTCCTCTTTTTCTTTCAAGTTGTAACAGTCTTGCTGACCATTGGCTCTTTAAATTAAATGGATTAACTTCATTACAGGTATTTTAATGACATTGGTCAAAAGTAATTTTTTGGTCTTGATGTAGACATGTGTGTTTTAAAATTGCCAGTAATGGAAGTACCAAAAGTTTTAACTATTTACATATGTGAAATGTTGGTGGTGATAAGGTTAACAAATACATGTTAGCGAATCTAATACCACCATACTAGTTGTGTCATCGTCATAACTACAGCCTGGTCGCGGGATTAGAATAATAAGTAAAAACACACGAGTGTAGAGAATTAAATAATAAACCGAGTGAAGCTTCAGCTTTGACAAAAATATTTTTTTATTATGTCCGGATGTCCGGATTTCCAGTTGTACTCCTCTCTCTAGAGGTCACATTTCTCAACTGATTCGCGTCAAATTTCGGTAATTGTATAGAAGGTTCCATAAATTATAGATTTTTTTGTCGGGTCAGGGTTTGGAATATTCAAATTAAACAATTCGATTTATTTTCCTCTACAGTAGCATTTCTCAACCGATTCTCGTGAAATTTTGTGAGCAGGTTCGATAATTAGAGGTAAAGAATTTTTGTGACAAGTCAATTTTTGGATATTTTTTTTAAATTATGCAATTTGTTCTCCTCTACAGTTCACATCTCTCAACCGATTGTCGGGAAATTTTGTAAGCAGATTCGATAATTATAAAGATTATAAAAATTTAGACATTTGAAAAACATTTTTTTTTTCTACAACTCACACAGTCACTAGTAGGTAATATTGTGTATAAACTAGTAAAATTGTTTTACCTGATAAATGTATGGGCATGAAATCGTTATATTATAACATAAACCTTATTTTTACTTTCCGAGCAAAGCTACTTACAACAAACTCCTAACTAACTATTAACTGCAGTCGGTTAGGTAACGCTAATAGGTACAGGTTTATTATTGCCCTTCACTGGAGCATTGCAAAAGCGGCTACAATTTAGATCACAATTTTAAATAGTGGTTTGCGAATGAATAGAAAATTAGCTATCAACTTGTTGAACTCACGTAAATACATAATAAACATCGCGCATATACTTATAAAACTTGCAATGTCATGTCGGTCGTTTCAGTCAATGTTAGTTTCAAATGCAAATGAAGGAGGTGAATTTATATAGTTACCCTTCCAGCACCACATTATTGCTTTGACAAAGTTTTATGAAAAGGGAGTCCTACGAGTAGATGTAAATCAATGAGGTCGCTCTAGATACAGTCAGATAGATTTGACTCTACTTATATGATTTGGGAATCAAAATGAATTGGTCGACAACTCCGATTTATTTACGTGACAGCTACTGGGGTAGGTAATGAAATAAATACTAATTCGTGTTGATTATGTCTTTTCTACAGTAGATTACCCATTACTGCAAAAAAGAAGTGCTTACCCATACTTTTATTTTATTTATTTATTATTAAACGCGCCGCTTTTAATTGATAACCTTGGCCCTCCCACTAATAAATTATTGTAGAAGTACACTAAGAAACAAAAGTATTAATCACTCATTGTTCTGTACAGAATATGATTTTAATTGTTTGATTATTGCTTCCAGAGGTGAAGTATACATGAGAAAATATGTAGATTTATAAGCAAATTGGTACATACGTGATTTGGTGTTGTCGAGAGACAACTTGACCACAGTATTACAATACTTGACTGTTAGAAGTTATTCTGCTAGAAAACTTCTCTTCTTTTTTTTTGGGTTTGGTACACCTCGCCCACACTTGGGTCTTCACTACTGCTGTCCCAGTCTTAACTATCTATTCATTTACCTAGTCTTTATTTTGACGTCACAGAATTATATTCTGATGGATTGGTATGTCTTCTTGGTAGGTTGGTAGGTTAGAACTAAGAACTACCAACACAACTTCAAAATGGCTCGACGCGTTGTACGTGAACTGGCCTTGACTATTTAACCTAAGGTTGAAGAGAACTCAAACTCTCATGGATTTCTCTAAGCCAAGCAAATTAATTAGCCGAGAAAACTAAAGGCGATGTCATCGCCGGCATTACGGCATACAAAACTAGGCTAAACTACACCGCCGCAAAACATGAACGAACTGATTCGAACCTTATTTCTAAAGACTTAAAGTTCAGAACAAATGCAAAATACATTGCTGATTTGCAAAGTTACAAAAACGCTAAAGTGTATAGAAGTGAACCTTATCGCAAAAGATTTAAAGGTGGTACAGAATGTAATCTTGTGATACGAATTGGAGTTTAACTCGGTCGTGAGACGCCTTACTTGCGTTGAACAATACTCAAGAAATGCATACAGACGTAGTTTCCGATTTCTTTTACGATTATTTTGTTTGTCATAATGTTTACGATTGAATTTCATCGTTTACATGGAACATCCAGTTGGTTACGCGTGCTGCATAATATTTTGCTGTACATTTCGTGCAATGATCCTGAGTACTCGTGAATTAAATACATAAATAATTATAAAGGGACGGGCAAATCTTACATGAATCGACATTCCCAAACGGCGAATTCCTGATTTGCCTCTGAGTTGTGACAATGTGGTACGATATGAAAAAAACTATCATACTGAGCCCCTACATTTAAATGGCGATACGAATGCAGTGCTGCCCCGCTTCTGTTCTTAGTATTACTACTGCGCAAACGTAATACTGACAGTATCTCGCTAAGTGAGAGAATGTATGCGTCATCAGTAAATTCAAGTTAAAGAACAAAACAACACATGTCGCTCCCATCCCACCAAGTCAAGAATTTGCCTTAGCAAAGCTTGTACTAGTGAGTACGACGATAAACACTTTTAAATTTAAAAATAATTACTTCAAATTTAAAAATTATCCAAGATTCAGGAACAACTAATTATTCGTGTTTTTTACCCAAATTAATACCTAACATACATTTTATGAAATGATTTTTGAATCCACATATTCGGGTTCCACTTTTGCTTTGGGCTAAAGACCAAATTACAAAAGGGAGGGATTGGAGCGCGTCCCCTTATTCTCGTCCTGCCCAAGCAGTTTTAAAGAAACTTCCAGATTCTGCACACTTATTTTAGTGGGTCTTGCCCAACACAATTTTTGTCAAAATAAACATGTTTAAGACGAGTAGGAATTTTTATACTATTTTTTATGTTCTTAATAAGATGAGGAGCTAGTTGTTGAGTCGATATCTTTTGTTCTTTTTTGAGCACATTGGGCAGAATTGCCAGTTGCCTGTTTTTATGGCATTTATTAAGAATATTAGGCATAATCTTCACGGTTATAATTTATTAATCATTGATCAGCCGCGGGTAAATAAATTAAACAAATATAGTTGCTATCGTATTTTTATATCTTGCTATCGTATTTTTATATCAACAGTTCGAGGTTAAAGACAACATTAACTCAAAACTTATTTCTTCTCGCAGAAGACCACAATTTAATGTATAAAATAATCATATATCCTCTTTCTTCATAAAATAACTCAAAAATATGCATCGTGGAAATAACTATCACTGTGTTACGTTTTAAATTAAAAAATAATTAGATCAACGAAAACAGCATCTTATAGAAGAAGAAGGAGAAGCCAGAGCAGACCGTTGGAGGAGAAGCCATAGCAGACCGTTGGAATCGATCCTTGAGTACCGTACTGGGATGGCTCAGAACTCGAATAAGCGTTGCCATCATACGTGCCACCAGCATCATACGTGGAACTCGCCACAAATTTAAACCCGTGGCAAAATGGCTAGGTTTCGATGACGGTGCTGCCCTGCCACACATCGATTGAATTTACTTTTTATTATTGTTCATAGTGTCCATATATATTTTGTACCCACTTATTCATTTAAATAAACTATATCATGTTGGAAAAAAAACAGCATCTTATTGTTAAACGCAGGTGGCAAATATAACTTAGTAATTCCATAATTAACATGTTACTAATTAAAAAAAAACGACAACTCATATATTAAATTCCGTCAACCCATTTGGGCTGTAGGGCATACCAAAAAATATACTTACCAACATACACACAAACGTACATACAAACAAAGTTCGTTGTTTATTAAATGTCAAATCTAAATGAAAACCATACAAAAAAAATAACAATAATACTTAAGACTAGCTTAAGCCTAGTCAAAAAGGCCCCCTTGGGTTGCCCCTGGCGCAAAGGTACCCATCACACTGGCCGCGTTACCACGCTGAATGGCAATGTACCTTTGCACCAGGTACGAACCCGCGCGGGCGTCAGACCCCCTCTCCCTAATTCGACGTCCCACTTCCCGAATGAAAGCAATGGCCTCCGACCCCCAGCACCCAGTAACCTCAAACGCAAGGGGTATAAAGTAATAAATATTGCCCAGGGCCGAATTAAATACTTGTCCCGCTTTTTGACCGCGGCAAAATCCGCAGCGGCACCAGCTGTGCGTACTGTTCGGCTGAGGTGTGAGGCGGCGAAAGTACTGACGTACGTGGCGTCCCACAGAAAACACCTCCCCTTCTGCCACGGCACCAGTGTTAAGCCGTCCGGTCTCTTGCCGTCAGCGCGGCAGAGGCCCGGAGACTCCAGGACACAAGGGATGTTGGCGGATATCAAAGCCCTCCGCACGATGTCATTGAGAGCGTGGTGGCGCGGTAATCTTCCAGAACACCGACAACAACTCAACGCGTGATGGCCATTTGCCTCCACAATGGAGCCGCAGATGCATTTATGAGGCACACAAACATTGCAGCCCAGGCGGAGAGATACTGCCACCCGCAATGAGTCGTTGTCCAGGAGTGTTCCAAAATGAGGAGCAGGCAAAGCCTGTAACCACGCTCGCGCTTCGACTTTTGACACCGACTTTAGCCTGGCCAAATCCGCTCCAGTGGTTACACCCATTAGCCATGCAAGAGCGTCCCTGGTCCCCACCTCGTCCCACCCCCGCTGTATCTGCGGAGCCTCGAGCAGCAACGCAGTTGAGTAGCGGGCCGTCCACCTCGCCAGCGCATCATCCACAAACGAAATGGTAACCCTGTCTCCATGAGAGTTTAAAATTTTAGAGACCAGGGCACCAACCCCATGTGCCGACGCGAGGAAGGCTGGCAAGCCCACATCCCCCGCACGCCACAAACCGAGGCCACCGTGACGTATGGGCAAGGACGCCTGGACCCATTGCTCATCCGAAAGAGACACGTTTAATATAGTCTCTGTGGTGTCTCTCAACGTGGCGTCAAAAGAAGAAAGGTCACCCGGACACAACCACGTTGTAGTGGTTCTTAAAAGATAGGTTGGCTTGCAACAGAGTTCGCAACAGAGTCAGGGCGACATGGGCATAAATACCCTTCAGACGTTCCCGGGCGAGCAAAAGTAAACGCCTCCTGGTATCTATTGCGCTAGGAATGGCGTCTTGAAAAATAGGAGACCCCAAAAGGGTAAACGTCCCGTGTGTACGCTCTTTGAGACCAGGAAGCAAAGACTTTAAAGAAGTAAAAGAAGAAGAAGAAGCAGGCCCACAACAGTAGACCTCACACTTCCCCGCATTTACCTCCAGTCCCATATACTTCAGGCGGGGGATAATGAAAGTCAAGTCCTGTTTTACGACCTCCAGCTCTCCCCCTAAAGTTCTATCATCTAAATACCAAATATTAAGGGGAGATTTTAGAGACAACACTACTTCATGAATAGCGAGACTGAAGGTAAACGGTCCAAGCGGATCCCTCTGCTGCGCACCTACCTGCAAAAAAATGAGGGAATCACCATAGACGAGGTTAGAAGGAGAATAATACACCTGGTGTAAAAAAGGGTACAAGGAAGGAATATGTTTTTCCACTTCACCCAGCAGAACGTCTCTCTCCACAGTATTGAATGCGTTCTTGAGATCTAATTTCAAGACAACGCAGTCTGCATTTCCGGGTTTCGTGACAAAAGTGCGTGTGGCATGAATCGCGGCCTCGCACCCCCCTTGTTTACCAAAACCCAGCTGATGTGGCTGAAATTACCCAGCCATCTGCTCCTTTACCACATAACACCCCAACTTGACCAACCGGCGAAAAGTGCTACCCACTGCATTTGGCCGTATGCCCCCCTTTTTTTGTCCAGGCGCTTAAAGACGCTTTTTTTTTATTATTAAAAATGGGATTGCTCTTGGCCAGCATCTAGCCAGGGGGCAAAGATGAGGCCGACGATGAAGCGAGCTCACCCAGAAGATGCCTATTCACTCGTGCCTTAAAAAGGTCCAGGTTATATGAACTCGGAAATACAGACGCCGGCAGAGAATTCCAAACCTTAGAAGTGCGCATTATAAAAGAAGTATAAGTATGGACTAATTTCTCGGTTCAATCGTCCACTAAGTAAAAACTTACATAACTTGACCAGGGACTCGAGTAGCCGCCGCCCATGGTCACCCGCAGAAATCGACGTCAATTCTTTTCGACTTTAAATGAGCTGGACGAATTCCATCCAAGCCCGCGGCCGACCCGCTATGGAACGTCCCTTTTGCTCCGACCACGTCCTCCAAGTTTACAGTCAAGGCTTGAATGGACCGATCCGGATCCCGAGGGAAAATTAACGTGCGAGACGGAGGCGGATGCTTCGTCCTCAAGGAAGCAAGCGTCTCAAGACCCGGAGGTGCTACCGATTCATCCGACATCAGCACGCGAACGGCCCCCCTCACATCGCCCTCATGTACTTTAGCCTCGATTGTCCTCAGGACAGAAGGTGGGGAAGCCTCCCCGACACTCCCAAGTTCATCTGAATCGGACCAACAACCGGCCGCGGATATATTCGACTTCACCTTAGTGGTCAGATTGCCTTGACCCCGCCGTTCTGGCGCTTTTAGAGCCGAATATGCAAATGTAAGTAAGGCATACCAATCAGCAGTATCGTTGGTTTTAATACACTTACCTATAACGGCGCACAACTTTTCCGCCGCTAGGCTTCTAGCTCCCCTAGGAATGTGCTTAAGCACCCGCACAAACTGGTATACATACAAACTGGTAAATTAACATACATTTGCAAAATATCACTATCTTTCCTTGGTCTGTTAAGTAATAATAGAATATTACTGTAGTAATACCTGCCCAATGTGATTAATCAAGAACACTTTTCGATAAGTAGCCATGGAAAATCTAAATTTACCATTGCTTCAAAAACATAGAATAAATAAATAGAATAAATAATTATTAGGGGACATTTTTTTACACAAATCGAACTAGTCCCACAGTAAGCTCAATAAGGCTTGTGTTATGGGTACTAGACGACGATATATTTAATAGATATATACTTAAATACATAGAAAACGTCCAAGTCTCAGGAACAAATGTCTCTGCTCACCACAGAAACAAATGCCCTTACCGAGAATCGAACCCGACATTAACAATACACAAAAAACTTAATACAAAAACAAATACGAAACAAATACAACACAAAAAAATTACAAATGGAATTTGAATTTATTACAAATACGAGTAAGAACTATTCAGCATTACTTTACAATAATATTCATATAAAAAACATGTATGATTGCCACGAAAAATAGGGATTAAACTCACCTCTCCCGCTAAGTTTCGCTATTTTCGACACGTGGCGTGACGCTGATCGTCCAGTCCAAGCAAGTTCAGCACGAACCCTTATTTACCTATTGGCCAATACTTCAACCAACGCGACACGAGAGCAGTACAAATCGCAAAAAGCGAAACGTTCGAGCACTAGGCGGTAAATTTGAATATGTGATTAATTGAGCACATTGGGCAGAATCTCGAAGTTTATTTAAAAACTGTCGGGCAGGAACCACTAAATCAAAAGTGTTCTTAATTGAAAACTTTGGGCAGGATGAGGTTATATTGACGAACTCTATATACCACTCTGAAAATTTTCAGAGTGGTAGATAGAGTTGACAATTGAGTAGACAATTAGGCTGGGTTGCACCAAACCGTCTGTATTCGTAAGCTGTGTTCGTTAAAATTTTAATGTATAGGTATGGAAATGACAGCTGCCGGCGCCATATTTAACGTTCATCAATCTGTGATCGTAAGTCGGTGCAACCCAGCCTCAGACATGCACCATGCGATATGTAAAATTACTTTATTTGTATATCACAAAATTTATATTGTGTATGGCACAAGACGTATAATAAGTTGTTTACAATATCACGCCTAAGGACACTACATACATGAAAATAACAGCCAAGTGCGTGTCGGGCAAAGCGCAATGAAGAGTTCCGTGCCTACTTCATATTTAAAACCACTATCCTGTACCTACTTTGAATTAAAAAGGTTGTTTCTTCATAAGAAATCACTCACGTCCTTTTGCTGGGGCAAGGCAGTTTTTCAGTCGCAATTCGAAAACCGTTGAACTCATAGACTAGGTTTTCCTGTAACTTATAGGTTAATATCTATTTTGTGTATTTTTTTCAAAATTTTAATTTCATTAGTTTCGGAGATATGCGGTGATGGATTTTTAAATCAAATTATTCAGTTTCAGTTGAGTAAGTACATTTTGTTTCCAATTATGTATGCGTGTCCTAGAATATCATTTTAATTTCTCTAAATCTAAATCCTATTTTTGAAATAGGTTATATAAATTGCATTTTGCGATAATTTTCGATGTAGTATTTTTATGAACCAAATTCCTTTAAAATCCCATAGTTTAACGTCTCATGTGCCACTTCAAGAAGGAAAATCTAAATAAGTTCTAGAATTAGACAAAAGATCATGCCTTGTATATTAGTCTAATAATGAAATGTACGCAATTTTATATTGTATTTTTTATAATGAGGTAAATAAAAGGTCGACACAGACGCAATACATGGCAATTTCAATCTTATGTTATAATGACAGAGGTGAACATTTGGTCATTAAGTGGTCGAACATTGGGGTGCACGTCCCAAAAAGTTTGAAGAAATCTAAATCATACTGTTACTGCCAATTTAGGGCTAAAAAAAATAGTATACACAAAATAAGGAACTTATAAGGCACCTTAAAGCTTTAAAATTATATGGAGGAGAAAGTATACACACATTACTGAATTGGAAGTGACCTTGTTGTGCATTACTTTCAATTTCGAGCTATCATTTTGGAGACAATATGTAGGTTTGAAACGTTTTATTGACTGAGATGTGAATGTACGAGCATGAGACGAGCAAAGACAGTAAAAGAACGTGGGTCACGTTTATTAAAATATTATTTCACTGATTTGTGAAACATGAAAGCTGAAATAAACTCGACAACTAAGGCAAGTAGTTTTATTGCACATGACTAATATATAATTTAACAAGCCCCTATTATTAAAATAGGTTTTTCCTTACCAAATAGAAATGCCATAGTTCTACCTAGCTCGAAACCGCTTAGCACATCTCTGGTAGATGAGCAAATTACTCTTCAGAAATTGCAGTCGTGAACGTATTATGCAGCCAAGGCAAAAAATTTGAGCTAAGACACGTGTGATCAGAGATAAGGGTGAAACTGTTAACGTGTAACGGTACACGACAATTTAATGTCGCATAACGTCGTGCTGAGAACTCATAATTCGTGAAGATTTACAACACTTACTACGAATAGTTGCTTAATGTTATTAAAAAGTATGTGGTATGCGGTTTTTTCAATGCAGAGCAAGTCTTAGAATAATGTATTTTTTTTATATAGATAATACTTAACTACTACTACTGTGGGTAATTGAGATTTCTGCCAACAAACTGCTTTACAGCAACAAACGTTATTAACCTAAAACTGCCAATATCTACATTGGCAGTTTTAGGTTAATACAGTTTGTTATTAAATAAATAATAAATAAGAACCGGACTTACGAGGGATGTTTCATTTTAGTTTCCCTTACCAATTGTTCGGACTATATTTCCGCAAAGCGATAATTCGATTTTTCGTTTTGCATGACAATTGTAAAACACAAAAATACTGACACTTATTTAAAATTTTACTGCTAAATAAAATAATACTTAAAAACTAATAAATATAATCATCCTTTGAACTGCCTGACTTATTATAGATAAATAGCGTAGTAGTTAGATAGGTAGCGAATTGTTCTAATGATACGTGTCCAAAGTGTCCGAAAATATTTACTACTTTTACCCATCGTATTTTCAGCCCCTAGACATTATTTCTAAATTTAATTAGTCACTTTAATTAGTACGATGCGTGATGGAGGCATTTTTATCAGCAGCAACTACCTAACCTAGCGTAACGGTTTCAAACTGAAATGTCATTTTTCAGACTAAAAATGTTTGACACGTTATGAAATCACCCTGCAAGAAAGTTCTCTTTTGAGATTTTATTCTTATGAAGTAAGATTTAACAGTAAGTAATACAATTAAATAAAAACGAATACAGGCAACTGCACGAGTCTAGTGCATGATGTATTACATGTCTAACGATTAGCAGATTGAAATCTCCATGCTCTGAATACTATCAAATCGTGTCGTCTGTAACTGGGCATACTACTAGTACGTTCCTTTTACAACTCACTAGTGCGCTTAGAGATTTATAGGCACAATAGGCATTAACTCTCAATAGTTTTAAATTATCATCATAAGAATAAACATATTCACTCAATGTGTAAAGAATTTAGGTCTTCATCATAAAATAAAAAAGATCACAGGTATACGGATAGTCCTCTAGAAGGAGTAATAAGGATAAGGAATCGTTGCTAATAATTGATAATAGGCAAAAAAAAAAGTTTTATGTCTCGAATGCCTTTTATTTGTTAATATTCATTAAAAAACGCCGGTCCCAAATTCTTTACTGTCAAGTGCGAATATAATTTAATACCTAGTTTTAAAAATACCAAAAAATGCTTTTTTTATATTCCATATTACGACAGGTTGTATCTTATTATTGTGTTTTTTTTTTTAAAGTAATTATAAAGTATTCACATAATAGAGTATGTCAGGTACAAGTTTTCTGCTTTTTAAGTAGGAAAAAGTTTACTAATATTTTTTAAGAAAAAAAACCGACTTCAATGTGGGAGGCCTGTGAAAGATTATTATACTTAGATGGTGCACTCTTAGACTCCATACAATAAAATAAAAATGGCTATAAGTATGTTTATAATGGTAGAAGACTAAGTACCCTCAATTCCTCATGGAATCCTCCATCAGAACTCAAGCTTGACGAAAATGTGTCCTGAAAACCTAGCTTGCTTGACAAACAAAACGAAGAGAACAAATCGCCAAACATGAACTACGCGTCGTTGAAGAGTTCCGTTCTGATCATCATCAGCAGTTCCACTTCATCAAATGTCACTTTCTGAATGAAAATGCTTGATTAGTTCATGAAAATACTAAAATCACTATTTGTGTGCCTTTCACATTTGAGGAGTTCCCTCGATTCCTAATGGATCCCATCATTAGATCTCGAGCATGACAAAAAATAATCGTGAAAATAGAACTTGCTTAACAAACACAGCTAGAAGGACAAATCGCCATACGTGAACTTTTCGTCGTTGAAGAGTTCTGTTCTGATTATCATCAGCAGTCTCACTTCATCGAATGTCACATTTTTGGATGTAATTGCTCGACTTGTTGATAAAAACATAAAAATCACTATATGTTTGGCTTTAAGATTTGAGGAGTTCCCTCAATTCCTCACGAATCCCATCATCAGAACTGCGTTTTGACAAAAACGGGACCAACTTGGATATATATACTTACAATCAAAAAATCTAAAAAATCTTAAAAATCAAAAGTATATTGATACTTTATGTAAATGATCATAAGATGAACGTCCCTGCATCTCACTCCGGTTTAGATCTGCTTATAAATGCAGATAAATGCCGACCGATTACACCAAGTAGGTATAGTTTATGATACTTACTGGAAAATCAAGTTGCTGGTAATATCTCTCTGGTGATATTTAAAACATAATGTGCATTTACTAACCGAGTAACTTTTATGATATAGTTAAAATATTTTTACTCATACAAAACAAACGGTGTAAATATATTTTTCTTACATACATAAACTTACGCCTATATACAAAAAAGGGGTAGACAGAGCACACGAAAGTTAATTTTAGGGCCACATTTATGGTGGTGGTGGAGAAAATGTGATTTTGCAGTGACAGGTTGCTAGCCCAACGCCCACGACACACTTCAACCAAGTTCCCATATATTTTTGTTGTTTATACATTTTAGTTAGTTTCACCTTAAAAGTAACTTCAAATATTATTGTGAGCTAGCTAAGTAAATACAAAGGTACTTAAGTTTAATTTCGCATAGATTGAAAGATCGCCGGGGATTTCTCTACTTTTCACGAAATTGGCCATATGATCGCCATGTCACTAGTGGTCATTGTAGCAAGTCTAATTGAACCTCAGTAGGGTACCTAAGTTTAATTTCGCATAGATTGAAAGATCGCCGGGGATTTCTCTACTTTTCACGAAATTGGCCATATGATCGCCATGTCACTAGTGGTCATTGTAGCAAGTCTAATTGAACCTCAGTAGGGTACATAGAAGAAAATTTCATCAAATTATGTCTTCTCAAGCCGCACGTTCTAGTAATAACTGATAAATATAATGATAGTCGTTCCTATTTATGCCATACAAGTCATACAACAATCAGAGACTTCATAAAGTGCGTAACTTAAATTCCTTACGTGCGCTTTCTATCAAGATTTTAAAGTACTTTTATGATTTAAATAGCATTTTTATCTCGAGTTAGATATTTTTAGACTCGTCAAACCCACGAAATTACCATACATGTATTTCAAAAGGATTCCGCGTAATCGTGGAAACTGGGTGATATTCATACCAAACATTAGTAAAGAAGTTAATACACGAGTAATTGTTTTTTACTTAGTGCCATCAATACATTTTTATCATTGTTTTTAATCATTAACTATTTTAGTGTAGACTTTTTACTTTTCTTTAATGTACAGGTAATTTTATTTTGTATTTCACAACTATCTACTCTATATAACTAAATATGAATGAATGTTACATGTACATATTAGATGTATAATAAGCCGGAATATACAATAATAATTAATTACAAAAGATACAATCGCTCTTAAAGTCTCCATAAACCAAACCATAATGACACAGTCTGCTTTCATGTAATAAATTAAGACATGTGAATTATTTACGGTTAACATTCTGAGTAAAATATTGTGTTACTACTTAGACCTGCGTTAAGCGCAATTGGCAATTATTTCAGTTTAAAGTAGACTAAAATGTAAACAATTTGGCGAGCAGCGCAGTGGAGAAAGCGCGGGAAAGCGGGCGACCTTCTGCCCCGCCGTGTCAATAATTTGACCATAATAACTTAATTAACTTTAAACTTACCAAGTTTTGAATAAAGCCATCTAAGTATTTTGCGTATTGCTCTTAAAACAGCTGAGTATAAATCCATAAGCCATGTAATAGGATGTAATTAAGTAAGTAAGTTAACTAATTAAAATCATGATTTTGAGGCCAAGATTTTAATGTCAGCTAAGCAGAGATAAAAGCAGGCAGATACAAAGAGTATTTTATATTTGAAAGTAACCATTACATCTAAGTCGCAATTACGGCGTATTACGTAAAAAGCTGTAATACATCATAAAAGCGACATGTTAACTTTTATTAAATATTAAAAGCTACTAGACTCTAATAATGTACACTTATGCTATATTATTATATTGACTTTCTAGAATTATAATAACATAATATTATGTTAATATGTGCCTGGTGAAATGTATAATTTGACATCATAATGCGCAACATGAGTTTTAAAGAGGTTTATAATATTTGACTACCGTAATGCAGCTTTTACTTACATCTTTGTAAATGTCACGTACGGTTTAAAACTTTATGTCTATTTTAAACAGTTATATAGTTTACATTGTAGCTAGTTTTAGTGACCTTAATAAGGAAGAAAGTAATTCTTTTATTTTGGGACATATGCTGGCCAGCAGCCTTATGGCTTTAGCAGGGGTCCTGGCTGGCTGTGGATGGACGCTTCTTATGGGACCATCTGACAGCTCGGACCAAATCCGACAGAATTCCTACATCTTCACATCATAAGAAAGCAATTAAACACTAAAACAAAGGCACCTGATAAATCAAGTCAATATATGTAGACAGAATATATATTTTTTAAATCAAGTGATGAAATGTTATAGATTTTATAACGCAATATGATTGGTTCTGGGTCCAGGTCATTTCGAGAGATTACAAAAGTGATGCAACCTGCAGGGATATGGGTGAGGACCAAATTTTTAAACCATTGTTAAGGCATTTAATTTGCCTACAATTTAATCGATTCCGCTGTAACACAAAAGTTACCCATATAAATTGTATGACAAATTTTCGTGTCACAACGGAATCAATTAAATTGGAGGCGAATTAAATGCCTTAACGATGGTTCAAAAATTTGGTCCTCACCCATATAACCTTGTCATGTTGTCATGTAGTTTCCACTCGGACCGTAGAAAGGAATCTTATTTTTATCCCCCGACGCGGAACGAAAAGGAGGCTTGTAATATGTTTAACATGTGTATCTGTGTATGTGTGTGTCTGTCTGTGGTATCGTAGCTCTTAAACGGTTGAACCGATTTGAATGCGGTTTAGTTTTTATTTGAAAGCAGGTTTCTCAGTCATGGCAGCCATTTTTGAGATATCAAACTTTGAAAAGAATTTGTCGGGGGTTTTTCAACTTTGATATTTTTTTTGTAAGGGCTACTGCGTCTACTGACGGGTCGACAGTCGACTCCTATTTCGACTCTAAGGGACACAAGGTAAAGAACTCACGTATACCTGGGTGCCATATGAGACTTGTGTGACGTGACGAACAAGGAAGTGGGCTGCTCTGATTATAGACAACTACGTTTTCTAATTTTGTCTGCGTTTTTATTTACTAAGCATTGTAAGTACACCACTAGATCCTTATTTTAAATGTTGTTATCATTTTTAATATGCGTTACAACAAAACCTACTCAGTACCTACTTAATATACGTTACAACCAAATAAATTAGTTGAATTAGTGAACAGCACCCATCTCGAATCTGTGAAAATAGTAATACGAGTATGTAACTAGTGTAAGGCGACTTCCTGATTTGACGGGGCGGGATCGATATGTTGTAAGTATTTTGTTCTTAAACGTGAGCTTACTGATGTGAGATTTCCTCACACTAGGACGACGTACCGCCTCCGCAAAGACAAATCAGGAAGTCGCCTAAAACAATAAAAATACTTACAGTTAGTCCTCCGCAACAGGGTCGCTGCACACAGCATCAGCATCACCCGCCCCCACATAGTTGTAATCGTTACACAGACTCGCTCACACACACTTTAACCATGGCTTCGATGTACCCATTGTTATTTTGAATTCTGAAACAATCACATTAATTATTAATTTTTAAATCATAATCATCAAACATATTTTATATACAATTTTGAATGTTTTGCCGCGTTCTCGTACAGGCTACTACGACCGGCGGCAGCGGTGGCAGGAAACGTCATGGTCGCCTGACATGTTGCCCAGCATGCAACGCAGCAGCGTGCAGCGTGCTTGTATTCTACGTGAACGTGGCCTTATGACTCTTATGAGTGTAATTGACAGCGCAAACGAGGCTCGATACCTTAACTTTATTTCAATTTAGGTTTTTTATAAGTTTCTGTCAAAAATATTTTAATACCTACAAGCTTTTGTTGTTTATATTTAACACGTACCGCTTACAATTCCTTTAGTACTTTTAGTTGGTTTCTTTATGTCTATTACATATAAGTGTAATTTTCTCACTCTTAAGGTTATATTATAGTTTAGTTAACCCATAATTTGCAAAGACCTAAGACCCTGAAGGCATTGAACGGAACATTGTGGCATATAGTCGTGAGCATTTATCCTACATTATTATGTATTACACTTCACAGTATTTCCCGGGCGAAGTAATAGCAATAATCGATCGTTCCCATAGCCGCAACAAAGCCCCAGGGACCGGGTAACGGGTACGGTCCCCGTTACTCGCCGGTTCATTGGGCGAATTAATTATACTTGCGGAGCTTTTTCTAGCTTTTAAGCATGTAAATAAATCTAGCTGTCTGAAATACTGTGAATACATTTCAAGTCATATCATCATATTATACTTTCAAAGTTAAACCGCTTGAGACGCAACAGAAAGCAGACCAACACTCCAGTAATAATAATGATCGCTAATACCGAAACCCGACTACACAGTCACTGTGGCCGAAATCGGTCAGGACCACAAGCATTAATTTCAAAGTTCCAAATAGATACAAATAATTTGAATGCGGAAAAATCTTCTTGCATGATTTAATAAATTGTTGTTTAATTTTATTTATTGGGGATTAAAACGAACGTAGAGAAACGAAAGGAACTTACAGCTTTTATCTTAAATCAGGTATAACCTATATCCCAAAACAATTCCCACACAGATACAGTGTGCTACCGACATGTGGAGTATTCTTTAAATAGGATCCTAGAAACGTTGTTCTGTAACGTAACTTTTGAGTTTAAGTTTATAAACTTAAATTGCGACTTCATTTATTTTCTAAAGGCTTGTCGAAAAGAGAGTTCAAACAGTTTTTCTCTTCTTAATATAATGCGGAATACTGAAAAAGGATGTCCTCATGGCACCCTAAGATCACAGTAAAACAATCGTTAAGTACTATTTATTTGGCTATCGTTATATTCATTGTTATGTGAGCGTGAACGTTCATCATAAGATGTTTATTCTATAATGGACCGAGTTGGTAATCATTTCCACGAGCCAAGTAAGGCAGAGAATGTAACAATTAGACTGCATGTTATTCCAACGTTACGCACTTTGTAATCAACACACAAGGATGGCTATTGAGGTTTCGTCCGAACTGTTCTTAAAATTTGTGAGTAAACACACACACACACACACACACACACTTACACATAATATGTAATAACTTCAGATTTTGCTTTTACACTCATAAGATACTAAAATACGAAAATAAAACCGCTTACCTTTCGATAGTTACAAAACTTTGGAAATGAGTAAATCATTGACATATATATCCGAAGTAATTCCTCGACTATTTATTTCAAAATTTTCGGGTTTTTGGGTCTCTTACCAATTTAAAGGACACCATAAATGCACAATTATCATAATCTTACTTAGCCTAGAAAATATAAATATAGTCATAGTAAAATAGGTAATTGTTTAATACTGTAAATGTTTTTTTAAGCAAAATTACAATTTCCAACTGGAGAGAAAAATTAAAAAACCTTGCCCGGGTGATCAATTTTTCACTCCAGTTAAAAAATATTTATTAGTTGTACTAGCTTCGAAAATATATTTTAAAGCATAATAAAATTTCAGTTTTATTACCACCACCACCACCATATCAGCCAAAGGACGTCCATTGCTGGACATAGACCTCCCCAAATTCATTTTTATTACAGCATAATCAAATTCGAAACCTTTTCTAATGATTACCGGTGTTGTGCTGGTATAGCATGAACATGAGGCATTTCATGAATTTAAACTAGTTTAATTGGCAGTCGTGGTAATGATCAGTGCGAGTTTACTTTACATGATAATACTAAAAAGTAATTGGAGTGAATTAACGACTACTATCTATTATTATTTACTATGTACAGTTATATCTTCCCAAATTACTCAGATAATAAAAAAATGCATCCGTTTTACAAAACTAATTGTTAAGATTATAACATCTTTGTTATACGTAGTGTTAAAATAAATATTCATGTGCATATACTCTCTCGTTTACTTTTATTATAAATATAAGTGGTCAAATTTAACCACCAGTTTTAGTTTTTAGTTTGATTTTAGTGGTTTAGTGGTGGTTGTTTAGTTGTGGTTTGTTCTGAAATATTTTTCTGTTTATATGTTCTGTTTAATCGGCAATCGGCATGAATAAAGGGTTGCTTGGACCTAGCTAGGGTGTTATTAAAACTTTCAAGGATAATAAAGGAAATCATTTTAGACCGCACTTACTAGTATAGAACAAAGCCGACTAGTTTTTGAGATATGTTTGTATTTTTTCCTTTCCATTATACACTAAAAATGTACTTTTTAAACGTTCTATTGATTGTTTCCAGGGTTATCGCAACTACAGGTAGCGGTAGAAACTAATGAAGTTTTTTTAAATAAATTGAATTTCAGGTGTGAAGGTTATCCCTAATCGAAAATCGTATGAAGAAACCAAAGTGTTTCTTCATACGATTCGAAATAAAAGTTTAAAAGTTTTGGATTGATTTTAATAAAAAAAACTGTTTGAAAACTACCCTTAATAATAATATGTAAGTATGTTGTGGATTTAATGATTTCTAAACCAGCAATTGCATTATGCAACACAATTAACATTTATTTGACACTTCTGAGAGACAGTGACATTTCAGTGATTATTAGCTGTCAACTGTTGGTTACATTGCTTGCTGAATTAATTCGCATGACAATTTAAATGATTTGTTATCTAAATATAACAAATTATACTTGTTAGAGGTTATATTTTTCAACCTTTAAAATTGAAAGCAAGTCAATTGTATTGGTATTGATTACTAATAGCTTAAACATACATATGATCCCTGGGCACCCCTGGGCACCCCTGGGTGATGCTGAATGTGCGACAAAACTAGAAACCATGCTGTCTTTTCGAACGTCTCACGGTTCGAAAAATAAATGCCATACGATTATTATTATTATACACGTACCTAAACAACATACATATAATGAATCTAATTTACAACTGTAATGCAACTATTGCGTGGTATAACACGAGACAAAAAGATAGTAACGTATGAGGTAATTATAATTTTGCATTCTGCGGTCTGTAGGTGGCGGAAAAAATTGCACAGGTTTCTTTAAATCAGCCAACAATGTATAGTTTACTTACCGTTCTGGTTTTTTCTCGTTATTAACTTCTTTAGAAATAAAGCAAATATTTTAACGAACTAATAACCAATTATGTTTGCCAGTAAGTGGCTTAGACCGCACTTACCAGGGTAGTCTTAGATTTTCAATTGATTACACCTTTCTCTTACACAGAGAATGTAAAAATTTACAAACTACTGTAAGAAACTAAATAAACCCTAAATGATCTTACAAGTTTTGGTAGATAATCGAAAGTGGAAATAAAACGTATTTTTAATTATATTAGTAGAAATAGTACGTAACCTTAACACTCGTTACTTAAAAAACCTAAAATTTTCAGCTACACCGCTAGTCTACGTAGTTAAGTAGGTCAAAAAAATAGGTAACTACATGTACACCCTACCCTTTACAAATACTTGAATTCGCATGTTTTTGTAAGTTTTGGTATTAGTGCCCTGGTTATGATATTATTGACTCGGATATTACAGACACAAAAATATGTTTCCGACTTTTCAAATGCAACGTTAAAAGTACTACGTAGTTATGTTTTGTGATTGACCATTTTATAAGTATACGAATAAATAAGTTTCTAATAAAGATTTAATTTTGTCTGGACGTTCAAGTTTTAGATTAGCCTGTTACTAAAGGACAGTTAACCTAACTCGCCGCTC
Organism: Notocelia uddmanniana; assembly: GCA_905163555.1. Classification (NCBI taxonomy): domain Eukaryota; kingdom Metazoa; phylum Arthropoda; class Insecta; order Lepidoptera; family Tortricidae; genus Notocelia; species Notocelia uddmanniana. The sequence goes on along the minus strand of LR991054.1, from coordinate 16,925,564 downwards.
TGGATCTCGGCCCCGTAACGGGCACTAGGTACCTGATATCTTTAAGAACTGTTATTAATGATGTTATACATATACGTTATACACCTAAAGTATATTATAAGTACTATAATATTATAGCCATGTCACTTAATAAGTTTGTGTGTAGGGTGTAATCCTCCGAACTCGTCTGATTTAAAAAATAATTCATCTGTATCTAGTATAAATATACAGAATGGATCTTCGGGATAGACATATGGGTTTTGTTTTATTGCGCGGACCACCTGCGCTCATAAGGTTCATTTACACACGCGATAATAATCACATGTAATTTTGATTACATTTCGCGGTTTGACATATGGATTCAACTCACTATACCACGGTAACCCGCAATATAGTTAAAATTGGATGGGAATTTTGCACGTTTGTAAATTGGGCTTTATTTTTGTCATATGTGCGATTGACTCCACGGGGGCAGCTAGTACTGTTCTGAATACCTCTATCAATTAATTATTGCATAATAAGCTTTCGCGATGTTGGCCACTATTTAAACTAAACGGAAGTTAATCGCTCATTAATATGTATGCACCTCGTCTCGACGATTCGGTCGTAATGCGTCAGATAAATTAACCTTTTTCATCATATGAAAATACTTGTTTAGTCAAAAATAAGAACGAAGACCGAAGAAATAAACCGAAGTAGGAATTTATAGTCTAAGTGTTTTTTTTTCTAATTAAAGCCATTCAGACAAAAACGTCATCGTATTAAAAGTCGGTTAAAATATTACTATCGCTCGATTGACTTTTCTTAAGATCATGGGAAGGCAATTTGAAGTTATTTACTTTTCTGCGGTCTTATAGAAGTTGTATTAGTATCGGAACTTTCACTGTTATTGAGTGAAATTCTGTTTAATTCATGAACATAAATAAATGCTAATGGAGATATCGTTCATATCGTGCCCTGTGTAACGATGCTCGAAATTCGGCCACAACCAGTTTTGGAGTTTTGGGCTATAATTGGATCAGTTTTATTTTAATTTGGCAGAGTTCTTTTTTTATGAATTTGCTCCAAGTTTTGTTTAATAACACCATAATTAAATTACTGTTCCAAATAAAAGTACCAATTGAGCTTGTCGTTCAGTAAAAAAAAAATTGATAAACTAAAATTTAAATTTGTCGAAACATCTAGAATTCTATCTAAAATGCTTAATTACCAACAAGCCGTATAATATAATTTTTTATGATTTTATTCCACTTTTACATGGTTAGGTAAGAATAGTGTTTATAAACCTATAGCGATGTAAAAAATAAAATTTTAGCTAGATTGTATAATTTTGAGTTTCGAGACGTACACACGTACGATTTGTTCTTGCGCAATGCTAGAATATCCTGCTTAGGATGAAAGTATATTAATTATTGGTATGAAATTAACACAATAAAATATTTTAACCTTACAGCATTTATTACTTCATTATTTAAAAACAATCTAAAACATAGGTGCTTTTTTTAAAATGCTTTTCTAGAAAATAATGAATATATTCTATGATTGTTTCTAATTTTTTAGCAAAAATAGGCTTATCATAATCTCACCATCACGCAAAAAGTCATCCAAAATTCAAAATAGCACGTAAAATCCCACACAGATTCAAATTATCAGCGTGTTCACTAACGACGCGGACTTTTCAAATACCGTTCACCGGCGTGCGCGGGCGACTGCGGCTGTGACCGAACTGCGCGCGCACTGCTCTTACCTTGCCATAGTGTCCGGGGCATCTTCATGGTTTATGGTTTAGCAACACTTAGTTTTCATAGAAAAGACCGCTATGGACCCACAGCGACGGACAACGCGCGAAGGTACTTACCTATCATGGTAGCGAAAAGGAAGTTTCATAGATAGTGACTAATTAATTTGCACGGCACAATTCCGCAAGTTTGGTTCTAGATTGTTAAAACATTAAGTACCCATGATGTAATTGTTTGGTGATGTAAAAATAATTCATATTTACATTGGTCATTGTTGCCATAATAATATTGGGAAGAAAATGGTATAACAGAAGAAAACTTCTGGTGAGTTTCGCTGTCGCGTGTCGCTTACCTTACAATCAAGCCCAAGGCATCTACTATCATTAATAAAACCTAGTATTGAATTAGTCTATACAGTTGATATTCATGAAAGACACTACTATGGAAGCACAGTGAAGTTTAACGATGCGCAAATGGGAACGTTAGTAGTAGTGACTACCTAATTTTCCCGGTGCAATTGGGAAAACCTAATTGCGGAGAAGGCAGGCCTATGCCCAGCAGTGGACGTCCTTCAGCTGATATGATGATGACGATGGTTTGGTAATGCAAAGAGAATTCGTTTTAGATTTATCAATACCTTCTTTTATCTGTGAAAAGTCGAGGAGTGTATCAGAAAAAGAGAAAACATACTTCAATTTCACTATCACTTAAATTAAAACAATTAATAATTTTACAGATACCTAGCAAATCTTGCTAGTCATTATTAGGTATTACACCATTGACTATAACTTTATTTGCTTTCTACTTATTGTGAAATTGCTTTTATGAATGGTGAAATATCGGCATCATTTGTTTTAATTGACAATGAAAAGAACACGAGTATGGCAAGTGAATGTAGGTGCTGGTGAAATTTAATGTACATGTTCAAATAAATAGATTCTATCGTATGTATTTAGATCAATATTTTCAGTAAAAATATGGTTTAAATCCAAATAATACGGGTTAAATAAACATGTTACAATGTCACTTCTCGTAACAGAGTTAATAAAAAGCGGTGTCGGACCATGCAGAATGAAGGACGCAAATTCCGCACATTACTACTACAAGTCCTCATTTAGAACCACTATCCTATACTGTGAATTAAAACACAGGAGATACGACCATTGGAAACTCACGGCACTTACGTCTTTTTGCTTGGGCGAGGCAGTTTTCCACCAATATCTTAAAAGCTGTTTAACTCATCTTGTTCAAATCAAAAATTATTGAAAGTTTTTAACAATGTATGTACCCTAGTACTCCACCTACTCAATGTTTTTCAGAATTTTAAAGTTCATAGACTGGAACTAAATGGGAGGACACACTTTTACGAGTTTAACAGCTAATATTTCTCCAAGGGTTGACTAAACTGGAAACGTTTTATGGAAACCTCGATATCATTACTTAAAGGCCTATCCATGGATACCCCACACGTTTATGTGCATTGTTTTTTTTTCATTCCCCTGCTGCATGTACGAGTATGGAGAGCCCCCCCCCCCCTAATTTAATATTTGTTCGTAACCAAATTTCATCATTTGAGTACTTATAGCCTCCGAGTAAATCGGCTGTGACATACAGATGGACGGACAAACATGACGAAACTATAAAGGTTCCATTTTCGCCATTCAGCTATGGAACCCTAAACAACACCACATCATCAGTGACTTAATAAGGATGGAGAAGAAACAACCAGAGCGCGAATCGAAGTCCATCGTATATATAGACTTTCTATTGTGAGTTTGTCAAAAACAAGTGAAATTTCTTCATGATGATCACAATCCGCAGGTATTGTTTTAGTCTGCATTAACTTGCGACTATAAAAAAACCGGCCAAGTGCGTGTCGGATCACGCACAAAGAAGGGTTCCGTACAGACACCCCCTAATCTATATTTAAAACCACTATACCTGTATTGTATAGTGGTTTTAAATTCGAATCAAAAAAGTAGAATCAAAAAAGGTCGTATCTTCATAGGGAACTCACGGCCACCACCACCACCATATCAGCCAAAGGTCGTCCACTGCTGGACATAGGCCTCCCCCAAATTCACGGGGGGTGTATGCCATAATCGCCACGCTTGGCATGCGGGTTGGCGATCGCAGTATCTCCACCGCACTCCAGGGATGCTGCTGCCCATCCCCCGGTGGAACTCACGGCACTTCATTCTTTTTGATTGGGCAAGACAGTTTTTTTTTTCAGAATTTTATAAGTACTTTATAGTTTGAAAATTAGAGGGGAGGGGACACACTTTTTACGACTTTGACAGCTAATATCTCACCAGCGGTTAACTTAAATGGGAAAGTATTTTAAAAACCTCTATGTTACTTTTGACGGCCTAATCCATAGATAACGCACACGCCTATGTGCATTGAGAAAAAAATGTTTGACCCCCTGTTACACTTACATGTATGGGGTGCGCCCCCAGTTTAATATTTTTTTGTTTATCGAGCGGCGCCCGCGTACTGCGTGCGGTATGCGAGGTTAAGCAAAGTGGGGCCAGGTCAGTTCTTGGATGGGTGACCGCTTTGAGGGGTTACTAACTGAGCGCTCCCGTGCTTTGGAAGGCACGTTAAGCCGTTGATCCCGCCTGCTGTCTACGACAGCAATCGTAAAGCCAAGTTAGAGGCCTTCAGGCGGCTTGATAACTTCTAACAGTCAAGTTGCCCACTCACTTGACAAAGGGGGGTCGAAGTTGCACCACGTCCGTAGGAAATACCCACCCCCTTTTCCCTACACGTGACCCCTGGGTGGTGCTACAAGTGCAACAAACTGGCAACCGTACTTGTCTTCTGGAAGATTACACGGTTCGAAAATTAATGCCATACGATTATTCATTTTTATTTTTATATTTTTTTTCATAATTTCACATCATATTTATATAGCGGTTCATAGAATACCTTCCTACCAATTTTAACAATTGTAGTGCTCATAGTCTTCGAGTAATACGGCTGTGACATACCGACGAACGGACGGACAGACATGACGAATCTATAAGGTTTCCATTTTCGCCATTTTGGCTACGGAACCCTGAAAAGACAAACTCGAACAATATAATTTGTTTAAACATGACAAATCAAACATTTGTTAGTATTTCACCTCAAAATCAAAAATAACTCAATAGAATAAATTTATAGTTTACTTGAAACAAAGTTTCGCGTGAATTTTACATTACAATAATTAATTATGGCTTTTCATTTTCCGTGTAGTTTTTTACTCTAGACGCATTTCGCCGTGATCGATATTTGTTTGAGACACTATTTTATTTATTTATTAAACATTTATTTATTGAATATTATTTTGGATTTGAAAGAACACGTTTGTGAAGTGTGCTTTTTAAATCTGTTTCGACGAATTGTCGAAGAAATTATAGCCCTATGGAGCATTTATTTCGACGCTAAAATCGAATATAATGCACTTAATTATCATAATCTACAGGGTAATTCAGGAGACGTGAGCAGGACCAACACTACATACATAGTAAATGGCAATGAACCGTTCACCATTGTATTTAAGTGAAACACCCATACCTTTTTCCTGTATTTTAATTTTTGTTAAGTTAAAGTTTAATTCTCTACAATCATGGTCACCCTACAACTGGTTTATAAAGATTAAACCTCTAACTGTTATGACAGCACTTTGATTACGAAGAAAGTAAATTGTCACATTGAGTGAGATACGATATTTCAAAAGTAATCGGACTCAGATGACATTCAATTTGACACGTATCACTTGACTGACGTATTCTGATTGTAGAGTGACCATGAATTTCGTAAATAATTTAAAACATTTTGTTTTCAACATCAAAGATAAATGAACGTTAATTTCACTAATAGTGGCACGAAGCAGTAGCTTTTGATCTACTGAATTCGGAGTGTTGATCTTGCTCAAGTCTCCCGAATTACCCTGTATATATAATAAATCTCTAAAATTCCAGCTAGTATCAAAAGATAGGGTTTTGTGTCCCGAAAGATCTCAGAATCCGCAGCATCGATTTAAAAAAAAAAATGTACAGGTAGATTGTTATGCTGGCCTTGTCATAGGATGTTTTTTATTTGACTGCGAGTATTAATTAATTTTCCGAAATATGTGGTCCTCTTTGGATTTTACTTTAAGCCTGCCGCCGTCATTGTTGTCACTGCTGTCCTGTTAGTGGGTCCATAAAATAGAACGAGATAGGTACCCAATCGACGAAACCTTGGTTTTATATTACCACCTAACTGCCTAGCTACGAGTAGCACGAATAGCACGATACATCATACCGTCATGTTTTTTAGTGTTCCGTAGTCAAATGGCAAAAACGAAACCCTTATAGTGTTTATTATATTATAAACACCGCTACGTAGGTACTCGGTAGATATGTATACAAATCTCTAAAACAGTTATTTTATTTTTGTATTACACGTTGAATTACGTAATTCAACATGTGGCACATCAATCAATAGGCCATTGGAAACAAATGTTTGTGAATATGTATATTCGGCGATAATCGCCCTGAAAGTCACAATAATTGGGTCCCCTTTAACTTTCTATTCTGAAAATAAAAACATTATGACTATTGAATAGTTACATCGAAAAAAATTTACTTAGATCCAATAGATTTTTAATTTATCACTGATAAACTGCCTCCTCTAACTTCGCCTAAACAAAAGGTGAGTGCCTTGAGTTCCCTTTTTTAATCCACAGTGTAGTATGGTGGTTTTAAATTCGGACTAATAGTAGGTACGGAACCCCTTATTTTACCGTTTTTTATTTGACATTTTATTTATTACATTTCGACCATAAAACGTGACGGTAAAAGCTATAATGCTGGTTCTATCTTATAGTATCGTATCGTCATGCCTGGCCATCCCGTCCTCTTCGTTGGATAGTGGGATCCGTGCCCGCTCGAAGCGGGGCAAACAGCGGGGCGGCAGCGTTTCGCATGTGTTGAGAAGTTGAGATAGACGCCGCAAGCCCCGTCCAGCTGTACTCGCAACTCGAACTCGAGCGGGTGCTCAGGCCGTGCATAAAGTTCCTTAGACCCCGTTCGGTCACGCCATAATCAGAACCACAAGCGTAATCGTAAAATACCTACTCGTAAATGCATGCTACATACAAAGTAGAGTATAAGATGCGTCGCTCTGATATGGTCATTGTACTGATTAGCTGCCACCTAATTTTGTGTGATTTATTACATTAACGCTTTAGCTATGAACCCAGGAATTCCTTCCTTCCTTCCTGGCAGGTACTTTTATCTCTATAAACGTCCCTTAGAGGGTTGAAATCGAGCATCGCGGGCAAATGGTATAGTACTTACATATTAGTAGGTCGATATGTTTTAGGTTCAAACTGTCAAGTAGCAACATAAAGAAACTGCTACTTGCAAAATAGGGAAGCACTGCATTCCTAATCACATAGCTACCTAGCTGGGAAGTATGATAGAAAAAATCTGCGTTTAAAGTCCCACAATAGGTAATACAATAAATAAGCAAAGTTGAAACTAGGTGCTTATGCCATACAAGACCATTTTTTTAAACGTTGCGACGGTGGCCTACTTGATGGCAAGCAGGTACCGTAACATATATGGACAGGTACTTAAGACTCCATCAGAATAACAAGCGCAATAACTTGCGGGGGGTCATGTGATTCATTAAGAAAATTTTTCAAAGAAATAGATATTCTAACCCTGCCGTCTCTATACATATTTGAAATAATAATGTATGTTAGGAAGAATTTGTGCGATTTCCCAACAAACGCTGATAAACCAATAGCCACCAGAAATACTGGGAAACTAAAAATAACCTTCTATAGACTAGTAAAGGCGAAAAAGTCGTTCTTGGGAAATTGTATCAAATTCTACAATAAAATTCCTAAACATATTACTGAACTTGGCAATTCTAAATTCAAATCTGTAGTAAAATAAACACTTATTCCAAGAGCATATTATAAGATAAACGATTACATCATGGATCATCATCAATGTTTGACAGTGATAGCGTCCTGCACGGCTAATCTATCGCGAAAATAGGTTTTCTATTGTAGCATTGTTATTTTGTAGTAGCTGACACTGTTTTTATATATTTAACTATACAATGTAAATTGTTTTGAAAAAAATGACACCTCGCCGAGTTTCTTACGCCGGTTCTTCTCGTGGCAGAGGTTTATTTTTCCGAACCGGTGGTAGTTTATTGACGTTTATAGGTGAATGTAATATGCCTAATTTGAAGAATAAACTACTTTTACTTTTTTACTTATTGCCGACCCTTTATTTATTTGAGCATTTGTTATGCCTATGTTAACGCACTGCATCCTCGGGGGCTTAAATTTACTGGGGAGTAAAGCGCCAGAGCCCAGGCTGGCCCTGGGGCCAGCAACGCAAATCACATAGGTATATACCTACTCAGAGCAATATACCTTAATGTCCATGTGAAGATTTTTTTTTCATGCTAACGAAGAGTTTTATAAATAAATTCATTAAATTTTCTTGTAAGATTTTTTAAACTTTTGTGTATACAATGTCCCTATATTTTTTTATTAACCCTTAACACTTGTTTTATTTCCCTGCAATCGAAGTAAAAAGCAGAATGTAAAACTCAAACACAAAACCCATTTTACCCCCGACGTGATTATCCAGAGGTGGATACGAGGAGGTGGATGAAGACGTTCATAAAGTCTCGGGTATAATGGATCGTTTTATGCTCTTGTTGTCTTACATGACATATTGTGCTACATACTATTTAAGACAGTCATTACGAAAAAATCAATGAAGTAGTTCACGTTATAAAATCACGAAATTAATTATTCGCAACGTTCCATAGTTTTACATACTAAACACCTCGTCTGCTTAATTACCTTAAGGACGCGATTAAAAGATCGGAATTTTAGACGCAAAAACTGTCGTAATAGATTACACTAATTTTGAATGAATATTTATTTATACATGTAAAAATCTATATTCCTAGCTAAATAGTTAAGCAATTGATACCAAATGTCAGAGGTTTTAGCCATACTCCATGTCCCCACATGATGATGAGATTTTTACATGTATAATTTATATAATAGACGTCTCTGTCCAGGAGTGAAGTATCGCTTCACTCTATTGAGCACACCTGGCTTTTTGGATGCCAGCTCCGAAACTGGACGTCGCTGGAAATACACCAAGGATCCCAATTCTCTCTGAGATGTAGAGGGCTGTGTCTTGGAACAGTGGGGTTACAGTTAATGTGGTTTTTTGCTTTAAACGCACATACTGGTGTCTGGGTGGGGTTGAACTGGACCAGATTATCCTGGCCCCACTCAGAGTGGTCTCGATTTTAGTCAAAAGTTGTTCGCGAGTCTCTAACACAGAGGAACGAGGAATGTTGGCACGGCCTTTATAATAAGCATCAGTGCTGTTATCCGCATAACAATGAAGGTCATTGATATGGGGCAAAAACAGCATCGGGGATAGCACGGAGCCTTGTGGGACGCCAGCAGCGTTAATACTTTCGGCGCAACTGCCGTCTACTAGGGCTCTAGTGGAAAGCTGGCGATCCATCTGCATAAACCTTCGGGCAGTCCATAGGATGGTAGCTTCGACAGAAGACCTCGGTGTCAGACTAAGCCTCATGCTGACTCAATGGCTGAAGCCCATCGGTGAATAAGATACTAGTTACCGGTCCATCCGCTATTACCATTAGGTAAGTGTCCTTTTGGCCATGGCAATGTTGGTGACCATCTAACCGTAATCTAGCGGGGTCCATTCTCTGACTATTTTTTTCATCGGTCAGGACGAATTCGGCAAATTATTCCAGCCTATGTCCAATTCACCCATAACATGCGCAGATCATATTTAGAGTGCAGTTTGGTGTCGCTTCGGCTACAGGACCGGTAAGATAAAAATGCAAAATCGTTTAGTTTAAGCTCCAGTTTCAGTGTCGGAAGGAAGAAGGTGCTTCATTAGCGGTTAAATGGCGTTTTTGATGTACCGATTTATCTTCTGGGTTTTCTGACTTGTTATTATCGTAAACGTATTTAGAAATCACAATTACTCACCATAATAATTTATTTTACCAAGGTATCTTCATATTCAGTCATATTTCAAGGTTCCCGTACTCATACTTAGATGTCAGGGAGATTGGTTCTCGGATGTTAATGCCCATCACTCGCCCGTACCAGTATATTTTTTTCCGAAAATTACCTGTTAAAATAGGTCTTGCTAAATAGCGGCCAGGGCTCTTGTTCCCCGTTAATAACTGTTTATTATACAAAGAAAAATACTTCTTCCTAGCTGACTCAGTTGTAGGTATGAGAGATGTGCTGCTCCTAGGTAGGAAATATATATATGGTTGAGTATAAACAGGAAAGTAATATCTACAAACTATATACATAATATACAATAGATAGGAGTCACAAGAAGAAACGACAATAGAGAGAGATTTGACAGATGCCACGAGTGACGCCACACAGTTATAAAATGGCAAATTCTTTTACTCTTAAAAAGTTTTCTACGAAAAATACGTTTTTCTTCGTAACCAACCAGATTATCAAACAGGATTTTGTTTTCTTCGAATAAATCTATCATTATATTTGAAGGGTCCACGGAAAGAACATGTCTAGTCCTTTGAAATTTCAAAGGCATTTTGCACCTTATTTCTTTACCAGTTAGGTTGCTTTTTGTTATGAAAATTAAGTTGTTTGGACATGTTTTTTTTTTCCGTGGACCCTTCATTTGGTTTTCAACGTGAACTAATTTATCTTACTCGATTATCAAACGTGACTTAGTTTTCTTCGAGTAAAAATATTTCCCATTCGATAACTGAGCTACCTAGATAAAACAATTTTTCTTTGTAGTTATCAAACTTGGTTATCAACGGGGAGCAAGGTCACCAAGGTATATCGTTCCATCTTCATTCATTTGCTGATGTTCTATACACGACTGATGAATAATTTATGGAAGCACCAAGGCAGTTAGTAAACTTAAGAGGGGGCATAACGCCAGGAAAAAAGTAGAATTCACCCGCGCGTCCCGCGCCTGGCCCCGCTGTGCGTAAAGGCGATGCGTCTGTTGCTGCCTCGCTCACTCCGCATAGTATATGCTCATCCAGACAGATGAAACATGATTATTTAATAAGCGACAGTTATGTTTATTTGTTAGGTACAATTGGAAATTAAGAACGTCCATAGACTACGGTGTTAATTAGAAATTAAAAACGTCCATGGACTACGGCGTCAATTGGGCATTAAGATAAGTCTCCCTGACAGCCGCGCGACCGCGTTAGGTATTTGATTGGGATATTGAAGTCTTTATCGATCGTGACGTAAGCGCTGGCAGCCTTTTGCATGTCCTTCCGCAATCCGAACGCCCATATTCTGACGTGTAGCAGCCATATTCTAGGTGAAACGATTGCAACCTCTTTTAAATATGTTATAGTTTTGAAGTCACCAAAAAAGTTATTACTTACGAGTAGGTAAGTAAATTTATAAATGCTTTTAGGAAATGGTACGTACAGACTAACAATCGTTTTTAACTAGCAACCCACCCCGGAATCTAGCGGATTATGCTTATATATATATATACAAAGGTAAATGAAGTATAAGTTAATTGACAAAAGCTAACGCAAAATGACTGTGAAAAATATGACAGTTTGATACAAAATCCGCGCCAGCTTTTATGAATCGACCTATTATATGGCTACAATAAAATCGGCCAAGAGCATATCGGGCCATGCTCAGTGTAGGGTTCCGTTCGGTATATTCCCAATGAACTTGCTTTAAAAAGATCAATAACAAGCAAAAGAGAATACCTTCACAGCGTTTCATACGTCTTTTACTAAGAAGGGAAGACTTTTTACGATAGCTGAAAAACAGCTCAACTGATCATGTCCGCTATAGTTTTCATTCAGTCTTTATTAAATTTTACTTTCATGATTTTTTTCATATTTTTTGGACCCATAGTTCAAAAGTTAGAGGAGGAATCATTTTTTTTCTCTTGAAAGGAATAGTTCAAAAAATATTCACTTATCAAAAAGTGTTTGATGAAGACCTCTATTTATTTTGAAAGACCTATCCAACAACCCCCCACACCATAGGGTTGAAGCAAAAAAAAGCGCCCACTTAGTAAAGGCATGAACAGTAGGGTAGACCGGGGACAATAGAAACACGTCATGATAGAAACAAGTCAAATTTCTCGAAAACTATAATACGTACGCGTCTGACGCAACATTCAGAACATGCGGTCGGTCATAATTGAATCCTTGGCCAGAGTGCTCGAGCGCCGTTACGAGACGGGAGTATCTACGAGCCAAGCCAGTTTTTCGCGGTAAAAAGTAAGTATTTGTGCTCTCGTATATTCTCTTATAACTTCGTTTACTCTTGTATTTTGGCTAATCAAATTATTTTGGTGTTATAGTTAGGAATAAACGAATGTTTTTAATGGCCGTTGATCAGCGTTCGAGTTTTTTTATATATAATATTTGTCATTGAAGTGAAAAACGTGGTGTGGGGACGATAGAAACAACTTGCCTGTGGACGATTGAAACGTTTCAATCGTCCTCGTGTTTTAGTCGTCCCCAAAAGTAAGCGACTTCAAAATATAAGGTTCTGTATTCGATGCACATGTTTGTTATATTAATCTTCACATTTATTTGTGTAGTTTTTGGCCTAGTTGATAAATAATGGATGTAAGTTTTTTTGTTTTCAAACACTGCAGTTTTTTTTCAAATACTGCAGTTTTTTATTCGGCATTATGTGAACATTTGTTTTTAACCGACTTCATAAAAAAGGAGGTTCTCAGTTTGACCCGTATGTTTGTATTTACGTTTGTTTGTCCACAATTAACTCGCGTTCGGTTAAACCGATCTTAATGCGGTTTTTAGAAAAGTATTTGTCACATTTTTGAGAAAGTTTTTGTGCATGATATTAACAAATGGTTATTAATAGCTTTCAAAAACAAGGAGGATTTCAAGCTAACATGGTCACTAAGGTTGCTTGTAGGTATACAACACAACAAATGGTTTGTAACTTTTAATGCGACAAAGACACAAGTTTTTAAATCGATTTTTAAAGACTTAGAACAGCCCTTAAAGTTTAGTGAAAAGGGGACTTTACTGTCAGTGCCCCTCTTGTATTCTTTCTGTGCGCTCGGTATCGATTTGAAAGACGTGTCGGTACTTGTCGGGGCGTATCAAAGGATTTGTTCTCTCATTGACTCGTGGCGTCGGCTCTGTGCGCTCCCTCACTCGCTGCGCACCCGCTTGAATTCAATCGTGTCGGTCGTCAGTTGGTCATCGAACTTGTGTTTTGTTTGTACGTGCGGAAGGTGCTGATACTGTAATGATCAACCTCATGATGATGAAAGAGAAAAGCCTATTGCAAATACAGTCACAGAAAAAGAGACCTCTGTTCCTACGACTAAAAGAAAAATTCCTGCATGCTCTTATTGCGGTTAGACAGGCCACAGAAATCAAGTCAGAAATGGAAAATACTTTTGTAAAAAACGTCATTCTGAATTATCATAAAATGCGTGTTATTAGAGTAAGGTAAATCATCAATAATTGATCACCATTAGGAGTAAGCTAGTAATAGACAATTTATACCAATTCGTGTCCTTAGAGATTTATAGTAACTTAATAATAATAACATGTTTGATTTCTAATAATGATAATAACAAATTTGTATTTTGTAGTAAGTCTTATTCTTAACAATGTCACTAAACATTTTACGTCCGACACTAAGGTCCCTTTTCAAATACGTTAATAATTTAGTGTTTGCCGACCCAAAATTATAGGTTTTTGGTAAGAGTTTAATACTAAAGTGTTCTAAAATTAAAACTATCAAAATCGTTGTTATCAGATGATATCACTAAATATTTTACCACTAACAATAAGGTCCCTTTCAGAAAATATAAAGTGGTTGTACCAACTTTTTACTAAACTTTATCTTGAATTTTGAGACTTAAAAAACTACTTTTTTAATATTTCTTGTATTAATTTGATCTCATTTGGCTATGTTTTAGCGTAGTAGATATACATGTTTGTTGATTTTGACTGTTTAATTAAATTTATAACCACAAAGCTATTTTTGTTAAAATAAATATATTTTTATAATAGACAACGTTGATTCAAATCGAAGTAGTTCTTATTGAGTGTTTAATTGCTTATAATATTTACTCCTTCTATAATATGTAATGGAAATACACTATAAATAGGAATCTAAGTAAAAAATTCAGCATTTTTTTTACTTTATGCACTTTGCCAAGGTAAACTATACGAAAACAGATATACAATTACAAAATTGTACTTGAAACCTGAAATCCCATACAATCTACTCCTCAAATAGCATATTATCTATGTAACTTGCAAGAATAACATACTTCAATTGGGTTTATAAGTTTGAATTCAATTTTCTCATAATCACCTTTTCTGACTTTTGAGTTTCAATTATAAAAAAAATATATCTATTAAACCTACATGCATGTTTGATATGGTTCGATAGCTCAGTGTATGTAGATTATGGTGATATACATAACTCAATACCGACAGTAAGGTCCCTTCCCGCTGATAAGGCCACATATTGGTTTGTCGCGTCAGTTTTTGGAAAAAAGTATTTTTCTACGGGCGGATGTCGATTTCTCCCCCTCTACAGGTCGCATTTATCAACCGATTCTAGTTAAATTTTGTAAGTAGGTACGATAATTAAATAGAATTGTTTTTGTCGCCTCAGTTTATGAAAATTATCAAGAACAATTTATATTCTCAATGATTTCGTGTGTTTCTGCTGGCGGATTTCGGTTTCCGCTCCTCATCAGGGCGCATTTTTCCACTGATTCTCGTAAAATATTCTTTCTTTGTTTGTCATGTAAAATTTTGAAAAGTAAAATAAACACACTCACGAGGTCTACACAGCTCACAGAGCTACTAGATTAGTGGTTTTAAATGTGGACTGGTATATGGTAGGTGTCGTTACGGAACCCTTCTTTGTAGGTGATCCGACACGCACTTGGCCGGTTTTTTCTTTTGGAGTGTTTCCGAAAAATTTCACTTTATCAAAAAATGTTTGATGAAGACCTCTATTCATTTTGAAAGACCTATCCAACAACAACCCACACCATAATGTTGAAGCAAAAAAAAAATGTCATCCCCACTTTACGTGTAGGAGAGGTACACTTAAATTTTTTTTTTAGATTTTGTTTTACTATTTTGTCAGATTTATTGCTTTATAAATCCATGCCAAATTGCAGTTTTCTAGCACTAACAATCACAGAGCAAAGCCTCGGACAGACAGACAGACAGACGGACATGGCGAAACTACTAGGGTTCCTAGTTGACTACGGAAACCTTACATTTATAATAATAATAATAATTCTTTATTAGACAGGCAAGAACCCATAAAAACTAAAATTAAAATTAAAATGACATAAAAAAAAAAAAAAAACAAATAACACATATACCTACTGCTGGTTGACTACTGTATGTATAGTAATAATAAGAGTCAAGTGTACATAGAAACATTCACAAACACTATACTCGGCCATTCTCAGACCGGTGCAGTTTGCGCCAGTATTTATTAAATTCGTCGCTGTAATCCCTGGCTACTAACGAGGTAATCTCGTTTTTTGATCTTAAAAGTCTCTCCCTGAAGGCAGCAGACCTGGCTCTGAGGATTGCGAAGAAGTCATTTAGTGTAATAATTTGACTTGGAGTAAGACTCATACGTAAGAGAAATTCATCGTCTATTTTTGCATATACTACACACAATCGTTTAACCGAGGTTGACTGCCGTGCAATGATAACGTTGTAATTTGAACTGTAAAGTTTGTAACATAAGGTAGATATTAGATTTTTTGTTGAGAAGTTTACATCAAACTTTTACTTGCCATTCATAAACTATAGTGTTGGGTTTTATAAACTCAACGTTTTATTTGGGACACACTCTTGTTGATACTATTATATTTACTTCGCAGTCTTGAGCGCTCCCAACACAGTCCTCTCGTCTCAGTGGAGCGATCGGGACTGGCTCCGCCCGTGAACAGCAACAGCAGATATACTGCGCCGCGCGGAACGTGCGACGGAAGAGACGGTATCGCGCAGAAGAAAAAGGGCTTATGCGCCAAATATGTTTTACCTCAATAACTCAGAAAAATTACAACATTTTGAAAAATCGCTATTAACAAAAATTTATTATGTCGAAAGGTATTTTATGTATTTTTTTTACTTCGATAGTATGCAAGGTAACGTCACACAATTGAAATTAGGTGAAAATTAGACATGTTTTGACGATTCTTTTCTATCGAGCCAACTTTAGTTTTTAATGGTTTTGTTCAAACTCAAAAATAGCAAATATGATCTAGTTTTCGTGTAATTGGTTTTTTTGGCATTTAGACTTGATTATGATAGGTAAATATTCAATCTGCGAACTGCAATTTGGCGTGGTACCCCCTCTTAAGGTCCGTTCTTCTTTTCTTCAGTTCTTTGCCAGATAGTAAACCTCAGTTCAATAAGATCAAAGATTTGGTTTCTAACCCCAAGTTCTATTAACACTCCCGTTATCAGCCCATCACGTAAAACATCTGCAGAACCGCGTCGCGCACGGCCGCGAGCCTGCGGTCGCCAATGTTTATCGAGCCTTAACTGTAGCAACGGTTGTTATCCAAATCTGTGGAAATTATAGTGATGCGTCGCAGCCTGAAATAATAGTTGCTGGAGATCGCTGAGTCTGATATGTTGCAAATAATACAGTGAGAGTTTTAAGGGTCAAGATCGAGAACTAACGTTGTAAAAACTGACTCGATTACAATGTCCCAGGCCACGCCACCGCCAAGAAGGCCATTTACGCTTCCTCCAACACACTGCTTTCGGCGGCGAGAGAGTGGGACTCCAGCCCGCTGCATGAGCGGTGGAGGCTTTTTTTTTACACAAATCGAACTAGTCCTATAATAAGCTCAATAAGGCTTATGTTATGGGTAGTATACGACGATATATTTAATCGATATAATATGTATTTAAATATATATACATCCAAGTCTCAGGAATAAATGACCCTGCTCACCACAGAAACAAATGCCCTTACCAGCACGGCTATCACAAGACGGCGCGCGAGCTATATCGCGCGCGAGATAGACTATCCATCTCTTTCCATCTGTACCCAATAGACAGATACAGATAGTCTATCTCGCGCGCGATATAGCTCGCGCGCCGTCTTGTGATAGCCGTGCAGGATTCGAACCCGGGACCTCTAGCTTCGGAGGCAGTGTCACTACCAACTATGCTAGACAGGCCGACTAAAACTATTATGTACTCGTTATCTTTATTTTTATTTTATTAAATTTTAACTTCCATTGCTACGTAATTTCAATTTAAGAACATTGTCTGGCACAAAATCATTTCAATGTAAAAAAATGTTTACAAAGTCTAATATGAGTAGGTGTGAACAAAAGGTTGTCTTGGGCCTAATTATTATTTCCAGGACCAGTCTCCACCGCACAAGATACATAGCTCGTGCGGTGGAGACTGGTCCCTGGACTTGTCGAAACCTGTAAATAAACCTTGCAAGAGAAAAAATACCGGGCGACCATTAACACGGTTTTGTTTTCTTTTGCCACGTAAAGTGAATTAAATAAGGTAACGTCCCTATGTTCGACACCTTAATGTCCAATAAATGACACCTATTGATCACCTCTGTCATTATGACATAAGTTTGACAGTGTCATGTAAGTCATGGCCAGTGTCGAGCACTGGTACATTTACCATACATGGTATCACGCCTGTTTCCGACAGCGGTAAGAGCGGTACGCAGAGATCACAGATTTCCACTGGTTACGATCTTGACAAACTTCTCTTGTTTTATTCAATCCAACGACATTTTTTATACATGCCAGTCAGTTTAAAATAAAACAAAATCAGTTTGGATACGGTAATTCTTGGAAAGTATCATGTTTTATTGGTTAACATGAATGTATACGCATTTATGTAACGCCATATTTATTTTCGAAACTAAAAAAAACATAATCATAAATGTGTATAATCCATATACATGTATCTTGCAGAACTTTTTTATACTTGAGGAAGTTTAAACCTTAATAGTATATTAGTATAAATTTAATAATTTGTTTCGTTGGCCTGTTTTTAGAAAACATTTAGCCCGTATTATTAAACTTAACATGCCTCTGTAATTTTTTTCTCTATTATGACAAAGATACATATAAAATGTTCACGAATTTAATCCTATTAAAAATAAAATCCGTTTGACAGACATTCCCGAGTTAAAGGTTCGATTCGGACCGAGGCTCGGTGAAGGCTTGATTTCATAAATAACCGTTAATGATGCGTAATCTTAATGTTAACACTTGTATTTCTTTCTGTATCTTTGTTTTGCCATAAGTCTCAATACTCTTAACGGATCCTATATGTATTCTTGGCTAAGCTTCGCTCTGCTTATGAATATTCAATAAATTATTTCAAATTTTGCGCCGTAGTCTAAAACGAAATCGTTCAAGTTATGTAACTAATGTTTGTTTGAAGATAAATCAAACCAGGACGACTTGAATCAAAAGTGAGACATGTTTTTTTAGTTTTTGATGTGTGTGCCTGTTACATGTAATGTTTATAAAAACGGATATTAACAACTTTTTATGCTTAGTTGTAATATGTTCTCAAATCAATTGAATAAGTGGACAGGATTAGTCATTAATTAATGACTTTTGCAATATTATTCCAACGAATACTTCACTAGCTAACAGACAAGATTAATTTTGGGTGGTATTAATCGAACCACCAAATTAATCACAAAATGATATCCCAAAAATACATTTCAATACAAAAAATCTAAATTTGTACCAAATGTTTAACTCCTTTTACTTTATAGTGCTACTCAAATTAGTAACATCTCGTTAGCCTATTAAGGTGACTTCCTGATTTGGCGGGGCGGGAGCGATATGTCATAGGTATTTTGCTCTTTGACGTGAATTTACCGATGTGAGATTTCCTCACTTGACGAAATACTGTCAGTAATACGTTTGCGCAGTAGTAATATCATGCGCAGACAGTGGGACAGTACAGCATTAGTATCGGTTGACACTGACAGCTGACAGTTTTCTCATATCGTACCGCCCCCGCATCGACTTATCCCAAATAAATTATACTGTACCCGAAAATACTAAACCAGAACGAAATTTCAAATACTCATATTATTAACCGACTTCAATAAAGGAGGAGGTTCTCAATTAGACTGTATTTATTTAAGTTTGTTCCTCAGAACTTTCGATGGGGTGAACTGTTTTTGATGATTCATTTTTTATTTGCAATCTGGTACTTCCCGTGTGGTCCCATTTCAATTTGGTGCAGTTCTGACATTGGCATCCATGAGAAAACCATATAAGTCTTAAATTTGCATTAAGTACGAGTATGTGCACGACAAAAGGACGACTAACTCGGTTGAAGTGGGTTTTTTTGGGTAAGTACTCGTACGAGTATGGTAAAAAGTAGGTTTCCAGCAGTTATGGGACTACGGAAAGAGCTGCCCTTTCGCCCTTGCATATCAAAGCGCTGGCACTCGTGTTTTCCGTTTCTTTTAAGGGTTCCGTACTAAAACGGTAAAAAGGAACTCTTATGATGGTGTTTTGTCTATTTGTCACATATTTCTATCTTATATATTTGTCTATTTGTCAGATTTTGTTTGGTGTTTGTGTGTAGTTGTTTTGTCTGTGGGGCACATCGGTAATTAGGTAGCTACTTATGCTATCGATTTAAAATTAGCAATAGTTATTAACAAGGATAGCTCAGATGCATTGAAAAGGTTTTTTTAGATTCTCTTCTTCCTCGTTTCCTCGTGAATGATGGTCGCGACAGCAATCACCGGTAGCTTTCTTCGCCAAAGCTCTCCATGTAGGCCTATCGTCAGCTTTTAAGATAGACACCTGAAGGTTAGTTTGGCAGGCTTCCTTCAACGCGTCGGTCCATCGGGTGGGTGATCTTCCACGGCTCCTTTTTCCTTCCACATGTCCGACAACAATCAGTTTCTCCAGATTATTTGAATCGCGTCAGGCCACGTGTCCGAAGTACCGGAGGGGCCGCTGCATACAGATAGTTGACAGACCGGTCTTTAAAATGGAAGCGTTCGTCCTATCTCTATGCTCCGTCCAGGAGATACCCAACATTTTACGCCAACACCACATATCAAAAGCGTCAATCCTGTTGTTTTGAGTGCGTGCTTTTAGCGTCCGAGTCTCCGAAACATACAGGAAAATAGAGAAAATAAGGGTCCTCATAAGTTTAACTTTTGTTTTTCTTCCGATGCCTCTGTTCCTCCAAATTTCCTCTAAACGCTGACTTTTGATTGTTTATTCTGGCCTCTTGTGACTACTTATTTTTCATAGGGTCCGTCATTAGTGATCAGTAAGGTAAACAAACTCTTTCACTGTGTCTAGGTCTGCTTATTCACCTGTCCTCTCTATGTTGCCTGGCCGGTCCACAAACATCAACTTGGTCTTGGATAGGTATTATTTAAAGTCCATAATCAGCACTCACGCAATGTACCCTTTTCAGAAGCTCGGTAAGTTCACTTTCCGTTGCGCCAAAATGGTGGTGTCATCTGCAAAGCCTAGATTGTTGATGAGATGTCCAATTCGTATGCCCCCATTCCAGTCTATCAAAACCCGACGCATGATATGTTCGCCAATGAAGTTAAACAGCTGCGGTATGGTTTGGTTATTCTGTGAAAAATTACCGTAACAGGGGTTTTTTCGATTTATGAAGGTAAATGTAATAAAAAAAATACTACCCCCCACTTATCTCTGAAGTTTACCAAGAAAAAATCTGAAATAATTACATAAAGTTAGTATAAATATCAAAGGAAAAATAGAATTATACAAATCACTATCTGGATCTAAAAATAATAAAAATATTATGAAGTCTTGAACCGTCTCTATACAGCGCGCGTCATTTACTTGCTGGGTATAAAAAATGGAAAATTAGAAAGTTAAATTACAGGTCATGAAGCAAAATAGTTGCATGTCTAATATGCAATGAGTGCTTTATATGGCTATAAATATAAAGTACATAATGGACATTATATGCACAAACAAATTGCGCAACGTCGCGTCTGATGATGTCGCTTGATGCAACGTTGATGTCCAAGCGAGCCGTTATTGATTACCTGAAGATGTAGATGCGGGTTCCGAAAATGACTCTGTAATTGTCTGCATCTTGTCTAGTACGGAAACCGCACAGACGCACACCTATTTGAGCTTCTTTTCAACTAACTATTAACTAACTAACTAACCTTTTCAACGCTCTGTCAAATATAACTGGAACGTGGTCGCTTACTATGGGCCTGATAAGAAGGCTCAAAGTCACCCAAAGGACAATGGAGAGGGCTATACTGGGAGTTTCTCTGCTTGATCGCATCAGGAATGAGGCCATCCGCAGCAGAACCAAAGTAACCGATATAGCCCTCCGAATCGCTAAACTTAAGTGGCAGTGGGCGGGGCACATAGCACGTACAACCGATGGCCGTTAGGGCGGAAAGGTTTGCGAGTGGCGACCGCCTACCGGAAGGCGTAGCGTGGGCAGGCCACCCCACACGGTGGACTGATGACCTGATAAGGGACGCGGGTGTCCGCTGGATGCGGGTGGCGCAGGACCGGTCATTGTGGAAGTCTTTTGGCGAGGCCTATGTCCAGCAATGGACGTCTTTCGGCTGAAATGATGATAAATTTAAAATTGTACCGTATTTAATATATACTTTATTCAAAAATATCCTGTTCTACAACAGCAAGCAATTAAATAAAGACAAAAATACCTTATACGGGTAACGTGCGCCTGATGTAGGTAATGGGGAGAAGCTATTGTCTAAACCTTCAGTCTAGACCGCCACAGTATGCGTCGCAAAAGCGGCTTCTTCTTCTTTCTAAACCAGAGTCCCATTTACTTGGGGGAAGGCCAACCCCATAGTCCGATTTTCCATTTAGGACAATTTTGTGCTACGTCCTTATCTAAATGAGCTTCGACGGCTTAAACAATTAAATAATGAATTTATATACTGTATTTTAATTTATAATTTAAAAACCTACGTCACGGAGGTAAATTTGGTAATTCTATGTTGAATAATTTAGGAAGAGTAGAACTACAACGAAATACACGAATCATGGGTTTTAGAGTCGTTTGTAGTTGTCGTTTAAAAACCTACAGTATTCCACGCAGCTATTTTTCATTCCATCTATGTATGCTAAAGTGACCCAGGTAATAAAGTCTGTGCTAGGTAGTAGCGATAAAGTAATTTCGATCCCTTCCTGGTGTAGGGAAAATGATCTTCGAGTAATGAATGAGTGAAAACCGCGACACGTGCGCGCGTCATCAACACAGAATAACAAGCAGTACAGAGCTGTTACAACGAACGCCCAAAGATGAGAGTCAGTTCGTGTATCTCTACCGCTATAACTCAATTACAGCAAGTGTAAACTGATATTGATGGAGATATTCGAAATATTTTCGTATTTAGCTTAAAGAACGCACAGTATTCAGCGTACATTAAAGGACTTTAATTTGGGACACCCGTTTGTTTGACAGGCCTTCTAATCTGAACTGTATCGAAATTCGAAATTTTTTTTGCAATACCTATGGGTTCCAAATTAAAGAGCGCGATCGACCTCTTATCGCTTTAAATTATAGGATCGATTCGGCTTTTTAAAAGTAGAGTACCTGTACACACACGAAACTACTAAAAGTTGTACTAGGTTTTTTATTTAACTTGCAATGCAAAGTTACACAAACAATAGTACATTACACAACTAGGGTGATAAAGCAAAGAAAGGCTCAGATCGCTGATTCTGCGGCCCGAGCTGTAGGCGAGGGGCGTATATATATGCGATCGAGGGCTCTATTTATTACCTCCCGTGTTCAGTTGTGTACATCATTCTCTTGTTGTGTATCCATTACACGGTAAAAGCCACTTTTTGGCCCGGTGTGGCATAAAACATGTTACACAGGGTACAGGTCTATTCCTAATGTTTGTCTCAATTCTAAAAAAGTAAATGA
Organism: Notocelia uddmanniana; assembly: GCA_905163555.1. NCBI lineage: Eukaryota > Metazoa > Arthropoda > Insecta > Lepidoptera > Tortricidae > Notocelia > Notocelia uddmanniana. The sequence goes on along the minus strand of LR991054.1, from coordinate 16,902,822 downwards.
ATCAATTTATCAATCAATCAGTCATTTATTTCTAAGAATATGGTACGGGTTTGGTTAGTATGATATGTTAATAAGTGTCAGCGTATTCTACCAGTATCAGCAGGAACATTTAAGTCTACTTAACATGTTTATACATACAAATTTGTGGTCAAGCGCAAACCTATCCAAAGTAAAAAATAAAATAAAAAATAAAATAAAGCTTTAGTTATGTTTTCACTTGCATCTTCATAATCTTAATTACATATTATTATCATTATAATTTAATAAAAAATCATTTACAGAATAGAGGCGTTTCCTTAGTAACCATTTAAACATTTTTCTTCCGAATTTGCCAGTTTGTAGATTTTTAAGTCGTCTGTGACTTTGATATACTATTTTATAACCATACAATATACAGTATGCATTAAGCTAGGAAATTCGCCATTTGTACTGATTTATTTTAATCAATGAAGTTAAAAAAAAAACTTCCGTTTGTTGTGCAAGTTGAAAAAGTTTGAGCGGTTTCCTGCTGCTAGGTCTGGTCTCACTGATGACTGTATTATGTTATCAACAACAAGACAAGCAATTAAAGTTGCTGCCAAAAAGTAGTTCCGATTGAGTATTGAAAACGCCATGATAAAAATTGATGTTATAGCACTTACCAAATCTTTAACCATCAATCATTTAATCTTGCATTTACAATGGTCTTTTTTCCAAAGATTATAATGCATTTCTCTTTCTATTTAGAATTTTAATTCATAAGCAGGTGAGGAACTCATATTCTTTCAAGTTTTATAACAGGTTATAGGAATGTTAAATCTAAATATGAACGTTAACTCTCTATGACGTTCGAGCCGATTATTGATCAGTCCAGGGCTCGAACTTTTCATGCCGTGTTACGTCACGCTCCATATATTACCAACAATTAAACAAACCTCGTCGTCTTAGAGAGTTTACGTTCATATTTAGATTCAACATTCCTATTACCTGTTATAAATCTTGAAAGACAATGAGTTCCTCACCTGCTTATAAGTTAAAATGCTTAATAGAAAAAGAAATCCTTTATAATCTTCGGATGTAATAAGCCGTATCTGAAAAAATACCATCATAAATGCATGATTAAATGATTGATGATTTAAGATTGATAATTACTATAACACCAATCCTATATGCGGTGTGACGTCAATTTTACGTCATCGGCATGAAAAGTTCAAGCCCTGACTATAAGGGTTCCTTGTTTACTACAGAACCCTAAAAAATGAAAAACATAAATAAATAAAATAAATAAATATTAGGGGACATTTTTACACAAATCCAACTAGTCCCACAGTAAGCTCAACAAGGCTTGTGTTATGGGTACAAGACGACGATATATACTTAAATACATAGAAAACATCCAAGTCTCAGGAAAAAATGTCTCTGCTCACCACAGAAACAAATGCCCTTACCGGGAATCGAACCCGGGACCTCTAGCTTCGGAGGCACTACCAACTAGGCTAAACAGGCCGACACAAACATAGTTTTTATCAAGCGATAACGGAAACAAATTGCCCAATGTGAATAAATCTTCAGCGCAGTACCGTTGACGAAAAAGAACATTTCTCAATAAACAAAACTACAGAAATTTGATTGTATAAATTCTAAAGTTCGGCCCCAACGAGCTGGAAATACCATTTTTGATAGAATCCATAAATTGATGGAGGCCGAGCTGTCCTGACACTGACTTGGCAACGACACCTCATTTAAGGCGGCAGTGGCAAAAGCCGCTCTGCGTGCAGGTACAAGATAATCTTTTAGAAAATGTATAGCAGCACCACCGAGAGCGCTCATCTCCTTGCCTGCTGTAGATTGGAGTTTGCCCTTTCAAAAATGTAGGCACTTCTGAATAACAGTACTTTTAGGTTAACAGTATCGCTGCACTGTCAGAAAAATGGGCCTTCGCGGCTTCTCCTGTAGCAGGAAAGCCGGTCCTATCGCACGACACGCCACCATAAACGATATCCGGCACCGAGCCGTTGCCAGCGCTGGAACTCCGTCGTTCTTGGAGCTGCCAGGAAGACCCTGAAAATTGGGTTGGTCGCTACTCTGGGATGCCACTTGTGTGGACACCCTAGCATCATCTCATCTCCCAGGGACCTCGGTCAGACTCGGAGCTATCGTCGACGAGCGCAATTATGCAGCCATTGACTCTGATTGCATGTGTGAGCCGTTAGGGGTGAAAACACTAGGTCCGTGGGGACCTTGTGCTCACAGCACCTATAAGGAACTAGCGAAGCGCCTTGTCGACGCCAGGGGTGACCAAAAGGCTGGCGCGTATCGTAACTCGCTCAGCGCATCGGTATTATTGTCCAGCGCGGCCATGCCGCCAACCTTCTGGTTACCCTATCGCTGAGCTCCGAGCTTGCACATAGCTAAATATCGCAAGAACTAATACTTATGCTATTGCTTTGAGGAATAGTCATAATGTTTTTCTGTGAACAATGATGGATACTAGATGGGAAGGCGAAAGGACGGCAAAGTCATGAGTGGGGTATCATATGAAAAGGCTTTAATAGCACATTCTGTTTTTTTTTTTATAGTGGATAAATTATGAGTGATGAAGGTAAATGTAGAAAAGAAATACTACCGTTCTCCGAAGTTTATGTATTTATGTAAATAAGCACTTTATTGTACACAATAACAGGTTATAACAATATACATGTCACATTAGATTAACGTACAAAGGCGAACTTATCCATGTGAGGGATCTCTTCCAGATAACCTTTGAGAGATTGAGAGGAGAATTAGAAAATGAGATAAACAAACTTACACCGTGTACAACAAGATTTTATTTTAATCATTACATAACCGTTAATATCATTAAATATTACAGGAAAAATACAATTTCATATTTATCGGGATTGTATTTTTTTAACATCAAATGCATTTCTATACTCAGTTTGTAATTTGCATGTAATTTTGTTTTGTTAACTCTTATGAGATTATTCACAATCAGAATGTAAATACTTTCAAATAAAAAAATGGTTTACGTGTAAAGAATTATCCTTGAAAAACCAACATACTACGTATGTTGTTCAGTCGCGGAAATTAGTAACAAAATGCGCCGATGTAGGGCGCTGTACGTATGGCGATAAATATTTTCATCGCGCTGTTAAGATTTTTTCTGAAATAATAGGGTCGGGATGGGTTCACGATCGTTGTACGGAAACTTCGGTGCGCGAGTCGGACTCGCACTTGACCGGTTTTTTTTTTAAGTATAGTTTATTTAAGTTTTAGTGTATATGTATATTTCTAATACTAAGCATTAGTTATTAATTGTTTTTGTACTGTACCAAGCTTTTGTTATTATTTAATTAATATAAACTACAGTTTGTAACAGCATTATAATAAGTTTATATCAATAAAGTCCTAGGTAGGTACCTTTTTTTTAATTGACGAGTATATAATTGGCTTTGAATAACATTATTATAATCATAATACTTAGGTGTAACCTATACAACAATAACATTATTGAGAAAAAATATTTTTAACAAAAAAGATTAAATGTTTTCATACCTACAGTATAATCGTAAGTAACATTTTCTTCGTCACATCATGTCATGAAATCAATGTTATTGGTACTATATATACAATACAAAAGTTTTTATCTGCTACTAAGAAATTTCTTTCCAATATATATGCATAAATAATGTTTGTTGCCTGTTTTACCCACTTACAAGATGCCGTCAAACTTCTTGAACACTAGGCGCGGTGGTGGGGGAGAGTTTGCGCATCGTACACATACGTGCAAAAAAAGTACCTAATTTTTATTTCAAATCTTTGTATAATTATTGAGCCCACAACACAAGTCTTAGTGAGCTTATTGTGGGACTAGGTCGATCCGTGTATAATCACGCCTTTTTCCCGCAGGGATGGGTACGGATTTCCATATACTACGATCCTGACATACTTCCTTCGCTTCACATACTCTCATAACCCTCTTCATACATCCTGATCAGTTATTTTATAGTTTTATATTTATTTATTTATTTAATTATATTGATAGTTGTATGGAACACAAGTTGAGAAATAAAACATAAGATATATATGTTTCAAATGGCTGTTATTGAAAAGTCTAAAAATGTCATGTTTGCGGTTCAGTCTTCTTCTAAAAAGTCTTTTTGCCAGATCTTTTTTTTCCTGGGGTTCGAAAGACAGTGAGCAAGTCAGAGCCCTTCGCTTCATTAATAATTCGGCGGACTGTGCTCACAGACGTTTTTGTGGCGTTGGCAGTGTTTTTTACAGTTTCAATAAAACCCTTTCCGTCCTTCTTAAAAAAACAGTACACATCGTACACCATCTTCCGCGCTTGTCTTTTTAAAACTGTATTATTTTGACGTGGCATTATAACATCAAAGTCAAGCAATAACTATAACAATAAATAAACTCAACAAAAAAATTAACAACAAACTCAACAATAATGTTCAATACCTATAACAATACTTTAACAAAAACTCAACAATTTTTTTAAATAAGAAACCCAACAATAACAATTGCCTTTATCACTGCACGCAAGTGTACGCGGGAGGCAAAGGAACGTGAACGTGGCGCGGAACGCAAACGTCAACTGATTGACCAATCGTGCGGACGCGACGAGACACCCCTGCCGCCCGCCACGCCGCCACCGCCCGCCCCCTCCCAACGACACCTAAAAATCGCATCTGCGCATGCAAGGTCAAATGTTCAAGAAGTTTGACGGCATCTGTACCGGTGTATATAAATATTGGCGTTCTTACTACACTGAATTTTATAGAGTCTTTCCACTATTCAGAACCAAATAAAACATTTCGTTAAATTTTACACATCTAGCGTTGAAGGCCATAGCGATAGCATATGAACAAAAACTATATAAGCTTAATGTCCCAATGTTATACACTGTTTCAATACGCTATATTAAGTTAAAGTTACTAAGTTAGTTAGTTAAGTTGAAGTTACTTTCAATCTTAATTCAAAACAATTGAGGTGAACAATAAAGGTGTTAACTATTGAGAATGAAGGTAAAAAATAGTTGGGCTGATTGTGTCTTAAATGGGTGCTTATAATTACCATGCCTATTTAATTAATCTTAGTTTTATAAACAAGCGCCAATTTAACTACTTACCCTCTTGCATATGTTTAAACTGTACCTTCAAGAAAGAACCCTGCGATGTCTACGAAGTTAATTTTAACATTTAAAAAAGTATAAATTCTATCTCTGTATGAAATAGTTTTCGGCGGTTAATTCTCATCCAATTCAATGAATTTTAGTATTATAAAGATAAAACACAGTTTTTTACATAAATGTACCTACTGGGTAACTTTACATACTAATCGTACCATTTATGGAAGTCTTCTACTGCGACTAGGTATACCCAGAAAGCGCTAAGGCAATCATAGTATGGCAACAAAAATGCACGTTTAATATCGCCGCTTAAAATAATTTAATTATTCTTAATTTGGCAATCTCACTTTGTGTTTTAGACTTCTTCGCGCGAGTTGAGTTGCACGTAGAAACTATAGCACAGTAGCATGCAATACACGTTCAGACCTGTCAAAATAACAATAGCATTTTATGCAACGTCACATAATAAAGGTTCTTAAAATTCGAGAGTCACTGTAACAAAAAGAGTGTTGCTAGTTTTGTTATTAATTAAAGACTCGCGAATTTTAAGACCTACTTAATATGTAACGTTGCATACCATTTTTTTCTTTTACAGCAAAAGAATTTGATTTAAATAAAAAATCCATATAGTGGCAAAATACGTGTGCTTCTTTAAAAATGAAAAAAAAAGCATACTATTTATATGGAAATCCATTTTGATTCTCCCATTACTCATATAATGACTTGTTTATGATATAGACTTGCATCTGTATAAACATTTTATTGTTTCAGTACTTCTGTCAATCATTTAGTTTACAGATTATAATTCAAATATTTGAATGTTTGAATATTTAGTTTGAATATTTGAATATTGTTTGTTTTAAGTACTCAACCCAATTACATTGTATATTTACCTATATAAATATAGTAATACTGTCCTATTTGTGCCAACCTTAACGTGTTTTAGCAATAATTTGTGGATAATTCCGTTGGCTATACATAAAGTAATTGTAATTGTAAGTGTAATTGTAACTTATACTGTATGGTTGTTTTTTATCCCTAAAATAAATAAATAAATAAATAAATTTTAACGCTGGAGTAGAAAAATATAATATATGTACTTGTGACTTCTATAACTTAGAAATAATTTATGTTGTCATATCAATGTTTTTAACGAGGAACTAGTTTACTAACATGTTTAATGATATTTGCTGGTATAGGTAGCTACTGTTTTGTCCTTTTATAATTTTTTTTCTCATAAAAATGTAAGTACTACTTTTACATTCATCATACATGTCGTCACTACTTTTAAAAAAACTCGTATCTGAAAATCATCAAGTTTCTAGGAGGAACAATAAACATTCTCTAAATTATTGCGATTGATCAAAAAAGTTCTTGTTAGTTTCATGAGATACTTTGATAGCCAGACAGCCAGATTAATTTCACAAATATTCGAATAACTCACTTAAACATTTTTTTATAAAATTTACAGTTATTCGTAAGATACAAGATTTTTGTTTTAGTATTGACTGAAAATTGTTAAGTTACGATAATTTTGCCTTGAATTTTATGCTACAAAATGAAACGAAATGTATGTTTTTATGTTTATTAAATGAACTAAGTAAACTCTCTTCGAGTAACAATAGACGAACTTAAATAACAACGTGCCTACGTAAAAAAAGATCGGATCGAATTATTTTTTCGCTACTATACATGCAATAAACTATCGTAAAATGCATGAAAGTCTTTTGGCAAAATCGGCTTTAGAGATTGCAAATCATCATACTTTCGTTTTTTAATGGGGACGGGTCCAGAATATAGCTGAGGAATCGCTTGATCTTCGGAAATATCCTGGAATCTTTGAGGTAGAAGAGTCCAGATGTCATCAAAGCGAAGTTTAAACTCAATATTAGGACTGTGAGGTGTATATTATAAAGCCCTCAAATTTACCACACATGGGTCACCTGCTCTCTTTCCAGGTCTTATAGATATGTAGTGCTTAAATCCGGCATAGTTTTTTGCGGCAATGAAAGGAAAAAGGAAAAAATAATCAGATACGAGTTTTTTTCAAAGTAGTGACTATAATTTGTTTAGATACGATTTTTTTTAACTAACGAATACTTACTATAATGACGATTTAACGTCGTTGGAGTTTGTGCATCATACGAGGTGTATTTTTATTAGTTTAATGCAAAAATAAACGAAAAAAGGGAAAAAATCAGATACGATTTTTTTTTAAAGTAGTGACGATGTATTTAAAGTTCTCTCACATGACAGAAGTTAAAAGGCAAAAGCTTGTACTTGTCAGTTAACTCCGTAACATCTGACATGGCATGATTTCTATTCATTAGTAGTCGATTCCCCGTTATGAACATAAAGTAAATCCAAAGTTATCGTTATGAAAACTCAACATTTATAAAAAAAAAACATATCAAAGTGAGTACAATGGAAAATTAAAACGTGCAAACTAGCAGTGAACACCAGAAATCGTATCCTGTATAATTGTCGCATTGCTTTAAAAAATAGTAGTGTATTTCCCGCTATCCCCTTGTTTTGCTGACAAAATTTTCATTAAAATGGTCTCATTATCAACTATTCATCGATTTTTTAGATTCTTATATTTGATTGGCAGCGTTTCTTTCATCGACAATTCATTTCAATTTTTGTTGCTTCCTAGAAAAACTTATGTTTCAGTTCACAAGTATTTTAAGTGACAGAACTACTGAACATCGCTGTTCATTTATTCCACATTTTTCAGCGGAGTGGCGTCGACATGCTGGCAGATCATAAAACTGTCAAAATATCCAATTTTATACGGCTGTCAGATGAGTACTGTCCTTACAATTCAAACTAAATTCGATCATTCCTTGTTAATCAGTATAACAGCCAGCACAAGTATCAATTCAATAATACGAGGAAATACATAAAAATAAACTTACCAATGTAAATCAATTCCGTGATGATTGTCATAACGCCAAAATAATAGACATTGAGAAAGAATGTGAACATAGAGAGAACAGTGAAAACACTCCACATGATGAAGTAAGCTTTGATTATGCCGGGTCGTTCCTGAAATGCACAAAAATATATATTTTTTTTAATGGTACGGTGAGAAGACAAAGTATCAACTGTACATACCATACAACCCTTAGTACATCAACCTTCTAGAGTGCTTATACATGTGGAACAGGATAGTGAAATTCAGGAAATATTCGAGTCGATGTAAGATTACGCCGTAAATGCAAAAAAACATATAGGCCGGCCAAGACTACGGTCGAAACGCGCAACGCACTGTGGTATTAAGTTGGGATCACACCCAATGTATTAGGAAAACCGCTGCCACTGCCGCCGCCGCTCGAAGTCGTGGCCGGCCCGCAAGAAAAAGGCGTGCACTTTTACCAAATATTTGGTGGATGTTACTTTCCATACACGATTTCCAAGCCTGAAAAAGTAATGTTGAAAAAGATGTTTAGCTCTTCTTTATGAATTTACTTTGAATTAAGTTGTAAACTTGAAAACTGGCCAGCCTGTGCTTGTCCAACTTGTCCCATGCAATGCGTTACAGGTAAATTAATATCCTAAGGACAGTACTCCCAACTTCTGCTAGTGCCTCCTCTTGACAGAAAACAACAATTTGTGATTACTGTAACTAACTCTTACCATAACTACGCCATAGAGGAAAAAAATGTCGAATAGAAACTTTGCCAGGAACATGAACACCAATATAATTGCCATGGCGTAGATTCCACTGATCGTGGCATCTGCTTCAATTGCGTCGACATTTTGGAAAATTTCCATTTCCTTGGCCGTATCCCTCTCCATTGTTCCATATTCCGTAGCTGCTACTATCATTGCCGCAAAGAGCACAAATGAGAAGAACTGGAAAAATACATTTTAGAACATTTCTTATGAATCACTTTAATATACGTACGTACTAAACATAAATCTATAGTTAAAATATACTCGTGTAGTTACTTACTCATGTTGAATATTTTTAATTATTTAGGAAGACTTAGGAAGTTCTGATAGTTACTTATGCATAAAAAATATTGCGACAAGTAAATATTTTCATATCAAAAATAGTATTTTTTTGTCATGGCTATAAATTATGTTATTATTACTTATCTGTTATTAAAGGTTAATGTCACATACAAATTATTATACTTTGTTATTTAATAAATATAGTGTGCAGCAGACTGGAGTTACATAATATTACTTACAGCATTGATACTTCCTAGTATCATATTCCCGGTCTTCAAGTCAAAGCAACAACATTTTTCAAGACGAGGGAGTCCCATTTTATCTGTAAAATACAATTTTTCCTTAGTCAATCCTGCTTGCTTATAGTTTATTTTAATATAAACTGAGAAACATAGACACATACAAAAACACTACAGTCCTATTTAAATATTCCTTTACTTAATACACAGTGCCTTCGCCAATCTTAGGATTAGGTGCCAAAATGGAACTTCAGATCATTAAAAAAAACTGTAAGTCGTTAGAAGAATGATGTTACCTATCACGCTAAATATAACGAAACGGTCAAACAGACATATTTTTGCCGAATTTCGTTTTACCGAAAATAGTTCACGGTTTACTCAATTCTCATAATTTTTATTTTAAATATTTAAACTCCGTCGTTGATTGACTTCTAAGAAAATCACTTAAAAATTAAACGTTTCACCGTAATGTATCGAGCATACAAACAGTAAAATTTTAAAAACAAACGGCATTTGTCAGAAAATAACAATCCCTGAACCTAAATAGACGACTACAAACAACACGGCGGGTAACGAACACTGTTGAACTTTCGTTCTACGAAATGAGCATTCGAATAAATCACATATCTATACTCGTATGTTACATACAGAAAACATGTTGCGCCGACCCTGCATAACCGGGATAAGGGCAGGAAGATGATGATGATGTGTTAAATTTTTGGAATAATTCAGGTATTAAATGACAATTTTGCGAAATGTTATTACTTGAAGTAAGTTTTTGTTACACAGAATTCTTCAAAACAAAATTATGCAAAACAAATACTAAATCGATTCAAAGTTTTAATAAAGAAACTATCTGGACGATGATCTTTCTTAAAATGGAATTATGGGAATCATTTTGTGTCCATCAAAAAACAATACAATTAATTTAAATCAACCGTAAACCATAACGATATTTCGTCCTTGAAACCACATAAAGAACAAGTAGAAATTATATATTAATTATTAATTTGATACTACATTATTATTATTCCTTTTTTATTATGATTATGATTTTAAATTCTAAGCAATATTGTACATGTACACAACAGACGAGTCATAGTTTTGGACATTTTTATCTTGTATTTTCAATGACTGTGCAATGATTTAATTGTAAAAATTATGATAATAAACTAATCTGAATCTGAATCTGAATCTATTACTTACCGATTTATTATTTTTCTTTTAAGTTTAATTCACTTTCACCGTTCACCAAATACTGGGAGGACGCAACACCCAAGACAAACTACCCTATCTGAGGCAGGGCAAAGAAAAACCAGTCTAGATACGAAATGTATTTTACACTATTAATATGAAATATAATGTGACCCTTTTTTAGGGTTCCGTAGTCAACTAGGAACTCTTATAGTCTTGCCATGTCTCTCTGTCTGTCTGTATATCTGTTCGAGGCTTTGCTCTGTGATTGTTAATGCTAGAAAGCTGCAATTTGGCATGGATTTATAAATCAATAAATCTGATAAAGTTGTAAAACTAAATATTAAAAAAAAAATTGTGGGTACCGCCACTACTTGTAAAGTGGAGATGATTAGTTTTTACTTCAACTCTATGGTGTGGGCTATTGTTGGATAGGTCATTCAAAATGAAAACAGGTCTTCATTAAAATTTTTTTGATACAATGAATATTTTTGGAAATAATCACTCCAAAAGAAAAAAAATGACTCCCCGGGCCCTCTAACTTTTGAACTATGCTTCGAAAAAAAATTAAAGTAAAGCTAATAAAGACTTTCAACAAAAACTCTTAACGGACATGATCAGTCAAGCTCTATTTTTGAGTTATCGTAACAAATCTTCCCTTCTTAGTAAAAAACGTATGAAACGCTGCGAAGATGCGCTTTTTGCTTCTTATTGATTTTATTTAATAAACTTCATTAGTCAGTTACGGAACCCTACACTGAGCATAGCCCGACATGCGCTTGGCCGATTTTTTATTATTTTATAAAATACATAATAAAAAATAAAAAAAATGATTTATTTCAGACCATTTTGATCCATAGCAGGTTAGTAACAAAAGTGTCTTAGTACTATGTTAGTCGATATTACTGTAAATTTAAGTACTTAACATTTATTTGGCCCTGCCGATTGCCACTTCCACCCAATATTTAGTGACCGGGTAATCAAACCGCTCCGCCAACACCCTCAGGAGGCTGTTGCTGCTGCCTCTCACTCTCCTCAACAGTGAGCCTATTCTTTTGCGCCTGACTGCGAAAAAATCATCAGTGCGCGCTACGGCAAACATGATGCACTATAGTGCTTCGGCAGCCTCAACAGCATCCTCAGGATGTTGTTGTATTGGATCCGCAACGAGTTGTAGGCTTTTTGTGTAAATCTTACCCACAGACTGCCGGTGTAGAATGTCTGACAGTAAGCTTTAAAAAGCGTTAGTTTAACTTGTTCATTACATCGTGCAAATCTGCCACTGCACAGCCATTGCTCGTCGCTCTCTTTCCAGGTCCAGATCATCCTGCAGGTCCTCTGTGACAACGTGTCCCAGATATTTAAATCTGTCTACCCTTTTGAGGGGGACGCCGCACAGCATGATGCTCGATACCTCAGTTGGGTTGTATTTGCGAGCTTTAAAAATTACAAGTTCACTTTAGGTCGTATTGTATCTGAGACCATGCTGCTCAGCGTACCCCTCACAGACTGTAATCAGCCTCCTTATTGAGTCCCTTGATGGACCCAGCAGTACCATGTCATCTGCGTAGCTTATATTATTGAAACTAGTTCCTTCAAAATGACACCCGACATGTGTACTGCTGAGTCCCTCAATCATTTCATTCATATGCAGGTTAAACAGGATAGGGGACGTGAGGCCCCGCTGTCTGATCCCACATTTTAACCTGTATTCTTCGGAGTCTTCTCCAGCCCATCTCACCCTATTGACCTGGCTGTTGTACCAATACCTTAGCAATACAATACATTCTTTTAGCACACTTGTTTTCGCTAGTTTATCCCAAAGTATGTCATACACAACCAGGTCAAATGCTTTGGAGAGGTCCAGGAAGCACGCATATACCGGCGTGTTCCTCTCCTTGTAGTATCCGACAGCCCGCTTAAAGCACAGTATTGCTGACTCCGTTGATAATCCGGGTCTGAATCCGAATTGTGCATCATGCAACGTAATATGCTTGCAAAGTTGTGCATTAAGCAGGCTATCAAGTACTTTGGCAAGTACAGTCGCTAGCGAGATGGGCCGGTAATTTCCTGGTTCAGATAAATCGCCAGTCTTATTTTTGACCAGTGGTACAACCACTGTGTCAGTAAGCTTCTTTGGGAGATACGCATGCCTCAGACGTTTTTTATTTTGGGTAGTTCCATTTCATAACTTTGACGATAAAGAGGAAAACCCACCTCACCCTGTAGTGCCTCGTATTTGGGGAGAGAGGGGTTTTCATACAAAGGTGATTTTGGAAGATTGTTGGATAGTTTTTTTTTTATTATGCGTATATAATTATATAGCTATAGCTCCATTTTAAATTAGAATACATTACTTTTGTAGCAGTAGCCTTAAAATCCCTTCTCACCCCCCTCTCAAACCTTCTCTCCCCATTCATAACCCATCTCTCCCCGCGAAACCTACTCACCCCGCTGTACGGTACGGTTTTTGGACAACCCCTCATGATTTAAATGATTACAACACCATTTTCGGCAGTTTCAATGCTGGTACAAACTTTTGCTTTAGCTATTGGATTTAATTACAGATTGAAAGAAGGTATGCACTGAATTGTAAAATTATTTTGCTAATAATATTACAACACTTCCTACAAAGCTATGAAAAAAATCATACAAAGGAATTAAGTTAGTAAAATTTTATGTTGGATTAACCTAAATGCCCATTAGATAGGAACAAGGCGTCTTCCTTCTGGATATTTTTATTCTTTACTCTATTAGGCGCCAAGAAGTCTGCAAAATAAGTCGATATGTCGGGCGCTAGGAGGTCAGATTTCCAACGACTCGCGTTAATATCCATATTACATTTTGTAGTATATGGTTTCATTGTATATTTTATTTAACTCTGGTCATCTTTGGTACAAGCCTAAGGATTAACTGAGATGCCTGGCTACGAACGACGTTCTTAACTACCCTTTGTTTTAAGCCATGCTTAGAGAGTTTCTATAATGTATTTCTACGTTTTCCGTTCCTCTTGATTACTACTACTAAAGAATACATTTAAAAATAGCCCAAGACGTAGATTAAACTTTAATCTATGCCCAAGAAGAGCAAGGCCTATTTTAGGGCTAGTTACGCGGGGCTACTTATTGCGTGACTTTAGGTTGAGAGAGCCGAGCGATCGGGTTTATTATGATACGATACATTTTTAAGTAAAAGTTAAAATTAATATGCTATACTTTAAGTATACCTATCAGTTACAGTTAAATAAATTAGATAATTATTATAATCAGGTAGGTAAACTAAAATATAATAGTTACGAGTATGTAGACTTTGCGAGTGTGTTGACGGCCTGTTGGTAAAATGCCTCCGAAGCTTGAGGTCCCGGGTTCGGATCCCGGCCAGGGCATTATTTCAAGTGCATTTAGCACGGATATTTGTTCTAGGGTCTTGGATGTTTTCTATGTATTTGAGTATGTATTTATCTATTTAAGTATGTATATCGTCGTCTAGTACACATAGTACAAGCTTTGCTTAGTTTAGGACTAGGTCGATTTGTTTAAGATTAACCCCCAATATGTATGTATTTATGTAGATAAATCAAATCTAAATATTTAAAAGAAGAAACTGACTGATTCATTGACTGATTGACTAACATATCAACGCACATTCCAAACCGCTGGTTCTAAAGATACCAAATTTAGCAAGTAGTAGGTTACTTATAAGGTCTAGGGTGCACTAACAAAAGGATTTTTCAAAATTCACCCCCTAAGGGGGTGAAATGGGGGTCCAAAGTTTGTATGGGGAAACAAGATTAGTTAGACTGTTTTATCCGAAACTTCACAGGAATATGTCTAACGATAAATGAGTAAACACGTGTTACAGGTTTTTTGAGAAATCAACCCCTAAAATACCGTGAGATAGAAGTTTCCTTAAGTATTTCAGGGACCAGTGTTCACAGTATTTTGCATGATCACTTAGGCGTAAAAAAGTTTATCTCACGCTGGATAACACATTTACTCAGTGAAGACCAAAAAACGGCTCGCGTTCGATGGTGTCGCAAAACTCTGCGGCAATTCAACCGAGGAAACTCGAAACATGTTTACGACATTATCAGTGGTGACGAATCTTGGATATATGCCTACGATCCCGATTCTAAACAGCAGTCGACTATTTGGGTGTTCCAAGATGAGCCAAAACCGACCAAAGTAATACGTTCACGGAGCACTTCGAAAAAAAATGGTCGCTACGTTTGTGGCGAAAAGTGGCCACGTTGCCACCATCGTGCTCGAGGATCGTAAAACGGTTAATGCTGACTGGTATACCACTGTCTGTTTACCAGAAGTCATCGGCGAGTTTCGAAAAAATAACCCAAGACGTCGTATAAGACTGCACCACGATAATGCGAGCTCGCACACCGCCCGGCAAACAATTGCGTTTTTAAAAGAGCAAAACGTCGAAATTCTGGAACACCCGCCGTACAGTCCAGACTTAAGCCCTAACGATTTTTTTACTTTTCCAAAAATCAAGCAACGACTTCGTGGTCAACGGTACCAGACGCCTGAAGAAGCGGTTGAGGCTTACAAAACGGCCATTTTGGAGACCTCGACTTCGGACTGGAATAAGTGTTTCGAAAATTGGTTCGATCGAATGAAAAAGTGTATTACCCACTCACGTGCTCTCCGCAACTATGGTTGCGACTTGGGAAAACGTACAGTGCTCTCGCAACACTAGTTGCGAGTTGGAGTTCCAACGGTTTTTAAATTGTCGCTATGCGGAACATGCAAAGAACGCTTTTTAATTGAGTTATATAGGTAGAGTATGAATGTGGCAACATTAAAAAAAATTAAAACCGCAGTCTAAGGAACAATTTTTATAAAATATAAAAGTTGTTTTCATGACCATCGAAGTTCGGTACGTCAGCGAGAGAGCTCGCGATTAAAAAATGCTGTGAGCAATCAATTGTGCATTTTTTAATTGGTATTATATACCAAATTAATGCTGGTTTACTGCTTCATAAGACGAAGCATATATTTGGATACTAATTAAAATGGAATGTAATAAATTCTTCCAACAAAGTACGTTGAGTGATGAAAATTTTGAGAGGTTAATTTTAAATCGTACATTATTATGTGATTATGCCATATTTCTGTACTAGGCTATTAAAATCAATAAATGCGTCTATTCAAATCAACATAAATCCACTTTTAATGAACAATTAGGTATGTTCTATGCAGGATTAGGTGAATGAACTTGTGACGTCTATAAATACTATTGTACGCAACTGTGGTTGCACAAGGCACTTCCGCCGATTCGCGTCGGATCCACGTATTAAGTCATAAGGCGTGGTGCACACTGGGCTATTGTCGCAGAATGGTTTAATTTAGTTTATTCATTTTTGATAGGTTCTTTTACGCATACTAAGTGGCGGCCCATTACAAATGTAACTGCTTACCTTTTATTTATGAATGTATGAAGTAGAGGTAGGGTTCACTTTTACTTGTTTAACTGATCATATAAATTTATAAAATTCACATATTCCATGTAATGGTTCAAATAAGAATGTATGGTTTTCTTTTTTCAATAAACAAGTTCTGATTTTGACTCGTATTGACCGTTATCTCAGTTATTTGTAGCTCGCATATAAACTATTGTATAGTCGTTTTAACTTAACACCCAAAAATTTGCAGTGAAAACCACGTACCAATAAAAAATACTTACCTCACAAAATAAGTGTATGAATTTTGTTGTTACTTGTGATGTATTTTTTTTTTCAAATATTAATTTAATTTAATTTCTTAAATTTTCATTGTAATTTTACTCGTTAGTGGTTATGGGATGTGTCAGACAAGGATTCAATAATTATTTGTGCAATAAGAGAGCAGTCGTTTTTTTACGACGAGTAATAATTTCGAATCCCGAGGTAGCGAAGGATGCCTTAGTCGAATCACTAGGGAGCGTGGCAAGTGATTCTATGATAGATTTTATAGCGTATCAAGGGATTCGAATACACGATATGCATATAGGTAACTTTGCTCTCATGTACCACACACATACCACATCACATAAAACTTGTCACCTCAGCAATGAGAACCTGTTAGAGTTAAAAAAAACTTGTTGGGGTGCCAAATAAATATATGTCCTATGTCCAGCAGTGGACGTCCTTCGGCTGACATGATGAAATTACAATATATTCAGTTCTGGTACCGTACCTACTACTACTATACTACGCAACGCAAAAGAGGGGGGTTATAAGTTTAATGCGTATATCTGTCTATGGCATCGTAGCTTTTATTTAAACTGGTGAACTATTTGGTTGTCTTTTTTTCAGAGCAGGATTTCCAAGAGAAATTTAGTAGTATCTTATAGCCGTGGATCAATATGACTGAAGCAACTATAAATGCCTAGACACGTAAACACGAGGTCATTGAGATCTGATATGTCGAGCCAAAAAGTTGCAACTATTATGGTGTGTATATAAAAAATAATGCATTTTTAACTTCTCGAATTTATAATAAGTTAATAACATAACTTTTCTCTCGGGAAACGATAATATTAGTAAAACATGTTTTATCAAAATCGGTTCAGCCTTTGTTGAGATATATAACTTTGAAATGAAAATATCGGCGGTTTTCCAACTTTTCTACTTTGTCAGTTATTCTATATCACGACAGCCAATGATATTTAAAATAAAATGCCAAACGTTATTATTACTTCAAGAATATATAATTAAAGTCACCATGAGTATACCGCTGTTAATTTCGTATTAGCATTGTATAAGTCATAAGTTAAGGATCTGTAACTATTCGTAATTGATTTAATAAGAAATGTAAATTTCGTAATTTCAATATTGACGATCACTGCGTGAACTGTGGTTTCGTTGCGCGCCAGTGTATCCCGTCCTATATCGCCGCCATGATTAAATTTTGACAGCGCAGGTCCGCCGGAGTATGTCCGTTAGTTTGAGTCGGGACCTTTGCGTGGGTTTTTGTATACTTTTGAAATGAGAACAAAAATATAAATCGAGTTGTAATCGGTCGAATATCTATTAAGTTGTAAAGTGTAACATGTGTAGTATATGTGTTAAGAGTTTTATGTGGTTTGAAGTGTGTGGAATTATTTTTAATCGGGCGTCAAAAGCGGCACTCATTACGTTAGGTATGTAAGGCTATTTTTTGTTATTGATAATTTGTGACAGAAATTGTTGCGATTTTGACAAAATTGGCACTTGTTATTTAAAGATTTATAGTGTCTCTATCTACGTCTGACAATATTTTTGTACTCGTTTGCCTAAATTATTCATACAAAAATCACAAACAAACTACACTGTTTTGCGGCGAATTGAAAAACTGACAATGTAAACATTGCAAATGAAAAAGGTTTTATGCAAAATATTTCCCCGGGATCATATACTTTATTTGGTATCAATCGAAGCGTAAACTATTACAGTTTTAAATAAACATAACATTTACATATGTTATCGATTTAGATTATAAAATAAAAATATATTTATTGCAAAAGATCTCATTCGAAACGGTATGTAAAGTTTGTGACTTTTTTAAAAAATATTTTACTATGGTGACATATGTAATTAATTATATAAACAAATTGCCTGTTCCTTTAGCTTTATAACATAAAAAGAATCATAGCATAAAGTTTAGACGAAGCCAGGCAACCGATTTATTAACAACACAAGACAATGCGCTGCTAATGCTCGGTGAATCTTGAGCACTTTAGACCACCTTTTTTTTTAACGCGAGCACTTGAGTGGTTACATATCACAGTGATTACTTTGAAAAACAATAAATACCATTTAATACTTAAATTGTCTTTAGTTTTTCCAAACGACACAACTTAAAAGGCAGCCCTCGTAATTTATTTATCATCCTCTATTTGATTTCACCGGAAAAAAGCCTGCTTGAAAAATGAAATTTTGGCAATTATAAAAATAGTTTTTAAGAAATGAAACTTATTTCTATTTTATTTTTTTCATATTCTGTTCTTATTTCGTTCTTGTTCCGTTCTTATTCTGTTCTTACTGTATTCTTGTTTTGTTTTATTCTGTTCTTATAGTTCTTATTCTTTTTCTCTTCTATTCTTACTGTATTCTATTTTATTCTAATCTCTGAGTTTTATTTCATTGTGAGCGCTGGCCAATCGGGTGAAAAGGTTGTTAATTTCAGTAATAATACTCCAACTAGCGAATTTTCATTAAAATTAACTAGTTATTGGTTTTCCAACGTATAAATGTTTGGTAAACTCTCTACTTGAAGTAAGAGTACTCGTAAAAGTAGAATGCATTTATGGAGACTTGTGGCAAGATCATATTTCATGATGACATGGTAAAGGTGGGGGGAGTCCGTTGGATGCGTTTGGCGCAGTACCGGTCACTGTGACATTCTTTGAGAGAGGCCTATATCCAGCAGTGGACGTCCTTCGGCTGATATGAAGATGATGATAAAACTAAGACCAGAACTTTTGAAGTAAAATTGCCTGTGACAACAGACAGGCGACACACGAGTGATGCAATAAAGGTACCGTTGCTTCGTTCCGAGGTGCAAAACCCAAGTCTTTAATAACGTTTCTTGTAGCTCTGTATAAACACTAAGAAAAATTACAATTAATACCGATCGATAGGTTCTGCATGTATCTCAGCACCCACTTAACTTATTTTGAATCTAGAACATGAAGTTTATAATTTATTGCAATTTTGGCTGCACAGTTATTGTATTACTTGATTTACAAACAGAAGTCCTGTCATGGTTAGTTTTGTATTGTTATTCGTAAAATGTTTGAGCTTTTACGTTACAAAATTCTTATTATGCAAGTAATTGTGTAACCATGTCAAAATAAGGCAACAAAAAATTTCGGCCCAATTATCGGAACTTCAAACAAAATTGCATAATTTTAAGATGAGGCTATGAAATGATAGAAAACAAACTATTAGTTCGGAACGGAATGGGCGTTGATTACCTTGATTCGTCAAGCTTTCAAAACGTTTCGGAGCACCCATCTTAATAATTTAGGGAACAGTATGCCATACTGATTAAATATCACCAGAAAATTAAAAGTACTCTATCTATCTAGTAAGACTATAAACTGTCGAAAGATTGTACCCTACCGATAAATAAAATTGCAAATACCGTTAGATTATGATCCATCTGGCGAGATTCTCAACTGTCGAAATATCTATCTAGAAAGTGCAAACTGTCGAAACATTGTTATCTACCAAAAAATAATATGTTAAATTGTAAGCAATTGATGGTTCACAATCTTTTGACGTGAACATTGCAACTTAGGTAGAAAGCTTGCCCTCAAACTGACAATGTAATTTTTTGCGCGATATATTGTCAGTCAAGGTGAAAATCTCAAATCAGACTGTCTGAAATAGGTGTGCCCCAAGGTTCATCTCTCCATACCTTGTGCTTCTCCCCCTCAATGACCAGATATCGTAGACGCAGGCGAAGTTTTTAATTTACGCCGATAATGTGGCATCCATTATTATCGCTGAAATCCTCGTGTTATCGACTCCATTTTTTTGCTTAAGTATATCTTCAATGTGCAGATTTTCGACCCTTTACAGCTTTATTATGTGTATATAATATAAAATATAGTATAATAATAAAGACATAGATTAAGTTAATAAATATAAATGATAATGAAATAAAAACTGAAAATGCATTAGATGTTTTGTGTAAATAATATGACTTGTAATGTTTATTTCATTACCAATAAATGATGTCTAGTCTTTAAAATGAAGCTTACAAGTTATGAAATACGTTCAGTTTCCCCGAATTCTATTTACAGCTTGTTTATGCTTTTTATATAGTTCGACTATACCATAATATTTATAATACCAGTACAATTCATAAAATTAGAATACTTTAAAGGGACAACTTTAAGCAGGCAAATCAAAGAAAAAATACAATTACCTTAATGGTTTCAATTATTAAAACTCATCATGATATCAGTCCGCATAATCGATTATGTCTTAATCATTAAAATTATACAATACATGTCATGATGTATTTATTCTAAGTCTCTCTTAATGTAACCACGAGCTTAAATGAATAAAGGCTGAATTAACGTTTTTTAGTAACATTTTTAGCTAATTTTATATTGCCCTTCGTTCGAGTGGCAGTCACCGGGTACCGGTTGGCCCCAAGGTTGGTCATCGCAAATTCGGCGTATGTTAGAAAAATTACAATCTATCTTTGGATTTAGTTGCCTACCTGATTATTAACCATCCATTCTAATATGTCAATTTTGCTAGTTTTGATCAAGTCTAGGATGATCAAATATTTTCCTATTTCCTGTAGAAAAATAACTATAACTGTGCAATAAAACATTTAATAGTAGTAAATACAAGTTTATTGGTAAGATCATATACCAATAGGTGTACACTTTTGTATATTATTATTATCCTTTGCCTTAGAATATTTTTTCACTTCTCATGCTCTAAAAGTTCGTCTAGGCGACATAAAGTCACTTTTTTTTATGCTCTAGTCTAGAACATAAAGTAAAATACATCTCCAGCGCACCGGAACACGTGCAGCCGCACCCTAGTGCCGCCACACGAGGTCGACGAGCACATAAAGTATACATTTGATATTATTGCTATAATTATATAAATAATAAACAATCGAAGTGAAAAGCAGAGCGTTACTTGTGTTTAAAATCCATTTTATCCTCCACTTTATATCGACCCTCGCATGCGGCTCGGATCGATAAATTGTCTCATATAAAATGCCTTGTTTTAAAATGATTAATGTACAGTCAAGAGCAAAAGTGAGAGAACACTTTTTCACCTTATTCCAATGTAATAAGATGCAAACATGTTAACTTACTTTTGCTCTTGACTGTACTATTCCGCTTCGAGGTTTTCAAAAACTAGACAAATAAAACTGAACACACGCGCGGTCGAAGGAAATTGATAGAATTTTTAACGAATTTTCCATGAAAGTATTGACAAACGCATTTTGTCAGGAAAAGCAAAACAGGTGTAGATTGAGCGACTCATTTCATAAATTATTACCACACTATGTTATCGCCGGCGTTTGCCACTTGACGGTTTTTGACAGTCGTCTGGTGGCCAGCGATTGCCTGCACTTGACGGAAAATAGTAATATGACGGCTACCAATCCAAGGCTTAGGGTATTGGAAACGTACCCTTTTTTTCATTTTATTGTACCGTTTTCAGTCCTCACTTAAATAAATACTAATACTCACGATACAAACTTTGCACCCCTATTTTATAACAATAATTATTATATCCATAATCGTATGGCATTTATTTCCGAACGGTGAGATCTTCGAGAAGACAATAATGGTTGCCAGTTTAGTTTCACTTTTAGCACCAGCCAGGGGTCACGTGTATAGGTAGGGTACTAGGGAGTACCCATCGACAAAAAAGGGGAGTCGAAGTTGCACCACGTCCATAGGGAAGTGAGTGGGCAATTTGACTGTTTTTAAGAGTTCTCAAGCCCTTTAACTTCGCTTAACGACTGCTGTCATCATAGACAACAGCTGGGATCAACGGCTTAATGTGCCTTGTGCCTTCCAAAGCACGGGAGAGCTCAGTGAGTAACCACTCAAAGCGATCAACTATCCAATAACTGACATTTATTTCTTTTTTTTGCGGGAAAATGCCTTTACGCATCCAGCCTGGCCGGGGGAGCCAGGACGGGTATGACAGTCTCCCGGGAACCGCCCGCGCCTAAAAAAAATATAGTTACATAAAACAAATACCTACGTGAAATGTAATGTTTTTTAATAGATGAGGTATTTAAAAAGAAGTAATTCTTGACTTTTAATTGAAAAAAAGCAGTAAATATTATGCAATTTAAAGACAATGAAATTGCAAAAGCAATTTGCCCTCTTGGGAAACGATGGAAGTGAGTATGGCGGCCTTTCCGGGAAGTCGAAACTTGATAACACACATTACATCGTGGTGCGCCTGATACCATCAGACATTATTTTACACGCACATTAAATTTTAAGGTATTATGGCGATGAGATGCTGAGGTTAAGTTTAGTAAATAAAAGCTGTACAGTCCAGGAAATTGACACTTGAGTACATGAGGGCACCTTTTTCGCTCTTGTCTCAAAATGACACTAAGGGCGGATTAAACCAACGCACGATTAGAGATTGATCAATATCATAATGATAAATATGACGCCGATAGGTTTCGTCCCATAGAAACATGTCAAACATTCCATACAATCAGATTTTGACGAACACCGCTTATAGACGGTTTGGTGCAACGCACAATTTCGTTTTTCAATGTTCTTTGGTAGGTTTACGAGTACCATTGCATAATTTTTCTCTGACAATAAATAAAACACAAAGTACCTGTAAGTAAAGTACCGTGACGTCACGGTTTTCCATGGACAAAATAGCGACCATTTTGGACGTTTTATTTATTTAAATATGGTAAAATGGCAAAAATGAGTCGAAGCGTGATATATTTCGAGTATTTTAGTGAGTTTTGTTTATTAGTGATAAAATACTAATCTACTTTTTTATTTCGTCAACATCCCAATTAGCAAATCTTCGGTTCGTTCGTATTTTTTTGTGTTTTGTGTTTAAAGTACCACACCACCATCTATATATTTCACGAAGTTTTTATATATCTCAGCAAAGTTTCCTAAAATTATATACTGATTACTTTGAATCCTATTTCAAATATTCGACCCTAGTATACTGTTATTCTATGCAGTAGTATACTGTTATTCTATGCAGTAGTACACTTGCAGAATTAATTCAGACCTTATCAGCATTTAAATAAAGTCGAAAAGTACGAACGAACCTTTAATTACATGTCTACATTGTATGTAGAACTTTACTCTTCAATAACAATGTTGTTTAACAATACTTAACGAACGTAATGACTCTCAATTTGATTGATCAATTATTCACTATGTAATCCAGTCATTAGACATTCATTCAGTTCAATCGACATGTTGAAGTGACTAAGTTTAGTGTTGCATTAGCTTTCACTTACAGCATGGTTACGCAATTTTTAAAAAGGGAACGTCCGTCCGTGGACTTGATGAAGTTTGTTTTGCATTTAGACTGAAATTTTATGTTAGTCTATGTCGGAATAAACTAATTATAGAAAATATATTTTTTATTAAAAAAAACTATGATATAGAAATTTCATTAATTTATGATATAAATAGATGCATGTTAGCTGTAAGATAACATTGCTGTGCCCTAACAGGGTTCATGTTTTGGATTGCAATGTATTGATAAGATCTTTAGTAATCAACATGATGCAATAAAGAAATACATTTTTTTTAAAAGGCTAACTGATACACAAAGTCCGTAAAAATTGATTCATGATCACAATCCCGAAATCATCCTCCAATATCGTACTGCAATATGTATAGTACTGCTAGGTACAGTCAACCGCAAATGTAAATGATCATCTTGTACTTTGTCGCACTAACGTAAATACTGTGTACAGGTGGGATGCGTCAAAGTAATGAAAGTGCAAAGGTACTAAAATGATCATGCAATTTAGCTGTTGACTGTACTAGTACCTTAGGTAGATACGTTCTGAAATCAAATTTTAATCTGGTAATGATACTTTTTGTCGCTATGGAACCCAAGTCATGTTTCGAAGATTTCAAAGTAAATATAACCAAATTCGTACAAACGCTTAAAACCATTCCAGGCCAATGACTCACATAATACTTAGCTATGTCTCCACGAGCGATTTCCACGGCTTAGCCGAAAAATGTTGCTAAGTGTTGTGTCGCGTCTTGCCGCTCCGTCGTTCGTAAATCCACCCTAATGCTCACCTCCTATAAAGCATTTCAAGATACAACTTTGAAGAGGTGTGTTGCCCTCTGTCGGCACATGTACAAACTATTACAACAAACACCGCAAAATCAACACACACCTTGCAACACTTAGCAGTAAGAGTTAAGTCTACTAGATGGCGTTGTAACTTAAATTACGAGACTTTAGAATAACTCAAAGCCTCATAAGCTCATAACATAACTCATGAGATTGACTTTACTTTATTACGATTACGTAACTTTTCTCTTATATTAATATTACATCCTATGTAAAAAGTACTTGCAATGTATTGATTTTTTACTATGAGACAGTCCGAACGGCCCTGCGACGTTAAGTCAAGCCAGCAGTTTAGAACAAATTTGTTAGATGGCACTGATGTCACAATATTTCTGGCAAACTTAAATAAAATTGTTATACCCTAGGTAACCTTTTAAAAAATTTCAATTTTATATGATAATTTCTTAAAATTCACATACGATGTAAAACTCTCGATAAGAAACTCACGTTTTTCGCTTAAATGTGCATGCACTAAAAATAGGGACCCAAGTCACCGCTAGATGGCACTTTTTAAAATAAAACTAGCTAACGAAATGTTCCCGTAGATATTACAACTTACGTTGATATGAGAATCCAATAATATGTGTAACTTGTATGTTATGAAAAATGTATTGATGTATTGATGGAAAGGTTCAACATTTAAACCAAAAATTAACTAAGGATACTCGTTATGGCATCTCATAAATCAATCTCGAAAGAACTTGGAGCCTTTATTGATAACCATTTCAGAAGGTACATGCAATAATAGCAATATTGGTCAATTTAACTATAACTTGTGTAACTAACTCGCTGGTGATACATTTATTTATCCGTAAGTACAAATATTTTGCTTACGTTTTATTTATTTTGCATTACAGAACTCGTTCAGTCTCTCAATCTTCACCAACCACGCCTGTGACAATGGACGAAGATTTAGTACAACAAAATACGAGTGTAACAATTCAAAAGCGTACGATTGTTTTTGAAACTTTGAAACTATTGAAAAAAAGCAAGAAAATGTCGTCGACTTAACTAAGGGCTGACGCAGAATACAAATTTAATCCAAAACCATGTGCCTTACTTACATTATCCCATGAAATATTTTTAGGATTTATCTTTACGCGTTAAACATTGGCTTGTTTTAGATGTAACACTGATCACATATATCTAACTGTCAATGGTCTCACAAAAGACTGGGTAGATTGTATAAATAAATACGAGTTTATTAAATAAGCCACCAAAACATTTGATGATGTTTTCGTGGTATTAGATAGGTTAATCTCATTTTTGATTTCGTGCGCCGTGTTGACGTGACAGAAAGAACGCGAAACTCAAATTATATTGCGATTTATTTGTCTTCAATCGGCCGTCTGGGATGAGAAGTCTCTTACATTTCCTCAATTGCGCGTCTATTTTTTCAGTCGCTGCTTTTAAAAAAAGGTACACGTACGTATAAATAATACACGTACATATAATAAATAAAATCGTAGAGGATAATAAATATTACATCAATCGAACTAGCCCCATAGTAAGCTCAAATAAGGCTTGTGTAATGGTTACTAGAAAACGATATAATTAATTAAATAAACAACTTTTATTTATACAACTGGTAGGTACTAGGTATGTATGTACAGTATCACAATACGTTTTACATTTTCTAGTCGATGTGACAATGGAAGTAATTATTTCGATAAAATATATCGAACGATAGGTTACTTATTACGACTTATTATGTACTAGCTTTTGCCCGCGACTTCGTCCGCGTATAATTCGTTCTCGCCTTAGAATGATTTGTTTTCCCATACAATCTTTCTCAAGCTCAGGTGGACACCAGGAACTTAGGAGTGACATGTTGGAGAAGGAAAGCCACGAATAGATCGGACTGGAGATATTTGCTTGACCAGGCTAGCCTAGGGCCCACCCGCGGCTATAACGCCTCAGATGATGATGATGATACAATTTTTCACCCTTCTTTACATCGCCTTAAGAAATGATTACATTCAATATGACATGCGCTAGAAATCTTATTGTCAAAACGAATGATTAAGTGCTTATTTCGGAATATCAAATGTACCGATTCTAGACGAATGAATCTCGTCAAAAACATTCCATGTACATTGTACAATGATAAAAGTCTCGCTACGCAGTTCTGCCGTAAAACGTTATCCCAACAGAGCGAGTTCTTCATCTAAGTATGATGACCGAAGGCCGGAAGCAGAGCGGCAAGGCAAGCGAGAATAATCACACAGAGCGAGCTTCTCATGTAAGGCTTAGGGCCGAAGGCCTGAAGCAGAGAGGTGAGACACGCGAGGCTGCAGTCCGAGCCTCCCAACACAGTTTATTCTTCATGTAAGGTTGATGACTGAAAAGCCGAAGGAGAGTGGCAAGCCATGCGAGGCCGAAGGCCGAGCTATGTCTTCGCCGAAGATCCAGTTGCCATATTAATGAGGGTAAATTATACTCCATAAACAGACAGATAAACAGACACAAATTCTTAAAACTGTTGAAACGATTTCTGTTATCGATTCTAAGTATCCCCAGCCAACTTTTTTTCGAATATCTTCCATGTACAGACTTTCGACCCTCGTCAGCTTTATTATATGTATAGATAATATTTTTTTTAAGGATTTATATCAATACAATATATCGTACGATACAAGTAATAGATATAAATACTTAAATACCTATATAGAAAACATGTTTTAAGACTCATATACGAATATTCATGCTCATCACAAAATTTTACCCTTACCCCACTCGAACCCGAATTCGTCAGCTTTGTAAGCACGGTCGCTAACCACTAGGTTAGACCAGTCGTCAAAAATAAATAGGTATTTCGGTACATACACGTGTTCAACGTAGCTAAGGTATCTATGTCAAAGAAATCGACGTTGCTTATTATTAGCAACTTAATCAGAATAATGTGACATGATTACCACATCTAATTTCCTATTCAAAGAAATATCATTCCATTTTTCTTATTATTAATAATAAGGCAAATAACTAAGAAGCAGAACCCCGTAGAGGTAAATCTCAATTTCAGCGAATCATTGAATAAATTGCGTCTTAATCTCGCCTCTTGACGTTGATTGATCTTCACCTTAACTTGCTGCTGTAGGTGGCTCCACGTATCGTCGTTATACTGGATAAATATTATTTAGAATCACTTATACGTATGTACGATACAGTTGCTTTCGGGTTGGAGTTAGTTCATCACTTTTGCTCATTATTCGCTTTTTAATATTAGTCTGTGCAAATTAGACAAACTGAGTAGATTTCATTGTTTCGCGTCGCGGCATCAGTTGTGCTAGCCCCGCAGTTCAAACTAGTAACGCGAAACACATTTAAATTAGTATACAATTATACATCGCAAAAAAAAAAACTAGCAGTAACAGTCTCCAGATTGCTCAGAGAGCTTTATTAGAGCGCACGAATGAATACGATTTCAACCTATTCGTAATACGCCAGTTCTGTGAAGTTAAGCCCCAATACCTACCTGAAGCCACTTTTTTACAAACATGCAATTAAATATTGACGTTATGTTCGTATGACGTATCACGTTAAGGCCTTTGGGTGCGATGTGGTGTGGCCTTCGGGTGAAATGAATGGCATATAATGGAATTTCATACAAAATTTAAGGCCTAAGCAGGTAAAGAGACCGTCTTTTGTTTTCAGAGTGCGGTGGAGCTGGCGCGCTCCCCGAAAACCAAAGACCCCTTCTTTGCCGCCAGGCCGTGCGGTGCGGGCTTTTAATTCATTTAGATTATTCTTAAAAAAATCTGATTTCATTGCATCACGTTATGCCTGGTCTTCAATCCGGAAAGACTGTCATAGATGGGCACAGACTTGTCTTGCCTGCCAGCGCAGCAAGATCTTTAGACATACTTCGGCACCACTAGGTATACCGACGTATATCTTCATTCACGTGCATATCGACATCGTTGGTCCGCTTCCTCTCTGTGATAACTACCGTTACTGTCTTGGCTATTCAGGTGGCCAGTGGTGTGACCTATGCGTACCATTACCGCTGAAGAAGTAGCCGATACTTTCGTCCAAGGATGGATTTCTGGCTTAGGTGTTCCTTCTATCATCACCACTTATCAAGGCACTCAGTTTTAGTCCGATCTTTTTCGACGCCTTCTGCACACCTGTGCTACTAATCGTATTTGGACAACTGCGTATCATGCGTCCCCGTAGGGAATGATTGAGCGTCTACATCGCCAATTAAAAGCTGCACTCATGTGCTATTCGGGTTCCTGGGCGCGTGCTCATCCCCTCGTTCTACTCGGCATGTGTACAGCCTGAAAGGAAGATTAGAAGGCTACTGCTGCCAAAAAGTTGTATAAATAATTTCTTCGCTTACCAGAAGGAATGATACTCTCCAAGTCTGGTGATGACCGATTCGACGATCCTGCTGATTTCGTCGTTTAGCTGAGATGGAAAATTGTCTTCTCTCCATCTAGCTCCAGCTTCTCACCACTCAACTCCTGCCATCTTCGTCTCGAAAGACCAACCGACTGCATCTCACGTCTTCTTACGGCATGATGCAGTCTCCCTGTTACCGGTCCTTATGTTGTATTACAGCGTTCCATTGACAGGAAATCCGTGACGTTAAAACAGAGGGATAGTGGTGAATATTGACAGAGTCAAGCCAGCGTTTGTTGACCGGAATCTAGCTCATGCTCAATAATTTCTTCTGCTTCTTCACCTCAGCATGTATCTCAAGCGCAGCCAGCTGAACTAGCGTTTACGCCCAAGTCCGCTGACACTAATATTACTAACTTTTCAAACCGACTATACTTATACCACAAGTAAAGGTCGCCATGTGAGATTTAAGGATAATTTATTTAATAAATTAATGATAATTATTGTCATTTTTAGATAGCCTAAATATTCATAATAAATCTACGATTTTCAATTATTCAATTAACAGTTTATTTTTATGTTATTATTTATTATTATGTTGTGAATATGTACGTGCATATTTCGTGCATCCCGCATTTATTTCCTCGCCTGCCAACCCGAACGTCGTCACTACATCTCACAAAGAAAGCTTCCTAAGAAGTACAGTAGTGTATTTTTTTCTATTAGTTAGTTAGTTAAAAAGACGCACATTTTCGACCATGAATGAATGAATAAATCTTTATTTCACAAAGAATATATGGTTATTTAAGATGTAGGTATATATGAGTCCCATAATATATTCAGCCGAAATAGGCATGTGAAAGTACTTATATAAAACAAAATTATAATTAAAGTATAAATAAAATGTCCTTTAAAACGTAATAAATAACACAAAATGAACAAAGTGCACATAAAAATAAAAATTGACATTATTATGAAATGATATAAATTAAAACCAATTCATTGTTTCGATATACTGAATTAAATCAAATAATATAACAAAGACAAAGCAAAAAATAAATAATGTCATAAAACCTAATTAAAATCATATTTACATCAATTCATAATAATAAATAAGCAAAATCAAGTCAATACTTTATATACTTAACCGGTAATAATTAAAATTTGCGCATCAAAAATTCATCTATGCGATAAAAACATTTTTCAATTAACAGTTTGTGCAGATTCGATTTAAATTGTCCATTCGGTAGTAGTAGTAGCAAGGCTTAAGGCTAGACAATGTCGTCTCTGTGACCTTGTGGTTTCTTTATCCACAGAAGTAAACAGTTCTAAATTGAGTTTTACGAAAATTGCTGTTTCATAAATATAAAGGCACGGCAGAGTTAGGAGATTTAATTTTATAAAGAAAGTTTTACACGATTCCCGTCTACGTATTCCAAAAAGAGCTCTGATGCATTTCGTTTGAACGATAAATGCACGGCCAGCATCAACAGAGTTACCCCACATGATTATACCGTACCTAAGGATAGACATAATTATAACCATGGTATGCCATCAAAGCAGTATTGAATGATACCGTCTGCTTCAGACGCCAGAGTGCAAAAATAAATTTATTTATTTTCTTACAAACGGTGTCTATATGTATCTTCCAATTACAGTAGGTATCAAAGGTTACACCGAGAAAGACAATGCTATTCACTTCTTCAATATTATCGTTTTCATGGGTGATCTTTACTTGGATAATCTTAGACTTATACGATTTAAATAACATAAATTTGGTTTTTCTAGGTTTATTCGAAGATTGTTAATATCAAGCCAGTTAATAACATCTCTCAAAGCCGTGTTGACATCATCTTGAAAGTTATCTATATCTCTACCTTTAACTATTATTGTCGTATCGTCAGCAAATAAAATACATTCATGTTTCGTTGAGTTGGGCAAATCGTTTATGTAAAGTAGAAACAAAAAGGGTCCAGGATGTTTCCTTGTGGTACTCCATATCTATTTACTTTATAGGTCGAATTTAACTTGGAGAGTCGGTTATTTATGATCCTATCAATTTGCGTAGTTTGCTCTCTGTTATACAGGTAGCTCTCAATCCAGGAGTAAGCTGGTCCACGTATCCCATATTTATCTATTTTGTCCAGAAGGCGTTTGTGACATACTGTGTCAAATGCTTTGGACATATCGAGAAACAGAACGCCTACCGGAGTTCCATTATTGATGCATTCTGTTATAATATTATTTAGTTTAAAGCAGGCTAACGTTGTGGATTTATTTTTCCTGAAGCCGTTTTGTTCTGTTTTAAGTATATTGTTCTTTATCAAGAATATCTCTAACCTATTGTGAATTGCTTTTTCATATAATTTCGATAAGATAGGAACGAGTGTAATTGGTCTATAGTTGGTAAGTTTGTCTTTTTCTCCTTTCTTAAACATAGGCTTGACGATTGATTTTTTTAACCTTTTCGGGAAAGTTCCTCTTTCGAATGACTCGTTGATTAGGTACGATAAATGAATGGAGAGGGGGAAGGTTTTCTTTTGACCGTGCAGCATTTTTTCAAAGAAATAGTTAACCATTTACTTTTTCTGAATCTAGTTAATACCTTTACTTTAATTTCCGGAAAACATAGATCATGAAATAATGTTAATAAATCGTGAAATGCTACAAATGAGTTATTTATAGACCTACTCTCATATATTTCGGAAAAAGACAGTCTGCCAATGCATTCTTTAAACTTTTTTACGTTTTCATTACAATAATCCCGTTTTGTAACGTAACGTACCAGGTTGGGGTTTGCATTTTACACTTGAACATGAGTGTCTAAGCGGTATCATGATCTGATAAGCCAAGTGCATGAGTTTCTCCTTTTGCTTCCTTAATATTGCTAAAAATGTGGTCGATACAGTTATTCCGACGCGTAGGCATATTAATGTGACTGTACATATTATACTTATAGTTATACATTAAGTTTAAGTATTCTGTACTAGTTTTGCTGTCTGTAAGGATATTAAGGTTAAAATCTCCACATATAACAATCTTTTTACTATGTTTCGAGCAGAGGAATCTTAAGAGGTTGTCAAATCTATCCCAAAATTGTGTTATATCTGCATCAGGAGTTCTGTATAAACACACAATAATAAGATTACTGTCTTTGATTTCTATTCCGCAGCATTCAAGTTCTTTTTCGTTGGCAAATTTTCTTAAGACTGTGAGTTCGCTAAAATTTGTGTGTTTCTTAATAAGTATAGTATAGTATATTCCATATATATATTAACAAATAATTTAGTTTATATTTCGCTTTTTGGTGATTTTATGTGTAGGCAGTTTATGTTTTATGTTTTTGTGACGTCGGTTTAATATTTTTCTGAAACTGTGATTATTAGAACTGAATTTTGGAATTAAACTAGATGAAAGCCCGGCTTCGCTCGGGTGAAATAAATAAGAAAGAAATAAAGAAAACATTTATTCGTGACAGTAATGCAAACGACGAAAGAAATAGTGTACAAAAATGTATAAAACAAAAACATTACAACAACGGATTATGATGAAACTTCGTATACAAATAAAGTTTGTAGTGTGGATTAACATATGAAATCGGGAGTAAAAGATTACGCTGACGAAGTCACGGGCAAAGGCTAGTATCTTTAAAAGTGAATCCTAAGTATTTTTATAAGGCTAGTATTTAAAGGCACATAAAAAATTTGACACCGTAATCAGTACTGATTTGTATAGCTAAAATACTAATCGTTCATTAAAATTTGGTTCAGATGTGCAATTGTTAAATATTGATGTGCCAGTCAGTATTTTTGGTGCGAAGTCAGAGCTGCTACCGCGAACGAACACGTATGAAGTTCGTGTATCTCCCTCTGTCGCACTTGAAAATTCGAGCGACACAGAGGGAAATAAATACACGATGTTCGTTCGTTTTCGTTTCGCGGTAACAGGAAGTCTACTACGAATTTCGAAATCCGAACTTCGTATGGTGCCGTCCCTTTCACTCATATGGTATATGACAGGGGAGTGAAAGAGACGGCACCATACGAAGTTCGAAATTGTAGGGATGTTGCTTCAATATTCATCAATATTCACGTGATACGGATCGTGATATGAGTATTCCGCGTGATAATAATAACAGTTGGTAATATTTTCATCAATTAATGGAACTTATTTAGCAACTTGTTCCGTTAATTTCGCCAAAGGTATTTTGCATTCCGATACGCGCACCATCCAGGAATAGGAGCCGTACGCACCAACCAGAGGGCCTACCGCGATCTGAAAACGAAGTATTTCCCTCTCCGCGCTCGAATATGCAAGTGCGACAGAGAGGCATGTATTTCGTTTTCGGTTCCCAGTAGCACTTCAGTCCGAGCGCAGTGGTCGGTCGAAGAAAGTCAAAGAACATTCCGTGTGTCGTCTGTCACACATTATTTTTGTAACTGAACTTGAAATTAGGTGATAATGTTTAGTGTGACGTATATTTTACCAAAAATACCAGTATATTGAGAAATCACATTTGTTTTTTTAGTTGCATGGAACCCTCGGTGCGCGAGTCCGACGCACTTGGCCGGTTATTCTCACATTTTGAATTTTATTTCTCATATAATAAAATACCCTATTCGTTTCAAAGTGGACGCCTGAGGAACTAACGCGAACCAAAAACTAATTATCTCCCTCTCTATCGTTCGAATACTTCGAATATGCATGTGCGATGGAGAGGCTGATACTTCATTTTCGGTTCGCGATAGCGCCTCTAACGTCCGAGCGCGGCGAACGGCATGAGCAGTACTACTAAGTTATGAGATAGAGCGAGATAGGGATAGAATTTTGCTAGACGTTTAAAGGCCATAAGTCACCTAGTAGTTTGTCACAACAAAATAGAGATGCAGCTTTAAGATGGCGGACAGACTCAGAAAACATTCTAGTGGTGTCCTTTACGCGATTAATATTATCACAATACTGGGGAGTCAATATTGTCACAGTTTTCAAATTTGTATAGTTTCTGCTTCAATATTCACGTGTCACGTATCGTGATATGAACGTATCACGTGATACTAATAACCATGTAACAGGCCCCATACATTCGCTTTGAAGGCGGTTATTGTGACAATCTGATAGGTGTATAGAACGCTTTAAAACCACGAAAACAAAACCATGCAGAAGCGACTTGCCGGATCCACACAATGGGCGACGATGGCCCACCACTCAGCAAAATGGCCAACATACCGGACGCAAAAATAGTTCACGATTTTCGAACGTAGCCGACACTGTCAACCAACAAATTTAATACGGTAATATAGTCTGTGGACAATATGGCCGACGTTTTGTCATCAAATTAACACTTTTTAATGCAAAATACGCGACAATCCGAATTTTGCGGATACATATGTTCAACTCGAAATTGTTATTTTTATACGTTCTTCAATTTGAGACAGGTCTCGTTCGGGTCTACCGTACCCCTGCACGAAATTATTAATATAGATAGATAAGTGAATGAGTAGGATCACACTCCTACGTACTCATTGTAAGAGTTGATAATGTTAATGTCGACTAAAAAGCTCGCTTTCCTCTTACGGTGCTTTGAAAAATCCATACCCTGGTTATCAAACTTTAGTAGGGGTAGGTAGACGCCGTGCTATTCCGAAATTTACCTAATTAGCAACCATTAAAACTCCAATTACATAACCGACTGATGTGAGTGCAAATTGCTTTAAGCACTAATCTGCAAATTTTAACGTTTAAAACTTTAAAGGCTGACAATTTATTAAATGAAAGTTCTTTTTGAATTCGACTTCGATTAAAAAGCGTCACATAGGAAATGCGTGTTGTTTTGAAAATTATATTTACTTAACAAGTATTTATGTACCTTTTACTGGTTTGTTTGGGAAGCAAATAGAAAAACCCTATCATGTATTATATATAGAAAAATGCAAGTCTCTCGCAACACAGTTGTTCTTCAACCGTAAAAATATTTGTATGAGGTCTAAGTAAAACCAAGTAGGTTCGTTGAATTATTTATGTATATTCAGTAGGTACCATTTGTCTATGGGACCATCTATCCAACAACTTTGCTATTATATTCTATCCAGTCTATCCAATAACGTTAATATAGTGGCCATTACACTCTTTACCCTTGTTGAAAATGTCAAGATAATTTACATTAAGATCGCAAAATATTAGCGCAAATTAAAGCTTAGTGAAACTCGAACTTACATTTGTGATATAACTAGTTTTCGTACTTTGCCCCGAAAAATGAACTCGCGATGTACTTGTTTATACTTATTTTTCAACTTTTCGACCCCTCTTATAACCCCTTATTTATCGGCAACGCCTTGACCGAATTGTCTTTTGCTCGAACTAAACAATATATTCATTAAATAATAAAATCTTTGTCACCGGCAGCAGTGTTCCGTAGCGACCAGCAACTAAACTACCATAATGAAATGAAATGAAACATTTCATTTCAGACCCAAGTCTATATCAGTTAGTAACAATTCTCTTAACACAGTGTTAATAAATTAATCATTACATAATTTCAGTTAAAGCGAATAAAATAAAATAAAATTGGCATGTCAATACCTACATTAAAACAAACTACATAAATAAACAAAAGAAGTTATTTCGAAATGACATGCAGGCTCAAGAGCTGTTTCATGAGGGGACAGTCCAGCCTGTTTGCCAATGCGTTAAGGATGCTGTTCGTGCTGGCCGGCGCCCTGGTCGGCAGCGAGGCGACGCGCTTTGCGCACGATGGCGTGGAAGACGTCCGTGCGCACCTCCGCGAACAAAAACAGTTTTTTGAATTGACATTCAAGCTCAAGAGCAGTTTCAAGAGGGGACAGTTCAGCCTGTTTTCCAATGTGTTAAGGATGCTGTTCGTGCCGGCTCGTGCCCTGCTAGCCAGCGAGGCGACTCGCTTGCGCACGATGGCGTGAAAGCCGTCCGTGCGCGCCTCCGCGAACAAAAACAGTTTTTTGAATTGACATGCACGCTCAAGAGCCGTTTCAAGAGGGGACAGTCCAGCCTGTTTGCCAATGCGTTCAGGATGCTGTTCGTGCTGGCTCGTGACCTGCTCGCCAGCGAGGCGACGCGCTTGCGCACGATGGCGTGGAAGTCGTTCGTGCACGCCTCCGCGAACATGCCTGACGCGCTGCAGTAGCATTCTGAACGCATTATTATAATGCATATTCAATTAGTTCTTCTAAGTATATTTGTTGTACGTAGAATAGAACCGATGACCGCTGGGGCGGAAAGTTCTCAAGTAGCGACCACGTACCGGAAGGCGCAGCGAGGGTAGACTCCGCAAGGTGGACTAAACAAAGACTTGGTAGAGGTCGCTGATCTGTGAAGTCACGGGAGTCCGCTGGACACGGTTGGCACAGGATCGGTCATAGTCGTATTCTTTTGGGGAGGAATGTTTCCAGCAGTGAATGTCTTTTGGCTGATATGACGATGATGATGCAGTACATTTGTAGATCCAAATGTCATGCATTTCAGGTCTATTTTGTAACTTGTTTTATGTATTTATGTTTTCTGTGTAATAAATGATTATTATTATTATCATCACAATTATAGGAAACAAATTAGAACAAATATTAAGTTGTTATGTTTGACCGTACTTATAACCGTGAAACACATTAAGGTATCTACGTATAGGTAAAAAACATAAGTAAAGGGCCTGTAATTGTATTGTGATGCATTCGAATAGACATTATATACTTAAAATGTATTAAAACACGTCACAACTACTTATTGGGAAAAACAGGACCTATTACTGGTTTTTTTACCTATAGAACCTTATTATCACTTAAGAAGAAAATGGCAAGCGTTGTAATAGGGGACAATTTAGATTGCAACCAAAATATTTTTTACACCTCCAAATTCTTGAATCCGAAAGTAATTAAAACATATATTTCATTCAGAATTGCTCACTTAAGCGACTTGGCGTTTCAAAAGATGTATGTTTGTGGTATTGCGTTTTTATGTCAAACGAACAGTTACGTTCGAGTAGCTAGGTCATCATTGAAAGCAATGCCGTGTTTCGTAGAGTGCAGACACAATTAAAATGTTCGCTTTCTTTCCACAGTAGGTAGTAACTTTTTTCTCAGGTGACGTTCACAGTAGTGAGATTTAATATGTAAGTATATTATTTTTCAATAAAAATGGTTCTATTAGTTGGCCCCGGACCACAGTTTAACAACATATAGTATTGTAATACTGTGCCCGGACTATGAAATAAACTCTGTGGATTCACAAATACACATTAGTCCTGTAGTTCTGTGTGCCATCTAGTATGTGTGTGGCGCTATTTTTCTAAGGTGTGGATATCTCGGCAACACCTTGGCTCATGTTCATACCAACAAATGATTGATCTATTTGTTCTAGTAGGGTCGTTACACAATTTTATACTAGTGGCTCAGTGAGCTACAGACCCCGCGACTCGCGAGTCGATAAATACATTGAATGGTTTTTGCTGATTCAGTTACCTTGGTTGCTGATACATATAATTGACGAACCTGCTTATAAAATTTCACGAAAATCGGTTAAGAAATGCGACCTTTACAGGTAAACAGCCAGAAATGCAGACAGAGGCATCATTTCCTAATCTGAACCACGCTTGGCTTGCTTCGCTTGCTGGGGCAAAAAGTCTATTTTTATATAAAATCAATGGATATGTTTTAATACACAGCATAAAATTGTTAAGCTAGAAGGGATCGCTCTTAATCGTCTAAGTGCTTACATTTTTGTAATTGTTATCTTCTGTACTTTATTTGTGTGGGCTATGTATTAAATATGTGTTAATTGTGTACTTTAAATAAGCTGTAATATAAATTATGTGTTTATTGTCCTGTTCCTGATAAGGGTCACGGGTATCCGCTGGAAGCGGGTGGCGCAGAACCGGCCATTGTGGAAGTCTTTAGGGGAGGCCTATGTCCAGCAGTGGACGTCTTTCGGCTGACATGATGACGATGATGATGATTGTTCTGTGCCCTGTTCAGGCCTACATATGTATATCAAGTTTTAGAAAATGAGCAAGATAACTTATAAGTAGTAGTATATGCAACTGTGACATAATGTGAGGCATTAAAACACGAGTGTGGTTTCTCTCTCGCCTGCGGCTCGTTTCATAATAAGATCACAGTCACATAAGTTATGTATATCCATATGTTAAATCCTGTTTCATATGCAACTATAGAACCGGAGGAAGCATGTTTACCGAGAACAACCCGGCGCCGGCACCGACGCTATAGTACTATAAGTTAAAAATGAACATCGACTTCTTATTATTATTAAACATACATGATTTGTTTTTAATGAAAATATTTTTTTCTTTTATTTTTTTATGAAATAGTAGGAGGTATACGAGCAGATGAATCGCCTGATAGTAAGCCTGGTAGTGAAGGTTATTTATATAATTTTGATTATAAATTACAATTATAATAAAAATAAAATTATTGTTATTTAGTTGCAAAATAAATACAATAGACAAAAAGTGTAACCATACCCTAACTAAACCCACTCGGCGTTTTAACTTACAGTGACCCCTGATCGGTTCAAGTAAACACTTTACTTTTGATTCCCATAGTTTACGCACGAACTTGAAAATGTTTGCATTAGTATTAGTTGAGTTGCTACTTGTAAGTACTCATGTTTTCTTTAATTGATATAGTTGCGCCTTTATATAATTCCTCATTTAAACATATCATTAATATTTTTAAATCAGTTTGAGTTGACGACCTCTTTTTTGGCCTATTGGTTTGGGTAGTGAACAAGAATTATTTGTATCTGAAGCTTGGATATTCTTATCCCGTAGACTGGGTATACTTTGATTTGCATCCACTATTAAAGTGCTGGTATAAAGCGTTTAAAAACATATTGGTATTTATTTTTCGTATTACTGACAACTCACCGGTTGCTTCATCGGATAGAGGAGTTAGTGCGTATGAAGTGTAAGTGTAATTATTTAACGAAGAAAATAATAATAATGGTAAGTATAATTTTGCCTCTTCAACTTTGATTATACTTATGTCAAGAATTAATGCATGAGATTTATATAGTCAGTGGTTATCTGTGAACTTTAAAAATAATAATTCGACAGCATAAAAATGCAGTGATAATTATCCATGCGCCGGGGTTTCATTGATCACATATATATGTGGTGAAATTGATCAAGTAATCTTAAGGCCCCTTAATATTTTTTTAATACAGTTGCTCAAAAAGTGCTACTTTACGTAGCTGTTTAGCGTGCGGAAAGTTGGTTTTCGCGCACTAGTTCTTTTCACTTTTCCAATTTTTTTTAAATTTATGCTTGTTCCAATGCATGACTCCTTATTGCTGGGTGTTAAATATTAGTTTCCTTTAAACGTCGTAATCAACATAAAAACCTACTGTTAATATCAGAATACGAAAAATATACACATTTCATATTTTATTACTTACCTCTTCATCATTATAACACGTTTATTTTTTAATATTGAATATTGAAAAACCGTTCTTAATAAGTTGTCTGAGTGGAACGGAATAGCTGCCGAAACGCCTGTCAAAGAAGAGGCGTTTTTACTTACTGCAAGCATGTTTTAAGTTTCTAAAGGCAACATTCGATATTGTTTTTATAAATATTACTTGTTGTTTTTCTTATTTTTTCGCAACTGTATTAAAAAACGTCGGTCAATACACGTGCGGAAATGTCATTCTTCACTCGTCCCGAGTCTTGCCACTCGCCTGCGGCTCGTGGCATCCCTCGGTACTCGTGAAGAAATGACATACTTTCCACACTAGCATCGAAATGTACTATTTTGTGTCCGTTGTCTTGATTTTTTTACAGGACCGACACCAAAAACGATAACAAGAACAAGATTGGGCCAAGACTATAAACAAATTCTTAGTGGACCACTCTCACACACACAAATATATTGAACGCAATTTTTTTTATCTATATTTGTGATTGAAAGGAAAAAACCGTTTATACCTAGCATCTTAATTAGTTTTGTTCTATATTTATTAGTAATAAATCACTCAAAAAGTTATTAAATTGTATTATTATGTGAGGTCAAAGTATCCCTATTAACACAAAAATTGTAACATCAAAACTCTTAACCATTTCATATTCCTTTTATTTTTAAGGGATTTTAGAGGGTTTAAATTCGATTTTCATCACAAAAAGTAGAAGTAACTCCATTTTCACTTTAAGTTTGATCGCGTTGGTTTTTTTTTTGTTAGAACTATTACTTCATTTTTTAAAAAGTGTTGAAGCAAAGAACCCTTTTAAATTCGCCATGCCCGTCTGTCCGCAGTTTTTTCTTGTACAACCCATTGTGTGATACCCATCTTTGGATTACTCGTTTAATGTTTAGGTCTGTGGGTTTATTTAAAAAAAAAAGTATTTATTTTATCCCCCTCATGCCTAAAACTCATAATACAACTGTAACCTAGTTTAGGCAACAATGTGTATATTAAGAAACCCGTAAGAACATTTCTTTTAGACGCATTGGCGTATTAATATTATATCGTAATTAACTTAAAACCTGCTTTGTTAATAGCTTATTAAGATTAACTATCCACTTATTGTACTATTTTACCCTGAATAAATAATTTATTATTATTATCATTATACATTTATTCGGCAATCCTCCTCCAATTTTTGCCCGAACCCAAATTATAAATTGCTCAGATAGCCCTTGTGCAAGATAAAAACAGTTTAAATATCTGCCGCTGATCCCCACAGGATAAGACCATAAGTAATTATACCATTAAAATTAGCAAAGTAAACGAACAGTGCCGTTGCCACATTGGGTGAGATTGGTAAGCTGCCTTATTCTCCTGACTGCAAATGCAGCAAAGCACAACCTACATCCTATCGCTGTTATGTGGGAACCCCACTGCAATTTCGAGTCCAATGTAATACCTAAGAATATGTCTTGATAAATTCTAATGTTTGACCATTTGTGTCTAAGTTTGAAAATTTACTAAAACTCACTCGACACAAAAATTATATATAATTATCGACCCTGCCCACAAAAATTAATGAGAATTGGTACCGAAACCCACCCGCAGAAACATACGAAATCATTGTTTTTTTATAATATTTCCAAAAACAGAATCGACGAAAAGAAATCTATATAATTAATAAACCTTCTCACAAACTTTCACGAGAATCGGTTGAGAAATGCGACCTGTAGAGGAGAACAACCGGAAATACGGACATCCGGACATACGAAATCATTTTTGTCCTGAGACCTTCGTTTCACTTGGTTGATAATGAATTCAAAAGGAAAACTAAACGTTAAGTAGATAATGATAGGTAATGAGTATAGCCGAACTTGAGAAACTGTCGTAAAATTTGCATTGATTACGTAAGTAACGTTTAACACAACTAAACATATAGTAAATATAAGTTTGTGAGCTTTTAAGTGCTCATAATGTAATGTGTGGGTAGGTACGGAATCCTACAATGCGCGTGGCCTGACTCGCATTTGGGCGGTTGTTTGTATTTGGCTGGTGGAAAAAAGAATTAAACTTATTATTTTATTTGAATTTCATATTTTTTCGTATTCCCGGTCCAAGGGCCGGTTTCGACCAAGTATCCCCGGTTTACGGTCTTGTATGGATTTTATATAGACATAGATGTACGTATCTATAAGTATGTATATTATTGTCAGTTATTGTCATCTTGTACTTATAAGTACATTACGCTTTGCTTAGTTTATGAGCAGGCCGATTTGAGTAAGTTGCCCGTCAATATTTACTTATTATTAAAACAGGATTATTATTATAGTGGTAGCGGTACGCCAAAAAGCATGAAAATCGGAATGATTGATCTTTAGGCTACAAGAATATATAAAAAGATTTTTTTTTAATTTTTCAATATTACTAATTTACACAGTCTACTTCAGTACCCATTTCTAAGGAAGTAGACTATGTCACTTTGTTATA
The DNA here is from genome assembly GCA_905163555.1 of Notocelia uddmanniana. NCBI lineage: Eukaryota > Metazoa > Arthropoda > Insecta > Lepidoptera > Tortricidae > Notocelia > Notocelia uddmanniana. Next base: position 16,861,193 of record LR991054.1, on the reverse strand, counting down.
TTGAAAAATGTAAAAAAAATACTAAATGATTTTTTTTAATTGCTTTTTCGGGGTTAGATATGAGGCACAGACCACTTAACCCTAGGGTTAAGTGGTCAGTTATATGAGGATATCACGCATCATTTGCGGTAAGTATATAAAACAAAAAATAACAGCCATAATCGTATCTGGAGAAGACCACAATTTTTTTTGGAAATGATTTTAAATTAAAACAAGTGACTAATATAAAGATGTGATATATTTTTTTAATCGGTCCTTTCATTAGATACACACGACCGGTTTCAGAACAAAAAAATATCCCTTACAAACAAAAAGATGTCGTCATAACTCCTCTCCTTTTTATTTTTTGTGCTACGGATCAAATCGATTCGTATGGCCTAAAGATCAATCGTTCTGATTTTTATGCTTTTAATACTATTTGCAGCTTTTTACTGAATTTTGGGGTGTACCGCTGGCACTATTAACTGGTAAGCCAATATTGTTTTATTGTTAATATTAAATTAGGTCGGGGAGTTTGTATTTTACCAGAAATCTGCCAAAACTAGGCCACTTTTAAACTAAAAAAAATATTAAAAATGTTATATCTAGTTCAAAATCGTACAAACAATATATTAAATATAATGAAACGGGTCACTCACGTCTTAAAGGTCGAATATCGCTCGACAACGAAACGAAACGAACCGAAAGAAACGTGATGCTCGGGGATCTGCAGTTGCGGAGCATTCACTGGATTCGGGCCCATCACATTATATTCGGTTCGATAAGGTAACCGTATTAGCGAGGGAATGGTTTTTTGTACCACGCAAAGAGCGGGAGGCTATCGAAATTGGTCGTTTTCCAAATTTTAATCGTGATTGTGGATGGGTTGTACCACCCAGCTGGAAAACAGTGTTGAATACTACGTCTGTGAAGAGTGTGGACGAGACTTTAGCATGTGACGTTGTGAGTGTTGTGTGTAGTTCGGCATTGAACAATTGTGAAGAAAACGAGGGTAGATTCTCGCCGCCGCCGCCTCCACCCGCGCCGAGCAACCGAGCGGACAGGGCACGGGCACGCAGTGCTAAGAAAACCGCCGCTGCGATAGGTGCTCATGATTAAGGACCGCGAACCGGTCTGAAACATGTCGAGCGATATTCGACCTTTAAGACGTGAGTGACCCGTTTCATTATATTTAATATGTCTCAAACTCACGGGAGTTTTCTATATAAAAAAATATATTACTTAAAGTAATCATGCGAAAAAAGTAAGACAATTGCATACATATTTCAAATTAATATCAGTAATTTTAAATAAATATAGGATAAAAATGCAAGAAGACTTTTACCTGAAGCAAATTAATGACCAGTCAGTAAAAAGCCCGTTTTAATGGGTCATCTATGGTCACCTTCAATTTTTATTTGTTATTAGTATTTTAACATATGAATTTATGTAGATGTTGTCCTGATGTACTGTTTATTGTAATACTGCATCGTTATTAAACCGGTTTTAATTTCCTTTCAGATCGATTTGGCATTAGCAAGTAACGATAGGCAGTTTTCGGATGGCTGGGTACCAGTATCATGGCCATTTGTGTACAACCAAGTGACCACTAGTCATTCTATTGAGACTAGACACGCTAGCGATTGGAAACCATCTCAAAGTGATGATGAAAGTAATACCGATGCTAATAGGAATGACGCAATATTAATAGTATTCCCAAACCAAACACAAACAAAATATCAAAATGATTATAATATTCAACAACCATATTTAGAAGAATATGAAACACGCTCATCTAGTAACATATCAGTACAAAATGGTGAGAAATTAAGATTAAAAATGTAAATCGAAATATATTTTTTACTAAAAAATTATGACGAACTGAAAAGCAGATGAATGAACATTTATGATATTATACACATACATTTCAAAATTAACGTTAAGTATATTTTATTTATATTATCTTCTTTGAATAATTTCAGGTTCAGTAAACACTAATTCTACAAAACTACTACTTGAAGGGCTAAAAGAAACCTGTAAGTATCTTATTTCATGTATTAGAGGTATTATCACAAAAAGAGTCCCTAAATAAATATATGAAAACATTAAAATTTGGTTTACCGATAAATAATCAGGCGTCACTATTGTGTTGGTGTTAATAATCAAAAATAATCTAAACAAAATGATACCTGCCTATGTAGGTACCTAATAATTAGCACGATTAATATTTTCAGCCTTAACAGATCCAAATCATAAATTAAGTCCAAGAAATAGAATCCAAAAAAATAATTTTAATACTTACATACAAAGAAGAACGCCAAAACGATATGGGGATCCAAGTTCGTCAGATAATCTATTGTCAAGCAAGCTGTTCACGCCAAACCCAAATATGAAAACAACTGAGGAGCAAGCTTCAACTAAGGTTACAGATGTAACTAATTACAGCTACGAAGTAACAGAACCGACAAATATTCAAGAATCGAGTTATAAAACCGATGGCGTGCACAACGATTATACAAACAAGTTCGTCTATCTTCTTTCAAAGTATAATATTAAAGCTCATGACATGTTGAACAATTATGCTAAGTCTAAACAGCATCGGAATAAAATGATCCATGTGTTTCCATCTCAAGATTATCGGATATCTTTAGTACCATTTCGTTATAACAGTTTAAACCATCTTCCAGTTGATCCTTTGCTGGCAGTTTTTCTTTCAAATTACGGATACTATCTGCATGGTTTTTATGGACTGCCAAATAGTTACAAGAATTTGTATGGATACTCAGCTTCTAACAATATTCATAATAATAAACCGTTTGGTTCATACAAAATTTATTCTGATACTGATTCTTTTAATTGATTTTATGTATATTGTTATGTTATGGTACTTACATGGTAAAATTACTTCGGGAAGTATTTTCTTATAAGTACCTACTTGATACTTACTTAAAACCATAGCGTATAACCTAAGCTATAGAGGGTGTGGCCTGTAATAGGAGCAAATAATTAAAATGACGCTTTTTTAGAGCATCTGCAGTAACAGTGCAGTAAATTTCTTGTGTCCAAAAAATATTCTACTATTCAATTTCATGAAATTTAGATTTAAAGTTTTATTACCTCTAACTCCTCTAAGGAATAGAACTAATGGATCTTCAACACGAGATTCTAGCGCGACAGTCAATGCTGATACTAGTTGAAGCATTTTTGGTTTTAAGGTATATTTTAGGAATTAATTTTGGATTTTTTTATTATTAAAAAAAAAGAGTTATTAATATCAGTCCAGTAGAGCAAAAAATACACGTAAGCTTAAATTTAATAAATTTTTATGCATTGAAACCACTTAGATTTAATTGCTGGAGAACTCAATAGTGTGCTAGTTAATTTTTGCTCCTCTTTATTACAGGCCACATCCCGTTTTCAGAATCGAAAAACTTGAACGCCATTTTATGAGAAGAAATAAATCATCATAAACGTAATTATTCGTTTAAATCAACGCTTCATTATTATCGTCACCATCAGCCTACATATGTCCCACTGCTGTGCACGGGCCTTCTCTCATTAATGAAACGGATTGAGCGATAATTCCCACGCTGAGCCACACAAATATAAAAGTTTAAGGAATTTTAAGTCCTCATAATCAGGGCCCGGATTTATCATCGCGCAGTAAGAGGAAAGAAAAGTATGAAGTCGATATTAATATTAAAATTTTACTCATATTCATACTCATTAATTTAATAAACATCATAAGTTGAGTTTAAATGTTGAATGCAACACCATGTTAATTACATTTTGGGCCAAATAAAAACTAGGCAATCAGGTATAATATTTGGATTTTATCAATGTACTAGCTTTCGCCCGCGACTTCGTCCGCGTATAATTCGTTCTCGCCTTAGAATGATTTGTTTTCCCATACAATTTTTCTCAAGCTCAGGTGGACACCAGGAACTTAGGGGTGACATGTTGGAGAAGGAAAGCCACGAATAGATCGGACTGGACATATTTTCTTGACCAGGCAAGCCGAGGGCCCACCCGCGGCTATAACGCCTCAGATGATGTTGATGATACAATCTTTCACCCTTCTTTACACCCCCTTAAGAAATGATTACAGTCAATATGACATTCCCTAGAAATCCTATTGTCAAAAAGAATGATTAAGTGCTTATTTCGGAATATCAAATGTACCAATTCTAGACGAATGAATCTCGTCAAAAACATTACATGTACATTGTACAAAGATAAGAGTCTCGCTACGCAGTTCTGCCGTAAAACGTTATCCCAACAGAGCGAGTTCTTCATGTAAGTATGATGACCGAAGGCCGGAAGCAGAGCGGCAAGGCATGCGAGAATAATCACACAGAGCGGGCTTCACATGTAAGGCTGAGGGCCGAAGGCCTGAAGCAGAGAGGCGAGACACGCGAGGCTGTAGGCCGAGCCTCCCAACAGAGTAGATTCTTCATGTAAAGTTGATGACTGAAAAGCCGAAGGAGAGTGGCAAGGCATACGAGGCCGAAGGCCGTGCTATGTCGTCGCCGAAGATCCAGTTGCCATATTAATGAGGGTAAATTATACTCCATTCGTTCGTTTTCACGTGATGCCTAGACATATAAACAGACAGACAAACAGACACAAATTCTTAAGACTGTTGAAACGATTTCTGTTATCGATTCTAAGTATCCCCAGCCAACTTTTTTTCGAATATCTTCCATGTACAGACTTTCGCTCCTCTTCTAAGTGTACATCTAAGATGCTCCAACTGTCTATGCTGACGATTGGGCTGCCCCGCTTAAGTGATCTCTTATATCAAACAGTTTTTATGGCGTGAACGGTCAACAATTACATAAAAAATATGGCACGACAAAATTAAATGGTACACCGTTGATACAAAGTGTGCATTGAAACAGCGGTTTTTGTATTTAAGAATATGAATAAAAACAATGCCAAAGTATCGCAAATGCATTTTGATGTACACGCAAAGTAGAACTAATTGCGAAAAGGTTGTGCTCAAAAATAGCGTCAACAATCAGAAGGAATTATGATACTTCGGTTTTGACATCTCGTCAACTTGTTTACAAATATTACTATTCTGCTATGCTTTAAGTTAAATTTCATGACACGCTGTTATACTCCCAATTGGCTGAAACTTAAATCGTAGAATGATGTATGAGGAACCACCCCGTTTTATGGACCTTACTTGCATCCCCGATTTAATATCCCTTTGATTGAAGATCATCGGGACAAAAAGTACACTTATATTATATACTAGCTTTTGCCCGCGACTTCGTCCGCGTATATATTTCGTTCTCGCCTTAGAATGATTTGTTTTCCCATACAATCTTTCTCAAGCTCAGGTGGACACCAGGAACTTAGGGGTGACATGTTGGAGAAGGAAAGTCACGAATAGATCGGACTGGAGATATTTGCTTGACCAGGCTAGCCTAGGGCCCACCCGTGGCTATAACGCCTCAGATGATGATTATGATACAATCTATAACCCTTCTTTACACCCCCTTAAGAAATGATTTCAGTCAATATGACATTCCCTAGAAATCCTATTGTCAAAACGAATCATTAAGTGCTTATTTCGGAATATCAAATGCACCGATTCTAGACGAATAAATCTCGTCAAAAACATTACATGTACATTGTACAACGATAAAAGTCTCGCTACGCAGTTCTGCCGTAAAACGTTATCCCAACAGAGCGAGTTCTTCATGTAAGTATGATGACCGAGGGCCGGAAACAGAGCGGCAAGGCATGCGAGAATAATCACACAGAGCGGGCTTCTCATGTAAGGATGAGGGCCGAAGGCATGAAGCGGAGAGGAGAGACGCGCGAGGCTGAAGGCCGAGCCTCCCAACAGAGTAGATTCTTCATGTAAGGTTGATGACTGGAAAGCCGAAGGAGAGTGTCAAGGCATGCGAGGCCGAAGGCCGAGCTATGGCGTCGCCGAAGATCCAGTTGCTATATTAATGAGGGTAAATTGTACTCCATTCGTTCGTTTTCACGTGATGCCTAGACATATAAACAGACAGACAAACAGACACAAATTCTTAAAACTGTTGAAACGATTTCTGTTATCGATTATAAGTATCCGCAGCCAACTTTTTTTCGAATATCTTCCATGTACAGACTTTCGACCCTCTTCTAAGTGAACATCTGAGATGCTCCAACGGTCTATGCTGACGATTGGGCTGCCCAGCTCAAGTGATATCTTATATCAAACAGTTTTTATTGTGTGAAGGGTCAATAATTACGTAATAAATAACGCACGATAAAACTAAATGGTACACCGACGATACAAAGACTGCATTGAAACAGCTGTTTTGTAACTAAGCATATGAATAATAACAATGCCAAAGTATCGCAAATGCATTTTGATGTACACGCAAAGTAGAACTAATTGCGAAAAGGTTGTGCTCAAAAATAGCGTCAACAATCAGAAAGAATTATGATACTTCGGTTTTGACATAATGAATCGTCAACTTGTTTACAATTCTGCTATCCTTTAAGTTAAATTTCTTGACACGCTGTTATACTCCCAATTGGCTGAAACTTAAATCGTAGAATGGCGTATGAGGATTAAACCACCCCGTTTCATAGACCTTACTTGCATCCCCGATCCCACTCCAGAACCTTTCCTCCCCAACGGCCAACGGTTCTACGTGCAATATGCCCCGCCCACTGTTACTTAAGTTTAGCGGTTTGGAGGGCTATGTCGGTTAGTTTGGTTCTACTGCGGATGGCCTCATTTCTGATACGATCACGCAAAGGTACTCCCATCATAGCCATCTCCATTGCTCTTTGGGTGACTTTGAGCCTTCTTATGAGGCCCATAGTAAGCGAACACGTTTCAGTGCCATATGTCATCACTGGCAACACACACTCGTCAAAGACCCTCGTCTTGAGACACCGCGGAATATTGGACGAAAAGATGTGCCGTAGCTTCCCGAACGCAGCCCAGCCGAGTTGGATTCGACGATTAACCCCTTTCTCGAAGTTGGACCTACCTAACTGGACAGTCTGTCCTAGGTATAATATATAATCATCTACAACTTCAATTAAAAGTATCCGATTGTAACGGGAGTTGGTGCTACGTGCTCGTGCTTTCAAAACGAATGATAAAGCTTATTTCAGAATATCAAATGTACCGATTCTAGACGAATACAGCCCGTAAAATATTACATGTACAATGATAAAAGTCTCGCTACGCAGTTCTTCCGTAAAACGTCTTAACAGAGCGGGTTCTTCATTGTAAGTATGAGGGCCGAAAGGAGGAAGCAGAGTGGCAAAACATGCAAGGCGGAAGGCCAAGAATTCACACAGAGCGGGCTTCTTATGTAAGGTTGAGGGCCGAAGAATTGAAACAGGGAGGCGAGACACGCGAGTCCGAAGGCCGAGCTTCCCAACAGAGTAGATTCTTCATGTAAAGTTGATGACTAACGGGCCGAAACGGAGTGGCAAGGCATGCGAGGCCGAAGGCCGAGCATTCAAACAGAGCGGAATCCTTACATAAGGCTGAAGGCCCGTGTTACACGCACGCGAGGCCCAAGGCCGAGCGTCCCAACAGAGCGGGCTCCTTATGTAGGGCCGAAGGCCTGAAGCAGAGTGGCAATGCAAGCGAGGCCTAAGGCCGAGAGTCCCAACAGAGCGGGCTCCTTATGTAGGGCCGAAGGCCTGATGCAGAGGGGCAAGGCATGCGAGTCTAAAGGCAGATCATTCACACAGAGTGGGCTCCTCATGCCGATCATTTACACATAGTGGCAAGATAGCCAACAGAGCGGGCCCCTCATGTAAGGCTGAGAACCGAAGGCCCGAAGCGGCAATGCACGTGAGGCTGAAGGCCGAGAGTCACACTGCCTAGACATATAAAACGATAGACAAACAGACACGAATTATTAAAACTGTTGAAATGTGTTCTGTTTCGATGCCAAGGGCCCTCCAATGGCTCCATTGATTTATCCAATATCTTCAATGTACAGATTTTCGACCCTCTACAACTGTATTATATGTATACGGATAAGTATAGATCCAGGGGCCTTTCAACTCAAAGTGCGAATTTTTCTATGGAAATGTTATTTTAACTTGTTTGTACCAGATGTCACTTGGTGCTATCTCTATCGCACTTGCATATTGAAGTGACAAGGATGCAGCGGTCGTGCGGTTAGTTCTTACTAAATACACAACGGCGCTACGATGTATGTGGAGTATTTCACTGGTATCTCCATCTTAGTATATATATTGTACTTTGTGCATAGATCTAAGGTGCTTCAACCGTCAAGGTTGACGATTGGGCTGCCCAGCCCAAATGATCTCTTATATCAAACAGTTATTATAGTTTGAAGGGTCACCAATTACCTAAAAAATAATACACGACAAAATTAAATTGTACACCGACGATACAAAGACTGCATTGAAGCAGCTGTTTTTGTATTTAAGCCTATGAAGACAAACAATTCCAAAGTATCGCAAATTTATTTTGATTTACACGCAATAATAGACCTAATTGCTTAAAGGTTATGCTCAAAAATAGCGTCATCAATCAGAAGGAAATATGATTTTTCGGCTTTGACATATCGAAACGTCAGCTTGTTTACAATACGTCCAATTCTGCTATGGCTTAAGTTAAATTTATTGACACGCCGTTATACTACCATTGGGCTGAAACTTAAAGCTTAGAATGGCGTATGAGGATTTAAATCACCAGTCTCATAGACCATATTTGCACCCCCGATTTCATCCCTTTGAGGGTGATTATCGGGACATAAAGTATACTATAAGTGAATCCAGATTATATACTGTTTAGTATACAAAAAATCACCTTGATCTGTTCAGCGGTTTTTGCGTGATTGAGTAACAAACATCCAAACATCTAAACTTTCGCATTTATAATATTAGTGGGATTACAAAGTTATATATGTAGTTTTTGAATCTATAAAAAACGGTACTGAAATTGGGGTTTAGAGTCACAGTTAATTAATGGAATAAATCATAATAGTGTTCAAAATTTGAAGAGACCGTGGTGGCTGGCGTGCACACTGGGCAGCGCCGCGGCGCAGCGCTTGCGTTTACTTTTTTTTCAGTTTCTATCTTAAGATTTCACAAATTTTGAATGAGGATGTTTTTCCTTTGTCGTCAAGTATATGCTTACCAATTTTCATTCCTGTAACTCATGGATTATAGGAGTTCCCATACAAAATTCAACCCCTCTTTTTTACCCCTTTAAACCCAAATTTGCACAATTTTTATAGCCTAAAACCTGACCGGGTATTTACTCGACAGATTAGTAAAGTTTTCATCAAAATCCGTTTATCCGTTTTCACGTGATGCGCGTTCATATAAACAGACAAACAGATAAACAGATAAACAGACAAACAGACAAAAATTCTAAAAACTGTTGGAACGTGTTCTGTTATCTATTCTAAGTATCCCCAGCCAACTTTTAATCGAATATCTTCCATGTACAGACTTTCGACCCTCTTCAGCTTTATTATATGTATAGATAAGTGAGTCCAGATTATATACTATTAGCATACAAATCAACTTAATCTGTTAAGCCGTTGTTGCGTGATACAGTGACAAACATCCAAACATCTAAACTTTCGCATTTATAATATTAAGTAGTGGGATTATGGTATAAAGTGAGTGCTCATGAAGTGAACGGCAAAAGTAACATTATAATTGCATGTTTTGAAGAGACCGTGGTGGCTGGCGCGCACACTGGGCAGCGCCGCGGCGCAGCGCTTGCGTTTACTTTTTTTTTAGTTTCTATCTTAAGATTTTACAAATTTTGAATGAGTATGTTTTTCCTTTGTCATCAAGTATATGCTTACCAATTTTCATACCTGTAACTCATGGATTATAGGAGTTCCCATACAAAATTCAACCCTTCTTTTTACCCCCTTTTAACCTAAATCTGCACAATTTTTATAGCCTAAAACCTGACCGGGTATTTACTCGACAGATTAGTAAAGTTTTTATCAAAATCCGTTTAGCCGTTTTCACGTGATACGCGTTCATATAAACAGACAAACAGATAAACAGATAAACAGACAAACAGACAAAAATTCTAAAAACTGTTGGATCATGTTCTGTTATCGATTCTAAGTATCCTCAGCCAACTTTTTTTCGAATATCTTCCATGTACAGACTTTCGACCCTCTTCAGCTTTCTCAATATTTTTATATTTTTGCATCATTCCTACTGCCTAAAAGTTGTCTGGAAGATATCAATCATTAGCGATAAGACCGCCAATTGTCTACCGTTGTTTTATTATTTAATTATCGTTATTTTATTTTGTTTTGGTGAACAATAAATAACCTTTTAAGTTAAAGTTTACGTAACAATTTTTGCCGTGTGCACCAATTGCAAATATGATCAAATGACACGTCTAAAGTCGTTAATGATTGACACATGACGCACACAATTAAAATGATAAAGCGTCCAATACCCTATCACAATACAGTCCATATAACTAAGTTAGGTACGTAACTAAATTGATATACAGGTTACAGTATGATAAATATAAAAGAATTACGGGACTAAGAAAATGAGTGAGTATGAGTATGAATATGAATAATGTTTGAATGAATTGACTTCTTACTTTTCTTTTGCCTTTCCATGCGATGAATAATTTGAGCCCTGCTCATAATGTCACGGGTTGGCAACCCTACATTATTGCGCCTGGCTCGAAACGCTCTTGGCCGGTTTCATATTCATAGTATTTCACGCAATTTTAAAATTAAATGTATTTTTTACCAACACGAATGTCTAAGTATTTTTTAATATTGTGGCATATGAAAATGTAATGAAACGGGTCACTCACGTCTTAAAGGTCGAATATCGCTTGACATGTTCGACCTTTAAGACGTGAGTGACCCGTTTCACTATCTTCTTCTTCTATACATATAATAAAGCTGAAGAGGGTCGAAAGTCTGTCATCATCATCATCATGTCAGCCGAAAGACGTCCACTGCTGGACATAGGCCTCCCCCAAAGACTTCCACAATGACCGGTCCTGCGCCACCCGCATCCAGCGGACACCCGCGACCTTCACCAGGTCATCAGTCCACCGAGTGGGGGGCCTGCCCACGCTACGCCTTCCGGTACGTGGTCGCCACTCAAGAACCTTTCCGCCCCAACGGCCATCGGTTCTACGTGCTATGTGTGTACATGGAAGATATTCGACAAAAAGTTGGCTAGGGATACTTAGAATCGATAACAGAACACGTTCGAACAGTTTTTAGAATTTTTGTCTGTTTGTCTGTTTATATGAACGCGCATCACGTGAAAACGGCTGAATGGATTTTGATGAAAACTTTACTGATCTGTCGAGTAAATACCCGGTCAGGTTTTAAGCTATAAAAATTGTGCAGATTTGGGTTAAAAGGGGGTAAAAAGAGGGGTTAAATTTTGTATGGGAACTCCTATAATCCATGAGTTACAGGTATGAAAATTGGTAAGCATATACTTGACGACAACGGAAAAACATCCTCATTCAAAATTTGTGAATTCTTAAGATAGAAACTAAAAAAAAAAGTAAACGCAAGTGCTGCGCCGCGGCGCTGCCCAGTGTGCGCGCCAGTCACCACGGTCTCTTCAAAATTTGAAAGCTATTCGTGTTTAGCCCTTTAAGTACCTAACTGTGATTCTGAACCCAAATTTCGGTCCCGTTTCCTAGATATAAAATCTACATGTGTAACTTTGTGATCGTATTACTTTTGCCGATTACTTAATATTCAGCCACTTATACCACATAAATAGAAAGATAAGGAAAGAAAGATAGACACATGATGTCGTCCTAAATAACCTATACATAGTGTGTATAACCACGCTCTGGCGTCAGCCTCGCGTACCTTGCCGCCCTCCAGAACGTCTTCATTATCGCATATAACACTCTTGACTTCACTTGGCACGCCCATCGGGCCTTCGGCCCTCATCCTTATATGAAAAGCCCGCTCTGTTGGGATGCTCGGCCTTCGACCTCGCGTGCCTTACCTCTCAGGTTCGGGCCTTCGGCCCTCAGCCTTATAGAGTCCGCTGTTGGTATGCTCGATCTTCCGCCTCGCGTGCTTTAACACTCAGCTTCGGGCCTTGAGCCCTCAGCCTCATTAAAGAGCCCACTCTGCTGCGATACTCAAACTACGGCCTTGCGTGCCTTACTACTCGGTTTAGGGCCTTCGGACATCAGAGTTAAGTAAAGAGCCCGTGCTGTTGGTACGCTCAGCCTTCGGCCTCGCATGCCTTGCCGCTCTCCTTGGGGCCTTAGGCCCTTATGGTCGCTTATAAGACACATGATGTTGTCCTAAATAACCTATACATAGTGTGTATAACTACGCTCTGGCGTCAGTCTCGCGAGCCTTGCCGCCCTCCACCACGCCTTCATTATCGCGTATAACACTGGCTTGACTTGGCACGCCCATCGGGCCGTCGGTCCTCAGCCTTATATGAAAAGTTCGCTCTGTTAGGCCTTTTATATAAGGCCTAACAGAGCCTCAGGCCTTCGGCCCTCAGCCATACATAGGGGGGTCGCTGTGTGTGAATGATCGGCTTTCGGTCTCGCATTTGTTGCCGTTCTGCATCGCATTTTCGGCCATCATCATTACGTAAAGAACCCGCTCTGTTGGGACGCTCGGCCTTCGGTCTCGCGTGCCTTGCCGCTCTACTTTGGGCCTTCGGCCCTCAGCCTTGCAAAAGGAGCCTGCTCTGTTGGAATGATAGGCCCGCATGTCTTGCCGGTCTGCTCAGGGCCTTTGGCCATAATACTTACATGAAGAACTCGCTCTGTCGGGACTCCGTTTTACGGCAGAAGTGCGTAGCGGGACTTCTATCATTATATTATAAACGTTATTTTTATGACGGGATTCATTTTCTAGAATCGGTACATTTGATTTTCCGAAATAAGCACTTAATCATTCGTTTTGACGATATAATTTCTAGAGAACACACTAAGGTCCTGGTGTAACGTCCTTTTCGACGCCGTCCAACCATCTCAGCTTGAGAAAAATTGTATAGGAAAACAAATAATTCTAAGGCGAGAACGAGTTCTACGCGGACGAAGTCGCGGGCAAAAGCTAGTATTTTAATATGCCTCAAACTCACGGGAGTTCTTTTCTATACACAATAATATTGTGAATTATGACTTACGAGTTAATATTGTACACTATGGTAGTAAAAACTAGATAAAATAGTTAAATAAATTGCGACCAAGACCATTGGAGGATGGGCCGGAGCATCACTAGAGTGTGATGGAGATACTGCGATTGCCAACCCGCATGCCAAGCGTGGCTATTATGGCATTCAATTGGATGAGGCCTATGTCCAGCAGTGGGCGTCCTTGGGCTGATATGTTGGTGGCGGTGGTGGTTAAATATTGCTATAACGTATAACACCATCGTGTTTGAATACATTTTAAACAATTCTTCATCAATATAAGCGCGTCCTAACCTTATTAATAAAATTCAATTTGGCAGATACCCATACAGCTATCATTACCATTAAAATGTATAGTAATTTTTGAAGATTACTGATAATATGATAAATTGATAGATAATCTAACATTATGTATGTAAAGAAACATAAGTATTAGCGATACGTTTAAATAAATTATAAGCATTATTTTCAATGATTATTTTGTTCAATGTTACAGCCTATTTAGATCCGCTTTCAGGAAGCGGTCAATTATACAAACACTACAACGTCAGACAACAGTTCCTGCCAAAATGACTATTTCAAAATGGATTCGATAGGATTTGACTGATACGGAAAATAATTTTGCATATTTGGCATCTTTTTTAGTTTAGTGGTATTCGAAATGAAAAGCAGAGTGTTTGATTCGGATGAAACCACCCATTTCAGCCTCAAATTATTGGCTTTAATTATAAATATCTCGTCTGATATGGGTTATTTTCAACTCTTAGTTGAAAATTTACTATTATATTTCTTGCCTGAGTAACATTATTGTTGTGTGTTTAAACATATCAAAATCAAAATCAAAATCAAATATTTATTCTGCAAATAGGCCACAAGGGCACTTTTACATGTCAAAGCATGAATTTATACAATTTAAAAAACTGACTATCTTACTTAATAATAATGATACAAAAAAAATATACTGATTGACAATTCAATGAAAATAAATTTACAAATATTAAGGACGTATTGAATACGATCTGTGTCCGAATAAACAAAAGGAATATAAAATTAATTTAATATCTCAGAGATGTATATGGTCTCTGAGCGTCCAAATATGATTAATAACAATGATTTCAAAGTGCTTAGAGATGTAAATGATCTCTAAGCGCTAAAATTAAAATAAGTAAACTTAATATTGTTAGAGCTGTATAAGGTCTCTAAGCGTCAATAATAATAAAACTAATCCAGAACAGGATCATGTCTCTCGTCAATCTACATACAATAAAATAACACTAGTATTAAGGTATTTACTATGCCCTTGCAAGCATGAACAGACCGGACTCCACAAACAGCACCCGATCACGAGTATGACGCGTATCTCAGCCATCGCCTCCCTCGACCATCTGTTAGGGAAGGTGGCGACCCGATCAACGACGCCACCGTAAGCAAAGCCCTTTAAGCGAGCATGACATATTCAGGCTGCCGGACATTAATAAAATCAAAGATTAAAATTACTCTTCGGCGAGAAACAGCATCATGTTTCATAAAATGCAACGACAGAGATAAGTATTTATACAAGGAAATATGCTAAGTGAAGCATAGGTATATTAAAAGTAACAGGATTTAACTATCACTGGCATAAAAGCATTTTTGTCATTTAAGAAATCGTTGACAGTATAATAGGCCTGGCTTAACAAATAACGTTTAATATGAGACTTAAATTTACTAAGTGGAAAATTAACTATATCGATGGGTATTTTATTATAAAATCGTATACAGTTCCCCACAAACGACGTGCTAACCTTCCGGAGACGACTGGCCTTCACTGCAATCTTGTGTTTACTTCTAGTGTTGTAGTCGTGGATATCACTGTTAAGTTTGAATTCTTGAATATTTTTTCGAACATACATAATGTTTTCAAGAATGTATTGACATGCCACAGTAAGAATATTTGCCTCCTTAAATTTTTCTCTGAGAGATTCTCTGGCCTTAAGTTGGTAGATGGAGCGTACAGCTCGTTTCTGTAGCACGAAAACGGTCTGGATGTCAGCCGCTTTTCCCCACAACAGGATTCCATAGGACATAACACTATGAAAGTAACTGTAATATACCAGCCTGGCCGTCTCAACGTCAGTTAACTGTCTAATACGTCTTACTGCATAGGCCGCAGAACTAAGTTTGCCGGCCAGAGTGGCAATATGCGCATGCCATTGCAGTTTTGAATCTAAGGTGACACCTAAAAACACTGTTCTATCTACAAATTCCATTTCATCCGACTTTAATTTGATCTTAGAGTTGTTTGCCTGCTTGACATTAGGCATAGTGAATTTGATGCACTTTGTTTTCTTGGAATTTAAGAGCAAATTATTTGCTGTAAACCAGTTCACAACAGTACCTAGTGCCTCATTAATACCGTCAAAGTTTTTGTCTTTGCGGCCTACCTTGAAGATAAGCGACGTATCATCTGCGAATAGCACTATATCATGTTTATCTTTTACAAGGTTTGGTAAATCATTAATATAAACTAAAAACAGAAATGGACCCAAAATTGATCCTTGAGGAACTCCAAGAGCAACCGTTGTCCCTGCAGATTGAATCCCGTTGATGACTACCCGTTGAGTTCTCTCTGACAGATACGATGTAACAAGGTTCAGGGCACCGTTTTTTATCCCATAATGGCTTAACTTTCTAATTAAATTCTCGTGATTAACGCAATCGAATGCCTTTGATAGATCACAGAACACTCCAATAGCATCTTGAGCCTCTTCCCAGGCATCAAAAATATGTTTAATTAGTACCACACCGGCATCAGTGGTAGAGCGACCTCTAGTGAACCCGAACTGATTGCTATTGAGTAGTTTATTGCGATTAAAATGGGACATCAGCTGATTAAGAATGACTTTCTCAAAAACTTTGCTTAATGCCGGTAGTATTGAGATTGGTCTGAAGTTGGTAGGGTCAGTTTTTGATCCTGATTTAAACAACGGGATGATTTTACTGTGTTTCATCAGGTTAGGAAAAACTCCAGTATCAATACATTTATTGAAAATATCAGCTAAGAAAGGTGCGATTGATTCTACAATGGAATGTAATACTTTTACTGAAATACCCCAAAGATCTTCAGTCTTTTTTAAGTTTAATGATTTAAATGCTTTAATTACAATATGTGGGGTCACGTAAGTGAAGCTAAAGATTTCTTTACATTCTGTTATATTTTCCTTCAATAACGATTCAGCGACATCTGGTGATGAATTCAAAGACTTCGTGGTATCGACGGGTACATTAGTAAAGAACCGCTCAAAATGATCTGCCACTTCGTGGTCAGAACTCACTAGAGTGTCATCGACTCGCAGGCTGAAGTGCGCATCTTTTAACTTACTTTTCCCAGTTTCATTGTTGATAACTTGCCATACAGTTTTAATCTTATCACTGGAGTTCTGGATCTTTTTTGACAAGTAATCGGCTTTAGCAGCGACACACATTAACTTAAAAGATTTTGAATAGTTCTTAACATACTCTAGAAATTCCGGCCTTTTATCAGTAGTTCTTGAATCATACAAGTCATAGAGTCGGCGCCTCTTCTCGTGAATGTCTGGCGTAGCCCAGTCGCTAAATTTAGTTTTGATCTTGCTTTGAATCTTCTTCAAATTAAAACAGACATCGAATTCAGTTTTGATACAATTAAACAATCGAGTACACAAACGGTCAGGGCTTTCCTGAGTAAGTGGAAGATAACATAATCTTTTCATTATATTACGATTGAATAAATCTAAGCTCTTTTCAGAAATAGGTCTGCACATAGTGTGTCGTGGAACTTTGTCAGTTTTCCCGCTGAAGGCGACTTGTTGTCCACAGTGGTCAGAACTTAAGTTGTTTATAATAAATTTACTAATCGCATCCTTGTTACTGAAAATGTTATCTATACATGTCGCGCTGGTTGCTGTAATGCGAGTTGGCTCACAAAACAAGTTCACCAGGTTAAAAGATTTAAAAGTATTCACTAGACTCACACTCATGGGCGATTTCTCAAGTAAGTTAACGTTAAAATCACCGCAAACAATAACGCATTTTGTACTCTTAAAAATACTGCTGAGCACTTCTTCCATCACTGTCTCAAATAGACTGTAATCCGCCGATGGGGGCCTGTATACGCATATAATTATAAATTGGTCTAACTCCACACAAGAAAGTTCTATGTGACGCTCGACGGACATGTCAACAATATCTTTACGCTCTTTACATTTCAAATTATGTTTCACCATAATCAAGGATCCTCCACGCCTACATGACTTTCTAGAGTATGAACTTACTATACTATGATTGCTAAAGTTAAACATAAATTCATGATCTTTAAGCCAGTGCTCCGTTATACATAGAATATGAATATTTGAACATTGTATGAACAAATCAATTTCAAGTTCCTTACTAGTAAATCCCTGTATATTTTGATGAACCATATTAATACTAGTGTTACATCTATCAACGGGTTCGGGGCCGGTGGTAACACGCGTTGTCTTATCGGTCAGTTTAAATTACTCGCCGGCACCGACCCCGTTTCGGAGCCCACGCTACTAAAACGTAACACAGGAACCGCCTTAATATTATCAAACGTCGTGCTAGTCACGACGGGGTCTACAATATTATATGCTAACAATTTAGCACACTCACGTAAGTACCTTTTCGGTAGATATGGACGCTTTTCAGTCAAAACTAAATTCTTAACAAATTTGTTCGTATCGAAATACGAAATCGTACTGCTGTATAGAGACAACCTATACAAAATGGAATTTAAATAATGTAAGTATATATTTTGCTTTGCCGACACAGTATTCGAAAAAGGCAACGCACATATTATGATTTTACCTATACCTCGCTGGTCTATTTCAGTGAGTAGTGCATAGTGTTGCAACATGTACGAGTACTTTTGCTGCTATTTTATAGTACGAATCACTCTGAACGCTTACTAGCCAGACTTAAGTATAATTATTTATGGCTCATTTTCCAATGTCGAAAGATGCGAATTTTCTCGTTGTTTGGCTCAGTTTGCTTAATTTTAGCAACGACACTTATCCCCAAATAAAAATCGTCAAATGACGCTTCTTGGACAGTGACCCTGGCAGTTTAGTAAAGGACCATTCTTTTACTAAATACTCTCATAGTGGAGATTTTGCTATCAAACACGGTTAAAGCATTGACCAATCTATCCCGTGCGCAGCACAACCTTACCGTTTCAAAATAGAATTCAAATTAGTTTCTTGTAACGCCAACATGGTGGATCTAGGTTTTGGACTGAATCCAAGTAGCCTCACCCGACAGTTTCACGGGCTCTCTGAAAAGTGGCCTTTGTTGCCAACTCTCTTAGTTTTAGTTTTTTTGGCCATAATTATCAAGTCTGGCTTTTATTGTTAGCAGAGTAAGCCGGGGATTGTCCTGGTTTTCTTTAACGGGTTTTGGGGGAATGTGTTTAATTTAAACCACGTAATTTTTTTAAAGGTGGTTATTAATAATAACATTTGCATATGCATTTGCAAGAGCGAATTTCGAGCGATTTTGTGTATGAATAATTTAAATATATTTTTAAAAATCACTTAAAAGATAATTAAATGGGTATTTTTTAAAGGTGTCTATTAATAATAACAATTGCATATGCATTTGCAAGATCGAATTTCAAGCGATTTTGTGTATCAATAATTTAATTTTGTTTTAAGAATTACTTACATATTTTAAGGATGCACTATCAGGTTTTATGCTAAAATTAAGATAGTTAAAGGTTCAACCTGTATTTATAAAACTTAACCCTTTTGTTTTGTCACTTTCACACGAACATAACCGTCAAACTGAAAGATAAAGACAAACGACTTTTAGCGGTATTTAAACTAAAATAGGTTTAATGAACGTTTATGAATAAGGAAGTCAGAATATCTTTGTAATTTTACATGCAATTTTTAGATAATTTGCAAATATTTTGTACATCACAATTAACAATTTGTCGTCATTCCCTATTTTCATTAACTTTATTAAAATTGTAATTAAAATAAATGGTCGTATTTAACAAGTTTTATCTTATCTATACATACATATAATAAAGCTGAAGAGGGTCGAAAGTCTGTACATGGAAGATATTCGAAAAAAAATTGGCTGGGGATACTTAGAATTGATAACAGAACACGTTCCAACAGTTTTTAGAATTTTTGTCTGTTTGTCTGTTTGTCTGTTTATATGAACGCGCATCACGTGAAAACGGCTAAACGGATTTTGATGAAAACTTCACTAATCTGTCGAGTAAACACCCGGTCAGGTTTTAGGCTACAAAAATTTTGCAAATTTGGGTTTAAAGGGGGTAAAAAGAGGGGTTGAATTTTGTATGGGAACTCCTATAATCCATGAGTTACAGGAATGAAAATTGGTAAGCATATACTTGACGACAAAGGAAAAACATCCTCATTCAAAATTTGTGAAACTTTAAGATAGAAACTGAAAAAAAAGTAAACGCAAGCGCTGCGCCGCGGCGCTGCCCAGTGTGCGCGCCAGCCACCACGGTCTCTTCAAATTTTGAACACTATTATGATTTATTCCATTAATTAACTTTGACTCTAAACCCCAATTTCAGTACCGTTTTCTAGATTCAAAAACTACATATATAACTTTGTAATCCCACTAATATTATAAATGCTCTCCATCAGGTGAGACTAAGGCCAATCGCTGGTCAGTCTATCATAAAAAAAAAAAAATGCGAAAGTTTAGATGTTTGGATGTTTGTTACTCAATCACGCAAAAACGGCTGAACAGATCAAGGTGATTTTTGTATACTAAACAGTATATAATCTGGATTCACTTATAGTACACTTTTTGTCCCGATAAGGGAAAACTTTTTGTCAAAGGGATTAAATCGGGGGTGCAAATATGGTCTATGAAACTGGTGATCTAAATCCTCATACGCCATTCTAAGCTTTAAGTTTCAGCCCATTGGTAGTATAACGGCGTGTCAATAAATTTAACTTAAGCCGTAGCAGAAATTGACGTATTGTAAACGTTTCGATATGTCTAAGCCGAAATATCATAATTCCTTCTGATTGATAACGCTATTTTTGAGCATAACCTTTTAGCAATTAGGTCTATTATTGCGTGAAAATCAAAATAAATTTGCGATACTTTGGAATTGTTTGTCTTCATATGCTTAAATACAAAAACAGCTGCTTCAATGCAGTCTTTGTATCGTCGGTGTACAATTTAATTTTGTCGTGTATTATTTTTTACGTAATTGGTGACCCTTTACACTATAATAACTGTTTGATATAAGAGATCACTTGGGCTGGGCAGCCCAATCGTCAACATTGACGGATGAAGCACCTTAGATCTATGCACAAAGTACAATATATATACTGAGATGGAGATACCAGTGAAATACTCCACATAGATCGTAGCGCCGTTGTGTATTTAGTAAGAACTAACCGCACGACCGCTGCATCCCTGTCACTTCAATATGCAAGTGCGATAGAGATAGCACCAAGTGACATCTGGTACAAACAAGTTAAAATAACATTTCCATAGAAAAATTCGTACTTCGAGTTGAAAGGCCCCTGGATCTATGCTTATCCGTATACATATAATACAGCTGTAGAGGGTCGAAAATCTGTACATTGAAGATATTGGATAAATCAATGGAGCGATTGGAGGGCCCTTGGCATCGAATGATCGGCATGAGAGGAGCCCACTCTGTGTGAATGATCTGCCTTTAGACTCGCATGCCTTGCCCCTCTGCATCAGGCCTTCGGCCCTACATAAGGAGCCCGCTCTGTCGGGACTCTCGGCCTCGCTTGCATTGCCACTCTGCTTCAGGCCTTCGGCCCTACATAAGGAGCCCGCTCTGTTGGGACGCTCGGCCTTGGGCCTCGCGTGCGTGTCACACGGCTCCGGGCCTTCAGCCTTATATAAGGATCCCGCTCGGTCTTCGGCCTCGCATGCCTTGCCACTCCATTTTGGCCCGTTAGTCATCAACTTTACATGAAGAATCTACTTTGTTGGGAAGCTCGGCCTTCGGCCTCGCGTGTCTCGCCTCCCGGTTGCAAGTCTTCGGCCCTCAACCTTACATAAGAAGCCCGCTCTGTGTGAATGCTCGGCCTTCCGCCTTGCATGTTTTGCCACTCTGCTTCCTCCTTTCGGCCCTCATACTTACATGAAGAACCCGCTCTGTTAGGACGTTTTACGGAAGAACTGGGTAGCGAGACTTTTATCATTGTACATGTAATATTTTACGGGCTTTATTCGTCTAGAATCGGTACATTTGATATTCTGAATTAAGCTTAATCATTCGTTTTGAAAGCACAAGCACGTAGCACCAACTCCCGTTACAATCGGACACTTTTAATTGAAGTTGTAGATGATTATATATTATACCTGGGACAGACTGTCCAGTTAGGTAGGTCCAACTTCGAGAAAGGGGTTAATCGTTGAATCCAAGTCGGCTGGGCTGCGTTCGGGAAGCTACGGCACATCTTTTCGTCCAATATTCCGCGGTGTCTCAAGACGAGGGTCTTTGACCAGTGTGTATTGCCAGTGATGACATATGGCACTGAAACGTGGCTTACTATGGGCCTCATAAGAAGGCTCAAAGTCACCTAAAGAGCAATGGAGATGGCTACGCTGGGAGTATCTTTGCGTGATGGGATCAGAAATGAGGCCATCCGCAGTAGAACCAAAGTAACCCACATAGCCCTCCGAACCGCTAAACTTAAGTGGCAGTGGGCGGGGCATATTGCACGTAGAACCGTTGGCCGTTGAGGAGGAAAGTGTCTCGAGTGGGATCGGGGATGCAAGTAAGGTCTATGAAACGGGGTGGTTTAATCCTCATACGCCATTCTACGATTTAAGTTTCATTGGGAGTATAACAGCGTGTCAAGAAATTTAACTTAAAGCAAAGCAGAATTGTAAACAAGTTGACGATTCATTATGTCAAAACCGAAGTATCATATTTCCTTCTGATTGTTGACGCTTTTTTTGAGCACAACCTTTTCGCAATAAGTTGTACTTTGCGTGTACATCAAAATGCATTTGCGATACTTTGGCATTGTTTTTATTCATATGCTTAAATACTAAACAGCTGTTTCAATGCACACTTTGTATCGTCGGTGTACCATTGTTTTATCGTGTGTTATTTTTTACGTTATTGTTGACCCTTCACACAATAAAAACTGTTTGATATAAGAGATCACTTGAGCTGGGCAGCCCAATCGTCAGCATAGACAGTTGGAGCATCTTAGATGTACACTTAGAAGAGGGTCGAAAGTCTGTACATGGAAGATATTCGAAAAATAGTTGGCTGCGGATACTTAGAATTTGTTAGTTTGTTTGTCTGTTTATATGTCTAGGCATCACGTGAAAATGAACGAATGGAGTACAATTTACCCTCATTAATATGGCAACTGGATCTTCGGCGACGACATAGCTCGGCCTTCGGCCTCGCATGTCTTGCCACTCTCCTTCGGCTTTCCAGTCATCAACCTTACATGAAGAATCTACTCTTTTGGGAGGCTCGGCCAACAGCCTCGCGCGTCTCTCCTCTCCGCTTCATGCCTTCGGCCCTCATCCTTACATGAGAAGCCCGCTCTGTGTGATTATTCTCGCATGCCTTGCCGCTCTGCTTCCGGCTTTCGGTCATCATACTTACATGAAGAACTCGCTCTGTTGGGATAACGTTTTACGGCAGAACTGCGTAGCGAGACTTTTATCATTGTACAATGTACATGTAATGTTTTTGACGAGATTCATTCGTCTAGAATCGGTACATTTGATATTCCGAAATAAGAACTTAATGATTCGTTTTGACAATAGGATTTCTAGGGAATGTCATATTGACTGAAATCATTTCTTAAGGGGGTGTAAAGAAGGGTGATAGATTGTATCATAATCATCACCTGAGGCGTTATAGCCACGGGTGGGCCCTAGGCTAGCCTGGTCAAGCAAATATCTCCAGTCCCATCTATTCGTGACTTTCCTTCTCCAACATGTCACCCCTAAGATCCTGGTGTCCACCTGAGCTTGAGAAAGATTGTATGGGAAAACAAATCATTCTAAGACGAGAACGAATTATACGCGGACGAAGTCGCGGGCAAAAGCTAGTTAAGAAATATTTTTTTAAATAGGTGCCGGGATATTACATAAATGACTACGTTTAAAATGAAATGAATGACACACATTCGCTGCAATACACAGTGCAGTATAATGAACGACAAATGGAAAATTTGAATATTGGATTCCCGCAATATTCTCCGCCCCTTAGTCTTTTTGCCAAGCGAAATTATTTATTACACATAATTAAGATTAGTAAAGTATATATTAGAAGAGAAATATAACTACCCATTAGGATTTTTTTTATCATCAAAAAACCTTCATGCATGAATAAAGTTGGTTTGTAAGTACGTTACCCTTAGTTGAGTATACGAGGGGCAACAGAGCAATAAAACATTTAATTATTAGTTGTAAACGGTATGGTTTATTCATGTGCACATTGGAACACGCTCAATAAACTGCTGATAAAACTCCACCACACTCGCCCTGTGTTCTTGTGGCACAGTCTAAGTCATGACGTCATGGCTGGGATACTTGATAAGTTTTTAATACAGGTCAAAACAAAGATAGAATATTTTGTTTTCAGGTACCTAATGTAGCAATAAATGACTTATTAAATAAATAGTTTAATACATATTGAATTACGAAATAAAATACATATTATGGAATGTTAAAGCAAATAGGTACGCCGGCCCGTGTGGGCGAAACGACTTATAACTGGCCGTTATACGAAATCCGCGCGCAAGACGCCATACGCTCGAAATCCGTCAAAATTTTGCGCGGCAGCCATCTTTAATCAACAGTCAGTCCCTCTGAATGGACGACGGCGTGCAAGTAATTTTATCGTTATAAAACTTTTTTAACTTGATAGAGATAGGTACAGCCTGAAGCCGGGGCTAGTAATTAGTATTTACATTATGTATTTGTATACTTTTGTTCTTTTGCGTTTGTAAGCCAGTGTAGCCACAGTGAGTGAGACTCATAGTTTTCACGGTGCCGTCGTTGGTGTTTCTTTTATTACAACACAATAAAGTAAGTGTAAAGTGTCAGTGCGGTTGAAAGTATGTAGGTACCTACCATTTCGTTTATGCAGTAGCCCCGATTACAAGAACGGCGAGTAATTTTGGATCACGCCGCCTCGTAGCCCACTGCCAGCGCCGAAGACTCTGCAGCGGTGACAGGAGACAGAGTCGTGTGACAGCAGGCAAGTTGCCTTACTGAATAAGTTGCCTGTTTATAAACAAGGAAAACGCGTGCCGGGCGCCGAATCAACGACACAGAAGCATCAACCTATCAACCCGAAGGGGCTTTCTGTGGGATAAAATGCCGTAAGCTTATGAACTAAGGTGTGTCACACGCAGTGAAATCTTCGAGCCGAGGTTGCCAGTTTTGTTGCTCTTTTAGTACCATCCAGGGGTCACGTGTACGTGTAGGGTAAAGGTAGGTACTCGCTACGGACGTGGTGCAACTTCGACCCCCCTTGTCAAGTGAGTGCAATGGGCAACTTGACTGTTAGAAGTCCTCAAGCCGCCCGAAGGCCTCTAACTTGGCTTAACGAGTGCTTTCATAGACAACAGCCGGGGTCAACGGTTTAACGTGCCTTCCAAAGCACTGGAGTCCTCAATTAGTAACCACTCAAAGCGGTCACCCATCCAAGAACTGACCTGGGCCCACGTTGCTTAACCTCGCATACCGCACACGGTACGCGGGCGCCGCTGGGCCACGTGCGCTCAAAGTTCATTTATTTCTGATGATGCAAAAAGAACACAAATTTCTATAAAACGTTTAAGTTAAATGAGCCGGATCAGCTTTACTCTGTGATCTGTGTTTATATTGTTTACCCTTGTTTTTTTTTTCTCATTCTGCCTGTTATAACTGTTCAATTTTATGTTATTATTATTGTTCTTTTTTTTGGTGCAAAACCAACTTGTTGCCTACCGTGAATTTACGCGACGGTTCCATCGGAAGACCAGCGCTGGCAGTAATGCCCGCGTAATGCTGAGATGGGACCGTTTCGTGGCAAAACAATGTTTGTGCACTATGATGTTATGTTGTCGTGAGTATTTGTTGGTCACGAATAAACGGTTCTTATTCTTATTCTTAAAGAAGCACGTTTTTACATTTAAAAGTAAATAAGCTAGCTAAATAAAGGTGTAGCTAATTTCACTATTATATTGGTATATTGGTATTATATTGGTATTGGTATACCAATATAATAGTATTATATTGGTATACCAATATAATAGTGGTGGTGTGGTCATGGTCTGTACCAATGTGATTTCCTTAATAGGTACCGTACGGGACTCATAACCTATAGAGAGCTAGCGCGAACCGGAAACGAAGTATTTCTTTTTCTGTCGAGTGTGACAGATAAGCAGATATTTTGTCATCGGCACAATAGCGCCATATCTATGAACTTAATGAAACAGTTCCTATATAGCGCAGTATAAAGCGTATCACACACTGCAGCGGCCTGCGGTGCCGGCCAGTTGTACACTATGACAATCAAGGCCGCGTGTGTCTGAATGATTGTTAGGATTATCATAGTGTACAACTGGCCGCCACCGCAGGCCGCACCAGTGTGTGACACGCATTAGTGTGGCAACGGTTTAAATTTAGCACATATTATTTTTTTGCAAGTAAGAGTTGAAACAATCAATCAAACAAAGAAATTAGTAGACCTAATAATTTTACGAACGTACGAGTAAACTCGTAACAAGGAAAAAAAAATGAATATCGCTACTTTCAAATAACTTGAGACAAACATAGCGAACTTTTTTATTTTCCTGCCGAGGAAACTTGAGATTTCTTTCTTTTACAGCGCGGAAGTTGCGCTTTGACCGAGTTTAATGAGTTTGATGAATCGTTTATGTGTGGTCGTTACGTCCGTTAAATAGACGGATTCTAGGACAAAGTTAAAGCACACAATTAAAAAAAAAGTTTACTTGTGAACTAAATCTAAGTAAAGCAAAAAAGTATGAAAATACAATCTGTTCGGCAAATTTAAATTTCTGTGTAACTTTTTTTTAATACAACGACGATGGCAAACTAGCTAATGGCCTGCCTGATAGTAAATAGACACCGTAGCCTATGTACATTTGCGACTCCAGAAGAATCGCAAGTGCGTAACAGACTCTTTATTGATTTGAGGTTTCGTTGTGTTGACAGTAAGAGACATATGCACATACAGGTTCCTCACTCTCAAGACAGCGCATCCTCGGGAGCTAAGGCGACATTACTCACAATAAGTAACTACTAGTAAGGAGATCGATGCAAGTTTATATAGTTTTTAATTGTCTTATGTACATCCATCTCTGTTTGTTCTCCAAATAAATAAATATTTACTCACCGTCAGGAACATAAAACCAGACAGATGACATAGATAAAGAGCAAGTAGTGACGTTATTATGGCTGCGGCCTTGCCTTATGTGTGGTGGAGGTACTTGTCCAGTTGGGCTGCTCCAAATTTGAGTGAGATGACGTTTCGCTGTGCCTTACCTATCTTAGCACTTTTATTGCCGGCTAGTGTAACGCGCTACGCTCGTATTTCGCGTATGTAGCCCGTAACAGCTACGAACAGAGTACCCGACAATCGGGGATCTCGGCGCTGAATATTTCAGACCTGGCTCCTGCTTAGCTCATACCTCTCTTTGACTTGGCTCATGTAATTTAAAATTAAATTCTGCTTTACTACGTGGCTCAAATAAGATATTTCGTGCAACATGTAGACTTATAAATGGTATTCATTATACGTTTAATATGTATTCACATTTATAAACATATTAAATTTTGCTTCGGGCTAACTGAACTGTGTCTGCGTAATGCGTATTATATGCTTCTTCTTTAAGGTATTTTGAACTGTTATAGTATAAATGGTTTAATATTTTTAACTTAGGTTTAAGTTTGGTTTTCGCGGGTAACAAACATAAATTATGTTATGGATCTCGTGGTTAATACTTTTATCCTGATTGCTTCACTGCATGAGTGGACTCCTTTTTGTGAGACAACGCTATATTCTTTCTTAGATTTAAGTATGTAATGTACCAAAATTTAATTTAATTTATCCTATTCTATGCTATTCTATGTTATTCTAATAAATTTCTAAACATAATTGCGTAAGACTAAAGATGAAATTTTGATTTAAAAAAATCATGTTTCGTTTCGTAGCTATAATTGTGAAAATGGGACGCCTTGTTTGTCATGTCATGTCAGTCTGCCTGTTAGTTTATCAGTCTATCGGTCTACACACAGGTATTAGACGACTTGTATATTAGTTGTCTTAGGTCAGACAAGGTTATGCGAATAAATATTATGGCAAGCAATTTATTGGAATTGACATTTATGTCAAACGTTGATATGCTAATAATAATTGTTTGCAGCCAAGTGAGAAGAGAATAGGTAAGAAAAGATAATGTTTTTTAATATACTACCCATCTACGTAATATCAATGAAATCATGTTTCAACTGAAATGTTTCGTCGGGAAGGTAAAGAAAACGCTCCCAATAGTTTCAATGTATTATTATTATTTTCGTCTACATAGCCTTCAGTACAAGATACTGAAAATATCATTGATGTTCTTTGAATGCTAATTAATCAACACGTAATTGTTGTAAAGACCCAGGCATCCCAAGACAATCTTCATTGAATTTGTCAACCCGTCTTAGTTCCTCGTTGGTGCCCGCTTCCCTCATATTCATCATGTGCGACACATGACTTTCTGAAGAGAGTTCTTCATTCATTTCATCTGAAAAAATGATGGTATGAATATAGAAAGGCTTGAGGTATTCTAGTTTTTAGCCATCTTTCCATTGATCTATCAAATGACGATCTCTACATATGTATATTTTTTCTAGAATTATGAATTTTATCTTCAAGTGCTTAATCCATAGGTTAAAACTTAGAAATAAATGTAACTGTAAAAGATCACACATATAATATGTTATGGATGGTAAAGCATGCCTCCTTCACTAACGAGTATGTAATGAAAGTGATGAATACTTTAGTTATAAATAACCTCGTCCTGCCCAAGCAATTTTTAAGAAACTTCCAGATTCTGCCCAATGTTCTCAACTAAGCACACTTTTATTTTAGTGAGCCCAACACAATTTTGGTCAAAATAAACATGTTTAAGCCAAGTAGGAATTTTTATACTATATTTTAGGGTGCAAGGCTTATGTTCTTAATAAGATGAACTAGTTTTTGAGTCGATATCTTTTGTTCTTTCTAGTTCTCCTATATTAAATTTCTTCAACCTATTTGGGCTCCAGGGCATACCAAAAAATACGAACCACCAACATACACACAAACATACATACCACCACCACCACCACCATATCAGCCCTAGGACGTCCACTGCTGGACATAGGCCTCCCCCAATTTCATGGGGGGTAAATGCCATAATCGCCACGCTTGGCATGCGGGTTGGCGATCGCAGTATCTCCACCGCACTCTAGGAATGCTGCTGCCCATTCCCCGGTGGTCTTGGTCGTAGTTTTAGGACATACCCGGGTCCATACATACAAACTGGTAAATTAATGTTAGTATGTATTCACGTTTGCAAAATATCACTATCTTTCCTTAAGTAAGAATAGAACATTACTGTAGTCATTTCTTGCCCAATGTGATTAATAAAAAATACTTTTCGATGAGCAGCCATGGAAAATCGAAATTTACCATTGCTTCAAAAGCAAAGAATTTATTACAAATTAGAATTATTTAGCATTACTTTACAATAACATTCACATAAAAACATGTATGATTGCCACGGAAAATAGGGAATAAACTCACCTCTCCCGCTATGTTTCGCCATTGTCGACACGTGGCGTGACGCTGATCAGCCAGTCCAAGCAAGTTCAGCACGAACCCTTATTTACCTGTTGGCCAATACTCCAACAAACCACATACGAGCAGTACAAATCGCAAAAAGTAAAACGTTCGAGCACTAGGCGGCAAATTTGAATATGTGATTAATTGAGCACATTGGGCAGAATCTAGAAGTTTATTTAAAAACTGTCAGGCAGGAACCACTAAATCAAAAAATCTATATTGATATCAGTAAAATTCATAATGTGTCTGGAATTGCATGAAGACGACTTGTCACCCTGTTATTTCTGAAATGACTGTCATCACCTTTTAATTTAGATTTAATTATTTAGTTACGTGTAAATAATTGAACTTATAGCTATGCACTGCTGGGCACAGACATCTTCTCATATAAAATCCACTGTGGTTTGGGGATACCACATACACCTTTGAATTTCTTCGCAGATACATACATGTCGACTTCATTACAATGTTTTCGTTCACCGAAAAGCTATCGAATGATATTCCGTACAATATTGCAAAAAAAATATTGGTACAAGCTGGAATTCGAATCCACGATCGCTACTATATTGTTACGGAGGTAACACACACACACACAGTACGCACAATATTCTACTGTCAAGTCTATCATAGGAGTCAAGTCTTTCACCTCTTCTAGTCGATATCTTTATTACTTACCAAAGATTTCTAAAATAGATTTCTGTTCTCCGCCAAAATCCTTGGGTAATAATCGTTTGGGGAAGATTTCTTGTAACGATTCTTCTGTTTTAACTACATTAATCCGTTCACCAATTTTCGCACTAACGAATTGCTTTACAATTTTCACGAGTCCATTTATCACCTTAGAAGGTGAAATAACGTATATGCCCTTGATTCTTATTCCGTAGCCTTCCTGGAAATATAATATTGAAGATAGTTAGGATTTTATATGGACTGCAACTTTATCATAGGAGCAATAATTGTAAATGTTAATTCGTAGTAGTATTCTTTTACTTTTATTCCGATTGAATTTTACATAATAGCAATAAGGTCTTACTCTGTGGTTATGCGTCAAATATTTAGGTATGTATATATAAACTATTCATGTTTGGTCAAATTAATATCGATTGTAGATTGGTGTAGACAGGATACATATTGTATGACAATTCAATACTGTCGTTTGTTTTTTTTTACAACGACGGTGACAAACAAGCCTACGGTCTGCCTGACGGTAAGCAGCACTGTCCCCTATGGCCGCTTGTGACCGACCCTTTATTGACTTGAGGATTGGTTGTGTTAAGAGCTATAGACATATGCAGGTCTCTCACTCTTAAATAAAGCGTATCCTCGGGAGCTCAGGGTGACCTTACTCACCACCAGCACAGCTAGCACAAGAAGGCGCGCGAGATAGACTATCCGTTTCTAGCTAATTGGTACACACAGAAAGAGACGGAGAGGCTGTCTCAAGCGGGAGATAGCACGCGCGCTGTCTTGTGTTAACCGTGCAGCGCGCGTATGATGTTTGCCATTTTATCGGTCGTGGATAAGACGCCTATCACTCTGGCACTCGCATATTTGTCAGAACGTGATGAATGTTTTATCCATGACGATAAGTTATAAAATGGCAACCATCATAGGCCGCAGGAACACAACACGACATAAAATACGTCAGGAGCAAGTAGTGGTGTTATTATGTCTGCGGTCTTCTGTAAGGTGGAGGTACATCTCCAATTGTGCTGCTCAAAATATGAGCGAGATGACGTTCCGCTGTGCCCTACCTTATTATATGTAGTTAAACAAATTTAAGATCTGTTAAGACGGTATGGACATGTAGAGAGGATGGATGAAAGAAGATTGACAAAATGAGTTGATGAAGGAAGATTGGATGGGAAAGTTGGAAGTGGAAGACCTCGGCGAACGTACTCCAACCGATTCGGAAACATTCTGCAGAAAGGCCAGGAGAAGCGAAAGTTGTATGAAATCCGTTATCTTTGCCTACGCCTCTGGAAAACAGGTGTGATGATATGTATGAACTTACAAAGTTCTTACGAAGGTAACAATTAACTCATATAATACGCTCCGTTCTATTAATTTATTCTCATGGATACTCACTATAATCACTGACAAGATATTGCGGAAGTCACTGAACTTCAAATTAATGACTATATCTATTATACTGACTTCACTGAGATCCACAATTATATAATATCCTTGGGCATAATCATGAAGTTGAAGATATTCACATATCTGCAAAAATAATTTGAATGTGTTTATTCAATTTAGTGTTCTATACATTATGAATAAGCAAATTAAAGAAGGTTGCTGGGTACGACGACTAGTATATTTTGTCGGGGGGTTGCAAGACGTCGTATCCGTAAGTTCAAGTAAGAGTTAGTTTTTAACCGACTTCAAGATTTCAAAAGAGGAGGTTATCAATTCGGTTGTATGTTTTTTTTTGTTTTTTTTTTTGAATATTTGTTACTCCATAAGTCCGTCATTTGTAAACCGATTTGGAAAATTCTTTTTTTGATTGTAAGAATATATATCCTAGTTGGTTCTGTTTTTGTCAAAACGCAGTTCTGATGATGGAATCCACGAGGAATTGAGGGAACTTCTCAAATCTTTAAGGCAAACATATAGTGATTTTTGTGTTTTTATCAACAAATCAAGAATTTGCATCCAAAAATGTGACATTGGATAAAGTGGAACTGCTGATGATGATCAGAACAGAACTCTTCAACGACGAAAAGTTCACGTTTGGCGATTTGTCCTTCTAGCTGTGTTTGTTAAGCAAGTTCTATTTTCACGATTGATTTTTGTCATGCTCGAGTTCTGATGATGGGATCCATTAGGAATCGAGGGAACTCCTCAAATGTGAAAGGCACACAAATAGTGCCTTTAGTATTTTCATGAACTAATCAAGCATTTTCATTCATAAAAGTGACATTTGATGAAGTGGAATTGCTGATGATGATCGGAACGGAACTCTTCAACGACGCGTAGTTCACGTTTGGCGATTTGTTCTCTTCGTTTTGTTTGTCAAGCAAGCAAGGTTTTTCCATGATTTCATGAGGAATTGAGGGTACTTAGTCTTCTACCATTATAGACATACTTATAGCCATTTTAATTTTATTGTATGGAATCTAGGAGTGCACCATCTAAATATAATAATCTTTCACCGGCCTCCCCCATTGAAGTCGGTTTTTTTTTTCTTAAAACTTATTTGTGATGATTCTCTTACTTAGCCAGTGTTAATGTTACCATAATACAAGTGTACAGTATTCTTAGAGCCCGCTTTTATCCGCAACTTCGACTGCACGGGTCTCGTTGATCGAACACGCATACTTACTATACTCATTTATGACATGTATGACAATAAGTAAAACACTATAATGACGAGACATACTTCGCTTAGATATTTGAACGTTTGTTTTCCAAACAAATCGCGGTACTTGTAACGATATGAATTGAACAAATCTCACCATAACACAGTACTGATACGCTTCCAAGAAATAATTGGAAGATGTAATTTTGATGGGCCTCATTTTTGTGACAAGTAATCTGTAGTTGTCATCTGTCAGTTCAGGCAACGCAATCTCCAAACTGTAAGAAGAGAGAGACACACACACACTGAATTCAATATTTTGATGCTTTGCCAAATTATGTATATGACCTATGGGTCGTCGTAGTTTTGGAAACCATTGGTGCTAGAGTCTGGCTACTGAAATATTACCCATATTTTTGGCGGGAAATTCATAAAATTTTGGGCTGGTCACACTTTGTGTTGTAGGAACTATAGTTTTGATACTAGAAAATATTTATTGATCTTACCTACCTAAGGAAATAAGTTAAATATACGTCGACGTGCACTCAAAGTCAACCCACATAATTTCTACCACTGCGTACAGTATAGCCAACGAAAAGAACATAGGTATGTTTACACTTTCCCACCATAAGCCATTGTAAGAAGGCGAAAAATGATATGTAGAGTAAGTAAGACCTAGTTCGATAATACCATAATATTAATTCATCACCAAAAAAATTACATATGTACAGTCAACAGTAAATATATATATGATCATTCTAGTACTTTGTCGCGCTAGCGTAACAATACTGCGACAGTTGATATGCGTCGAAGTAGTGAAAATGACAAGATACTAAAGTGATTATCTACTTTTGCCGTTGGTACCTATGCCAAATTTCAACTAGATCGGAAGCCGCGATACTTCAATACTATACAATTTTAAAATAATAATGGTTGTTGTTGTATGGGGCCATTTGCACGGTAATTGTTATCATGCGATACTCATATCACGATCCGAATAACGTCAATATTGATTTAATATTGAAGCACAATCCACACAATTTTTAATCCCGTGATAATATTGACATCCTAGTCTTGACGTGATTATTAACTTTGTAAAGGGGTCCACTCACCATGGCCATGGCCCATTGGCCATTACACTAAAATCTAGTTTACAGTGGTTTCTATATTATGCATACTCTCAGTGTAACAATAGGTGATAAATCTAATAAATAAATAATGGTAGAATTACAAAATTGGTGGTATTTGACATTCAGCGAGTTCCAAACGGGACCCGGGTATGTCCTAAAATTACGACCAAGACCACCGGATGATGGGCAGCAGCATCCCTGGAGTGCGGAGGAGATACTGCGATCGCCAACCCGCATGCCAAGCGTAGCGATTATGGCATATACCCTCCGTGACTTTGGGGGAGGCCCATGTCCAGCAGTGGACGTCCTTTGGCTGACATCATGGTGGAGATTCACACGTCTGTTTATGTGACCATTGGGTTACGTTAATTAGGTTAGGACTGTGGTTAGGTTAAGTAGGTATAAACATGGGTTAGGTTAGAGTAATATTGCACCGGCGCGATGGGATAAGTAGACAATATTTTATATTTTTATATCAAATTACTACAGACCAGTCTCTCTACAGATTTCCTCTAAATATTGGTTTGCAGTAAGTAGCTCCTTACGCTCCAATGTTTTGATTTTATTCATATTTTCCAGAACTTCAAGTTTATCCGTTTCTTTACACAATTGTTCGGTTTACGAGATTCAGCTATTAATAAATTCACGTAACTAATGAAAGCTATAGGCAAATGTTAGAACTTGCGAAAGAAGAATTGCGAAAACAGTTTCTATACAAGCAGCGCTAATAGCATATCACGGATATGTTAATACTATTTTTAGATATGGAATAGTTTTGTGGGGTAATTGTTCTGATAAAGACCAATTACTATTAGCACAAAAACGCTGCAT
Source organism: Notocelia uddmanniana (assembly GCA_905163555.1). Classification (NCBI taxonomy): domain Eukaryota; kingdom Metazoa; phylum Arthropoda; class Insecta; order Lepidoptera; family Tortricidae; genus Notocelia; species Notocelia uddmanniana. The sequence goes on along the minus strand of LR991054.1, from coordinate 16,826,926 downwards.
AAGAGCAATCTATGGAATTGGTCGAAGGGAATCATGCCGGCCGATTTTTATTGATAATGGCATACTCACCGTCCCATGTTTGTATATTTTGGAAGTGGCCGTTTTTGTTCATAAATACAAAACGCAATTTATCCAAGTACAGCAGCTACGTACCCGTAATGTTCGAGCACAATATACACATAAGTTACATAAACCGGCTGCCAAATTAGGGCTTACCTCAAAAAACTGTTATATCATGTGTATCACAATTTACAATAAGATACCCGATAGTTTTAAGTGTCAGAAATTTTATTTAAGAATTTAGTTAAGAATTTACTCATATATAAATGTTATTATAATATTAATGACTTTCTGAATGATTCATTTTAATGTAAAATTGTAATCTCTTTTCTGACATTTATTTCTGTATTAATTTTTATTGTAATCTTTTTCCTGATAATTATTTAATTTTTTACCACTTTAATTGTAATCTCTTTCATATCATTTATTTTAATAATACATAAGTAGAATTAGACGTATGTACACCTGAAAAGGTAGGGTATGGTGAGTCCACCAGATGTACTGCAACTAGAACTGCAAATTGTCACCCATTTCCAACATACATGAATAAATCATTTCATTTCATTTCAGAACTAGTACATAAAGTACCAAAATATTTATAGAGCACCAATCTACAATTTTTTTAAAAATCATAGACAATTGGTGATACCACAAGAAAATATCTGTCGACAAATTTTGGCTAGCGAGACTTTAGTAGTAATGTAAAGCAGCTTGGTCACTTTACGGCAGCCTAAGCCTACGGCAGTTAAGAGGCTGACAAGCGCCAATGACCTTGGCTATGTCTGTCTGCGTCTAGTTGCACCAGAGTGAAAGAGATACCTGCTATACAAGCAAATAATCAGAAATTTAATCAAATTAAAGGGACAAAAATTCTAGGGGTGCTAAGGCGTTGTAAGAGGGAAATATTGAAGGATTTCGTGGACGAGCTTGGTTGTTCCAATAGCTCAGAGGCTAGAGCGATTTGCCGCGTATGCCAGATGTCGCAGGTTCGAATCCTGCTCGGAGCATAAAATTTTTCAATTTTTCCCTTTAATTTGAAATTTTTGTCAGCAGCGTTACTGCTTTAGTACAAAATTAATTCAGAAAATTAATCATAAAATTAAATATATTCACCACATATGTAATATAAATCGTCTATGCTTTAGGTTTGAGTTTGATGGAACTGTGTTTTTAATTATACATATTTCAGTTGGAAAAAAAGACATTAGGATTATTTTAAGACGTAGCTTTGCAATTTTTTTCAATGTTGCCGATTTTCCTAAATCGTGTTTTGGAATCGTCCATACCCTTTGAAATATAATGAATATCAACGTGTATTGTTATTTATATACCAAAACAAATTGTTTTTGTTGAATCATCAATTAAAAATGGCAATTTAGCTCTATTCAGCGTCTTAAGAGAACAATTAAATATGAGTAAACAAGTCGCCTTTTCCAAACAAAAACGGCAATTTCAAGGTTTGACTCTCAACTATTTCCTCCGCCAAATTTCAGCTTATATAGTTATTAAAAACAAATAAATATTGTATAAAAGCATGGTAATTTTAGGGTTCCTTACCTCAAAAGGGAAAAAAACGGAACCCTTATAGCATCACTTTGTTGTCTGTCTATCTGTCAAGACCTTGGGAACGCATAAAGTGATTAAAAAATAGGAGTTATAGCAAGGGAATTCATAGGGTACTTTCAGTTGATCTAGAACTATGAAATTTGGCAAGTAATATAGTCTTATACTACAAATTACCTTGCCCTCGTTAACTTGGACCTTTTTAAGGCAGGAGTGAATAGGCATCTTCTGGGTGAGCTCGCTTCAACGTCGGCCTCATCTTTCCCCTCTGGCTAGATGCTGGCCAAGAGCAATCCCATTTTTTAATAATAATAAAAAATTGTGGTGAGCAGAGGAAGATTTGTTCCTGAGACTTTGATGTTTTCTATGCATTTAAGATAATATCTATTAAATATATCGTCGTCTAGTACCCATAACACAAGCCTTATTGAGCTTACTATCGGACTAGTTCAATTTGTGTAACTCCCATAATATTTATTTATTATTTAAATACAGGGAAAAGCCTGAAAACTATACATTTGTAATTTAATTAAGTCAAAAAAGTTCTCTATTTAAAGAACGTAATGCTTACAATGATGACCCGCACTTATTCGCTTTCTTTCTTGTTAAATTCGTTTTCTTACCTTCGTTAACAACGTATTAGCTAATTGATAAAGATATATCTAATCCAAGATATGTGATAATAATATCCTTATTTACAATTTCTCTTCTCTACTCTTTCATAATCAAACTGGCAAGAGAATGAAACACAAGCAGCGGGGTGATTACGTAACGATTTCAAACGTTGATGTAACTTTTTTTTACCTTTAAGTATGTATTTAAAAATAATTTTAAATAGGAAAAATATTAAAGCGTGATGTTATTAGAGTTTTGTTCGTTCTCGCCGGGCGTATGATGGTTGCCATTTTATCACTTATCGTCGTGGATAAGACGCCCGTCACTCTCGCACTCGCATACTTGTTAGAACATGACGAATGTCTTATCCACGACGATAAGTGATAAAATGGCAAGCATCATAGGCCCGCAGGCAAGAAGCATTAATTTAAGGCGACCTCCTGACTTGTCGATGCGGCGACGGTACGATATGAGAAAACTGTCAGGTGTCAGTGTCAACTGTCAGTTGAGAAGTACCGCTTTTTACTGCGCCCCTACATTGCAATTGCACTATGCGCAGAAGCCGGGTGCATGATATTACTACTGCGGACACGTAATACTGACAGCATCTTGTCAAATATCTGCGACAACAAATAAACTAACAAAATATAAAAAAAATACCACATATCAATCCCGCCTCCATTAACAACATTTCAAAATTTTAAGCAGTATGAAATCTTAACTCATTTCGTTAATTTGTTAACAAGAAACCCCAAAATATTTTTTGTATATTTTTATAGCTATTAGTTTTTTAAATATTTACGAAAATGTGAAGAAAGCCTATATCGTAGTAATGACGTTACTATAGTGGTCGGCGGTTACGAAGTCAATCCTGACAACTGTCATTTCCATACAGTTTATAACCTCAAAGTGACTTTTAAGTAATAAAATCTATGGAAATGACAGGTGTCAGGATTGACTTCGTAACCGCCGACCACTATAGTGTGAAATTGTGACAGTCACAGCGCACAAAAAGAACAGCATTTCACTTTCTTTAGTAAAGGCTATAGTCGGGTTTCCATAGTAAGTCGGCCCTTAAATCAATTTGACTCGGGGTTCTTTTTGTGAGTACCTCTTATGGTGAAGAATATTTACGCTGAGTATCATCAGTACTATGGCCTTTGTCCCAGTAACAGTGCTTCTGTATGATTTGTTACGCTGTGACGCCTGACTTGTCACTTACTCTATTTTAGAATGAGGAACTTTTGAAATTGATTTATTTATATGAAATTGGGATATTTTCGAGAATTTAAAAATGTGGTTTTACTTAACTTTTACTCTCTTTTTATTCTCTGTTTGATTTAATCGGAAAAAAGCCTGCTTATGTAGCCCAGTTAAGGTAAGAACTTACTCGTCTAACAGTTGACAGTGATGACTTTCTGATATTCAAAAAAGTCTCCTTATGTTGGTTACTTACTAAAAATTTCGCAGTATTGTTAAATCTCTTTTTGCATGACACTTCTCAAACAGGTTAGGCGCGATAGTACGCAAGGTGCAAAGTCTGTCCATTCTTGTTTTTGCTTTATCCATAGACCCCTTTGCGGCTATTAAAAAACGTTCCAGATACTCTCTAGCTGAAAAACAGTTTGTATGGTAGAACTTTACCGTCTGTGAGTCCGGTTTCACCGAAAGATTACTTTACTACTACTTATTACTAGTAGGTAAAGACAACTTAATTGGTATAGACTAGTGAGTGTGCATTACACCATTTAATTTACACAGCCACAACGCAGCTTTTGCTACTCGTCGCTAATCGTCGAAATCACACTAACTATCCATTTAGTTATTTTTTGTAGCCATATTTCTGCTTTTTCGGGTTCCGTAGTCAACTAGGAACCCTTATAGATTCGCCATATCCGTTTGTCTGTCTGTCTGTTTGTCCGTATGTCTGTCCGTATGTCTGTCCAAAGCGTTGCTCTGTGATTTTTAGTGCTAAAAAGCTGCAATTTGGCATGGATATATTATAAAGCAATAAATCCGACAAAGTGGAAAATAAAATCTAAATAAATGTATATTTTTAAGGTTTGGGGTGTTGTTGTTGGATAGGTTACTTTCAAAATGAATAGAGATCTTCATGAAACAATTTTTTAATAAAATGAATATTTCAGAAAGCATAACTCTAAACGAAAAAGAAATGTGCCCCCCACCCCGCTTGAACTATGGGTCCAAAAAATATGAAAAAATCATGAAAGTAAAGCTTAATAAAGACTTCCAACGACAACCACAGCGGACATGATCAGTTCAGCTGTTTTTTGAGCTAAGGATTTTAAAAAACTTCCCTTCATAGTGAAAGTAAAAGCGGGCGTTTTATTTTTGAACTCATAGATCGACGAATCCAGCAAAGCATAAAAACTAGTTTGATGTATTCAAAAGGTACTTTAATAGAAAATACATTACATAGAAGCTTCTTAATATCCATAATATTTATATCAATAGCACGTTCCATTGAAGCAGCAGTTGTAAATATATTAAGAGTTTTACGAAATGCACAAACATTTTTCTTCAATGGAACGTGCTATTGATATAAATATTATGGATATTAAAGTTGAATCGGATTGGTTGTTGCACTGTCACAGATTTTGTTAATTATATTGCAAGCGAGAGCACATCAACCAATATGATCACAATTGTTGTCATATTTTATTAAGTATGTTATTTAGCTCATAAAGTCATGTCTGGTTGTATCAGTATTTAAAAATACAAAACGATAAAATAACCATTACTCACTAACATGTGCAATGTACAAATTACTTACAGTTTAAATGCTATTCCAAGACATTTATTTGTGTTAATAATTCATTTATCTTAATAATAAATACATTATAATTATGATAAATTGTTAACACGTCATTGTACTATATTAATAGTAATAAATAAGTAATTTTAATTAAATTTAACTCACCAAAATCCTTGTTCCTGAAATGGTCTTGTTTTTGAATCCAATCGTGAAAAATATTTATATTTTTTTCCATCACTCCAGGCTTGTCTAAATTAAATTCCTTTCTGACCGCACTAATAGTATCATCGTTAAATCTTAAAGGACTGTTATTTAAATTTTGCGCCATATTTAGTTGTTGTGTTGAATGATGTTGATAACTGACTGATTCCTTACCGCGAACACAGTTGTATACGCCTACACGGTTGTCACACGTGTAAGCAAACAACTCAAATCGGTCAAGGGCGAATAGCACTCGTGTGAAGAGGATTTATGCTATAATAATACGGTTACTATTGTTTAAAATGCTTTAAAGACGAAATCTTTAGGACATTTGCTGAATTTGGTATTTTGATTATTGGAGGTACTGCTTTTATATACTTACCGCAATTTCCCAAATGCCAGTCATAAACATTCTAAAAAATATCATTAAAATTGAATGACAAATTAACTTCAGCAACGCGGTTGCTGCGCGTACTAATGTATAATATTTGCTCGATTTGAGCATTTTAGTATTTTGTTTGTCTACAGGGAGCTCAGCTGCTTTATAGATCTATGAAACTTCATTTATTTATAATACGATATATTTAGCTGCATTTTTTTTCATATATGCGAATATAACAAGAGCGGGACGCGCTAACATTTGGAATATTGTTTAAATATATTATTCGAATCATAGTGGAGAACTCATACTCTTGGGAACCCTAAACCTGATAAGATAAATTAAAATGGTATTATCTAAGGTCGGCGAACTGAGTTATTATTTAATACACTGATTGCATGCAAAAAACGCAAGTATTAAAATATTTATTTTTTAACCGACTTCATAAAAGGAAGGAGGTTCTGCGAGTTCGTCTGCATTTTTGCTTTTTTATGTTTGTATGTTCCCCGATAATTCTTGGCCAATTTTATTAATTCTTTTTTTGTTTCAAAGCAGGTGTCCCCAGTTTGGTCCCATATAAAGCACGATCTTAAGCGCAAGAGCAAAGAATATTGTTCTTGAAATGTATCACGAAGAAGTTCCGTAAAATAAACTATTATTTATTCCAACAAAATTAAGCGTACTGAAGAATAATAGTCTTCATTATTGCCTTTATTTATAGTTATTGTAGTAATCAGCTCGTTGAAATAAGTAAATAAACATAATAAAGTTACGTTTAGTTCTATAAATTCGTTCGTATTAAAGCATTAAAAGCTGGTGTGACTGTGATATCTCATAACACTATTTACATTTACGGAACCATTTGCGTTACTTTCCTTGCCGAAACTAAACAATTAGGTTGATATAAAATGTATTAGGCTTGTATATAGAAGGAGCTTTATTGTTCTTCCTAGACATTATGTATTCTATTTTGATAAGTTATCTACGCTTCGCTTAGCTTCTCCTACGATACCCGGAACTGCACAATATTATACCGATGTGATTGCTCTTTTTTTACACCAGGCAAAGCATAATGATAAGTAAGAATCTTATAAATCCTTAAGTATTACTGTTTTCACGTAGAAATTTATATATTTTACCCGAATTTGGACCCAAAATAAAAGATCACAAACATAAATAGTGCGAACCACATGGCCTATGGCCGCACTGTATAGAGAGAGCGAACAAGGGCATAAGTTTTGTGGTCGCCATCCTCAATTCCTCAGTAATGAAGTATCGAGGAAGAAGAAGATTCAATAACATTTACAAAGTACAAATTATAGTTAAAATTTGCTTTTTATATTTTTATATACATATTTATTTATGTGGGATTGGTACTTTTTGATAGCGGTTCTGGCTGCTTGATTGAGATGATTAAGGGACGTTCGATCGAATGGACTTTGAATTTATTACAAAATCGTAGCTACATTTATACATATTTATGTCAATAAAAAATAACTTCACAATAAACAATGAATTGTATACAAGAAAATGGGTTTATTAAACGCACAATTGTAGTTACAAGTTTACAATATTGTAGAATTATAATACGTTTGGTAATAAACAGTTGCATATTTTGTTGGTAAAATAACTGCCAAATGCGGTTCTACGGTTATTTGTTAGGCTTATGGTGTAGGTACACGACAGAGATTTCTTTAGGCCAATTCTATTAATCGTTGAATTAAAGCACGTTAAAATGTTAACTTGTTTGATTTAACTAAAATCAATCTCAAATATTACAAAATATGTATTGCTCTGTTTAAGAACCAAAAATCTATCTATGCTATTCTTAACTTTTTTAAAGCTGCCGAATGCCATAGACACCAAAGCTGGTTGGTATACAGCAATGCACACACTACATGTAACGATCAACATAAGGGCCGATATATACTTATGACGTATATCTAGACACGCGGCAGCGTGTCCAGCCAAGTTCATCCCAGGAACTGGCGGACAGCAGCCGTGTGTTATTTTATACGAACCGTTTGGAGCTACTTTTGACCCCCCAATAACTCCAAATCTATGTAACATAAAAAAATGAAATTTGGTACATGTATTTAAGATCTTTTAGAACAACTAGAACCCCAAATTTCATAAATATTGGTTCAGTAGTTATTGACATATTAAATTCTAAAAAAACGGCGTTTTTACGACTGAATGACAATCAGAATCAGATATTTATTTGTAAACATAGGTTTATAATAGGTCTTATTGTTTACAAACAAGTATCATCATGTCACGGAATATATAAAAAGATGGAAGCGGCGTGACAGCTATCTACTTAGAGAACCTCCGTAGCCGTTCTAACACAATCATAACTAAATACATACACGCCAACACTAACGCAAAATGCTTTTGAATGGATAACGCTTATAATTCCATTACGATTTTAACAGTTGTCATTTTTAGAAAGAAAATGACCTAAAACTAGATCAATTTAGGGCCTAAATTCCAATGCCTAAAAAATGACAGGTAAGTCTTTGCTTTGTCAATATAGTGTAATACTATATTTTTAGTAGGGTAGAATCTTAAGGGTGTCCCGGGGAAGAAAAGATAAGTCGTAGTAACAAAACTATTTATTTCCGCTATAACTTAAAAGTGGTAAGGCGGTAACAGTGTACCGTAACTTTAGAGAAATTAAACTAAGGTAATGGGTAGCTATGATAAAATTATACTAGGATAATAAACCTAAGGTAGGGTCTGATGACGCTTGGTCGATTGCGCTATAGCCAACCGTTGGCAGTTATTAATAAGACTAAAGCTTAGCTGTGTAATCGTCCCCGGACGGTGATCTGGAGAGTACCCCACCATCGGGTGCGCTGGCTCAGCTAGTACGGGTGGCCTCGGGCGCTCTCAGGCCCCTACCAAGCACCTCCTGTAATTGTCCATCAATATGGTAAGACAGTGTCCTATTGTAGCACGCACAGAGCAGCGGTTATGGGATTATCCCATTGTGGGAGTCCATCGATTGGATAAATTCCAATAGAAAAGGACCCAGTCCACGCTCAACCAGGCCGAATAGCGCGCTAGGGCTCAAAGGTAACCACTAGGCTTGCCCTCAATATTTAAAGAAAGAGGGTATACCACAGTCGATTATGCAAATTGAAAGACGCAGTAAGGCGCCTACATCTAATAGTTTAAAAAGGTACAAGTGGGTTAGGGCAGCGTCCGGGCTATACACTCTTAGAGAATAGAACAGAACTCACCGTTTGGAGGATGATTATCTTCCATACAACTACCCGCCCGAATGGCTGGATAAATGTCAACTCCGCTGCCGAACCAACTGCAATGGATAATTTGCACATTAAAACTCCATCTCACATGAATAAGGTTCAGAAACAGGATATACGGTCCTCAAAGCTTACCGCAATGGATATTCGGCGATTTTCAGGGGGGGGTACCGCGCCTGTCGCGCCGCTAGCCCATGCCAGCTAACTGCGACGGGCAAACTGTAAAAACACATCTTCATGGTAAACCAATATGGTTTAAGATATTCCAAGAGGATTGACACGGCTTCAAGAGATACTTACGAGAGAAATTACTGCAATTAAAAAACCACGCCTCGGCACTTGGCAAAGGAAAATCTCAAAGTCACGCTCTGACAAGCGCGACCTTGCCAGCTCTCAAATCAGGTTCACGTAGTTTGAGTAGACGCGACAACTGGTCGCGCAGACTTGTAGAGGAAAAAAACATTTACTCACCACTCAGGAATGCAGCCTTCGCCACGTCACAGAATGGAACCTCCACAACTATAGAATCGTGTAACTGCTTATTTTATAGACGATTTCGCGTCGCTGAATTAAGCCACCGCGCGAATACTCTGGCAACACTCAAGCCACAGATAAGGCTCTCCGCCGGAACAAGGGTTACCTTCGCACAGAATGTAAAACAACGAAGGCTGTTGGACCCTACAGTTGGCCAACCTACAAAATAATATCAAATAAAGACGTAACTTAACGTAAAATCCGCGTTAAGTGGATTTATGTATTACATACCCCTTCACCCAGGAGAATTTTACGAGTGAAGTAGGCTGAAAGAGGAAAATTCCAGCTCGCCCTCGAGCTGCAGTAATACCTCCACAACTTACGACTAAAACAAGGGTTCTCGGCCCAAAATCGCAAGACCCGTAGTGCCTTGGCATCAATAGAGTCCGCGTGGCCGACGCTGGAAACGATTGCGTCACGGCCTGCGGCACTACAGGGGAATAGAAATCTGGAACTATACTTAATCAGTATGTATCAATTGGTGCGGATGTAGTGATCCACAATACTACATACACGTTTTACTAAATGGCATTTGAAGATAAGGGCTTGCAGTCTTTTATGTGCCATTTCCCCAAACGCTTGCCGTGTTCATCCTCCAGTTCGTAAACTAAACGCGACAGTTTCCTTATGACGCGGCATTTCTCATACTTGGGAGCTAGCTTATCCGCTAAATATTTTCCGGCCTTACTTTGTTTATAGGTACGCTTCCATACTTCGTCTCCTACTTTGAATTCAATATCACGACGTTTATCGTTGTAATACTTGATGTTGCGATCATGTGCTTTCTGCAACAACTCTTTTACAGTTGAGTAGACGTCCTTTAAGGCCCTGATTTTGTCCTGGTAATCGAGTCTGGATGAAAAGACAATTTCGTCAACGTCTTCCGACTCACCGTAGATCGTTCCGTCGGGAATCGCCTCCCGGCCGTGATCTAGTAAAAACGGGGTGTATGAAGTGGAGTCGTTAACTGAGGTATTCAGTGCAAACTGAATACGCGAAATATTGACATCCCACATGCGGTGGTCCGTCTCAATGAACGTAGAAATGGCTGTTACAAGTGTCTTATTATACCGTTCAACCGTATTAATCTGGGGGCAATACACAGGTGTATAATGTAGTTGTGGGATATTATAGTTTGCGAACAACTTGTGAACATCGCCGCCAGTAAAGTAAGACGCATTATCTGCGATAATGGTTTGAGGTATGCCGTGGATCATGAATACGTGGTCCTCCAGCCTTTGGGAGATCACCGCTCCCGTGGCGCGTCGCATAGGAAACAGCATACAATACTTGGAGAAGCAGCAAACGACTACCAACAAGTAAATGTTCAACTTCCTCGATGGTGGTAGGGGTCCAACGAGGTCTAGGCTCAAGCACTGGAATGGGCGGCAACAAATCCTCGCACTTCCCATGAAGCCCGGGGTTGGAAGCTGGCTGTGCTTATATGCTGCACACGCTGAGCAATTTGCGACGTACCGGACAACATCCTGGTACATGCCCGGCCAAAAATAGCGTAATTTTAATCTATTATAAATAAGGCTAAAAATCGGAAAGCATTTAAGGCATAAAAATTATATTCTATTAGTATTGATATATGCTTTCCCTCTTGCATTATTACATAGCCAAGCGTGTGTGAGCGAGATGCACTATGGACAGAAATTGGTATGGAGAATCCTTGTTTGCAAAATGGAGACCGCGGTCAAATACTCTTGACATTAGATTGCGTTCGAAGCCAAAGGTCTTATGTCACTATGAAAGTCTGTGGTGGCACACCTATTTGGAAGTGAGAGTTAGAATTTGGAAAGAAATAGGGGTGAGGGTATAATCGTTAATTATCGATATAAATACTTTGAGTAGAACCTGTCTAAAACGGAAAGCGCGTCCAATAGGTTTTCGTAATTTTGAACAAATTTTGACATTGTAAGATCACAGTTTCTGTCATGCATAACGTTTTCCAGTGCTTTCAATGAATTAATGACTTGTTATGTTATTGACTACCTATTTTAAAATGTAATTGCATGTTTTTATTCATCAACTTTAATCTTTGAGTTTGAGTATAATGCAGAGTAGGTATGTCGTTGGCAACGATCTAGTTAAATATTCAAATCTGTTAAGATATGATAATTTAAGGAAGCTATTCACTTTAGGTTAAGTTAAGATATGATAATTTAAGGAAGCTATTCACTTTAGGTTAAGTTAAGATATGATAATTTAAGGAAGCTATTCACTTTAGGTTAGGATCAATCGAGAAGCAGAAAATGAAAAAGCGGAAACTTTACAATTAGCACTATTGAGTAATAAATAACATAACAAATCCTTTTAAGCAATGTAAGCAAAAAAAAGCTATGCATGACAGGTGCTGAAATGTAAGGAGCTTTGAAAGAACGTGATTTCCAGTTAGTTTAAGCTTATCTAGACACGCGGCAGCGTGTCCAGCCGAGTTCACGGCGGACAGCAGCCGTGTGTTATTTTACACGAACCGTTTGGAGCCACGTTTGGACCCCTCCCCCCCCCTATAACTCCAAATCTACTTAACATAAAAAAAGAAATTTGCGACACGTATTAAGATCCTTTAGAGCAACTAGAACCCTAAATTTCATTAATATAGGTGAAATAGTTATTGAGATATAAAAGTAAAGTCCAAAAACCGGCATTTTTACCACTTACTGACTGACTGACTAGTAATCAAAAACCTAACCCATTTCCAGGTGACCTAGAAAGGTGAAATTTGGCATACAGCTTGGTATGTGTACACAAAAAAATCAGATGAACAGTGTTTTTTTATTAGTTTTATTATTATTTATGTTTGTTACCTCAGAACTCCGTCATTTAATAACCGATTTGGAAAGTTCTTTTTATGTTTGAATCGGTACTTTAGGAGAGATAGTTAGTTGTTAGTTTAGTTTTAGGAGGATCGGTAGTTAGGAGTAGTCCCATTGTTATCAGGTCAGAATTTGATTAAAAAGTCCTGGAGAAATCAAGGGAACTCTTCAAATATTTTAGGTGCACCTATAGCGATTTGGATATTTTGAATAGCAACTCGTGCATTTGCTCTTGAAAAGTTTGACAAAAAGTAATGATATCCCATCAAAAACATTAATGTGAAAATGGCAGCCAAGTTCAATATGCGATGCGTGGTTGTCGTCTTCACCGTCAAAAGAATTGAAATCTAAATGGGTGCCAAGCTCCGCAGATTATCTGAAAATTTGCCAAGTTTGAGCTCTCAATTATTTTGTCGGTGAAGACGACAACCAAGCATCGCATATTGAACTTGGCTGCCATTTTTACATTTATGTTTTTGATAGGATTTTATTATCGGTAATAACCATTTATGAACTTGCCTGTTTCACATTTATTAAATAGAGACACGTTCATTTAAAACTTGGTTTTAAGTTGAGTCTACAAAGCTTAATGTGATTAGTTAAAATCTACTGAATTTGAACGTACCAATAATGAAACAGAATGAATGTATGGTAATGTAGTGTAATTTTGATTTGCAATAAATACGTTTCTTTTTCTATTACAGTACAATATGTACGTATTTATATAATGTGGGCAAGAGTTCTTGCGCGTAAAATAAATTAAATAGATAGTACTTTAATAAATAAAAATACTTATTCTATTCTATAAGCAAACTATGCTTAATATGGTATTTATTAGAACTATGACAAATATCTATCGGACTATACCATCAGTTATGTTATATAACGACATGTAGAAATTATTAGATATTTTTATTTATTGTCGTGTTCAAGTTAAATCATAATTAAATTTATTTTAACATAATCGATAAATTCGCACATTTGGTATGGGTACCACTCTAGCCGTGCTATCAATTGCTCCGATAAAATGACAAACGGAAAGGAGTACGAATAACGCGATTCATTGCGGTGACATTAGGGTAGTTCCTTAATCGGTGCCATTCGCAAGCAAGCAATGTCAGGCATCCATACCGATTCTCTCATATTAACGGAGTAATGGCGAATGTCATAATCCATCGCAATGTTTTCCAAAAATCAATTGCTTATCAGTGAAAAGAAATCACTCTCGGCTGATCCTTTAGGTTGTAGCTTCGTTGTCGGTACGACAAAATTGCACAACAAGGCATTTTTATATTTTTAAAAGGGTATAATTCCTCATTCGCAGTCCATTGACAATTGAACTGCCTTTTGACTGCGTTTGACATGTGCATGTAAATCCGATCATATACGCGGCTACGCGTGCCCCGCCCATTACCATTTCTATAGTATTTATTTGTTCTGTGCATCATGTCTAGCTGTTAGGCATATAAATATTTCTAGTCAAGATGGGGCATGCACTTTATCAATATTATCTATATTATACAGCAAAAATTACAAATCTAAATCGGATAAGTATTCCCCTACTGAATGATAGGCTGACTGACTAGTAATCAAAAACCTAACCCACTTCCAGGTGACCTAGAAAGCTGAAATTTGGCATGCAGCTTGGTAATTGTGTGTGTACACCAGAAAAATCAGAAAACAGTGATTTTTTATTAGTTTTATTATTATTTATGCTAGTTACCTCAGAACTCCGTTATTTATTAACCGATTTCGAAAATTCTTTTTTTGTTTGAATCTGTATACTTCAGGGGTGGTCCCATATATCAGGTAAGGATCTGATCATAGGGTCCTGGAGAAATCGAGGGAACTCTTTAAATATTTGAGGTGCACCTATAGCGATTTCGGTATTTTGTATAGTTACTCGTGCATTCGCCCTTAAAAAAACACTATTTGGCGAAGATTGACAAAAATTAATGATATCCCATCAAAAGTATAAATGTGAAAAAGGGAGCCAAGTCCAATATTAAGAATATGCGATGCTTGGTTGTCGTCTTCACCGACAAAATAATTGAGATCTAAATGGGTGCCAAGTTCCGTAGATTCTCTGTAAACAATGTAGTGCCGGATTTGGTACCATTTCAGAGAATCTACGGAACTTGGCACCCATGCATTTAGATCTCAATTCTTTTGCTGCTTCTTCGCATATTCTTAACTTGGCTCCCCCTTTTCACATTTATGTTTTTGATGGGATTATAATCCTTACACATTATAGTACCTATGTCCAAAAAATTGATCAATAATATCTATGACTCTTATACCTAATTAGTCCACTTATTAATTTTCGTATAGCTAGTAAGTTGCTTACAACATTTACGAAATAAACTAAATTGTTGTTGAATGTTCTTTCTTATTCTCGAATTTATTGGAAATAGATGTTTAAAAATATAATATTGTAAAAAAAGTACCACCACCATATCAGCTGAAGGATGTCCACAAGTACAATTGATTGTAAAATGTAATTTACCATGACTATTTAGTAACTACCCACTGAAACTTCGCAGCATGTTTCTCTTCGCTGCTGTTTATTGTCTTGAGGATTCGTTATGTTGACAGCAAGTCGTCGTGATGCCAATTCCTCACTCTCAATACAGTTCAACCTTGGGAGCTTTGGCGACCTTATTCAGCACCAGGATCATAACACCACATAATTAAGGAGCAAGTAGTGGTGTTATTATGGTCTTCCGCAGAGTCAATCAACGTTACCTGAACGGACTCCTTTTTTGAGGCAACGCTATATTTTCTTGTATAAACACATATTAGGGGACATTTTTTACACAAATCGAACTAGCCCCACAGTAAGCTCAATAAGGCTTGTGTAATGGGTGGGTACTAGACGACGATATATTTAATAGATATATACTTAAATACATAGAAAACATCCAAGTCTCAGGAACAAATGTCTCTGCTCACCACGGAAACAAATGCCCTTACCCGGAATTGTACCCGGAATCTCTAGCTTCGGAGGCAATGACACTATACCAACTAGGTAAGCATGTAATGTTCTTTCTTGTAGTTATTCCAAAATTAAATTAAATCTATCCTCATCCTCATAATCATGTCAGCCGAAAGACGTCCACTGCTGGACATAGGCCTCCCCCAAAGATTTCTACAATGACCGGTCCTGCGCCACCCGCATCCAGCGGACACCCGCATCCCTTACCAGGTCATCAGTCCACCGTGTGGGGGGCCTGCCCACGCTACGCCTTCCAGTACGTGGTCGCCACTCGAGAACCTTTCCGCCCAACGGCCATCTGTTCTACGTGCTATGTGCCCCGCCCACTGCCACTTAAGTTTAGCGATTCGAAAGGCGATATCGGTCACTTTGGTTTTGCTGCGGATGGCCTCATTTTTGATGCGATCACGCATTAGTAGTACGATTACTAGGAATTTTTATTTTATACTTTACTATTATGTGTATGTAACTCTTCGACATTTTAAAATTATTACATACGACTAACAGGACGAACGTCTTAGGTAAGACAAGATAATGCGTATAAATATTATGCCAAGCCATTCATAGGAATTGACATTTATGCCAAACGTTGATATCCTAATAGTTGTTATGCAGCGAAGTGAGAATAGGTCAGAAAATATAATAATAACTAGATGAAAGCCCGGCTCCGCTCGGGTGAAATAAATATGGAAGAAGTAAAGAAAACATTTATTCGTGACAGTTATGCAAACGACGTCACGGGCAAAGGCTAGTATCTTTGCAAGTTAATCCTAAGCATTTTTATAAGGGTAGTATTTAAAGGCACATAAAAAATTGACATCGTAATCAGGACTGATTTGTATAGCTGAAATACTAATCGTTCATTAAAATTCAGTTCAGATGTGCATTGTTAAATATTGATGTGCCAGTCAGTATTTTTGGCGCGAAGTCAGAGCTGCTAACGCGAAAAACAAATAAAATTCGTGTATCTCCCTCTCTGTCGCACTTGCAAATTCGAGCGACACAGAGGGAAATACACGATGTTCGTTCGTTTTCGTTTCGCGATAGTAGCTCTCTATTCTCCGCCAAATTCTATTCAGTGGGGCCCTTTACACTCAATATTATATGTCAATATTATCGCGATTTTCAAAATTGTATGGGGTATGTTACACGCTTAATATTATCACAATACTGGTGTGTCAATATTGTCATGGTTTTCAAAATCGTATGGATTTTTCTTCAATATTCATTAAACAGCACGTAATACGGATTCTTACATGAGTATATCGCGTGATAATATAAGTTATAACCATGTAACAGGCCCCTATGGATGTTACTTCAACATTCAGTGTTTCGCGTGATAATAATAACAGTTGGTAATATGTTCTCCAATTAATGGAAGCTATTTAACAACTTGTTCCGTTTTGTAGGATGTGCTCCCGGGAAATCCCGATCCCGAAATTCCCGGGATTTCTCGGGAAATGAACATCACATTTTTTCCCGGGACTAATTTTGTAATTCCCGTTGCTTTCGGGACTTTCGGAATTTCATTATTTGTAGTGAATGTACAACATATCACTGATCTTCTCTAGTGAAATGGCAAAATGAGTTGTTTTTTCGGGCTCATTTCATCAACTCAGACCTGTTTTTCTCATGAACGCGTGGAGGTATCGTATCATCTTATCAGCCGAAGGACGTCCATTGCTGGACATAGGCGTCCCCCAAAGACTTCCACAATGACCGATCCTGCGCCACCCGCATCTAGCGGATAACCGCGATCCTTACCAGGTCATCAGTCCACCGTGTGGGGGGCCTGCCCACGCTACGCCTTCCGGTACGTGGTCGCCACTGGAGAGCCTTTGCGCCCCAACAGCCATCGGTTCTACGTGCTATGTGCCTCGCCCACTGCCACTTAAGTTTAGGGATTCGGAGGGCCATATCGGTTACTTTGGTTCTACTGCGGATAATCTCATTTCAGGGCTACTTCCAGCATAGCCGTCTCCATTGCTCTTTGGGTAACTTTGAGCCTTTTTATGAGGTCCATAGTAACCGACCATGTTTCAGCGCCATATGTCATCAGTTATCACTGGCAACACACACTGGTCAAAGACTCTCGTCTTGAGACACTGCGGAATATTGGACGAAAAGATGTGCCGTAGCTTCCTGAACGCTGCCCAGCCGAGTTGGATTCGTAGATTTACCTCTTTCTCGAAATTGGACCTTCCTAACTGGACAATCTGTCCTAGGTAAATGTAATCGTCCGTGCGTAAAGTGTCCCATTGTTACGGGAGTTGGTGCTGCATGGGCATTTGACATAGTCTTATCCGTGTTCATTGAGCATTGTACTTAAATCCTCCGTGGTCTCAGCCAACACTACTTTATTGTCAGCTAACCGAAGGTGAGTGATGTACTCGCCGTTTATGTTGATGCCTGGTTATCTCCTTGCCTGACTCCCCGCTCCAACGGAATAGATCACAGCCCAGGTTTCGATCGTATCCATGAAAGCTAAACAGACGGGCAGCTTATACTCCTCAGTCTTCTGTATAACCTGACGAAGCGTAAGGAAGTGGTCCACGGTACTAAAGCCTCTTCGGATACCGGCTTGTTCGGGAGGCTGGAAGTCATCTGCGTGCGAGACGGTTAGTAATGACTCTTGAAAACAGCTAATAGACATGGCTCAAAAGTGACATGGGCCGGTAGTTCTTCAGCAGAGCGGTTTCGCCCTTTTTGAAGAAAAGCACCACCACCCCAGCTCTATGCCTATGGCGTTCTTCACTCACGTAAGACGGAGTTGAACAATTTCTGGAGGGCCGTAAGGACCGGTTTTCCACCCGCCTTCAGGAGTTCGTACTTCAAAGTTGATATAAAAATAAAATACTTAGAACCGCAATTGCTTGGAGCTGCGAAAAAATCAAACTCCTAAGTAAACGATCGAAATAGGCGGCTGTAATACCGCATAATGACACTCGCAAGGGTATCAAAACCTATTGGGTAATTCCCGTTGACCTAGAATCATGAAATTTGGTAATATAATGAGCATGTTCTTACATTACAAGAAAGAAAATAACTTTGAAATTGTAAATAAAAATACAGTTTGAATATAACCAACGTAAAGGAACATCCAGATACAGAAGATCAAGTTTAACTAGACAATATAACATGCGCCAAATAGTTTATTTAGCTACAAATTGTAGGAGTATGGTACGAAACTCTCGGGCGCGAGTTTGACTCATAGTTAGCCGGTTTCTTCTTACATTCTCCCTAAAACTACAAAGTCCCGAAAGTATCCGGGAATTCCCGGGACTGACCCAGTACCGGTCCCAAAATCTTCGGGACTACAATATGTAGCGGGACTGCAAACCCTGGTTTTGGCTAAGGTATTTCGCATTCCGATACGCGCACCATCCAGGAATAGGAGCCGTCAGACCAGAGGGCCTACCGCGATCTGAAAACGAAGTATTTCCCTCTCCGCGCTCGAATGTGCAAGTGCGACAGAGAGGCATATATATATTGCGTTTTCGGTTTCCGGTAGCACTTCAGTCCGAGCGCGGCGGACGGTCGAAGAAAGTCGAAGAACATTCCGTGTGTCGTCTGTCACACATACAATTTTTAAACTTCCCATGGACCTATGAACATTAAAATTAGGTGATAATGTTTATTATGACGTATATTTTACCAAAAATATCAATATATTGATAAATCGCATTTGTTTTTTAGTTGTACGGAACCCTCAGTGCGCGAGTTCGACGCCTTAGCCAGTTTTTCTTACATTTTGACGTTTATTTCTCATATAGTAAAATACCCTATTCGTTTTAAAGTTGACGCCTGAGGAACTATCTTCCTCTCTGTCGTTCGAATCTACATGTGCGAGAGAGAGGCAGATACTTCGTTTTTGGTTCGCGGTAGCGCCTCTAACGTCCGAGCGCGGCGACCGGCATGAGCGAAATTCTACTCCGAAATTCAAATTCCTAACTTCGTATGGCGCCGTCCCTTTCACTCTCCTGTCATACACTATATGAGTGAAAGGGACGGCACCATACGAAATTCGGATTTCGGAGTAGACCCCCCAGTGCCACTAAGTTATGAGATAGAGCGAGATAGGGATAGAATTTTGCTAGTCGTTTAAAAGCCATAAGTCACCTAGTAGTTTGTCGCAACGAAATAGACAGCTTTAAGATGGCGGACAGACTCAGCAAACAGTGGTGTCCTTTACACCATTAATATTATCACAATACTGGGGTGTCAATATTATCGCAGTTTTCAAATTTGTATGGATTCTGCTTCAATATTCACGTGATACTTATCGTGATATGAATGTATCACGTGATAATAACAACCATGTAACAGGCCCCATGCATTCGCTTTGAAGGCCGTTGTTGTGACAATCAGCCTAGCTAGCACGATAGATTATACCGTTACGTTTTATGTGACGTTTTAATACATTTCGCCCATATAACGTGACGGTATAAGTTATCGTGCTAGCTAGGCTGATAGGTGTATAGAACGCTTGAAAACTACAAAAACAAAACGCTGCAGACGCGGCTAGCCGAATCCACACAATGGGCGATGATGGCCCCTCACTCAGAACGCAGCCCAGCAACCTGGCCAACAGACCGGACGCAAAAATAGTTTACAATTTCCGAACGTACCCAACCCGACGCTGTCAACCAACGAATTTAATATGGCCGACCTTTCGTCATAAAATTTACACTTTTTAATGCAAAATACGGGACAATCCGAATTTTGTGGATATATATGTTCAACTCGAAATCGTTATTTTTATACGTTCTTCAATTTGAGACAGGTCTCGTTCGGGTCTACCGTACCCCTGCACGAAATTATTAATATAGTAGATAAGCCCGCGGGGGCAGCTTGTGGCGAGTAGGGCGTGCAGTACCGGGACCGGTTCCAAGATTTTCATTTCCCGGTTCTGGGTTGGGGCCGGTACCGGGATTCCCGGTTCTCCCGGTTCTTTATGCTTAGCTGATTTATTTTCATAGTTTTTTCTTTAAGACCAAATTTAACTGACAATCGTGGATCATTTTAATCAGTCTTCCTTATTAACTTGAAAACACTATATTCTAAACAGTCTTATTATTTTCACGCATCATCTTGAAATTATAATTAAAAAAAAATATAATCAACTTTTGCAAAGTTATACAAGTTTTAATATTTAAATCAGACTAGTTACGAGTATGTAAGTATGTAGAATTAACTTGACGAAACGCTAATGATTACTTCAATTTTAAAAGTTATGCCGTAAAACATGAAGGTGATATATTATATTATTGGCCGGTACTGACGCCTTTTTGTGTGACGATAACGACGTGTTAATACACTACAACATATACTTTTCTTTTGTTTAAATTAAACGTTAAACTCAGAAATAGACATATACTTTACGGATTACATTATTTATTTTCTGTTATTTAAGAACTACGCTCTTGTTGGTATATAAATTGCCAGTAAAATGTTCAGTATGTATTATTTTACAAAACAGAGACATATGTAACTATTCATTAATATCATTATTTTTATAAATAGAAGCATAGGTAAAATTTGAAATTTAAGACACGTGTTATTTACAAAGCTACCATGCAATTCAATTATCGGAATCATCTACTTAGCATAAATTATTAAAAGACTGTTTAATGGGTGTCTGTACATAGCTGTATATAGATACTAAAAGTGAAACAAGAAAAAACAATATAAATAAAACCACTTTGCTTACCGTAACTGGACTCAGAATTATACTTCTTAGCATTTTATTCCACTTCACAAGTTTCACCGTCACCATAAACCACTATTTCACAAACGAAACTAAAACGTTCTAAACCAGGTTCCCGTAAATATCGGAATAAAACAATGACATGCGATGTGATACGATAACGTTGTTGTTCTGTTAGCAAATAGCAGAAGTGTTATGCAACGTTGCTGGTGCCGGTGCGTTACATTTACTGATAATATTTTTTTTATTTGACGTTATGGAAGGAACCGGGACTCGGTATTCCCGGGAAATTGAGAACCGGTATTTCCCGGGAGCACGCCCTAGTGGCGAGCTGACGGTGAGTGGCGACACCACGGACCCCTAATCTCCAGAGGGCCCTTTCCGTCTGACCCTCGCCTCTGTGCTTGCCTTAATTGGCCGGCCAGAGTGGAGTCGCAAGAGCGAGACCTATGCTCCAGGTTGGAAGTGTAAAATGTCATAACGCCGGCGACCTGCTAATCGGATTACCGGGATCTTGCTACCGCAGACTCACCTCTCGCTAACCCTACAGCCGCTCAACGGGATGTTGCCCCACTGTCGCAATGTGCGTGCGACTGTTATGTGGGGCCCACTCAGCGAGCTGGCGAGTCACCGCCTGCCTTTTACAATATTGAGACTGATTGTCACGGCAGGTATCCGCTAGTCTCCTCCAATAGCCCATTATCCAGCCCATCCAATATTCAACACAATAGCCCATGACCTTAGTTTCTATCGCAGCACAGTGATGCACTGCAATAGTCTTTGCACCTGGCGGGGACCATCTCTGGATGTATCATATTGTGCGTTCGGTGATGGTATCCGCCATGTGTATCCCTTTGCTTTTAGATTAAATTGTCTAAAAGGGCCTCTGTGCTGTTGGCTTCAGCCCCACGCACGCCTTCCAAAAGTCCGGGACCCCATGGTCCCGAGATGAGGTAAAGATAATAATAATAATAATAATTCGTCGGGCATGCCGCCGTCCCGGAGAGTCACTCAGGCATATTATTTCTGGTTGTAGTCATCTTGCTAACGGCGAGTACTTGCACAGACATAACTTGGTGGCCAGGATTATTCACCAGCAGCTTGCTCTTTTATACGGTCTTGTGGACTTTGAAGTGCCGTATTATAAGTACACACCTGCGCCAGTTCTCGAAAATGGTCGTGCAACGCTCTATTGGGATCGATCTGTCATCGCGGACAGGACTATTGTAGCCAACAAGCCTGATATCGTGCTGACAGATCGATTGAAGCGCCAGGCAGTACTCGTTGACATCACCATACCCCATGACGAGAACCTTATGAAAGCTGAGAAGGACAAAGTCAGCAAGTACCTAGACTTGGCACATGAGGTAACCGCCATGTGGGATGTTGATTCAACGATTATTGTCCCGGTAGTCGTCTCTGTGAACGGTCTAATAGCGAAGAGTCTCGACAAACATCTCAAGAGACTCTCGTTCGATGGCTGGGTCAAGGGTCAAATACAGAAGGCGGTACTCCTGGACACGGCGCGGATAGCCCGGAGGTTCCTCTCTGTGTCGCCCTAACCACCGGTAGCTTAGGCTCGCCTCGCTGCCGGCGGCACCCTAGGTTAGGTTTTTTATAATGCTTTTATATTTTGTATGTATATTTTTTTATTTAACTTGTATCAGGGGTGGTTTACTACCGTGACGTCATCGCGCCGCGCAAAGTACATGCGGCCGCCGGCTCACACGTCGTGTGACTATTCAATGGTTGCGGCGCAGCGTTACGGATCGCGCGCGCACGCGCTGCTGTACCGCTGTACGATCATAAAATAATCCGTTTCGTGTTAAATAATAATGACAAAACCACAGCATTATTGTATAAAAAATATCGTTATATAGTTACCCAAATTATGTGTCTTTAACTTAAAATGTTGAAAAAACTGACCGTGATCACTCAAAAAGCTGGCAGTCCTTGAGTTTGGTATTCATCAACGGTTGACATAAAAGAAAACGAAATGAAAACAAGGTTAAAGGACAAAAAAAGTGACTGTTACATTACAAGTTTATTATGAGCTAATTAATTACGTTTTAAATATATACATGCAGTGTTATCTCAGTGTTCTGTACTATAATTATAGGTGAAAACGTGAAATTTAATTTAATGGGCAATTATAAGTGTTAAACTACCCACAACAAATACTAATACTAAAACAACTAATAAAAATTAGCTCAATTCGAGCCACAATAGTGGATGTATACAATTAGCTACCATGAACAAGTGCGCCGCTTGTGGGAAATTTCAATCGGTAACAGACAGCGTAAGGTGTACTATATGCTCAAGCAATTACCATCGCGGATGCGTAAATATACCTCAAGAAGCGCGCATTTCCGCTGGCTGGACCTGCCCGGGATGCAAAGCAAAAGCCCCTCGCCGTGACAACACCAACACTCCCGTAAAATCCAGCGAGTTCGTGGAAGAACGTACTATCACCGTGATGCCAGACCAGGAGCCATGCCGGGACCTGGCCGAGCAGTTGCGGCTGTTTCGTATTGAATTTGGATCCATGCGTGAGGAAATGGCAGGTGTGCGGCAGGAACTAGCTGAACTGCACAAGTATATGGACGGATTTAACGCTCGTTTCGAGGTGGTCGAGGACAGGGTTAAGCGCCTTGAAGAACAAATGGTAGGAAGGCACTCTAACACAAATGAATTAGCCGCCACGGTGGCCGAGCTCAAGTTGGAGCTGGCAGACCGCGACCAAGACCTTCTCAACGACCTCGAAATAACGGGGATCCCCGAGGTGCCCAACGAGAACCCGTCCCACTTGATCAGCCTTGTTGCGCGGAGGCTCGGTGCCACCCTTGACGAGCGTGAGATTGTGTTCGCTGAACGAGTTGGTGCACGCCGACAGCTGCCTCGTGAATCAGCGGTGAATGGCACAGTTGTACCAGTAGCTGAGGCTCAGTCGGGTGCTGGAGAGAGGGCCATGAAAATCCAAGCAGGCGTAACTGCTGGCGCGCCTGCCAAAGCGAGCGGGACCAGCGAGCCGGAGACAATCGTTTCGGGAGGGGGCATGCGACCGCGGCCACTTGTCGTGCGACTCGCACGCCGTGGGACACGCAGCGAGCTGCTGCGGGCCGCGCGGGTGCGTCGCGGAGCTGACACGTCCGACTTTGGTCTGCCTGGAGGACCCAGCCGTTTCTATGTCAACGAGCGACTCACCAAGCCGAACCGGCTGCTGTTCTACAGTGTTCGTCAGGAGTGCAGAGTCCATGACTGGCGTTATCCTTGGACGAGAGACGGGCGTATCTACGTCCGCCGTCATAATGACGGATCGCCGCCTCGGCGGATTCGTTCTACAGCTGATATTGAACAGATTTTTGGCAAAGCCCAAGTTTGACGGTTTATAGTTTAACGCTTTGCACAATTCTTGTATATCTAACATTGGATATGTTTATAGATTATAAGTATTATAATAAGGTACCAATTGTTCGTATTTATATAAAATGTATATGCCGAATGTTGAATCATTATTTTTCACGTGTCAACTCTAGTTGTTACTTTTTTTATGTCCACTCAGTACATGTACCGCACTTATGTATTGTTAGCCTGTCCGTAACAACAAGTGTCAGAATGGTAAATGTTTGTAAACAATTATCTCATATTTTTTACTCTGTTTATACTCCGCTATGATGAACAAAAAGAATAAACTATTTGTAGGTCTACTTAATCCTTGTTCGTTAGGTACCAAGCACGAAGAATTTATAGTCGCAATGCAGTCACATTCGGTGAACATTATGGCGATTAACGAGACGTGGCTTCGTGAAGGCGAAGACGCCCGCGCACCGGTAGTGCCCGGATATATACTAAAACACAAACCTAGGCCGCCGGCCGTGCGATCGCGCGGAGGGGGAGTGGGTTTTTTCATTAGGAACGGAGTTAATGCACGAGTATGCACTCATCCCGTCACTCCACCGGTTGAACAAATGTGGTTGAGCCTTAATGTCAAGGGCGTGAAGGTTGTAATTGGCACGGCATATCGGCCACCGTGGCTAAATGTCGATGTTTTTATTGATGCCCTAACTTGTTCGGTGAGCGCGTTTGCGAGATTTGATTACATTATATTATTGGGCGATTTTAATATTAACATGTTGGCGACAAATGATGCCAACTGCATAAAATTATCTAATTTTTTAAATTGCTTTAAGCTCACACAATATACGCAACAGGCTACTCAGTTTACGGAGCATAGCAGTACTATGATCGACCTGATTTGCACCGACGCACCTGTGTGTCATGTTAATATAAACTACATACCAGACCTCAGCTCGCATGCTTTTGTTACATGCCAACTAAACATCAAGATGGATAAACCGACTCCAAAATTTATCACTTTTAGACCCATTAAAGATATAGATGTGTGCAGTTTTGAGAAGGTGCTTAGTGAAATTCAGTGGGAAAATATTCTCAGTCTGTCGAATCCCGGTGAAATGGTTGATACGTTTAACAACTATATTATTTCTCTTTTTGATACTTTTGCACCACTTAAGACAATATATATTAAGTCGCACGACTACCCTTGGATCACGTATACTATAAAAGAAATGATGGCATTACGAAATGATGCTCATGTTAGATACAGGTCGAGTCGAACAGAAATCCATAAAGAATATTACAAAAATCTCAAACGTGTTGTTTCATCTGCCATCTTTAACGAAAAGCGAGCGTACTTTAATCATCGCATAAACGCGAATATGGGCGATTCAAGGGTGTTGTGGAAAAACCTTAAAAAAGACGTGCTAAGAGATAAGAGGACTGATAAAGAGTTACCGATTCACTTCAATGATCCTGATGTTATTAATAATCATTTTCTCGACCTACCTGGCAGTTCTGACATTCCTATCAGTAATCTAACTTTTTATGAATTTAATCGCCATTCTTCACCAACGTTCTGTTTAAGAACAGTCAGTGAGGACCAAGTATACAAAATCATTAAGAACTTGACTTCAAATGCACAAGGAGCCGATGGTACTACGCTGGACATGTTAATGCTTACCTTGCCTCGTACCCTAGGAGTCATCACCGCCATAGTCAATAGGTCAATAACCACACATTCGTTCCCTGATTCCTGGAAAACTGCTTTGGTACGTCCACTGCCCAAAGTTTCCAACCCGGTATTTATGAAAGACCTGCGACCAATAAGCATTTTGCCGTGCTTATCCAAAATTTAAGAACGGTCAGTGTGTGTGTTCGGCGCTGTCTGTAGTTTAATCGGATGCGCTACGCGGGTCGTCTCTCGGACCTGTTTGGGTCCGGGGAAGCTTTGCGTGGCTTGGCCACTTTCAGCGGGTTCCGTCGCCGTCCGCAACTACGGACGGGTAGCTGGGGTGAGCAGAGCTCGTCGAGTCCGTTGGTGGGGTCATCTGCTTCTTCCGTCGGCGAGGTCAAGCCCTGCCGGGTGAGTCCCCGTTAGGGGAGGCCCAGCGAGCGACACTCGAGCCGACGGAGCAGGAACATCCGGGTCTTCATCAGGGTGGGGCAGGCGGGTCTGTGTGGACCAGGTCCCGTGGTAGAGCCCTCTTGTCGGGCGGCCTCCGATGGTATGGGGCTATGTTCTGTAGGTGAGGCAGGCGTGAGCCGTCCGCACGCTGGAACATAGCCCTGGCTAGTCCGGTGATAAAGTCATCCAGGTGGTCGACTTTCAGATCTCTATGCAGCACCGCGTTGCTCACGTAGAAGTGAGCTCCGGAGGCCGCGCGCAGTGAGAGTGATTGTTGAGCGCGTAATCGCCGCCTTCCGCACTCTCCCACCAGCGCGTACCACGCGGGTGCTGCATAGGTAAGGCGTGGCCTGATATATGCCTTGTATATGCCAATCTTGGCGCGAAGTGGCAGGTTTGACTTTATCACCGGATATAGTAGTGCTCGTGCCGCACGTGTCTGTGAGACTACGGTTTTCACGTGGGCGGCCATAGTCAGCTGTCGGTCGATGGTCACCCCCAGGTATTTCACCGTCCGCAGCCATGGAATATGTTGTCCCATTAGGGTTAGCTCAGGTGGCTGGTTGTATTTCGGGCTGAGGGTGATGGCCTGAGTTTTCGCCACGTTCACCCGCAGTCTCCAGTCATCCAGCCATTGAGGGAGCGCATCCAGAGTGCGCTGGATTTTTCTGGCTGCGTGATCCAGCTTGTAGGACGTCGTGATGTATGCGGCGTCGTCGGCGTACAGGGCGAGTGTGGCCCCCTCACCCACTGGGATGTCGTCCGTGTATCTAGAGTATAGCACGGGCGACAGGCAACTTCCTTGGGGGACTCCAGCTGTTATTCGTCTCCTCGTAGATTTGGCTGCTTCCACTGCCACTTGGAAGGAGCGGTCTTCGAGGAAACTGGCCACTGTGTGGACGACTCTCCTGGGTGTCAGGGATGTGGTGAGCTTGTGGACCAGGCCTGGGTGCCAGACCCGGTCGAAGGCTTTCTCCATGTCAAGGAGCACGGCCACAGCGTGCTCCTTTTTGTTACGGGCCACAGCCGCGATGTGTAGGATCCTCGCAATCTGGAGGGTCGTGGAGTGTTCGGCACGGAATCCAAATTGCTCGTCCCGCGGTGTGATGTGTGGCACCAGGTGGTTCATGAGCAGCCTCTCGAACACCTTGGACACGGTGGGCAGCAAGGTGATGGGGCGGTAACTCTCCGGGCGGAGGATGTTCTTCCCCGGCTTGGGCAGCATGGTGACTGTCCCCAGCTTCCAGCAGCTGGGAAAGTGGCACGTTCTGGCGATCCCGTTGAAGAGCCGCGTCAGCGTCGCGATGGCTCGCGGGGGTAGGTGACGCAGCGCTTCATTTGGGATCGCGTCTGGTCCTGGGGCTTTGCGGAGCTGGGCACGTCTCACAGCCCGCTGGATTTGGCCGGGGGTGAAGATGATTGGGTCCTCTTCTGGCGGCGGTGGTGTTCTCAGGTATTCGCCGACCTCCTGTTCCACCTGTGCAGTGTGCGCGGCATTGGTGGAAGGATTTGGCCGGAACTGCTCCTCCAGGTGGTCGGCGAGTATCTCTGCGCGGTCCTCCGCGCGGTATCTGGGGGTACCGTCTTGGGCAAGGAGTGGGCGCGTGGGTGCTGGCTTCCTTGTGAAGCGGCGGCATAGTCTGTGGATGCCGTTCCAACCTTCGTCGGCTGCGGCGTCCACGCCCTCTAGCCAAGAGTAGCGGGAGTTCGCCGCGAGGCTAGTCCCGATTTTCTCGGCGAGGGCGTTTAGCCGGGATTTGAGTGTTGGACATCGTGTGTGGTTGTAGAGCCGCCGCATCTTTTTCTTCTCCTCTATCAATTTGAGGATGTGCGTTGGGGGTCTCTCTCTGAGATCTCCTCGTGCTGGCCCTGTGGTAATTTTGGTGGCTGCTTGTATAGCAACTTGTGTTTGATGGCTGAACAGCTCGGCGAGTCGGTCGACTTCTTCGGCAGAGTTTGCCGGGAAGGACTCCGAGTGTTCAGCCATGTGGGCCGCAAATTTTCGCCAGTCCGTCTTCTTCTTCTTTGTCCGGCTGTGGGTTGTGGTGGCGCTGGTCTGGAGTTCCAACACCACAGGCTGATGGTCTGACAACATGTGGTCATCCAGGACCTCCATCTCCGGCCAGTGTGGAAGGTTCTGGACGACCGCCAGGTCTATCACATCTGGCATGTGAGCTGTGGTGTAGGGGTAATGCGTTGGGGCCTCCGGCCCCAGTACTGCATAGTTGCGGCGCTCAGCATGGTCCAACAGCAGGCGTCCTGTTGGGCAGACCCTGGTCGAGTTCCATGCCGGGTGTTTGGCATTAAAGTCGCCGGCGATAATGGTGGGAGCGCTCGAGTCCAGGATCTGCTCCATGTCGGTCTCGACGAAGGCGGGTCCGGGTGGGCGGTAGAGGGCAAAAATGCGCAGGTTTTTGCCTCCGGCGTGTACCTCCACTCCGAGGGCGTAGATTGCCATTAGGTCCGTCAGGGGCGGTAGAGGCTGGTGCACCACTCGTCTGCCAACGAGCACTGCCAGTCCCCGGTAGGCGTACCCCTGAGGAGAGAGCTCATCTTGCCGGTAGATGACGTAGCCTGATATTTTCAAGCGGTCCGTGGTCTTCAAATGGGTCTCTGAGATCAGGGCTACGTCTATCCGCTCTCTCTTTACGACGGCGGCAAGCAGCTCCCTTCTGGTCCGATCCAGGCCCCCTGCGTTCCAGTGCATTATCCTCAGAGCACTAGCCATCTTGATAGAGGTCGGCCAGTCCCCTGAGGATAATGGGGACGGGATTTCTTCCTGTTTGTATGGCGCTCAGGACGTTCTGGAGGATGGCGATGCACTCACCGATCACTCGATCCCTGACGCCTTCCTGGCTTTGTTGACCCTGCTCACGGTTTGGCCGAGGGGGGCGGATGTGTTGCGCCTCACTGCCTCTATCCGGTGCAGGTGGCTGGTGGGTGCTGGCTTCTGGAGCCGGTGGCGGCGGCTGCGGCAGGTTAGTCGGCAGCTCCTTCTTCCTCCTCTTTCCTCTTCCCCTCTGGCGGCGACGGCTGGGCACTGCGTCGTTCGCTTTCGCCATCAGGGAGTTGGTGGCGTTTTCCACGTCCCCTACTACGTTTGGCTGGGCAATTGTTTGTCCACGGCGTGAAGTAAGGGGTGCTGTTCCGGCCTTCTTGTTTCGGGCTTCCCGTCGGTACACGGGGCACGTGATGTCGTTAGCTGTATGGGAGCCTTGGCAGTTTGCGCAGGTCCCCGGTTGGTCCTTGGGGCGGTCGCACTGGCCCGCGAAGTGCGGTCCTGCGCATCGGACGCACTTTATTGGGCGATGGCAGCCGGTTGACGCGTGGCGGAACCCCTGGCAACGATGGCACTGCGCCGGCCCCTTCTTGCCGCGCCATGCCTCCACAATTACACCTGGCATTCCCAGCAGTTCACTGACCTGATAAACTGCTGGTATGGTGTCGGGGGTCCTTGTCAGCTGCGCATAAAATATGCAGCCTGGTCTTCCGGAACGCGCGTCCACATGCCTCGTGTAGAGCGGTTCGAAGCCCTTTGCTCTCAGGTCTTGCGTGATGAGCTCGGGTTCGGTATTGGAGGGTAGTCCCCTGATGCATACTTTCAGGGGAATCTCTTCTGGGGGGGAGTATGCATGCCAGGAGAGTACCTCTCCCCGAGCGGCTAACTCTTCCTGGAGGGTCGTTAGGTAGCTTTGCACGGCTCTGTACTCCTCGTAGTCTACGGGAAGGAATCGAATTCCGTTCCCGTAGGGCCGTGAGTTTGGATAGCGCCCTAGCCTCTCCCTCATCTGCTGGTAATGGTGTGGCCAGTTCGGGAAATGGTCCACGGTGAGGGGGCGGGGGCGCTTTACACGCCTTTGCAGCTGGGCTTGTGTGGTGACGTCTGTTATCTCTTCTTGATCGTCCTCGTCCTCTTCTTGGAGGGGGTCCGTTTCATCCGTCTCTGTCCGCTCCGTGTCCATTGGGGACAACTGCAGACGTGGGACGCTTTGCGGTCTCTCAGGCGGCGTTTGGATTCTGCGCTTGCCGCCGAAGGGTGGTGGCGCGGCGCTAGTGGAAGCCGTTTGTGCCGGTGTTTGCACAAGTGGCGGCGAGTTGGTGCTGTTGGTGAGCGGTGGCGTCCTTGTCGACGTGGGTCGTACAGGGGTGGGCTGCGGTTTGGTGGCAGCTCCTATAGGCGCTCTTTGTGCGGGCGTGGGCGTCGTCACGCGGGAAGTGGTGCCGGGCACGTTTCCGGGCGCCTTGCGGGGCGCGTTAGAGGCCTGGCCCGCTCCGAGGGCGGGTGGCTGTCGCGACGCGGTAGTGGTGGCCGTTTTCGGGCGCTGCGCTACGGGCGCGCGCTGCGGCAGAGGCGCAGGGGCCTTGAGCGAGCCGCTCGCGGCTGCGGCGTAGTCTGGCTGGGGGCCCGTTCTTGTTGTGGGACGGGGGCCGGAAGCAGTGCGAGTGCGGCCATCCGCGGCGGCGCGCGCGGCGGCGGCGGGTGTGGGCGCGGCGGCGGGCGCGGGCGCGGCGGCGGCTGGCGCGGGCGCGGCGGCGGGCGCGGGCGCGGCGGCGGCGGGCGCGGGCGCGGCGGCGGCGGGCGCGGGCGCGGCGGCGGCGGGCGCGGTGATTTCTCAAAGGCGGGGGGAGCGGGGGGTTGGTGTACCGATCTTGGGAGTCGGCGTGGTGTAGTGGCACAGGTTTTGTGTGCTTTCGCAGTTTTGGCGCGATCGCTGCAGCACAAGCTGCCCTATCCCGCCTCGCCGGGGCTTCTCCCGGTGAGACCCGCTTGTGGGAGGCCGGGATCAGCAACAGCCAGGCGGCACAGGGACAGTAGGCGCGGAAGTAAAAGCAAAAGCGATCCGGCCGCGAGTGGTTAAAGTAATGAGAGGAATACTTATGGCAGCATAGGCATACACAGAAGCATTAATCCAATTAGTAAAACTGCGGCGAATCCAATCGGATGCGCCGCATCTCCGATTCCTCGGCTGCGGCGGAAGGTCCTGGGCCGTGATGGGGCTCGGGCCGTGGGGTCCTTGGAGGACGACGGGTGCGGTGGCGGCATGGTTTGCCGCGGTTGGAAACCCGGGGGTAGATCCTCCCCGGGCTTTCTTACTCTACCCCCACCTTTGATTTCTCAAAGGCGGGGGGAGCAGGACGTTGGAGTACCGATTTTAAAATCGGTGCGGTATTATGGTACAGCTGGTGGTGTACTGTGCAGTTTCTGCGCGATCGCGGCGGTACCGCCTTCCTTACCCGTTTTCGCCGTAAACTTCGCCCGGTGAGACCCGCTTGTGGGAGGCCGGGCTCAGCAACAGCTAGACGGGTCAGGATCTGCGGTGCAGGTATAAAAGGTGCGATCCGGGCGCGAGTAGAGAGAATATTGTGTGATCTGATTACTTAGGCAGCGAGTGGCATACGTTCAGCATCTAACAATCAACAATAACGAAGAACTGCGGCGAATCCAATCGGATGCGCCGTTCGAGTCGTCACTCAGGCCTTTGTGGGGCCCGGGGAAGCTTTACGCGGCTGGGCCGCTTTTAGCGGGGTCGGGCGCCGTCCGCTACTACGGACGGGTAGCTTTTGTGAGCTTATAGCTCGTAGGGTCCGGTGCTGGGGTCTTCCGCTTCGTCCGCCGGCGAGGTCGAGCCCTGCCGGGTGAGTCCCCGTTAGGGGAGGCCCAGCGAGCGACGCTCGAGCCGGCGGCACTGCAGGTACTTCCTATCTTGTTCCGTGGGCTAGCCGTCTTGGTATAGATCGGCTAGTCCTCTTAGTATAATAGGGACGGGGTTTTCGCCGC
Source organism: Notocelia uddmanniana (assembly GCA_905163555.1). Taxonomy (NCBI): domain Eukaryota; kingdom Metazoa; phylum Arthropoda; class Insecta; order Lepidoptera; family Tortricidae; genus Notocelia; species Notocelia uddmanniana. Next base: position 16,794,744 of record LR991054.1, on the reverse strand, counting down.
TTTGTACTGCGGCGAGCACATTTTTTAGAATGATGACGCATTCTGCGATCACCTTCTCTCTGGCGCCGACTTCTTTCGGCGGCGGTTTTGTTCTGGGGTGTGGGGCTTCGCTTGCGGCCGGTGGTGGCGGCTGGGGCGGATCGTCCGGTGGCTGCTTTTTGCGCCTGCTTCCTCTTCCCCTCTGATGCCGGCGTTGCGGCGCGGCGTCGTTGGCTTTCGCCATCAGGGAACCTGTGGCGTTCTCTTTTTCCTCCACGACGTTCGGTTGGACGATAGATTGTCCTTGCCGAGTGGTGAGGGGGGCCGTTCCTGCCTTCTTGTTCCTCGCCTCCCTTCGGTAGACGGGGCAGCTCATATTGTTTGCAGTGTGCGGACCGCCGCAGTTCCCGCAGGTTCCCGGCTCGTCCCGGGGCCGGTCACACTGGCCTGCAAAGTGGGGGCCCGCACATCTGACACATTTTGGTGGGCGGTGGCATCCTGTAGAGGCGTGGCGGAAGCCCTGGCAGCGATGACACTGTGCTGGTCCCTTTCTTCCACGCCAGGCTTCAATTGTTACACCCGGCATGCCAAGCAATTCCCTTACTTGGTAGATAGCCGGGGTGGTATTGTGTGTGCGTTGTATTTGGGTGTAGAAAATACAACCCGGTCTTCCTTGGCGAGCTTTGACGTGCCGTGTGTAGGTTGCGTCGAAGCCCTTCACCCTTAGTTCCTCAGTAATAAGCTGGGGAGGCGTGTTTGCGGGGAGGCCCCTAACACAGATCTTGAGGGGGATCTCCGCTTCGAGCGAGTATACATGCCACGCCAGCACCACACCCTGGGCGGCAAGTTCCTTTTCAAGGCCTTCGAGGTACTTTTGTATTTTCCGGTATTCCTGGTCGTCCGCAGGAAGGAATCGTATGCCATTACCGTAGGGCTTGGCATTTGGGTTTCGTCCCAGGCTCTTCAACTGTTGGAAGTGTTGTGGCCAGTCGGGGAAGTGGTCTACGGTAATAGGCCGCGGGCGTTTTGTGCGTTGCTGCGGCTGGCCCAGTGGTGGGGGTATGTCTGGCGCGACGGCGTCGGTGGGGGCTCCGGTATCAGGGTCTTCCTCAGCCGAGTTGTCGCTCTCGACCTCTTCTGCAGTGTCCATCGGGGACAGCTGCAGTCGAGGGAGGCTCTGTGTTTGCGGCATTTCGGGCGGCGAAGAAATTCTCCGCTTGCCGGGCGGCGGTATAGCAGTGCTAGGCGGGGCTGTCGGTACAGGTGTCTGCACTAAGGGTGGTGATGCGCTAGGCGTGTGGTAAGTCGGGCTTGTATTTCGCGGTGAAGTCCGGCTGGCCTGCGGGAGCCTTGTCCCTTTGGGCCGGATCGCGGGGGGCTGCGGCTTGGTTGCAGCTCCTTTCGGCGGGGTTCGCGGCGCGGGTGTTGGTGGTAGCGTTGCCACGCGGGGCAACATGGGCGCGGGCGCCTTGCGGGGCGCGGCCTTACCCGCTCCGGGGGCGGGCGGCGGACGCGGTGCGGTCTTCGGGGCCGTTTTCGGGCGCGGCGCTGCGGGCGCGCGCTGCGGCAGCGGTGTTGCAGCTCTGTTGGCTGCGGCGTCGGCGTATGGTTTGGTGCGAGTGTCGACGGCCAATGCGGGCGGCATGGCTGCGGAGGTACTCGCTTTTGCTGTCGGACGAGCGCCGGAGGCAGTAGTGCCTTCTACGGTAGTGGTGTTTGCGGCAGCATTCGGCGCGGCAAGGGCGCGGGCGCCGGCGGCCGGTGCAGTGGCGGTTGATGTGGTGGCGGTGATATTAAGGGCGACCGGGGTGAGTTGACCCATTATCGCCTTTATCACGATAGCTGGCTTGGGGAAAGGCGCCTCCCTAGGTCCTTCGCTGGTTGGCGTCCCCGGAGTACTTGGGCTGGCGGAGGTCGAGGAGCGCATAGCCGCCGCGGTTGCGCGCAATGCATTCCTAAATGCATTCTGTATGCGCGGGTCGCGGGCGGCTCTGGCGGCGTCTTCAAGGCCCCTTGAACGGCGGAAGTATCTCGGCCGGGTCGGAGCTCGGGCCGTTGGGTCGTTGGAAGTCGACGGTGGCGGTGGTGGCATGTTGCACGGAGATCAGAAACCGGGAGGTTGAACTCTCCCGGTTTTTCTCACTCTACCCCCACCTTTGATTTCTCAAAGGCGGGGGGAGGAGGGGGTTCTCGTTTTGCCGATTATGAAGTCGGCAGCTTCATGCACGAGGGGTGTTTTATCGTGCGCAGTTTTGCGCGATCGCTACGGCGCTGTCGTCCTTTCTCGCTTCGCCAGGGCTTTCCCCGGTGAGACCCGCTTGTGGGAGGCCGGGTACAGCAACGGCTAACGAGCAGGGAACGACGAGCGCGGAAGGGAGTTTGAGCGATCCGGACGCGAGAGAGAGGTTTGAGGAATACTTAGGGCTGCATATGCATTCACAAAGCATCAACAAAACAACGGAAAACTGCGGCTAATCCTCGGATGCGCCAAAACGCCTATTGCGTGTAGCTTCGGTTGGGGCCCGCAACTAGTGCGGGCTTGCAGCCGAACGACGAAACGCGCGCAGCCGCTTTGAAGCGCGGTCTGCTGTAGGGGCGCGTAGCGTCGCAGTGGAGAGTTGTGCGAGAGTGATGGCGAGCTCTTCCGTCTCTCTCACACGGTAGTGGATCCAGGTGGTGAAGAAACAAAAAATGCACGGTGAAAGAGAAGGCTTGATGGTGAAGCTGGTGGCTTGAATGAGACGGGTAGATGTTTCTTGCTTGGATCTTTGCGTAGAATGAGAACATTTTCGGTTTTTTTTTATTTATTTTTTTTTTTTTTGACCTGACTGTGGCTTTATAGGCCGAGCCCATTAAAGCGATAGGAATACGCGGTGGGAGAGTTGCCTGGGGAAAATCCAGGGGAAAACCTCCGACACGACCGCGTGGGCGGTTTAAACACTGGAATACTCTAAGAGTTTGCGCTCCAGTGAGATTGGTTGAACGGTTTCAACCAAATCTGGGGTGTGAGTGGAATCGAGCTACTGGGAGTTTTGTCGCTGGTTCACTAAACCTAGCCTAGCTGAGAAGAGTCCAGCAAGAAACTCAGCTAGGCCCGACCTGCGTCGGACTGACTCTACCCGGTATGCGGCGGTACCGGGACGAATAGGGACTATATGTGTCTGTGTTGTCGCGATCGCGCGGTGGACGTCCCCGCCGGCGGGAAAGCCTAAGTGTACGCGTCGTGTCTGAGTTGGACGCCGTAAGCGCAGCGTTCCACCTTTCGATGGACGCTGTGATTACGTCGTCCGGGTCCGTGAGTGTGTGCCTAGGACGCCGGACCGTGCGGCCCCTAATCAGTGATCGCCGAGTTACGACAGAGGGGGGAGGGATGGGAACGTAGTCGACAGCCTTCCTAACTAACGGATTCCTATGATGGGGAGCGTTGTCAAAATAACGCCTGGCAGTCTGCTTAAAGAAACCATACATGGTGCTAATCCCCATGTCGTGGTGCAGGCTGAGGTTCGACTGGTACCACGGGGCACCAGTCGCCCTACGGAGAAAACGATTTTGAATGACCTGAAGCGGCTTGAGCGATGTCATAGGCACGTGAGCAAAAGCTACACTTGCATAAGACATGATTGGACGAACACAAGTTTTGTAAAGTGTCAGCTTATTTCTAAGTGACATTTTACTAAACTTGTTGATCATCGGCCCAAGCCTTCCTAGCACGAACAACGCACGGTTGCGTACCCTACGGATGTGGCTGCGGAAAGTCAGTTTCCTGTCGAGGGTCACTCCAAGATATTTGACCTCGTTGGCCCAGGGGATAGGCCGGTCAAACATTTGGATCGGAGCCACCCGCCTTTCTGTGCTAACGCAGTCAGAAGGGTGGAAGACTATTGCAGTGCTTTTTTCCGGATTGACTTCGATACGCCAAAGATTAAACCAACGACCAAGGTCGGTGATTGCCTCCTGGAGATATCGCCGGATAAAAGCGTACTTACAATGAGTCGTAAAGAGCGCGGTGTCGTCCGCGAACAACCCCAGATGCACTTTAGGGTGCCTGGGAATGTCATTCGTGAATAACGAGTACAGAGTGGGAGAGAGCACGGAGCCTTGCGGGACTCCGGCTCGGATGGGGTGTGGGTCCGAGTACGTTCCCTCTAGTCTGTAACGAAAGCTTCGATCCCTGAGAAAATCTCGTATTGTGAGTACGAGTCTGTCCGGCATGCCGAGCAGATATAACTTGTATATCAACCCGTTATGCCAAACTTTGTCGAAGGCTTTCGCCACGTCGAGAAAGATCGCACCGGTCTTGAGCCCCTGGAAACGAGAGAAACCGTCCAGCACGTGCTCCGTGACGCGGTGCACTTGTTGGACACACGAGTGCCCGGATCTAAAGCCGAACTGCTCGTCGATGATGACGTTATTCTCAGCCGTAAATCTGAGAATTCTAGTGAGTAGGATCCGCTCATATAGCTTTCCAAGGGAGCTAAGCAAGCTGATCGGCCTGTAAGAGGCAGGCGAAGTCCGGGGTTTGCCGGGCTTCGCTATCCCTATGACCGATGCACCTTTCCACGCGGCTGGGAAGTGAGCATTGGTCAGCGCGGCATTGAAGATGCCAACCAAAATGAGGAGGAGGGTTTCGGGGAGAAGTTTCAGGATACGATTGGATACACCATCCGCACCCGGAGCCTTCCTAACACGAAGACGCCTGACGAGGTCACTGACTTCCTTAACCGACACCGGTAAAACGGGTGAAGTTACGGGGAGACGCGATCTCCTGTCCACCTCGGAATCGACCCATCTAATATGGGCTTCGTCGGTGTGCAGGAGACTAGGCGAACATTGGGACTCTAAGCTACTCGCAAGGCATTCGGCTTTCTCACTATCCTCGAACGCAGGGGTAGGGTGATCCGGACGATCCAAGGGGGGTATAGTCCAACAGGTGTCTGATTTGAGAGATCTCGCCAGTTTCCAGTAAGCCAGATGACTAGGCGCGATCTCACCCATCAGATCCCTGAACGAGTTCTCCCGAAACTCGGCAATTCTCTGTTTGGACTCGTTGCACAAGTCCCTCAGGATTTGACGGTTTTCGGCAGAAGGGTGATTAGAGTAGGTCCTGATGGCACGATTTTTCCTAGTCACTAACTCTCTCAATTCCCTAGGTAGGGGCCGGTTTTGGATATCCTCCGCCGATACCTCCCTTGAGGCCTCACTTCGAACAGTGTTGAGGTAGTTAGTGAAAGAATCGATCGCTTGGTCGGTCTGTTCAGTAGTGGTTATATTGTCGGGGATGTCTCTAAGCAGGGGAGGATCTGTCTGTAGGAGACCTGACTGTACCTTGTCCCAGTCCACGAGTGTTCTGGTACGAGGTGTACTATTGGGGTGAGGTCCTAGTCTCAAAAGGACTGGCCTATGGTCCGAGTCAAGTTCGTGTATCACTTCTATAGAACGCAGAGTTAACACTACGTTCTTTAGAAGTGCGATGTCGAGTATGTCAGGTCGGTGCTCTACGTTATGAGGGAAATGGGTCGGTTCTAGGGGAGCGAGGAGATCGAAAGGGAGGCTGTCGATCAAAAGGTGATGAAGCCGATTGCCGTTGGGATTGGTTGCCGTGCAACCCCAGTTAATGTGCTTACTGTTTAGGTCCCCAGCCACGATGACCGAAGGACCTAGGGAGGCTAGCGAGTCGAGGTCGGTCTTAAGTAAGTCACGTTGAGGTGAAAGGTAGGTTGACGCAATCGATATCGGGGGGTGGCCCTCCATCGATATGCGGCAAACTGACACTTCCATATTTGTCAGGGGTGGGGGAGTAAGACTTATGCAATGTAAGCTACGTTTATAGAAAATGAGCGTGCCCCCGAATGGCCTACCATCTTGCCTATCATCTCTAATCTGATTGAATCCAGGGACGCGAAAGGCTCTAGTACCGGATCTGTAAAAGGTCTCTTGGACTAGGAATATATCTACTGAGTGATCGCGAAGGAAGTTTATCACCTCGTCCTTCATACCCCTCAAGCCATTGGCATTATAAATACCAATGGTAAGCGAAGTAGGTTTAAGCTTTAGGGCCGTACGATCCATACTAATAAGCACCGAGACCCTGACTGCCGAACTGAGCGGCGAAGTATTTCTGTGTCGCAGCACTTAGGTAAGCACTCAGACCGCTCGCCGCCTCCGCGGGGAGCATCTGAAGAACCTGCATAAGCGCAAAGTGGGGAGCTAGAGCGGGCCGGCCCGCTTGACTGGCGGCGGGCCCCCATGCAGGAGGGCACGCCTGGGATTGGGGTGCGGAAGACACCGGGTGGGGGCCTACGGCCGCAGAGGGCGGCAGGTTCCTGGGGGCACCTAGTCCTACGGCCGGAAGGGCGGGGAAAGCTTGCGAAGTAAGTTGGGGAGCAGCCCGGCTCGATTTCTGCTTCTGCCCAGAGGGGGGTGAGGATTTTGGCTTTGCACCAGTATTGCGACTCTTTGGGCGACAAGGGCATCCCCCAAAGTTGGCAGTATGCCCATGGGGGAGCTTGCGTTGCAAACAGTTGCAGCACTGGACGCCGGCCGGGTCCTTACAACCCTTTGGACGGTTGCAATCCCGAGACGCGTGATCACCAGCGCACTTGACGCATCGGGGGGGAGAGAAACAGCCACGAGCGCTGTGGCCGAACCTCTGGCAGTTGTGACACTGCGAGATGTAGTTCCTCCTGTTCGGAGTCTCTACCCTAATTGAGATCTTAAGGACCTCTTTGAGAGCATGAACTGCCTTACGTTGGTCTGGGTCGGTGACTATGAGTACGATGTCGTACTTGCCCCTCGTCTTATGGTAGAGGCGATGAACTTCCCTGGTCGCGATCCCCTTGCTATTGAGACGTTTTCGGCAAGTACATCCCCTCTTATATAGCGACCAACTTTACCGTAACGTGAGCCACTTTTATTTTCCAAAATCACAAGTTTTTTACATTGGTTTTTTCAATATCGATTTAGCTTAAATATTTATTTATGCGAAAATATGTAGTATGGAATCTATGCGAAAATATGTTTACGCTTAAAAATCTTAATCTACGGTTGGCGCAGTGCCATTGTTGCAGAACTACTGTAAAAAAGACAAGGTTGTATAAACTAATTGTGAATTAAGTTAAGAAAAGTGAATTTACAATGTGGACAACCTTGTTACCTTATATCAAAATGAATCCGTTCTTAAGATTTGTGCGGAGCCCACGTTGGGGCAAAGAACGACACGCCTAGCAGGGTAGGTGCGCCGTTGTAGGTCTCAACGAGGGACACGTAGTGGTCGGTCACCACCCGATTTAGTCTAGTCAGGTAAATCAGTTTCAATAACTAAATACGTGGGGCTATTCAAACACTTTATGTGTGACCCCTTGCGATACACCATTTCAAAAAAGAAAATTATCCTAAGATAAGTTATTTGGGTTCGCATTTATATATCGTCAAATCTGGTAGTTGAGTGGCAAGCATATTACTTAAACCAACTCTCTCATAAAGATGTTATTTAGTAAAATGACTTTCTTGACATAAGTATGAAATTATTGTCGGAGGACAGCTATTCTGTATGGTAACAAAGAAAGGAACTTAACGTTTGCTTTTGCATCGAGTGGTGTTTGTTACTCGGCCGCAAGTCTACACTAAGTGCGGGCCTCTAGATATACCCCCGAGCAAAAGGAGTTGACGTCTGCCTTAAACAGTCTCCCCCCCGTACGCAAGTACATAAATATGCTAACCAAGGCAGGTCGATTCTACTAGTATGAGACGTGAGGTCGGGCGACGTATGAGTCCAGGGGTAGTTCTAACCTGTGACGCGTACCTATCTCGCGGAGTTCGGACTCCACTTGCAACTTAGCTAACTTATTGTGTTCAGCCTTATCAGGCGGCACAACATTGAACCTCCGCTGAGGCTGTGCTTGCCTTTTTAAATCGGCTCTTGAACCACAGTGCGCGTGACCTAGGTTACCTATACTGTTACCTAAGCCTGCAGACGCGCTTAATAATCTTATTCTGATGTCGCCCGCGATATTTTCGCTGTGCGCATTGCCTATATTTCTGGCTAAAACTTCGTTTGCGCTTAACGACCGCGTGCCTAAGCTCGCTCTTAAATGTTCACTTCTGTAAGGGTCGCCCGTGATATTTTCACTGTACGGATTTCCTAGAGGGTCTCTGTTTAGACCAGAAATCGCGTTTAACGACGAAATGTCTATCCTAACTATACTCCTTGAGAGGTCGCCCGTGATATTTTCACTGTACGAATTTCCTAGAGGGTCTCTATTTAGACCAGAAATTGCGTTTAACGACGGAGTATCTAAGCTAACTCTTAAATTTGCACTTCTGTAAGGGTCGCCCGTGATGCTTTCACTGTACGGATTTCCTAGAGGGTCTGTGCTTAGACCAGAAATCACGTTTAACGACGAAGTGTCTAACATAACTGTATTCCTGTAGGGGTCGCCCGTGAAATTTTCACTATGCTGATTTCCTAGAGGGTCTCTTCTTGAGCCAGAAATCGCATTATTTCCTAGAGGGTCTGCGCTTAGACCAGAAATTGCGTTATTTCCTAGAGGGTCTGCGCTTAGACCAGAAATTGCGTTATTTCCTAGAGGGTCTGTGCTTAGACCAGAAATCGCATTATTTCCTAGAGGGTCTGCGCTTAGACCAGAAATCGCATTATTTCCTAGAGGGTCTGCGCATAGACCAGAAATTGTATTGAGCGACGGAATACCTAAGTTCGCGTTCCTAGAGGGGTCGTTTGTGATGTTTTCACTATGCGGATTTCCTAGAGGGTCTAATTCTCTGTCTAGACCAGAAATCGCGCTTAACGACGAAACGCCCGCGTTTAATCTTGCGCCTAAATCAACATTACCGCCAGGCGTGACGGGGTTCTCTCTTGATTCTTCGTTATCTAACCTATCTGGACTCGCGCCTAAGCTACCAGATCCTTGAGGAGTTGTGAGCGATGCGGTACTAGTCGTCTGTTCGGCAGTGCCAGTCCCGTGGCTCCACGTATGGGTTTCTTGCGACGATGAAGTTTCATACGACGTTCCGCTGTTACCTTTGGACTCATCGCTGCTGCCTCGCTCCTCCTCTTCTGTGTCCATTCTTGATTGGCCCTTGTTCTTGCCCGACCTCAATGTTGGCCCTACTCCCTAGCCTACCCCCTTCCCTGACATCCTACCTACCTAACACTAACCGGCCCTAGCTGCTCGCTCGGCGTACTACCGTAGGGATGCCGATTGAGAATAGGAATGTGAGGAGAATGGATGGGTAGGGTACCGTCTGGCAGTGGAGAACTGTACGTTGTTAGTGCTCTATGACGTGCGGGAAAACACGCCCTTCGACTTGCCAACCTGTGGCCTAACACCGCAAAGCCTCTTACCAGCACACGGCCGAGCTATATAGACGCTCTGAAAAGAGCGCTGCGATACTCGCCCGATATATCGCACTAAAGCGTGTATACACGTCCAGTTTAACACCGCAAGGTTAGGACCACGCCACCTGACAGAAATCAACGGGGATTGACAAAGACCCGGCACTGACAGGATTTACGGATAAACACTCACGGTGACTTGACTCTTGTACTTCAAAGTCTTCCTCGCTGGCCACAGCACTCAGTCCCGTTCGGGATTCTTCTTTTTTTGAGGCTTCTTTTCTTCTTTGGCCTTTGGAAGGCTTTTCTTTCTTGCGGCTTGCGATTTCTTTCTTCCCGACTGATTCGGACGCAGAATGTGAGGTTTTCTTGTTTTCTGGGCTTCGGACTTGCTCGAGGATCTTCTATAAGTATTTTCTTTCTTCTATAATGTATATTCTTTCTTCTATAATGTATATTCTTCGTAACTTAGGGCTTCAGTCTTGATTAAATGTAAAATATTTTCTTTCTTGAATTTTCTTAATAAATCTTCTTTTTTCTCGAATTTCCTTCTGTATTTTTCTTTCTTCTTTTGTATTCTTCACGACGATCCGGCTCGAAGGACCATTGTTCGGCGCTGTCTGTAGTTTAATCGGATGCGCCGTTGGTCGTCACTCGGGCCAGTTTAATGGTCCGGGGAAGCTATACGCGGCTTTGCCGCTTCCAGCGGGATCGGGCGCCGTCCGCAGCTACGGACGGGTGGCTGGGGTGAGCAGAGCTCGTAGAGTCCGGTAATGGGGTCATCTGCTTCATCCGTCGGCGAGGTCAAGCCCTGCCGGGTGAGTCCCCGTTAAGGGAGGCCCAGCGAGCGACACTCGAGCCGACGGAGCAGGAACATCCAGGTCTTCTTCAGGGTAGTGGGGCGGGTTGGTCCGTGTGAATCAGGTCCCGCGGCAGGGCCCTCTTGTCGGGCGGTCTTCGGTGGTATGGGGCTATGTTTTGAAGGTGGGTCTGGTGCGAGCCGTCCGCACGCTTAAACATAGCCCTGGCCAGTCCGGTGATGAAGTCGTCCAGATGTGGGACGTCTAGGTCTTTATGCAGCACCGCGTTGCTCACGTAGAAATGTGCGCCGGTGGCAGTGCGCAGTGAGAGCGACTGTTGTGCGCGTAGTCGTCGTCTTCCGCACTCCCCCACCAGCGCATACCACGCGGGTGCTGCATAGGTCAGTCGTGGCCTGATGTAGGACTTGTATATGCCAATCTTGGCTTTGAGTGGCAGGTTGGACTTCATCACCGGGTTGAGGAGGGCTCGCGCCGCTCGTGTTTGCGCGATGACATGATTCACGTGGGGACCCATCGTCAGCCGTCGGTCTATGATGACGCCAAGGTACTTCACTGACCGCATCCATGGGATGTGCTGACCCATCATGGTTAGTTCCGGTGGCTGGTTAATTTTCGGGCTGAGAGTAATGGCTTGGGTCTTGGCTACATTAGCTCTCAGTCTCCAGTCTCCCAGCCATCTTGGGAGTATGTCGAGCGTCCGCTGGATTTTTAAGGCTGCATGGTGCAGCTTTATAGAAGTTGCGATGTACGCAGCGTCGTCGGCGTAGAGGGCAAGTGTGGCCCCTTCGCCAGCACAGGCGACAGGCAACTTCCCTGTGGGACTCCGGCTGTTATGTGTCTCCTCGAAGATATGGCAGCTTCCACTGCCACTTGGAAGGTGCGGTCTCCGAGGAAACTGGCCACAGTGTGGACGACTCTTCTGGGTGTGGAGGACGTGGTGAGCTTCTTGACCAGGCCTGCATGCCAGACCCGGTCAAAGGCCTTCTCCATATCGAGGAGCACGGCCACTGCGTGCTCCTTCTTGTTCCTCGCCGCAGCCACGATGTGCAGAATCCTGGCGATTTGGAGGGGCGTCGAGTGCTCGGCCCGGAATCCGAACTGCTCGTCTCGCGGTGTGATGTATGGTACCAGGTGTCGCATGAGGACCCTCTCGAAGACCTTGGACACCGTCGGCAGCAGGGTGATGGGGCGGTAGCTTTCCGCGCGGAGGATATTCTTCCCCGGCTTGGGCAACATGATGACTGTCCCCAGCTTCCAGCAGTTGGGGAAGTGGCACGATCTGACGATCCCATTGAATAGCCGCGTCAGCGTCGCGATGGCTCGCGGAGGGAGGTGACGCAGCGCTTCGTTTGGGATCGTGTCTGGTCCTGGGGCTCTGCGGAGCTGGGTGCGTCGTAAAGCCCGCTGGATCTGGCCGGGGGAGAAGACAATTGGGTCCTCTTCTGGTGGAGGTGGTGCGCTCAGGTAATCGCCGACTTCTTGTTCCACCTGTGCAGTGTGGGCGGCGTTGGTGGAAGGGTTTGGCCGGAATTGCTCCTCCAAGTGGTCGGCGAAGATTTCTGCGCGGTCCTCCGCGCGGTATCTAGGCGTGCCCTCTGGGGCTAGGAGTGGACGCGTGGGTGCTGGCTTCCTTGTGAAGCGGCGGCACAGACGGTGTATACCGGTCCATCCCTCGTCGGCTGCGGCGTTTACGCCCTCAAGCCAAGAGTAGCGGGAGTTTGCTGCGAGGCTAGTCCCGATCTTCTCGGCGAGGGCGTTTAGCCGGGTTTTGAGAGTGGGGCATCTGGTATTGTTGTACAACCGCCGCATCTTCCTCTTTTCCTCGATTAGTGTGAGGATGTGCGCCGGGGGTCTCCCTCTGGGGTTTCCTCGATCGGGTCCTGTGGTTGTTGTGGTGGCTGCTCTGATGGCGGCTTGGGTGTTTTGGCTGAACAGCTCGGCGAGTTGGTCAACTTCCTCAGCGGTGCTAACCGGGAAGGACTCCGAGTGTTCAGCCATGTGGGCCGCAAACTTCCGCCAGTCCGTCCTCTTCCACGTTCTTGAGGTTTGGGTTGTGGTTACGCAGGTCTGGATTTCGAGTACCACTGGTTGATGGTCGGACAGCGTGTGGTCATCAAGGACCTCCAATTCCGGCCAGTGAGTGAGGTTCTTGATGGCCACCAGGTCGATCACGTCGGGTATGTGTGCAGTGGTAAAAGGGTAGTGTGTTGGGACCTCCGGGCCCAACACTTCGTAGTTGTGGCGCTCAGCGTGGTCCAGCAGCAGTCTTCCTGTTGGGCAGGTCCTGGACGAGTTCCATGCCGGGTGTTTGGCGTTGAAGTCGCCGGCGATGATGGTGGGAGCACTCGAGTCCAGGATCTGCTCCATATCGGCTTCGGCGAAGGCGTGTCCGGGTGGGCGGTAGAAGGCAAAGATGCGCATGTCTTTGCCTCCGGCGTGGACCTCCACTCCGAGGGCGTAGGCTGCCACTAAATCCGTCAGGGGCGGCAGGGGCTGGTGTACCACTCGTCTGCCGACGAGCACTGCCAGTCCCCGGTAGGCGTACCCCTGAGGGGAGGTTTCGTCTTGACGGTAGGTGACGTAGCCTGATATTTCCAAGCGGTCCGTGGGTTTCAAGTGGGTCTCTGAGATCAGGGCTACGTCTATCCGCTCTTTTTTGATGATGGCGGCAAGCAGTACCCTCCTGGTCCGATCCAGGCCCCCTGCGTTCCAGTGCATTTTTCTCAGCGTACTAGCCATCTTGGTAGAGGTCGGCTAGTCCCCTGAGAATAATGGGGACGGGATTCTTTCCAGATTGTATGGCGCTCAGGACGTTCTGGAGGATGGCGATGCACTCACCGATCACTCGATCCCTGATGCCTTGCTCGCTTTGATCGCCTTGCCCTCGGTTTGCTCGAGGGGGGCGAGGGGGTTGCGCTTCACTGCCTCTCTCCGTTGCAGGTGGCTGGTATGTGTACTCTGCTGGAGCCGGTGGCGGCGGCTGCGGCAGGTCAGCAGGTGTCTCCTTCTTCCTTCGGTTCCCCCTTCCCCTTTGGCGGCGGCGGCTGGGCGCCGCGTCATTCGCTCTCGCCATCAGGGAGTTGGCGGCGTTCTCCGTGTCCCCCACCACGTTTGGCTGGGCGATGGTTTGCCCGCGGCGCGATGTGAGGGGCGCTGTACCGGCCTTCTTGTTGCGAGCTTCTCGTCGGTACACAGGGCACGCAACGTCGTTCGCTGTGTGGGGGCCTTGGCAGTTTGCGCAGGTCCCCGGCTGGTCCCTGGGGCGGTCGCACTGACCCGCGAAGTGCGGTCCTGCGCAACGGACGCACTTTATGGGGCGGTGGCAGCCGGTCGATGCGTGGCGGAACCCTTGGCAGCGGTGGCACTGCGCCGGCCCTTTCTTGCCGCGCCATGCCTCCACGACTACTCCTGTCATGCCCAGCAGCTCGCTCACCTGATAGATGGCTGGTATCGTATCAGGGGTCCTCTTCAGCTGCGTGTAAAATATGCACCCTGGACGTCCGGCGCGTGCATCTACATGCCGGGTGTAGAGCGGCTCGAAGCCCATTGCTCTTAGCTCCTCTGTGATGAGTTCGGGCTCCGTGTTTGATGGGAGACCCCTGACACACACCTTCAAGGGGATCTCCTCTGGGAGAGAGTAGGCATGCCAGGAGAGAGACTCCCCCTGGGCGGCTAACTCCTCTTGCAGGGTTGTGAGGTAACTCTGCACAGCCCGGTATTCCTCGTTGTCTACGGGAAGGAATCGGATTCCATTCCCGTAGGGCCGTGAGTTGGGGAAACGCCCCAGCTTTTCCCTTATCCGTTGGTAGTGATAAGTCCAGTTTGGGAAATGGTCTACGGTGAGTGGTCGCGGGCGTTTTTCTCGCCGCTGCGACTGGGCCTGGGTTGAGGTGCCGTATTGCGGTGCCGCTTCCGACACTTCTTCGGTCTGTTCATCCTCCTCTTCTACTTCTCCCTCTTCTTGCGTGAGGTGCGTTTCGTCCTCCTCTTCCGCCTGTGCCATATCCATTGGAGATAGGTCTAGGCGCGGAAGGCTTAGAGTCTGGGGGTTCTCCGGCGGCGATATTGTCCTGCGCTTTCCCCAAAGTGGTGGCGGCGCGGCACTGGTAGAGGCCGCTTGATTAGGAGTTTGTACAAGCGGCGGCGATGTGGGTGTAGTCGAGTGGGTAGCAAACGGCGGAGTCTTCATGAGTTTGGGCCGGATGGGTTGCGGCTGGGCGGCACCTCCTAATGGCGCTCTTGTTGCGAGTGTCGGCGCCGCTGCGCGCGGCGCAGCGCCGTTCGCGGGCCCGGGCGCCTTGCGGGGCGCGGCGGAGGCCTGGCCCGCTCCGAGGGCGGGTGGCGGTCGCGGCGCGGTAGTTTTGGTTGCTTTCGGGCGCTGCGCTACGGGCGCGCGCTGCGGCAGTGGTGCGGGGGCCTTGGGCGGGCCGCTCGCGACTTTGGCGTAATTTGCCTCGGGGTCCGTTTTAGCCGCGGGGCGGGGGCCGGAGGCGGTGCGGACACGGCGATCCACGGCAGTGGCAGAGCGCGCGGCGGCGGCGGCGCGCGCGGCGGCGGCGGACTCTGCGGCGGTGGGTGCGGCGGGCGCGAGCGGGGCGCGCGCGGCGACGGGCGTGGGCGCGTGCGCGAGTGGGGCGCGCGCGGCGGCGGGCGCGGGCGCGGGCGGGTCGCACGCGGCGGCGGGCGCGGGCGCGGGCGGGTCGCGCGCGGCGGCGGGCGCGGGCGCAACCGGCGCTGGGGGCCTCGCCCGCGGGGCGGCGGCGCGTCCGTCAGCGGTGACGACGCGGCCATCGGTAGGCGCGGCGGAGGCGCGGGAGCCAGCGGCGGAGTCTGAGATCCTTTGGGCGGCTGGGACTAGTTGTCCCAGTATTTCGTGGATGAGGTCGGTTTGCTTCGGGAATAGCGCCTCCCCAGCTCCTTCGCTGGTGGGCGTTCCCGGGGTGCTCGGGGTGGTGGAAGTCGGTGCGCGGAGCGCCGCTACGGATGCGCGCAGCACGTTGCGGAACGCGTTTTGAACGCGCGGGTCGCGGGCGGCGCTGGCCGCATCTCCGATTCCTCGGCTGCGGCGGAAGGTCCTGGGCCGTGATGGGGCTCGGGCCGTGGGGTCCTTGGAGGACGACGGGTGCGGTGGCGGCATGGTTTGCCGCGGTTGGAAACCCGGGGGTAGATCCTCCCCGGGCTTTCTTACTCTACCCCCACCTTTGATTTCTCAAAGGCGGGGGGAGCAGGACGTTGGAGTACCGATTTTAAAATCGGTGCGGTATTATGGTACAGCTGGTGGTGTACTGTGCAGTTTCTGCGCGATCGCGGCGGTACCGCCTTCCTTACCCGTTTTCGCCGTAAACTTCGCCCGGTGAGACCCGCTTGTGGGAGGCCGGGCTCAGCAACAGCTAGACGGGTCAGGATCTGCGGTGCAGGTATAAAAGGTGCGATCCGGGCGCGAGTAGAGAGAATATTGTGTGATCTGATTACTTAGGCAGCGAGTGGCATACGTTCAGCATCTAACAATCAACAATAACGAAGAACTGCGGCGAATCCAATCGGATGCGCCAAAACGCCTATTGCGTGTAGCTTCGGTTGGGGCCCGCAACTAGTGCGGGCTTGCAGCCGAACGACGAAACGCGCGCAGCCGCTTTGAAGCGCGGTCTGCTGTAGGGGCGCGTAGCGTCGCAGTGGAGAGTTGTGCGAGAGTGACGGCGAGCTCTTCCGTCTCTCTCACACGGTAGTGGATCCAGGTGGTGAAGAAACAAAAAATGCACGGTGAAAGAGAAGGCTTGATGGTGAAGCTGGTGGCTTGAGTGAGACGGGTAGATGTTTCTTGCTTGGATCTTTGCGTAGAATGAGAACATTTTCGTTCGAAGTCTTCGCGCGGGCCTGTTTAGGGGCCCGGGGAAGCTGTACGCGGCGAAGCCGCTTTTAGCGGGGTCGGGCGCCGTCCGCTACAACGGACGGGTAGCTTTGGTGAGCTTATAGCTCGTCAGATCCGGTGTTGGGTTCGTCCGCGTTCGTCCGTCGGCGAGGTCGAGCCCTGCCGGGTGAGACCCCGTTAGGGGAGGCCCAGCGACACTCGAGCCGACGGCACTGCAGGTACTTCCATTCCTGTGTCCGAGGTTTAGCCGTCCTTATATAGGTCGGCTAGTCCCCTGAGAATAATGGGGACGGGGTTTTTGCCTGTCTGGATCGCGCTCAGGACGTCTTGCAGGATGGTTATGCAATTTGCAATCACCTTATTCCTGGCGGCGTCCTGATGTTGAGGCGGGTCGGTGCTGCGATGTTGGGCATCTGTTTGCGCCGGTGGAGCCGGAATTGGCGGCTGCGGCGGGTCGGTGGGCGTGTCCTGTTTACGCCTTTTTCCCCTCCCTCTTTGGCGACGGTGGGGCGGGGCGGGGCGGGGGGCTGCGTCGTTCGCCCTCGCCATTAAGGAATTGGCGGCATTCTCTTCGTCCCTCACCTCATTCTGCTGGGCGATAGTCTGCCCGCGGCGAGAGGTGAGAGGGGCTGTCCCGGCTTTCTTGTTCCGCGCTTCGCGCCGGAAGGAGGGGCAGGTGGCGTCATTTGCCGTGTGTGGGCCCGCGCAATTGGCGCAGGTCCCGGGTTCTGTGCGTGGCCGGTCGCACTGGCCCGCGAAGTGTGGGCCTGCGCAGCGGACGCACTTTATGGGTCTGTGGCAGCCGGCGGACGCGTGGCGGAAGCCCTGGCACCGGTGACATTGCGCCGGCCCCTTCCTGCCCCGCCAGGCCTCCACGACTACGCCCGTCATACCCAGCAGCTCCCGGATGTTGTAGACTGCTGGGATGGTGTCGGGGGTCCTCTGTATTTGGGCGTAAAATATACAGCCCGGGCGTCCATGGCGTGCCGCTACGTGCCGTGTGTATAGCGGCGTAAACCCCTTCTTCTGCAGCTCGTCCGTGATTAGCTGCGGATCCGTGTTAGAGGGGAGCCCCCTGATACACACCTTCAGGGGGATCTCCTCAGGGAGAGAATACACGTGCCACGATAGTATCTCTCCCTGTGCAGCTAGTTCGTCCTGTAGGGCCTGTAGGTAGCGCTGTACGGCCCGGTACTCCGCTTCGTCCGCGGGAAGGAATCTGATCCCTTTCCCGTAAGGGCGCGATGTCGGGAAACGTCCTAGCGTCTCCTTTATCTGCTTGATGTGTCTCGGCCAATCCGGGAGGTGATCCACAGTTATAGGCCGCGGGCGTCTCGCTCGTGGCTGCGACTGGGACGGTGGTGTGGCTGTATCCGGCGCTACCGCGTCGGGGGCTTCATCGGGGTCACAGTCGCTCTCGACCTCTTCCGCAGTGTCCATCGGGGACAGCTGTAGGCGAGGGAGGGTCTGGGACTGCGGTTTATCCGGCGGCGAAGTGGGCCTGCGCTTGCCTCCAAATGGCGGTAGCGCGGTGCTTGTCGAGGCAGCTGGCGCTGGTGCTGGAGTCTGCACCAGAGGCGGCGAGCTGGCGTTTGATGGTGGCGTCCGGATTCTATGCGGGGACTTTGGCCGGCTTGGCCGGATTCCGGGGGGCTGCGGTTTGTGCAGCACGGGTTTAGTCGGTGTTCGTGGCGCGGGTTTCGCCAACGAAGCCACACGGGGCAGCGGGATAGTCGCGGTCGGCTTGCGGGGCGCGGCCTTGCCCGTTCCGGTGGTGGGCGGGGAGCGCGGCGCGGTCGATGTGGCTTTCGGGCGCTGCGCTGTGGGCGCGCGCTGCGGCAGCAGTGCCGGGGGCTTCTTGGGTGTGGTTGCGGCGGCGGCATAGCTACCGGCGGTCTGTACGGCGGTTGATAGGTCCGCTTTTGTTGCGGGTTGAGCGCCGGAGGCGGTAGGGATACCGTCTTCAACGGCGGTTTTGTATGTGCCGGCAGTAATGGCGGCGCGGCCAGCAGCGGACGCTGCGGTCGGCGCGGCAGAGGTGCGGGCACCGGCGGCGAATGTAGAGGTAGAAGCGGCGTTCAATTTTTGGGCGGCTGGGGCGAGTTGGCCCAGTATCGCCTGTAAGACGTCAGCCGGCTTCGGGAACGGCGCTTCTCCACCTCCCTCGCCGGTCGGCGTCCCCGGGGTGCTCGGGCTGGCGGAGGTTGGCGGGCGGATAGCCGCCGCGGATGCGCGCAGAACGTTCCGGAACGCGTTTTGTACGCGCGGGTCGCGAGCGACACTGGCTGCATCTTCAAGGCCGCGTGTGCGGCGGAATGTTCTGGGCCGGGTGGGGGCCCGGGCTGTTGGGTTGCTGGAGGACGGTCTTGTCGGTGGTGGCATGTTGAGACCCCCCACGGGCGTCCTCGGGTTTTGTCACTCAACCCCCGCCTTTGAGTAATCAAAGGCGGGGGGAGGAGGGTATTGATTTACCGATTTTGTGTTCGGCGCGGAATTTTGGCACAGATTTTGTGGTGCTTTATGCAGTTTCTCGCGATCGTAACAGCTCCAACCGCCCTTTCCGGCTTTGCTGTAAGCTTTGCCCGGTGAGACCCGCTGGTGGGAGGCCGGGCGCAGCAACAGCTAGGCAGGTCTGGAGCGGTGGGGCGGGAAAATGAGACGATCCGGGCGTAAGAGGATGAGTCGTAAAATACTTAGCGTAGCATTGGCATACACAGAGCATTAGCGAGCAAACGAAACTGCGGCGAATCCGAAAACATTTTCGGCAAGTACATGCCCTCTTATATAGCGACCAACTTTACCGTAACGTGAGCCACTTTTATTTTCCAAAATCACAAGTTTTTTACATTGGTTTTTTCACTATCGATTTAGCTTAAATATTTATTTCTTAATTAAGTTTATTTTATACTGTATGACAAATTATGTTTTATTTATACAGAATTACGAGTGGATTAATAAAACATGTTCCAAATGCGTGTTAGAAGAACCGCTTTGGAGTTATCCTTAATTAACTAACAAACTTGGCTAAGCTGTAATAAACTAGTGGCTTTATTTTTCGCCTGATACAAAAAATGGTATTTACAATTATATGTTACTTATGTTGTTGGTAAAGAACCTTTATGCAGAATTACGAATACAATAATATCTATTGGGTTAAAGCTATAATTAAATGAGTATGGCTAAGTGAATATAAACTAGGTAATGAATTCTGAGCTTTACATACAAAGTTGTGGTATGGAATCTATGCGAAAATATGTTTACGCTTAAAAATCTTAATCTACGGTTGGCGCAGTGCCATTGTTGCAGAACTACTGTAAAAAAGACAAGGTTGTATAAACTAATAGTGAATTAAGTTAAGAAAAGTGAATTTACAATGTGGACAACCGTGTTACCTTATATCAAAATGAATCCGTTCTTAAGATTTGTGCGGAGCCCACGTTGGGGCAAAGAACGACACGCCTAGCAGGGTAGGTGCGCCGTTGTAGGCCTCAACGAGGGACACGTAGTGGTCGGTCACCACCCGATTTAGTCTAGTCAGGTAAATCAGTTTCAATAACTAAATACGTGGGGCTATTCAAACACTTTATGTGTGACCCCTTGCGATACACCATTTCAAAAAAGAAAATTATCCTAAGATAAGTTATTTGGGTTCGCATTTATATATCGTCAAATCTGGTAGTTGAGTGGCAAGCATATTACTTAAACCAACTCTCTCATAAAGATGTTATTTAGTAAAATGACTTTCTTGACATAAGTATGAAATTATTGTCGGAGGACCACCACACCACCTGTATGGTAACAAAGAAAGGAACTTAACGTTTGCTTTTGCATCGAGTGGTGTTTGTTACTCGGCCGCAAGTCTACACTAAGTGCGGGCCTCTAGATATACCCCCGAGCAAAAGGAGTTGACGTCTGCCTTAAACAGTGTGACCAGATGGCAGCCTACTTAGAGGAAAATAACATCTTACCTGAAGCACAATCCGGCTTTCGTAAGCACCGTAGTACCACCACTGCATTGCTTGACGTAACGGACAATATTTTATCCTCTCGGGACAAGGGCCAGGGCACGGTACTCACCCTCTTAGATTTCTCAAGGGCATTTGACACAATTAACATTTCTTTGTTGCTTTCTAAGTTGACATATTACGGATTTGAAAATGATACTGTAAAATGGTTCGCGAGTTATCTCTCTAATCGAAAACAGTTAGTAGAAATACGTGGCCAAAACGGTAAAAACGTTGTATCTAAGCTATGTACAGTCTCTAGGGGAGTGCCTCAGGGTTCAATTTTGGGACCAATTCTGTTTATTTTATATAGTAGTGATATAGCAAACGTAATTAACCATTCCAAATTCCATATTTATGCAGATGATTTGCAAATTTATACCCAATGCAATTCCAAAAGTGTCAGCTCAGAAATAAACAAACTTAATGAGGACCTCGTACGCATAGCTAAGTGGTCTCAGTCAAACTCGTTGTTACTAAATCCTACAAAATCAAAATACATTATTTTAGGGTCTAAAAACCAAATTGACATGATATCCAAAGCCAATTTTACAGTACATATAAATAATGATCCCCTAGAATGCGTGCTCGAAGCCCGTAACCTAGGAATTATAATGGATGGTGAACTGCGTTATGAAACGCATCTGCTCAACACGGTGCGAAACTGTTTCTACAGACTAAAAGTATTGTATAAGATTCGTGAATTTCTGAATGTTGAGCTAAGAATTAGACTTTGTGACTCGCTGGTACTTTCAACGCTGAATTACGGCGACATCGTGTATGGGCCGCGCCTGTTGGAACGCACGCAGCGGCTGCTGCAGCGCATGCAAAATGCATGCGCACGTTTTTGCTTCCATATTCCGCCGCGCTCTCACGTAACGCCATATTTAAACTAACACCGTATTCTGAAAATGTCTACTCGTCGGAAATTGCATCTAGCCACCCTGATGTTCGGTATTGTGAAGCGGCAGCTACCATCGTACCTGTACAATAAGTTGACTTGGGCATATAATTCCAGGTCCACTGAGGTCAGGCCATTGAGGTTTCTCCAATTAGTGTGTCCCCAGCACCATACAGCTGCATTTCGTGGCAGTTTTAAATACGCTGCCACGAAGTGCTGGAATAATCTTCCTCCGCCAATCCGTTCGCTGCAATCGATTCATGCTTTTAAATTAAAATGTCGTGCGTACCTACTCACGGGACAGATTAATTAACTGGATATTAGACTATAGAATAATCAATGTGAACCGTATGTTTATATAATTACATTTTGAAGAAAGGTTGACCCTTACCGTTACTGCATGTTTAGCATGAACGTGTTTGTAAAATTGTTTACTGGCTAGTTCCTTTTATTTAATGTTTATTTTCTTTGTAATTTTTTCTTAGAGCAGTCTCTTTATGATTACGTTGTATACATTCGAGTAGTTATTATAATTGAAGAACCATTTGAATTGTGTTAAATGCTATTTAGATTCTAAAAAAGCGGTCGTGTCGTCACCAATTAGAATAATTAGGTTAAGTTTAGTATTATATTTCCGGTTGTCCTGAAAATCAGCGTAACGACACACCAGTTGTGGCATATGCTGAGTGACAACCTTTTTGGTGTATATGTTTCCACTTCTGTATTCTCTTTTTTTGTACCATTTTATGCACCAAATAAACATTATTTAGTTTCGTTTCGAAAACGTTGGTTCTAAGAATCCTCTTCTTATTTTTTAAAGTGATGCATTTAAAAATTATCTACAACTTGTATTTTTACCCCTGGTTACATTTTTTCGTCATTTCACATACTTTTACGTAGCGGTTCATACGAGTAGAACACACCTTCATGATAAATATTTTAATTGTACCTATTTGTAGTGCTTATAACGATGTACCTACTCGGAGACCCGAGTAGGTACATCGGCTGTCACATACAGACGAAAAGACGGACGGACGGGTTCCGTTTTCACCATTTTGGCTACGGAATCTTAAAAGTACTATTCGTAATTTTATTGTAAACAACACTACTAATAATAAAGTACATATATTAAAATAGGTTCTCGCTGATGGTAACCCTAGTGCTGAGGGCGGAGCCTTGAAAGAGCGCGTTGCGTGCGATAGAAAGAGATGGCCACGTTTAGGCACGTTCGGCATACCTAATCGGGGGAATTATTAACAGAGAAACTTCTGTACTTGTACTATTACTTATTCTGTGCTTATATACATTTATTGTAAAAAATCTAACCTAACAAAAAGAAATAAATAAGGTGAATAATAATAATAATAAAATACTTTATTGTGACGACCCGGATCTTCTGATGGACCCGGGTATGTCCTAAAACTACGACCAAGACCACCGGGGGATGGGCAGCAGCATCCCTGGAGTGCGGTGGATATACTGCGATCACCAACCCGCATGCCAAGCGTGGCGATTATGGCATTTACCCTCTATGAAAACGACACAAAGGCCACGGCCCCGAGGTTCCGGCAGCCCCTGGTGCCCTGGTTTTGGTAGCGGCCAGGGTACTAGCGGGGCCAGGGGTGCTAAGAATCTCCGGCGAAGATCCAGCTACCACCACCGACGACTTCTGGCCCTGGCAACGTACAACACGCGTACACTGCGGACCGACAAAAAGATAGCAGAACTAGAGGAAGGATTGAGCAAGTTGCGTTGGGATGTCGTGGGGTTATCTGAAGTCCGAAGAGAGGGGGAGGACACGATAACCAAAAAGTCCGGCAACTTGCTCTATTTCCGGGTGGGCGAGCAACAGTCCCAGGGAGGTGTCGGGTTCATCGTCCACAAGTCCCTCGTAAACAACGTGGTGAAGATCGAGAGTGTGTCGGCTAGGGTGGCATACCTTATACTCAGAATATCAAAGAGATACTCGTTGAAGGTCATACAGGTGTACGCGCCGACCTCGGCGCACTCCGACGACGAGGTGGAGGCTATGTATGAGGATATAACTAAGGTCATGCATAGTTCCAAAACCTATTTCACCGTTGTTATGGGGGACTTTAACGCGAAACTGGGCAAGAGAGACGGCAATGAGCTGAGAGTTGGGCAATTTGGAGTTAGGTGTCGGAACCAACGGGGCCAACTACTGGCTGGTTTCTTGGAGAAGGAGGGACTCTACATGATGAACTCCTTCTTCAAGAAACGCGAGCACAGGAAGTGGACCTGGATGAGTCCCGACGGTGCAACAAAAAACGAGATTGACTTCATCATGTCAACGAAGAGGCATATATTCAATGATGTCTCTGTGATCAATACGGTTAAAACCGGAAGTGATCATCGTCTGGTAAGAGGCACATTGAATATATGCGTCAAGCTAGAGCGCTCTCGACTAATGAAGTCTACGCTCCGTCCAGCAGCAGTCCAAATCCAAAACCCTGAGTGCTTTCAGCTGGAACTCCAAAACCGTTTTGATTGTCTAGGTGGCGATGTGGACGAATTCGACGACGGGTTTGTGGAAGCTGTCCATAGAATTGGGTCTAAGTTCTTTAAGGCCCAACGGACTCACAGAGCCAAAAGGCTTTCTATCTCCACTCAGAGGCTTATCGAGGAAAGGAATGAAATGATTCTGCAGTCTTCAGCCGATGCGACATTATACAGGCAGCTCAATAAACAGATCTCCAAGTCCCTTACCCGCGATCTGCGCCAATTTAATACAAATCGTATTAAGGAGGCCATCGAGCAGAATAAGGGCTCTAAAGTGTTTTCAAGAGATCTGTCTATTTTGCAGAGCCAGCTCGCCAAATTAAAAACTGAAGACGGTAGAATCGTTTCATCCAAACCCGAGCTTCTGAGTGAGATAGAGTGCTTTTATAGAAAGCTATACACGTCAACTAGCAGACCCAAAGTTGGTCTGGCGGCAGACCCTCGAGCCAGATTAACCCGGCACTATACCGAAAATATCCCGGACATCAGCCTGTACGAGATTAGAATGGCTCTTAAACAGCTAAAGAACAACAAGGCACCCGGTGAAGACGGAATTACAGCTGAACTCCTGAAGGCGGGTGGAAAACCGGTCCTTAGAGCCCTTCAGGAGTTATTAGACTCCGCCTTACTTGAAGGGAAAACTCCAAAGGCATGGAACAGAGGTGTGGTGGTGCTGTTCTTCAAAAAGGGTGACAACGCCTTACTGAAGAACTACCGACCCATCTCATTTCTGAGCCATGTCTATAAGCTGTTTTCAAGAGTCATTACGAACCGTCTCGCACGCAGGCTAGATGACTTCCAGCCTCCCGAACAAGCCGGTTTCCGAAGGGGCTTTAGCACCGTAGACTACATCTATACCCTTCGTCAGGTTATACAGAAGACTGACGAGTACAACCTGCCCCTCTGTTTAGCGTTCGTGGACTACGAGAAAGCCTTCGATTCGATTGAAACCTGGGCTCTACTACAATCTCTCCAACGGTGCCAAGTGGACTACTGCTATATCGAAGTGCTGAAGTGTTTTTACGAGAACGCCACTATGTCCGTCCGACTCCGGGACCAGAACTCGAGACCTATTCCATTGCAGCGGGGAGTCAGGCAAGGAGATGTTATTTCTCCTAAACTGCTCTCCGCTGCACTGGAGGACGTGTTCAAGACTCTGGACTGGAGAAGGCTAGGCATCAACATAAACGGCGAGTACCTCACTCACCTTCGGTTTGCTTACGATATAGTAGTCTTGGCTGAGACCATGGAAGATTTAAGTACAATGCTCAATGACCTCAGTAAAGCATCCGAGCGAGTTGGTCTAAGGATGAACATGGACAAGACGAAGATCATGTCAAATGCCCATGTAGCACCAACTCCCGTAACCATCGGACACTTTACGCTCGAAGTTGTAGACGATTACGTATACCTAGGACAGACTGTCCAGTTAGGTAAGTCCAACTTCGAAAAAGAGGTTAATCGTCGAATCCGACTCGGCTGGGCAGCGTTCGGGAATCTTTTCGTCCAATATCCCGCAGTGTCTCAAGACGGAAGTCTATGACCAGTGTGTACTGCCAGTGATGACATACGGTACTGAAACGTGTTCGCTTACAATGGGCCTCATAAGAAGGCTCAAAGTCACCCAAAGAGCAATTGAGAGTGCTGTGTTGGGAGTTTCTCTGCGAGATCGCATCAGGAATGAGGCCATTCGCAGCAGAACCAAAGTGACCGATATAGCCTTTCGAATCGCTAAACTTAAGTGGCAGTGGGTGGGGCACATAGCACGTAGAACGGAAGGCGTAGCGTGGGCAGGCCACCCACACGGTGGACTGATGACCTGGTAAGGGTCGCGGGTGTCCGCTGGATGCGGGTGGCGCAGGACCGGTCATTGTGGAAGTCTTTAGGGGAGGCCTTTGTTACAATGTACTTAGTTGAATATTTACAATGGTAAAACATGGATGCACAGGTGCATGATCATGCGTTTTAATATGCGACCCATCTACGTAATATTAATGAAATCATGTTTCAAGTGGCACAATGTTCAAATGTTTCGTCGGGAAGGTAAAGAAAACGCTCCCAACAGTTTCCATGTTTTATTATTATTTTCGTCTACATAGCCTTCAGTACAAGATACTGAAAATATCATTGATGACGTTCTTTGAAAGCTAATTAATCAACACGTAATTGTTGTAAAGACCCCGGCATCCCAAGACAATCTTCATTGAATTTATCAACCCGTCTTAGTTCCTCGTTGGTGCATGCTTGCCTCATTTTCATCATGTGCGACACATGAGTTTCTGAAGAGAGTTCTTCATTTAGTTCATCTGAAAAAATCAATGGCATGAATATAGGAAGGCAGGAGGTATTCTAATTTTTAGCCGTCATTCCAGCGATTTATTAGTTTTTTTTAGAATTACGAATTTCCTCTTCTAGTGCTTAATCCATATTTAAACTTGGATATATGTGATAATGAAACGCTCACACATATACACGTACTCGTATGTTATATCGGATGTAAAGCATGCGACCTTCGCTAACGTGTGTGTAATGAAAAGGATAGACTTTAGTTATAAATAAAACCTATATTGCTATCACTAACATTCATAATTGTCTATAATTGGCTGAAGTCAACTTGGGACCCTGTTGTTTCTGAAATGACTGTCATTTTCTTTTAATATACAACAGTAGCTAAGCTGTTGCTGCTGTGATGTTTGTATAAGCTGTTGTGATGCTTCTATCATCACAACAGCTTATAATATACGCCTCACTGTTGGGCAAATACATATTAGCATAGAAGAGAGGAATTGGGCTGTAGTTCCCGCGCTGGCCCACTGTGGTGAGGGGATTCCACATATACCTTTGAATCTCTTCGCAGATATATGCCGATTTCATCATGACGTTTTCGTTCACCGAAAGCTATCGTATGATATTCCGTACCTAAGTGCGAAAAACTTATTGTGTACAAGCTGGAATTTAAATCCACGTCCGCTACTATATTGTTACTTACCTACGTAACAACACACACACAATACACACAATATTCTTGTGTCAAGTCTATCATAGAATATATTCTTGTTGGGAAAAATGGCTCATTGGCAAAGCTTTCTATAATTTAACTGAATTATTTATTTATTTATTCACCATTGTCAGCACTAACAGCTAAACCTTACGTGCTAATTGGTTTTACATGCATTTCTTATTCATTATTATTTAATACAAAAATCTGATAAAAATTAATTACATCAGTCAAAAAATACATTAGAATTACAGTAATTTCTAAAGAAAACTATTATTTTATATTTAACATGTCATTTATTTTATTAGGCACGGCTGAATAGACATTGTTTCGGGAATTTTCATTTGACGCAACACAAAATCCTAAAATATTTCAATAATCAAACAATAAACAGTCTGGGAATTATGGGGTTATGGAGCTGGCGCTAACGACTGTTTCCAAATAACGAGTAGAGGTAGTTATAAAACTGGATTCAGGGGTTAGGAAGATATCCAGTTGGCTGTCGTCGTGCAGAATACTATTAAATAGCTTCTGGCAGTCCTAGCTGGGGGGATAGCGAAGAGGTCGCTGCGCCGCGGACGCAGCAACCTTGCGAACAGACGGGGAACTCGGAGACCTACCTGAGCAAGCAGTTGGGGATGGGGAAATTGACATTAAATAAATAATTAAAAATACTTATAAATATATAACGACAAAAACAGCTTGTAAACACTGACATTTGTACCAAATGCTGATCTACTCGTAGATAATTGTTTTTATTTTCTTCTGCATATAATATGATCACTGAACTTATACGTAATTAATAGCTTTGACATGTAATATTTGTAATATAATGAATAAACGAGTATGAGTATTGTCTTTGACATGTTTTAACAGACTTCAAAAAAGGAGGAGGTTCACAAATCGTGAATATGTATATTTTTCATGTATGTTCACCGATTACTCGGAGACTAGTGAACCGATTTCAAAAATTCTTGTTTTGTTTGAAAGGGTATATTTTCTAGTTGGTTTCATTGTCACTAAGCCTGGATTTGATGACGGGATCTTGGAAAAATCGAGGGAACTCCTCAAATCATATAGCAGGAAGGGCCTAGTGTGAGTATGGAAAAGTTTGGAGTCGGTGTTTTTTTCTTAAAAATTTACTTGTAGTCAGTATGTCTGTCACTTACCAAAGAGTTCTAAAATAGATTGCTGTTCTCCGCCAAAATCCTTGGGTAGTAATCGTTTGGGGAAGATTTCTTGTAATGATTCTCCTGTTTTAACTACATTAATCCGTTCACCAATTTTCGCACTAACAAATTGCTTTACAATCTTCACGAGCGCATTTATCACCTTAGAAGGTGAAATCACGTATACGCCCTTGATTCTTATTCCGTAGCCTTCCTGGAAATATGATATTAAAACTAGTAAGGTTTTCATAAAGATTGATGAGTCGTTAGTATTCAGTTACTTACTTTTATTCTAACAAATAGGAATAAGGTCTTACACTGAGGTTAGGCGTCAAATATAACTTATCATGGAATAAACTATTCATGTTTGGTTAAATTATTACCGATCCTAGATTGGTACAGACAGGCAACTGTATACTGTCATGCAAAATTGAAATCTATACTAATATTATAAAGCTGAAGAGTTTGTTTGTTTGTTTGTTTGACCGCGCTAATCTCAGGAACTACGAGTACTGGTTCGAATTGAAAAAAATATTTATGTGTTGGATAGTCCATTAATCGAGGAAGGCTTTAGGCTATATAACATCACGCTGCGACCAATAGAAGCGAATACGCGGACGAAGTCTCAGGCAGTAGCTAGTGCAATTATATATTGATAAAGGAAGGTCTCACGAAGGTTAAATTTAAATTATATAATACGCTTCGTTATATTAATTTATTCTTATCATTAATCTGAAATTCTTAGTCTAGATAAAGATACTTACTATAATCACTGACAAAATATTGCGAAAGTCAATGAACTTCAAATTACTGACTATATCCGTTATATTCACGTCATTGAGATCCACAATTATATAATATCCCTGAGCATAATCATGAAGTTTAAGATATTCACATATCTGCAAAAAAAAACGAATGTATTCATTAAATTTAGTGTTCTATACATTAGGAATAAGCAACTTAGAGTAAGGTCACGGGGTAAGACTACTTGTATATTTTGTCCGGTGCTTGCAAGACGTGTATCCCGTAAGTCCCATATTCATTAAGAGTTAGTCTTTCTCTGGTGAATCTCTTACCTAGCTGGAGGTTAATCGTTTGCTCTACCATTAATATAAGTGACTTCGACTGTACAGGCCTCGTTGATTGAACGAACACGTATATATACTTATATCCTCATTTATGACAATAAGTAAAACACTCCAATGACGAGACATGGTTCGGTTAGAGTTTTGAACGTTTGTTTTCCTAACAAATCGAGGTACGATATAAACTGAACAAATCTCACCATAACACAGTGCTGATACGCTTCCAAGAAATAATTGGAAGATGCGATTTTGGTGGGCCTCATTTTTGAGACAAGTAATCTATAGTTGTCCTCTGTCAATTCAGGCAGCGCAGTCTGCAAGCTGCAAGAATATGACACGTTGCCAAATTATGTAATAGGTCACATAGGTGTAGTTTTGGAAGCGATTGGTGCTAGTAGCACCAATTGATAAAGCAGCTTGATCACTACGTCAGCCGGATATGGGTAAACAAGGCAAAAATTAAGCCATTACAGCCACCATTCCGTAAAACTCTATTAGGTAAAAACTCACCTATCCCTCGTCTAAGTAGACTGCTAATGAATACTCGGACACTTGCGATATCCACCATGACACAACGGTCAGGATAGTGAAGAACACCCAGGCTTGAATAGCTGTTATTTGTGCCACTTAGTTATAGTTTTCTAAGTATTGTATGCAATTGTGCATTAATTTAATTACAAAATTACCTCATTTAAGATTACCGTTCCTACTTCTTCTGATGCTTAGATATAAGTTTATCTTGTATGCATGTGGTGTTTGCCTATAATTAGCTGTGCAATTAACTGTGAACCCTATTGATATTGTACATACTTACTTACCATGTATTATTGTAACCGCTGTTGGCAGACGAAATAAATAAAATAAAATAAAAAATTTACAATTGTTGCTTCATTGGAACGTGCTATTGATATAAATATTATGGATAATAAAGTTGAATCGGGTTGGTTGTTGCGCTTTCACAGATTTAGCTAATTATATTGCAAGCGAGAGCACATCAACCAATATGACCACATAATGATGAAACTCATAATGTCATGTCTGGTTGTATCAGTGTTTTAAAAACAAAACTATAAAATAACCATTACTCACTAATGTCTGCAATGTATAGATTACTTATTTTACAGCTTAAATGCTAAACCAAGATAAATAAATTATAATATAATAAATTGTTAACACGTCATTGTACTACATTTATAGAAATAAACTAATAAATAAGTAATTTTAATAGCATTTAGCTCACCAAAATCCTTGTTCTCGAAATGGTCTTGTTTTTGAATCCAATCGTGAAAAATATTTATATTTTTTTCCATCACTTCAGTCTTGTCTAAATTAAATTCCTTTCTGACCGCACTAATAGTATCATCGTTAAATCTTAAAGGACTGTTATTTAAATTTTGCGCCATATTTAGTTGTTGTGTTGAATGATGTTGATAACTGACTGATTCCTTACCGCGAGCTGTACAGTTGTATATGCCTACACGGTTGTCATATCTGTAAGCAAACAACTCAAATCGGTCAAGGGCGAAACGCACTCCTGTGAAGAGGATTCATGCAAAAATAATTCGGTAGAAATTTTTTAAAGTGCTGTAAACATTTGCCGAATTTGGTATTTTGCTTATTGGAAGTATTGTTTTTATATACCAAAATTCCAGAAAAGGCAGGTTTTATAAATTATTATATCATTAAAATGAAATTTAAATTGAATAAGAAAATCATTTTTAGCAAGGCGGTCAAACTTATAGTAGGTAACGATGGCGACTGATCGATTTAACGATGAGTATTTTAACAGTCGAATATTTGGTATGTCTACAGCGAGCAGCGAGCTGAGCTGCTCGATACATCTTCAAAACTTCAACTTCGTGGCTTAGTGGAGAACTCACAACTCATAGTCTCGGGAACCCTAAACCTGATTAGATAAATGAACACCGGTATTATCTTAGGTCGGTGAAATGAGTTTTTTTAATACATTCATTGCATGCAAAATACGCTAGTTTATACATCTCATCAACACTAATAATTAGACCTATTATGGAAGAGCAAAGAATATTGTTCCTGAAATTTATTCCAGTAAAATTCCGTAAAAGAAACTATTATTATTCCGACAAAATTTAACGTACTGGAGAGTAAAAGTTTTCGATGTTACCTTTTTTTTTTTTTTTATTTACAATAGAAAATTGATACATTGGTATAACGGAAAAGTGTCGTTAAACCCTATCGGGTTTGTATCGACACCGAAATCGTGAACAATATTGTTAATAAGCTTACTTACGAGCTAATTGTATGACACATTGGAAAGAAAAAAAGAACTATTGTTTTTGTTCTAGTCTGCACGTCGAAATAAGTAAATAAATATACTAAAGTTACATTTCTATATTTTTTTAATAATAATAGCGGGTGTGACTGTGATATCTCACAACACTATTTACATTTACGGAACCATTTGCGTTACTTTCCTTGCCAAAAATAAACAATTAGGTTGATATAAAATATATTAGGTTGGTGTGAAAAAGGAGCTTTATTATTCCTCCTAGACATGTATTCCATTTTGATAAGTTTTCTACGCTTCGCTTAGCTTCTCCTACGATACCTGGAACTGCACAATTATATACCGATGTAATTGCTCTTATTTTACACCAGGCAAAGCATAATGATAAGAAAGAATCTTATAAATTCTTAAATTTCTTAAGTATTACTGTTTTGACGTAGAAATTTATATATTTTACCCAAATTTAGATCCAAAATAAAAGATTACAAACATTAGTCTCCTCGCTTTAACATCAATCTAATTTAGATTTTTAATAAAATAAATGGTGTGAACCACATGACCTTTAACCAATAACACCGGGTCCAACAACACCGACCGACCAACATACATACCACCATCACCACCATATCAGTCAAAGGACGTCCACTGCTGGACATAGGCCTCCCCCAAATTCTCGGGGGGTATATGCCATAATCGCCACGCGTGGAATGCGGGTTGGCGATCGCAGTATCTCCACCGCACTCCATGGATGCTGCTGCCCATCCCCTGGTGGTCTTGGTCGTAATTTTAGGACATACCCGGGTCCAACAACATACATACATTGCAAGTTAAATAAAAGCTTGTAATATAAATAGGTATAATACCCTTAAATTAGTTTATAAGTACCTACCTATCTCCCAAACACTAACCATTCTAAGGACTTATCTGACATAGTTTCGATTTCGCCTAAATCCGGAGACGACTCCATGGCTTTGCCTTGTTCTAATTATTGTTTTCTAAAATAGGCAAATAAAATTTATTTTCGCTTTACTTATAAATTTAAAAGAATAATTTGTCAGTAGAAACATCTCGGTTTTAGTATACACGAGTTTTAAAAAACGATTTATTTTATAATTGGAACATTATCTAGTTTGGTAAATAAAGTTATTTTGGGACAATTACTTACATTTTTTTACATTGCTCAATTAAACAAGCGTTCCTTTTTTTAGAGACCTTCACTTCACCGATTATTTCCTTATTTTCAAATGAATAAAATACCACTTTAAATGCACCTATACGCAAACAGTATCCATAACGCGCGGGAGCTCGCCTAGCACAGGCCCAACGCGGACAGTAGTCGGTAGCGGACTGAGGGGGCACTGATTGCATAGAAAACACGCGGGCGGTTAGCTTATACCGTAAGGGCGTATGCGACAAAACAGTCTTTTTCAGTTTAAATAAAAACCATTAGTAATTTCATAAAATCCTATTACAATATTGAAGTGTTTATTTAGACGACTTTAAATGGAAAACTAAGAGACTTTAACAAGTGCCGTTTATCTGTAAAATGCAAATCTCTGTTTTTAAAGAGGTTTAAAAGAAAATTATTTTTGTGTTATGAAACTTATCCAATCATGTAAAGCAATTACAAAAGTAAAGCCAAAGATACTATGAATCATTTAAAAAATAATAGTGTTCGTATGTTTCTTGGTTGCGGAGAAAAATTGGAATCCCTACCGCCAATATTTTCAATTCGTCGTCTTAAGGGCCGGTATATGTAAACGTATGATGTATTATTTACTAAAAACTAAACTATTTAAAAAAATATATATTTATAATCCTTACACATATAGTACCTATGTCCAAAACATTGAGCAATAATATTTATGACCCTTACCTAAGGTAACCTAATTAGTCCACTTATTAATTTTCGTATCGCTAGTAAGTTGGTTACATTACAACATTTACAAAATAGTAAGTACTACAAAGAATTAAACGAAATTGTTGTTGACTGATCTTATTCTCGAATTATAAAAATAAACTTAGTAATAAATCTATACACGATCAGTACTAACAGAAAAACAATATTCAAATGTACTCATTTCTTGTATTCAATAATACCTAAGTACCACCACCACCACCAACATACCAGCCGAAGGACGCCCAGTGCTGGACATTGGCCTTCCTTAATTTCATATCTAAGTACAATTGATTGAAAAATGTAGTTTACCATGACTATTTAGTAACTACCCACTATAATGTCTTGTGTTACAGTTGTTATTTATATTGAGCAGAGTTTACTTAGAGTTTTTTAGTAGTCTAGAATTCATAAATACTTAGCTGTAACACTAATACAATTTTCTAGTTTTATTACTTAATCTGTTTTTACTGCGACAATACCACAATTAAGTCATTTCACTTTGTCCGCTTGTAATTTTTATTGAATGAGGTAACAACACCTGCATCTGTCATAAATAAGCCAGCATTGCAAAAATCGAAAAATATCAAAGCGGCTATCTCGCCCCTTGGTGTAGGTACTCGAATTCAACAGACCGGAAAATGCAGTGTGCGCCGGTACAATACATGCAACTATACTCTTTTTGCCCCTCAAATGTCAGGTCATGCCAGCTGACTTGATTGGCGTTTGTTTTGATTTTGACAGAGATACAAGAAGCATTCTAATTTTTGGGGTCCGTACTAACACACTAAAAAATAACCTTCACAGTGAAATTAATAATTAATAACATTAGTTTGCATATTGACTTTTATGTCGACTGAATACTGGAACAGCAATAGTTAAATTTTAAGACCTAATTGTAAGTAACATATTCTGGCAAATAATTTTTTTCTATTTATATTTCCTTTACTTTATGGTGCAACTTTGTCTGTCACATCGCTAAAATTGCTTAAGCAGTACTTCAATTTGTAGTTTGGAATGGTTATTAACAGGAAACCCTTAACAAAAACATAATACATATTTTCTCCTAATCCTAGAACCCTTCGTAATAAATTCGCCTAATGACGGGAGAGATCTATGCGAATTTTTTAACTTACTGCGGAACTCTCTTGAATATTTATGTCCAAGAAATTAATATTTCCGCTTTGCACGAGCCGGCGAGGAGCAAATTTTTCCGCCTCGTGAAATTTTGGCAAATGAAAGAAAAGCAGGATTAATACGTAAGAGCAAAGGCAAATAAGTGCCTAGAAAAGTTGTATTATATATTTTTTGTGATATTTGTTTACAATCAACCACTACATATCTGTTACATTGTATAAAATATAAATAAAAAAATATTAAATACGGGTGCGATGACAAATTCACATCCGTACCTACATTATCTATTCTTTATTAAGTAATACAATTTATATTCAAGTACCTAGGTATCTTTGGTACCTTAGGAAACTACGGGTTTTATAAGATGAGGAAAATTTAATATTATAACCACAGTTTTTCATAAAAGCCAAAAACTTGTCCTTATCCTATCAGCACATGTGTTGAAACTTTACAAGTAAGCTAGTGTCGGTACTCTTAGACCTTATCGAATTACTGGCCAATAGCGCATTATCTGAGCACTCGACACTCTGCGAAATGGATCTCATTTGCGAACGAGTGCAGGCTTCGAGCACAGTAAACCTTAAACAATAATTTACTCTGAAGATTTTAATGAAGATTTTTTGAACCTGGAAAATTTTCTCTGGTTATCTGGTTGGTACTTGATATTAAGTTCCTACCTACCCTGTCTGTCACCGTAATATTTCAGTCAGTAATAGCCAGTTTATAATTAGTGATGTAGCTACTCGTAAAATTTTAACTGCAAATCGATTCATTTACAGGAATTTTTAATAAGTTAGCGACCCGTCCGGCTTCTCATAGGTGTAATTTACTTAAAGTCTTCTCTAACATACCTTGCCCAAACAAATACATACACAACAAAATAATCAACCAAATCGATCGAACACGGCAATTTGATTTTTATATAAGTATATAGACACTGGCTCTGTATTTGTATTTATTATTATACCTAAGTTATGATTATGAAGTTTCAACGCACACTATTGGAACTAGAAACTTCAAATTTGGTTCAGAGCTTACTTTTATGACGTACCTAAGGGTTAAGACGGGGTTTTTGGAAATTCCACCCCTAAGGGTATCAAATAAGGGTGCAAATTTTGTGTGGGAGAAATTTTTTTTTTGAGCTGAAGACTTAAAAATTCGTAAAATGTTTACGAACTTAAATCCAAAGAAAGTGTTTGCAGTGTTTTGCAAAATTCTAACCCTAAGAGGGTAAAATAGGGGTGCAAAGTTTGTATGGGAGAAACTTCTGTTTTAGAGTTAGAGACTTAAAACTTTGTGAAATGGTTATTTATTAGAATGCAAAAAAGTACTTTCAGCGTTTTGATAAACTTTAACTATAAATGGGTAAAATAGGGGTGCAAAGTTTGTACGTGGGAAACTTTTTTAAAAAGGTTACGTACTTAAATCCAAAGAAAGTGTTTTCAGCATTATGCAAAATTTTATAGGGAATAGGGGTGCAAAGTTCGTATTAGAGAAATTTTTATTTTGTTTTAGAGACTTTAAACTTTGTCCGATACTCTAGGTCTCTGGGAAAAATATAAAGATAATCTTTCGGAAGACATTCGGCGACAAATGTCAGAAGGAATAGAAGATGGTAATGTTAGCGTAATTATGAATACCATTTATGATAAGTGACTAATTTATTTACAAGACACGGTGCTCTCATTAGGAAGCCAATGTTTGTCAGAATACGGTTTGCCTCTGCTATCAGATGACAACACAACTATAGTTAATAATAGGGATTATTTTCGCGAGACCTGTTATGATACAAATATTTTGGCAGAGTTTGTAATAGATAATGAAATTTTATTGAACGTCGAACACTCTCAAGTTTATTACAAAATGTTAAACTATATTGAAGAAGGCGCAGGTCAAATATTTTTCCTCGATGCACCCGGAGGCACCAGTAAAACATTTGTTTTGAATCTTTTGTTAGCCCGAATACGCAAGGATCGTGGAATAGCTTTAGCGGTTGCCTCTTCAGGTATCGCTGCTAATTTACTGGAAGGAGGCAAAACCAGTCACTCTGCTTTGAAACTGCCTCTAAACTTGGCCCAACAAGAGTTACCAACTTGTAACATCAACAAACAAAGTAATTTTGCGAAAGTTTTAAAAGAGTGTAAACTTATAATTTGGGGTGAATGTACAATGGCGCATAAGGGTGGATTAGAGGCTCTTAACTGAACATTAAAAGATATAAGGGAAAATAATAGTCAGATGGGTGGAGTCACTGTTTTTTTATCTGGAGATTAGGCAAACATTGCCTGTAGTAACTCGAGGCACAAGGGCAGGATGAAGTGAAAGCTTGCATTAAATCATCTTTTTTGTGGCCGTTAAGTCAAAAACTTTCATAACACAAAAACATGCGAGTGTTCATTTGAGAGGTGATGAGACAGCTGAGCTTTTTGCAGATCTGTTACTTAAAATAGGCGATGGGGACTTGGTACCCGTCCATGGACGGCACAATAACCATTCAATCCAATTTATGTACGATAGTAACTACCTTACACGAACTGACATAAATAATATCTCGACATAAAAAAACATAAAAAAAAAATGAAGCTTATGCGAGCGCGCTATTTTAACCCCTAAAAATGATCACGCAGCAGTAATTAATGAATTACTGCGGAATAGTTTTGAAGCATCAACCTTCCAGTATAAATCTTAAAGCCTGACCCTTTATAAAAACCGTATTATACGCGGACGAAGTCGCGGGCGGAAAGCTAGTTGTATTATAACATGAGGTGCTCCCAAAGTGCAAGAACATAAGATAACGCGTACGATATAAAATAAAGTAGGTACGGTAACGCTAAAGTAATTATAAATAAATGTTGCATTCTTAGATTAGTTTTACAAACAAGAACTTATGTTTTAAATGAATTGTTTATTTTTATTCTTATGTTTCATCTAACCGGGAGGCGATTGCTCAAGACAAGGCGCGCTGGCGTGGCGTCACATTTTATTGAAGGCAAAGATCCACCTCGCGTTGCTGTGCATGCGAACTGCACAGCAACGCGAGGCTGATACTTATTTTTCGTTATTGATTTGAATATTTTACATTTGTATGTCGTTCGCAATTCTCTATGTATCTAGTTGAATGCATATTATTACATTGCCGTACTGTTATAAATCTATCGACTAATATACTAATTCCTGTCGCTTGGCCAATTAATTTGTTAATTAGCCGATCGCAACACCACCCACGGCGTAAAAGCGTTATTAAGATTGCATTAGAGTGCCGCTAAATGACTGTCACATGGCCTCGATTCTAAGCAAATGTCTCTAGAATTATTAAATTACGTATTGAAGAAAAGTTCAACAATTTTTGAATAAATTTTAGAGACAGAAATTTAAATTTAATGTTACTTTTGAGTTTTGATATTCCAAAAAACCCTTTGTTATCGATAGCAGAAAATCTCCTAAGTCTCGCTTCCGATAAAATCAGTAGAAGCATAATAAATATAGTATTACCTATACAGGAAGTTATTAGAACTATTAGTAGTTTTGGTACCTATAGAATCGTATCTAGATAAAAGTAGTCTTACTAACGGGCTACAACACCATAAAGGCGATAAAGAATGAATTCGTCATACCAAACTTACTACCATTGGAACTACTCGTGATGTTAAGGTGAATATTCACCCGTGAAAACGAATCATCATATCATAAACGGTTTACAACGCGCTTGTGATTGTTCTGTAGTTTTCAGCGTCAATAGGCTACGGTGTCTACTTACCATCAGGCAGACCGTATACTAGATTTCACCATCGCAGTATCAACAAAAAATTTGCGAGGCTATATATTCATACATATGTATAATTGTATAGGTATATTGCTTTACAGATAGGTGTCAAATATATGAAAACACCGCTCATAAAGTTGGCCAAGAAAGTCGTCTACCACTTTTTGACTCTATGATTTGTAACTTAAAGTTGACAAGCGGGGCCTGGTGGATCTACCTCCAACCTTAACCTCAGCAGTACTCACAGAAGGTACTTAGTATACTTACTGCTGTCTAAATACCCTATTAACTGTTTCTATTGTATATTATGCCTGGCTACTGCTTGCAACCAATTTTTAAAGATAATTAATATTTTTTTTAGAGAACTTAAGAAGATGTCCTGTTGTTTGTAGTTGTAGCGTGTTTGAATAGACATTACATATTTAAAATGTGCAACATAAACAAAACAGACGCCTATTCATTCTTAAGTTTTTCATCTATACACTCTTCTTTAGGTTGAGCTAGGTATACCTAACACATACCTGTCAAGCGAAAGGTGGGTCAAATGTATGAAAACACAGCTAAGTATTCACCCTTAACCCTCTTATAAACCCTATTTTGCCAAATGCTAAAAGCGTTACCGTTTATTCTCGGGCATAGTGATGTGACGTGGGAATATTCCCGGGAATGGAAATATTTCCAAGGGGAATGGGAATATTCCCAAGGGGAATATTCCCGGGAATATTTCTTTTGTTCCCAGGAATATTCCCAAAACAGGGGAGTACTCAACAGTAGTATGAAGTACTCTGCAGAATTAAATTACTTTTATTTATTTATATAAGGAGAACCAACAGCTTATATAAATAATTACAATATTGCAGCTAAAATAGTCATACAGAGCGAATTACAGGAACTCACGTTTAGATATTACATAAGAAAAAAACATACGCTTAGGCAATACGCACAATGTACAACAATGCTACAAAGCACACTTACAGGAGTTAGACCAATTTAATACAGTATAAAAGAACGGAACCTGATTAATCTAAAGTACCTACAGACTGTATTTATTTAAAAATGAAAAGAGAAGAAGAGAAATCACTTAAGCAAAATACGTGCTCACTAGTTTTCGCCTCATGGATGCAAAAAAACCTCGTGTTCTTACTAGATACACGTAATACATTTTTTATATAATAAAATTTTAGCTTTTGTTTCGATCACAAAATCGTTTCTCTTTTTGCGATGCCGTTTCTGAGTATTATGTTTATATATGTCTCTTTCTTTCAATGGCTGTCTCCCTTCCTATATATTAATCTTTATTCTTTATGAATATCTAACATGTCTTAATATTTTTTATCTTAGTCTTTTTTTTAACGGTGCAGTACGAATGCATAAAAAATTTAGAGACTCGTCCTATTATTTATATCGTAATAAGTACTGCACCGTTACAAAAACCAAAGTACATGATATACTTCTATGATTTTTAATGAAACTGTGATGATTTGTATAGTTTTTGCTAATAAAAAATACTTTTCTAAAAACGTTTTTATGCAACTTCCCTAGTAACTATGGGAATATTCCTGGGAATATTGGGAATATACCCCGGGAATATTGGGAATATTCCCGGGAACATTGGGAATTTACTTTCGCAAGTAAGTTACACTGTTTAATGTGTCGGTAAATAGTTCAATGAATAAAGGTTTGATATAATCCTCAATCACACAAAATGTAAACCTATATACTTTCAAAATTCCCCAATGTTCCCTTTGTGTGGGAATATTCCTGGGAATATTCCCGGGAATTTTCCCTCCTAGGGAATATTCCCGGGAACGGCACATCACTACTCGGGCACATTTCAACCGACCCTTGGTCAGCAAATAAATCTCTAACTTCAGGAAAATTATGTGAGCTGACAATTACCAAACTAAACTAAAAGAGCGTATGTGCTTCTGAGTCCAAGATACATTAACTACGCTTTGGAGATCAGTACGAGTATGTCAAATAGCCAAAGTAAACGAATTTGGTTTGACTAACTAGGTCAGTCTACATTGTTAGTTAAGATTACGTAATTGGGGGTGGATTGTTAGATCTCTTTGAAGATTATTTGACTGGAAGGAATATTTGTTGAACTATACACAAAAAACCAACCCAATTTTCTCACGTGTAGAAATATTGACAAGCGTAATGTTATGCAAAATAAGGTTAAAAAAGTAGTATGTGTATAATTGCTGGTGTGACTGGTGTGCTTTCGCACGATACCTTGCACTATTTGGGTATGCGCTAAAACTTAGCACAGTTGAGCCTTTTGAGTGGATTTAAACCAGGAGCCATCGCGAGCCATCAAGAATTTATTGGGGAAAGGAAGTTGGACTACATCGCTCTTCGTATTAAGGCATAATTTTCAATGACAATACATTATATTATGAGCGGGTTATGACATCAATTTTTAAACCGCATAAAGACGAGGAAACCATTTTTGGATCACAAGGCAATGTGAAACGCACTATCACTGGCCGTAATTCACATTGAACAAGCCTACGCCGCGGCGTCGTCCGCCATGCGGCTATTAGCTGATCGTAAATCCATATTAAAAGTGCATTTTGTGCACACGCTGATTTATAGTGCAGTGTGTCGGGTGATTTAAGACAGACGAAACGCGTGCGTTGGTGCTTTTTTAATGGGAATTTAGTGGGCCGAGATGAGCTCTGAAATGTTCTGGATTGATGTTTATTGTTATTGAAGCTTAACCCTACACATAAAAAAATAGCGTTATAAATTAAAAACGTGCCACTATTTACAAAAATACTATCAAATGTGAATATTAAACCCAAAATACCATAATCAATCATGTCATAAACAGGGAGCGAAACTTTGGTGCCGGTGACATCATTATGACGCAAATTCATATATAGGATGATTTTATATAAGCAACATTGCGACACTCCAATGATTATTAATAATGCAATAATATAAATGTAAAATTTTATTTTTATTAATAAGAAATGACTATTTATATTGAAATAATGTAAATATTAAAATAATTACAAAGACAATAAGAAAAAAATATTTTACTAAGTAAGTAATTGTAAAAAATATATTCGGATAAATGAAAAAAAAAAAAAATTTCGTGGGTTGTCGAAAAATAGGCAGAACGCTTGGAATTCAAACACACCATCGCATCTTCTAATTTAAATACATACCTACATACATATACTGTACATAATGCATGTAATCGCAACTAAAACAAAATTATTGTTGTAAGTTAACCTTGCATCATCAAAATCGATTCCTTCAATAATCCAGATAAAAACACTCTGTATGTAGCTTGACGTCATACGTCTGTCATCGGCACCGAAGTTTCGCTCCCTGGTCATAAACCATACATCTTTAACAAAATTATATTTGTAGGTTCTATATTTGAATTCTTTTAAATTGGTAATGGGCAATAAGTTTCCTGTGATTTTATTTTCTTTTAATGTCATTTAATTTTGATAGTCTGTTGTTTTAAATGTATAAATTGTAAGACTTTTTTACGTACCTGACGTTTTTACATATAGAAGTGCCCTTGTGGCCTATTTGCAAAATAAATATTTGTTTATTCACTTCTCTTGCTCAAAAAGCCTCATCTACTTGCTTGCTATGAGTTTTGAAATGAACTCTATTCCCTTGTAATAAGGGTGACGCCTTGCCAGGCAGAGTTGGAAAAACAAGTAAGTGGATATTAGGTTTATCAAGCAGGACTAAAGTGATGCCTACTAAGACTGTCCCTAGGGAGAATGTGAATACATATTTATTATTTAATATACCTACAAAAAAGATATATGTGTTTTTTTCAAAGAACATCCCGAATACTTCAAGTTACGGAGTGAAGTCATAGAGAGACAAACAAGGCCACATTCTATGTCCCTTCTGTACAAACCAACCAGTCACAAGGACATAATACAAAAGGAATATTTTTAATAAAATAATATCTATTTTTATTTATAATTTACCCAATGATTTACAAGCATTATTTAGGAATATATTTAAACATAAATTGACGAAATGGCTGATGAATAAAATGTTTTTACACCACTCTGTGCCAAAAAGCGCGTTTTTGGCACGGAGTGGTGTAAAAACACACTTCAGCCCTCTCTCGCATATTTATGACCCTCGCCTGCGGCTCGGGCCTCAAACTTCTGCGATATCGGCCTTTCTTTGTTTTACAACCCTTGTATCGTAATGTACTATTATAGTGCAAGGGAATATTTAAATAGCTCATTAACAATTTCATAATTTCACTTTATTCTCATAATATTTATTTATTTTAAATAAAACTACACAAAAATAAATGATTACTAGAAATAAGTTAAACTACTTATAACTACCGACTTATAGATAAAAAATGGGCTCAAGCTCGGAACCCGGCGGTAGGGTGCCTTCTGGGCAGCCTTCTGCTGGCGGCATTGCCTCGCTGAACTGCAATGCCGATGCGCTGAGCGAGGTACAAACCTGCCCTCTGGTCACCCGTCGCGTCAATAAGACGCTTTGACAGCTCCTTGTATATGGAGTGTGCTCCGGGTATATTTAAATTAAAACAGTCTACTGATATCTTACCGACTGATTATCTTATTATTCATCATCATTATTTTTAACTCGGTGACATTTATCAATATTGTATTGTTGTGTTTTGTATAAAGTATTTGATGTACACATGCTTGCATGTTGAGTACAAGGACATTTTATACTGTAAAACCTTTTAAATGTAACTGTATTCTGTAAAATAAAAAAATCTGATTCTATGAGGACAAAATGTTTTTTTTTTCGATATATTTTGTGTTTATATTTCCGTAATTCATTTTAACGCAGCATAATTAATATTAAAATCGGGTCGATCGATGGAGGATCATTTATTTTTGGATCCATTATTATTATCCATTATTTAATATCACACGTACAAAATACAAATGTTGAAAAAAAATACTAGGCTATTTCTGTAGTTAATTTACCTATACATTTGTGATTTGTGAAAAAAAAAACCATGTGTATAAGATTTTTTAACCGGGCAGACATGGCGAGTCGTGATCGCCAGACCGGATAATGCCGATTAAGGCGTTTTTACCCGGCTTTGCGCAGTGTTTGTTAGCCTATTACTCCGGTTTGGACGTTTTTCAGTCTTAATTGAATTTGATTTACCTGGGTTCTGATTGGATCGAAAGGGGTTGGCGTTGTTTTTATTTATGTAAACCAAAACTCCGAATGCTCTTGCAATGGTTTGATTATAAATCACACGATTTTTTAAACACTTACATATATAACAGCAGAAACATTTTAGTGGATCATTTATATAGTAGTTGATTCTAATATTTTATAACAATGCCACTTTATTTATTAATTATACAATTTGTTGTAAACCTCGAAAAAGAACAGAATACAGAACATACGTGTCTGAAGAAGTGTCACTAAATTACATCAGATGTTATGTAATTTAGTGATACATATCATGTCAAATGGCTAAATGCTACTAATTTTCATTCTGATATTTGAAGTTTCATAAAGTTTCACGTTAATAAACATGAACTTAGCAATAATTTACTAAAATAATTGCTATGATAGCCCTTCGGGTCTAGTCGTATTCCACTTTACCCGATGGAAAAGCAATATTCACTACATCTGTACTGAATTTGTAAATGATTGAGACTTGCAAATATGGCATTTTATCTAAGTTTTCTGAATTAAGCTTTTAAGGGTTCCGTACCTCAAAAGGAAGAAAATAGAACCCTTACAGGATCACTCTTGTGTTTATCTGCCCGTCTGTCTATCTATCTGTCCGTCTGTCACAGCCAATTTGCTCCAAAACCACCTGGATCGTTTGAGCTAAAATTTGATACAAATATGTAAGTTGGTGACCCGAAGACGACCGTTTAACGTATATATATATATATAAGTTACTCGTAACTTGTAAACAAATTTAAAACATTGGGGCCACTTTTAGAGAGGTAATTAGAAAATTAAAAGAAAAGTTTACAGTACTAACTATATTCTGTGATATGATATGATATCATCATCCTCCTAGCGTTATTCCCAGTACAGTTGCATCCTGAAGAATGCCTGGGGTCCGCTACCTAATCCCAAGAATTGGCGTAGGCACTAGTTTTTACGGAAGCGACTGCCATCTGACCTTCCAACCCGAGGGGGAAACCGACCTTATTGGGAATAGGCTTGTCAAGTGAGTGGGCAACTTGACTGTTAGAAGTTCTCAAGCCGCCCGGAGGCCTCTAACTTGGCTTAACGACTGCTATCAAAGACAGCAACCGGGATCAACGGCTTAACGTGCCTTCCAAAGCACGGGAGCGCTCAGTTAGTAACCACTCAAAGCGGTCACCCATCCAAGGACTGACCTCGCCCGACATTGCTTAACCTCGCATACCGCACGCAGTACGCGGGTGCCACTGGGCCAAGAGCGCTCCGATATGATATGATATATAAGGTGTTAATTTATTAGTTGCAGATATTT
Organism: Notocelia uddmanniana; assembly: GCA_905163555.1. Lineage (NCBI taxonomy): Eukaryota > Metazoa > Arthropoda > Insecta > Lepidoptera > Tortricidae > Notocelia > Notocelia uddmanniana. Next base: position 16,750,508 of record LR991054.1, on the reverse strand, counting down.
TTACAGCTCATAGTACTTGGTCCCTGGAGTATATTTAAGTATGAAATATTATAGCTCTTACGATACTTTTTTGAGAAAACTGAAAAACTAATTTGTTACGTAAAAACACCCTGTTGATGTGATTATTAAATGAGAACTCATTGAACAGATTCTAGTACCTCTTTTACGTACCACTTAACTGTAACTGGCCACTTCACGTCGATAAATCAAATACTTGATTGTTAATGTCATGTTATTTTCTGTCTAATTGTGTCGTTTGCAAATCAATTTTACTTTTTATGAAATGCCTTCTTTTCTTCATGCTTGCTTTTAAAATTACTTTAACTCACTTATCAAAGGCTAGTATTAGTTAACTATCCTAATAGGTGGATTTTTTTGACTAGTTTTAACACGACAGCCCTAATTTCCAACCTACATTTGTAGTTTTTCCGCCGAACCATAATGACATTTAAGAGAAACAATTGAGTGACATGACGATAGTTTTAAACGTCTTATCAGGCACATGGTGATTATTTTTAGACAAAATTACAAATTATTTTTTTGTTTAGTAAATGAAAACAAAAAAATATATATGAAAAGGTTTCTTAATTTCTATTTAAAGTGAATTGTTTTTAAATAAAGTATCATCTGTTAAAATATCTGCAACTAATAAATTAACACCTTATATAGCTAATAAGAGGGCAGTTGTTGTGAGCATCTTAAGCATATATTTTTTACAATTATGAAATATCTGCAACTAATAAATTAACACCTTATATAGCTAATAAGAGGGCAGTTATTGTGAGCATCGTATATATTTTTTACAATTATGAAATATCTGCAACTAATATATTAACACCTTATATAGCTAATAAGAGGACAGTTGTTGTGAGCATCTTAAGTATATATTTTTTACAATTATGAAATAAACTTAAGATGCCGCACAGCGTTAAAATTATTTTAGAAAATAGACGGAAATTGACCCCCCCCCCCCCTATCTCTGAAACTACCGAAAATAAATTATTTAAAAAAAATTACAGAAAATAGTTCTTTACCTGTAGATTATTGGATAACCTATAAAAAGTCTGCAGCTTCAATAGTTTTAGAGTTATCGCTTAAATACTGCCATGTTCAAACAAAAGAACGTAAGTGCCGTTAGTTTCCTATGAAGATACGACCTTTTTCATACAAAGTACAGAATTGTGGTTTTAAATTTGGTGGAGTAGTAATAGGTACCCTTCATTGTGCGTTGTCCGACACGCACTTAGCTGGTTTTTTATATAAACATGGTGCAGATATTAATAAGTAAGCCTCACTATTTTCGTTCCGTCATTTAGCTTACCAATCGGTATCCTAAAATCCACACCCTTCACTAAATTGGACATGTGGGTCAACGCGGGAAAGGAAATGAATCGAATTTCCGACGAAGGGCATCCCGACAAGTGACATTTATATATGTATCCGCGGGCAATGTGGGTTCGAGAATATAGGTCCATTTCTAGTACATCATCACAATGATGACATGACGTAAGGCGTTAATTTTGGTAGAAACTAGGTACATCATCATCATCCTAGCGTTATTACCAGTACAGTTGCATCCTGGAGGATGCCTGGGTCTGCTACCTATTCCCAAGAATTGGCGTAGGCAGTTGTTTTTACGAAAGCGACTGCCATTGACCTTCCAACCCAAGGGGGAAACTAGACCTTATTGGGATTAGGCTTGTCAAGTGAGTGGGCAACTTGACTGTTAGAAGTTCTCAAGCCGCTCGAAGGCCTCTAACTTAGTTTGACGACTGCTTCACGTGCCTTCCAAATCACGGGAGCGCTTAGTTAAACTAGGTACATACGAGTAGGTATTACTTATGTGGCCAACTGTGCTGTCGAGTAATGTTCGGTTCTCATTGCATTCACAGTACGCGTAGGGGATTAAAAATGTTCTCTAGTATTAGGTACTACAACGAAGTATATAAAGAAAACATACATAAACAAAAAAAAACTTAATTACCTAAAACAAACAAACGGATGGAATCCAGGTGTCTAATTTTTGTCAACATAATGGTTAAACCTTGAAGATGTTTGGAAAATTAAACAATCCCGTACCTAATAAAATCTTGTTTCCCTTCGTCCCAGGTACCACATAAATTACATTTACACCTTACCCGGTGTCACCATAGATGGGCAATACAAACTAAATTTATGGTAGCGCTACAATACATTACTGGTAATGGCATGTCAGTCATAATATTTTTATTCTAAAACCCGCAATGAATACAAAGCCTTATACCAATACTATAGAGAAAGGCGTTGGTTGGTACCAAGACAAGGGTGACTCCACTACGTATCAAGTGAGGAATTTTAATTTACCCTTGTTAGAGACATGTTTGCAGACACCCTGCACTGCGTGTCCCGTTACACACAGGAATAATGGCTACATTAATGTCTGCTGAACCGTGAAAGCGGACAGTTTCGTCCCTAAGAATTTAACAGCCGTGTGTTCTCTAAATTCTTTCAGTTTAAAATAAGAAAACGCGTGGATAAATAAAAACAAGCCGGAATGTTGTCTGCTTTGTGGCCAAATTTTAATTACAAAATGCCACATTTGTTGGTACGTGAGATGTCGATGTTTGACTTTCAAATTATTCATTTAAGAACAGTCGATGGTCAATTTTTTATGTTAACAACTAAACGGGCCATGCTAGTACTTATTTTTTCCTAACATAAGAGTTTTCATTACTTGTAACCCTCTTGCACAAAGTGGTTGGCAAGAGCTGGAAGAGATTAGCCGGAGCTCGCTCCATGGGGTGAATTTCGCAATGTCTAGTGTGTTGAAATGGGCTGATGTTAATGATCGGCCATACATATCTTCTTGTTTTTTTTTTGATGATTACAAATGGAAAGTCTTTTTTAAGCTCGGGTCTTCTGATTCGCTTACCGAGAACATACTGTTTTTTGGGTTCCGTAGTAAACAAGAAACCTTTATATACTATCGTTCGTCTGTATGTCCGCGGCTTAGGTGTGTAATCGTTACTACTAGAAAGCTGTAGTTTGGCATATACACATAACAATCACGCCGACACGTCGTGTGAGGTATCGTTAGATTGGTCGTTTAAACATAATGCGGGTTGTCGTTATTGATTTTTTGATTAAGTAATGCGTTTGCATGATATTCAACTTTTTAAAGTACTATTCAACTTTAGTGCTATTTTGGAGTCAAGTGCCCCTCGCTTTCTCTGACAGCTAAACGGTTAGCAACTCAGTATGTGATAAAATCCATAGTAGTAGATACAAATAGCCGAACTTAAGAAATGTACTTGGAAAAGCAAACTTCAGTAGGTACAAATTGCCATTGATTGTTTAAATTTATATGTTTTTAATTGTGTCAAACATATAGTTAATATAAGTTTGTGACATTTTTAGTCCGCATAATATCACGGGTGGACAGCTACGGAACCCTAAATTGCGAGTGGCCCGACACGCACTTGACTGCTTTTTATTACTGCATTTTTTTAACACCAGACGCGCAACACAAAAGACGTGTGTTGTCATGACATCCCTACATGTAGTGCACATACATATACGAGTATATGTCTGTGCGAGCAACTACGGTGAGCTACGGCTCTATCGGGTAACCCGATTTGAATGCAGCGATGGTTTTTAAACATGTTTCATCAAAATCGGTTTAGCCGTTTTTGAGTTATTGAACATGAAAATATCGGGGGTTGTTAAAGTTTCTGAGTTGTCACTTATATCGAAATACTATAAGATTTGGTAATCTTCATTTGAAAATAGCGTGCAAGAACTTGGTTCTCTTACTTTTGCAAAATACTTAAGGGTTCAATTTGACAAAAACCTTGTTTTATGCTGCTTTAAATTTAAGCACAGAATAGTATAATATTACATAGTTTTGGTTTTCGCGCAAGGACGGCGAGAATAGCATATCGAACTAACAAAAGCGAGCGAACAAGACGAAATTTTGGTGACGGTCGAACCCTAAGTATATAAGTAAATATAAGTGTTGGAATAAAATGAACAGATAGTTTAATTTAATACGGGTCAAATCTGATCTGATGACCAAGAATTATTCACATATACGTGGTTACGTTTATAAATACATTCGTAGAAAAGTGTTCTCTATACAAGAATTGTTACTAAAGACTCAATATACTGATGATGACTAGATTTTAAGGAAGATGGATCTCCCCCAAAATTGCCATGACAAATGTAGGAAGGTTAACTTTCAAATTTACATTTTTATCTTTGGCCACCCCCTAACATTAGTCTTAATGTAAAACAGGCTTAATTGCTGATCGGGGACAATTTATATGCAATATAAATGCAAATTATTTAAATACTGCGACGGCAATGTTTTTTTATTAGAAATTAGTTTTTCCAAAATACGTAATATGAGTAGAAATCTTCCGTCCAGTGTCCGAATAACATGTTCGTGAATGTCGTGACGGATTAATTATTTGAAAGAATCAAGTTTTTTATACACACATACATACATTATAGGGTATCACTAGGTTTAGTTAGGTTAGGACTGTATATTTTTATAAATTCGATTTAACCATCTGCCTTGAAAAAAAATTCTAGCTGAAAACTACTTTGGCAATTTGAATTTTAAGAACAATGTTTCTTCGTAATTTGAGTGTATGTTGCTCGGATTTCTTGTGAGATAAGGTAAGTATTTTCAGTTCAAAATGTTTACCACTATTTATATTGTTGTATATTTTATAATATAACTAGATGAAAGCCCGGCTTCGCTCAAGTGAAATAAATAAGAAAGAAATAAAGTAAACATTTATTCGTGACAGTTATGCAAACGACGAAAGAAATAGTGTACAAAAATGTAAAAAATAAAAACATTACAACAATGGATTATGATGCAACTTCGTATAGAAATAAAGTCTGTAGTCTGGATTAACATATGGAATAGGGAGTAAAAGATTACGCTGACGACGTCACGAGCAAAGGCTAGTATCTTTGCAAGTTAATCCTAAGCATTTTTATAAGGGTAGTATTTAAAGGCACATAAAAAAAATTGACACCGTAATCAGTACTGATTTGTATAACTAAAATACTAATCTTTCATTAAAATTCAGTTCAGATGTGCAATTGTTAAATATTGATGTGCCAGTCAGTATTTTTGGTGGGAAGTCAGAGCTGCTAACGCGAACGAAAACAAATGAAGTTCGTGTGTCTCCCTCTCTGTCGAACTTGCAAAATCGAGCGACACAGAGGGAAATACACGATGTTCGTTCGTTTTCGTTTCGCGGTAGCAGCTCTCTATTCTCCGCCAAATTCTCTTAAGAATTTTGACACATAATATTGAGTGTAAAGGGCCCCTTACACTCAATATTATGTGTCAATATTCTCGCGATTTTTAAAATTGTATCGGGTCTGTTAAACGCTTAATATTATCACAATTCTGGTGTGTCAATATTATCGTGGTTTTCAAAATCGTATGGACTTTTCTTCAATATTCATTGCACGTCACACGGATCGTGATATGAGTATATCGCGTGATAATAACAACCATGTAACAGGCCCCTATGGATGTTGCTTCAATATTCAGTGTTTCGCGTGATAATAATAACAGTTGGTAATACTTTCTCCAACTAATGGAAGCTATTTAACAACTTGTTCCGTTTTGCCAAAGGTGTTTCACATTCCGATACGCGCACCATCCAGGAATAGGAGCCGTCAGACCAGAGGGCCTACCGCGATCTGAAAACGAAGTATTTCCCTCTCCGCGCACGAATATGCAAGTGCGACAACGAGGCATATATATTTAGTTTTCGGTTGGTAGCACTTTAGTCCGAGCACGGCGGACGGTCGAAGAAAGTCAAAGAACATTCCGTGTGTTGTCTGTCACACATATAATTTTTTTACTTCCCATCGACCTATGAACTTGAAATTAGGTGATAATGTTTATTATGAAGTATATTTTACCAAAAATATCAATATATTGATAAATCACATTTGTTTTTTAGTTGTACGGAACCCTCAGTGTGCGAATCCGACGCACTTGGCTGGTTTTTATTACATTTTGAATTTTATTTCTCTTATAGTAAAATACCATGTCGCACCAACTCCCTTAACAATCGGCACGCTCGAAGTTGTAGACGATTACATATACCTAGGACAGACTGTCCAGTTAGGTAGGTCCAACTTAGAGAAAGAGGTTAATCGTCGAATCCGACTCGGCTGGGCAGCGTTCGGGAAGCTACGGCACATCTTTTCGTCCAATATTCCGCAGTGTCTCAAGACGAAAGTCTTTGATCAGTGTGTGTTGCCAGTGATGACATATGGTACTGAAACGTGGTCGCTTACTATGGGCCTCATAAGAAGGCTCAAAGTCACCCAAAGAGCAATGGAGAGAGCTATGTTAGGAGTTTCTCTGCATGTTCGCATCAGGAATGAGGCCATCCGCAGCAGAACCAAAGTGACCGATATAACCCTCCGAATTGCTAAACTTAAGTGGCAGTGGGCGGGGCACATAGCACGTAGAACCGATGGCCGTTGGGGCGGAAAGGTTCTCGAGTGGCGACCACGTACCGGAAGGCGTAGCGTGGGCAGGCCCCCCACACGGTGGACCGATGACCTGGTGAAGGTCGCGGGTGTCCGCTGGATGCGGGTGGCGCAGGACCGGTCATTGTGGAAGTCTTTGGGGGAGGCCTATGTCCAGCAGTGGACGTCTTTCGGCTGACATGATGATGATGATGATGATATTAAAATACCCTATTCGTTTTAAAGTTGACGCCTGACGGCCTACCACGAACCAAAAACGAACTATCTTCCTCTCTGTCGTTCGAATATACATGTGCGAGAGAGAGGCAGATACTTCGTTTTCGGTTCGCGGTAGCGCCTCTAACGTCCGAGCGCGGCGAACGGCATGAGCTGGGGGTCTACTCCGAAATTCAAAATCTGAACTTCGTATGGTGCCGTCCCTTTCACTCTCCTGTCATAGACTATATGAGTGAAAGGGACGGCACCATACGAAGTTCGGATTTCGAATTTCGGAGTAGACCCCCAGTACCACTAAGTTATAAGATAGAGCGAGATAGGGATAGAATTTTACTAGACGTTTAAAAGCCATAAGTCACCTAGTAGTTTGTCACAACAAAATAGAGACGCAGCTTTAAGATGGCGGACAGACTCGGCAAACATTCAAGTGGTGTTCTTTACACGATTAATATTATCACAATACCGGGGTGTCAATATTATCGCAGTTTTCAAATTTGTATGGATTCTGCTTCAATATTCACGTGATATTTATCGTGATATGAAAGTATCACGTGATAATAATAACCATGTAACAGGCCCCATACATTCGCTTTGAAGGCGGTTGTTGTGACAATCAGCCTAGCTAGCACGATAGATTATACCGTTACGTTTTATGTGACGTTTTAATACATTTCGCCCATATATCGTGACGGTATAAGTTATCGTGCTAGCTAGGCTGATAGGTGTATAGAACGCTTGAGAACTACAATCCACACAATGGGCGATGATGGCCCCTCACCCAGAACGCAGCCCAGCAACCTGGCCAACAGACCGGACGCAAACATAGTTTACGATTTCCGAACGTACCCAACCCGGCGCTGTCACCAACGAATTTAATATAGCCGACCTTTCGTCATAAAATTAACACTTTTTAATGCAAAATACGCGACAATCCGAATTTTGCGAATACATACGTTCAACTCGATATCGTTATTTTTATACGTTCTTCAATTTGAGACAGGTCTCGTTCGGGTCTACCGTACCCCTGCACGAAATTATTTATATAGATAAACGCTATTTATAAATATTATTTATGAAATTTAAATATATTTTTATAAATATTTGTTATATTATAGGATAAAGTATCATGTTAACAATGTAACAAAAAACATCCGGAAGCAGCATCCGCGCCCATCCATCAAGTTCGGAACGGTACTCGAGCAATCGACACAACGAGAAGGGCAGTTAACCGACTTCCTTTCCCGAGGGATCGCACGCGCAGGCCCCAGTCCCGCGCCGTGGCCAAACCGGGCCACACGAACTTCTGACCTTCCAAGGTTTAGGACCATTTCAGTCATTACGACCTCATCATTAGTGACAGAAAATGAATAGCAATTTAATCTCAAACTGACGGCTTGAACAGTGATGGATATAGCGTTGAAGTAGAGTGCGTGAAAGTAGATCGATTGATTAAAAATCATTGAGTGATACGATGGCAATGCCTAACAAAAGAACTGAAATTGACAGAAATGCTCTAAACAGTGTTGTGCTATGGTGTTTGTGCGTGTTCTGTCTTATGATTAGTGGCTACAGCTTGTACCGGCAGCATCACTTGGAACAGAAGCTGATGGCGTTGGAGGAGCAGCATTGGGAATTGAGGAGTTGGGTTCAGAAGCGGGAGAAGTCCCGAGAAACCATCAAGATCGAACCAGATAAGGTGCTGAAGAGAGAGACCAGGGATGCTAACGATTGCATCTGTCCTGCAGGTAAGTTTGTGCTTTTCTTGTTAAATGAATCAGGTCCGAATCGGTTTTGGGGCTTGAAAACTAAATTTAGCCAGTGTAATTTATTGATTCGATATAGAATTCACTTATAAAGCTTCCAGTTTCAAATTTAGTTGTCCGGGCTAAAAATATGCTATCCTAGAGAGTTATTTATGTTGCAAGTGTCTACAAACACTTGAGAGCCATGTTGGTGAATATTTCATTCTGACTTGCTGCGCTGAATTTAATAACACGACATGGGCACGGTTTTGTATACTTCTTTGTCGTCATTAAAATATTCAGTTAATGAGAGTTTGATCAGCATTTCATTACAACCACGGGGTCATGTTTAGCGCTAATTCTCTTCAAAACGAGAACCGCCGCTACATCAATGCTTCCATCGTGCGGCTCGACCACTTTATAATATCCGGCCATAAACTCAATTGGGCAGCTCTTCTATGCACCCGAAAAACAACCTTCCCACAATAAACAGAGGACCCATATTGTCTTCCGCGTGGAAGTCCCTGTCTAATACTACGACGGGACAAATTGTAATGCCCTATTGTCACAACCATTACACGTAATGGTTCAATAAGGAGTATTGAAAACGCTCTTTCAGTGCGTGAGGCCTACAAATCAGCTTTTATCCAATTTAGGCGCAGGGCCGTGTGAAGGGATGTTGACCTGTAGCGGATATTGAAAATGGCCCTTCAAATTGCTGTAAAGATCCGTTGGCTATCGAAGGCACATTGCTTATTTCCGCCTAAAGAGTCCAATAAAATGTTCGTTTTAATGTTAATAAGATTAGGATTGGAATAAGGAGCAATTGAAGCTTCTACATCTTGAACTTCTTGAAAAATCACTCACGAATTCGTCAAATGTTTTGCTAATTGGGTGTCTTTGTTTTAAGCCGGATAAAGGTTTAATTATTTGAACTTTCAAATATTGCAAATTCCCTTACAGAAAATCAAGAAAATTCGATCGGAAGATTCACTGAAGTTTACGCTTCGGCTGCGTCGTTTGGGGTACAGGGAATCGGATTTTACAATATTGAAATGTTGATTGGAATTTAATTTCTTTCGTTTACGGCCAAAAGGTACTTATATTGCATAAAAGGTTTTCTATTGAATTTTGGCTTCTACTGGAAGAGGGTACTATTAAATGTTCCATGTTTAAAATTAAATAATTAATAAATCAGATTTTGGTTCATACAAATATTAAAGTTATAGATACAACAGATATGTTAAAGATCATAAGCATATAGCAGAAATTGTGAAACGACTCCAATTCAGAGTTACCAATTTTTTTTTGGGGTATCGTACGTAGTAAACGTGGAACCTTAATAGTTTATCACCATGTCCTTCCGTCCGTCTGTCCACGGCTTAGCTCAATAACCGTTTAGAATGCTGTTATTTCACATAGGTATACAATACATATGTATGTATTGATATCAATCACACCACACCGACAAAACGGTAGAATAAAATCTTAAAAGTTATCCCTCCCCACTGCCAACTAAATGATTTTATACTTAATAGACCGTGGGCCAGCAACAGATTTTCATGACCAATTTCCTCTCACATGGTCATTTCTAGAATGCTAAAGTTATATTATGAAGCCCCGTGAACTTTCGCTGCGATTCTGTTGGTGGATTAAATAACAGTAGTCTCTCAGGTGCGTAAAAAAATGGAATTTCCTCTCAATTCAAAGTTTAACAATCTAATGATAGCTAATTAAATATCTTAAGGAACAAATACGTTAACTGGCTATAGAGTGGTGGATTATTTGTCAGCTGGGCAGTCATATTTCCTCTTAAATGGAACTTGGCCAGTTGATAATTTTTATGCTAAAAAATCCGTCAGTTGAAGCTCGAAAAATTGTAACACGGGAGCATTTATCATATCACTTTATATGTTCCTTCAGGTTCTTTCTTCGTACAGTTTGTGCAAGAACAGTCATAATGCTAGCAGTCAGTTAGAATTATGACTTAAACATCGGATTCGCGTATGATTAATACATTTTTTACTGACATTGTTGCAAGGATCAGCTGAGAGGTTAGTGAGATTAAATTTTAATTTCATGTAGAATTTCAAGCCCACAATATCGAAATTTTGATAAAACATGAATGCAAGTTAATGTGTGCGTGTTGTGTTTTTTGCACACAGTTTTGTTTTAAATACCTATCCATCAATGTGCAATATTTTCTTAATCGCACTCCTAAACCCACTACAGTGTTTAAAATAGCCCACCCACAATGTTAACTATTGAACTTGGCATCCTAAACTTAATTTAACTCGCAAACGTAAACTTCAACATGACCTTTTACTGCCCTGCGAAATTGCGGAGTTTAAAGTTAAACAACTTGTTTAGGACAATTTTATGTTTCAAGTAGTTACTTTACAACTTGGCCGTAAGTTTGGCTGTAAGTGGTGTAAATGACTGAACTTGGAAACTGTTTGATTTCTTGCCCCCGCTTTATGTTAAAGTTAATTAAAGTGAAGAAAAATAAGAACTTTGATATCATGCGTTCATACAAAATAATGAGGATAAGGCAAGATTCCAACATATTTTTTAACAATCATATTAAATATAAAAATCAATGCTCGTGTTTGCCTTGTCAGTGTGTGGGTAATATTATATCTCATTTTTTGACATGGAAGAAAATGTTCATTATTTTGCTTAATGTCCAATTACACATACCCGTTTATCTCGGTTCAATCCTCAGCTGCAGCTTCGGACTCCAGGGTCCGCTTTCCTGCTTTTTCTAGTCTAGCCAGCATCTCCAGGGCTTTCCCCGTTTCCCGGGCCCAGGCGGAGGCGGCATAGGCTGACATTTGTTGCCCACGTTATCTTACCGGTTTTCGCAAGACGTGGCCGTACCAGCGGAGGCGATGCTCTTGCAGTTTATCTGCTATGTCACGTATAAATAGGATGCGAGAGTTCCTTATACGGGAATTCCACGTTATTCCGCACATCCAGAGTAGCGTGTTCATTTCCTTGACCCGCAATTCCTGCTTATGTCGCTCAAGCACTGGTCCGATGATGGCTTTATGGATCTGTTCTTTCAGCTTGACGGGCATCTTGGGGTCGCAAATAACACTAGTCACTTCACGCCATTTCGCCCAGGCTGCAGAAATGCGAGCCTTAACGTCGAAATCGATGATGCTGGACGCGTCAAGCACGTATCCGGACACACGACCACGTCTTCGCCTATGCGTCTTCGCTTATACGGACAGGGGACCCGTTACATTGCAGGCCATATACTCAGACTTGAGCCACGTTGAGCTTTAGACTACCGTTCTCAAGCGACTCTTTTCCACATATTCACACGTCGCACCAGTCTACCTCTGTCCGCATCGGCCAGCGTAAGATCGTCAGCATACATGATATGAGGTATGACATGATCACTATAATTGAAATGAAACCGTTAAGAAAGTTTGTGTTTTTAATAAGCACTCATATGAAGAATTTAGATACCAAATTTCTGAATTATTTCACGTAATTTACAACGGCGGCACTGAGCGAAATAAATCGTTCACGTCTCATTTATGTTTCAAAAGCACACTCAAAACGATTTAAAAATATAATAACTGTTCGGTTCACTGGATTGGTTGTTCCGTTTCATTATCTTGAGATAAAAAGAAGATGCTTGGGGCGCAATATATTCACTTGGATTCCATTTTTAGTAAAAAAATATTTATTTTTTATATAAAACCCTTTGGTATCCGGCATAATTACCTTCGGTAACGAGGTTTACTGAAAAATTATACGCTTAATAAATTCATGGAAACAGAAGCTTCACCTTGTGTAAGTGAAAGAGTTTCCATTGGACTAAGAAGCAAAATTAAATGACATAATATTGGCCAAGGTTATGCCATCGAATTGCACCCTTGCGGCTGAAACCGTGGCACATACTTTTGCCGTCAACAACAAAATATACAATTTTGAAAGAATTCATAAAACTTTGTTGTTCTTTCGGAAACGGTTATGCTAGTTATGAATTACGTATATATTTTAATAATTTTCCCATATACATATAAATGCGTATATGACACTCTTGGGGACTGATTGTCGTGATCGCATTGATCGTAAATAATTGATTTAAATATATTCCAAAGTTCATCAAATTATTCTGCACTTCATCACATAATAATATAATAATTAACTAAGTTCATCAAATAATAATATAATAATTAATATTTATTTCAGTCCATAGATCCATAATTTGTTATTACTTATAATTAAATGTTAACGGGACAAACAACGGCTGATTCGATCTATTTAAATGTTCCCTGAAAAACTCGGATCGAATACTAGTATGGAAATGCTTTTTAAGGGTCGGCATTATTTGCTCGAAGGTGTACGGAACGTTACCTGAGCAAAGTCAAATTAATTCTACCCTTATTTATTTTATATCGCAGGGATGGTATTCATCTTTTATTTAAACTAACAGGTCAGTCGACTATAAAAGGATGAAGTCATTTATAAATACCCAAAAAAAGTATGTAGGTATCTTCTACTTACTTAACTGTACTTTGGACATAATTCAAATATTTTTTTCTCAAACATGCAATGAAATTTTGTCATTACGTGCGTTATAATAGGCTTCAAAATACTCGTATCACGTTGCAGACGGAACCACTGTAAAGGAATTTTCATATAAAATTGAAGATTCTAGGCCGGGATGTATTTTTATTTTTATTTTAATGTTAGACATGGCGTATGTAACTACTACATTGATACCTAACCTACTAGACTAATTTGGTTAATAATCCTAGTTGCGATTGCTAAAAATCGCACAGAAGTCAAATTGCATGTGTTCTGGCTACTCATTTGGGAATACAGGGCTGAGTTATGTGTGTACCTCTGTAAATACTGTTCAATAATGACTTTGCTGGATTAACTACCTAAGTACTACAAGCTACATTATTTTTGTGATTGCGTGATTCACTCCCTTTAATTTAAACACTTATAATTTTTTTTAATTTTATTAAGACATTAGCCACTTGTTCGTCTGGTCGTAAATTCGCGATAGATTTACGACAGTAGCTGCATGTCACTTGACAAATGAGATGTGCTTGGTAAGATATAGAAATACCGAAACCGTTACTTTTTCTTTTTTAACGCCTGGATTCTATCTTCTTAGCATTAGGGTTTCTTTTTAATTTATTTCCCGATTTGTGACTTGTGCTTATAAATTAGTAAAAGCACGAGCGCTCTTATAAATCCATCCGTCAACTGCAAAAATAATGAGGCAGCGAATGAATGATTATTTGAATGTCTTAAACTTGTTTTCCAAAGATTTTAATTCAATTCTAACAGATTTGTATGTATGTTTTTTGCAGACGATCTTTATATATGATAAACAATACTAATAAGTCTAACCATTCGCAATGCCAGAAAAAAGTTAAATGGTCAACACAAAGCGCAATACAATATCTGACTCAAAACGTCCGTAGGCTACGGTGTCCGCCTGTCATCAGGCATCAGCTTATTTGTCACTATCTTGTATGATCGTATGATTGGACAGTAATTTCATTTATATTTAGGTAATACACGCGCCCAGAGCGCGGCGCAGCGTAGTTGCGGGGCGGGGGCGGTTTCGTGGTAAAGCGAACGCAGCCCGGGAGACGTCGCAACAAAAAACCGCGCTAGATAGCGGAGCAAAGGCCGCGTTTGTGACATATGAAGCAGTAATCGACACTATCGACAGTCAACAGAGTCGGAAAGATCGAAAATGAAAAACCGCCTCCTCCCCGCACCGCACCGCCAACGCGTGCGTTTCGAGCTTAATTAATAATGATAGTACAAATATTTCAAGTAACTTGACTTTTATTATTATACATAATAATACGTAGTCCTTCAGACATAAAATTCGTTTTCCCGTAGTTAGGGCAGGATTGAACAGTACTGCGAACATGTGGACGGCACGAACGTTTATTTAAGAAATAAATTGGCTCTCGAGGGCTGTTTTGAAGAAGTTTATGGAGTTGCTATGCTACGATTTATTGGCTTAGTTTTATTCCGTTTAAACCGCATGAGTTCGTGGTTTAAGTTTCAACAAGAGTTGAAGTGCTCGATAAAATTGTGTATTTGAAATTCAACTGATTAAAGTAATCCTGGTTTCCGCCATGGTAAATACTTGTCATGCAGTGTGTGGAAATAACACAAATATATTGCAAAAATAAAGACACTTGGTGACATACCTTCCTAATAAACCGGTGAATTTTTACTTTGATTTATTTGAAAGTACTCTTACTATGACTTTTGTTAAGGACTGTATTAAGATTTTAAAATATAGTCTACACTCAAACTTGTTTTTTTAAGTAATAGTAACACTGCATTGTTACTGACAATGATACTAAAAAAATATATAAAGGTGCGTAGACACTGTAAATCACGCGGATTTTGGGCGGTTTTCTTCGGTTGAATGTAAATTTTCTTTAATAGATTCGATTTTATATGGTGCTGTCAGCATTATCCAAAGTTTATCGCATCGGAAAATAATGGGATTTGGTAGGATTATACAAATAGGGAAGTTTTAACTTTTTAAATCTAGGTGAATAAACATTATGCACTTCATGTGTTCGTATTTCAAACAAAATAAGACCCTTTCCGAGCCAGTTTGAGAGAAATACATTGTATAAAATTCAGCTGCGTTTTCCTTATGTTATGAAACATGGCAAGTATAGTAATAGTATGTGGGCAGTGATCATGGTAAGAAACGGTGAGGTCGGCGATAGTACAATTATTATACAGTCATATAGAAAAATGTGTGCAAAAGATAAACAGTACTCACAAATTGAAAACGTGCTATCAGGTACGGTCGCATGGTTATAATGTGAAAGCAAAGTCATAGTCAAAAACTATTTATTCAAATATGCCTAGCACCTTCGAATCGGCAACTAAAACATTCATCATTCGCGTGCCCTTTTCCAATTGACTTGGGGTCGGCGCAGCATGTTTTTTTCTTCCATATCTCTCTATCGCCCTTCATCTTGTCACTCGCATCCTTCCTCTTCATATCGTCTCTAACGTAATCCATCCACCTTTTCCTTGGCCTACCCCTCCTCTTACATCCCTCGCTTACACACCTCACCCTCGATACCCAAAGACTGTGACATACCAAGATATTTATAGGTATCTGCTTCGGAGAGAGATCTGAGTGATATTGTCTCAGAAAGCTGTAAATTTGTTGAATTTACAACTTTCCCTGTACATGCATGACCGCACACTTATCGACACCAAATTCCATTTTGATGGCACTACTGAAGACCTCTGTAGTTTTGAGTAGCTCCAACAGGTCATGTTTATTTGGTGCAAATAGTTTAAGGTCGTCCATGTAGAGCAGATGAGAAATGACCTCACCCTCTCTCCGCAGCTGGCAACCGAATCCTGAATCCTTCAGCAGAGTACTGAGCGGATTCAGCGCTAAGCAGAACCATAAGGGACTCAGACTGTCACCCTGGAATATCCACCATATCAGCCTTAGGACGTCCACTGCTGGACATAGGCCTCCCCCAATTTCATGGGGGGTAAATGTCATAATCACCACGCTTGGCATGCGGGTTGGCGATCGCAGTATCTCCACCGCACTCTAGGAATGCTGCTGCCCATTCCCCGGTGGTCTTGGTCGTAGTTTAAGGACATACCCGGGTCCCCGGGACCCTGGAATTTACCTCGCTCAATCTTGATAGAGTCTTGCGGGCTAGAGGTACCATCTCCCCCTCCTGGTTGACGAAGGACAGTGGTCCACTGCCTCATGCAAGCACTGAAGAAGGATCTCAGAGCTACATCAACTTTATACAGTTCCAAGACCCTCCCCAACCATGAATGAGGCACCGAATCATAGGCCTTCCTATAGTCAATCCAGGCGGCTGAGAGGGTCCCTTTGTTCCGCCGGACTTGTTGGCAAATGGTTATGACTATGAGGAGGAGCTCTTTAGTACCACGTGACCCAACCCTACATCCATTTTGAACAGGGGCCAAAATATTGTTCGCAACAATGTGTGTGTTGATTTTTGCTCTTAAAATGGATGTAAGGAGCTTGTATAGCGTAGGTAAGCACGTGATGGGTCTGTAGTTCTTCGCTTCCGTGGTACTACCGGACTTGTAGAGCAAGGAAGTAATACCAGTTGTTAAGGGAGGTGGCAGAGAACCCAGCTCCAGGGCTTCCTGGAACTGCGCTGCCAAACGTGCGTGCGAGCATCGAAACCATTTTAGCCAGAAGTTGTGCAATCCATCCGGTCCGGGACTTTTCCAGTTCAGAGCTGTACGGATGGAACAACTAACGTTTTCGGGGGTAATGGTGACAGACCCCATGGGTTCGATGGACTCACACTCACGCTCGACAGTACCGATCCAGGGACCCTCAGTGTGTTCAACAGGCACCGACCATATACTACGCCAAAAGTTAACCATGGCAGTAGCATCCGGTCGCTGTCCGTCAGACACACGATGGTCGGTTCCCTCCCATTTCCGGTATACCTTCCTTTGGTCGCTTTGGAAAAGGCGATTCAGCTGGTATCGGTCCACACACTCTCTGTAGCGACGAATACGGCTTGCCCATGCATAAACTTTCTGCTTCAGAAAGTCAATGCGTTCCGTGACACAGGCCATGTAATCACGGGGTCTTACACCAGTCCCCGCGAAGGCCTGGTTCACGAAGCGCATCACTCGGGGGCGGCTATTGCCCCTTCTGAAGTAGATCAGCTTTGCAATGAGAGTCCTATACGTGTTAATACGCCGCTCAATTCGTACCTGCCAAGTAGGGACACTCCCAGCGGTCCTAGGTGCACGGTCAGCGTCCGGAAACTTGACGCGAGCAACACGGCACGCCGCTATGGCCCCGCAGTACATAATTGAGTGCGTATCAATCAAATCTTCGCTGCCCGTAAATACGGGACTAGGAGATCGTTCAGGGCTCCCATTAACGCTAGATTGCGTCTATTCACGGGCAAGCGTGGTAGTCGCGGCCTAGAACTGGTTGTGGAGCGATACCGCGTAATCGCCTCTTCCAAAGCCCTCCTCAATTGCCCATCGGCCTGGGTACTCACACTCTGATTCGCACAGTCCCCGTCGGTACTGAGATCGACCCGCGGTGCCCCCGGTGCCGTATCGGGTGCGGGTACCGGAGCTGGCAACGTGGCGGATGGGTCCCGCGCCGAAACGGAGGCTGCGCGAGCAGAGAGTGCCTCCAGACGGAGCCGATAAAGTGTCGCGTCATCCAAACGCTTGAATCGTTGGATGACGCGCCCCTGATCCGATAGCCGTTGAGCAGACACGGAAATGGCTGGTTCAAGCGCCCGAAACAGAGGAAGCATCCTAACACGTTACGCGGATAGATTTGTACCTCCATCTGTCGCCCCATAGTAGGCGCGCATGCAGTTTTCGTTGATCGATTGCGACCACTGCATGCGGCGCACTATACCACCGGTAGCGGGAGCCGTGGACGGAGCAGGATGCCCCGAAGGCCCCAAGCGTGCCGGCAGCGGGGCGGTCCGCGCCGCGCAGGTGGTCGTGGCGGCGGCGGCGGCGGCCCGCTCTCATCGCTCGACTCGCTAGTTTCGTGTGCGGTGGCAAATTCGTCACCTGAAGACGATGGCGAGGGGTCAGACGAGACGGGCAGGGGTGGAGGGCGTGCGCTAGTGGTATCCGCTGGTTGACGACTACTTTTACTCCTTGTTATCATTTTGTACTTCCATTTGTTGTTATGGTTGATAACTCCAATGTATCAGGAACATTTTTCGTCCTCATTTCTTTGCAGCAACAAGAAAAATCCGTTAGGAATACATTATTATAAAATAAAGAAGTGTAAAAAAAATAGAAAGACGTTATTAGTTTTATTATTATTATTATTATTATTTATGCAATTAATCGACAAGGAAGCTAACAGAAGAATACAATTGGGCTGGGCAGCATATGGCAAGCTTCGTCACATATTTGAATCGCCACTGCCTCAGTCCCTCAAGTCGAAAGTCTTCGACCAGTGCGTACTTCCGGTCCTTACCTACGGGGCCGAGACGTGGACGCTTACAAAAGGCCTCGTCCATAAATTCCAAGTCGCTCAGCGTGCTATGGAGAGGGCTATGCTCGGAGTTTCTCTGAAGGACAGAATCCGGAATCAGGATATCCGACAGAGAACCAAGGTCACCGACATAGCGCTCAGGATAAGTAAGCTGAAGTGGCAATGGGCGGGGCATATTTGTCGAAGAGCCGATGGCCGATGGGGCAGACGAGTTCTGTAGTGGAGACCGCGAACGACTCACCCTGTGGGACGACCTCCCACCAGGTGGACCGACGACCTAAAGAGGGTGGCGTGAAGCGGTTGGATGCGGAGAGCTGAGGACCGGGTGTGGTGGCGCGAATTGGGGAAGGCCTATGTCCAGCAGTGGACGACTGTGGGCTGATGATGATGATGATGATGCTATTACCTCAGAACTCCGTCATTTATTAACCGCTTTGGAAAATTCTTTTTTTGTTTGAAACAGTATACTTCAGGGGTAGTCCCATAGTTACCAGGTAAGTATCTGATCATAGGGTCCTGGAGAAAGGCAGTTTTCTATGCAGTATTTAATAATACCATAAAAGCTGTTGGATATTTAAGAAAACTGCCAAGTTAAAGCTCAAAATGCATTAAGCCGCAGTAAATTAATATTACTGTAAACAATGTAGTGCCGGACTTGGCACCATTTCAGAGAATCTTCAGAACTTGGCACCCATTTAGATCTCAATTCTTTTGTCGGTGAAGACGACAACTAAGCATCGCATATTCTTAATATTGAACTTGGCTCCCATTTTCACATTTATGATTTTGATGGGTGATTGGTGGGTTGGTTTTGGATTTATGTTTTACATAATTTCTGAATTTAACAGATAATTCAGTTACGTTACTACTACTACGTATTAACCATGAATATTTTTTATTTAATTTTTTGGAGCCGTGTAGTGGCGAGCTTATGTTTATTTCTAGTATGCATGCATTTGCATATATATGTCAGAGTTCTTCCTAAAATTGGCAATGTCTGTATATATACTCGTATACACAGATTATCATAGATGTATTGACAATGTAATGTCATTACATAATGTTCTTGAACTTATAGGGGCTATTCCCTTATATTAATAGCCCTCTTCTGCAGAAAAAAAATCTCTACAACATTGCCTCATAGTCAAATACCGTACGACATAATGCTGTAGATGTGTATAATAATAATAATCATCCAAAATATTTTTGCTACGTCTACATTATAAATGTTATAAGCATATGTATTTTTAATATTGTAAGTAAAGCATAATGTATTAGTGTATTTTAGTGTTAAGAATTGTTTTGTACTGTTATTGTAAATTATAAAGTAGCTACATAACTATTTACATCAAATCACCGTACTTGTGCTTATAAATATGTGCTAATAGTGACAAGTGTTAAATTCAAGGGCCGCAAAAGAGTCCCAATCTAGCATTTAAATCATCATTTTACAGAAAATCTACTTAACTCTGTTGTAAATATGGCGTTCATAAAAGCAACTTTGGATTTGTATTTGTTAACATACGTCCCACATATTTACAATATTTCTTCTGGTGGAACCTGCGAATGAAGGGTGTTGCCATAAAAAAAACCAGATGATTTCATTCAAACACACACAAAACAAATCCATAGCACTACAAAGACGGTTCATATTTTTGCAGGAATTTTAGAAGAAACTGCATTTTTTGATGTTTAATTTTTAAAATGCGCGTTAGAAATGGCATAGTGGTTTTTAATATGTGAAAAAAAAAGAAATGTTCAACACCTCGCTGGCCAATGGTGAATTTTTGTCACTTTGGCGTAAAGCGTTTGTTCTTCCATTGCCAAAAATAAGTAACCCCACCTCTATCAGTAATTTCAGACCTATTTCGATTCTCCCTTTTCTGTCCAAAATTGGTGCGGTGGTTCATAAACAACTCTCATGGTATATTAACACGCATAAACTGCTGAGCCCCTTTCAGTCTGGTTTTCGGCCAAGCCATAGCACGTGCACTGCGCTTCTCAAAGTGACTGAAGATGTTCGGCGAGGCATGGAGGGTCAAATGGTCACGGTACTTGTTTTGATCGACTTCTCCAACGCTTTTAATACTGTTGATCATGATATCCTCCTCGGTCTGCTGAAACATCTAAATGTGTCGCTTGCAGCTCTTAACTGGTTCTCTCTCTGCCTATCTTGGGGGGCGCCAGCAAGCGGTTCGTGTGGACCGCTCTTTGTCCGACTGGTGTGATCTTGCGACTGGCGTACCTCAAGGAGGAATTCTGTCTCCACTCCTTTTCTCTATTTTCATTAGTTTCATCACCCCAGATCTTCGCTGCTCGCACCATCTATATGCCGACGATTTACAACTCTACGACCAGTGTACTGTGACGGACCTTTAACTACCAATTATAAATTAAACCTAGACCTCCTACACATTCAGCAGTGGTCCGAGAAGTTTGGCCTCTTTGTCAACCCGTCTAAGTGTCAGGCTATTGTCATCGGTAGCTCTCGACAACTTGCCAAACTAGACTGTAACTCGATTACGCCCATAAACTTTAATGGTATCCCCATACCTTTCCGTCAAAATGTTAAAGACCTGGGTGTACTCGTGGACTCTACTCTGAGCTGGAGGGCTCAGGTCACTGAAATTAGTAGGAAAGTCATGAGTTCCTTACATTATCTTAACAAGCTAAAACATTTCTTGCTCATTAGTACTAAAGTCATGTTAGTCAACACCTTAATTCTTCCCATAATTGATTATGGTGATGTGTGCTATCCGGACTTGAGCGGAGGACAAGCTAGATCGCCTGCTCAATAACTGTATTCGCTTTGTCTTTTGCCTGAGGAAATATGATCATGTCTCATTGTTCCGATCTCAGCTTGGCTGGCCCACGATCCGTCACCGACGCAACATCCGCATCCTTTGCACTATCTTCTCCATTCTCAAGGATCCATGATGTCCCGAATATCTCAAATCCCTCTTTAAACTTCTCGAGGAAACTCATGAACGCCATCTTCGTTCGTCGGGCAATCTCTCTCTGGCCATACCGCTTCACCGTTCTGGTTTTATGTTTAATTCTTTTTCCGTCCAGGCGGTTCGTCTATGGAACGGTCTTCCACCTAAAATTAAAAATATTCCCAGCAAATTTGCCTTCAAAAAAGCTGTACGCGTTTTTGTTGCTGGTAGTCTACGGAATTCTTAGGGTATCTGTTTAGTAGGTATTCGTTATTTTATAAGTACCTATATCTATTTATCTATAATTATGTATTTGTGTATGTCTATGTAATAGTTTAAATAATTATTTATGTAACTATATGACAGATGTATGTATTTGAATCAATATTTTGTATACAAGCTTACCAAATTTGTTCTCTGGTATTTTATAGTTGCACCGCCTACAGTCTTTCTGTTCTGCCTAAAGGTTGACTGTTAGAGAATGCCTCATGGCATTAAGTCCGCCTTTTGTACGTTAAGATTTCTTATTGTGCAATAAAGATTAAATAAATAAATAAATAAATGTTAACAGCGGGTACTTTAGCCACTAGAAAATATCCTATACACTTGTAACACTCTCTCATTTACCCATAATTAATGCTACTTTCGATAGAAACTATATATAATTATTTTTCTACTAAGACTGCCTTTTTACATCATTTTAGTCAGCGGCCATCAATAATATACCAGTATAATTTACAACTCAATATAATAATTTAAACCAGGGCTGAAAATTGTAGAGAAGGCCTTTAAAATTTGACTTCAGTGTAAGAAGGAATTAGCATAAATGAAACAAATACCAAAAATTCGGCCAAGTCATGCAAATGCAGTACTTGTAGAAGCAATCCAATTTGGAACGAAATCCCCTGGGATACTGATGCACCGTGGTTTTCATGCGAGCCTGATTTTAGCAAAACACATCCTATTTTCATTTCGTTTAAGTTAAAATTAGAATTTTTTTTTTCGAGTTTTGTATTCCTCTAAAGCCACATATATACCAATTATGATCAGCTCACGCAAACTTGTGAGTTTGTGGCAAGCTTTAGGTCTAAACAAGATTAAAGGATTGTATTAAGAGAAATAACTGTACAGTGTTCATTGAAGTAACTTCTAGGGTTCTGATTTACATATAAGTATAAAGTTGGTTTAACTTCTAGTTTTGTAATGGTCTGATATCATGACTGATGATGAATTAAAAAATTCTGTTATTTGTTTCACCTGTTGAATTTTTGTTGTTGTTATTCCTACATAAATAGGTATGTATGCATGTATATTTTTACAAAAATAAGATCTTAATGTTTTGTTTGTACTAACTTCTTTTGCCGACTGTACCTCGTTTTCCGGATCAATATAGGCTCACAATGTAACCAAAAAATTCTAAATTATACACTTTTTCGGTCGACTTTTTCTAGTAATACCGCTTTGTGATCGTTATCATCACTCTTCGTCTTTTTTTGTTCATAATTTTTGTTTGAATTAATACTACCATCGTTATGCATAATAATGAAGAACCCGAAAATTTTGACCCAATATGTCATCACTGGTATTATATTGGTTCACATAATGTTGTTATCAATATTTTTTTATTAATAAAGTTATTTTGTTAAATGAAATGAAAAATGATAATAATTTATTTCAGAAAACCAATCCATAAAAACTTAAAAAATACATAAAATTACAATATAGTTGAAATAATAAATAAACAAAAACAGAGTAGCGGGCTGGCATCACACTCTCTCACCATCGTGAGCATCATGTTGGAGGAAGCGTAAATTGCCTTCGTGGCAGGAGAAAACCTGTTATAGAGGTATTGGAACTCATATTCTGACCAACCAGCGAACCTATCTGGAGCGAACAACTGTCATTTTGAGCAATTCAAACCCGTTCACGGGGCTCATATTTTCTTCTAACGAAGGTGTAGGTAAAAAAACTTAAGAAGATGACCTGTTGTATGTAGTTGTAGCGTGTTCGAATAGATATTATATATTTAAAATGTGTAACACAAACAAAACAAACGCCTATTCGAACACGTCACAACTACATACAACAGGTCATTTTCTTAAGTTTTTCACATATACCTACCTACCTCTAGGCATAAAAATGCGTTAGTTTTAGACTCTTTATATTTTCAACTAGCTTTACATTCGCATTCATGTTTATTAACTCAATATTTAACAATACTAATACTACTATTGTGTATAAAAATAAATGTGATATTAAACCATATTGCTAAAATCGTTATGATAATAAAGTTTAATAGTAACATAGATACTTATGTCGAATGACATTATGAATATGGACACATCGGAGCTACGATAGTTAAGTTATTAACCATAAATAAGTATAAATATTGATCATTATGATAACAAATTAAATGTACTTTATAACTTTCCGGAAGTCCAATAATTGAATTAGATTGTTTTCCACATGCATGAAATCACTCGTTGAGACGGTTACAATTGGCCCAAATACGACGGGTTTATCTTGTGTAGTTTAGTAATTGCTATAAATAAATAAAATAAAAAATCGGGGGACAATCTTACACAAATCGACCTAGTCTCAAACTAAGCAAAGCTTGTACTATGGGTACTAGACGACGATATATATACTTATATAGATAAATACATACTTAAATACATAGAAAACATCCAAGACCCAAGAACAAATGATCATCAGCTCGATGGTACAATAATATTACATTGCCACCGAACTTACCTATACATACTCGTAAGTATGCCAAATTTTAGCTCAATCTATTCCGGCAAGTGGCTGAAAAAAAAAAATTCTTAATTTTGAGGACAAAGTACTCACTTAATTATATACGAACTGTGCATCTGTATGATAAAGCTATACTAATATGATAAAGCTGAAGAGTTTGTTTGTTTGTTAGAACACGTTAATCTCAGGAACCACCGGTTCGTATTGAAAAAATATTTTTGTGTTGGATAGTCCATTTATCGAGGAAGGCTTTAGGCTATATAACATCACGCTGCGACCAATAAGAGCGAAGTCGCGGACGAAGCCGCGGGCAACAGCTAGTGTTAAATAGAAGCTTTAGTAATACAAGCTTTTAACGGTCATAATTCTCATATCCCTTTAACTCTTCATGCATAAAATCCATGAACCAAAATGTTCTTAGTACTATTTGCACGCTCCTATTACATATAAATAGTATATAAACGGGTCGTAAAAAATTACCAACTCAAGTCATTCAATACCCGAAGCGTCCGGCCTTCTAACAGACTTTCGTTAGGTGAACGTGAAAATATGACACCAACCCCCCCCCTGCCAAGTTTTGTCTGAAACTGCCACCACTGACCAGTACGCCGTATAGGATTCATCTTTCGTGGTGTCACACCCTTTCCGCTTTGTTTAATTTATACAAAGAACATCTGCCATACGCCATTAATTTTTTCTTCCATTCTTCCTCCAATATTAAACGTAGCATAAAGGTACTCCGTGACCCGTGAGCCGCTTTTCGTCCCCATTGGAAACGTGACGAGACAGGTGGCGGGCCGCGTCGCTGCCATTTTATTTATCTGAATCTCCATAGCACTCCCATGGGCGAACTAAAGGTCCACCACAGCAGAGCCCTGTACTGAGGTAAGGTGGATTACCGCTATGTCCTGTGACCACCAATACAGACACCCTCCGTTCGACACCATCTCTGTCACGGCCATGCATAGTTTGGCACGGGTCGGCTGACACCTTGGATTGGGGGTTTTATATCAGGGATTGTAGACCAATGCTAACGAGGTCCTCCCCGGGCTATCACCACTGCTGGACATAGGTCTCCCCCAATTTCAGCAAGCCCAGTGCAAAGCCCATTTCTAGAACACAATGTTAATGCTTATGCACAACGGGGCGTGTAGCAAATAATACAGGAGGCGGCGGATATCAGTTTAAACGCATTGTGCTGGAGATAGGGTGAATATTTGGATATGGTTTGTTCTGTGAAAGTTTGCGAGTAAGGCAATGCATAAACATAAGAGGAGGATAGAGCGATTTTGATGTATTTTGCAGACGTCTTAAAAATATTATGTGATTTTAAGACTCCGTTCCCACTTCACGGCTGTAGGGAGTTATTTTTATCGGATGTCGACACCTCATACGAATTGGTGTTCGGTAAGTGTGAATAGCTTCATACAAAAATGTTCTACCCGAGCCCGACAAGTGGGAATGGGGCGAAGGTCGAATTCTTGACATTATTGAGCTGGTATATTATATACACTATCAGCTTTAAAAGGTTGTTTATAAAAATGTGGCCTTTTTATTGAGTGAAAAGGTGAACTGAAAAATCACAGTAGGCACCCTAGCCGTATTCGGCCACAGCCACTGCTTTTTACTGCTGAGAGCATTGCTGAGCATCACAAGTGACTGACATAGCCATTTTTCGTTGCGAATTTTTCGTATGGCCACAGGTGGTCTGGCTCGCGCTTAGCGTCCAGTTCTGCGCGTCGCCTAATTTCAAAATCGTTCACCCGACTGAACACAGTTTGCCTCCATCTGATCGACCATCAGGTAATGTCTCCCAGGTGGAGGATTGGTCCTCTTCATGTGACGTTTCGGCACATTTTTAGTTTTGTCTTTCCATTCTGCAATTCTCGTTCGCTTCGCGACTCTAGCATCGCACATGCTGGAGACATGTCCGCATCAACGCAGCTGTCGTCTCATTAGATATGCCTCTATACCAGTGACATTAGCTTGTCTAAGGACTTCCGTATTCCTGACACGGTCAGACCTGTGGATCCCCATAATGTCGCGGAGGCATCTCTGAGATGGAAACTATCCAATGAGCGGATATGCTTGCGATATATGCACCTCATTTCGAACGCATCTAGAGAAGATTTGGCAGGACGACTGCCATGTCCTGACCTTAGTAGAGCTTTATGTCATGCGACCGGCACACCTTTGAACGAAGTTTGCCGAAGGCTGCTGCAGCGGTTCCTATTTATTCTGCAGTTGACTTCAATGTCAAGTATTGGCACTTGGCTGTTATTGTGCTGCTCAGGTATTTGAAGTAATCTATCTGCTTAAGTGAATCCCTGCTGAGCTTAATGTCAACCTGCGGGCTGGCTGGCAGTGTAGGTAATTTGTACACGACTGCACCATTCTATCGATCATCGACCGGTTTGTCGATAAACTTATGTTTTCGACTGTTGATCGATTGGAAACGCGCTCAACCAATTTAACTCGCTTTAAAACCGCTAAATTTGATCAAGCTCGTCTTCTAACCTGACCTTAGTTTGAATACGGTCAAATGTTCTTTCCTTCATCATACCACTCGGAAATGCGCTTTACGTCCTTGATAATATGATGTTTTTTCGTACAAAAAACCTCTGATGCATTCTAATTCCCAAGTTACGGATTTACTTG
Source organism: Notocelia uddmanniana (assembly GCA_905163555.1). Taxonomy (NCBI): domain Eukaryota; kingdom Metazoa; phylum Arthropoda; class Insecta; order Lepidoptera; family Tortricidae; genus Notocelia; species Notocelia uddmanniana. The sequence continues at coordinate 16,723,662 of LR991054.1, read as the reverse complement.
AGTTTGTACTATCTCCTGTAGAGGTTTAGACGGTCATTTTAGTTTCTGTTCACGTGGGATTAGATCATTTATATCATAAATGGTGTAGCGGTATGTTCTAAAACTATTCGTAAACGTGGTAAACTTTGGAATGAACTGATGCAAAATTGTCCTACGTAGTAAATAAGCATAGGCTACGAAGTGACCAACCACTTTTGTGACAATTGGGCGATATCACCGTCAAACTAACATATCGAATTAAATATATGGCAACTATCCTTATATCACTGCCTGACTAGTTCATAAAATTGGCAATGTTGCGAGCTGGGAAGACAGAAAGATAGGTAAATTTATACCAATATATCCATATCATTACTAATTTAATTCACTATTTGTTTTCACAGTTATCATCAAGTAGATTAAATGTTTATAACTAAAATGACATGGACTATAATTTGTTGTTTAAGGGTGGATTGCACCACTCCATCCGTGATTTTATGGAAAATCAGTAAGTTTTCATGGGATGACAGCTAGCTGCTAGCGCCATATTCAATGTTGATCAGTCTGTAATCTTAAGTTAGTGCAACCCGCCCTATAGCGCTAGATTAGGTTGAAAAGTCAGTCACAAAACGTGTATTTTTTGTCTTTTATAGAAATCTGAATTCTATTTTTTGTCGTTCTTACAAAATTTCTGTAAGCCCCTAATGCTTCAGATGGCAAGTATAATAAAGAAAAGGCAAGTAAATACAAGGAAAGATATGACGGAGTTTTTGAGTTAACAAAAAGTCAAGAAAGTAACAATAGTCTGATAATCACGTCCAACGTTTCACCAAATTTCATTTTATTTTAGGCAAACTTAACATTTCCTTGAATAATTATTTTCTCGAATTTGAAGGGTTCCGCTAACAAGCGATTAATTTGGCGTTGAATTGCAAATGGGGCCTCGGATTAAAATATTGGATTCGCCTGTAAATAATAAATATTCTGCATACAATTAACATCCCATTACTGTTTCAATGTTAAAGAATTTCAGTGTTTTGTAGACAGTACTCGGCTAAATACAAATTTGTAAAAACTTTTAATCTTCTGTATAAATGAGTATAGAAATCAATTTGATTTGGAAGTACTGTTAACTGTATATTATTATTAGGCCTTTATTTTTACTCGTACGTAGCCACCAAATTTTGATTTGCCAGCTTCTTGACCCTGATAATTTCGTTGTAATATCTCCAGAAAAATTGTTCGAACTGGGTTTCTTCATTGAAGTGTAAAAAGCAAAAACCGGCCAAGTGCGTGTCGGATCACGCACAAAGAAGGGTTCCGTACCGACACCTACATACCTATACCTAGTGGCTCTGTGAGCTTTAGACCTCGATTATAATTATCGCAGCTGCTCACAATATGTCACAAGAATCAGTTAAAAAATGCGACCTGAAGAGGAGAACAAACCGAAATCCGCCCGCAGAAACATACGATATCATTGACAAACTAAACTATTTTAGAATATTCCCAAAAACTTCACGAGAATCGGTTGAGAAATGCCACCTGTAGGGGTTAACAAACGGAAATCCGGACATACGTAAGATTTTTTGATGTAGCAGAGACCTTCATTTCACTCGGTCAACAATACACAAAATACAAAAAGGTCGTATCTTCATAGGGAACTCACGGAACTTAAGTCCTTTTGTTTCGGTAAGACAGTTTTTTAGCGATTACTCAAAATCTGTTACACCTATCTTGTTCAACCCAAAAATCGTTGAAAGTATTAATTAATATTCACCATCATGTTTTTTTTTCAGAATTTTACACTTTATAGTTTGGAAATAAGGGGGGCGGACACACTTTTTACGACTTTGACGGCTAATATCTCGCCAATGGTTGACTTAAATAGAAAAGTTTCTTAGAAACCTTTATATCATTATTAAAGGCCTATCCGTAGAAACCCCACACGCCTATATGATTTGATTTTTTTTTTATCTCCCGGTTACATGTATCGGATACCCCCCCCTAATTTAATTATTTTTCATTATTTCACTATTTTTTTTGTAGTGGTTCATAAAATACACCTTTCTACCAAATTGCATAATTGTAGTGCTTATAGTCTCCAAGTAAATCGACTGTGACATACGGACGGACGGACGGACGGACGAACAGGCAATAACGAATCTATAAGTGTTCCGCTTTCGACATTTTGGCGACGGAACCTAAAAAACGAGTTGTTACATATATATTAACTTATATGTTGATTACTTATATTGCCTAAACTAATTTTTGATAAGCCAGGCAGCAACGTTAGGATGTCAGAGCGTTTAAATATTCGAAAAATATATACGTGCGGTTCTGAATACCATGGTAATTACCGATTAAGCTAGTAAAGTCTTGTCTTTCATTGAATTAAAATTGATTTTAAACGTAAAAAACGTACGTTGTCGTACATTTTTGAACAAAGAGCACATAGGTAATTAACTTTTCCCCAACATGTTTAGTAATGCGAGCTCGTCCGCAAACGATTATAACGTCATCTAGCATGCGGTGCACGATTCGCATAACGCGCCAGACTTAAACACGTGGAGAACATATTAAAGCAGTTTGTTTAACTAGTTAAAAAAACTGGCGATAAAGCTGTTAAAGTTCAGAATGTAATATAAGGTATACAAATGACTCAATATTGAGCTCTGAATGGCTTCAATGGAAGATAAGGAATGTCAGTATTTTTTATTAAGTGAATATATTCGGAGATAATTACTAAAAGAGTTAATCAAAAATTGTCCCCTCCTCCCCCTTTTTTAGGTTTATAACCATGCATGATATCTAAAAAAATATGAATATAATGACATGAGCATTTAGCTTACAAATTATTTTGAACGAGACAAGATGGAACGAGAAAAACTGTCTCTTCTAAATATAAAGACGTGAGTGCCGTGAGTTTCTTATGAAGATACGATCTTTTGCTACGGTATCCTTCATTTTGAGACTGTGTGCGGTCTGTCATGCTCTAAGGTGACTTCCTGATTTTTCGGTGTAGTGTCTGTCGAGTCTGTACCGTTTTCTACTGCACATTTGAATGACTGCTTCCCGACTCCTGACCTGACAGGCGCGGAATGCGCGAAATCGGGGCGTACGCATGCAGTACCACCCCATTTCTGCGCATGATATTACTACTGGACAAACGTAATACTGACATTATCTCAAAGTAAAAAAGAAAAATCACTGCGACATCTGTAAGCTCACGTCAAAGAGCAAAATACCAAATATCGATCCAGCCCGGCCAAGTCAGGAAGTCGCCTAAGCCGGTTTTCTTGTTAGGCTAGATGTAGAGTTTCGTCACAAAAATCTCATTTATGATTATAATAACCAACTCACCTGGTTTTCTTGGCGGCTATGTCTATGACTTTTACTTACCCATAACTTACTTCAAAGGAAAAGAAAACCATTGAGTGATTTCCAATATATCTAAAATAATATTATGGGTATCTATCGTCCAGAAGGGCCCAACAATAAATCTGAAAAAGATTACTCCAATCCATAATGGATTCTATCTTCTAGTCTATTTAGCTGCTGTGTTCTTTTAGGGTTCCATTTATGACACGTTACAAAAGAAACTTTTGGAATATAAAATTTTATAAAGAATAATATCAAAGGATCTGCGCTCTTTCTGCATCGTTTGTAGGTATTATTTGTATTAATCGTATATGACTATAATTGTACTTTCCCCTGGCGCCCCACACCTCAAGGACTAAGCTTAATAAAGATAGATAGATAAAGACTTTATTCGTTTCCAAAACATACATGGTTACACATAGGTGACAAAAATGAAGCACTAAAAATTATACAAGATTATACCATAATGAGGCATGCAACTTAAGACTAAAGTTCTAATTTTTTCGTTTTTTTTTGTTTACTTCTTATATGATAAGAACCATGTAAGATACATATGAGTACCGTTTTTGTTAATCGAAAACATCGCGGTTACCTAAATTTTCGCTCCTGTTGTAGTAAAGGGGTTGCTTTTTATCTCTCGCAAAATGGAACGCACCCCTTATAAAATGGCTACCAAAAGTAAAAAGTGTTAATTTGGTGGCTCGCATGGGGTCAGAACCAATAAAGGGAATAATATCATCCGCTTAAGATTTACAGCTCGGAACTGTACCGATACTGTTCCAATAAACGTTCAACTTTTCCAGGGTTCCTCGGACAGTCAAGTAAGATCAAGTCACGTCCAACAAACTAATTATATTTTTTCTTTATAGCAATTGAAAGAGGTATTTCATTTATAATATGCTTTTTAGCTCGATTGTTAAACATTTTTGATGAGCGGCACTCACAAGCACGCAACGAAAGCAATTTTTTATATGTGTAATTGTTTATATTTAAAATCTATTCTCAAAATGCATTAACAAGCATAACTTCAGAACGGATAGTAGTAAGGACAAGATTGGTATTGTAACACTTCCAGGGTTAGATACAAACTAAACTAGTAGAGAAAATACATTATGTTTTCTTTACCGATATGCAAGTTACGCAACTGTCGAAACGACTGTATTACCTGAGGGTAGAGTGATAATTCAAACTATCTTGGGTATAAATCATGCTAATTCTGAAAATGTTTGAATGGTTTTAAGAAAAAGCAAGAGGCAAGAATTAAAAGCCGTACAAGATATAAATTCGAGGTTGTACGGAACCCTTTGAAAATTTTAACATTTTTTCTTGCTATTTTTATGTATGGTGCAAAAAGTAGCGGGGGCGCAAGAGGGTCCAGGATATATCGCGCAATAAAGCGCGCCATAACTGTCGTCCTACCTTGACGGTAAATTGCAAGCCGTTTTTGTACAGCCAGTAATTACTTAGAAGGTGAAAAAAGAAATATTTTTTACGCCGTTCCCATTTGTGCCTACAATATTAGTAATACTGGTACATACAAATGTCTGTCTGTTTGTCTGTTTCCAGGTATTATTCTGTAGTATGAATAATCAAACAATAACAGACACCAAAACTATTTACTGACAACCAGGTATCGCAACCGGTGTGAAAAACCCACTTTAATATTGATCTTAAACCGTTTTTATTCTGTTTTTTCCTATAGCCGGTATAGGAAAAAACAGAATAAAAAACCTGAGTAACGTTTAATGAAATAACGAAATCATTTCGGTTATCGATATTCGAGGAGAAAAAAAATTTTTTTTTTCGATAAACCTCATTTAACCGGTAACCATGGTAGGATATACTGGGTGGAACAGAACGGTGGACTTTCCTGTAAACAGGGAATAGTTAAACCTTGGTACTATATATTTGCCAAATAAACTAAGTTAACAATCCGTAACCGTTTTCGAGTTATAGCATTTTAAACATCAATTGAAAAAACAGCATATTTCAACCCTATCTTATAAGAACGCTAAGTGACATAAGTCACTTCGAAATATAATTACTTAAATGGTAATGTTGAAACAATAGGGTTGTAACTAATATTAAAAAGCATTATTTTCATTATACAATAAATCTATATATTTATAGGTATAAGTAAAAATACATGTTCATTTTATATATTTTTTTCAACATAAGTTTCTAATGATTACAAGCCGATTGTAAATCATTTAAATGACAACATACTTTCAGGATAGTCCGTGTTATTGTTCCTCCCTGTATATACGTCCCTAATATTACCTTTTTTTATATAATGTATTGTAAGTTTATTTTAATTGAATTTTGTAAAAAAAAATATCAGTATAGTTTTGAAATCATTATTATTATTGTCTATTTTTTTAGTTGTACAATTCATGTTCTGAAATCACAATAAATTCAAATTTCAAATTCAAAATATTCTTTATTCAAATAGGCCTAGTAACAAGCACTTTCGAATCGTCAGTTATAACATGTATTAACATATATATTAATTAATTATTTAGAGCAATTTATTGATGCTATTATTATTCTTTACAATAAATATTGTATTGTTGTAGACATGTCAAAATAAGAAATAATTATGTAGTACTTATTGTATATGTATATATTTTTATATATTTATTTATTTGTTGTATTCGTTTCTTACACTGTTAGTATAGTCTATTTATTATGCTATCATTGTTATTATTTATCTATTTCTTTATTTTATTGATGAATGTGTCTTCAAAGCACTCTTTTCAATTTCTGCACTACCGGTAAACTGTTGTGAGTTATGAATTTCCTGCTACCCAAAGGTTGTCTGGAAGATATCGCTCATAAGCGATAAGACCGCCTGTTGTTGCATTGTACTAATCTGAGGTTTTTGTTTATACTGTTCTCACTTTGTAGTGCGCAATAAAGTATATTTATTATTATTATTATTAAAATTTACAATAGGATCGTCAAAACATAAATAATAATAATAAAATTAAAAATTAAAAAAAAATGTATAAAAAATAGAAATCTAGACAGTTTCTAGAATAAAATCAATCAAAAAGAAAATAATAAGATAATATTAATATCTAATGCCATAATGATTAATTCATTAATATTTCAGTCACAATTAATTAATCCCACGGTGTTTTATCATTCATGTAGTCGTATGCGCTATAATATGCTTTCGATATAAGTTTACGCTTTATATAATTTTTGAATTTATTCATAGATAATCCAGTTAGGTTTCTTGGAAGCTTATTATAAAACTTCACACCAATAATAATTATTTTTAATTTATTTAATCGTGTAATTCATATTTCGACTTGTAAAAGTGCCCTTATGGCCTATTTGCAGAATACATTTTTGATTTAGTTTTTAAATGTAATTGAGAAAAAACCTGTCATTGTATCTCTGTCAAATAAAAAGGGTTATTTTGGTATTAACACGTTGCTTGTAAAATTATCAACCGAACATCAGATTACGAATGAAAAACAATTATTTAGTTTTGTCTAAATAATTCTCTAACATCTTATATTAGTTTTAGAGTTCCTTAATTCAAAAGGAAAAACCAGAACCGTTATAGGATAATTAGCAATCACGTCGGTCTATCCGTCTGTCACAACCAATATGCTCCGAAATTACTAGACCGATTGAGTGGAAATTGGCCCCACATGTGTAAGTCAGTGAACTACCTATTATATTGACGGCCTGTTTAGCTTAGTTGGTAGTGATACTGCCTCCGAAGCTAGAGGTCCCTGGTTCGAATCCCGGCCAGAGCAATTATTTGTGCATTTAGCATGGGTATTTGTTCTTGGATCTTGGATGTTTTCTATGTATTTAAGTATGTATTTATCTATATAAGTATGTATATCGTCGTCTAGTACCCATAGTATAAGCTTTGCTAAGTTTGGGACTAGGTCGATTTGTGTAAGATTGTCCCTCAATATTTATTACTATTATTATATTGATGGATAAATTACAGAATTAAAAAAGTGCCTACTATATTGTGTTACATATCAAATGATAGGGCTCGTTTTAAGAATCTGAAATTTATTTCTCTTTTAATTTTATGATAAACAGTTTAGGAACTGCTTAATAAAATAGGCAAAATTGATAATTTCTCCATTACTATCGATACTACTGGACCTAAAAAGTAAAATAAAAAGAGCTAATAGTTGTCTATCGATCTAGATTACAGGAAGATCTATAAAAGACTAGAAGGTATTTAAAATAACATAGGTCCGGAATCCTCTTTAACTGAATTAAATCGCACTTGTCCGGGTTTTAAAGTATAAAATAAATAAGGTATCTACACCGTTATACGTATAAACAACCCACTTTCGTCCCAAAAAAGACCGCTAAATTGCACCAAATTTACGACGCAATAAAAACGATATCACGCTATATTGCACATCCAAAACCAAAGTGCAGTCGAGCAAAAAGACAACATAAGAAATTATTGTATCTTAACAAAATAAATGGGGCAAGTAGTGGAGATACGCCCCCTGCTAGCTCGAATGCTAGGCCGGGAGCCAAAAATGTAAGAAAGTTGTGGCTGTAATTCTGCAAATTGTGATTATTGATAAACTATGACGGCTTACAAAAAAGGTAAGTATTACGAGTCTTTCACAATATATCATTATAATCATTGACCATATAACCGAGTATATCATGTCATTTTCAATTTCATACGTGCTTTTCTTATTCTTTTAATGGCGTCAATAGAATGTATGTGTATGTAAGTAAATACTTTATTGTACACAAACACAGGTAAAATAAAGACAAAGTCGGTAATGTCAGTACAAAGGCAAACTAAGGGCTAAGGCGAATAGTAATAAACAATAAATAAACATTTTACATACAATAAATTAAATTGGGACGTTCTACGGGTCCCGGTCTGCGTAATAGAAAACGATTAAAAAACATTTAACAATAAAAATAAACAACAAAATAAAACTGCAACTCCCAGCTTCGTCATCGTCAAGGCTATCTGGACCACTCCGACTTTTATCAGCCTTTTCCATCCGATATTATTTCACGGGGCTGCTATTGCACCCCATCTCAACTAAATGATGCCTTGAGATTGGATCCTGAAGGGATGCTATTTTTCAAGTTGAAATTTTGCATGAAATATTGTTATGATGCAGTTTTCACGAAGGTACTGGGAAAATTTAGGAGGTGCTCAAGAAAATTCAATCTTGTGAGGATACATTTAAAATTTAAATAAATTTGATGTGTTGTTTTTTCGTAGCATACCGTTAGTATTATATGTTATTAAATTTCTTGAGTGACAAACCAAGTTTTCAATGAGTAAATGTGTTTTTTTTTATTTACTTCGTTAATTTCACTCTCGATATTCACCCCAGGTACTAGGTGTTACTGGGATTAAACCTCCTGAGATTAATTGTTTCCGATTAGAAACTTAAGTAGATTTTTATTAAATTTGTTTTCTGTAACTCTTTAGTCCCCCCCCCCCCAGGCAAAAAGGAGGTAAATCCGACTCAACAACTTGTATAAAAATGACATAAAATTAATTCAGGGCTTGTATCTAAGGACCCTTAGCTATTGTAACAAGTAAAACGTAAATAAAGTAATTCAACTGCTACTAAACAAAACCTAGCGTAATAACCATATACAACTTCTAATGAATCTATTGACACCTTAATAATTAAAGTTCGTATAGCAAGTGGTCCTGAAGATAATGTGGATTATTCCCTGATACAACACACATATTGATTTATGTGCTTTGCTCGCGCGTAGCCCGAAAAAAAACGAATAGGTAAACAAATATGACCTTAATATGCAAAATGCCGAGTCAAATTGACTTCTAGAGCAATAAACGTTGAACCGGCGCCCCGCCGTGGACCACAGGCGCGGGGTCGCCGGTTCAATCCTGACACGGTTCGGGCGGAACTGTCACGCTTGACACGCGCCAGTTAAATTAATGTACACCTTAAACTCATTGTTTTGATTTTACTTTCGTAATAAAGCTACAATTTTTTTTTATGAACACTACCTTTTTCCAAAGTTTTGAGGTGCTTTGCGGTATATAAATGTAAAATGTGACAGAGAATGAGAGCCAAATGAATTATTTTAGTAAGTAATTGGAAGGCAAGGTAAGCTGACTATTTGAAAGGGAAAGAGGTATGAAATTATGTTAATAATATGAACTAAGAAGCCAAGGTTCTGGTAAGTATTCATTTCGGTCACGAAATTAGTATCAATCAAGGCACTGTACAGGTTAGTATCTAAAGTAATTTAATAGATTGGACAGGGTTGCCGGTAGACTGCCGAATAGGAGTGACAGTAGGGTTCTTGGTATAGGCTTCGGAACAGGAGAGACGGTAGAACAAAAGAATTGGTGGCTCGAGGTAGATGGCTCGGCGCCTCGAAGTACATTGCTAGTCGCCTCGAAGTAGATGACAAAGACTGAATGCAAAATGGTTACAACTTTTGTCAAAGCTGAGTTTGTAATTTTTTGTTGTTGAGACGACCGATAAATAAACATTGACGCACAAATTAAAGATAACAACTAGTAAATCCTAGAGCTTCATCAGATGCGGCTGCGTCTATAAGTTCCCGGCGTACTTTGTGCCTCATAATATATGCAATGCAGGAAACTTTGAAATCTACGTAACTATTAAATAAAACAATATATTTCTATCGTTACAGCGCTTAAGGAAAATGTTAAGTAAAAGCAGTTTATATAAGGAAAACAGGAAGCTAATCCTTAAAAGCCATAAAATTAAAAACAATCGAGTGGTTTACTTATTTTTATCCCAGTTGCAGCCAAAAAGAGTATGGGGTCCGCGTGGTATCATTGAGAAACTTCATATTATCGGCAATAAAATAAAAAGTTACTTAGGAACAAAATAAAAACTAACTAGACATTTACCTTTTGTCAGTCTACTTAGGCATAAATAAGTATTTTATCTGTTTTCTGAGCTTAGTGAAACTGGTGAAATAAGAAAAAAAAAATCCAGATACGTCATTTAAAACATTCCAAGAACCTCCCCTAATTCATGTTATATTTTGGTCCTTCGGCCACTTATTCCATCCATTTTACTTCACTTTAATACCCGTGACTTAATCAGGAACACACAGGACACTTTAACCGAGGCATCATTTCAGTTTTAATACACTTACTGTTTAAAAACATATGGTGCCCTATAATGCTATTTTTCAAGTTCCTTGTTTATTCAATGTTTTTTTTGTTCCTTATTTTATATGTACTGACTTGTCTCCAAATTTAAGGCGGGTTACATCAATCACACTAATATTTACTGACTGGATAGTGGTTATCTTTAAATATGGTGCTCGCATGTGTCATCTTATATAGGACTGTTAAACTTTCCATACAAAGTGATTTTACCAAACATACCTTACATTTACCGATAGTTTAAAATAAACGACTTATATGTATGGTTTTGCAGGCCTAGTAAATACTGTTTATGACACTTTTTTTATTTATCGTATCATTTTTATCTCAAGTTCAAAATTATGATGGTACAACTTATAAAACGCGTCATTTATGTTCACTGCTGGTCTTTTACTCTCTATTAATATTTAGAGGTCATTGTGAACGTCGCAGGTTCACAAATACAAATGGATGGAGATATTTTTAGTAAATAACTATATAGTTCAATAAACTTTTAAACTTAAACGTTGAACTTAAATATTCTAAAAAGCATTTGGAAAGCATTTTACAAACGATTTGCGATCCCAAATCAGTCAAAGGCTGATTAAATGTTTTGAGTCCGTAGTAATATTTTAGCTCTTTAAACTAGTGGCGATGTTCATAAAGTAAGCGTCAGCAAGCCATCCAATCTAATGGAGAGGTTGAGCGCGCGGCTGTTATTCACAATGCTTACCTACAATTCGTCTGCGGGTAATCTGGCCTTTGATTACGCGTAGTTGTTATGAATTTCATGGTCTAGATATACTAGAATAAGATAGTGAGCTAAATTGAAACAGTTTAAGAATGAAATGCTTGTTACTGCGGGCAGTGCTCTAACCGCCTTGCGGGTAAACTCCGTTTTAGTGGCGAATGCTCTGTTAAATATATTCAGGTGGGGTGAGTTCAGCCTTTTATTGTCTGCACAGGACTGTTAAACGAAATATACGTTTAAAATCCAACAACTTACATGTGTGAAGCACAAATCGACGTAGTCCCAAACTAAGCGAAGATTAACAATCCAATTATACAAATAAACACGTAATGCATAATAGGAAATAGTCAAGACTCCAGTAACTATAGAACAAATATTCTTGCTACCAGGATTATAACCTAGGATCACTGGCTTCGTAGGCAGGGTTACAACCAACTAGGCTAAGTATTTGTCATATATTATTACATACCAGTTCTGGACTGAAAACCGTGAACGACTCACCCTGTAGGACGACCGCCGCCAGGTGGACCGACGACCTGAAGAGAGTGGTGGGAAGCGGTTGGATGATGATATTTTGATAGTAGCAAACGCACGGTCAAAAATAATTTATTTGTTACTTCTGTCCCTTTTGTTTAAAGACATACTCGTATTCATGTCATTAAAATACTCAAGTTAAGTACATACAGGTACCCTTAAATTCTCGTGTCCCCGAACCTTTTTACTAAATATGTATCCTATTTACCGCCTTGCTAAATTTGCTTTCAGTCCGTTAATTCTGTTATCTTCTCTCGGCCTTACGTTTATAACTTGATTTCAGTAATTTTTGGGTCTGTTCTGCGTAGAAGTATCCACCCAGTTTTATCTGACCTCGAAGGTATTTAGAGGTATATCTTCATTAGTCTTATTTAAATATGATTTAAAGGTAAAGTGACATCAAAAACGAAATATGTTTACGAGTATATGCGTGCGCAAATTGAATTTGCGATAGGAAAAAGTAGATGATATGGGAATGTCGGTACGAAATCGAAAATGAATGTTGTATAAATTGATTGTGACAAACAAAGCTAGTGACACGGGTTTGTGGATAAACTTTGAGGAAGTTAAAATAAACCTTTATTATAACTACAAAACTACAGGAAAGTAACCCAAAACCCTCTAACAGGAAAATTTGTAAGTCAGTGCCAGTAGGTAAAGAAATCTGGATTATTCCGGTTATTGTCGAGATAGCGGTCGAGACACGGCGGAGACAAATCGCCGAGACACGTGGCGACGCCCTTCCGAACATTCGCTGTACTGCTAGAGATTTCGATACTGCTACGCATTACGCAAAACAACATGCGTTATACTTTAAGACATTGTTTGTACATTGTGTTACTGGATTAGCAAAGCAATGAAGAAATGAGACGTTACGAAATTAACTCTTGTGAAGATACGAGGCAATTTGGGCATGCTTAAGAGAAATATAATAAAATGTACCTAGCAATGATTTAGACATATATATAAATAGGAAAAGCTGGACTTCCAAAGCTAAAATTCTGACACTGCAAATCTTAAATTTCAAATTAAAGGAAAAAAAATATGCTCCGAGCAGGATTTGGTCCTGCGACATCAAATCTGACATACGCGGCCAATCGCTCTAGCTACTGAGCTATCAGAACCAATGAAGCTCAGGCACGAAATATTTCACTAGTTCCCTCTTACTACGCCTTAGGGAAGCGTACGGCGACATCTACCGTAGAAGACTTAGGCTTCTTTTAAAGGCACCAACACCAACACTGCTAAATACAAAATTACCGCAAGACTTGCCTCTAGTATAATGCTTACTTTATACATTTTTATAATAACTATACATAACCAAAGATTAAATTTAGCAGGCTTTGGCAGTATTTATGCACACGAGTAAAATTGTTTTCAAAATGTTAACAAACATTCGTTCTTTTCAAACGACACAATTTACAAAATTTATGTAGGTACGCGACGTTTGAAATCCGTATGCGTAAATACTGCCTTACGCCTACAGCACTGCCCCATCCTTAGTCAGCATTCCCTCAGACATTGTGTAAAAATTCCAGGCTGTGTGCACGCAGTAATTCTACCTCGTAGACAACACACATGACAAGTGATTACATAAGTTCTTATAAACATTGCAATTTACAATGGAAAAGCTTGACTGCATCAAAAATTTACATATTAGTATCGAGAAAATGGATTTCTGAATCAATAAATGGTTAAAGAAAACTCACATTCCTTTTAAACGAACTACTCGTACCTAATAACAATACTCCATACGACTACGACTACCACTTTTCGTTTAAGGTATTCTTCTGTTTTATCGTTGTCGGCGTGATTCGTATGTATGCCAAATTACAGGTTTCTAGTAATTTAGGTTTTATTAATAAGGTTATTGTCGTTACTGAGCTAAGCCGCGGACAGACGGATGGGCAGACGGACAGACGGATAGACATGGCGAAACAATATGTCATAAAACAATAATTCTTGTTTACTACGGAAACCTAAGCAGGACTTAAATTACAATGTGATTTTTTCTTTCCATTTTCGGTAGATTACTTCGGCATCAACGGGACGCCACACACTGACATTACGAGAAAAACTAGCGTAATATGAGTTGGTGCGAATTGGTCGCAGGTGCGTTTTACGAGCGTGCGATATTGCATGCATCGCGCTTTGCAGCTAGTGTGCTTACGGCTCTAGTCGCGGCGTTGTGAGAAAACTATATAATATTACGAGTTGACAGTTGTTTGGGGCCCAGTTCCAACGTTGCATTTGCAATATTCTGTTGAACTAGGAAATTCTATAAACTGCTGCAAACTACCTTTGAGCGGGCGATATTAGAAAATATTGAATACGGTCCCACCAGTTAGGTACCATAACTACCAAGATGATTTTAACCTCTACCTTTGTATTTAGTTTCATGCTGATTTTTACGTTTGTAAAAAAAGACAAAAAAGATATATTTTACAGTTTTATATTTCTGTACAATTATCAAGTAAGTTAATATTAGTTCACTAAGTAGGTGTGCTATTATGCACGTCCCGGTATTTTGATAAGTATAATTATTGTATTTTTATCTTATTACTATATATAATTAAGTATTATTATTTTCTTATTACTGTAGTACCAAAAGTAAAGAGCCTCAAATGAGGATAATTATCCGCACTGAAAGTGACTGGTTCATTTTCGACTTTGAGGTTTCATTCATCTCTCCCGCCACTACCAATTCTCGCCTATTCAACTTCTCAATCACCACTTTTATATCATCATTATCATATCAACTGAAGGATGTCCATTGCTTGACATAGGCTTACCCAAAGAGTGCCACAACGCGCTAATCATTTGCAGTTCTAAAAATATTCATGCGTGACAATACGTAACCACTTATTTTTTCTTTCTATTTATTATTTCTACTGACAACAAAATACGTCTCTCTTATAAAAGCAACTACATTATACGACACGCATAATATTTCAGCATTAGTAGGGCCGGCAGTTAATGTGGTAAGCACAGTCTGCCACTGAAGATAGCTGGCTTACGGCAGTTACGAATATTACTTTACGGTGTAGCCTAGTAATGCTGTGATAACAACTTTAAGAGGTTTTTTGAAAATAAAACATGGAATCAGGTATGTAGGTATTTTTTGACTTAGCCATAAATCATGAATTATGTAAACGACCGAATTTTGTAGATTGATCGCGTATCCTTTCAACTTTTTAAGAGAGGTAGACCAGAGAAAAAGACACCGATCTTGTTCGTAGTAATCAAATTGGGAAAGTACTTTCAGGAGACCGCAACAAAATTATTATAGCGCAGCTATAATAATTTTGTTACTGGTTCTGTGAATATGTGGTGTAGTCTTTCTAGTGGGGTAAAAATAAGGCTAAAAAAGCTCGCAAGAGTGCGCTTTGTTGAGCGTGAGGTGCATTTATCTCTTGCTGGCATGACAAGTTCTTGAATCAATAAAAAGTCAACGAAGTGCATGTAATGGTTTCCCCTACTTTGAGGCAGAAGCAGGCTTTATTCTTGTTTGTCATTTTTATGTTATTAAAATTAAATATTAAAAGGTTACTGCCTATTCTTTGTTGAACGAATGTAAAAGAAAACGGCACATCTTTGACAAACAACCTAATCGATTTAAACTCACACCTCATTTCAGCCCGATGCCTCCAAACTCGATGCAAACTTCGCGGCACCTATCAAAGTTTTTTTTGGAAGAAATACGCACGGCCTTATACACGTGTCGAAGTTTGCTGATGACACTTTAATGGATTTTTGAACCGAGCCTTTGTGCGGAATAGCAATTTCGACGTATGCCATACCTTTCTGAATGATAATTGATAATGTTTTATTTATTTTTACACAACAGATAAATGATAGCCTTTTCAAAATTTGATATAAGAATGTATTTTAGTTAATTTTGTAATATGTTTAGCGCAAATTCCTTTAAAATAAACGAATGTGACGTCACGGCTGGTCAGACCACTTCACCTGGCCTGCAGGTGCAGGTGCGGCCAGGTCTAGGGTTGGGCATGAATAGACTAGACTTGAAGCCTCATTTCAGGGATTGTTGTCATCTGACCAGCTTTAGTGCTAAGAATTAATATTGTTGGAATTTACTAAGTGTTGTCCGTAAAGTGTTGACCGTATTATTTAGTTTATAACCGTTTACCTCCTGTAATATCCACTACAATATGATTTACCCAATGAACTAAAAACTTGCTACCAACAATTAATAAACTATTTTTATAGAAGCGGCTAATAATAAAGTTTATATTATAAGGTGCACTGCAAGTCTATGTTATGTTTGTTTGTCTATGTTAAGTGTATGTGTTATGTTTCTACGAAATGCGCCGATAAGTAAGTCTAGCGCTAACATATATGGTTGCGACATTTACAATGAAGTAAAGCATAAAATGTACCTAAACATGTATTTTTTACGACATAAGTTATTGACTGTGACATTCATTTATAAACACATTCACACATTATTTATTTAAAGACATTCACGGCCAGTGCATTACTGATGAGTGATGACATAGACCAAAAGCATTCGTGTCGACGAACATGTTAACCAAATTTTTGTCCCTGTTCACCCCTGTGAACAGGGACAAAAAACCCCCCTTCCCCCCTTTGGACCCCTGTCAGACCTCTGCTGTGATTTTTCTCCATGAGCGGATCGAACGATAGGCGGATTTTATGTTTAAAACGCATATCTTTTGTTCAACTGTGTAAATAAATACCTACTTCATCCCTTTTTGTGACATGCTTAATGATACAGAAGTAGCCCTTGCGATGATTACCAACCTATTGAATTGAAACTTAATTTAGTTAAAAGACATGTCAGTCTAGGCCACAAGCACAGAATAACTATTAGTACTCCACAAGGCATACTATATGCAATAGAAATTGATATAAACACGAAAGAGTCCCAAGTTATTTCACCATTGTTAAATGGTTAGAATAAAGCTCGTAAATGCTAATATAACACAGACACATGTTACACTATATTTAATGGTCCTCTTTTAGTATGTACAACTATTGTCGTTTCCAGTAACCTGATATGCTTACACTTTTCCTAGTTCTATAAAATTTCTTTGTTTGGTTGGCATATCGCGTGTCACTTTAGTTCAAGTTAAGTCTGTGTGGGTTTTCTTTCTTTTTAACCGACTTCAAAATTTCAAAAGAGGAGGTTATCAATTCGGTTGTATGTTTTTTTTTTTTTTTTTTTAATGTTTGTTACTCCATAACTCCGTCATTTCTTAACCGATTTAAAAAAAAAATTTTTTGATTGTATGTATATATATCCAAGTTGGTCCCGTTTTTGTCAAAAGGCAGTTCTGATGATGGGATCCATGATGAATTGAGGGAACTCCTCAAATCTTTAAGGCAAACATATAGTGATTTTTGTGTTTTTATCAACAAGTCAAGCATTTGCATCCAAAAATGTGACATTGGATGAAGTGGAACTGCTGATGATGATCAGAACAGAACTCTTCAACGACGAAAAGTTCACGTTTAGCGATTTGTCCTCCTAGCTGTGTTTGTTAAGCAAGTTCTATTTTCACGATTAATTTTTGTCATGCTCGAGTTCTGATGATGGGATCCATGAGGAATCGAGGGAACTCCTCAAATGTGAAAGGCACACAAATAGTGATTTAAGTATTTTCATGAACTAATCAAGCATTTTCATTCATAAAAGTGACATTTGATGAAGTGGAACTGCTGATGATGATCAGACCGGAACTCTTTAACGACGCGTAGTTCACGTTTGGCGATTTGTTCTCTTCGTTTTGTTTGTCAAGCAAGCAAGGTTTTTCCATGATTTCATGAGGAATTGAGGGTACTTAGTCTTCTACCATTATAAACATACTTATAGCCATTTTTGTATTTTATTGTATGGAATCTAAGAGTGCACCATCTAAGATTAATAATCTTTCACCGGACTCCCCCATTGAAGTCGGTTTTTTTTTCTTTAAAATTATTACATCATGTATAGAATAACACTTTGATTTCAACATATTAATTTTCGCGTGTTGTTTTGTTTTGTGTTTTGTTAAAATACTTTGAGAATGATGTGGGTAATTGATATGACTACATTGACTACTTACCTAAAAGTTTTTCATGTTCTTCATACTTGTATCCTATCCGACCTTTGGAGTTTCCCCTCAAGCGGAAGATGATAAACCAAAACGATTAGTATAGATATATTGTTATTTCTTATCAATACAATGTATATTTTTGCAACTACCAAGTCACAAAGCCGGCTCGTAAACATTTAACAGCCAATCACGGCGCGGCAATTAATGGGTGACGGAGACAGAGCGTGTTGACTCGGGATAATTGACCCGATGTTTACCGAGTCGGTTTTATTGACTAGGGATGTTACAGCACTAGTGTTTAAATGAACCAGGACTTAATTATTGTAAAATCATTGCTCCTATCTTTGCTAACTTGCGGTGAGGCAGCAGCGACGTTTTAAAAATCGGTTAGTTAACTCCTTATTTTAAAATTTGTGAAATATTGTGATGTTTAAAAATGCCACATTTGTCTCTCGCTGTCAACACAGCGAATGTAACTGAGCAACGTGCATGCTCTAAAGTGCATAAGCTATGGTACCTGCTTACCATCATGCGGGTCGTAGGCTTGTTTCCAACCATCGTAGTGTATATACAAAATGTGGGACCACCACAATTGTAGTAAACCTAGGAGAAAACAGCGTGAAGCCGTACCATGTTATAGCGCGATAATTTTTAAGAAAAAAAACCGACTTCAATGTGGGAGGCCGGTGAAAGATTATTATAGGTACTTAGATGGTGCACTCGTAGATTCCATACAATAAAATAAAAATGGGTATTAGTATGTTTATAATGGTAGAAAAATCTTGCTTGCTTGACAAACAAAACGAAGAGAACAAATCGCCAAACGTGAACTACGCGTCGTTGAAGAGTTCCGTTCTGATCGTCATCAGCAGTTCCACTTCATCAAATATCACTTTTATGAATGAAAATGCTTGATTAGTTCATGAAAATACTAAAATCACTATTTGTGTGGCTTTCATATTTGAGGAGTTCCCTCGATTTCTCATGGATCCCATCATCAGAACTCGAGCATGACAAAAATCAATCGTGAAAATAGAACTTGCTGAACAAACACAGCTAGGAGTGTAACGTGCAACCGTGTATGATAGCAAGCTGTGACGGTTGTCAGTCACTTGGGTGTGAGAGCGACTTGACGGGCTCGTAAGAGTCGTCCACACTTGATGTCATGCACCGCACTAGCTAGATTAGGTAGAGAATCTCAGGAGGTAGGTACTTTCAGGTTTTCAGCTGTCACCATATAGTGCTACTAGAAGAGGGCGCCACATAGTTTATCACTCAAAACTATGAAAGAGTTTATATAGGAATTACTTACAGGTGAGAGAAATGTAAACAAGTTTAGTGTTCAAACCGAATGGTATGTATAATCAGTACACACATTCTCGGCTTATACAAAGAAATAAAATACCTTAATGTAGGCTTAATGCTAGCATGCAAGTCACAATGTTTTAGGCAGGGCTTTCTACCTAGAGATTTACACTATGTCTCTGACCGAGGACGGATAAGGATTAACTTTGAGTTTAAAAATAAAATATCAGATGAGGCCGGCTTAGCGCCTTAGTTTAATCTAACGTGAATTGTGTTTGTGTGAAGCTTGTTACGACTAATAGCACTAGCAAGATATTTCGTAACACTACGTTGACACGTGGCATGTTCAAGAGAACGGAACAAAAGTTACGGATGGATATCACCTTAAAAGATTGCGGCGCCAGCATGCAGACCCTCTGCCTGTCTCTCCTCGGTCCACGAAGCCTCAAGAATTGACTCCGCGTCGCGGTGACTTTGGGGGGGCATGCAGAGACGTCAGCAAAGTCTCGCGCCACGCCCTTCGACCGCTCAATTGCCTATGTTGGCCCGCCGGTAGCGGCCAGCACAACAATCACTGAAAACCACAAAACATTTAATCCTCGAACTACAACCTCGCGCACGTCTTTTCAACGCAAACTCTTTGAACACTACGTAAACGAAATCCTGCTCATCTCACCTGGCAAGAGTACAAGCCTAGGCTTGGTGACGGTCCACACGCGACCACGATGTCCTCACTTCATTTCGTTAAAAATGTTAAAGTTAGGCTGCGACAAAAAAACAACAGATTTCGTTAAGATCGGCCTTGTAACCGCAAAAATAACACGATCACTTGATTCACGACAAACTTCGACGCACTCACCTTTTGTTCACTGTGTCGTTGCAGTTATTTTCAACGAGATGCGTTTGGGTCTAAGCACCCATCTCTAAATTATAAAAAAAAATGGCCGAAGCCTTAGCGAGTGCCCTCAGAGATACGTGTGCACTGCTCACGGCATCCTGACAGAGAGTGACAGGCCTCACCGCTCTTTCTCCAGATGTCAAAATCCGAACGGATGCGTTCCGACGCGTTCCATTTGAAGACCATAGAGAGTATGGGCCATTTACCAAAATGCGCTCACCGCATGAAGACAAAAAATTATTCTCCAATTTTACCACGATAACTTTTAACAAACTAATAAACTGTGTAGGCTTAAAATACCTATAATGTACTAGAAAACACATTGATTATTCACCGTACCAACATTACAACAGAACGCAGCTTTAGGGCAAACCAGAAATTGACGTTATGTCACTGCTCGCCATCCTTCGCCGGTAGATGGCGCTGTGAGTCTCAAACGAGATATTTAGGAATGAAATTAACGCGTAACATTACCGCTTCAGTTAGTCAAAAAAAAAAAATTTTTTTTTTTTTTTTTTTTTTTTTTTTTTAAATAAAGTCCTAAAACAATCAGAGACAGTAATCAAACTCCAAACAAAGCCACCACTCGGAGAAAGCATATTGCCCCTAGTTAACCCATTTGACATTTGACCTAACATGACCCCATGTGAGGTCATCGACCCTTGAACTTACATATGAGTTCATACTCAAAAAAAAACTTACGATGAATGAGGTATTGGGACAGGTGTCATTGCAACACAACAATAATCTTACGCTAGACTTTCACAAGTTTCGGAAAAGAGTTCCATAACGAAATAAATTTTCCGCCGACTGTACATGAGGTTATACACGTTGACACAATGTCCTGAAATATCACAACTTCAATTAGCACGATAAAACAACATGAGTCATGGAAATAGAACTTTAAAAGAGATTCTGTCTATGATTAAAACCAGCGCTTGTATATGTTAAGAAAACACATACCTGTGATAGAATACCTATTCACTTCAATGCACAAAGCATAAATCCGACAGAATCGACAAAGACACCTTTTCCTCCCAGGAATCCTTAAATAACAACTATCAAAATAAACAAAGACAGATGTGTCTACATGACAAGAGCAGAGATAAGAAGACTTATTGTCTTTAGATAAAGCGACTATTTTATTTAGTAGCAGAAGGAGATATAGATGGATCTCTAAGTTCCAAGCAGCTTAACTTAAGGTCGACAGTTACCTACTTAAACTAACGCGTTTTCCTAATCTATTTCTTATTGACATGTCCGTGAGCGTCCCCACGTCCATGATCTTGACCACGAGTCCAGTTATATTCCTACCTATACATTTACCTAACGAACTACAGTTAGCGCATATACTTATCCGTTTAAAATTTAACCCTATGCAATTTTAACTAACATTTTCGATTGGCCATTTCGAAGATGTATCCTAACATTGAGGTCGACTGTACAGTCCGGGAATCTGCGTTTGAGTGCATAATAATTACTTGAAAGCAATTACCTAGGAAAGGCTACGTTCCTATATACGACTCATTTAAGAACGTTTCTTTATTTATATGAAATCCATGTTAGGCTTCACATTGACAAACGCAATGTGTACATAACGGTTCGTTTATTACCTAAATACCTACTTGGATTATTTGTTAATCAGCAGTTGTCAAATTATGCTTTATCAAAGTGCAACAGATAAACATCGGTCATCCGTCAATCATAATATGAAATAAAAGTTCATATTGACACATTGAGTTAGCTAGAAATGTTATTGTTAAAGTTTTAATTGCAAAAAAATATTTCTGCAAATACCTAATAGCTATTCATCAGCTGTGCAAAAAGGATTTATCTTTACACGACTGTTTGGTCTGGCTGAGATTTTATTATATCTTTGACATGCCAAATACCTACAGACTTTTGACTATTAAAATCGCGAAGCTCATAAGTTACTGGAGATATTTTTCTAAGTACAACACATTTCTTAAACTTGGGAGCTAGTTTCTGAGCGAAGAATTTGCTTGCGTCGGAGAGAGGAAATTCTCTTTTCCAAACCACTTGACCCGCGTCATATTCTAAGCGTCTCCTACCCCTGTTATAGTACACTCGGCTACGTTGATAAGATTTTTGTAAACAGTCATTTACTTTCTCAAAAATAGGCTTAAGATGCGACAGCAAAGAGGAATATAAGTTCCTATTAGTAAACTGTAAATCATCACCACTAGGAGGTCCTGAGGGATACCATTCGCCAGAAAGAATGGCCTCTCGTCCACTGTTTAGAAAATAAGGGCTAAAACCAGTGACCTCGTGAACAGCTGTGTTTATAGCAAACTCAATCGCATTGACCTGTTGGTCCCAGGTGCGATGATCTGTACCCACATAAGATGCGATAGCCGTACCTATGACTTTCAGGCTTCTTTCAGCAGGGTTATTCTGTGGCGTGAAACGACAATTGAAAAAGAATTTAGGTATCTTGTATTTTTCCTTCAATGACTGCATGTGTTTAGACACATACTGTGGACCGTTGTCCATAATAATGCACTGAGGAACACCATACTTCAAGATAACATTATTTTCAATTAGGCCTACGACCGTCTTCGCTAATGAGTTTCTCATCGGAAAAATACAGGTATATTTAGTGAAACAATCACATACTATCAGAATGAACTTGAAACCTTTATAACTCCTGGGCAAAGGGCCAAGGATGTCAGTACATACAACTTGCCAAGGTCGTTGAACCTTTTTGGGGTTCTCCATAAGACCTGCCGGTGCCTCATTAGTACTCTTATAGGCTAAACAAATTTGACAATTTTTGATATACCTTTTAATGTCACTCAACATTTTAGGCCAGAAGTAAGTTTGAGCTATCCGTTTCAAAGTTTTAAAAATACCTAAATGTGCAGCGTCCGGTCTGTCATGACACTGTTTTAGTATATCTTGTCTCAGCTCACTGGGTACTACCCGTTTCCATTCAGAATCCCTAGATAATGGATTTTTGTTCCTAATACGCTTGTATAAGTTATTACCTAAAATTTTAAAATCAGGAAATTTCTGAGGAGACTTTTCGACACGGTTATATGTATCAGTGTACCAAGTGTCAGTTACGTCATCTATTGGACAGACAAGCTCAACTGTTTCAGGTGATACTGGAGCTCTAGAAAGTGCGTCCGCTATTTTATTTTCAGACCCCTTCTTGTACTGAATGTTAAAATTAAATTGCGATAGTCTGAGAGCCCACCTAGCCAAACGTCCAGTTGGTGATTTTAAACTAACTAACCATTGCAAACTGCTGTGGTCGGTGTAAACTTTCGTTTGAAAAGGAGAACCCTCTATGTACCCTCTAAACTTTTCCAATGCAAAATAAGCGCGTTAAGCTCTTTCTCAGAGACAGAGTGATTTCTCTCTGTGCGAGTAAGGGTTCTACTAGCATAAGCGACGGCATGTTCATGACCCTCGTCATCTAACTGAGATAGGGCACAGCCTAGGCCTACATCAGAAGCGTCAGTTGAAATTATAAAAGGTCTATCAAGTTTAGGAATAGACAGGATCGGAGCTGTTACCAAAAGTTCCTTAACTACTTTAAATGCCTCGTCAGCTTCAGGTGTGAATTGGAAAGAAGTTCCTTTTGGAAGCTTTCTAGTGAGCTTATTCAAAGGAGCACAAACAGAAGAATAGCTCTTTATAAATCGACGGTACCAGGATACCATACCCAGAAAGCGTCTAAGTTCCTTTTGTGTAGAAGGTGTGGGAAAATCCACTATGGCACGTACCTTATCACTATCTGTGCGCAAGCCCCTACGATCTACCACATATCCCAAGAATTTCAAAGAGGAGCGACAAAATACAGACTTGTCCAGATTAATAGTGAGTCCGGCTTGTTTCAACTTTTCACAAGCCTTCCTTAATAAGGTCATGTGATCTTCAAAGGTCTCAGAAATTAATATTATGTCATCAACATAATAGAAAATATTATGTGCAAACTCTGGTCCAAATACCTTATCCATGAGCCTCATCATTCGGGCACTCGAATTTACCAACCCAAATGGCATTCTACGGAAATGAAAACTACCGAGCCCCGGCAAAGAGAAACAAGTCTTCTCTCTCGACTCCTTTGATAACTTAATTTGGAAAAAGGCTGCCTTTAAATCTAAAGAGCTCATATACTTGGCATTATTTAGGGAATCCAATATTTCCTGAACCCTTGGCATAGGATATGTATCCACTTTAGTTATGCTATTTAATTTTCGGCTATCTAAGCACATTCTAAGTTCACCGTTCGC
This sequence comes from Notocelia uddmanniana, assembly GCA_905163555.1. Classification (NCBI taxonomy): domain Eukaryota; kingdom Metazoa; phylum Arthropoda; class Insecta; order Lepidoptera; family Tortricidae; genus Notocelia; species Notocelia uddmanniana. The sequence continues at coordinate 16,699,340 of LR991054.1, read as the reverse complement.
CTTCGGCACTAACAAAATTGGACTATTCCAGGCTGAATTACTCTTTTCTATGATGCCCATTCGTAACATATCGTCAATTTCTTTTCGAACATATTCCCGGTGGTGAAACGGAATTGGATAGTATTTCTGTTTTACAGGTAGATGATCGCCTGTATCTATGACATGTTCTTCTAACGGGGTATAGCCCAACCGATCTTTAGTAGCCGCGATGCACTCAAATTCAGATACAACTCTATTCAACTGAACCTTTTGCTGGTCAGTAAGATCCTCTAGATCATGCAAATGTACACCAGAGTCTTTCAACAAGTTTATATCAGAGGACGCCATACAAGAGCGTTTAGTTTCCAAAATGTCAGAACAAAGGTTGAATTTGGCCAGAAAATCTACGCCTAATATGAGAGGTGTATTTACATCTCTGCATACAAAGAAAGTGATATAGTGTAAGTCATGTTTGTAAGAGATAGGTATTTCTATTTTTCCCAAGACCGTTAAGCGTGCACCGTTTCCTACAGCTAAGTCTTTCATACATGCGTGTAAAGGAAATTGCAAGCCTTCATTTTGCAATAGCAAGTAAGCGGATTCACTTATCAAAGAGATCGCGGCGCCAGAGTCAGCCAACGCGTTACACTCTAAGCCTAAAATACCTACAGACAGAAATGGCCTAGGATCACCTGCATTTTCCTTAAATAGAGGACGGTAAGAACTCTGTTTTAACGAGTCAGACATACATACTTGTGTTTGTGTAGATTGGTCAGAGACACGAGTGACTCTAAAATTATTATTATTATTATTCTTAGAAGTCTCTGACCTACTACCTAGTTTTTTGAACAAGGACAATTTCTAGTGAGGACTCCGGGCCTCTTACACCTAAAGCAGATAGTTGTAGGATATGCGTCACAATGAGAGTGATGATGATTGCCACCGCATTTTCCACAAGACACAGTAGCCCTATCTTGTCCCTGGCTAACGATACGAGGTCTAGCATTAGAAGTTGAGGGAATGTGGCTTGAGATCCCACTACAAAAATTAGGAATGACTAGCTCTCTACCAGTGTTCAAAAATCCGCGGTTTTCACATTTAAACTTTGACACTTCTAAACGCGCACAAATATTCTTAAGTTCCCGCACGGTACGTACTTCAGTTAAAGCTAGACGCGAAATGAAATAAGGGTTCATGTTGGTCATTATAATATCTAGTTGCTCCGCATCTGTGATAGGTACTGACAAACGCAAAAACAAACTTTCCATGATGTTGATATAAGACCTAATCGACTCACTCTTGTCTTGCAACCTAGCCCTAATCTGGTTCAATAGACACCGTTCATATTCTACCGGTTGGAATTCATCTTTGAGCGACTCTACAAAATCTTGAAAAGTGTTAAAATGTGACTTATTCGTGCGAAACCACATCAAAGCTTCCCCAGAAAAAAGGTGAACCGCATTCCTCAACAGTTCAGAGTCTGAAACCTCAGATGAGCACTTAAGCTCTTGCAAACGGAAAATAAAGTCATGAGGCGGTACCCTACCATCATACACAAGTCCCCATTTGAGCACCTGAGAAGTGTGCCTTTGACACACTACAGACGGAATAGACTCAACAATATTCGTGCCAGCGCCTTGAGAAGATGAGCCAGGTGTTTGATTACACTTTAAAGTTTCAATGGCATTGAACGCCTTAGACACAAGCGCTATCTTCCTAAGCCGCTGTTCAGAATTTATTAAAACCAATTTCTCTAACCTCAGAATGACATGAGATAGCTTCGACAGACACCTCCTTCGACACGACGACGATGAGTGATCAGCCATTAACACTGCATCCAGTTTTCCCTCGCAGACCTGAAATTCGTCATCGATGGACAAGCCTGAGATGAAAGTGTTCGCTTTTGTGTTATCCAGAGAAGTGCCTTTGGCAGATTTAAATTGTTGTTTTAGTTCATCTACTGTATTATTAGAATTTACTTCTAGGCCTCTCGCTTGTAATTCAAATAATAATTCGTCCTTAGTCAGATTATCCACTTCAATTTGTAAAGCCATGTTTGACAAGATATAGTAGTGTTCAACACTCAGTAAGAAAATAAAACAGATAAGTAAAAACAGCTGATTACAATATTCACACTTATCTTTTCTATTTAGAAATATACAATAGGTCTGATACCTACTTAATTATGTTAAGTGAGTTTCATATACAAGTCCGATAAAAATATATTTTAAGTCGGGTCCAGAAAATTAAAGTGTCAAGTTTGACAGTTATTGTACTAACATACAGTACATATATTGTGTCCAGTTGGAGCACTAACACATGCTTTACTCTACAAAGTAAAGGTAAAAGAAATGACACAACTCGTTGACACTAATGCTAAATATTTCACACAGTACGGTAAATATTTTTGACACAATGAACAGTAGATATCAATATATGATACAGATTATATAGTAAGAGTTTTGTTTCAGTAACAAAAGATAAGCCTCACACAAACCAAATCCAATTTCATCTGATATAGATATAAAAATAGTACCAAAAAAACACTATACAGTGAAAACCGTTCAAATTTTAACCTGGAAGCTCCACGTTGGGCCGCTAGAATGTAACGTGCAACCGTGTATGATAGCAAGCTGTGACGGTTGTCAGTCACTTGGGTGTGAGAGCGACTTGACGGGCTCGTAAGAGTCGTCCACACTTGATGTCATGCACCGCACTAGCTAGATTAGGTAGAGAATCTCAGGAGGTAGGTACTTTCAGGTTTTCAGCTGTCACCATATAGTGCTACTAGAAGAGGGCGCCACATAGTTTATCACTCAAAACTATGAAAGAGTTTATATAGGAATTACTTACAGGTGAGAGAAATGTAAACAAGTTTAGTGTTCAAACCGAATGGTATGTATAATCAGTACACACATTCTCGGCTTATACAAAGAAATAAAATACCTTAATGTAGGCTTAATCCTAGCATGCAAGTCACAATGTTTTAGGCAGGGCTTTCTACCTAGAGATTTACACTATGTCTCTGACCGAGGACGGATAAGGATTAACTTTGAGTTTAAAAATAAAATATCAGATGAGGCCGGCTTAGCGCCTTAGTTTAATCTAACGTGAATTGTGTTTGTGTGAAGCTTGTTACGACTAATAGCACTAGCAAGATATTTCGTAACACTACGTTGACACGTGGCATGTTCAAGAGAACGGAACAAAAGTTACGGATGGATATCACCTTAAAAGATTGCGGCGCCAGCATGCAGACCCTCTGCCTGTCTCTCCTCGGTCCACGAAGCCTCAAGAATTGACTCCGCGTCGCGGTGACTTTGGGGGGGCATGCAGAGACGTCAGCAAAGTCTCGCGCCACGCCCTTCGACCGCTCAATTGCCTATGTTGGCCCGCCGGTAGCGGCCAGCACAACAATCACTGAAAACCACAAAACATTTAATCCTCGAACTACAACCTCGCGCACGTCTTTTCAACGCAAACTCTTTGAACACTACGTAAACGAAATCCTGCTCATCTCACCTGGCAAGAGTACAAGCCTAGGCTTGGTGACGGTCCACACGCGACCACGATGTCCTCACTTCATTTCGTTAAAAATGTTAAAGTTAGGCTGCGACAAAAAAAACAACAGATTTCGTTAAGATCGGCCTTGTAACCGCAAAAATAACACGATCACTTGATTCACGACAAACTTCGACGCACTCACCTTTTGTTCACTGTGTCGTTGCAGTTATTTTCAACGAGATGCGTTTGGGTCTAAGCACCCATCTCTAAATTATAAAAAAAAATGGCCGAAGCCTTAGCGAGTGCCCTCAGAGATACGTGTGCACTGCTCACGGCATCCTGACAGAGAGTGACAGGCCTCACCGCTCTTTCTCCAGATGTCAAAATCCGAACGGATGCGTTCCGACGCGTTCCATTTGAAGACCATAGAGAGTATGGGCCATTTACCAAAATGCGCTCACCGCATGAAGACAAAAAATTATTCTCCAATTTTACCACGATAACTTTTAACAAACTAATAAACTGTGTAGGCTTAAAATACCTATAATGTACTAGAAAACACATTGATTATTCACCGTACCAACATTACAACAGAACGCAGCTTTAGGGCAAACCAGAAATTGACGTTATGTCACTGCTCGCCATCCTTCGCCGGTAGATGGCGCTGTGAGTCTCAAACGAGATATTTAGGAATGAAATTAACGCGTAACAGGAGGACAAATCACCAAACGTGAACTTTTCGTCGTTAAAGAGTTCTGTTCTGATCATCATCAGCAGTTTCACTTCATCCAATGTCACATTTTTGGATGCAAATGCGTGACTTGTTGATAAAAACACAAAAATCACTATATGTTTGCCTTAAAGATTTGAGGAGTTCCCTCAATTACTCATAGATCCCATCATCAAAACTGCGTTTTGAGAAAAACGGGACCAATTTGGATATATATACTTACAATCAAAAAAAGGATTTTCCAAATTGGTTAATAAATGACGGAGTTATGGAGTAACAAACATTAAAAAAAAAAACAAAAAAAACATACAAACCGAATGGATAACCTCCTCTTTTGAAATCTTGAAGTCGGTTAAAAAACGCGGCAGGGGCACCCGTGCTCCGTAGCGCGGACTGTGTAAATATTACGTACGCGTTGGCGGGCGCAACGCGCTACCCGGAGTTCGCCATGTGATGAAGTCGCCCGTTTTACATACGTCGTCATATTATTGCGTGAATGAGCAATGTCATCGCGTTGCACTATGCCGAGGCGTATCGGGACTTTAGCACCTTTCCGCGCCTATTCGGCCGCTCATCATCTGGAAGAATTTAACTTTGTGTTGTTTGTATCGAGCTATATTGTACTCGTAATTGGCACGTGCCCCTGCGCTTTATCGTGGATATATCGTTCTTACCTTTAATCAACGCTAGCTGGTCAACATTTGCATAAGTAATTAAATTAACTTTGACCGCATCGCCATGCTGCTGGTGACTTTACTCGTAACAAAGCAGAATCAAAACAGTGCGTAGTACTATTTTTATCGTCTACTTTTAATTGTACTTATTTGCGGTGTGAATGTAACTATAGTTTTTAGTTGACGCCTGTGAATTTTTATCATAATGTCATAAAAAAATATCAAACAATCAAAAAAAGGATTTTAAGGCATAGGTAATCCCTAGAAAAAACCCCCCTCGTTCTATAGACAATTTTACTACAGAAACTTGTAAAAATCGGCATGTAAAATATTTGTTTCAAAACGGGTCGTTATTTTATGAATGTATCCTTTAAAGTTTTAGAATTTACGCATTTTGGTTCGTTTCCTTAGGGTACGATAACACTTCTAAATTAGAAGCATTTGCAAATTGACATTTGAGAACCATCTATTTTTTTGCACATAAATTTATACTGCCATGAAATTTTCAAACAATGAAATTGATAAATTTCAATGTCTTACATATTTTAGAATTGTTCGTTGGTTTGGTTAACTTTAAAAGAATGGCCACAGACCACTCAGGATCGTGATGATTAGAAAAAAACCCTTTGACCAGTAGTCAGACGTGGGCCAATACTAGCTCATAATAGTCACTTAGACTGATCTGGATCGCACTGCGACCCGCATAGTACCCCACGCTCGTCTGTTATAAGGCACTCGTGCATTCCGCGGAAGTATCGAGGTCGAGGCGTAAGTTGAGAAATCGAAGAGTAAGTTGTAGCTACACGGGCGGTTCTACAAGGCTCTTACGGGGTCCGACGTACCGGCTTGCGTCGGTGAACTGGCTACGTTTCGAAAATCTCTTTAGGAAAACCGAAGGTTATACCTGTGCAATTGCGGACGAAGGTATCATGACAGAAACCTGCACCGTTATAGTCTTATGGACTTCAAAGTGCCAAACAATAAGTACACAGCTGCGTCAGTTTTCGAAAATAATCTTGGCTCGCTCTATTGGGATCGATCTGTCAATTCTGTCATTACAGAAAGGCAATTGTAGCTAATACACCTGACATCGTTATGCAGGCAGAATCTTGAATTACGAGAACCTCGTGAAAGCCGGGTATGACAAAGTTAGCAAGTACCTATCGAGGTACTGGTATCTAGCACATGAGGTAACAGCAATGTGGTATATTGATTCGACGCTTATTTTCCCGATAGTCGTCTCTGCGAACGGCCTAATAGTGAACAGTTTCGAACAACTCCAAAAGGATGAACTTCTGGATACACCGCGAATAGGTAGTCAAGACGTTCCTCTCTGTCACCCTAGTCGCTCACACAAGCGGAAACTCCACATCGCTACGGCGGCACCGACGGCATGGTAAGATTTGTAGTATTTATAATGTTTTTGCGGTTTCTTATTCTAAAGCAAAATTTAGGATTTTCGCAATAACTCTGACTTTACAGATGCTATTTTGGTCATACAAAATTGTATTAGCAGATTAAAGACCCTTCGTTTTGGTAGTTTAAGTTTCCTTGAGACGTGTTTTCTCTTGTGAGTGAATGAGCATAAAGTCCTTGTAATTAATCTAGTGACCGCAGCACTTGCCCTAACGAGCTTATTGAGATGCTATACACTAGAAGCAAAATATCGTAGCTGATTTTTGAGTCTAATTGGGCCCAGGGTTTCAACCGGGGATATAAGCGGGAAACGCTAAGAAAAATGAGAATGACATACTCTTACTTTAAAGGCCAAATTAATTTTCAGAGACATAAAACATTCAGAAAAATTTACTACATTTTCGTGAGTCATCATGAAAAATATCAAGTAACCCTTTATTTGACGGACGAGCGAAGCGTGTCCGTTTCAGCTTTCGACAAAAATTCTTTCGTATGTCTGTCTGTCTGTCCGGATGTTTTCCTCTACAGGTCGCATTTCTCAACCGATTTTCGTGAAATTTTGTGAGCATGTTCGATAATTATAATAGTTTTTTTGTCCAATCCATTTTTAAAATTTGCGAGGTCTACAGCTCACGGAGCCACAAGTTTTATATTTTACTAATTTTCTTTGTCGGCCGTTTTAGGGATTTGTACCCAAAGGGTGCCAGCGGAACCCTGTTACCTACTTACCCTCGCTGTCCGTCCGTGGAATGGAAATATAATAAAATTAGATAGATAATATTATTATATATAGCTGTTTTCTTTTTTGAAACTATTAAAACTTTATGATGAATCTTGTATGGTGCTAATAAGAAACGCTTCTTGTGAGAGTCCGACTCGCTGTTTGTCGATTGTTGTAATCTTCGAAAAGCCGAAAATACCTGATGTAACTTACGTAGCTCATTATCAAACAGAATTTTAGAACGCTATGATGCCACTTACAACATCATTTACGTTTCACAAAGCTCTGCAGCGCAAAAAACTAGCAAAGTTCGATTCATTTAAGGTAAATTCCACATTAAGCTGCCAGAGAGGTATTTTTTGTTTCCAAATGCTTTTAAAATACCATTCCATTTCAAAATGAACAAGAATCATTGCCAAAAAAACGCTTCACTATCGAACTTTTCTCCCGCTACGCCCCGTCTCTGCAGTGCACTGTGTCTAATTAAAACTCATTCCTGTGCAGTCATTTAAATATTTAATTGCACCGCCTCCGACCGACGTGAGTGAATTAAAAATCGGTATGATCGTGGTTAAGTAACGAGGTGCTTTAGTAATAGAAGTTTTTTGGAAAAAGATCGAATCATTATGTTGAATCGTATGCCAAAATAACAATTCATATACATACTGTACTGTATTTCATTCCTACTAATATTCCTGTTTTCAATTACGTGAAAAGATCGTCAATATCAAGCGAAATCATAATACATAAACGCAACAATAGACTATGTGTAACACAGATGTGTCATTACATAACTAATCTATTATGGACTGACCGGGCAAATGTGGAATCATTTTCATTCTAGCTTTCGGTTGGTCTCTTGATTCCACTAAACTTAACCACTTGAGACTCTAAAATCTATTGGCGATAGCACCTTAAGTGATAAATTTGATACATGGTTTCAATAAAGTCTAGGTCAACGTTAATTAGAGTCACATGTGTGAATAGCTATATTATATCATACTTACTCATTCACTAATTATTCGGGTCGATACCGCTAACTGATGTGCCTAATTATTAAGTAAGTACATGAACGCTTGTTACAGTTGATGTTATTCGAATCACCATTTCATTTAATAGATTAGCACAATGAGGTTAAATTTTGTAAAAAACCTCGTATAAGCTCGTAATATTAAGGGTTCCTTTTAAGCATACGAGAATCGCCCTCTCAAGCCGCAATGCGGACACTTTTTAAGTTGCACTTTAAAAACCTCTTCTTCTGTTTCGTAGAAGAGTAAAATATATGTGAAGACTTGCTTTGTATTTAAACTTTGCTGAGCTGTACGTACGCTTTCATCCAAGACTTTAAATTTTGATTTTTTTATAGCAGGCATGAAAGTTAACCTACCTAAATCGCCACTCCTTGCTTCTTGTATTTTACATAAAACATGTTATAAATAAATAATAAACATTTGGTACAAATGCATTTTGTAATGGACGTCTTTCGGGTAATGGTGATTAATGCATTTTATACCTACGAGTATTATCGATTCACCTTAGCTTTTCTTTTCTCTCAACTCACAAAACCGAAGAACATTGACTGCATCAAAAAAAAAAAAAACAACGAAATTGTTGTCTATGCAATTTTGCACTAGCGAACGAGGCAGCTTTATGTGGGCTATCCGGTCCTCTACTTCAACCTACTTACTGACACCAAAGCCTCTACGCGGAATTGCGGATGCCTGTACGTTAAGATAAGATTTACTTAGCAGGGAACACACAATCCCTTCCGCAACATCAACCCCGGGCGGTATAAAAACACATTGCTTAGGCGAAATCCGGAAAAATCCAGATATGTCCGGCTAGAGCCTCGCGGAACTGGTTATTTCCTATCTTAAGATTAAGATGACCAGCCCATCTCCTTCTTACTGGAGTGTTCACACAAGAGGGAAAGATGATGAATTATTAAGCGGGGGATATAGTTTTACCCGCTGGATTTGCCGGTAAAAGTGGAGACAGGAATAAGATAATTGAAGGTGTACTTAATTTGGATTATATGTATGTATTTCATTAAGGGTTGATATTTCTTAAATGTGAAATAAAGTTTAATAATCGGAAATATATATTTATGTGTTATGAATTTATAAAAAAATGTATATTGTACATAGAATAATTTAGATGGGTTTGATGACCAAGCTCTTTAACTTTAAGTTAGTAAATATACTAAACCACACTTATTTACACAAAAATCGGAGCATTTTATTAGTAAGTACGCCGCCAGGTAAACATAGCCGGAGGTTTTCTACACAGCCTGCCGAATCTTATAACATTAACGGCCGCTAGCAGCACAATATGAAAAGGCATTATTACTTTATGAGCCATAACAAAATATAGTGAAAACCCATAAAACTGAATCCACACACAGACTGACCCTCGAATCAATTTTATTACATGTGAGGATATCACATCAACACTTGAGTCTGATTAAATGGGGGTAGGCTCGTTAGGCTCTGCGGAAATTTGTTCTGCCCGCCTCTTCCAGATTTCTTGGCAAATAGTGTCGATTATGGGGATGGTCGTTATGGGGCCTGCCCGTTATGGGAAGCAGGGTTGCCGATGAGAAATACTATACATTGTAACAATTGATTGTGAAGCTTTCGCGTTTCTCTACAAGAAATACCTCTTAAGAAATCTTTTATTCCAAGATAGAAGTTCAATTAATACCACGACCGACCTGTTTAAGCAGTTTAGTACAAATGTCAAGACAAATAAATATGAAGACGGTAAAATTCATAGTTTTTTTAATAATGATTGGTACATGCTTCATTAAAAACAAAACAATATCCTCAGAACAGCATACATTTTTTCATAACAAATAGATATAAATTTATAAAAAAATAAGAACTCTTTGAAACGTAACGTTTTTACAACTATTTGGAGCTGAAAGCCCTACGTTATGGGGGTAGAACCTCTAATTGATTTGGGCAGTTTTGTGCACGCGGCGTTTTTCAAAGGGTTTGCCTTCGCTCGGAATTTTAAAGAGCTGGTTTAGGAAGCTTTTTGTCTACGTTCTAGCCCGTAACCGATGTTTTTGTTATTAAAATTTGTGATTGCATTCGATTATTGAGCATTTGCAACCAAAGTTATGCTTGTCACTGACCTACTTAAGAGCCAGCAGTTAACAAGGTTCCGTATCCATATTTTACTACAGTTTTATTTGGCATTTATTCAAAAATCAAAAAGTACTAAAGCTCTTCCAGCAACTCGTTTCTAATGAACTCATGTTACTGTAAACCTCTTTAATGCCTAAACAAAATACGGTATTTGACAACTGACATATTAATAAATTAACGATAATATTTGTAAAACATCAAATGTAAATTAAAAAAAAAACACTGGTACACCATTAACACACTTACATTTACAGCATATTGTCAAACATGAAAGTTAAAGTTATAGGTAAAAATAATAATAATAATAATAAAATGTGAGACAGTTTTATTAGGCAGACGTCAGTTGTCTCACTCAATAGCCCAGCCATTAGTCCATCATATTCACCCAATAGTCCGGTTCATTTAGATTCCATCAACCAGCAATAGTTCCTGTACACCCTGGCGGGTGCTGTCTCTGTGTGCGTCCCATGACACGGGCAGAGACAGCATCCGCTCGGTGTACCCCTTGCATTTCATTAAATTGTCAAAAGGGCCTCTACGTGTTGGCTATGTGGTACTCGGTTGGTACTTCGGTACCTCGGTACTTCGGCTCCGCGCACGCCTTCCAAAGGTCCGGGACACCATTGTCCTGTGAGCGGAAAATACATACAATAATAATAATAATATTGGGGGACAATCTTAAACAAATCGACCTAGTCCCAAACTAAGCAAAGCTTGTACTATAGTACTAGACGACGATATACAAACTTATATAGATAAATACATACTTAAATAAATAGAAAAAACATCCAAGACCCAAGAACAAATATCCGTGAAAATTGCACAAATAAATGCCCTGGCGGGGATTCGAACCCGGGACCTCTAGCTTCGGAGGCAGAGTCACTACCAACTAGGCTAAACAGGTCGTCAAAATGTGACATCACTGTATTCTCCTATACATTTACCACTGACAGAGTTGTTGACGCTTCATAAAAAGTTGCTGACTTGACTGTCATTCAAAAACGATATTAACAACAGATGAAACGTAACACATTTGATTATGCTATAGGTACACTACCGCTCATAAGTATTTAGTCACATATACCTTTTTCCATACATCTGTATACAAAAATGACTTTCAGAAATACACTGCCAAAACAGAGTCCCATGATAGTTTTGCGAGCATTTTGCATTTTTTATATAGCTGACTTATTGAGCATTAAATCGGCGCCAGAGACCCCCCCCCCCCCCCCCTTTTAAAATAGTAGTTTTCTTTTTGCAATGACTTAAATAACTATTATTTGCTGGTTCATAGAAAAGTGTAGTCTGTTTGTATAAACCAGCAATTAGTAGTTATTAAAGTCATTGCAAAAAGAAACCTAACATTTTAAAAGGGGGTTCTCTGGCGCCGATTAAAGGCTCAATAAATCAGCTAAATAAAAAATGCAAAATGCATGCAAAACTGTCAAGGGACTCTGACTTGGCAGTGTATTTCTGAAAGTCATTTTTGCATACAGATGTATGGAAAAGGTATGGGTGCCTAAATACTTATGAGCGGTAGTGTATATAGTTTAAAGGGACGTTCTGAAACTGCAACGATGGTTTTTGTCCAAAAAAATGTGGAATTAATAAAGGCAGGATTTTTATTTTTTTTGCGTGCCTGTTTTTATTTCAAGTTATTTATTAGGACAATATTTATGTATTTAATAGAACCGTAATCAGTATTCAAAAGCAGATAAATCTCTCGGCCTGGCTAAGGGTAAAAAATTTGTAAAATACTGTTATTATTGTTAATTATCCATATAATAAACATTCTCAAAAAGTCAGACAACATAAGACAACCTATATGAAAAAAGAAAAAACAAACTTGAAGATAAAATAAAAAATAGTCCCTGGTCGCCATCAGTGTGTAGAATGCCCAGAAGGCTGGCTGCATTGCCACGCTGGATGGCAATGCTTATTCTTTGTGCGAAATATTGGAAAATAGAAAGATAAAAATATTTTTTATTATAGAACCGTTGGCAATAACTTCTGGATAAGTTTAAATTTTTGGTTAATTTTTGAGTTTTCTAATATAAGTATGTATATTTCCTTCATATCGTTACGAAAAAAGAGAGTGCCAGAAATAGGTTCCGTTAATTTTCTGCTTTGCCTTAAGGTTGACTGGTAGAGAATGATTCATGGCAATGATTCCGCTTTTTGTACTATAAGTTTTTCTGTTGTGTAGTAAAGATTAAATAAATAAATAGGTCAATTCATAGTTCAACATCGTCGATTCATTTTATTAGACCCCCAAAACGGCGCGTTATGGGGGTTTATTATGAAAGACTAATGACACGTTCGAAAACTCGTAAATTAACCTAAAAGTTAAAAATATGAAGAAGTGGTTGCCAATGGTTCTATTAAATAAAATGATATTTTCAATATTATTTTAATCAATATTTTGAAATAACACCATTGTTGCAGAAAAAACAGAAAGTTTATCATGTCATAATTCCACTTTTAACAATCTTAATCAGAAGGCGACTTCAAAAAAAGAACGCGCATAAATTGTTTACTCTTTTTCCTTCCTTTTTTCATGCGCTTTTATTTATTAATCGTGTTGAATATTATAAAAATAACTAGAAAATATTAGTGATCACTGATGAAGGCTGTATTTAAACAACAGTGCGTCTAGTTTTTAGCGAGCACGCGAGCTGACTCAACTAAGACAAGACATACAACTTTTTTTATTCGTTCCTTCTTTCTTGCGTTATAGATAACGTGTTGAATATTAAAAAATAACTATAATATATTACTGATCAGTGATAAATAACCTAACAACAGTACGTTTAGTTTTTAGTGTACACGCGAACAAAACGTGTCTTTGTCTCTCTTGCGCTACAGATATAGACCAGTGTTGAATATTGTTCAAATAACTAGAATATAATATTAGTGAAATAAGTGATTACGGCGGTAGTTTAACCACTGCTTAAGAGGGCGCAGTACGCTCGGTTCTCCATACAAACGTATTTATGCTCTCATTTTAAAACGCCATGCTAGAATAACATGAAACTTTGTATACACAATGGGATCCGGCATATCTAGGTCGAATATTAGTTTCTGATGCTAGAAATTGTAAAATAAAAAAAAATATAGAGGTTTTTTGAGTTTTTTACGGCTTGTATGAAAACCTTAATAATCGCTGTATTTTCTTTCCATTATAATTTCAAGCAACAGAAACTAATTTCCGACCTAGATGTGACGGATCCCATTGTGTATACAAAGATTCATGTTATTCTAGCATGGCGTTTTACCTGATGAATATTAAATACCTACCTGATGAATATTAAATTTAGTTTTCTTCTTGAATAATCACGACATATGTAGGTAGGTACATAAAAGCTTATGATATTTTTAAAGTTTAATATATTCTCACTGCTGAGCTGAAATATTGTATGTGTCACACGAGAGCAAATTTATTGCGACTTGTGCTTTTGAGTCCCTCACTAGGCACAAGATTCTAACTAAATTTTAGAATCCTTGGCTTGCTCTGGACTGAAAATCACAACCGCAGCAAGAAAACAACTTTATTAATTTTGTATTAAGCAGTAACGCTGCTAACGAAAATCCATGGTTGTTCCGATAGCTCAGAGGCTAGAGCGATTGGCCGCGTATGCCAGATGTTGCAGGTTCGAATCCTGCTGTGAGCTTTAAATTTTTCTTAATTTGAAATTTAAAAACAACTTTGCTCTCTTGTTTCACAAATAACTATACGTATCATACCAAATAAATACACGTCATGTTGTATATGGGGTGGGGGTGTGGGAGGTTTTAATTTAGAAACTAAAACCTCAAGATGAATTACCAGGGCGAGAGACGGGGACAGGTCAAAAAGTTGCTAAAAAAGCATCACGTGATTAATGGACGATGCCTTGTATCTGTCGAGTATTTTTACTATCACAAATTTACTGTTAACATCCTATACTATGTAAAAAATATACAACATATGAAAAAAAATATACTTCGAAATTACAGAAGTAGAAAACAAGTTAGCTACTTAAGGCGTTTTTTTCTGTTTTTTACAAAATACATCTAGCTTATCTTTGGCACGATGCCGCGGGGTGAACCCTTATTTTAAATTATTTATTTTGTAAGTCTTTGATAAGTATAGGTTATCTAGACACGCAGTAGCGTGTCCAGCCAAGTTCACCTCAGGAACTGGCGGACAGCAGCCGTGTGTATTTTACACGAACCGTTTGGAGCCACTTTTGACCCCCCAATAACTCCAAATCTATCTAACATAAAAAATGACATTTAGTACATGTATTAAGATCCTTTAGAACAAATAGAACCCCAAATTTCATAAATATATATTTTTCTAGCTTATTTGGACATATTATATTTAACTTCTCATAACAACCCACTAAGAAACCCTTAGCTACAAAGAGTTGGTTTGGCTGCCGCTCTCTGCTACTCGAGTTATTTTTAACGTCTGTAATAAAATTTTAAACTCATTTCAATAACAATAACTCTTTGGGAAGTACGTTTAAAGCGCCTTTAATGGTTTTTATATTGACACTTAATTCGAAAGGTTGATTATGAGCCTCACGCAGTGTCTCATAAAATTCTAATGATGCCTGAAAAAGAAAAGAATGGGTTACTTTACTACTTGGAAGAAATAAAATAAAATGCATGCTTTCGTTTGTAATGCTTCATGTTAGTAGGTATTTTAAGGTCTCTAAAGACAATAGCATTAATATAAAATAGCCATATGTTTTTGACACAACTGTATATCAAGAGCAAATGCACTGCCAACAAACTGTTACGCAGTTTGGCAGCATACTATCATATTGTAACCATAAATGTGTCTTTTATGAATAAATGATTAATAATAATAATAGTTTCCTCCACATATATAACCTCCTTGCTTATTTTCTATCTTGCTTATTTACCCACTATGTGGAGCCGTATGTTGGCTTACTTTATTGTCCTTTTTTAGGGTTCCGTAGTCAACTAGGAACCCTTATAGTTTCGCCATGTCTGTCCGTCCGTCTGTCCGTCCGTCCGTCCGCGGATAATCTCAGTGACCGTTAGCACTAGAAAGCTGAAATTTGGTACTAATATGTATATCAATTACGCCGACAAAGTGGTAAAATAAAAAGTGGAAAAAAATATTTTATTAGGGTATCTCCCCTATACGTAAAGTGGGGAGTGATTTTTTTTTCATTTTAACCCTAACGTGTGATATATTGTTAGATAGGTATTTACAAATAAATAGGGGTTTACTAAAATCATTTTTTGATAATGTTAATATTTTCGGAAATAATCGCTCCAGAAGTAAAAAAAAATGTGTCCCCCCCTCTCTAACTTTTGAACCATAAATTTTAAAAATATGAAAAAAATCTCAAAAGTAGAACTTTATAAAAACTTTGTAGGAAAATTATTTTGAACTTGATAGGTTGAATAGTTTTTGAAAAAATTACAAAAACTACGGAACCCTACACTGAGCGTGGCCCGACACGCTCTTGACCGGTTTTATTAAAGACTTCATTTATAAGTCTTTGCGAATTAGGTTAACAAAACTGTATGTGATCTATTTTTGCCCCATGATTCCGTTCATAAACACATAACAATATGTTCTGAGCGCTCTTCACGCCAACCTTACGTGTCAAAACCCAGAATATACACATAAAACTTGGCGATTTGCCGCTAAAATGTAAAAGGGACGAACCAAATTGCTTAGGTTTCACTTCATGATAAGGTAGTTTTTCTATGCCATTTTCTTCTTTGTGGATTTGTGTGTCCGAAATATCTGTTGAATTTCATAAAACCCTTTTTAAAAAGGATCATTGTCATAACCTGCCCATAACCAACCCATTAAACCCTCCAATATAGGTAATGATTTACATTGAAAATGCCGCGGCGCGATTTTGCCGCGCGATAAATAACGCGACACGTGTTTGCGGTATGCAAATTTGAGTGTCCCCGTTGATTTATAAATTGTCGGACTGCCGAGACTTAGGAGCGTGTACGTGCTTGATTTATTTTATTTATAATTGATCATGTGATCTTTTCCTATCGTCTCCCCAGCCCCGAGATTAGCAACGACATATATCTATCCATGAAAACCGCCAAGTGCGTAGATATAATAGAATTTCGAACTACATAGTTAGGAAATTAGAAGTCGGGGGGCCCGGCGCACTTCTTACGACTTTGACAGCTAATATCTCACCAACAGTTGACTTGAATGGAAATATTTTTTTAAAACTCTATATCATTTTTAAAGGCCTATTACCTATACTATACCCCACACGCCTATGTGCATTGGATTTTTTTTCATCGCCCGTTTACATGTACGGGTTCCTCCACTTATTTAATATTTTTCCGTAATATCACATAATTTTTCAGTAGGTAATGATTTATAGGATACACCTTCCTACCAAAATTCATAATTATAGTGCTAATAGTCTCCGAGTAAATCGGCTGTGACATGCAGACGGATGGACGGACGGTCAGACATGCAAAACTATATTTATAATTTATACCAAAAAAAAACCGACTCCGATTTTGTACTTCGCTATACAACACAGGAATTCTATATGGAAACTGTGGTCATTATCACCACTCCCGCTTTACCAAATGTATGGTTTCCGAGAGCCAACGCTTGGTTACCTACAGAAAATACCGAAATCGTCATATTATGCGTGCCTATCCAATTCGAGTTCTCTCGATTCCTCCTAGATCCCATCATTGGACCTTCACCAAATTTATATAGGACTAACTCGGGGGTACCTGCTTGGAAACAAAAAAAAACAAAATAGGACCACGTGGTCAAGAGTTATCGGGGAACATACATACATAAAAAAAACAAATATGCAGACGAACTGAGAACCTCCTTCCTTCTATTGAACTCAGTTAAAAAGGGTTTCGTTGTTGCCATTTTGGCAACGGAACTCTAAAAATGACCGCAGTAGATTGACGGCTTAAGGTTTACTAATTCAAAACGAATAGGTTAATAAATTACCAAATAATAATTAAGGGTTTTCATATAATTTATTTATTGCTTAGATCTCTTTAGATCTTCATTAGATAAGTGAATCTCTAAATTTTGCCGAGTATTTTTATTTTGCGTTGTAATAAAAGTGCTTATTTTAGTTCTAAAATTACCAGAGTTATAAAATGCTTTCACTTGCTCAAAAGTTAATTTAGTACTAAATTCAGGAATACTAGTTTTTTTTAATGGAGTCCGTGTTATATATTTGTTTAGAAACAAGAGTACGAGTACATAAAAAAAATAATTAAACATCGTTTATTATTATTATTAATGCAAGCATGGAAGTCGTTTTGCATTTATCCGTGGTGATATAATTAATTATTTTGTAAATAAATTAAAATTAAAAACCTTACTATTGAATTTTGAAAAACAAAATGTGGTACGTTGTTTTTATAGCTATACACGGCTATATGCTTGAAGGAACGGAAATCAATAAAAAAAACCCTGTATAAGTAAGAAAAGGGGTAGGTAGGCAGCTTAATTTTTTTTCTAGGTTGCATTGCAAGTTGAATTTGATAGTATTCATATTCTCCTGGACACATGAGTTCACAAATCATCATCATTCTAGCGTTATTCCCAGTACAGCTGCATTCTGAAGGATGCCTGGGGTCCGCTATCTAATCCCAAGAATTGGCGTAGGCCCTAGTTTTGGGTTAACAAATAATGTAGTAAAAACATTCAATCCGTTTAAATGCAAATACCATCCGTATGATTATTGTTTTTTATAGACATACGGTCTATGAAAAATCTTCCAATATCGTTGTAAATAATTAGTAAAAAAATCAGGTACCAGTTTTTGCAAATTTTTATTCTTGTTTATTTCTTCTTATATTTATCTAAATGATCTTTTAGAAGAATGTGCAGAAAAAATATATTTAAACAGCTGTCTGCCAGCTACCCTGTTGTTGTTAATAAGAGTAGACGACCGGTGCAGTAAAAAGGTAATTTCCGCGGCGCGGGACAATCGTCCGGGGATCACTTCGTTGTTAACCGCTTTTTAGAATAACCACTGGATCCAGTGATATATGTCCTGTGATATGTCTTTCATAAAAATATGATACATTGATGTTCAGGCGTTCAGGGTTCCATGCCAAAAAGGTATCAAAGCAACCTTTAAGGTGCGACCTCTATTAGTCCGTCTGTCACAACTATATTTTTGCTGGATTTGTGGGTAGTTGTGAACCCCAAGTGTATTGAAATAGAACACTTACAGATTAATATTTATTATCTATTAATAAATGTCCATATAAGGAGAATTAACAATTCAAATGCTATTAGATCAAGTGAGGTATTTATAAGTAGTTGCAGATTCTGAAAAAGTTTTTTTTTATCGTAGTTAATTGGGTGAGGACCAAGTTTTTGGACCATCGTTAAGGCATTTAAATCGCCTACAATTTAATTGATTCCGTTGTGACACGAAAGTTACCCATTTAAATTGTATGACTCGTGTCACAACGGAATCTATTAAATTGTACGCGAATTAAATACCTTAACGATGGTACAAAAATTTGGTCTTTACCCAATTATCGATTTATGAAGGAAAATGTAGAAAAATATACATTCCCCCTGATTTACGTAGTTTTACAAACAAAATTTTTGAAATTCTTACAAATGATTAGTATTGATGTACCTAAATATTACTAAAAAATACAAACATACATACAATATAAATACTCTCTCTATTTAGGTAATTTTCAATCATCAAAAAATATTTATAAATAACTAAGAACGGAATCTCCACCGTGCGATTCAGTTTCCAGCGTTACTTACCGAACGGTTGTCCGTCCGTATGTTACAGCCGATTTACGCGGAGACTATAAGTACTACAATTATGAAATTTAGTAGGAAAGTGTATAAATATTAAATTAGGGATGCACCATGGATGCACCCTTTACATATAATCCGGGGGTGAATAAAAAATTGTTGAGGCATATAATAAAGATAATACATATAATTATAATGCGTGTGCGGTATACAATATAGATACCACACAATGATTTTGTCTGTAAAGCTGACTTGTTGCTGGCTGCTGCAGCTGTCACAGTTGTAAAAAGTGTGTGTGTCCCCTCTTATTTCCAAACTATGAAATTTAAGTTGAGTGTATTTTGCCTTTTGTTGTATCATGTCGTATGTATTCATTACCTCGTAAATGCGTGTATTACGGGCAGTAAGGGGGTTATAAACTCAAGCCATTAAATGCGATCTTTGGTCAGTAATTCTCTACTTATTTCACAGTTTACAATTGCAAATAAGATATTATTATGTTATACCACGTCGATGGCAAATAAGAGTACGACCCGCCTGATGGTAAGCGGTTACCGCAGCACACCTATGCCTGCAAGTCCAGGGGTGTCACATGTGCAATGCCGATCAAAGGGTCGATGTATACATTTTAAAAGAAAAATGTATACACTCCTTTCTTGAAGAACGCCATACTGGACTCTCTCAAGAAAACCTCGTCAGGAAAGCTCTTGCTACAACCGGAGCGTCTACAAATGGAGGGAGGAAATTCTTTTGAAACCGACCGTACGCGACCATTTAGGTTTTAAGGCGCTGACAAAGACCTAAATTGGCTTCACTTTAACAGTAGGTATTTTAACAAAAACTATTTGATTTGGCAAAGTGAAAAACATCTATTATGTTAATATTCATGAGGTTGTAGTTTTCTTTTCGGTGACGTATATTTGTTGTCACACTGCATATAGGTGATATACCAATCCTTAATCAACTAACTAATTAAGCTGGCACGACAACCAAAAATGAGTCTTGACCTCCTAGACAAGAGCCACCATATGGAGCAAGGCCAATCTTGAATCATCAATCATTTAATCATGCATTTATAATGATAATTTTTCAAATAAGGCCTACTTGATCCGAGGATTATAAAGGTTTATTTTATTTACATTTGTTTATAAGGTGAGGAACATAAGTTTTAAGTTTGTGTAAGTGAATCTAATAAACGTAAACTCTCTATGTTGACGAGGTTTGTTTAATTCTTGGTTTATGGGTACTACGCATAAACCAGTCACAAATAACTCTCAGGACCTAGATAATGTCGTACCCTATAAGTTGCGATGTAACAGGCAATTACGGGTGTAACAGGGGCATAATTGAATACAAGCATGTTATGTGTACACAATATGATTATTTATTTTGATTACAATAAGACTAATTAATATCATTGTATATGGAGCGTGACGTCACACGGCACGCTAAATACGACCTCTGTTCATTATATATGATGAAAAAAATTGCTGTCTAAAACACGATTTGAGAAATTCGATTCATAGATAAAAAAGTGAAATTATGTCTGAAATCTTTTTAAACAGTCCTAAGACTTTATTTTTTAGGGTTCCGCACCCAAAGTGTAAACCGGGACCCTAATTCTGAAACTCCGCTGTCCGCCCGTCTGTCTGTCTGTCTGTCTGTCTATCCATCTGTCACTAGGCTATATCTCATGAACCGTGATAGTTAGACTATTGAAATTTTCACAGATGTTATATTTCTGATGCCGTTATATAGGTAGAAATAAAAAAAAAACAAATGAAAGAAAAAAAGAAAAGAGAGAGAGAGGAGTGTATAAATTATTTAAGGGTCGGCAACGCGCATGTGACACCCCTAGAAGTTGCAGGCGTCCATAGGCTGCGGTGACCGCTTACCATCAGGCGGGCCGTACGCTTGTTTGCCACCGACATGGTATTAAAAAAACCATAATAAAATAAATATTTAAGGGAGCTCCCATACAAAAAACTTTTAAATAGTTGCTCGTTGCGTTCATCAGGCGCTGGGTCTCAAAATGAATGGGAAAACTAAATACCGACTCGAACTTGACCAAAATTCTACTTAATATTATATTATTTTACGTTATTTTTGATTAATAAAAACTATTTAAATTAAAATAAAAAAGGTTATAATAGAATGTCTAATGTTGTATCGATAACAGCACGGAACCCTTCGTGCGCGAGTCCCACAGGTTGTTTTTAACTTTGGTGCTGATCATTATTAATAACACAACTACAAAACGATTATAGTACCTAAGAAGTTTTGTGATTTATATTATACGTATGGGTAGTGTGTTTTTTTATAATCGTCAGTTTTCTCAGTTTTATTATAATACCTATATATGCAACGTACTGGGCCGAAAAGCACGGCATATCGAGTTTAGAGTAGAGAGAGCATGGTGAGCATACCAGACAAAAAAGTATATCTTGGATATAAATTCCCCACTGACGGCGAGCGGTCCGATATTATATCTACCTATTCTACAAATATTATGGTCTAAGAAAGGCTTTAAAATATTTAGAAATGTATAAACCACAAACCGCGATGTGTCTTTTTTTTTCCAACGTGTTACGTTTATATCACAATTATATTTCATAAGCCAGGGAGCGAAGGGAGTTTAGGAAAATCGAGTGAATATCGAGGGACAGGTCCCTTGAGAGAACCTTTCAGGATTTAATTTGACGTCGCAAATTGGAAAAAATCTATATTTATCGTACTCACTGTATGCATTACTTAGGGGCCCTCCGGCGTCATCTAGTAGTAAACTCACTCCAAAACTACTAGAACATAACAAAATTATATATATTGGTTAAAACGACGATGAACATGCTTTTTCGTGAGAGTCCCTTGCTTTGCCAACACACATAATTAATCCGCCTACTAGATGACTCATTTATCAAATGAAAAATCGTGGTTTAAAATAACTTGTATCGATCGTTTAACGAAATGAATTGTCGATGAAATAAAAATCTTTGATACGTTGTTGTTGAAGTGATATTCGATTAAAAGTTTATTGGAAATTCAAGGTTAACCCCTACAGATTCATACAAGTCCCTAACCCGTGGGCCAGCGTGGGGACACTGGGGACTATTACCCGTTCCTTCTTATCTATGAGAGGAAACCTGTGCTTAGCAGGTTTTTTTCTTCTACGTACTTCTGCAATCAGTCTCAACAACTATGAGGAGATGAGTTGAAAAAGATTAGCGTTCTGGCAAAATAGGGCAACTACCCTAGCTTCCCTTAGTTAGGCAGCACATTGGCTCTCTTGAGTCTCTTCATTTGATTTGGCATTAAGAGTATCTGTGACAGAGGGTTTGGATGAGTAGCTAGTCGGTCTGGTAGTTAATTGCGTAGCGTTTCGCTTCTTCCTGTATGGTTGGGATTCCCAGATATTCATGGATTTCTGAGGTATTGGTATTGATTTCTGAGATTTCTATATAGTTGATTATGATTCGTACAATTATAAACACTGAATATTTTCTTTAGCAAATAATATTTTCCTGTATTCAATTCAGTATTCGAAGCAAACTATAAGCGTTGCGGTCTATAGCAATGTTTCCCGCATTGTATCAGAAATTCGTTACGATCAACGAATCGTCATTGTTAACGAAAAGCGATTTTCGTTTTCTTAGAGTTTAAGTATTTACTTACCTACTACATGTCTGAATCCACTATAGGAATTATAACTGGCAAATAAAATCCCATGTAGCTTTTCCCTTTAGAGCCTTAACATGCTTTCACTGAATGAAACTATTGTGCTGTACACGCAATATTTTTTGAATCACTTTTCATTAAGGCGATACTAAAGGCTACATTGCCCGTGAACATATATGCGGTTTCCCCATACGAGTAGACGAGGTGACCGCTGTTCCCAGTTTGAGCGGAATCAAGGTAAATAAAAAGGAAAACATTTTCTACTAGCGAATGAAATAAATAATACAATGAGAGCTAAATTGATTTCAAAGATCGTGGCTGTTTATTTTTATTAAATGTTATTGTAATGTGTTAAACCGTAATTAAAGTGTGCTAAACTACGTTTCACTATTTGGTGGAACTTGTTTATGGTTGTTAGACTATAAATTGATAAGTCAGAATTGTCAATTGTTTGGGTGAATTAGTTATAAAGGTACTTTTCCAGTATCTATTGCTGTAATATTTGACTATGTTATATGAATAATTAAAAACTAAATTTGTTAATTCTTTTCTGTGAAAGTACGAAACAGTATGCTGAAATTATCGGAATATAAGAAATACGCGAGTCAGCGAAGAAGTCTACTCTAGCGAAATAATTTGTAACTAGTATTGTATGTTCGTCCTGCTTTTCCGCTGGCACTCAGTGGTAGCACAAGTAAGAGACTATAGCGAATCACGGAGGTCATTACAGCCAATCAAACAAAGTGGGTCCCGGAGGAACGCACTTACACGGCCGCGCTTAGTGAGTGAACTCCGTAAACATAATAACAGCTATTTTTAACATTAGTATACATTTATTTATAAAACAAACAATAGTGTCGACCACTTTGGCTTAGCTGCTAGTGGCGCTGCCTTCGAAGCCGGAGGTCCCGGTTTGAATCCCGGTCTCCCGGTCAGGGCATTATTTGTGTAATTAACACGAATGTTTGTTCCTGAGTTTTAGGTGTTTTCTATGTATATAATATGTATTTATCCATACAAGTATGTGTATCGTCGTCTAGTACCCATAGTACAAGCTTTGCTTAGTTTGGGAGTAGGTCGATTTGTGTTAAGTTGTTCCCCAATATATTTTTTTATATTTTTTTATTTGTTAAAAGAATATTAGGGTTGAATGTCGAAGGACGAAGAGCGATTGGAAGGCCCAAAAAGCGATGGATGGATTGTGTGAGAGAAGATATGAGAAAGAAAGGAGTAAGCGCTGAAGTGACGAATAATAGAGAGGAATGGAAGAAGAAAACATGTTGCGCCGACCCTGCATAAGCGGGACAAGGGCAGGGAGATGTTTTTTTTTTATTTGGTATGCGAGAGAGAAAATTGCAAATGATACGATCTTCTATAATAAGGTAGTATACAGTTGCAATTAGTGTACGAGTATACTATGTAGATCACGTTTTTTTAATTCACGGATAATTTAATAAATATTTGCTTCGAACCGGTTTAGAGTCACCGAACTTTTGATAGACCAGGCCAATCGTTTGTCTAATAATGTAGATAAAAAAATATATTTTACAAGGTTTAAAAGTCCGCAGGACGCTCAGTTCTCCATACAAACGTGGTTTCGCTCTCATTTTAAAACGCCA
Source organism: Notocelia uddmanniana (assembly GCA_905163555.1). Lineage (NCBI taxonomy): Eukaryota > Metazoa > Arthropoda > Insecta > Lepidoptera > Tortricidae > Notocelia > Notocelia uddmanniana. The sequence goes on along the minus strand of LR991054.1, from coordinate 16,675,094 downwards.
TGCTGGAATAACATAAAACTTTGTATACACAATGGGATCTGGCATATCTAGGCCGGAAAATAGTTTCTGTTGCTTGAAATTATAATGGAGACAAAATACAGCGATTATTAAGGTTTTCATACAAGACCTAAGATAAACTAAGTTTGTATGATGGAGAATCGAGTTCAGCCGAGCGTGCGGGGGACCCTTAATTAACTTGCACTGTTCGTATATGTATATAAACATGTAAGTAAAAAGTCAAAATTAGCAAATCTTTTTCAGCCACTTTCCGGTATCCGATTGTGCTGAAATTTGACATATTTAAGTAAGTATTTGGTGACAGTACAATGTTATGGTACCACCAAGTTCATCTCATAATGGACACAGAAAATGGACATAGCGGCTATTAAACTACCAAGATAAAGCCGTCGTGTTAAGGCTCATTAGAACCGTCGCAACGAATAATCCATGTGGAAAAATGCTTTTTTTTACAGAAATTCATTGTGTTTAAAGGTTTATTTGCTTTAGTTAATTTTTTTTCGTTAAAATGTCATGCATCCATAATTATGTCACTAAACTGTCACCAGAAAAAGACAACACTTGTGATATATAATTACAAACTACTTAGTACAATTTTAAACTTAAAATGCGTATGCTTTTTCATGGTAAATTGTTGTATTATAGATTTTTGTGGCCGGAGCGGGGGGAAATGTCCCGCGAGTGTAGTGATTATGAAGGGTTTGTAATGCGGAAATATTACGTTTTACCCTCGACGCACTTCGGGTTCAGCCGTGTCTATACTTGCGCGAGTTCATATCAAAAACCACAATAGTTTAAGTTAGTATTATAAGTACTTATATTCGATCATTTAATAAGTCGCATAAATTTAAATGACGGTGCTTAATATTGGTTGAAGTATGGTTCATGGTCCAGTGCTCGACACTGATTCAATATACATGGCACTTTCAATCTTATGTCATAATGACAGAGGTGTTCGATAGGTGTCACCTATGGGGCATTAAGGTTTCGAGCATTGGGACATTGACCTTACATACAATTTTCCAAGTACCACTTTGATTAAGTTACCAAGTTAGGTAACATTAAGTGGAGTAAATACAGAAAATTGGCAGAAATATTGCATTACATAAATATCTTGGAAATCACAACATAACAATACAAATAACTCCCTATTGCACATGTCAGTATTATAACCCAAAACAAAAAATTAAAATCCTTAATACAAGAGATAAACAGCAGCCGGTCTTTTCATACAGAACATATTAAATGTTGTCTCAACCTAACGCAAGATTTCAATTTGCCACTATTTGTGCATTTAAGTGCTGGCAACCAAAAAAAAAACAATATGACAGAGCTGACAGTTTAGGGTTAGAAAAATAGAGTTTTACACGGTAGAACAACGTATTTTCATTATTGAACAATATTTGAAAGTAATTGAAGTTTGGCGGCCACAGCACAAAATAAGTAATAGCCACAGTTCCAAATTTGACGTTCCTAGACTGACACTCTCACTTTCACGCACTGCATCGATATTGACCTTGGAGCGACTTGTTTTTGGAAGACTAGTGAATTCAACATCACGAACCAATTCAGTCTCTTTAAATTTTTAACCGACTTCAAGATTTCAAAAGAGGAGGTTATCAACTCGGTTGTATGTTTTTTTTTTAATGTTTGTTACTCATAACTACGTCATTTCTTAACCGATTTGGAAAATTCTTGTTTTGATTGTAATTATATATATCCAAGTTGGTCCCGTTTTTGTCAAAACGCAGTTCTGATGATGGGATTCATGAGGGATTGAGGGAACTCCTCAAATCTTTAAGGCAAACATATAGTGATTTTGGTATTTTTATCAACAAGTCAAGCATTTTCATCCAAAAATGTGACATTGGATTAAGTGGAACTGCTGATGATGATCAGAACAGAACTCTTCAACGACAAAAAGTTCACGTTTGGCGATTTGTCCTTCTAGCTGTGTTTGTTAAGCAAATTATATTTTCACGATTGATTTTTGTCATGCTCGAGTTCTGATGATGGGATCCATTAGGAATCGACGGATTTCCTCAAATGTGAAAGGCACACAAATAGTGATTTTAGTATTTTCATGAACTAATCAAGTATTTTCATTCATAAAAGTGACATTTTATGAAGTGGAACTGCTGATGATGATCAGAACGGAACTCTTCAACGACGCGTAGTTCACGTTTGGCGATTTGTTCTCTTAATTTTGTTTGTCAAGCAAGCAAGGTTTTTTCATGATTCGATGAGGAATTGAGGGTACTTAGTCTTCTTCCATTATAACCATACTTATAGCCATTTTTATTTTATTGTATGGAATCTAAGAGTGCACCATCTAAGTATAATAATCTTTCACCGGCCTCTCCCATTGAAGTCGGTTTTTTTTCTTAAAGATTATTCATTTACCTAGTCTTTTCACAGTTGACAAATCCGTATTCCGACAATATTTAGAATGACATTTTCGAAAAAAAAAACTTTTCAGGCCTATGTCCAGCAGTGAACATCCTTCGACTTAATATTTAAATTAATATTCAAAGCATATATAATTTCTTCTTCTTCATAGAATAAATTCGTCAAAATTTCCTACCTAAAAAGTTATATTTTTATATTTTTTCGCATGTAAATATAACTGTATAGGTAAGATTAAAGAAATATTCGTCGTTTAATTTACGCATTGCTTAGCGGCGAGATCACAAATGTTATATGTGAGACGTAATATAACAGTTCTTCGAAGTAATATGCCGAGAAATACATAATAGTTTGGGTGATGTGTGGTCACTTTGAGCGCTTATAACGTGGAATATCGATTGCACCGTGAGTATTATGTAAAACCTAGATTACCTCGCTAAAACCAAATTGTCTGATAACAGCAGGTTAATCACGTAAATTTTTAAACGTATGATAGTTAAATCTGTCAGATTTACGTTGTTAATAAAACTTTGCGAATTTCTCCCTAGGAGTTGGATTAATTTTATACTAAGTCGGTGGCGAATAAGGCCCGCATGATGGTAAGCGGTCACCGCAGCCTTATGGACGCCTGACACGTGCGCGTGGCCAACTGTTTAAAAATTGGGTAGAGTGAAATGTTTTTACCTTTTATAATTCCTTTTCATAATCTCAAGTTTAAATATTAAGCCGGTACGGAGTCATAAAAATATAATATATTGCTAGCATGCCAGCAATGCACCATGTCTGAATAGAAACCGTTCCGCAAACCGCAGCGTTTTCCAGCGGAACGCTAGGACACTTCACTACGTGGGCTTACAGCTCAGCTAGACACTGCTCAGTATACACTCCACGTCTTAATATTTACTAAACAGGCGCCGTCGTACTGCAGCCAGGAAGTTTGTCAAATAACGGCAAAGATTTGCAATTGATAAATGCCTCTGTACGCACATACGAGTACGATATTTGTATGCGAGTTTCATTACATTGCGGGTTAGCGTAGTATAATGCGTTCCATAGATCTGTCAAATCGCGCAATGTAGTGAAACTCCCATCACGTCTCGTACATGTGCAAGGCTTTACTGTTTTGGGATCGGAATTACTTTGACATTAACTTATTTATATAATTCAAATCTTAATTTTTAGTGTTCTGTTATTGAAACAGGGGCAGAAGTTAATCTCAGGCATCATTTTTAACTATGGTAGTTTAAACTATTATCCTTTTCATGGCTTTGTGAGCAAAATATTTTTGTACTAAGTAACAAAATACTTGCTAAAAAGGTTTGTCTTTCTTGATGAAGTACCTACTTGGCTAAGAAAACCGAAGTTGAGAATTAAACTGCATTACTTACATTTACTTGAAATGTTTTTTTTTTACTTATATAAATAAATAAATATGGGGGGACAATCTTACACAAATCGACCTTTTGTAAGTTTTTATGTAGATTTAGGTACAAGCTTATTGTTATATTATTAGCTATTCTCCTTCTTTTTACGATTAAATATTCTTATTATCTATAGCAAAGCTAGTACTATGAGTACCAGACGACGACATACATACTTATATAGATAAATACATACTAAAATACATAGAAAACATCCAAGACCCAAGAACAAACATCCGTGAAAAATGCACAAATAAATGCCCTGGCCGGGATTCGAACCCGAGACCTCTAGCTTCGGAGGCAGAGTCACTACCAACTATTAGGCTAAACAGGTCGTCGGTCGATATTACTGTTAAGTACCTACGCTAGATTCTCTCTGAACTGAGGTATCGCTACCTCACATTGCATCACTCCATATTAAATTAACCTTATTCAATAACAACTTCCTCGGTGCGTTTGAGCCGGGCGTGCCGCCATATTTTACCCGCCTGATAAATACATCAACTTAATAACTGGCCTGAAGTAGGTAATTATAAGTAACAGTGTGACAAATCATATTTCTCTATGGAACGTGTAATTTTGGTGTTAATTTAAATGTCACATTCAGTTTATAAGGATAAATAGATATAGTCAGTCGTGTATTTCCGATATACTTAGTGTAAATTATCTTACAGCTAATTCTTGTATACCTATACTTTTAAGGGCTTCGTCGTTAATAAGGAAACCTTATTGTTTTGCCATGTCCGTCCTTCCTTCCATCTGCAACTATCACAGTTAATTAGACATTACTAGTTGACGAGTAATAGCCGATATTATTAAGACATGTATCTGGAAAAGCAAAATTTCGTACAATTTCCATTGATTACTTAGATAACGTCGTTGTTAGTTGTTTCAATTATAAACAGCATGTAACGTGTGGGAAACTACAGAACTATATACTGCACGTGGCCGGAGACGCATTTGGACAGTTTTTAGGGTTCCGTAGTGAACGAGGAACCCTTATAGTTTCGCATTGTCCATCCGTCCGTCCGTCTATCTGTCCGCTTTTTTATTTTCTTTGATTCTTACATTGAGATGCAAAAATATGTGTGCATACAACTTGCTCATAAATATATCCTATGACATTTAATTAGTCAACAAATAAAGGTTCCGGTTCATTTTTCCGATAGTGTTAATTCGATGCATTATTTTTGCACTTGGCTGTACTAATTAGCTAGCGGAGTTATAAAAAGAGAAAATTGGGTCTAAATACATCAATAATACTTTTATATTTTGTATGTGGTCAGCTTTTCTTTTTTGGGAATAGAAGCGAAAGCTTATGACTGCATGTTTAATTAAAATAAACAATCTTTGTCTGGGCTGATTCTTATGCTAAACATTCGTCCGTTCTTATCCTCACATTGTTGTCTCATTGTTGTTGCCTACAGCGAAACCGAAGTTCGTTCGTGTATCTTTCTCTCTGTTTCACTTCTAAATTCGAGCAACAGAGAGGGAGATAGATACCTACACGAATGAATGTTTTCGATTTTCGGTAGGTTCTCTGAAAAGAGAAACCATTTATTTGTGTCTCAGTCAGATATAAATGACCATAACGCCAGCGTGTCGACACCATAAATAAAGATCAACTATCTCGATACTACAATGAACAAGTTTTCTTATCTTTATATGAAATTGTAGTGTATTTAACTTGTACAAATTCGATAGAATTGTCTTGCAGCCCATTATTAAAACGTCAAATACGTAATTTGGTCAACATTGACAAATGCAGCGGAAACATAAATAACTTTATTTTGACATATTCGGAGCACTAACAGTAGTTTGGTCAGTTTAATTTCAAGTAAATTGGGTTGAATGTTTATTTCTAACAGCACTTTTGGGTGGGGTGCAAGTGAATAGGTAGTAAGCAGGAACTTACTATTATTTTTGTATTAGGAAAGATGAACTACGAGAGACGGAAGAGTCGTTATTTTGCGTGTAACCTTTTCTAAAGTATACTGGCCCTATAGTATAGTCGAGGAACCCTTATCTGACCTTAACGGCTTTAAAATAGAGTTGAAAAGTGAGGAACCTTTTCATTCCCCGACTGTACACATTCGTTGTAGAAATCGCTCTTAGAATTTATTCAAAAACATAGTGACTTTATTAACAGTTTTCTTCCAAGTAAGGCACTTAATTTGTATACAGGTTTTTACAGGTTTTACATGCGACATAAATCACAACAATTCAATTGATTCATTTGCACGTTGTAAAGGTACAAACAAGGCTTGCGTAAGTTATAAGTAGGTAATTAATCAGCTAAGTGCGAATCGGACTCGCACACGAAGGGTTCTGTACCACTTTTTTACAGTTTGGAGGTTTTCGGGGTTGAAGAATCGATCTAGCTAGGTCTCAGCGTCTCAGCGTTGACCGTAAGGTTGGCACTATGCTGAGTCGGGACCAATTCGTGGCGCTTTCTTATTTTTATTGTTTTATTTTTTTATCATCTATGTTTTTATGTGCTACGAATAAATGTATTTCTATTTCTATTTCTATTTCTATTTCAGCTTGGGAAAAACTTGTATTCTCCGGAAAAACTCTAGCAAAGCTCGACCGCTCAGGTACTGAAATAAATAAATAAATATTTTGTGGAAAGCTTACACAAATGGATCTAGTCCCAAACTAATCAAAGGTTGTACTATGGGTATTAGATGACGGTATAAGTAAATAAATTTTTAAATACATAAAAAGCATACAAGACTCCGGAACACAGACACACTAATAAATGCCCACCGTGATTCAAACCCAGAACCACCAGCTTCCTAGGCACTTGGCGACTACTAATGGGGCTCCCACACAGGCTATTATAAATTTTATATAACAGCAACTGTCTTTCTTCAACATCGTAGTGTTACATAACCTTATCCTTGTTACACTCTATTATATAACATTTATAACAGCCACTGTAGTGTGGGAGCACCACAACTACTAAAGTGGTCGCCAAACTTTGTCGTTATAACTGGAACAGTAAGACATATTCTATAAAATTATCAACCGTTTACTTATCATGGTTAATGTGATAAATCCGCTGACAGACAAACGTTCCAAGCAAAGGGTGCCATTTTCCCAAAATTGAAAAAAACTAAAAAGTATTGTTGCTGCTAGTAGCCTATGATCAAAAATATTTAGACTATAAAGCAATAAACATTAAGTTCTATGAATATGAATTGTTTAGCTGTGAATTATATTTTCCCAAATTAGCATACGACTATTAGCGGCAAGCTACATTCAATTACCAATATCGCGAACAATAACTCTCGCCTGACCTGCGCACACGCAATCTCAATATATCAAACATGCGGACATTGCGCACTAGGCTGTTGGGCTTTGTTTTAACTAATTGTAACTTATATAGTTTGTAGTTAATAACTATATGATGTGAAATGTTAGCTAGGAAATAGTAGAGAAGAATATGTTTCGCATGGTGCGTGTGGATGCAATCACGTAAAAGGATGAAACTTGAAAGTTGATTGATAGTGTCAAACCAAAAAATACCAGCATATCGATCGACCCAGCAATTAAAATACTTTTTGTATGCGAAAATAACAGTCGATTTGTCCTTATTCTCGTTCAAATGCAGTCCTATGCAGTCAAATGATATTAATAAATTAATGAGAAGCTTTCTAAGGTTTATGTTTTACCGAATTGCATCAACAACTCTGGGGCCTAGCTGACTGAAAGATCGAAATAGGTATTTGCGAATCGCTGTAATTTTAATTAGAAAACTGTACCTACGTATATATTTTACAGAGACCTGTAAGTACCGTATACCTACAAGTATTATGAATTATAATTAAATCACGTGAATCTTCAAATTTATAAGCCAACGACATAACCGGCAATAATTAACCAATTTGTGTCGTATCAAGAGGAAAGGGGATAAATTAACGTATGAATTATAAATGAGTTGGTTGATGAGCCTGGTGTACGGAAGTTTGATGTAATTGATGAGACGAGATGATATTCTAGCCGTAGTTGATTCAATTATCTTTACAGAGCTTGAAATGAGCGGTGTAATTGATGATTTTTTGTCCGCTTTGTCCTAAGCGTTGGACAAAATCGTAGGACAAAATGGACTACCTACCTACATCAAAATATCAATGTAACGAAAAGATAACATATTTTATTTTACATAGCTTTAGAGTGGGGCTACACGGACTTTCTGCAATCAGAATAGTATAAAATTCTATGGTAGAGAAAACGGATGAAAGAAAAAAGCGGCCATGTGCGTGTCGGGCCACGTGCAATGTAGGGTTCCGTAGCTGTCCGCGGGTTTAGAATGTCGAATAATTATTTTTATTATTAACATAACAAACAATGTATCTAAGCCATCAATAGATATTGAACAATAGTTTGCTTTTCTAGGTTCATCTTTTAAGAGGTCTTTAACGTGTCCACTGTCGCCAGTCGTAAATCATTTTGATTATTTCAATTTAACGATAAATATTTAAAAATGGGGGCTGCTATGTCCTGTTTTTGTATTTACATAAGTACCTTTTGAATACATGGAAGTACCTCCACCTTACAGAGGACCACAGCCATAATAACACCACTACTTGCTTGTTATGTATGTGGTGTGTTCCTGGCGGTGACTAAGGTTGCCAGAGCTCCTAAAAATACGCTGTGTTGAGAGTGAGGGACCTGCATGTGCACATGTCTCTAGCTATCAACACACCAAATCCTCAAGTTAAGAAAGGGTCCGCTAGCGCATATGATTCTTCTGGAGTCGTAAGCGTCCTATGGCGTCGGTGTTTGCTTACTATCAGGCAATTAATTTATTGCAAAAATAAAAACAAATTTAAATATAATTACTTATATTGAAATATAAGTTATAAAAACAATTATAAAATAAATACGTAGCTTATAGCTCATTGATTGTCTAATTAAAAAAAAAATCTAATAATATTTTTTTATAATTTAGGTTAATAAAATTTAAAATTCTAATTTTATCTTATAATATTTTTTATTTTGTTAATGTTTTTTTTCTAACTTATTTTTTTTTATAATTTGAATTATAAAAAATTGAAATTAGAAAACCAATGAACTTCTTTTTATGATTGGGTAAATTAAGTTAGTTTAGTTTTTAATTAATTTGTTATTTTTTGCTTAATTGTTTTTTTAGTCTAAATGTATTGTTGGTATTAATGACAACACAAGTGTAATAGATATATACTTAAATACATAGAAAACATTCAAGTCTCAGGATAAAATTATTATTATGAACTATAAGCTACTTATTTATTATATGATTGCTTTTGTAACTTATATTTCAATATAATTAATTAATTAATTATATTATAGTACTTAAATCACGTCATTATTTTTTATAATAAATTAAGCGGCTTAAAATAAATGAATTTTATTATTATTATTTATTCTAATTTATAAGTCAGAGACGGCATAACCGCTAATAACTCCAAATTAGTTATGTTGTAAAGACAATTAACGCCTAGAGTCCCTTCTAGGCTTAAAGATCAGATGGCAGTCGCTACTCTTTAAGTGCACCAGTTATTGAGATTGCATAGCTAAACCGATACGAGGCTCCTTTAAAGTGCAACTAGAATAATGCAAAAATGAGGAGGACCCACCTATTTAAGACAGACCGAGCTGACAAAGAATTGGTGGAAACCGGTTAGCAATAAAGCTTCAAATATCAATCCCACACTACCCTTAGCTTTTACCCTTTACCACACGTTTAATAAAACGCGTGTTGTCGCTGCGTCATAAATCGTTTCGCCGAAAGTTTAGCATTTTCCGCGCGCGACGTATGCGCCATGAATAAGGCATGAGGCAATTATCCTGAAGACCGTAGACTAAGCGGTAAATAAAATAGAGTGGACAAAAATTAACATATTCGTAGGGTGTTCAATACTCGGCCCACATGATGTTCACTTTTTTTAGTGTACTACCACGATTTTTGCTGGGAAAATATAAGAGCAACATAAATACCTCCATACATGTACTAAAGCCCGTATCCCATTAGACAGAGACCAGAGAATGACAAAAACTACGGTCTGTACATACTTCTTTCGCTTCAAACACATCCATACATCTTCTCATACATGCTCGTCGGTTGCGGGTATATAATAACCAATCAATTATAATATTTACAATAATCATCGAATGCTATTGTTATATATTTTTCTCCATCTGGTAGGAAAAAGTATACTTGCATTGCTCCGTATACCAACTAAACATGAAGCTTTTTAAATGGTGCTTTTTAGAGTCACACACACAGTCATGTCGTTCAGAAAGCTCTTTCACAAGATTTCTTAATAGAACTAAATAGAAAGCATAGGCTAATAGAGCACGCAGACGACTTAGCTTGGCTAGGTGCTTTAAAATAGCTTTTAAATTGGTTTTATTTCTATTTATTTATAATTCTTGCACATATTTTAATTCATCAGTTTTTTGGCACATAGCGCAATATTTGCATGAGTTACTTTTTTCAATGATCATGCTGATTTTTCGTAAAATCAGAAACCCTTCACTTCTGTATTATCTTAGACTGCTAACATTAGCAAAATTACTAAAGTATATGTTAAATATATCATTTTGATAATTTTTATATGGTCCTACTACGATACTTAATCAATTAAACATGTTGCGTCTATATTACAACTAATCTTTGTCCAATACTTAATGTCCCTGCGACTGGAGCAATCTAATGGTTCAGGGGTTTAACAACTAGTTCACAGGGCGAGCTTAGCCTGTTCGATCAAGCTCTCCAACTTAGTTCATTGTATTCAAGATCAGAAAATCGATATTTACGAGAAATCTACAGTTGGCTGACATCGCTTTAAGGTATCAGTACAAATATGTAATTACGTCCTTCGGTGAAGCTAAAAACTACCTGTCAAGGGATTTCATGTCATGCAATGTTTTAGTTTAAACGAATATAAAATTAAACGTATAACGGCCATATAAAACAATTTCAAAGGTTAATTCATATCCAAGCCATATTTCTTAGTCACAAAAAGAAGGGTGCTCGGAAATTAAACCAAATACGTGATATAGCGGCATAATCAAAAAGCAATCTTCTCCAGAATCCTTAAGAAAATGAATTTGAATATAAATAGGTCGTTTCGTGACGTGTGCTCATAAGATTTTTTCATATTCCCGTACATACACCCTAGGCCAAAAGTTTGGAAACATGTTTATATTATGTATGATGATATGTGGTTTTCATACAAAAAGTATTTTGTATTAAAATACATTGAAGGTACGAAATTGAGATTAATTTGATTACATTTTTGGAGATTGCGTATTCTGTAGTTTTTATTCGAGTATACTGCAAAGTGCAAAATAATCTGATGCGTTGTACGAAAAAAAAAGTTCATCGAGTTAGTATCATTATGTAAATCAAAATATTATTTTAAAGAAGAATAGACGTTGTTTTGGTTATTTATCGAGGAGGTACATTATATTAAATTTTGACATTTTCAGGGTTCCGTAGTCAACTAGGAACCCTTATAGCTTCGCCATGTCCGTCTGTCTGCCTGTCTGTCTGTCCAATGCTTTGCTCTGTGATTGTAAGTGCTACAAAAGCTGCAATTTGGTATGGATATATAAATCAATAAATCTGACAGACGTAAAATAAAAATTGAAAATAAAAATCATCAAGTCTTTTTTTATTGTTTGTATTACATAATAAATAAATAACCTACAGTGGTGAAACATTGGATTTTTTTTTAAGAAAAATCAAAAATTGACAATTGTTATTCTGCTAATAGACCACAAAGGCACTTTTACAAATCTCTATTATTTTATCCCAATTTGATCTCAAAATTAGATACCTTAGTAGTAGAAACCCTCACACCCATTTTCAACATTTCTTTTGACGAAAGAACCTGGACCCAGGCTAGCCTACCTATTAGGTTCGGTGGCCTGGGTATCCGCAAAATTTCCTATGTGGCTCTACCTGCGTTCTTATCCTCGGTGCATGTTGCTCAAAGCCTAATAGGCCAAATTTTAGCTCGTTCCATCGGGTCCCTGGAGGCTGCACACTGCTCCGAGGCGAAGAACGTTTGGTCCTTAACATGTCCTAATACAGACCAGCCTGACAATCCCTGCTCGCAGAGGCGATGGGACGAGCCGCTCTGTCAACTAGTACGGAAAAATCTGTTGGATACGTCAACTAGTTCGTCAGACCGAGCTTGTCTCCTCGCTTCTGCAGAGTGGGAGTCAGGTCTATGGCTCCAAGTAATACCCTCACAAAATATTGGTACTTTCCTAAATAATACTACTTTCCGCCTGGCAGCTAGCCTACGTTTGGGGGCTCCAACAAACCAGCCACATCGCTGTCAATGTGGTGTCATGGTCGACCGCCTGGGTCACCACGGCGTTTCGTGCGTTCGAAGCGCTGGGAGGATCCCCCGCCATGCCAGCATCAATGATGTCATCCGACGGGCCCTTGTCAGTGCCAAACTGCCGGCAGTCTAAGAACCTAGCGGTTTGGCTAGGGACGACGGCAAAAGGCCTGACGGAATGACACTGGTGCCTTGGAGAATGGGTCGGCCGCTAGTTTAGGATGCTACTTGCGTTGATACTCTGGCACCATCCCATATTTCAAACATCCAAATTGCTGCTGGAGCTGCGGCATCCTCCGCCGAAAACATAAAGCACCGCAAATATGCCGCCCTAGGAAGTGGCTACATGTTTGCGGCGTTTGGCGTTGAAACTTTGGGGCCGTGGGGACCGAGCGCGCGTCGACTATTCATAGATCTCTCGAAGCGCCTAATAGAGGCTTCAGGTGACCAGAGGGCTGGCCTCTATTTCGCTCAGCGAATTAGTATTGCCGTGCAGCGAGGTAATACAGCCAGCCTTCTGGGCACCCTTCCCATTGACAGCGATTTGGGCCAATTTTTTTATTTGTAATTTTAATTAGGTTATTTTATTCATTTATTATGCTTTTGATACTAAGATGTATAATTAACGCTTAACTTAATAATAAAAAACTCTTAAAATATGCTTAATTTTTTTAAATAAATTGACAATAATAATAATTATGTTTTCAAAACAGAATTGCACAACTAAAAAAAAGTAGATAATAATGAATTCAAAACTATACTGATTAACAAAATTACAATATTCAATTAAAATATACTTACAATACATTATATTTAAAATAATTTTTAAGAAAAAAAAACCGACTTCAATGGGGGAGGCCGGTGAAAGATTATTATACTTAGATGGTGCACTCTTAGATTCCATACAATAAAATAAAAATGGCTATAAGTATGTTTATAATGGTAGAAGACTAAGTACCCTCAATTCCTCATGGAATCATGGAAAAACCTTGCTTGCTTGACAAACAAAACGAAGAGAACTAATCGCCAAACGTGAACTACGCGTCGTTGAAGAGTTTCGTTCTGATCATCATCAGCAGTTCCACTTCATCAAATGTAACTTTTATGAATGAAAATGCTTGATTAGTACATGAAAATACTAAAATCACTATTTGTGTGCCTTTCACATTTGAGGAGTTCCCTCGATTCCTAATGTATCCCATCATCAGAACTCGAGCATGACAAAAATCAATCGTGAAAATAGAACTTGCTTAACAAAAACAGCTAGAAGGACAAATCGCCAAACGTGAACTTTTCGTCGTTGAAAAGTTCTGTTCTGATCATCATCAGCAGTTCCACTTCATCAAATGTCACATTTTTGTATGATAATGCTCGATTTGTTGATAAAAACACAAACATCACTTTATGTTTGCCTTTAAAATTTGAGGAGTTCCCTCAATTCCTCATGGATCCCATCATCAGAAATCAAGCATGACAAAAATTAATCATGAAAATAGAACTTGCTTAACAAACACAGCTAGGAGGACAAATCGCCAAACGTGAACTTTTCGTCGTTGAAGAGTTCTGTTCTGATCATCATCAGCAGTTCCACTTCATCCAATGTCACATTTTTAGATGCAAATGCTTGACTTGTTAATAAAAACACAAAAATAACTATATGTTTGCCTTAAAGATTTGAGGAGTTCTCTCAATTCCTTATGGATACCATCATCAGAACTGCATTTTGACAAAAACGGGACCAACTTGGATATATATACTTACAATCAAAAAAATAATTTTCCAAATCGGTTAAGAAATGACGGCGTTATGGACTAACAAACATTAAAAAAAAAACAAAAAAAAACAAAAAAAACATACAACCGAATTGATAACCTCCTCCTTCGAAATCTTGAAGTCGGTTAATAACCTCCTCCTTTGAAATCTTGAAGTCGGTTAAAAAATAGTGACGTATTTTATACGGTCTCTGTCCGAATACACAAAAGTATATACAATAAATTTAATATCTCAGAGATGTATATGGTCTCTGACCGTCTATTATTCCCAAGTCGTTAGAGATGTACATGGTCTCTAAGCGTCTCTGGTCTCTAAGGGTAGGTGCCTCCCCTACACGTAAAGTGGGGATGTTTTTTTTGCTTCAACCCAATGGTGTGGGGTGTTGATTGGATAGGTCTTTTAAAATGAATAGAGGTCTTCTTTAAACATTTTTTGACAAAGTGAATATTTTCTGGAATAATCCAAAAGAAAAAAAATTGTGTCCTCCCCCCTCTAACTTTTGAACTATGGGTCCAAAAATATGAAAGAAATCGTGAAAGTAAAGCTTAATTTTAGCTGTTTTTCAGTTGTCGTAAAAAGTTTTTAATTCTTAGTAATAAAATAAAGGTGTGAAACGCTGCGGATGTATTCCCTTTCGATTGTTTTTTTTTTTTAATTGAGTTCATTGGGCAACTACGGAACCCTACACTGAGCATGGCCCAACATGCTCTTGGCTGATTTTTATTATTGGTAATTTGCTAACTAAACTCAAGTGGTTAAAAATGAGAACTCTTTTAATAACCGTTTTTTGTGATTTCCATACAAAATGCCTTAGAGTGTACATATTTATGACATCTTTGTGCCGCTCTGCTATGAATACGCAAGAAAACTCGATTAGATACAATTGTATTTACCTCAAGACATTATTTTTAAACTTACAAAACGCTATAGTAAATGCAGGAGATCTGGCATTAATTCAACTGTTTCACGTTACCTCCGTATTATACGGGATTAGCCGACACCTGCAGCTCACTAGTTGCCTTCTTTACTGAAAAAGATTATCTACATTTAATAGCACGAAAAAGAAATGTAACTCTATTTTTTAATACAGTTGCTCAAAAAGTGCTACTTTACGTAGCTGTGTAGCGTGCGGAAAGTTGGTTTTCGCGCACTAGTGCTTTTCACGTTTCCAATTTTTTTAAATTTATGCTTGTTCCAATGCATGACTCCTTATTGCTGGGTTGTTAAATATTAGTTTCCTTTAAACGTCGTAATCAACATAAAAACCTACTGTTAATATCAGAATACGAAAAATATACACATTTCATATTTTATTACTTACCTCTTCATCATTATAACACGTTTATTTTTTAATATTGAATATTGAAAAACCGTTCTTAATAAGTTGTCTGAGTGGAACGGAATAGCTGCCGAAACGCCTGTCAAAGAAGAGGCGTTTTTACTTACTGCAAGCATGTTTTAAGTTTCTAAAGGCAACATTCGATATTGTTTTTATAAATATTACTTGTTGTTTTTCTTATTTTTTCGCAACTGTATTAAAAAACGTCGTTCAATACACGTGCGGAAATGTCATTCTTCACTCGTCCCGAGTCTTGCCACTCGCCTGCGGCTCGTGGCATCCCTCGGTACTCGTAAAGAAATGACATACTTTCCGCACTAGCATCGAAATGTACTATTATATATTTTTTACTCCTGTACTTTTATCTGTCATTTACACAGTCGCTGATACACACAGACACAGGTAATAAATCCGTATCAATTCTTCTGTACTCTATTGGGCCAATAACCCACTGTTTAGCGTCCTTGTATAGTTTGTAAATTTTTCGTAAAAACATTGTTTGCGACTATAAATACTATAGCCTTTTTACAACAACTTCATTATTCTATAACAATTAGGCGCCTTCCTGAATTGTCGATGCGGGGGCGGTACGATATGAGAAAACTGTCAGTTGTCAGTGTCAACCGATACTGACGCAGTACTGCCCCACTTCTGTGCATGGTATTACTACTGCGCAAACGTATTACTGACAGTATTTCGTCAAGTGAAGAAATCTCACATCGGTAAATTCACATTAAAAGAGCAAAATACCTATGACATATCGCTCCCGCCCCGCCAAATCAGGCAGTCGCCTTACTGTGGTATCAACAACAAATCAATTATTATGTGTGTTATTCTAAATTACACGTATCATCATCATCATCACCTTATTCCCAGTAGGTAGGCAGTGCCCGGGGTAGCGACCTAATCCCGAGAATTGGCGTAGGCACTAGTTTTTACAGAAGCGACTGCCGTCTGACCTTCCAACCCAAGGGGGAAACTAGACCTTATTGGATTGGGGTTAGGCTTGTCAAGTATGTGGGCAACTTGATTACTAGAAGTTCTCAAGCCGCCCAAAGGCCTCTAACTTGGCTTAACGATTGCTATCATAGACAGCAGCCGGGATCAACGGCTTACCGTGCCTTCCAGAGCACGGGAGCGCTCAGTTAGTAACCACTTATTTACACGTATCAATAAACTATAAATTACCACCGTTTCGGAAAAACAAACCTCTGCCATGAGAGGAACCAGTTGTATAAAAAATTACAGTGTACTACTAAATAATGCCACAAAACAAAATCTATTTTTGCGATCTAGACGAATAAGTCTATACCAGTTGCAAGAAGAAATCACTGCCAAACATTACTAGCATATTCTAAGACTATGCTCTTATTACTCATCTGTCCTACTACATATTACGAATCTATAATTGGTATGCTACGACCTCGAAAAAAAGGGTGCTAAAATTTTGTGTATTTGTTGTTGTTGTTCTACATGTTTTTATGTGCAAAATATAATAAGGCTATCAAGGCGCATTTTACGCGCCTGTTAATAATGTACTTACTCGTAAATCTGTACAACTTTACGTAGTAGGTACTTATCTATCTAAGAAAATGTTGAAAATTGTATTTGCTTGCTGTAAAGATAAAAATGATCTTTAGATATGGCATCGCAATGTTTTTTTTTATACCACGTCGGTGGCAAATAAGCGTACGGCCCGCCTGATGGTAAGCGGTCATCGCAGCCTATGGACGCCTGCAACTCCAGGGGTGTGTTACATGCGCGTTGCCGACCCTTTAAAAAATGTATTGAAATATTTTCTATTTCAATGTTATTAATAAATTTGTATGTAGTTAACTATTTGTATGATCTAGAACCAGAATAATAGATTCATGACAAATGTGATTATGGCGTCATAAACACAGCCTTCATTCTTAAGGGGAGGTATAGGTGCAACAGTGGGATGAGTGGGACACGAGTCGAAAATCATCTTTACGGGCGCGTAAAGATCAGACAATGATTTTGTATGCATTGTGCTAGGAAATGAAAAACAAATTGGTTATGACCCTATGACAGACTAACTGACGGAAAGACACACGAGTGATCCTATACAGCTTCTATTTTCTTTCCTTTTGAGTTACAGAACCCTAAAGTCAATTCAAAATACGTCCATGGCCATCCAGAGAGGAAATATCGCTAGCATTATGGGCACCTTTGCACAAGAAGCTACACGGGGCAGATTAATTGATTAGCTAATCCTTATTATTAATGTTACTAAAATTTTGTATTAACGTATTTAAGATTTGATTTTTCGTTAAACTTGAATCTAATTGTTTCCAACCATGTTGATGATATTCAAAGACTCCAAGAAGTTTCTCCATTAAGGTGTAAGACGTAAAGTACTACTGAAAGGTGGTAGAAAAAAGACCTAAATTAATTGGTGGCCTTTTCAACCTTTTCCAAAAAAACAAGAACAACTGATCATTTTAGAAATGTTCTTGCGAAATGGATGGGGATCTTGCACGTGTAAACACATTAAGTGATGTGAAAAATCTTTTTCCGTATCTATCTGAAAATTTATCTATTTGCATAGTTCGGTATCTCGGTAATTAGGGACACCTGAGGCAGATAAACGCCTTGAATTACCTCCCTCTACTTTCTCAACCTTTGTATTTGTACCTCCACGCCTTCTTCTTACTTGGATGATTGCAGACATTAAGATTACGCGAGTTTTAAGTATTTTCAGAATTGACATTTTGCGAACTTTAGGAAAAAATCAGTTGATGTTTGTTAAAAAAAATGAATTCAAATTCATATAAAGGCAAGTATAGTGCTAAGTGTGTTTTGTAAGTACTCGTTTAAAGCCACAGAATAAATAAAAGTACCAGGTTATATTAATTTATTCTTGCAGTTGTCTTTGTCTTGTAAAAGTGCCCATGCTTTAGTTAGACTAACTTAAACTCCATTGCTGGTCTACTTTGTTTGATAATGGCTCATTTAGTTTGGTTTTTGTTTTTTTTTTTTTTTATATTAATCCCCTTAGTCGGTACCTATTTTTTATTTGGGGTTATTCAGCAGTAACTCCACCTAATTCTGTACACGTAATTACTTTATCAAGTCTTTAGGAGGCCATTTTTATTTTTACGTTGAAATCGTACAAAAAGCGTTAATTACGACGTGTTTCCTTGTTTTTTCTCATTTCCACATCTACCAAAAATTACATCAGAGAGCGTTCCTGAAAGGGTGTTATCTATTTTGTAACAAATATTATGCAAAAGGTGCGAAAAGTGGATGATTTTCAACCAGTATCATTTTTGGTGTTCCGTAGTAAACAAAGAACCATTTACTACTAGAAAGTGCTAGTTTATCATAAGAATACAAAATATTATATCATTCACGCCGACAAAACGGGAGACTATACGTTTGAAAAATGTAATATCACTCAAATAATTTACCTGTGGTAGTAAAGTATTTGCGTGATATTAAACTTTTAAGTGAAATTTTTTGTTGGAGTCCAGTGACCCTTCCCCCATCCCTCTGTCAGCTAAACGGCGGCTACTGGGTATGTGAAAAAAATATGGAAGTAATACACCTATTAATAAATTTAAAAATAATTATATTCTAGTTATAAAGTCATTACTAGTTAACGAGTAATAGACGAACTTAGAAATGTTCTTCGAAATATAAACTTTCGTTAAATTTTTATCGATTTTTGTTCAATACGAATCGGCACTTGCAGTTTTATAGATCAAATCTAACTTTAGCAGCCGCGATCAACAAAAAAGTTAACCAGAGCGCAGCTCAGCTATAGTATCCAAAATCACAAAATACCTACGTTAATTTTGTACTTAAGCAGTAACGCTGCTAACAAAAATTTCAAATTAAAGGGAAAAATTGAAAAATTGCGCTTGGTTGTTCCGATAGCTCAGACGCTAGAGCGATTGGCCGCGTATGACAGATGTCGCAGGTTCGAATCCTGCTCGGAGCATTCAATTTTTCAATTTTTCCCTTTAATTTGAAATACCTACGTCCTACGTTCCCTGCACACATTCAAGATGCCACAGAAAGACTTGTGAGATGTGGGCGCGTTACTCGTTTGAGAAGTTTAAAGTCTTTGTTTCAAGGGAATAAGAGGTTTTGGCCCCTTTATATGCGTAGCTACTTGTGATGTTGACTGAACTCACGTTCAGAGTACGAGTAATGAAAATTTATTTTCTTGTTTTACCCCCTTATTCATAAAACTTAATAAACCTCTGTTAACTAAAAGTTGTTTTGTCCCTTTCTCACAATTCTCACAAACATAAATGTCAAAGTGACAGATAAGGACGAACCAACTTTAGCGGCTTGTTAACTAATAGAGGCTTCTTTGAACATTTATGAGTAAGGGGGTTAATGTACACCAAAGATCATTATTATTGAAATTGAACTATTGAAAATTCACAAAAGATACATGATATGATGATTTCGTAGTTTAAAGGCCTCTAACGTGAAGCAAATCAAAAGTAAAACATCTTTGTTAAAACATGGTATTTCAGAGGTTTTAGGTTTGGTTTGGCTTGGGTGTCCTTCATTAAGATGGCAATAATCAATGGAATTACTGAGATTTTTTTGTGGATGATCACAATAGTCAAGAATGAGTACTCTCGTACACTTTCTCTGCGAGAACATTCACAGGTCGTGGGAAAACAAAACAATGTACAACACGAGGCATCCCTCAGGGAGCGCACTTCAATTGACCCTTATCGCCCTATATTTTTATCATCGTTTATACGCGTGTATAATATTGTGCAAGATCATGTTAATTACCTAATGTATGATATATATATATAACATTAGGGTTTCATTACTCAATAAAGACTTGTATGTACGCGAAACTCTTTTGAAGGAAACTTTTCATTTGACAACCAGGTGCCAAAATACTTTTCGAGAATTATTTTGATGAGCAGTCTTAGGGCGATTAGCAATTAGACGGATATTGCAGTACATCAAATCGCCCAAATTGATTTGAAATCATTCCAACTCGTCGTCAGGTTTAAACCTCTTTCTTTCACAATTTAATGGAATAATAAAATATCTACCAGAGCTACGGGCAAAGGCCAACAAATACTGTTGTATGAACGAATACGCGAGAGAACAACATCTGGTTTAAGGTTAACCGTTTTATTAGGCACCGTCTGCGAATGATTTTTCAGTGTAAATAATCAAAGTTAACTACAATCGGTTTTCTATTTAAGCATGATTATACCTTTGAGCGCTGATATCTAAATATATAAAAGAAGAAACTGACCGACTGACTGACATATCAACGCACAGCCCAAACCAATTTAGCACAAATTCCAAATTTAGCACGTAGGTTCCTTATAAGGTCTAGGGGTGCACTAAGAAAGGATTTTTCAAAATTCAACCCCTAAGGGGGTGAAATGGGGGTCCGAAGATTGTATGGGGAAACAAGATTAGTTGCACTATTTTATTCAAAACTTCACAGGAGTATTTCTAACGATAAATGAGTAAATACGTGTTTCAGGTTTTTTGAGAAAGCAACCCCCTAAAAGGGGGAAAGGTGGTGACAAATTCTGAAAATCGACATGGGTATTGTTTTTATGGTTTATCGGGTCGCTGATAACGAAAACAACAATGATTTTAAAATCTCACGTGGAGGACGTGAAATACCATCCCCCCTGTTGCGGTGCGAGGGGGATGAAATGTCTAAATACTAATATAGGTGTCGTTTTTATGGTTTTTTGGGACGTTAATTACGAAAATGGCATCGGTTTTGAAATTTAATATTGTGGACACGAAAACATTTGAAAATTTGTGCCAAATTTCAAGAAATAACTGTCTGACTGACATATCAACGCACAGCGCAAACTGCTGGTTCTAGAGATTCCAAATTTAGTATGTAGGTTCCATATAAGGTCTTGAGGTGTATTAAGAAAGGATTTTTCAAAATTCAACCCCTAAGGGGGTGAAATGGGGGTCCGAAGTTTGTATGGCGAATCAAGATTAGTTGGATTATTTAATTCGAAACTTCACAGGAGTATTTATAACGATAAATGAGTAAACATGTGTTTCAGGTTTTTTAAGAAATCAACCCTTAAAGGGGGGAAATGTGGTTACAAATTCTGAACATCGATTTGAGTATTGTTTCTATGGTTTATCGGGTAGCTGATTACGAAAACAACAATGATTTTAAAATCCCACGTGGGGGACGTGAAATACCATCCCCTCTGTTGGAGTGCGAGGGGGTTGGAATGTCTAAATATTAATATGGGTGTCGTTTATATGGTTCTTTGGGTCGTTAATTTCAAAAATGGCATTGAATTAGAAATTTAATATTGCGGGCATGAAAACTTAAAAGTAGGTACCAAATTGCAAGAAGAAACTGACTGACTGAGTGAGTGACATATCAATGCACAGCCCAAACTGCTGGTTCGAGAGATACCAAATTTGGCATGTAAGTTCCTTATAAGGTCTAAAGGTGCATGAAGTGCCGTGAGTTCCCTATGAAGATACGACCTTTTTTTGATTCAATGTATTGTAAGTGGTTTTATTAATCAGTGCCGTCCGATACGATTTCGACATAAATCGATATTTGAGCGTCCGAGAGGACTCTTAATAGGAATCCGAGGTACCTTTGAATAAAATAACGGCCATATTGATTTTCTTCATTTCTATCCCGATTTCGTTCAAAATTGATATCTGAGCATCCGAGAGGTTGCCTAAATACGACTCCGAGGTAAAATTTGGAAAAAGTGGCGGCCATATCGATTTTCTTCATTTTCGTCCCGATTTCGGTCAAAATCGATATCTGAGCGTCCGAGAGTTCCCCTGATATTACGACTCCAAAGTAAAATTTGGAAAAAGTCGCAGTCATATTGATTTTCTTTTAATCCGTCCCGATTTCGTTCAAAATCGATATCTGAGCGTCCGAGAGGTCTCGTAATACGAATCCGAGGTAAAATTTGGAAAAAGTGGCGGGCATATTAATTTTTATCATTTCCGTCCCGATTTCGTTCAAAATCGATATCCGAGCATCCGAGAGAATTCTTAATACGAATCCGAGGTAAAATTTGGAAAAAGTGGCAGGCATATTGATTTTCTTCATTTCAACCCGATTTCGTTCAAAATCGATATCCGAGCGTCCGAGAGGTCCCCTAATACGAATTTGAGGTAAAATTTGAAAAAAGTGGCGGCCATATTGATTTTGTCCATTTTCAACCCGATTTCGTTCAAAATTGATATCTGAGCATCCGAGAGGTCCCCTAATACGAATTTGAGGTAACATTTGAAAAAAGTGGCGGCCATATTGATTTTCTCCATTTTCGTCCCGATTTCGTTCAAAATCGATATCTGAGTGTCCGAGAGGTCTCTTAATATGAATCCGATGTAAAATTTGCGAAAACGGCGGCCATATTGATTTTCTTTTTTTCGTCCCGATTTCGTTCAAAATCGATATCTGAGCGTCCGAGAGGTCCCCTAATACGAATCTGAGGTAAAATTTGGCACTCCATACATGCCTGCATGCAAAAAGTTGAATGTTACTATATAGGCGTTTGGGGTATCTATGGATTTGCTTTTAAAAACGACATAGAGGTTTCGATATTTTTTTCCATTTAAATCTACTTTTAGATTTTTTTTTATCGTATGGCATTTATTTACGGACCGTGAGATTTTCGAGAAGACAAGTACGGTTGCCAGTTTTTGTTGCACTTTTAGTACCACCCAGGGGTCACGTGTAGGGTAACGGTGGGTACTCCCTACGGACGTGGTGCAACTTTGACCCGCCTTGGTCAAGTGAGTGGGCAACGTGACTGTTAGAAGTTCGCAAGCCGTTCGAAGGCCTCTAACTTGGCTTAGCGATTGCAGCCGGGATCAACGGCTTAGCGTACCTTCCAAAGCACGATAGTCAGTTAGTAACCACTCAAAGCGGTCACCCGTCCAAGAACTGACCTGCGCCCACATTGCTTAACCTCGCGCACCGCACGCGGTAGGCGGGTGCCGCTGGGCCACGAGCGCTCTAAATTCAGTTTGTGCCAAATTGCAATTCAATCGGTCCAGTAAAAGCAACTTGGTTGTAACAGACGGACTGACAGTAAGGAGTGCGAATGGAAGTGAGGCCAAATTTTTTTTTTGGATGCTCCAATGGGAACTGGCAAAACCTACCTAATAAATTTAATTTAAGGAAAAATAAATGTTACACGTGATATTGAATTAGCCGTATTTCTGTACTTCAAAAGACCAGAGTTTATGACCGCTGCGCGCTGCTTGGTCGTTTACAGACCTATTGGTTTTACTGTAGTATAAAGATACTTTTACTAAGGGCCATTTAAGACATGCTTTTATTTCATCGGCCCTTTCCCCTTTGGCCTCTCGGAAATGTATGATAATAGTTTTCGATCCTTATTTTTGCCAAAATCAAATTAAATTCAACAGTTTTCCGGTTCTCTGAATGTATACTGACTTTTCATCTGTTCATCTGTTAATGAATCACAATCACCAAACTTCGTATACTTACCGAAACTCCCAGAATGTAACAAGTACTTTTCTGGAGACCGCATCTAAATCGGTTCAGCCAAACGCGAGATAATCGTGGACAAACATACGAACCTGTTTTTTTGTAGATGGTTAAAAAATTCGCTTAGTGCGCGGGCGAAGCCGCGGGCAAATGCTAGTCATGAACATAAAATGTCTGTGCATCGTATGTATATAGAACACATCACATGTACAAAACATACCCTATATCTCGCCTGTTCCGCGCCATTGACGCTTCCAGCCATCGACTCTGTAACAAAATATTGCCGTTTGTATCTTAATACACTTTACACTCGCACCTTTAGTACGAATTATTAATGCAGTAAGCGACTGAAGGAACTCACTATAACTTGAATCTTAAATCATGCCTATTAAGTTCTATACGCGAACGAACGTCATTGTTATCGATTTAATTCGTATGTGTTTTAATAAAGTAATTGCTGAGCAAAAATAACGGTTTCACACTTTTACCTCAGGGATTTTATGAACGCGCTAGGTAGGTACTGAAATACTGTAATCAAATCTTTAGTGCGTTTTCGCTTGCGTTATGAAATATGCTGGTCTAATACATGAAAACAAGAGCGGATCACCCTATAATTCAAATTTATTAGCAGTTATTGTCAAGTTGTTATAAAATATACATAGGTATATGTACCCAAGTATAAAAAGAAGCCCGGATTGAAGTTGCTTCCGTAAAAAAAGTCGTTTGTTCCTAAGTTTCAAAAAGCGGCCAAGTGCATTTCAAGCCACGTGTAATGCAGAGTAGCGTAGCTGTCCACCCGTGACATTATGCGAATTTAATATGTCGTAAACTTAATGTACCTATGTATAATATAACAACAAATCTCTCTCTATAATGGCAAAGCTCTATTATAAAGATGCTCACGAGGAAAAACATTTTTTTAAATCACGCATTCCATTGATATTTCCAAGTTTCGGTAAAGAAGTTACAATGAAATCTCCAGTACTAAACAACTTTATGATTGCGACGTTGCAAAACCGACACATCTAAGTTGACTGCACTAGTCAAATCCAGTTGGGTTATGTCACTATCATTGTTTACGTGTCAGCATATTTTTTCACCCATAGTGTAGAAAATCAATAAATATGAGGAATTCAAGAGTTCACGAATCTACTGGAAAATTTGCGATTAACCGATAAGCCCACGGCTAATAAGTATTTGACTAGTATAGTAGTAAATGTGAAAGTGATAGTTTTCCTTTTAAATTCATTATTTTTTCACATACCCAGTAGTAACCTTTAAGCTGGAGACACTTGACTCCGAACAAAAAGTTAGTACTTCAAAAAATAATATCACGCAACAAATTGCTTAGTAAAAAAATGGTTAAATAAAACTCATTTTTTTTACGTAGTATCTAACAATAAATATCCAACAGGATGAGTTTTGCAACATTTTTTTTCATCAAAAATTTATTTTGTATATTGTTTTATCCGCGTGTGATATGTACCTAAACCCATACCGAATTACAGTTTTCTAGTGTTAGCAGTTACTGAGCTAAGCAAAGGACAGACGGACGGACGAGCAGATGGACGGACAGACGGACATGGCGAAATTATAAGGGTTCGTTGTTTACTACGGAACCTTAAAAAGGTATCGTTACGAACCACATTTTAAACCGCGACCTTTTGTTCCAAAGTTGCCGGTTCATCCTACATATTCTCAATATTTTTATGAGAAATGAGGGACAATTTATCAAACTTGTCCCAAAACCAAAGAGACGACGTAATATTTTCATCCCAATCTTCATAATTCCTCAAAGGCCGACCTTCCTATATATCGTTAGTTCTTTTTTATGCAAAAAGATCCAATTTCGGGTCTCAATCGGGATAATACGAGGAATGATCCGAATTGAATTCGTTTTGCGACAAGCGCGGCTTAGGCCCGGCGAGCGGCCAAAGGGCTGAAGGATACAATTCAGCGTTTTCTTGCTCCGTTAGGCTCCTACGATTTTTATTAAATTTGCCGCGACAGTGCGTTTGGTGATGGAGGTGATGTTGTGTGCAGAATTAAATACTGTATTCTATGTTCACATTATTCACCAAAGACACATGCACAAAAAACCGGTCAATTGCGAGTTCGACTCGCAAACCGGTGGACATTATACCCATTACGATCCCAAGGATAGTACAAACAAGTTACGTAAGCGTCATGGGCATAGCGCCATGTAAGCATTTTGTGACTACCTATAACTTGCGCACCCAACCAACATATATGATATATGATTTACTCGTATATGATAGGTATATTCTATGACCTGTTAATGTGTGTGCTTAAAATCGGTTACCGTTACCAATTAGATCGTTTAGTCTACAAAGAAGTGCCCTACGCTATGAATAAAAACGCAAACTTGTACGCAATTAGGAGTGAACCGCGCGTTGTTTTAAACGATCTATGTTGTCGCACTAGTTACGAATCCGCTTAGGTTGAATCATATTATTGATTGCCTTAAAGAAATATTCAAAACGAAGCTGCACGACCTTATATTCCATTTCTCATTCCTTGCAACTAACATCTCGGGACATCACATCGGCATAATCGTATATCTCCATTCGTGGTCGGCCCTTTGTCTTTGGATTATTTCGTTACACGCGGTATAGGGTCCCGCGTGGCGCGATCAGAATCGTTGAATTGGATTGCGATGTATTTTTGAGTATCAGGGGCTGTTCATATTTCACTAAGTAGTAGTATTGAAACAAAATATTTATATCTAAATATTATTGTTTGAATTTGTGATAAATACATATTTTTATTCCATTTCATTAATTTTCCGATACTCCACAAGACTTGTTTATTAAAGGAAAATGTAAAAGTTCTTAATCATCACACGCTCTTTAATCTGTATCTGTGAGACTTTTTCGCCATACATCTCTTCAATAACCGGTAGACAATATCTTGAAGAAACTGTAAGCATTTGGTAAAGTATTTCGACCTTCGACCGATTCCGATTCGACCTTCAAACCTTCAAGAAAAGAGCGTACTCCCATCTTAAAGGCCGGCAACGCACTTACAACCCCTCTGGTGTTGCGAGTGTCCATGGGCGGCGCTAATCGCTTACCATCAGGCGATTCGTCTGCTCGTTTGCCACCTATGTCATAAAAAAAAAAAGTAAGTAGGTATATATCTATCTCCTCGTACCTACGGTATATCAATGCATGCATAGTAGATTTCACATTTTTTTAAGTTATCAAATCCAATTCTCTGGGAAATAGTTTCCAAGAGCGAATATGAGTCTGTACCTAGTATTCGAGGAATTCCGTCGATTCCTCGTAGATGCACCATCCCATACCTGCCTTGGGTACATCATTATTAGATCCGTTTGATAAGTCGTTTTTTGATTAGAGATCATTGCTACCTCAAAGAAATCTTATCGGAATCTGGGAAGCGCCCACATATTTGAGGAGTCTCATAATTCACCTGTGGTAATCATAATATATGTTCTATGTCACCAAATTTTAGGTGATCGAGAGAAAACGCATCTTTAATATAGAAAATACCGTCATTGCCATATGCCAGCCAGCCGATAGGCTAAATGCGATAGCATTTGAGGGGATTCTTCAATGTATTACGGATCACATTATGTATTCACCAAATTTATATAGGAGCACACCTGCAACACCTATAATACTTACAAACAAAAATAATAATAATGAAGATCAACATTATAAATAATTATCCCGGAACATTATACACGGAGAACCTCCGTACTCCTATTGAAGTCGGTTAAAAACGATTCCAATTCGGTTTAGAGGAAAATATCTCAGGAGTGAAATTGGCAACCCTAAGCCTAGTATCGCGAAGCGCGCAATAATCGCGGATATCTGGCGCTCTAGATACTGATGTTTCGGGATCTCGATAAGGAAAACCCACATAGCGATGCTCATTTCCTTGTCGATTTTTAGCTGACGCGCCGAGTATTTCCCTATTTTTAACCGACTTTAAAAAAAGGAGGAGGTTCTCAATTCGTCGGAATATATATATATACTAGCTTTTGCCCGCGACTTCGTCCGCGTATAATTCGTTCTCGCCTTAGAATGATTTGTTTTCCCATACAATCTTTCTCAAGCTCAGGTGGACACCAGGCACTTAGGGGTGACATGTTGGAGAAGGAAAGCCACGAATAGATCGGACTGGAGATATTTGCTTGACCAGGCTAGCCTAGAGCCCACCCGCGGCTATAACGCCTCAGATGATGATGATGATACAATCTTTCACCCTTACTTACACCCCCTTAAGTAATGATTATAGTCAATATGATATTCCCTAGAAATCCTATTGTCAAAACGAATGATTAAGTGCTTATTTCGGAATATCAAATGTACCGATTCTAGACGAATGAATCTCGTCAAAAACATAACATGTACATTGTACAATGGTAAAAGTCTCGCTACGCAGTTCTGCCGTAAAACTTTATCCCATAAGAGCGAGTTCTTCATGTAAGTATGATGACCGAAGGCCGGAAGCAGAGCGGCAAGGCATGCGAGAATAATCACACAGAGCGGGCTTCTCATGTAAGGTTAAGGGCCGAAGGTCTGAAGCAGAGAGGCGAGACACGCGAGGCTGAAGGCCGAGCCTCCCAACAGAGTAGATTCTTCATGTAAGATTGATGACTGAAAAGCCGAAGGAGAGTGGCAAGGCATGCGAGGCCGAAGGCTGAGCTATGTCGTCACCGAAGATCCAGTTGCCATATTAATGGGTTTGTAAAAAAAAGTAGTTCGAAAAAAAAGTTGGCTGGGGATACTTAGAATCGGTAACAGAACACGTTCCAACAGTTTTTAGAATTTTTGTCTGTTTATCTGTTTACCTGTTTGTCTGTTTATATGAACGCGCATCACGTGAAAACGGCTGAAAGGATTTTGATAAAAACTTTACTAATCCGTCGAGTAAATACCCGGTCAGGTTTTAGGCTAAAAAAATTGTGCAGATTTGGGTTAAAAGGGGGTAAAAAAAGGGGTTGAATTTTGTATGGGAACTCCTAGTAGTTACAGGTATGAAAATTGGTAAACATATACTTGATAACAAAGGAAAAACATCCTCATTCAAAATTTGTGGAATCTTAAGATGGAAACTGATAAAAAAAGTAAATGCAAGCGCTGAGCCGCCGCGCTGCCCAGTGTGCGCGCCAGCCACCACGGTCTCTTCAAAACATGCAATTACAATGTTACTTTTGCCGTTCACTTCATGTGCACTCACGTTATACCATAATCCCTATACTTAATATTATAAATGCGAAAGTTGAGATGTTTGGATGTTTGTCACTGAATCACGCAAAAACGGCTGAACAGAATAAGATGATTTGTATGCTAATAGTATATAATCTGGATTCACTTATATATATTATAAGTGTACTTTTTGTCTCGATGATCTTCCATCAAAGGGATAATAAATCGGGGATGCAAGTAAGGGCCATGAAACGGGGTGGTTTAATCCTCATACGCCATTCTACGATTTAAGTTTCAGCCAATTGGGGATATAACAGCGTGTCAAGAAATTTAACTCAAACCATAGCAGAATTGTAAACAAGTTGACGATCCATTATGTCAAAACTGAAGTATCATAATTCCTTCTGATTGTTGACGCTATTTTTGAGCACAACCTTTTGGCAATTAGTTCTACTTTGCGTGTACATCAAAATGCATTTGCGATACTTTGGCATTGTTTTTATTCATATGCTTCAATACAAAAACAGCTGTTTCAATGCACACTTTGTATCGTCAGTGTACCATTTAATTTTGTCGTGGGTTATTTTTTACGTAATTCTTGACCCTGCACACCATAAAAACTGTTTTATATAAGAGATCACTTGAGCTGTGCAGCCCAATCGTCAGCATAGACAGTTGGAGCATCTTAGATGTACACTTAGAAGAGGTCGAAAGTTTGTACATGGAAGATATTCGAAAAAAAGTTGGCTGAGGATACTTAGAATCGATAACAGAAATCGTTGCAACAGTTTTATGAATGTGTGTACATGTCTAGGCATCACGTGAAAACGAACGAATGGAGTATAATTTACCCTCATTTATATGGCAACTGGATCTTCGGTGACGACATAGCTCAGCCTTCGGCCTCGCATGCCTTGCCACTCTCCTTCGGCTTTTCAGTCATCAATCTTACATGAAGAATCTACTCTGTTGGGAGGCTCGGCCTTCAGCCTCGCGTGTCTCGCCTCTCTGCTTCAGACCTTCGGCCCTTAACCTTACATGAGAAGCCCGCTCTGTGTGATTATTCTCGCATGCCTTGCCGCTCTGCTTCCGGCCTTCGGTCATCATACTTACATGAAGAACTCGCTCTTATGGGATAAAGTTTTACGGCAGAACTGCGTAGCGAGACTTTTACCATTGTACAATGTACATGTTATGTTTTTGACGAGATTCATTCGTCTAGAATCGGTACATTTGATATTCCGAAATAAGCACTTAATCATTCGTTTTGACAATAGGATTTCTAGGGAATATCATATTGACTATAATCATTACTTAAGGGGGTGTAAGTAAGGGTGAAAGATTGTATCATCATCATCATCTGAGGCGTTATAGCCGCGGGTGGGCCCTAGGCTAGCCTGGTCAAGCAAATATCTCCAGTCCGATCTATTCGTGGCTTTCCTTCTCCAACATGTCACCCCTAAGTGCCTGGTGTCCACCTAAGCTTGAGAAAGATTGTATGGGAAAACAAATCATTCTAAGGCGAGAACGAATTATACGCGGACGAAGTCGCGGGCAAAAGCTAGTATATATACAGGGTGGCCCATTCAAATCGGTCAGTATGGGAAAGTCTAAAACTATAAGACATACGAAGATGTGTTCTTAGGAACCATGTCACCGATTTTACAAGTAGAGAGGTACAAACAACAATAGAGACAATTTTACATGCCTGAACTTGTTGAATATTGTAACGGTGGTCACTTTGAACACCTACTATGATAAATTAAAGTATGTGAAAAAAATGCATTTTATTCATTTTAGACATGTTTCTTAGAGACATTTACTGCTTAAGACCTACACAAACGATATCTGAATAGAAATAGTGTAAGTTTATTTTTTCAAAACAACCGGGTTCGATTCCCTAGCTGGGTACAGTGTTTTTTTTCAAATGTATGAATGCAGTTTTTCTTTTTATCAAAATCGGTGACATGGTTCCTAAGAACAAATCTTCGTATGTCTTATAGTTTCAGACTTTCCCATACTGACCGATTTGAATGGGCCACCTTGTATATTCCGACGAATTGAGAACCTCCTCCTTTTTTTTAAAGTCGGTTAAAAATAGGGAAATACTCGGCGCGTCAGCTAAAAATCGACAAGGAAATGAGCATCGCTATGTTGGTTTTCCTTATCGAGATCCCGAAACATCAGTATCTAGAGCGCCAGATATCCGCGATTATTGCGCGCTTCGCGATACTAGGCTTAGGGTTGCCAATTTCACTCCTGAGATATTTTGGTAGAATGGCGTATGAGGATTAAACCACCCCGTTTCATGGACCTTACTTGCATCCCCGATTTATTATCCCTTTGATGGAAGATCATCGGGACAAAAAGTACATTTATAATATATATATAAGTGAATCCAGATTATATACTATTAGCATACTAATCATCTTATTCTGTTCAGCCGTTTTTGCGTGATTCAGTGATAATTATCCAAACATCTAAACTTTCGCATTTATAATATTAAGTATAGGGATTATGGTATAACGTGAGTGCACATGAAGTGAACGGCAAAAGTAACATTGTAATTGCATGTTTTGAAGAGACCGTGGTGGCTGGCGCGCAAACTGGGCAGCGCCGCGGCTCAGCGCTTGCATTTACTTTTTTTTTCAGTTTCCATCTTAGTAGTAGTTAGTAAAGTTTTTATCAAAATCCTTTCAGCCGTTTTCACGTGATGCGCGTTCATATAAACAGACAAACAGGTAAACAGATAAACAGACAAAAATTCTAAAAACTGTTGGAACGTGTTCTGTTACCGATTCTAAGTATCCCCAGCCAACTTTTTTTTCGAACTACTTTTTTTTACAAACCCATTAATATGGCAACTGGATCTTCGGTGACGACATAGCTCAGCCTTCGGCCTCGCATGCCTTGCCACTCTCCTTCGGCTTTTCAGTCATCAATCTTACATGAAGAATCTACTCTGTTGGGAGGCTCGGCCTTCAGCCTCGCGTGTCTCGCCTCTCTGCTTCAGACCTTCGGCCCTTAACCTTACATGAGAAGCCCGCTCTGTGTGATTATTCTCGCATGCCTTGCCGCTCTGCTTCCGGCCTTCGGTCATCATACTTACATGAAGAACTCGCTCTTATGGGATAAAGTTTTACGGCAGAACTGCGTAGCGAGACTTTTACCATTGTACAATGTACATGTTATGTTTTTGACGAGATTCATTCGTCTAGAATCGGTACATTTGATATTCCGAAATAAGCACTTAATCATTCGTTTTGACAATAGGATTTCTAGGGAATATCATATTGACTATAATCATTACTTAAGGGGGTGTAAGTAAGGGTGAAAGATTGTATCATCATCATCATCTGAGGCGTTATAGCCGCGGGTGGGCCCTAGGCTAGCCTGGTCAAGCAAATATCTCCAGTCCGATCTATTCGTGGCTTTCCTTCTCCAACATGTCACCCCTAAGTGCCTGGTGTCCACCTAAGCTTGAGAAAGATTGTATGGGAAAACAAATCATTCTAAGGCGAGAACGAATTATACGCGGACGAAGTCGCGGGCAAAAGCTAGTATATATACAGGGTGGCCCATTCAAATCGGTCAGTATGGGAAAGTCTAAAACTATAAGACATACGAAGATGTGTTCTTAGGAACCATGTCACCGATTTTACAAGTAGAGAGGTACAAACAACAATAGAGACAATTTTACATGCCTGAACTTGTTGAATATTGTAACGGTGGTCACTTTGAACACCTACTATGATAAATTAAAGTATGTGAAAAAAATGCATTTTATTCATTTTAGACATGTTTCTTAGAGACATTTACTGCTTAAGACCTACACAAACGATATCTGAATAGAAATAGTGTAAGTTTATTTTTTCAAAACAACCGGGTTCGATTCCCTAGCTGGGTACAGTGTTTTTTTTCAAATGTATGAATGCAGTTTTTCTTTTTATCAAAATCGGTGACATGGTTCCTAAGAACAAATCTTCGTATGTCTTATAGTTTCAGACTTTCCCATACTGACCGATTTGAATGGGCCACCTTGTATATTCCGACGAATTGAGAACCTCCTCCTTTTTTTTAAAGTCGGTTAAAAATAGGGAAATACTCGGCGCGTCAGCTAAAAATCGACAAGGAAATGAGCATCGCTATGTTGGTTTTCCTTATCGAGATCCCGAAACATCAGTATCTAGAGCGCCAGATATCCGCGATTATTGCGCGCTTCGCGATACTAGGCTTAGGGTTGCCAATTTCACTCCTGAGATATTTTGGTAGAATGGCGTATGAGGATTAAACCACCCCGTTTCATGGACCTTACTTGCATCCCCGATTTATTATCCCTTTGATGGAAGATCATCGGGACAAAAAGTACATTTATAATATATATATAAGTGAATCCAGATTATATACTATTAGCATACTAATCATCTTATTCTGTTCAGCCGTTTTTGCGTGATTCAGTGATAATTATCCAAACATCTAAACTTTCGCATTTATAATATTAAGTATAGGGATTATGGTATAACGTGAGTGCACATGAAGTGAACGGCAAAAGTAACATTGTAATTGCATGTTTTGAAGAGACCGTGGTGGCTGGCGCGCAAACTGGGCAGCGCCGCGGCTCAGCGCTTGCATTTACTTTTTTTTTCAGTTTCCATCTTAAGATTCCACAAATTTTGAATGAGGATGTTTTTCCTTTGTTATCAAGTATATGCTTACCAATTTTCATACCTGTAACTACTAGGAGTTCCCATACAAAATTCAACCCCTCTTTTTACCCCCTTTTAACCCAAATCTGCACAATTTTTTTAGCCTAAAACCTGACCGGGTATTTACTCGACGGATTAGTAAAGTTTTCATCAAAATCCGTTCAGCCGTTTTCACGTGATGCGCGTTTATATAAACAGACAAACAGGTAAACAGATAAACAGACAAAAATTCTAAAAACTGTTGGAACGTGTTCTGTTATCGATTCTAAGTATCCCCAGCCAACTTTTTTTTCGAACTACTTTAAACAAAAACTTTTGAAAAAAGGAGGAGGTTCTCAATTCGTCGGAATATATATATATATAAGTATTCACTCCAGACGAAATAAAAAAAATTATATTCCAGAAAGTCGCTATAAAAAGTACCAAGGATATGTACGGCATCTCAACAGAAATGTTGCAGAAACTAGTTGCAGAAAGCCTAGCACACCCAATAGCGACAGTCTTTAACGAATTACTACGCAAAGGCATATATCCACAAACCTTTAAACAAATCAAAGTCTGTCCAATATACAAAGGTAAAGGTAAACCCTGTGACTCGAACTTTTACAGACCTATTTGCATAATACCGGCAATAGCTAAGGTGTTCGAAAATGGTATAACATCACGCTTGGCCTCATTCCTAAATTCTTCCGAGCTGTCGGACCGGCAGTATGCGTATCGAGAAGGGCAATCCACCACAATGCTGGCCCGCGAGGTGATACGCCGCATTTTCTTGGCACGCGAGGCTAAAAGAGAGGTGGCGGTATTATTCTGCGACCTCTCTAAAGCTTTCGATGTCGTGGATCATGCGGTGCTAACCAGGAAACTGCATCACTACGGCATTCGAGGTTCTGCACTCGAATTAATGGCGGATTTTCTGAGTGACAGGCTGCAGTTTGTTGTGGGTCAGGGAGGAAACTTAAAATCAGATGGCCTGTCGCCAGAAATAGGTATACCGCAAGGCTCATCTCTGTCCAATTTGGCCTTCTCCCTCCTCCTCAATGACCTACCCACCATATCAGCCAAAGAACGTCCACTGCTGGACATAGGCCTCCCCCATATTCACGGGGGGTATATGCCATAATCGCCACGCTTGGCATGCGGGTTGGCGATCGCAGTATCTCTCTCTCCAGGGATGCTGCTGCCCATCCCCCGGTGGTAGTGGTCGTAGTTTTAGGACATACCCGGGTCCAAATGACCTACCAGACGTAGTGAATGCTGGCGACGTATTTATGTATGCTGACGATGTAGCAGCCATTGTTACCGCCGAGAACCTAGAAGAGCTGGAGTCCCAGCTAAATGGCGCAGCGCAGCAGATACTAGATTGGTGCAGAGTGAATGGACTGTTATTAAACCTGACCAAAACGCAGTTCATTCAGTTCGATCTGTCAGGAAGACGACGTCGGTCACTGTTCATCCATCATCATGGCACCACAATAGAGCAAGTGAATGTAACGACGTTTCTGGGTTTCAGGCTGGATCAGGGACTTACGTGGAAGGCACAGATCAGTGCAGTGTGTGGTAAACGTGAGTAAGGCCTGCTATGCTCTGTCAAGACTAAGCCACACCCTGCATTGTCAAACCGTTCGGTCGTGCTATTTCGCTAGCATACAAGCCGTATTACAATGCGGGCTGGAGTTCTGGGGCCGAGCAGCTGAATGGCAGCGCGCGTTCAGACTGCAAAAACGTGCCGTGCGCACACTAGCCCGCGCTAAGCACGATGAGAGCGCCAAGCCGCATTTTATAGCGCTCGGTATCCTCACACTCCCGTCAATACTAATATATCAGATAGCTGTCTACGCCAGGGGGAACCTGCCGGTTTATGCAAGACGAGGTGATGGTTGTGCCTGGGTCACTCGAAA
This sequence comes from Notocelia uddmanniana, assembly GCA_905163555.1. Lineage (NCBI taxonomy): Eukaryota > Metazoa > Arthropoda > Insecta > Lepidoptera > Tortricidae > Notocelia > Notocelia uddmanniana. The sequence continues at coordinate 16,639,493 of LR991054.1, read as the reverse complement.
CGCGAATAAGCTTAGTACGATACCCCATAAATTAAGTAAAATTGCTAAGTCAATCCATGTTGCGGGTCCAGTAGTCTACAATAAGCTACCACTATTTATAACTACAGCTGTGAGCCTTCCAGCATTTAAAATTAAATTAAAAAGGTGGCTTATTGGTCAATGTTTTTATACATTTAAAGAATTTATAGAATATAAAACCTTACCTTTTGGCGTCGAAACTCTAGGTCCATGGGGTCCCAGCGCGCATAAGTTATATGCAGAAATTGCGAAGCGTCTGGTTGACGTAACTGGTGACCGAAGAGCTGGCGGTTTCCTCGCTCAACGTATCAGCATTGCGATACAGCGAGGAAATGCCGCCAGCATCCTCGGTACAATGCCTCAAGGGCCCGTTTTAGATTTAAGTTAGTTTTAATTTTCTTTATATTATTTTGGTTAAGTATTCTTGTATATATTTTCGTTGTACATAAATATAGAGAAACTGTTTATTACAATATAAAGAATAAAGAATGTTACAATTATATACCTAATGCAAATGTAATATTATTTATAATGTGTTAATATTTGATATATCATAACTTTTGACCTGTATTGTGTTATAACCAATAAATAATGTCTATGTCTATGTCTATATATATATTATGTATGTTCACTGATTAGTCGGAGACTAGTGGACCGATTTCAATAATTATTTTTGGTTGAAAGAGTGTGTTTTCTAGTTGGTCCCATTGTCACCTTGTCTGGATCTGATGACGGGATCGGACGGAATCAAAGGAACTCCTCAAATTATATACCAAGAGGATGGGGTCTGGCAAATTTTGGAGTCGGTGTTTTTTTGTTAAACATTGACTTGTTTTACTTGACGAGACCCTATTGGGTTATTTTCTTTAAACTCCAGAAAACACATTAAAAAAACTTCCCATTAATACCTAACTACGAGTATAAAGAGGTTCTACTCGTCACTTTCCGATATTAATCACAATTTAATCTGTATCACGCGCGAACTATTCAAATGCCTTCAGGATAATCGGGATATGCAAAAAATGAAGTGAAAAGTTTATAAATAATAATATATAAATCAAATAAGGCGTGTGTGCAATGAATGACATTAATCGTATAATGTGATTATTTATTAATAATTTATCCCGGCTCGATGGCAGCTCTGTTGATAGTAAGCCGCTTAATGGCAATTTTGATGTGTGCAACGGTATTTTTTTTCTTATTTGGATAGGATAATGATCTTTATATGACACACCTGTTTCAATTTGTATTTTATTTTCATGCATAAGTGTACCTGTATGTAAAACATGCGAAAAAGAAAACAACGCATAAACATTGCGACGTACCTTACGCGCCTATTATTTTCAATATTTAAAAAATCAAACTACGTTGACGGTGAAAACTAAAAATTCATCATAAAGTTTTGTGGTAAGAACCTCTTCTCTCCTGCATAGAATTTTATATACATCGAGGGCCACTTTTCACTGCAGTTGACTTATACTACCATTTTCATAAACATACATTTTTCCCTAAGTCTATTAAAGTCTGGTTTTCAGGCGACCCGCTTAAGCGCAGATCTCCAAAGGTTTACTTAAAATAACAGCTTGTGAGTATAGTCAACAGCAAGAGGGATGGATTTCACTTTGCAGACCTAATGCATTCGGGGTCAATGCACTCAGACTGATAAGTGAATTGTCCTGCAAAAGTGACATGTTTGCTGGGGATGTGATTGATGTTATAAGAAACTAGATAACTTTCATATATATGCTATTAGGTTTTAAAGAGAAAGTCATAATTGTATATGCAAATGCATATTATAATACATAAAAATATCGAAAATTTAGGCTTATTTCAGAAAAGGAATTGATTGTGTGAGAGTGTATTGGCCAATCCTTTTAAGGAGAAGGAGACAACGCAACCCACAGTAATGAACCAGATTATGTACGACTAGTTTTTGCCCACGAGTTTGCCCACGTGGAACTCGTACGTTATCGTATCTCCAAACAAACTTCCACCCCAATTGGGAGAAATGAAGGGATGGTTAGTAGAAGGAGCCTCTTAAACGATCTTCACACCAAATTTCATCTCAAGCGGTTTAGTGGTTTTAATTGTGAAGAGGTAAATGAGTTAATAGAGGCAACAGAGTTACTTTCACATTTATATTATTTAGTATGGATTTTGTGGCATATTAATAATAAGATGCTCGAAATAAAAAAAAACGTACTGTGTTAAAAATGGTATTATTTGTATACTCGTAAATTGTATTTACTTACTAATATTTAACACTTTTTTGTAGTATGTAATAACGTAATCTTATATTATCGTTTTATTTTTCCTTTCAGGTAAATTACTTAACCGAAACACACGTTACACATACATCAATATCCAGGTGAGTACACATCTTACATGATACGCAAACGGGATTAGCTCACAATTTTTCACCTGTTCAGTGACGTCAGATCGATATGCCGTTACAGCCGGTGCAAACATTTGTAAAGTAAACAGTGACAATAATCCGATGTATTCGTAATAGCCAGTATTGCTTGTTTGTTCGCGTTTGATGCCGTGATTATAAAATACGACGCGACGCTTTGTTAGTGATCATAAATATATGACATTAATTAAACCCAAGTTAGTCACGATTAAAACATGCATGCGGCCCGTAAACTCAAACTGTAACAAAGTAAATGTTTAGGCACATCGACCTATTCCAATAATTTAACAAATAGTTTATAACAATAGTTTATTGTAAACCGATGGCTGAATTGCACCCATTCCTGACAAGATATTTTGGCGCACGAACATAGGATGAGCGCCAATAGTTCGAGGCTGAAATGGGTTGTTTTATCCAAGTTCAATACTCTGCTTTTCATTCCGATTATGAGAAAACTAGCAAAATGCCAAATATGCAAAAACATTTTTTTTAAGAAATGTATACCACTTCGATGACCTTTTTTTACCTGGGGAAATGCATCCCGCCTAGCCGGGGAACTAGGACAGGTATGTCGGACTCCTGGGAACCACCCGGAATACCGTCTAAAACCACCAGGGTGTGCCCATCACGCAGTATAAGTGGCGGTGACATGGGATCGCTAAGGCACACAATCGTGACACACCGCCTGCTGCGACAGCCGAAGGCGCCGAAGCCTTCGGTTGAGGCTAGCGCCCCCTATCAGGCAGCAAGCGTGCAGGGCGACACCACACACTTGCCGACCAAGGGACCTCCACGCCAGGAGAGAGAGAAAAACCCCGAATTCACTCCCTCAGGTCCTTGTATCATTGACCCCGCTTCTGACTATAGCGGCCCTCTGCCGAAGTCAGGGTTACGGGTTATTCTTTAAACAGGCTTACGGCATGGCTTGTCCCTATCGCCGCACCTGGGGTGTCTTGCGACTCCCTGATGCGGAACCTCCCATTCTCCCCGTTAGTCGCATCTGGAGTGTCCTTCGCTAAAACAGAGGAACACCCAGAGCGACCCCGTCTCCGCGTTATTGGTAGCACCGGTAAGCAATCCCTCCGAAGATGAATCACTTAACGTTGGCTCCAGGGCGCACCGGCCAGAACCCTTCCCCTTCCCCCAGACCCGCGAGGGTCCAGAGAGAAACTGGAAGAGCCCAGACATTCGTGGAGGCTGCCCGATGAACCTACCTACTTTCAGAGTTTGAGGAATCAAAAAGCTATGAACTCCTCTAGGTTATTTCATTTATTTGCTTCAGGCAAAAAAAGGCCCATATTAACATATTCATACATATACATAAAAATATAAATATACTGTAAATTAACATGTATATTTATTTGATTTCATTAGACAGTTATAATTTAAATTACCGAGGCAGACGTTAACATGACTTATAACCCGTTATATATCACGCATACTATCGATCCACCGTTTCACAACAACTTACTGGGTGCTGATTGACCGCACAAAGGAACCACAAATTGTACAACCCAAACAGTCTGTCATTTCGCAAGTCAAATTGATCGTGTATTATTTAAATTACTTTGAATGCGTCGCCTATCTTGTTCGGACGATTGTGTTTGTGCGCCTCATTGGATAGGGATGAGAGTGGAAATATATATAACAAACGTTCTTTGGCTAAGCGTGTACAAGGGTTCTGTTTTATTAAAAGTTAATTAGTACCGATACCTGCTCGAGTATGCTTATTTAATTTTTTTGAAAAATTGGTGCCTGTTATGCTTAAGGTTATTCCTACCCCAAGAGTGAGGTGGGAGTGAGTGTCTGTTGAGTTCAGTGAGATAAGCTGATGTGTGTTTTCATAGGTACGAATCATATTTGACACCTCGCATACTTGACATCTAAGTGTCAGTGGTACTACCGTATAATAAATAATTTTAAATAAAAAAAACCGACTTCAATGGGGGAGGCCAGTGAAAGATTATTATACTTAGATGGTGCACTCTTAGATTCCATACAATAAAATAAAAATGGCTATGTATAAGTATGTTTATAATGGTAGAAGACTAAGTACCCTCAATTCCTCATGGAATCATGGAAAAACCTTGCTTGCTTGACAAACAAAACGAAGAGAACAGATCGCCAAACGTGAACTACGCGTCGTTGAAGAGTTCCGTTCTGATCATCATCAGCAGTTCCACTTCATCAAATGTCACTTTTATGAATGAAAATGCTTGATTAGTTCATGAAAATACTAAAATCACTATTTGTGTGCCTTTCACATTTGAGGAGTTCCCTTGATTCCTAATGGATCCCATCATCAGAACTCGAGCATGACAAAAATCAATCGTAAAAATAGAACATGCTTAACAAACACAGCTAGAAGGACAAATGGCCAAACGTGAACTTTTCGTCGTTGAAGAGTTCTGTTCTGATCATCATCAGCAGTTCCACTTCATCAAATGTCACATTTTTGTATGATAATGCTCGATTTGTTGATAAAAACACAAACATCACTATATGTTTGCCTTTAAAATTTGAGGAGTTCCCTCAATTCCTCATGGATCTCATCATCAGAAATCAAGCATGACAAAAATTAATCGTGAAAATAGAACTTGCTTAACAAACACAGCAAGGAGGACAAATCGCCAAACGTGAACTTTTCGTCGTTGAAGAGTTCTGTTCTGATCATCATCAGCAGTTCCACTTCATCAAATGTCACATTTTTGGATGAAAATTCTCGATTTGTTGCTAAAAACACAAAAAACACTATATGTTTGCCTTTAAGATTTGAGGACTTCCCTCAATTTCTCATGGATCCCATCATCAGAACTGCGTTTTGTCATCAGAAAAACGGGACTAACTTGGATATATATACTTACAATCAAAAAAAGAATTTTCAAAATCGGTTAAGAAATGACGGAGTTATGGAGTAACAAACATTAAAAAAAAAACATACAACCGAATTGATAACCTTGAAGCCACCTTAACCTTTTGAAATCTTGAAGTCGGTTAAAAAAGCGACCGTTTTCTGATATGTTTTAACTCTAGGGATTTTATAGCTTTGAACCGAGCTTAGATTCAAGGTACCTATTAAGAAAGATTTTCTGTTTGTTGTTTTTCTGAATTTCGCAGTGTCTTAGGCTTAAATCCTGTAAAACTGTGTAATATTATGAAATAAATAAATAATAGGGGAAACATAGCTTATCATATATCTGGTCAAGATAGACGTGCTAGGTATGCCAGAGAGATATTTTAATTTTGTTGTTGTTAAATTATTATAGTATACACAATAGTGAAATATGTATAGTCAAATAATTACGCTTGTAAATTGGAATTCATTCTTAATTGAATACTTATTGCAGCTGTAATCTCTGACGTATAACGGAATGTTATGAATACGAGTAGTGTCCCCAATTTTTATGATTACAACCTTGCTTTCAAGTTTAACGCTAAAGAATATTATAGTAAAAATAAATATTTTACAAAAACAAAAATACCGCGTGTTTTTGCACAGTACCCTAAAAAATAAATAATATTTTCGTTGAAAATACGGCGTTTCACGAACAATTTCACTTGCTTTTGATGTGAGGGCAGCAGGGCAGGAAATGAGGAAAATATAGCGTTGCCGCGCGATCTAGCGGCCACTTCATCGTTGCTGTCGAACTTCAACGCCGCCGAAGAGGTAGATGTGGGACTAAAGTTGTATCAACATTAATTATAAAACCGTGATTATAGTGTGAAACTGGGAATAGAACAGCTGTCAACTGAATATACATTGACGTAAGATTATGGCAAAACTCCATTTCCTCCTATTAGATAATACAAAATGAAAATTACTAATTTTATTATAGGATTTCAGTAATAAATTGATCACTCGAAAATATAATTTTTTGTTTTATCTTTTGTTCTACAAAAGGTTAAATGACACGAACACGGAAAATCTAATGTCTACAGCTTTTAACAGCGCTAAGATTATACGGAGTATAGATAGAGATATCATGTTACCGACTTATTTTTGTGACTTATACTCCTATCAAACTGGTGGTTTGAGTTGATGTAATGCTCCCGTGATTTACATTTTGATGACAAAGTAAACTTAAGAGCATATAAAATGGCATATTAAATAAATATGAATGGCATATAAAATGGGTACACCTTATTACGGAAATCAATACAAATTGTACCCTTTTTAGTGTATTATAAATGTATACCACTATTTGCTCTGTAGGAATGTGAAGTTGCGTTCCTGGTGGTGAGAGCTTGAGAGTGGAGGAGAATGCAGGTCGCATTTGTCTCAAAATCTCAATATAACAATCCTCATATAGGCTACGATATCTATTGACCATCAGACAGGCCATCGAATGCTTGTTTGCCACTGTCGTATTGTCAAAAAATTCTCATCTAAACATTAAAATAGTCTACGTAGAACTTTTTATTGATATAAAGGCTCATTTATTTGCTTCGTGTGTCATCGCTCGCGACCCGTGAAGTCGAGCAGGAAATAAGCTTTAGACGGAATCAATGGTAACAGAAGACTGGACGTAACTTGATGTTGTCTGAAGAAATACATGCCTGGAAAAGAACAACACATTCTGTCCTGAATAAAAATATTTAAGGTTTATGCAACAAGTGCCGAAAGTGCATGATTTTCGACAAATGTTATTCTTATATAGTGAAAGATGTCGTGCGTGAACTTGAGTGTTCCGGTAGCTAAAGTGGCTAGAGCGATTAATAAATAAATAAATATTGGGGAACAATCTTACACAGATCGACCTAGTCCCAAACTAAGCAAAGATTGTACTATGGGTACAAGACGACGATATACATACTTATATACATAAATAAATACATACCTAAATATATAGCGAAAATCCAATTTTGGATTGGCCGCGTATGCCAGATATCGCTGGTTCAAATCCTGCTCGGAGTACTATTATCCTTTTAATATGAAATTTAAAATTTACGTTAGCAGACGTTAATACTGTTTATTGCAAATTAACGTAAAGCATAAAATTGACAGAGTTTTGTTAAACATCCTAAAAAAACCTTTTATTTCCCAATATCAAAAAATTGCCTGTTTTACACAATCTGTTCATGACATGATACAACCTTTTGCCTTCTTCCGGCTAACGGCTTTGTTAAATATTATTTGTGAAAAATTATGTAAGGAGAAAACAGCGCTGAAATTTTTACCATTTCTTTGTTGAAAATGAAAAGAGAATTAGTAACAGCAATATACCTAATTACATTGAACGAAATTATAATGTTATTAAATAAAGAAAATCTTAAATCAATGGTTATCATGGGGTTAAAAAATTGAGATACAGAACTTTTGGTTGAATGGTACCAACCAACCAACATGGAACCAACTGCTCGACCGATGTTTTTACTGGGCTGAGCGCGAGTTACTTACTAAAGCTGAAATACAGGTTCTACTAAGCTTTATTTAAAGTATTTAGAGTGTTTTTAGTTTTTCTCAAACCGATGTCGCAATAGTACACATTGTGAAGAAAGTGTAGTTGAACATTACACTAGAAATTGGGTTGCTCACGCGAGCCGTAAAGCGAGTTCAATAAGTGTAGACGACGACCACAACGATCAAGCGATAACATAATCAAATATCTTAAGACTGTATTCGTAATAAAGAATTTCTCGTTAGGTAGGCTTAGCAAACCCTAGAACATGTAAAATACCATACGTGAAATATTTAAGTATAACAATGTACGTATAGGCTATCGAGACTGACTGGATAGGTAGGATCGTACCTCTCTTTCATTTCCTAGCGTGAACGTAAACATTACCTTATAAGGAGCGAACGCCCTTTTTCGCTCTCCAATTTCGCTACCATATAAGGAGCGAAATTGGAATATGCAGACTCAGGTCTCTGATTGGCTGATAGGTAGGCTAGGAACATGGCGGACAAGCCAAGATCACTTTCGCTATGCAAAACGCATTAACATCGAAATAACTCTAAAGCTATAATACTTAGGTACATAAAAGCAGGTGCATTAGAAAGAGCATGGAAAAATACACGTAATAATTGCATAACAATGATCTAACGGGGAAAACCCCGCCATTCACGAGCCGCAACAGGTGGCATTGTAAGTATTTTCCCACGCTCATTCACCATTCAATGCTCCCGCATTCCACAGATATAGGTGAACGAACCTTGAATGCCGGGGCGATAAGAAGCAGGTTAACGACCTCTCCGGTATGCGGAAATATAGGTCAGTGGAACGAACAGTTTCGCGGCCACAATCAAATTAAAATAATTTGATAGCGCGGCGGATTAAATCCATATTTATACTGGGGGCGTGGCAGAGGGGCCCGCAAATTAAAAGGTCGATAATTATAGCCAATCACAACCTAGCAGTCGGAAAATATAAAAAGGCTGACATTCAGCGATTCTTTACCAGTACTACCGAAGAACTCGAGCTGACAAGAACCTGAAAAATAGTGAACCTCGCTTGCCTCTTAGGAACCTCCCAAGCTAAGGGATTTAGGGACAGTCAGTCCTAATTTAAGTTTAGTTTCGTTTGTGTTATTATTATTATTGTACTTTTAGTGTTTAGTGTTTTTTCATGTTATATTATATTCTGCCGTGTAAAATCAGTGTTTTTCGATCCCGAACGAACGTTAGTCACGCGCACCCCTCTAAGAACGATCCTGGAACCACGATCATGTTATACAGTCCACACGAAGTTGAAGATCGATCGAACCGCGGTCCTCCGGGACCGCATATATCATTGTGAGGGCGAGCGGTCCCTCACAATTTTGGTCCATCGGATCCGGATTGGTGGAGTGCGCGTGCACCGAACAAAGACAGTGACTTTTTAGTGTTAAATTCAGTGAACTTTAGTAACCTTTTTTCGCGTGTATTTGTGTTGAACAATAGACGATTTCGCGTGTGTTTAATCATTTTTGGAACATTCTTATTTCGTGTTTTTGACTTTTTTGATCGTTTTTTGAGACTGTGTTATTGTGTTTTATTTCGTTTTGTTTGTATTTTCTTGTGAACTTTAATGACTCGCGAGTGCGGTTTTTTTAGTTGATTTCAGTAACTTTTAAATTACGCGAGTGAACTTTTTGTGAACTTTTCGAACTTTTGTAGTTTTTAAGGGACGGAACGAGTCCCATTTGCGAACAATCGGGGTACTGTGTCATAAGCAAGCGGGGTAGGTTATGTCAACGCCGGTCAGACGGGATAGGTCGCGATCACCAATGGAACAAGGAGCAGCGATGTCACAGACGTCGGAGGAGGGGCGCTTGGCCTTCCTGAGGGAGGGCGCGGAAGCGGCGCAACGGCGACTGGCGGTCGCTGGCGCTGCTGGCGCTAACAATGGCGCCGCTGCAGGCGCCGCTGGCGCCGCGGGCGCTACCACTGGCGCCGCTGGCGCTGCCGTGAGCGCGACTGGCGCTACCACTGGCGCCGCTGGCGCTGCCGTGAGCGCGACTGGCGCTACCACTGGCGCTACGGGCGCGGCTGGCGCTATCACTGGCGCTGCCGGCGCCGCTGGCGCTGTCACAGGCGCCTTGGAGGCGCCGCCCGAGCAACCCAGGGCGCTCCCATCCACATCCCAGGTGCAGACCGCGCGCCAGGGAAGGACCGCGGGAGTAAGGCCGCTGGGAAAGGTGGCTAAGAAGGTAAAAGGTACGAGAGGGGTAGCGACCAGGGTAACGGAAGCGGTAATGGTACACAACGAACCTCCTAGATCGCCGAGTGAGTATAATGTGGCAAGATGGCGTCGGGAACGCGACGGTCGTCTTAGGGCGCAGGAACGTGTGCGCTACCACGGCGAGGAGGAACGGGAACAAAGGTGCGACCGTGAAACAAGACCGGCAGAGCAGCGAGAGAGGAGGTTTGAACATGAACGTACAAATGCGAGGAACGTCGCGTTTGATGATCAGGTAACGGTTAGGAGGGAACGAGGGCCGCCGTCCGTCGCGTCACATACGAGCAGCCGCGCCGAGGCACGGCGTAGGGAGGCTGAGGTAGAGGCGGCGGAACAACTGGCGCAATTAAGAAGAGAGGAGTTACAAATGGAGGCGGATCTTATACATAGGAGGTTAAGACATAAGATCGCACAGATCGAATCGGAAAGTTCTAGCAGTAGTAGTCGGATCGAACGATGGGTCGAATCGACAGAGCAGCGAAGGGGGGCAGAGCCCGAGGAACAAGAACCGGTAAGGAACATCTTTGAGACGCCGAGGCGTCCGATTGATATAATTGAACCGATCCAGGAGCGAGCGGCGCCGATCCCGAACAACAGCCGCCGCTTCGACAATGAACAGAACCACGAGCGAGCGGCGCCTATCCCGATCCTAGGCCGCCGCCCCACCACCGAACCGAACGAGGAGCGTGCGGAGCCGATCCCGATCCCGGTCCGCCGCCCTACCTTAGATCCGAGCCCGGAGCGAGCGGCAACCTTCCCGAACCGGAGCCGCCGCCCCATACCCGATCCAGAACCCGAACTGGTAATAAATGAGCCTATGACGCCGCATTCCCGCATTACCACACAAACGACGCCGGAGAGTATGGTGGAGCTCTTCGAACGTATGCAGACAGCTGCTCGACCGGCGCCGAAGGAGGTGTACGAGCTACCCTACTTCCACGGCGATGTTAGCGAATGGCGGTGTTTTATTAACACGTATAACGAATCGAATAAACGATTCAAATTCGGCGACTACGAAAACGTCGCCAGACTACGAGCAGCGTTGAAAGGTGAGGCTAAGACATGCGTACAGCATATTTTAGCGACGGCAACAAAACCGGACCTTATTATAAGAATATTAAATAAACAGTATGGAAGAACGGACTTTTTGATCGATAAAGCCCTAGAAGATCTGCGCAAGCTGCCGAACGTGGGAGCGAGTGCACATGACCTGAACAACTTTGCCATAAAGATCGTCAATATCGTAAGTACCTTAATGGACCTCGATGACTCACATTACGCTAACAATCCGCTGCTGGTAAGAGAAGTGACGGACCGACTCAGTCCGCACTTACGGTCACGTTATTGTGACTTTGCGAGAATGAACCGATCGAACAAGAGGGCGGAAATTCAAGTGTTAGCCGACTTCCTAATGGAAGAGAGCGACATACAGCTCGAATTTACCCACGCCAAGGCGCCCCCGAGCGGGAACGCAGCTCGAGGCGCGCCGGGCCAGCAGAACTTCGCGCCGAGACAGCAAATTAGGACATACAATCGTCCGGCGCAGCAGCAGCAGTACAATCGACCGAACGAACCCCCGCGACCATGGCCCTCTAAGGTGAGCTATGCCACAGATAACGCGCCGCGACAACAAGTGGCGTGTCTATATTGCGCGGCGGGACATAGAACAATCGAATGCAGAAAGTTCCAGGGGCTACTGCTGCCGGCCCGCTGGGACTGGGCCAAACAAAACAGGATATGTTTTAAGTGTCTAGAGGCCCGACATAGGAGAGAGAATTGTAAGAGCAAGGGGTGCGCGGTGCAGGGCTGCCCACACCCCCATCATAAATTATTACACCAGAGCCGCGAGGAGTCTCAGCCGTCGTCGACGGCCGCAACAGTGCGGCCGCCGCCTCTGAAACGCGAGGTGGCGCCGGCGGCGCCAACGGCGCCTGAGAGCAGACGAAACAACGAGCATGCAACCAGCTATGCTTCAAATACGGAGGCAAGCGAGGTGTTGTTAAAGGTTGTCCCGGTGACAATATCGGGACCGAAAGGGGAGGCGCACGTATACTGCCTTCTCGACGAAGGATCAACTGTATCCCTATTAGAACAAGAAATTGCAGAAAAAATAGGCGCCACTGGACCACGGGAACGGCTCACCGTGCGCGGAGTCGGCAACATCGCGCACAACGGGATGAGCCAACGGGTCGAAGCGCACCTAAGGCCCCGGAGCGGGGGCCCAGCACACCCTGTAGTCCTGCGGACAGTCGAACAACTCGGGCTACGGGGTCAAGCAGTAAGTACGGAACTTTTAAGCAAATACGAACATTTAGCAGAAGCTCGCGGCGCGTGCTACGGATACGGCGTGCCGCAACTCCTCCTGGGTGCCGACCATTGGCACCTGTTGATCCCGGAGGAGGTACGGACAGGGCCCAGGAACGCCCCCGTGGCCATGCGGAGCGCCATGGGGTGGGCGATATTCGGGAGAGCCCCCGGATATGTATTTAGAAATAACGAACAGTCAGTGTATCACGTAACATGTGACTCAGAAAATTGGCCGCCGGTCATATCAACGGCGGACGTCGAGCCGAGCGAACGAAGAAAAGAAAAGATAGTGTTAGCCACAACGAACGAGCCTGCGACGGCGCTTCCGGATCCGGAGCGCTTCAGCAAATATGAAAAGTTAGTACGAACGGTAGGATATATGCTACTTTTCATTGAGAAATTAAAAACCAAGCAGAGAACGATGGAACTACAGGTGCGACATTTGAAAGCCGCAGAGCATCTTTTAATACAAAGGAGTCAAAGAAACAGTTTTCCAGAAGAGCTACGAACGTTAGCGGCAGGTAAAAAGCTTTCCCCACAATCAAAACTGTACAAATTGGATCCAACGATCGCGGAAAATGAGCTCCTCGTGATGAAAACCAGACTAAGTCGTGCGCCTGTATTATATACTGCAAGAAATCCCATAATATTGGACGGCAGGGAGCCGTTCACAAAACTGCTTATAAGGCGCGCCCATACAAAGGGCGCGCATGTGAATAATGAAAATGTTGTGAATTTTTTAAGGACAAACTATTGGATTCTCCATCTACGACCGAGTGTGCGCGCCGAAGCCCGAGCGTGCGCACTGTGTACGCTGCGGCGCGCGATCCCACGCCCGCAGCCCCTCGGTGACCTCCCGGCAGAGCGGCTGGAGGCCTACCAACGGTGCTTTACCCATAGCGCCCAAGATTACTTCGGCCCATTGTGGGTAACGATCGGCCGGCGGCGCGAGAAGCGCTGGGTGGCGCTATACACGTGCCTTACAACTCGCGCCGTCCATCTGGAGGTGGTGCATAGCCTCAGCACAGACAGCGCGATCAACGCGCTGAGACGGTTTGCGGCGCGGCGGGGCTGGCCGCTAACCATGTACTCCGACAATCAGACGTCCTTCCGAGCGGCGGCGCAAGAACTCCGAGCGGCGTATAACGAATGGCTGCCGGCGCTACGTGATTATGGACTCCAAGAACGAATGACATGGCGCTTCATCGCCCCAGCTGCCCCATCCCAAGGCGGCAGCTGGGAACGCATGGTGAAGACGGTGAAGAATGCACTCTCATACACGCTCAACGAAAAGGCGCCACGAGAAGAGATCCTGTTAACCCTGTTGGCCGAGATCGAACATACGATAAACTCGAGACCACTAACACATGTTCCTGTCGAGCATCCCGATGACCCCGCACTGACCCCGAACGATTTCCTGCTAATCTCGGCGAACCCATTGTTCATAAGTGGGCCCTGTGAAGAAGATGACCGGAGGAGATGGCGCCACGTGCAAGCGCTGTCTAACCACTTTTGGCGCCGGTGGGTGCGGGAATACTTTCCGCTCCTGGCCCCCCGCCAATCCTCAGGCGGAGGGGGCCGTCAGATCCAGAAGGGCGACTGCGTCCTTATCGCCGACCCTGCCAGCCCTCGCAACATCTGGCCGCGAGGGCTCGTCGTGGCCACATATCCCGGGCCCGACGGGAAGACAAGAACTGCTGACGTCAAGACCCAATACGGCGTGCTACGCCGTGCTACATCTCGCCTGGCCGTCCTGGTGGAGGCCTCTCCGACCGTCGAGCCTGCCCAGAGCGCCGAGCCTGCCACACGTCCCGATCCTGAGGCGCTCCCGACTACGGTGGCTACCGATGCCACATTGTCTGCGGCTGCAGACGGCGGGGAGAGTGTAGACGACGACCACAACGATCAAGCGATAACATAATCAAATATCTTAAGACTGTATTCGTAATAAAGAATTTCTCGTTAGGTAGGCTTAGCAAACCCTAGAACATGTAAAATACCATACGTGAAATATTTAAGTATAACAATGTACGTATAGGCTATCGAGACTGACTGGATAGGTAGGATCGTACCTCTCTTTCATTTCCTAGCGTGAACGTAAACATTACCTTATAAGGAGCGAACGCCCTTTTTCGCTCTCCAATTTCGCTACCATATAAGGAGCGAAATTGGAATATGCAGACTCAGGTCTCTGATTGGCTGATAGGTAGGCTAGGAACATGGCGGACAAGCCAAGATCACTTTCGCTATGCAAAACGCATTAACATCGAAATAACTCTAAAGCTATAATACTTAGGTACATAAAAGCAGGTGCATTAGAAAGAGCATGGAAAAATACACGTAATAATTGCATAACAATGATCTAACGGGGAAAACCCCGCCATTCACGAGCCGCAACAGGTGGCATTGTAAGTATTTTCCCACGCTCATTCACCATTCAATGCTCCCGCATTCCACAGATATAGGTGAACGAACCTTGAATGCCGGGGCGATAAGAAGCAGGTTAACGACCTCTCCGGTATGCGGAAATATAGGTCAGTGGAACGAACAGTTTCGCGGCCACAATCAAATTAAAATAATTTGATAGCGCGGCGGATTAAATCCATATTTATACTGGGGGCGTGGCAGAGGGGCCCGCAAATTAAAAGGTCGATAATTATAGCCAATCACAACCTAGCAGTCGGAAAATATAAAAAGGCTGACATTCAGCGATTCTTTACCAGTACTACCGAAGAACTCGAGCTGACAAGAACCTGAAAAATAGTGAACCTCGCTTGCCTCTTAGGAACCTCCCAAGCTAAGGGATTTAGGGACAGTCAGTCCTAATTTAAGTTTAGTTTCGTTTGTGTTATTATTATTATTGTACTTTTAGTGTTTAGTGTTTTTTCATGTTATATTATATTCTGCCGTGTAAAATCAGTGTTTTTCGATCCCGAACGAACGTTAGTCACGCGCACCCCTCTAAGAACGATCCTGGAACCACGATCATGTTATACAGTCCACACGAAGTTGAAGATCGATCGAACCGCGGTCCTCCGGGACCGCATATATCATTGTGAGGGCGAGCGGTCCCTCACAATAAGGGTGTCGATTATTTTATGATCAAGCCTCACGAGTTTCATACGACGTTTTTCAATACATTTGCGAGAAAAAATTGATTAGTTTCTCTTGATAGTTTTTGATGCCAATATGGCGATGTTTGGCAAATAAAGTACATTATTTGTAAACCATCGCAAAAACTATTTCCAGTGACGTTTATTATAACTTTTGTTTACTCCCTTCTAATCTAGTCTAGAGCATGCGCTAATGGCGCGCGGCAACTTCTTTTCGTGATTTCGCTAATGCGCGAGCAGTTGCAAAGCGGGGTTTAAATAAAATCTCTAGACAGCATCCTAGCGTTATTCCCAGTACAGTTGCATCCAGAAGGATGCCCTGGGTCCACTACCTAATCCCTAGAATTGGCGTAGACATTCGTTTTTACGGAAGCGACTGCCATCTCACCTTCCAACCCAAGAAGAAACTAGACCTTATTGGGATTAAGCTTGTCAAGTGAGTGGGCAACTTGTCTGTTAGAAGCTCTCAAAACGTCCGAAGGCCTCTAACTTGGCTTAACGACTGCTATCATAGACAGCAGTCGGGATCAACGGCTTAGCGTGTCTTCCAAAGCACGGGAGCGCTCAGTTAGTAACCACTCAAAGCGGTCACACATCCAAGGACTGACCCCGTCCGACATTGCTTTACCTCGCATACCACACGCGGTACGCAGACGCCCCTAGGCCACGCACGCTTCACTACATAATAAAACTAATATTATAAATACGAACTCATATTCCTTGTTATCATAAATAAATTTACTTGCGAATATAAAGCTATTTTATTCCTGCAAAAGTTTTTTTTTTTTATGGTTAAGAAATCTGTTACCCTTTATAATAAAAATATACTGTACAACCCGGTAAATGCACCATGTTCACACGTACGAGTATACAACTTGCTGCGAGGTACAAACGTGTCTAAAGCGGGTTGCAAATCCAAGATAGCATAGGTGCTGTATATACATAATGTTACATGATAAAGTTACGGGAAAATATATTAAAAAAGGATTTTTTTACTTATGTACTACCTACTAACATTCCATAATGTAGTGCAATGTACATGAATCGTTGGATAGCGGCCGAACACGCAGTCAAACATAACCTCACGTAATGATTTGTGTATGTCATGCGGTTGGGTCACATTTGTCATACACATTATTTTAATTTATAGAGCAATAGCTCCGCTGGGAGTCTTTTTAAGTCATGTTATGCAGATTTCTAACTGTATAAATTATGAATTAATCTTTAGGCAAGAAGATCTGTACACTTACACGGCTATTTTTTGACGTATTACTCAGTTGGGCTATTATTTTTATTACCAGTATCATAAAATATTCTGTCTGCAAGGTCTTCAATTCCTACAATTGCCAAAACCAGTTCATCCTCACTCACCCTGACTCAAACTCCGTACACGTAACGACAGCGTAGCTATATTGCAGAGTCACAGAGCTGTTACTTGGGTCTAGTGGCATGAGAGTCATTTGTATAATTTTTAGGGTTCGCCAGATGCATAAAAACCTATACAGGAGGGAGGAACAAGTTCAAATTCTAGTGACTATATCAATTGGGGTTTCATTTGAAAGGGCTTCAATTGCACATTCTAAAAAAAAGAAAAGAAGGAAAAAGTAAAAAAAAAACCTTTTTCTTCGAAGTTTACCAAGAAAATAACATGAAAAATTATACAACGTTAATATCAATATAAATGTTATACGTAAAATATAGTTATATCACTATCTAAATTATATATTTTTTATTCTCAAAAAACATTTCTAAACAACATTTTTATAGTGATCCAATAGATGGCGCTGCACCATGGCGTTCAATTTCTCCTGAATTGATGGGGTCGGGACAGTACACGATCGCTGTCCGGAACCCTCGCTGCGCGAGTCAGACTCGCCCTTGACCGGATTTTATATTTATCCTGAGCTTAACAATTCAGCTGCAAACCTGTTTTAAAACTGGGGCACATATGCTGAACGTAGTTACTCTAGGTATTGGCAACAGGGACCTTATAAGGTCATTGTTTATTCATCACTGTTTTGCCAATAACTGGATTTACTTGCCATATCATTGATTTTAACACCAATGTATCAGCTAGTTCGCTAGCACTCAGAGTGTGGTCAGTAAATCACCTTGCGAATGGAGACGATACAACGGAGTGCTATTGTAGCGGTGTGATTTACTGCTCGCTGTGGTTTATCAAGGATGAAGTATGTTTTTCTTCTCTACTTATCCGTGAATTAAGTGATGTTAGTGCGACTGTAAGTTGACGTACCTAGAGTGATTTAGTATTTGGGATTTGAGGTACATTTTGTCGGCCTGTTTAGCCTAGTTGGTAGTGACACTGCCTCCGAAGCTAGAGGTCCCGAAGCTAGAGGTTTCGAATCCCGGTAAGGGCATTTGTTTCTGTGGTGAGCAGAAACACTTGTTCCTGAGAATTGGATGTTTTCTATGTATTTAAGTATATATCTATTAAATATATCGTCGTCTAGTACCCATAACACAAGCTTTATTGAGCTTACTATGGCTAGTTCAATTTGTGTAAAAATTGTCCCATAATATTTATTTATTTATTTTTATTTAGTGGCAATGAAATGGTACTAGAAAATATGCTCGGCATTCGAGTGCCGCAAAAAACTGCGATAATGATTATTTGTTATCAGTATAAAATTACGTTTTTTTTTGATACCTTTAATTAAATATATTTTGGTACAAAAAATACTTAGGTAAAGAGTTCTTGTTAGGAATATCTTTGTATTTATTCCTAAAACGGCAAAAGTACAAGTAAAATAAATAAATATTACAAAAATACTGGAAAATTTTCGCTCACACGGGCTTATATCGTGTATTTCTTCATTTAAACAATACAGCACGCTTTACTCGCAACGATCGACTTTGTCATAAACTTATATTTCTTGAATATATGATTAATTTTCTCCCTAAGGAATATAGTTTTACACGAAGAGCATATAAAAATAATAGTAGGAAGTGTAACGTTTCGGCGATTGAATTATGATATGTTTCAAATGTTTTTCTTGATACAAGTCGTTGCCTTCAAATCTTGGATCGAGGGAAAGCTTTCCCGGGTCCTGTACCAAAAAATTAAAAAGGGAACCTTTTCTTATGGTGCGACTATGAATCTCGGGAACTACTTACGATTTCGATTGGATATTTGGTAAACCTAGTTGTAAACAAGGGTAACCAACGTTTATTCAAGTTTAAAACATGTATTAATAGTAATATCATAAAGAAAAACTTCTTTCGGTTTCAACAACCACAATCTATATGATAAAAGTAGGTATCTGCAACAGCAACTTCGATAAAGAATCTGGCACCATAGTAGCACGCTCCATTCTGGCATAGCGCAACCCCGGCTAAAACGTGGCCTAAGAACCGCCAAGCTGTTTAAAATAAAGTCGAAGCGCGTCCGCAGTTACGGTAACACAGACAAACCGACAGTAAAGCTCGGTTATTGGAATACAAATGCGTAAAACGTAGCGTAGTCTGTGGAATACGCTTTTTGTGGCGTCATAAAATGTTATAACATCGTGCTTAGAGACCCGTACAAGGAATATTTTTTTCACCGGTTAATGTTATCGTAACATTTTTTTGTGTTTTGTATCCATATTCATGTACATCCGTATTACTAAATTTTCAAGTACATGATGTCAGCGTAGAATTTTCTGATAATAGCAAAAGGTAGCAAGGGAGTCTTGCAATTGCAACTCTCTGGTTATCGCGACTAAACTTATATAACTCCCTCTAAGATCATGGTATTGAACAACGAACACGCGTGATATAGCTCTTCTGCTATACTTACTTATCAGATATATGGGAGATATTTAAGTTAGTTGCAATAACCAGATAGTTACAATTACAAATAGTCATGACTCCACCTTACAATAATGTTACATACTATGAAGGTTATTAGTGCTAGCAGTACGCCAAAAAATCTGCAAATGGTGTTAAAAGCATCTAAATCGGAAGGATTGATACATACGAATCAATTTGACCCGTAGCACGAAAAAGGAGAGGAGTTAGCACGTCATCTTTTTTTAATATGGAAAATGAAAAGTTCTGGAACATATTGTATGTGGTATTTAATGAAAGTGCTTACCTACTAAGCCAATTCAAAAAATATATCACATCATATATTTAAGTCACTTGATTTCAATTAAAAAAATAAATAAAATCAAAACATACCAAGTTTGGGCTCCTCCAGATACGATACGGTTGAATCATTATTTGTAAAATATACCTTAAATTATATGAAATTCCCATAAATTTAATTCCATCCCCAAGATGATGATCAGATTTTATATAGGTGCGAATGCCTTCGTAAAATTATATCGATTAGCAAAAAATTACCGGTTTTCGTTGCTCTTAAGCTGAATATTCTGAGACGGGGCCTCTTTTTAACCGACTTCAAGATTTCAAAAGAGGAGGTTATCAATTCGGTAGTATGTTTTTTTTTAGTGTTTGTTACTCCATAACTCCGTCATTTCTTAACCGATTTGGAAAATGCTTTTTTTGATTGTAAGTATTATGTATATATCCAAGTTGGTCCCGTTTTTGTCAAAACGCAGTTCTGATGATGGGATCCATGAGGAATTGAGGGAACTCCTCAAATCTTAAAGGCAAACATATAGTGATTTTTGTGTTTTTATCAACAAGTTAAGCATTTGCATCCAAAAATGTGACATTGGATGAAGTGGAGCTGCTGATGATGATCAGAACAGAACTCTTCAACGACGAAAAGTTCACGTTTGGTGATTTGTCCTCCTAGCTATGTTTGTTAAGCAAGTTCTATTTTCACGAATGATTTTTGTCATGCTCGAGTTCTGATGATGGGATCCATTAGGAATCGAGGGAACTCCTCAAATGTGAAAGGCACACAAATAGTGATTTTAGTATTTTCATGAACTAATCAAGCATTTTCATTCATAAAAGTGACATTTGATGAAGTGGAACTGCTGATGATGATCAGAACGGAACTCTTCAACGACGCGTAGTTCACGTATGGTGATTTGTTCTCTTCGTTTTGTTTGTCAAGAAAGCAGGTTTTTCCATGATTCCATGAGGAATTGAGGGTACTTAGTCTTCTACCATTATAAACATACTTATAGCCATTTTTATTTTATTGTATGGAATCTAAGAATGCACCATCTAAGTATAATAATCTTTCACCGGCCTCCCCCATTGAAGTCGGTTTTTTTTTCTTAAAAATTATGATGTACCTTGTTGAGTAGAGCTATCCATAATAACCTAATAGGTAGTATTTGTGCTCATACGCATGTTTATGTTATGTTTTACATCTAACTAATATCTTTAAAATAAATTTTCATGAATATTAACTTATTTATCTAATATCTTTAAACGAGCAATTCTTGTGTATTTATTTATTTTATATGGGGCGTATTTACGGGGACGATTAATCGATCTTGGTTTGATCTTAGGCAAAACTCGTTTTCTCCGAAAAATCACGAAAGATGACGAGCAAAGCTCGGTCACCCAGGTACATTTAACTTGGCAGCAAAAATACGCAAACATGGCCTGAGAGTGTTACAGCGTATGGATATTTTTGTCGCTTTTGGAACGTACCTTTTTTTATAAAGATTTAAAATGGACGAATTGATGTAGGTTACATGTTAAATCTATGTTAGCAGGTTTCTTCTTAATAATGTTTTCACGGCGGTTAACATTAAAATCTTCTGTTATATTTATAGAAACAAAGATGTTTTAGCAACAAAAATTTCTAAACACATTTGTGGCAGCACAAAAAGACAGTCCGTCTTTTGAATGAACAGACTGTGAATCAAATATGCATACTTAACGCGGGAAACTCATTAGCTGTAGGTGGACTCGGGAGCATTCACTTAAGTTATAATGAAAAGTAATATACTTATCAGTAAGTACTACCAATATGATTGAATGACATAATCTAGCTGCTCACTAATAAATTTAGAAGTTTGTAATCAAAATAAGTTAAGTAACGGTCTTCGATAGCTTTTAGAATAGAATTATTATATTAGGAAAATGTTAGAAAACGAACTGACGTATTGAAAGTACTAAGTCTAGTTATTAGAAGTAAAATAATTTACAAAATAATAACAATGGCAGAAAACGACAAAATGTGCATTTATAAATAAGATTACAACAACACTAAATGGATTTTAATGAAATTTGGCACAGGTATATACAAAACAATAAGCAGGTTATTTTCATTCGAAAATATTCTTCCAAGAAGATGAAATTTGGAGAAACGAGTAACTGCGCCGACAATTTCACGGGCAAAAGCAATGCCTAGTATTAAATCAAAATAAATATTGTAACGTTCTATACTACGTACCTTTTATATCTTCCTCCTTCTACTCAATCGGTCCCTCATTGCTGAGGATCGTGACTCAGCAGACGTAGCATAGCCAGTATTCTTCTCCAGGAGTTTCGGTCGACTGCCTGTTAGACAAAATATTATTATGAAAATATCACAGAGTTATTGCTTAGGTATTCTGTTTTGCTATAAATAAGGAGGGCGGAGATGAGATCTTATTTTACTTAAATTGTGTTAGCAAATCTTGAAGCAAAAGGGCTTCATATTTACAACGCAAGCTTTGGCCCGGGTGATAAATTCAAAAACATTGTTCTCGAAACAATACGTTATCCCAGAATACGAATAAGTTTAACAAATTGAGTCTTCCCTGGCCCGCATTTGCCAATAACATTAAGGTAACGCTACCTACTCGGCGGAAATGGCAGAAATATCAAAGAGTAGCTAAGCGATAGGATTCGGGGATTCTTTTCTGTAAGTTCGTCATATACTGTACAAGTCGTTTGCATGCGCTTATTCAAATTCATTTGTTTATTTAACAAGAAGTGATCTTTATTAGATAACTATGCATATTATTATGGTATGTTAACTTTAGCCTTCATACGAACATTTATGTGGAAAAACTCCGCAGGTACAGCACCGTCGCGGAGGATTACTGTCAAACTTTATTCGAGTCCTTGCACGTTTTATTGATATAATTAATGTTGATATTGTTTGTACAGTTTTTGGTAGCTTTTATTTACTTATTAGTGTTATTGATGTTTTACGTTACATTGTGGACATGTGCTAGATTTATCTGTGATTTCCAGTGTAACATAATAAGTACCTCGGTACTTTTGTTAGCAGAAATACACTTGTATTGTGACTCAATTTCTTTTGTCATTATTTTATCCGTATTGACAGTTATATCAGGATCGTGAAAATATTTCATTATCATCCGGGAATAAAGTTCACCGTAGCATATCATAACCCTATTGTTTCACAAGATATAGTGGATGTACGTAAAAGGCGTTACCGAAACGATTTATCTAGCTCCCAAGGGTAGTAATGTTGAGCTTTGCTTCAATACGGGATATATCAATACTTATATCATAATGACGTAAGCGCCAAAATTACATAAAATATTTAAATCATAACCTTTTAAATGTACGAAGTTCTAGAGATAACCGTAAGTTCACAAAAGTAAAACATGAATAATATAAGTTAATACTTAACGCGCTTCAGCTTCTTTTGATACGATGGAGCTATCACAGGGCGTGTGTATCTCGTATATTAACTGCCTATCGTGATTTATATATTATCATAATGGTCCGCCCTCCAGTATTTCCCATGGGAGTGTTGGAGGATCGAAGCTATATCGTTAAAGGTCAATTTCAAAATCAGATTCTTTAAGGAAAAAACATTGTTCCCCATCTATTTACTCACAAAATAAAAGGTAGGTAAGGTGATTTAATAATTAAATACCTATCAAGAGCAGTTTGAATTAGGGTTTCGTAGAAAACAATCAGCATCACATACCCGTCCGTTCATACACGGCTTATTTATCTATATATTGTATACATAATAAGTATGCTGACAAAAGGGTAGTATAACATATAAATAATTTTTAAGAAAAAAAAAACCGACTTCAATGGGGGAGGCCGGTGAAAGGTTTTGATACTTAGATGGTGCACTCTTAGATTCCATACAATAAAATAAAAATGGCTATAAGTATGTTTATAATGGTAGAAGACTAAGTACCCTTAATTCCTCATGGAATCCTCCATCACAACTTAAGCTTGACAAAAATGTGTCTTGAAAAAACCTAGCTTGCTTGACAAACATAACGAAGAGAACAAATCGCCAAACGTGAACTACGCGTCGTTGAAGAGTTCCTTTCTGATCATCATCAGCAGTTCCATTTCATCAAATGTCACTTTTATTAATGAAAATGCTTGAATAGTTCATGAAAATACTAAAATCACTATTTGTGTGCCTTTCACATTTCAGGAGTTCCCTCGATTCCTAATGGATCCCATCATCAGAACTCGAGCATGACAAAAATTAATCGTGAAAATAGAACTTGCGTAACAAACACAGCTAGGAGGACAAATCGCCAAACGTGAACTTTTCGTCATTGAAAAGTTCTGTTCTGATCATCATCAGCAGTTCCACTTCATCAAATGTCACATTTTTGTATGATAATGCTCGATTTGTTGATAAAAACACAAAAATCACTATATTGTTTCCTTTAAGATTTGAGGAGTTCCCTCAATTCCTCATGCATCCCATCATCAGAAATCGAGCATGACAAAAAATTATCGTGTAAATAGAATTTGCTTAACAAAAAAAGCTAGGAGGACAAATCGCCAAACGTGAACTTTTCGTCGTTGAAGAGTTCTGTTCTGATCATCATCAGCAGTTCCACTTCATCAAAGTCACATTTTTGTATGAAAATGCTCGATTTCTTGATAGAAACACAAAAATTACTATATGTTTGCCTTTAAGATTTGAGGAGTTCTTTCAATTCCTCATGGATCCCATCATCAGAACTGCGTAACAAACATTAAAAAAAAAACAAAAAAAAAACAATCAACCGAATTGATAACCTCCTCTTTTGAAATCTTGAAGTCGGTTAAAAAAAAGTTTTTTGTGGTGCATTCCCTTTTATTGTATAGGTAACCCATAATGTGCTGAGAGCTCGTTCAAAAATATTGTGGGTTTTTAGGACCATATTTTGATTCAGGAATTAGTTTGCGTGATATTAAGCCTAAAGTATGTAATAATTTTCGTTATGGTTGATGGGGAGGTCTGTAAATAGTCATATGTATGTACAAATGTTTGTCTACCGCCGATTAAACATCTATTATTACATTTTTTTTGCCAATATTATGTGTTATTACATATATTGCAACTACGTAAAGTTCACATTTAAAACAGGAATGGCGCCGTTAGTAATAAGTGGTTTAAGAAATCTACGTGGAGGAAAAGCAAACACACATAATGTTTACTTGTGCCAATCACAGTAAAATAAATGAACTACACAACCTTATAAAAAATAAAATAAAAAAATAAAATAAAAATCATTTATTTCAGACCATTTTGATCCATAGCAGGTTAGTAACAAAAGTGTCTTAATACTATGTTAGTCGATAGTATGTTAGTCGATATAATATGCCGCGGAACCCTCAAAGTCGCTTACATACTAGAAAAAATCACACATTCATTAAAATACTATTCACTCTCATCCACCTAGTGTTATTCCCAGTACAGTTGCAACCTGAAGGTGTCTGGGGTCTGCTACCTAATCCCAAGAATCGGCGTAGGCACTAATTTTTATGGAAGCGACTGCCATCTGACCTTCCAAGCCGAGGGGGAAACTAGGACTTATTGGGATTAAGCTTGTCAAGTGAGTGGGCAACTTGACTGTTAGAGGTTCTCAAGCCGCCCGGAGGCCTCTAACTTGGCTTAACGACTGCTATCATAGACAGCAACCGGGATCAACGGCTTAACGTTCCTTCCAAAGCACGGGAGCGCTCAGTTAGTAACCACTCAAAGCGGTCACCCATCCAAGGACTGACCTCGCCCGACATTGCTTAACCTCGCATACCGCACGCGGGCCCGCGTTCGTGGGCCACGAACGCTCCTCACGAAATTAAAATACTATTCACTCTAAATGTCGATAAAAGTAATGTTTGCAACATGTATTCTATATTCTATATCAAGCTTTAATTATGCAGACACACCAACATGAAGATACTGAGATTGATTTTCGGTACTTTTTATGGCTAATGTAAAGTAGCGTTGATATATCACTGACATGCGCACTGGCCTGCGTGGGTGTTTTCATTATGAAATTTAAATTTGCTTGTAGCCATTGTGTCGGAAGATTTATTTCAAGTGTCAAGTTGCTACATGTTAGTGTTGATCCCCCACATTTAGGACGTAATTGTTATGATAATGATCCTTGTCATGTAATATGCTTCATACTGATTTTAGCAGACGTTGCGTTAGGAGACAGAGGTCTTCAATTCATTGTTGTGTTCTTTTTATTGTAATAAAACGTAGCCTCATGTTAAATTCGTGATGAAAGATGTTGAAGAAAAGCTCTCCAAATTTTATAGGCCCACCACAGTAGTGATATGGGTAGTGCTTTCCTCAGAAATTATAGATTCTCTTTCGGAAATTAATTTGGTAACGGGCAAACATGTACTATTAGATTATTTTTGATGAAATATATTCGATATTGTGAAGTTTAATTAGAAAAAAAAAAACACTTGCATAAAATCTAAACCAATACATGAATCAAAAAAGAAACAACTGGACGTAGGAGAAAAAAAATGTTATCAATATTATTTAAATAACGTCTTATTATGTAGTTTAGTAGAAGGTGACCGGAGTAAAAAGCACATCTAGAAGCACGCTAGGCACATAAAGGTATACATTTATGTACAAGCATTTATGTGTATTGTGTCGTCACACAATATTTAACTTAAACATGTAATTTTGAATGAAAGAAAACTTATCCCTAAGATAGTTCTCTCCAGCGTATGAGCGATTGAGTTCAAGTTTTTACCACTACCAACAGAGTAAGTATTTTTATAACCAAATCGCGGACCTTCTAAACACTCGCCAATAAATTATGTGCAATAAGTTATGCGTTATTTAAGCGAGTGTGTTAACTCTTAAGTAGTACATTATTTGCTCAGCATTTACAAAATTACACATGAATATTGTCCAATCACCGGTGAAGGGCCTCGTCCAATAATAGCGACTGTAGCGAGCTTTTCAGTCCCTATGACCACGTAACGAGACAAGTAAGGACACACTTGTGGTGGCCACATGAATAGCGACGAATAATCAAAATAAATAAAAGAAACGACGGTTAATAAACTGTACAAATGTGGACATTTTATGTAATTAATTCTTAAAATTTCTAACACTTTTGTTAACAAAATGGTACGGTTTTTTAGTACACTTGTTCGCCCTCCCTATTTTCGTAAGCAATGTATTACGACTAGTACGAGTGCAGTGTGTACTAATAGAAAAACCGCAGTGCAATCTCCGGTGTTCTGGGAGATAACGGCCGTAAAATCTAGAATCCGTCTAACGTCAGATTTCTATTAAACAATTTAAACTCTCGGCAAAAGCCCTAGAGCTGATAATTCGGTAAAATGTTAATAATAATAATAATAAGCCCGCGGGGGCAGCTTGTGGCGAGCTGACGGCGAGTGATTGAATTCAGATTGGAGTCGCAAGAGCGAGACCTATGCTCCAGGTTGGAAGTGTAAAATGTCATAACGCCGGCGGCCTGCTGATCGGATTACCGGGATCTGGCTACCGCAGACTCACCTCTCGACAACCTTACAGCCGCTCAACGGGATGTTGCCCTACTGTCGCACTGTGCGTGCGACTGTTATGTGGGGGTCCACTCAGCGAGCTGGCGAGTCACCGCCTGCCTTTTACAATATTGTGTAATAAAGTAAATAGTCTTTGCACCTGGCGGCGACCATCTCTGGATGTATCATATTGTGCGTTCGGGGATGGTATCCACCATGTGTATCCCTTTGCTTTTAGATTAAGGCTAGGTCGTCAAGCGAGTTAGCGTTTTCGAGTTTTCTAAAAACAATCTGAAACGTAGAATAAGGGTTTTAAAAATTTGAAAAAAATATATGTTTTACTTAAGGATCTAGTCTAGTCAAAGTTGCACTCAGTTACACGATCTAATGAACTTCGCTCGATAGAAAGAGACCCCGAAGTTACTCCTTTTTGTAAAGCATTTACAATCTGACGACTAAACTATTGATGTTTTAAATAAAGTTTTTGAACTAAACTAAAGCCATTCAGTATTTCTAGACATTTTTGCAGAATTTAAAAAGATAAAATGATTGTATTAATTAATATGTTTAAATACCTACAAAATGCCGAGCGCGGAGGCTCGGCAGGCCCGATCAGTCGCGCGCTGGCGCTTACGGACAACGGACCTGTGTCAGTTTTATCCGCGACCCTTTCGTGCACCAAACAAGCAAATTTTGACGAATTTATATAATTTTTGCAAATTATTTAAGAAGGGCAATAAAAACCCAAATGAAAAAAGTCGTAATTATTAACAAATAAATTATGGTCAAAGTGCCGCAGTATAAATATGACAGTATAACAACTGAACTGAACCCCTGCAGAAATGGAACCAAAGTTGGTAAAATTATAAATGAAATGTTTATTACCAGAAATTGTAGATATAGTAAGAGATCTACTGCCTTGCACTTGAATATTTTTTTTAAGCTATGAGCTTCACCACATTAATTCCGGCCGTCTTTTTTTAAATACCACGTCAGTGGCAAACAAGCGTACGACCCGCCTGATGGTAAGCGATCACCGCAGCCTATGGACGCCTGCAACTCCAGAGGAGTCACATGCGCGTTGCCGACCCTTTTAAAATTTATACACTATCTATCTTTCTAGCTAATCTTCTTTTAATAAATCTACCCATTTCCAGGTAGCTACCGTGGCAAGTTTGGTATCATTTCATATACCATATTGATTCTTTTATCATCTTTATGTAAAAATCATTTCTGGTATTTATTTTAAAAGAATACAGTAATCTTTCGCGTAAATAGTAAACAGTAAAAACTTCACAATGTTTTTTTATGCTTTGAGAGCTAATAACTTTAGACGAATAAATTAAACCACCAAAAAATATCTGTATTTTATTAAATTAAATTAACGTTTTTTCCAAGCTCGTGGCTCCTAAAGTGTTAGCGGTTACAATAAAGCTTAAAACTAGTGGCTCTGTGAGCTGTAGACCAGCAAAAAAAATATTTTTTCAAATTTCAAAATTTACAAAACCGTCTCGACAGAAATATAATTAAACCTATATAATTATCGAACCTGCTCACAAAATGTCACGAGAATCGGTTGAGAAATGCGACCTGTAGAGGAGAACATTCGAACAGACAGACATACGAAAGAATTTTTGTCGAGAGCTGAAACGAAGACGCTTCGCTCTCTCGGTCAAAAAACTATGTTAGTATAATTTTATGACAGTCGTGGTTCACTACTACTGGGCCTGTGTATATGAAGAGTCGAACATTATCAACTTATATCCATACGCTTCGTCCGGTTTTACAGTAGACTGAGGAGTATACCCTGTTGCCTGTGCCCTCTGTTTTCCGTTTGTGGACTACGAGAAGGCCTTCGATTCGGTTGAAACCTGGGCTGTACTACAATCTCTCCAGCGGTGCCAAGTAGACTACCGCTATTATCGAAGTACTGAAGTGTTTGTACGACAACGCCACTATGTGAGTCCGACTCCAGGACCAGAACTCGATACCTATTCCATTGTAGCCGCGAGTCAGGCAGGGAGATGCTATTTCTCCCAAACTGTTCTCCGCTGCACTGGAGGACGTGTTCAAGACTTTGGACTGGAGAAGCCTAGGCAATAGGCATCAACATAAACGGCGTGTACAGTCACCAGCATTAATATGTGCTAAAACAAAGGCAGCGAAAATATCTGACACGTCCTAATGGCCCTAGAAATAGAGTCGTGTCAGATATTTATGCGCGCTTTGTTGTGGCAGATATTGGTGCTGGTGACTGTACATCACTCACCTTTGGTTTCCTGACGATACAGTAGTCTTGGCTGAGACCATACAGGATTTAAGTACTCAATGACCTTGGTAAAACCTCCGTGAGAATTGGTCTTAAGCTGAATATGTACAAGATGAAGGTCATGTCAAATGCCCATGTAGCACCAACTTGAGTTACTATCGGACACTTTATACTCGAACTTGAAGTTGTTTATGGTATACTAGCGACCCGCCCCGGCTTCGTACGGGTGCAATGCTGATACTAATTATAATTATATACTACAGAATGTATTTAAATACAACCCGGCCGATACCGCCGCAACCACTATGTTCCTGCATTTTAAATCAGTAATATCTTCAAAAATAATCATTTAAATTACATGCTGTCAAGTGCCATATTGATCTATATAAAATTCAAAATGTATTTAAGGTATTTTATTGGAGAAGGATTAATGCTGTATTGCTTAAAATCGCTTCGTAAATAAGCCATTATTTTTCGTAAAAAGTAAAGGATAAAAAATGGTTATTGTGGGTTATCCCTAAGAGATAGACATATACCATAATCGACTTTTTTGTAGACCTTTTTAAGTTGTACAATACTGTAGTACATTATTTTGATTTATCTCGTAGGGTTCAGCCAGCGTTTGCAATGTAAGCGCAATAAAATATGTTTATTTAGGACATCACAATAGAAACCTATTAAATTATCTGTGTTTCTCTACTATACACCTGTAACCAAGAGGAAAGAGCAATGGAGAGGGCTACGCTGGAAGTATATCTGCGCGATCGTATCAGAAATGAGGCCATCCGCAGAAAAACCAAAGTAACCGATATAGCCCTCCGAATCGCTTAAATGGCAGTGGGCGGGGCACATTGCAGGTAAAACCGATGGCCATTGGGGCGAAGACGAAGGTTCTCGAGTGGTGACCACGTACAGGAAGGTGCAGCGTAGATAGGCCCCCACAAAGTGAACTGATGACCGGGTAAAGGTCGCGAGAGTCCGCTGGATGCGGGTGGCGCAGGACCGGTCATTGTGGCACTCTTTAGGGGAGGCTTATGTCCAGCAGTGGACGTCCATCAGCTGATATGATGATGATGATGATATATTTACATGAATAGTTGTTATAGTGTATACAAGCTTATTAGTTTTACGTGTATTCATAATCTGTCATTGCTTTCTTAAATATCCGTGTTTGTGCAAAATTAGTTTGTTGCCTTGTGTACTATATTTATTTTTCTCATTTTCTCGAAGGTTAGCTGGAAGAGATCCCTTATAGGGATAAGTTCGCCTTTGTACTTTTACATTTTGTTATTTTGTTTCGATTGCCATTATTTTTTGTGCACTAAAGTGTTATACATACATACATATACATGATGATGATAACACGCACACGACAAATCAATATAACACCCTGTATAATATAATACAATTAGATAAAAAATTGCATAACCTATTAAACAAATCGAGAAGAAGGGAATAAGTCATATTTCTTAGGTTTGATAGATTAAAATAACGAATTTCAGGGTTGTAGGTATGTACTACGAATTCTGTTTTTTTTTTCATTATAATGGATCTTACCGTTAGTTCGACTTTCAGTTATTTATTTACTACCTTATTAAAAAAATATATCAATTACATACTAAAGTTTAATCATAATTAATGCATTTCTTAAGTATAAATACAGTTGTATTTCTATACTGTGACCAGTATGAAGCTAGCGGGGTCATCCGAGTTCACAGTCGCTTCGTCCGCGCGGGCTTGTTCACGCACCGCCAGGACAGCGCTAAATACCTACTCTCGCAGAACTAGAGGGCCTTAAATTGACTAAAAGGGCCTCTGCGCTGTTGACTTCGGCCCCACGCACGCCTTCCAAAAGTCCGGGTCCCCATGGTCCCGAGATGAGGTAAAGACATACAAATAATAATAATAATAATAATCTTATATTTCGGACGGAGTCCATAATGTGTTAGTTTACAAACTTATACTAGTGTTAGTCTTTAACATAATATTCAATTTTTATACTGCAATCTTTATCTATGAAGTTTGCTTATGTTTTATGATGGACTACGATGAGGTATATAAACTGCACAATAAGACAATGCATTGGTCACAACGAGAACCCAACAACCGTAACTAGAAGGTATGATGCTGTGACAATTTATAGAGTACAATCTGACAGAACACCTTTCAAACATTCAGATGAAGGCAATGCGAATACGAATATCCGACCCGTTTATTTAAATTACAGTCGGAAAATCTCCAAATTTTTAAAATCTGTGTATTGTATTTTATGTTTACAGAACTTTATTCTCAAAAGAAATTCACATTTCACTTGATGAGAAAAAATACATATTAATGAAAAATTACATCCATCAAGAGCAGTTTTAAATAAGTAAAAAAGTATTCTTCATGGTATGGTATTTGTATTAAAAGTTAAAACTATGCACTATAGGTAAATAAACCATATGTGTAGGTAGCCATATTACAAAATAAAGTTAGTAAGCGAACATTTAACCGCACAGCACAAAGCACAAAGTTCACATTTATTACAATGCTTATTTTATTTTACTTTCTGAAGGTCGCTCACTGTCTGGCCCCGCGCGCAACGGGTTTGATTCTCGCGGTGAGTAAATATTTGAAGTGTGCGGCTCACGTAAACTGTCTGTATGTGTGGGGCTAGTATTGATTAGACAAATACCGTGGCTTTGCTTCCACACGTGCTGAGTCAAGAAAGGGGGATACTGGAAACCTAGTATGAAACCTAATATGTAATATCAGACGGCGTACCCTAAGTCTCTTTGCATGTTTAAATAAATAATGTAATATGTAATTTATCGTTTGACCATTAAAACTCTGCTTATTGCCCTCCAAATTTTTGATGGTGATTACAATATATTGAGAATACAAAATGAAAATCACAAGGGTGTCGATTATGTGTATACAAAAAGGAATGTAATTAAATTAAATCAAAATACATAATTAATACACAAATCGAATGTTAAAACCTGTCGACACTAAACATTAAAATTTCTCTGAAACTATATCTGAATTGTCTGTTTTAAGTAAAAATATCTTGAGAGAGTAAAATTGGTAGTAAAGGTTAGTAGGACCCATAAGTCCTCCTACGCCGCCCACCTCTTAATTACCACAGGATTGAACCCGCTCCCATAAACCACAATCATTCGCCGCCGCGCACGCAGCCGCTGACACACTATGTAAACAAGCTGTAAACTGTGTTGTTCATAAAGATATTGTCTATAATACAAAATGGAAATGCCTTAAAATGGCAAACATATAAGATGTAACTTTGATAGGAGTACTAATATTCTGATGTATGGACTCCTTTTAACAGGTACATGTTGCTTTTTGGTAAGATATTCTAAAAAACATAACACAACTTGTAAAAATGTAGTGTTGTGTTGTGTAGAAGAGGTAGGGCACAGCGAAACGTCATCTCGCTCAAATTTGGAGCAGCCCCACTGGGGAAGTACCTCCATCTTACAGAAGACCGCAGCCATAATAGCATCACTACTTGCCCCTTAGGTAGGTATGTGATGTTGTGTTCCTGGTGGTGAGTAAGGTCGCCAAAGCTCCCGAGGATGCGCTGTGTTGGGAGTGAGGGACCTGCATAAGTGGCTATGTCTCTAGCTAAGCTTGACAGCAGAAGACATCTGCGGGTCCCTCACTTTCAACACAGCGCATCACCAAGTCAATAAAGGGTCGGTAACGCACTTGTGATTCCTCTGGAGTCGCAAGTGTCCATAAACTACGGTGTGTGGTTACCATCAGGCAGACCGTAAGCTTGAATACCACCGTCGATGTATAAAAAAATGAAAATAACATAATGTAGTAGTGGTAGAAAACAGGTTAAGGCAGTCAAAATAACGTTGGACAACAATAGGTTGAAATACGCTTTTCGAATTCGTTCATTTGTTATAATATGAGGGTATTTTTATTTTATAGTATTATACCTATAGAATTAGAAAAAAAAGGGCTGGTTCAAAATTAATAGTTTATAGGAAAAAATAACAATTCATGCATTGCCGAATTTTATCGTGTACAGTCTTTACTTGCGGACGCTTTGTCCTCCTAAGGGAAATAAGGGTAACTTGATAACATAAATAAATTATTAAATGATGTAGTCAAAGTTACTCTGGTGTCGGTTTCATTATGCACTTGTAAGTCTGTACAAACTGACCGGGTCATCGCCCACGTCGCGCCCGCGCAGCATTGTTGCTTCTGCAGCACAATGGTGTGGTCAGTGCCAGCCCTGATTATCTGCAGGTATTTTAGTGTCGCCGTTTTACATTACAAAGAGCAAGGACAGCGAAGAAGATAATATACCAAGTAGATACTGTACGGACATGAATCCATTTTTAAGAAAAAAAAAACCAATCAGTTCCACTTCACCAAGACAGGAGACGTCCCTGACGAAAGGATTCAATTCATGCCAATACCTACCATTTGAATAATTTTTGGTTTTTTATAAATAATTTTTTAGGGGTCTAATCTAAAAATGTTGGCTTTTTATATTTATAACTTAGGAGTTCCTATATGTACCCACCATCACCATACCAGCCCAAGGACGTCCACTGCTGGACATAGACCTCCCCCAATTTCAATGGGGGTAAATCTCATAATCGCCAATCGCCACGCTTGGCTTGCGGGTTGGCGATCACAGTATCTCCACCGCACTCCAAGGAAGCTGTTGCCCATCCCTCGGTGGTTTTGGTCGTAGTTTTAGGACACACCCCGGGCTATATGTATGACGTTTTATAAAGCTGAAACGTAGTAGTTATACAAAAAATATATTTTTTTTTGTTATGGTTTGAGGAGCTTACGTGTATGTATCTTCTTTTGTTTAAAGCTTCTTTTTTGTTTGAATTTTCTTTTGTTTTGAGTAAAGCATATCATTTTGCTTAGTTTGGACCTAGGTCTATTTGTGTAAGACTGTCCCCCAATATTTATTTATTCTATTAATATATTTATTTTGTCATGCGCGGAAGACATAAGCGTATCTGTTATGCGACAGTCGTGGTTTAAGCAATATACTCATTAAATTATATCTTCTATATATCTATACATACAGGATGATTTCGGGGTCGTGGATCAAGAACCAGTTTTTAGACTTGGTATCTGATAGCCATTTCAAAAAATATGTAGTGACACGAAACAAACGTATTTTATTTTTAATTTATTTTGATGAAAAAAATATATAATCACAAAAAAATCATGGTTACCCTACTCTCTTTGACGGATGATATGGGGAGTTGACGTGGGGTAGGGTGACCAAGTTGTATGAAAAAGTATTATTTCCCATTAAAAATTGTAAAAAAAAGAAAACTATTTCAGTTATAAACCTTCATACCGACTGTGATGTTGTCTACTTTAAATTTTTGA
Source organism: Notocelia uddmanniana (assembly GCA_905163555.1). Taxonomy (NCBI): domain Eukaryota; kingdom Metazoa; phylum Arthropoda; class Insecta; order Lepidoptera; family Tortricidae; genus Notocelia; species Notocelia uddmanniana. The sequence goes on along the minus strand of LR991054.1, from coordinate 16,604,711 downwards.
CCATGTACAATTATTTCGGATCACGACCCCAAAATCACCCTGTATAATAAAGCTGAAGATGGTCGAAAGTCTGTACATGGAAGATATTCGAAAAAAAGTTGTCTAGGGATACTTAGAATCCATAACAAAACACGTTCCAACAGTTTTTAGAATTTTTGTCTGTTTATCTGTTTGTCTGTTTATATGAACGCGCATCACGTGAAAACGGCTGAACGGATTTTGATGAAAACTTTACTAATCTGTCGAGTATATACCCGGTCAGGTTTTAGGCTATAAAAATTGTGCAGGTTTGGGTTTAAAGAGGGTAAAAAGAGGGGTTGAATTTTGTATGGGAACTCCTATAATAAATGAGTTACAGGTATGAAAATTGGTAAGCATATACTTGAAGACAAAGGAAAAACATCCTTATTCAAAATTTGTGAAATCTTAAGATAGAGACTGAAAAAAAAAGTAAACGCAAGCGCTGCGCCGCGGCGCTGCCCAGTGTGTGGCCAGCCACCACGGCCTCTTCAAATTTTGAACATTGTTATGATTTATTCCATTAAGTAACTGTGACTCTAAACCCAAATTTCAGTCCAGTTTTCTAGATTCAAAAACTACATATATAACTTTGTAATCCTATATAAAAATATGCAATTATAATGTTACTTTTGCGGTTCACTTCATGTGCACTCACTTTATACCATAATCCCACTACTTAATATTATAAATGCGAAAGTTTAGATGTTTGGATGTTTGTCACTGAATCACGCAAAAACGGCAGAACAGATTAAGATGATTTGTATGCTAATAGTATATAATCTGGATTCACTTCTAAGGATATATATTATAAGTGTACTTTTTGTCCCGATGATCTTCCATCAAAGGAATATTAAATCGGGGATGCAAGTAAGGTCTATGAAATGGGGTGGTTTAATCCTCATACGCCATTCTACGATTTAAGTTTCAGCCAATTGGGAGTATAACAGCGTGTCAAGAAATTTAACTTAAAGCATAGCAGAATTGTAAACAAGTTGACGATTCATTATGTCAAAACGGAAGTATCATAATTCCTTCTGATTGTTGACGTTATTTTTGAGCACAACCTTTTCGCAATTAGTTCTACTTTGCGTGTACATCAAAATGCATTTGCGATACTTTGGCATTGTTTTTATTCATATGATTAAATACAAAAACAGCTGTTTCAACGCACACTTTGTATCGTCAGTGTACCATTTAGTTTTGTCGTGCGTTATTTTTTACGTAATTGTTGACCCTTCACACCATAAAAACTGTTTGATATAAGAGATCTCTTGAGCTGGGCAGCCCAATCGTCAGCATAGACAGTTGAAGCATCTTAGATGTACACTTAGAAGAGGGTCGAAAGTCTATACATGGAAGATATTCGAAAAAAAGTTGGCTGGGGATACTTAGAATCGATAACAGAAATCATTTCAACAGTTTTAAGAATTTGTGTCTGTTTGTCTGTCTGTTTATATGTCTAGGCATCACGTGAAAACGAACGAATGGAGTTTAATTTACCCTCATTAATATGGCAACTGGATCTTCGGCGACGACATAGCTCGGCCTTCGGCCTCGCATGCCTTGCCACTATCCTTCGGCTTTTCAGTCATCAACCTTACATGAAGAATCTACTCTGTTGGGAGGCTCGTCCTTCAGCCTCGCGTGTCTCGCCTCTCTGCTTCAGGTCTTCGGCCCTCAGCCTTACATGAGAAGCCCGCTCTGTGTGATTATTCTTGCATGCCTTGCCGCTCTGCTTCCGGCCTTCGGTCATCATACTTACATGAAGAACTTGCTCTGTTGGGATAACGTTTTACGGCAGAACTGCGTAGCGAGACTTTTATCATTGTACAATGTAGGTACATGTAATGTTTTTGACGAGATTCATTCGTCTAGAATCGGTACATTTGATATTCCGAAATAAGCACTTAATCATTCGTTTTCACAATAGGTTTTCTAGGGAATGTCAAATTGACTGTCATCATTTCTTAAGGGGGTGTAAAGAAAGGTGAAATATTGTATAATCATCATCATCATCTGAGGCGTTATAGCCGCGGGTGGGCCCTAGGCTAGCCTGGTCAAGCAAATATCTCCAGTCCGATCTATTCGTGGCTTTCCTTCTCCAACATGTCACCCCTAAGTTCCTGGTGTCCACCTGAGCTTGAGAAATATTGTATGGGAAAACAAATAATTCTAAGGCGAGAACGAATTATACGCGGACGAAGTCGCGGGCAAAAGCTAGTCTAAAATACGTCGGAAGACACAGACTTGTAGGCCTAAGGAGAAACTTATCTCCTCCCTTATGTCATTGCGTCAGCTGGTGGTGAGGGCATCAAACTGCAGTTAACAGCCACTGGTGTTGACCGCGACGAGGGATAGACGGCTTTTTGCTCAAGAAACTTTATAAGCAAGCCAATTTACTGTGCATAGAACCGTACCGTGACTTAAGAAAATTTTACCAATAAAGATCAGTTATTGTGTTTTTATAGTGCTTCATTTTATTTTGTTATTATTATTTGGGGTTGTATATTAATTATACATAATTGTAGCAATTATTGATTAATAGTTTTCAGGGGTGTCATAATCTCTCTCACAAAGTGATATTCAAAGAAAGTATTGATCTTAAGGGAGAATTGGGATGCTTCTTCAAAATTATACAATATTATATACTTACGTTTTTGTTTTATGCCTGTATAATTTATGGGACAGTGTGATATTTTATTTAAGAGCACAACTTAGATACTCCTATTAAAAACTAAAATATCAACGCCACGATAGCATATGCAATGAATATGATTGAATACAAAAAATATTGTTTAAATTAATGTATAAGACAAAGCCTACGGTTGTTGCTACCTTGGCCATCAAACACTTAAACATACCACACAATATAACGCAATATCATTAAATGATTCCTTCATGCACTTCAAGTAGGTACAGAACCTTAAGAGCAGAATCTACAATCTACAATACAACACAAAAACTCAAAAGCAACAAAAATGTCTCTATATCAATAAAACTAAATCACAAAGGCACGTGTTTGGAGATACGAAATAAACGAACGCACCACAACGAGCTCAGCAAATTTACACTGCACTCCACTCGCAACACTGACTGTTTCACTCATACTCCTTTACAAACTTAACTTATAACCGATGATCAAAAAAACAATCAAATATCAACTATAAATGAAATGTGTTAAAGCTTAATTCTAAATTTCAAAGTCGTAAGTTCAAACTGGTTTTTTGACTTCATTTCTCCAATTTTGGTAAGAATTACCATACTAACGATTTTCGCCTTTACCATTAGAGAAATAAGAATGGTTATAACTGCATGATTTAGGATTGAGGCGTGGGTAGGACTTAAAGGGTAAACGAGAAATTTATGAAGTGCTCGCATGTAAATGATGAGTTTTGGCCTTCATTTTTCTTAAGTATCATAATGATTGTTTGTTGCCCCTGATTGCTACGGTTTATGCCTTAATAATTAATGTCCTTCATATCGTACTATTTAAATAAACATTCATGTGACAATATAATTTAATAATATGGCGATAGTCTAAAAATTAAAACAAAAGACAGACACACACACAACAGATGATCTGGTTTCGGCTCACAATGTCAACCAGTTCAAAAACAAATTGGATAAGCACTTTTCAAATTTAGCTCAACACTGAAGTTGTACTTAAAGATAATTGGATACAGGTTACATCAGTTGTTTCAACTGCCTACCTGATTAAAAAAATAATAATTAAGGATTAATAAGGCAACATTCAATTTTTGCAACTATTTCAAAGCGTCGGGTGACTGAATACCTACCTCTTTTGATATTAGGCAGTTAATAAGAACAGGAAAGAAAAGATATCAGCAAATTTTGTTGTAGCGAGGTTGATACGAGATGGTTTCGTATAACTCAATGCAGTAACTAGGGTAAAGTAAGAATAAGCCCAGTTAGTGAAGTTCAATAAAACTATCTCGGAGAACGCTTGGACGACGATATTCGATAGCGGGAGAAGTTTCGTAATGAACCGTTGCAAGGAGAAAGCGCATAGCAATTGTTTGTTTAATGAGAATTAAGACTAAATAGAAAACTCCCGTGAGTTTGAGACATATTAAAATATAATGAAAGGGGTCACTCACGTCTTTAAGGTTAACGTCGCTCGACATGTTTCATACCTGTTTGCGGTCATGCGTGTCTATCGCGGCCGCGGTTCTTTTAGCACTGGCGTGCCCGTGCCCTGCCCGCTCGGCTGCTCGGCGCAGGCGGTGGCGGCGGAGGCGAAAATCTACCCTCGATTCTTCACATTTGATACAAGACGTGAAAAAAGGGGCAAAAGACTATTCAAATTAAACTAAAAATATATTAATACTAAGAAACTAAATACCTACCTATAATAAATCCCCCAATTATAAAAAGAAAACCCCGTGTAACAGGTCCGCCTGGGGCATGGACCAAATGTTGTTTACATTTACTATTAGCTATATGTGTATGGGTGTATGTTTCTTGTTGTTTGTTCACTATGTTCCTTAGTAAATATAAGTTAGTGAACTTTTATGCCCGCAAATGTAACGGGTCAACAACTGCGAAACCCTACACATTCCGCGTAGCTGAAAGGCACTTAGCCGGTTCTGAGGCCTACTTTGGATATCAATTTATGAATGGATATATGTCATCTGTTATAAATTATGGTTTAATAATGTGGGGAAATGCAGTGGATATACAGAGGGTCTTTAAAATCTAGAAAAAATGTGAGTTCTTAGTTACGTAAAATGATGACAGTTGTAACCCATTGTTAAAAAAATGTAAGATTCTACAACTGCCTTGTTTATAAATAAGGGAAGTCTGTATGTTTGTCAAAAATCACTACGCATATTTCAAAAAGCGGGGTGAAGTGAAGTAATACATGGGCAGACAAGGGAGATAATTATGAACTCTCTGTACCAACCTCGAAGCGGAAAACATATATGTAACAAAATTGTTTATAATATGTGTATCGTTCTTTATAATTCATGTATTCCAGAAGATTTAAAATTATTAACAGCCAACGTCTATAAACGACGTCTAACAAGGTGGCTACTGGACAGATGTTTTAATGAATACAAAAAGAAATAAGAAAATTACGCACAGAGAGCTTGTATTGTATTTAAATAATAATTTATTATTCATGATGAGTTATATGATGGAATTATTATGTACCGTCATGTAAAGGGCTAAAATAATGTGCATACCTGCATGCAAGCTAGATACACCAACTTGAAATATTATTCCTTGTACCTGTATTTCAGCATAATTATAAACATTTGTATTTGTGGATTACCAATTTCTACAAACTTTCGTTATCAAATTCAAAAATGGGCATTAACACTGTCGAAGATCCTAACTATTACTCTGGTCGTAAATCGCTTAGCGTTTTACTTTGTACCACTCCGCGGGCTAGTGTTAACAACAGTGTTGCGTGTCTCACCAAGAATTATAAGCTCCACTGTTTCATTAGCCGCTGTTTGTTTAATAGCTAACGCAGATTGAATGGATTCTAAATCTATTAGAAAAGAAATCTATTAGATTCCATGTTTAAAATCCAGTGTAAGTACTAGTTAAAGCTTGTGTATTTTCATTTAATTTTGAGATTAGTAAAAGTCCGGGTTCTAGTATAGGACCTTGGGTGACTCTCACTTTAAACAACATTTACAATCATAAGAATAATCTCAAGTAAAAATGGTGATTTAATTTGAATGTGGGACGTTTGAGTTAGTCTAATTATGCAACATTAATATATTTTTGTTATTTTATAGTTTTGCCCGCGACTTTGTCCGCGTAGAACTCGCTATCCTTAATTATTGCTGTCCTATACAATCTTTTACCCTCCTTTTCACCTTTTTAAGAAATGATTACATTAAATAGGTCATGCTCTTGCCTGCGCACGGACGAAACTTTAATAAAATATATTTTGTCGAAACGAATTACTACTCTATTTCGGAATATTAAACATGCAGATTTTAGGTAAATTGTTTTTTTTATTGTTGCAAGAATCGTAAATATACCTACTCGTATCATAAGCAGTTCAGAAGTACTTAGAAAACCAGAACTACATCATGCTTTGCAATATTGATGTCGATTTCCACTGGGTTAAAGTTGTACGTCAGTAATCAATAAACGATTCTGATAGATTTTCTAACCAAAGTGTTTAGTTATTGACGGCACGGGCACGTATACGAGTACAGATGCGTGCCCGTGTAATAGGTACAGATATGTCCAGGAATAGAAGCACAATTGCTGTGTGACCAAACCGATGGTCGGTTTCCTTTGTTTGCACTCACTGAATTATACAAGCAGTGGGGAAGTTCGGACGGGAAATTTTATAAATACAAAGTTACCTCGAATTATGAATTACGACATTGCTTTGTGGCAAAAAACGGGATACTGGAACCTAGCGCCGACTTCTTTATATTTTTAACGCTACGAGATTATTTTCAACGTCGTCCACATATATCCATCTGTTTACGATTAAATGAATCGATATTGATACTATAAATCTCTTATTGTAACTTCAGTAAATAAATTACTCTTCAATATTATCCTCTTTCATATGTAAGTACGTTCATTATTCTATTCTTAAATCTGATCATTAACAACTTAACGATCGCTTGTATTACTGTCATTAGGGGCTGTACGGGAGCCATTTCTGCATTTCTTATGCAGGGGTGACGCTGACAGTTTTATAAGGGTAGCACGGATTGTTTCATAATTATCAGGTTGTCCTGTTGAAGGGGTTGTATTTCGTTTGTTATGTTTTGTGCGAGTAAGGATTTGAAAATTATTATTGTGACAGAATGCAGTCTGGCTATTGTAGGTTTGAAGCAAAGCAACAACAGCCGGCTAAAAACTGGTGAGTACCTCAATTACCAAAATGCCTAAAATCCATTTTACCACCTTGAGGTAGCACACCGTTAACGAATGTACGTAATATGTAAAGCAACTCGATCAACTGAAGTTTGTGTTGTTAAACTGTTTAGTTTCGTTATTTTGTAAGGTAATCGTCTCAGTGCTCGACACTGTCCTAATATTAGACACTTTTTCTCTTCGTTTACCTTATGGTCTGTTCTAATTTTATTATAGACAGACACTATTTCGACACATTATATGCCCAATGTGCAACAGAGAATACACTAGGTTTCAATATTTACATTCCAGCCTATAAATCTCAGTATTTTTGGATTCCAAGATATACGAGTATAGTGATATCTCTCGTTACGTATCTATGTACGTAGGTTAGTCTGTTATTCTAATATACTACTGTTACATGTCAAAGTTCCATATTATATAACTTGTTGTAATAGTATGACTTGTAAAAGGGCCCTTGAGGATAATTTTCAGAACAGACATTTAATTCTGAATAGAATACATTTCTTGACACATTCAAAGTTGTATTTCATTTGTTTCATTCATTAAATTTAGAAATGAATTTATCCAATAACATGATTCAGTTTTCACTGACCAATGTTTTTTTTTATTTTTTATTATCGATTTGTTTTATTTGTTGCTCATAAATGGACTCGTTATTTATCAATAAACTATTATTCATCCCGGTGAAGAGATGGAGATTCTCAGTTTTTCGTGAAAATGTAAGCCGCATCTTCATGTAAAATGTGTACGAGTAACAATACATGATGTTTAAATGCCCTCTTTGTTATGCAGTTATTGTTGATTCGTAAATTTCCGCCCTTTAACGTTATAGGTTGTTCTTAAACTTCAACGTTATTGTTACTCTGTTCGTAAACAGATTATATTTTTACAGTGGACCCACTCCTTAGCTAGTAGATCTCGACGTATTTAGTAAACGGTGTTATTTCATACCGTTATTGGTTAAATAAATCCCTTTACCGTTACTCCACATGGATTTTTAAAATGAAAAATAACTAGTTTTAGTTTTCACAGTCGAGAAAACCGGTACTATATCTTTAATAGCAGCCACTTCCTAATGACACAAAAACTTCAGAGGTTTTCATTAGGACACTTGCGACTTTACAATTTTAAATAGTTTGTAATTAAGATTCGGTGCTTTTCTCTGTCATTAACGCATAGTTATATCAGTAAAAGTACGTTTACTTCAGCATCAAAATTAGTACGGTAATCACCAATGGAGCAACAAACCAACCAAAGCAACTAATGCAGTACCAATAGTTGTGCATAGGGCGCCGGGCAATTTTATATGTACCATCGGCCAGTTATTAACTTATTACTCTAAAAACTCCTTTGGCTTTTTCAACTGATTTGTCGATGCGGTGGCGGTACGATATGAGATAACTGTCAGGTAGCAGTGTCAACCAATTCGAATGCAGTACTGCCCCACTTCTGCGCATGTATTACTACTACGCAAACATAATAGGTACTTGTTCCTTAAGTGAGGTAATCTCACATCAGTAAGCTCACGTAATAGAACAAAATATCTACCACATATCGATCCCGCCCCGCCAAGTTAGGAAGTCGCCTTATCTGTGGTGGACAAATTATTGGAAATCTTTCACCTTCATAATTGCAGTCACCTATAAGAAGCTTTTCGAATCAATTGGTTGTGCATCTTTTTTTATACAGCGACGGTGGCAATCAAGCTCACGGTCCGCCTGATGGTAAGCAGACACCGTCGCCTATGGACGCCCGCAAGTCCAGAAAAATCACAAGCACGTGACCGACCCTTTATTAACTTAAGGTTTCGTTGTGTTGACAGCTGCAGGTCAGACATATGCAGGTACCACACTCTCAACACTCTCAATTCAACACCATATGTGTAATGTATCAGTAGTGGCGTTATTAATAATGATTGCAGTCTTCTGTAAGGTGGAGGTTCGTCCCCAGTTGGGCTGTTCCAAGTATGAGCGAGATGAAATTTCGCTGTGCCCTACCTCTCTATATCTCCCTACACCTCGACATGGTAGGCGCTTTTTTGTAAATTTTAGATTTCTCTGCTGCTGTGTTTCGAGCTTCATACCAAGTTGTTTTTTACCCACTTCCAAAAAAAGGAGGAGGTTCTCAATTGGTCGGAATATTTTTTTATTTTACATTATTTTATGTATGTTCACCGATTACTCAGAGACTACATAGTCTACATACCGATTTCAAAAATTCTTTTTTTGTTTGAAAGGATGTATTTTCTAGTTGGTCCCATTGTCACCAAGTCTGGATCTGATGACGGGATCTTGGAAAAATCGAAGAAACCCCTCAAATTATCTGTATACTAAGAGGATGGGGTAAGGCAAAATAAGGAATTCCTCAAATTATATACCAAGAGGATGGGGTCTGGCAAAGTTTGGAGTTGGTGTTTTTTTTGTTAAAAATTTACTTCTTACGCTTCAATATTGTGATATATTCGTAATCAGCTCAACCCCGGGGTCTTTGAGACAGCCCTCAGTTGAAGTAATCTGCACAAAAATCCTAGAATATTGACTGTGGTCAATATCCATAATGTCACTTGTTTTCCCCACGTTTCGTTCTTATTTCTATCCAATTCAATTATTTATTTGCTAAGAACACATGTTTTGTGTATGATATTTAACTTTTTGCTACTACTATTTTGTTCTACGATCTTCCATTAGTTCAATTATCTTTCAGTCTTCTGTCATGTCTTTCTGCTTGGGAAGAGCCTCCAATTTAAAGAGATATCATATTCGTCATAATTGCAAAGGAAGTCTTATAATACTTTTTATAAAATTCCCGACCCAAATATGCATCATTATACGTTTCTAGTGACAAATTCGTCTAGTTCATTGATCCGGACTATTAGGGCAGTCGTCCACAATGCGGCATCCGTTCTCGGAAGGCGGATGTACACGCGACTATTCTTGTAATGGACTCCGTCCATTAGCCATAAATTTATGTCTCGTCTAGACGCTGGTCAATTGATCTCGTCTCGTGCATTTAGAAAACGTAGCATTATTGGGAAAATATATTACGAGTATGTTACAGCTTTATTCTTTTCCGTCGAAGGTTACAAATAAAATGAAGTTCTTCTTTCAGCGGTTTTGTCATTAACAAAAACGGTGCTATAAGTTAAAGCCCACGAAGGTCTATATTTTGTTGACTATAGTTAAGTACTTGTTGACTATGGCTAACAGCTCCCCCTTCCGATGTTGAAATACATAAATTAGAATCATAAATCATCGTTTTCCACAAGAAATTAGCCTAGTGGTAATTTGTGACCTTTTGTCTGATATTCTCTCATCTGCACTGCACGGGTATATCCTGAACAAGGATGTAGAAACTAAAAGTGGTTAACTTATGGTGTCCTTAAAATTTTTAGTAAGCCAATTGATAATTATAACTCTCTTTTAAGTTTTCCTACAGTTAAAAACATTTACTTCCTACTATACCTAAATATTTCTATATATCTAGCTATAAATAATAATATGACCTTATTCAGATATATATTTGACTTTGACTCTGCTTAACAATACAGGCTAATAAAAATAAAAAATATCTCTACGTATATAAAGATGATATCACCTAAGTACTTGCCATCAGTATCAATTTTGAAACTAGGCATCAAGGGCTTTTTTACAAGTCATAGAATAAGAACAGTTGACAACATTTCATATTGCTCAGCCTACAAATGTTATTAGTTCGCTGCGCTTTGTTGAAAATAACAACCGACTATATATTATGAAGTTTCAAATCTTCACGGGGATTCATATTAAAATTAATTAATCATTAAATGTGACCCCTGGGTGGTGCTAAAAGTGCAACAAAAACTGGCAACCGTACTTGTCTTCTCGAAGATCTCACGGTTCGTAAATAAATGCCATCCACCACCACCACCATATCAGCCCAAAGACGTCCACTGCTGGACATAGGCCTCCCCCAATTTCATGGGGGGTAAATGCCATAATCGCCACGCTTGGCATGCGGGTTGGCGATCGCAGTGTAAAACGATTAAATAATTAAATTAAATAAATCATTAAATGTAAAGAACGTAATAATGTATGTACTTACATCACATAATGATATTAATCATGTTGTTGTCATGTCCCTTTTATTCTCGTATTTTTGTTACTTAAATATTGTAGGACTTTTGGTTAGAAATGTGCATATCCAGCCGATTTTATCCAGAGCATGCGCCTCACAGCGCGTCCGGGGTCCATCCGCCGGAACTGCCCCGTTACGGTGGAAGCGGTATTTGTTCAGCCCGTTGTCACCCCTGCTGTGAGGCTACGTTGCTCTACTTGCTATTTTGGGAATTTATATCTATTATGTACTTCTATTATGAATATCATATTCATTGGCAGCGCGAGAAAAAAAAATGTGAAAGTTTTTGCAAATCCACAACAACTAAATAGATTAAAGTACATTGATTGGGGTGTGTACTCGTATTAATTTGTAAGAACATCTAGTATTTATACAATAAAATTTGCTTTGAAATCAGTTGTGTACGTTTATATTAATTGTACCTATTGTTTATTAGAGCAATATGTGGGTACAAATATTTTAATATTCCATACTCGGATATTATACTATTACTTATTCTGTGATATTATTAAAATTGGTACATAGCGCTGTTATTATGTTTTTTTTTTATAAAAAACATGTTATTTTGTTAAAAAAAAAATGGCCGATATGGCGATTCAAAGTCTTAATAACCAGGAGTGGTGAGGTTAAATATTGTAGTAATTATAAGCAAGAGATTATTTACGTATTCTACAACCATTTGATTGTTCTTCATTATCTAAGAGTGGTTATATAATTATCTTTTTATGAAGAAAAATGTAAAAACCCATTAGCTTATTTTACGTGTAAGTTAGTAAAGATATTACAGAACAAATATTACCATACCTCTATTTATTTTTTATCATCTTTAAACCCTTCTCAATAAAAAAGGTTTGTAATTTCAATTCCTAAATCATATTCCTTTAGATGTAGTCCGATTTGTCCCACGATTTTGTTCACATCGTTCATAATTCCGCAGCATTCGGTTAAATTTGTTTAATTTTTGCTCGTTTTTTTAATGTTATCTGAAATCATGAGTAAAATTTAACTTATATGGATAAACTAAAAAACAGAAGATTACCAAGCGAAAAAGCAGCGGGTTGTATCGGGGATCGACGACCGCAAAGTTTATTAGGTGGATACTTTTTAGACTGCCTACTTATTAGGGTTCCGTACCAAAATGGTAAAAAGGAACCCTTCTGGTGCCGTTTTGTCTGTCTGTTACACTGCTAAATATCTCAAGAACTACTTATGCCATCGATTCGAAATTTGGCATACTTATAAAGAATGGTTATGAGTAAGGTCGCGAGAGCTCCCGAGAATGCGCTGTGTTGAGAGTGAAGGACCTGTATATGTCTCTAGCTGTCAACACAACAAATTTTCAAGCTAACGTAACTGATTATAAGCCCTGGTTCTACTCATTGAAAATTACAAGGTATTAAAGTCAACTTTAGTTTAATGTTGTTTTTTTTTCGTATGTTTTTGATTGTAAATTATTTATTTTTAAGCAAATATTAAATATGTATTTGGCTATATTTTTTCTACACGAACAAACTATGTAAAAATGACGTCCGTTTGCAGTTTGTATATATGGCATAGCAAGTTGGGTTTATTCTTAGAATAAAATTATATTTTCCTTAGTCCAAATTCGATCAAACAGGGATTTAGGACCTAATTTTACGTCCAAATTATACAGGGTGTGGCCAGTAATAGGAGCAATAAATTTAAAGGATGCTTCCTTAGAGCATCTGCAGTTACCTCTTGTGTCGAAAAAATTTTTATCTTTTTTTAATTGGGAGAAATTATGATCTAAAGTTATGACCTCCAAGTAATGGATCTTGGCACCCAGAGATTATAGCGCGGCAGTCAATGCTGATTTTCAAGTTGCTTCAAGTTATAACTTATTATCGTTGTCGCATTTTGGCTTTAAAAGGATATTTTTGGTTTTTTTTTATTTTTTTTAGTGTTTTTTGAATAAAAAGTTATTAACACCACTCTAGTAAAGTAAAAAAAGTACATGTAAGCTACAGTTGCGAAAAAAAAATTTTCTTTTTTTTTTCAATTAATACCATTTGTAAATAATTGCTGGATAGCTCTATAGTGTACCGTTTAATTTTTTGCTCTTATTACAGGCCACACCCTGTATAGCATAGTCTTTGAATAAACTATTCTTGTTTAGCGAAATTGACACTTAACAATATTTAGCGGTTTCGTACTTTATAAGTTTTATTAATTGTACATACGTCGGTTTACATGTAAGTATAATTATATTCTTTATTGCTTCTTGCATGCTATTTATTTTATTTAATCGTATGACATTTATTTACAAACCGTGAGATCTTCGAGAAGACAAGTACGGTTGCCAGTTTACTTTTTATGCTATAATTGACAGTTTCTAGGAAACCCTCGGTGCGCGAGTTGGTCTCGCACTTGCATTATGCGTGAAATTCCTAATTATTGCTAAATTGAATTCTTTAAAAAAGATGACCTCTAACGGTTAAAGGTTAAGCGCTGTTCGGGCACTATTCCATCAATCTTTCTAATCTCACTCGTGTCACGAAATCTTGAGCATTGAAACGTTTTGCTAGAAGAATTTCTTACCTGAAAATACTTTTATTAGAAATTCTAACGGAAAACCGATCTAGGTATGTCGTGTGTTAAGTATTTGCAAAACAGTTTCTTAGAAAACTTTTCAGTTGTGTGGGGTACCTATTAATTTAAAAGAACAGACCTAGAATAATAAGTATAATTCTTTAAACATGATATTAACCCACAAAGTTGAACAGGTTTACCCCAATTTAAATTAACTTAATAAACTCCCTTATGCTTACATTGAATTGTGAATATCCTCCTGGCTCAGAATAATATCAGCCGATACTGAATTTGGACAGGCGAAGATTCGTTTGAATTATTCCGGATTATACGGGATTATGACGTAGTATTATGCGGTATTATGGGTTGTCGCTTTGTTCCTGTAGACCGTATTTATCTAGTAGTAAAGTGAATAAAATGATATTCATCCATACTGAATGAATGTATCTAGTGCGACAAGAGATCGATAGCAGATTACATAATCGATATTTGCGTAAATGTTATTTTATTATTTTAAATTAAAAAACCGGCCGAGTGCAAGTCAGACTCGCGCACGAACGGTTCTATACAACATTAGACACTTTATTCTAACCTTTTTTAATTTAATTTTTTTTTATCAGTAATAAGAACGTTAAATAATATCAAGTAGAATTTTGGTCAAGTGCGAGTCGGATTTTAGTTTTTCATACGCTTACCCAGTGCCTGATGAACACAACGAGCAACTTTTTTTTCATATGGGAGCTCCCTTAAATATTTATTTTATTGTTTTTAGTATTTATTATTATAGCAGCAACATAAAATATATCATCTGTGAAAATTTCAACTGTCTAACTATCACGGTTCATGAGATACAGCCTGGTGATAGACGGACAGACAGACAGACGGACGGACGGACAGCGGAGTCTTAGTAATAGGGTCCCGTTTTACCCTTTGGGTACGGAACCCTAAAAGTAAACAATCACTTATTGGTTTAAATGCAAGCAGGAACATTTCCTATTAGGTAAATAAATTCTTCCATTTCATCACACCTTCACTGAAATTACATAATTACTTTCGTCTAATTTATTCTTGCTTACGTCTCCTTAATAGACCAAGTTAACGTTGATATTAGATACTGATTGGTCTAATATTAAATGAAGACCAACTAACACTGGCATGTGTAAATGTTTAGATCCGGGATGCTTCGCGTACAGGAAGTGTTTTGGCGCTGGGAAATGAGATGCGATATAGGGCTGGCGCGTCTTTATATTTTATTAATAAAAGTAATTATTTATGAAAAAATAGGCTTTTTCCAGTTTTACTTTTGTCCAATTGATTGTTCTACGACACGCCGCGAGCGCCCACATAATGCGCATTATTACATGCAGTTTTTATTAATATATTTTACTAGTATTTTTATGAACATGTTGATGAGCTTTGTTATCACGCGCATTCTGTAAGATAACACAACACCAGCCGTTTATGCGAAGACTTAAGATTTTGATGGCATAATAAGTCCATTGTACTATCAAGAGTCTCCCTGTACGCTCGACCGAACTCGATTCTCCATACATACGTTTTTTCATTCTCATTTTAAAACCACCACCACCACCATATCAGCCCGTAGACGTCCACTGCTGGACATAGGCCTCCCCCACTTTTATGGGGGGTAAATGCCGTTGGTTGGCGATCGCAGTATCTCCACCGCATTCCAGGGATGCTGCTGCCCAACCTCCGGTGGCCTTGGTCGTAGTTTTAGGACATACCCGGGTCCATTTTAAAACGCCATGCTGAAATAACATGAAACTTTGTATACACAATGGGATCCGCCATATCTAGGTCGGAAATTAGTTTCTGTTGCTAGAATTTGGAATGAAAAAAAAATACAACGAGATTTTGAATTTCTTAGGTCTTGTATGAAAACCTTAATAATCGCTGTATTTTTTCTCCATAAAAAGGAACAGAAACTAATTTCCAACCTAGATATACCGGATCCCCTTGTGTATACAAAGTTTCAAATGATTCCAGCATGCCATTTTAAAATGAGAGCGAAACTACGTTTGTATCGAGACCCGAGCTTGCTGCGGAATCTTAACTAGTGGCCTGTGTGAGTGAGTAAGCTGTAGACCCCGCATTTTTTTTTTCAAATTTTCATAAACTGACTAAACAAAAAAAAACCTAGATAATTATCGAACCTGCTCACAAAATTTCACGAGAGGAGAACGTCCGGACAGAGTTTTTTTGACGAAAGCTGAAACGGGGACGCCTCGCTCGCTTTGATCGCTCGGTTAATTAATTATATCTTACTTGTCAATTTATATTGAGACACTCAAGATTATTAAAAAGCATTAATATAGTCTGTTTTGTAACGTACAGATGAACTTGGCTGGACACGCTACCGCGTGTCTAGATAGTCTTTTTTGTAAAGTATCAATAGGATATTTTTATCTACTAAGACAATTATATACAAGTACTTATATACTTAACCAAAAAACTTAAATATTATAATAGTAAGTATTCGTATTAGTTAACATAGGGTGTAGATTTTTTATTATTTCAATTGCTTCATTAAAATTATTCTTAAGTAAATACACACCCGCCTTCAAGCTAGCTAGAAAAACAATTTTAAGTAAAACGCTAATTAAATAAAACCGCACCAAATTACCCCTGGTTCAAACTTCTTGCCCGAGAGCGCATAATTGTTGAAAAATGTCCTGATAAGCACTAATTTATGGGGTAGCGGGTCGCATCTTAATTCCACCGTATCTGCGCGAGCCGCCTTGCAGCCTTATCGTGTGTAATGGCACGAAAGGAAACTTGGTTTTATTCAAAAGTTCATAAAAACACAAGTATTGCTTTTAAATTTACGAAAGAACGTTTAAAAGATATAACAGTAATTAAAAAAAAAGTTTTCAATATTATTCAAGTATTCAAAGCTCTTGTCAACAATTGCCCTCCTCAATCAAAGATGAGTGTCAACCGTTACACCGTCACTGCACGACGAAGAAGTCGTCTTGAAGCATCGCAGGCACCGATTTGGCTACGTAAGTACACAGCGCATGCCCATGCATAAAAATATCGAACTATCACGCTGCGGCTGCGTTGATGTGAAAGAGTATTGAGTAGAGCGTTATGGCTACATATTGTTTACTATTAGACAGGGTAGACTTACGGGCGAGAAAAGTAGATAAAAAACATAATTAATAATGATGTACAAACCGAAAAATCCTTGCTGGAAACTAAATAAACACATACTTAGAACGAACTTTTGTGGTTCTCAATGGTTATATCTTATATCTAAACATTTAAATATCAGTTTTAACCCACCACATTCACAAAACACGCCTTTTGAATTTGATATCAATCGATATTAGGATAATAAATTTCATTTACGAGCTTCAAGCAAATAAAACGTTCTCTCCAATATAGTAAATGTGATAAACGATTGCAAAGTAATTGAATCGTGTCCCGAACACCAATTTGCGAAA
Source organism: Notocelia uddmanniana (assembly GCA_905163555.1). NCBI lineage: Eukaryota > Metazoa > Arthropoda > Insecta > Lepidoptera > Tortricidae > Notocelia > Notocelia uddmanniana. Next base: position 16,587,678 of record LR991054.1, on the reverse strand, counting down.
TATTTAACGAGCCACTTTTGTACTATAAATTACGGTCCAGCAACTATTAGCTCTATTTGAATTTATAAAATTGCTGTCAAGTAGCGACACATAATTGCTTGATATTTATGAGATGTAGTATTACACTAAGAATACAATGTTGATTGAACAGCGTCCTGGTTTTGGTGAAATTTAATCAATTTAAATTTAACAACTAACAACGAAATAACCTACAGTACCTGGGCACCCGAGCTCGGCATGTTTTGTGTTTTTCCGGAAAAAACTAATTTTCCCGAAGATGAGACCTTGTTAAATCGATATTTTGTCTTTGATCTTCTGAATTTTAATTTTATTGAAACTGTTAGAGCCGTTTTCGGGTTCCCTGAAATTAATAATTTGTTAAATATGCATACAAGAATTGCTCGTTAAAACAGATTTTTTTCATACACATGTTTAATTTACTGTTCCGTTTTAAGAATCCTCATTCCAGCATTATTTCAAACTAAATCACCATAAATTCAATATTCACTTTGTTTTTGAACTGATTACTTACATACTTTGAATACGTACATACGTATCTAAACACGCGGCGGCGTGTCCAGCCAAGTTCACCCCAGGAACTGGCGGACAGCAGCCGTGTGTTATATTACACGAACCGTTTGGAGCCACAATAACTCCAAATCTATCTAACATAAAAAAATGAAATTTCGTACGTGTATTAAGATACTTTAAAACAACTAGAACCGTAAATTTCATAAATATAAGTTTATTAATTATTGACATATTAAATTCCAAAAAACGGCATTTTTACCACTGACTGACTGACTGACTGACTAGTAATCAAAAACCGAACCCACTTCCAGGTGACCTAGAAAGCTGAAATTTGGCATGCAACTTGGTAATTGTGTGAATACAACAGAAAAAACAGAAAACAGTGATTTTTTATTTGTTTTATTATTATTTATGCTAGAATACCTGAGAACTCCGTCATTTCTTAACCGATATGGAAATTATTTTTTTTGTTTGAAACGGTATACTGCAGAGGTAGTCCCATAGTTATCAGGTAAGAATCTGATCATAGGGTCCTGGAAAAATCGAGGGAACTCTTCAAATATTTGAGGTGCATCTATAGCGATTTGGGTATTTTGTATAGTAACTCGTGCATTCGCTCTTAAAAAGCACCATTTGGCGAACATTGACAAAAAGTAATGATATCCCATCAAAAACATAAATGTGAAAATGACAGCCAAGTTCAAAATAAAGAATATGCGATGCTTGGTTGTCGTCTTCACCGACAAAAGAATTGAGATCTAAATGAATGCCAAGTTCCGTAGATTCTCTGAAAAGTTGCCAAGTTTGGCACTACTTGTTTACAGTAAAACTAATTTACTGCGGCTTAATGCACTTTGAGCTTTAATTTGGCAGTTTTCTTAAATATCCAACAGCTTTGGTATTATAACATACTTCATAGAAAACTGCCAATTTAAGGCTCAAAATGCATTAAGCCGCAGTAAATTAGTTTTACTGTAAACAATGTAGTGTCGGCCTTGGCACCATTTCAGAGAATCTACGAAACTTGGCACTCATTTAGATCGTAATTCTATTGTCGGTGAAGACGACAACCAAGCATCGCATATTCTTTATTTTGAACTTGGCTGTCATTTTCACATTTATGTTTTTGATGATGATACATAACATAATCACTACGCACATTTTAGCACCTTTCAATTAGAAATATACCTATACCTATTTAGGTGACTAAAACTCATCACCAAAAACAAAATCCGGGGCAAAAAGTGGAAAAGTGCGAAATAGGCGTTCCGCGAAAAAACCTTGCGGCCGAAAGGTGGGGGGAAACTCAGATTTATTTCCGCACTCGTCCCTTGAGGGGTCCCTTATCGACTCGCCTCATGTTGATGTATGACCCGTGCAAGGAAAATCTGCTTTAAGATTACTCATTTAGATTATCCTCTAGTATTCGGATTGGATTAATTGCTCGTAGGTGATAAGTGTCAAGCAAGTTCAGTTGCATACAGCAGACTGCTGTCACAGAAATCCTGGACGTAATTGTAACCCCTTGTATGTTTTAGGTACATACAGCATTTAAAAAAATTCTAACGAACAAGTAAGGGTATTGCGTTAGTTCTGAACAGATCTGATATTGGTGGCCTTGTTTTTAAAACACTGTAAGTAATTTTCAGTCTCACTCCACAGACATAAAGCAGCAATTACACTACTTCGTCGCCTAATGCGGACGCCGCACTTGCTTTAAGCAACTTTGGCCAACGAACGTCTCGCTTCACATATTTTGTCCGCCTACTGTACGGCGATTGCAGCTGTCGTTTATCGAATGCGATCGAGTACCATTTTATTTACAGTGTTGCGATTGTCGCATGTTGCATCCAGCAACCGATTTCATGTAATATCAGCTTTTTGAAACGTATAATATAACATAATACGAACGTGATTAACTGAACTGAATCGTATAAATATGAAATGTATCATTTTCTTTACGTATCTAACCTTCATGAATCATTTAATTTAGCATAGTTTACTGATTGGCATACATTGAATAATTTTTTGTAAAATTTAATGCTAGATTTTTTTATAGAAAGATGCTGACAACCATTAAGCTTTACGGCTTAACGATCTGCTTGGAATCAAAATTAGTTTCCATTTTAACATTCCAAATTACAAATTAAAGGGAAAAATTGAAAAAATTAATGCTCCGAGCAGGTTCCGAACCTGCGACATCTGGCATACGCGGCCAATCGCTCTAGCCTCCGAGCTAGAGCGACTTGCCGCGTATGGCAGTTGTCGTAGGTTCGAATCCAGCTCGGAGCATTAAATTTTCAATTTTTCCCTTTAATTTGAAATCCGGAATTTTCGTTAGCAGCGTACTGCGTAATACAAAATAATTCATTTTAACATTTATTGCCCAAAAACTGCAAAACAGTACTCGTAGGTGAAACTATGCACGATACCGATTGAACAGTACAGATATCCAAAAACGTATACGTGCTATTATAGGAAACTGTTCTTAGGTTAGGTAACGTACTTTCGAACTTATTTTTGTAATTGCATTGATTCAAATATTCAACTCGTTTTAATCTAATTTGTATTTCGCTCGTTTATTTGGTCCAAGATTACCTAAACATTGTTAGAAACAAATACAATGTTGCATAGAACGTTATCAGTTTTATTTCAGAGTTAGTTAAGGAATTTGCCGGACTGAACCACACTATCCGCACCTGCTCGGCGTGGAGTAATTCTGAAAGTTTCTGCATTCAACACAGGGTGCTCAACATCAGCAGCCCTACAATGTTTTTTTTTTATATCTGCCCGTGTGGTGCCATGTAAAATACGAATTGTAACAGCTATCTAGGCTAGCTAGGTTGAAGTGTTGCAATATCGTATTTTCTTCATCTTTAAACCGCCTTTCTGCCTTCATTTACTGGTTAAAAATGTAAGTTTATTTTTTTGTGTAAGTTGGACACTGGTATAACTTGGACTTTGGCATACATACATTCCCAATTAAGATTGTACAGTCAAGTGCAAAAATATGGGTGCATACGACTTACTCAAAAATATGTCACGTAGATCTTATGTTGGTGAATTTAGATCTCGGTACCTAATTAAAATATACTATTTGTAACACTTGCAAACAATTTTGATGGCTACAAAAGCCAATAAAAACTTCATAACGTGTGGGCTACAGACGTTGTATATGAACAAATTAATTTTTTTTAAACTTGATTGACTCCATACCAAAATTCCAATATTTACCATGTGTAGTATTTGTAATGAGTTGTCACTGTTTTCAACTGGGCATCTTCGAATAATCGGAAGACCAAATATCGAAATTTAAAATAGTGAACGATCTAGGCGCGCCCTCTAGACGAATTTAATGACGTATCCTTATCAAAATCTGTTAAGCCATTGAGTATGTAGATATTAGTGGACATAGGAAAGGATGGACATACCTACATACATGCATACATAAGTACATACAGGACATATACCTAACTACACATAAACTTCCTTTTGGGCTTCGCCGCAGTGGGGTAAACGTTCATGGGTTAAAAAAAACACTCGGATCTATATTATTTACACATTTTCTTTGATTTTTGGGGTTTCTGTAGTCAACTGAGAACCCATATAGTTTCGCCATGTCCGTCTGTCTGTCTGTCCGAGGCTTTGCTCTGTGATTGTTAGTGCCAGAAAGCTGCAGTGTGGTATGCATAATATATAAATCAATAAAACTGACAAAGTAGTAAAAATAATTAAGGGTACTTCCCCTACACGTAGTGGAGATGTTTTTTTTTTGCTTCAAACCTATGGTGTGGGGTGTTATTGGATAGGGTTTTCAAAATAAATAGAGGTCTTCATTAAACATTTTATATACTCCAAAAGAAAAAAAAATGTGTCCCCCATTCTAACTTTTGAACTATGGGTCCAAAAATGAAAAAATAACATGAAAGTAAGGTCAATAAGGACTTTCAACGAAATTAATAGCGGACATGATCGGTTAAGCTGTTTTTGAGTTATCGTAAAAAGTCTTCCCTTCTTAGTAAAAGACGTATGAAACGCGACGAAAGTATTCCCTTTTGCTTGTTATTGTTTTTTTTTAGAGTAAGTTCATTGGGCAACTACGGAACCCTACACTGAGCATGGCCTGACATGCTCTTAACCGATTTTCAAATAGTTTTCATAAAAATATCTCAAATCATACGATGGTATATATAGGAAAGGTACCTTGTCTAAAAATTGTGTGAGTGAGCGTATTCTATCCATTATGCTCGAACGTGTTACCTTGTGTCCATAACTAGTCTCTTGTCTGCTCTTGTTTCTTTTCTTTGCTAATGTTAGACAAGATTAAAACTTTGCGCTCTATGTTTCGTGTCAGAAACTTTAACAAGTATTCCATTTCTGTTCGGAGAAAGGAATCTTAAATAATCTATAACATTTACTTTATATGAGCCAACTTTGTAATCCATTTAGATTATGTTCAAATGCTTTCAAAATAATAATGACCAGTATATGTAAAACAAACATGAGTGTGTTACAAATCTACTGCATTGAGTTTATTTGGAGAATTGTCTAAAGTCGGGACGAATTTTACTATTAGAATAAGCGAGGAATAGAAACACATTTCTGAAACTGCAAATCTAAATGTAAAGTAGGAAATATGCAAAATAACGCGGCTTTACGTGCTGAAAATACCAATGCTCTCTGGGCTCGATTACTTCAAAAGATGTTCTAACAGATGCCGTTTAAGCCAAATTGCTCGGCCTACGACACGACTCCATTTGCAAATTAGACAACAACTTGCATACTTATAAAGATTAAATTGGTACATTTACAAGAGACTCCTTTCGGAAGAAATACAAGACTATATTACAACCTTTTTTACCTACTACTACCAAAATTATAATTATTCAATCAAAATAGTAACATACTCTGATGTCTTCAAAGTCAAGAATTGAAATAAATCTTTGACGTGTCACATTAACAACAACATAAATGATCAGCAACATATGTTGAAAAATCAAATACTCGTAGTATGCAATTGCTAATAAATTATATGAGTAACCTGTAACTTTAAGTAACCCATAACTTTAAAATACAATTGGAATTCGGGAATAAAAAATCTAACTTAAGGTTTCTTAAATTACGTTCTCCAAGTACGCCCGATAACCGTAATCAGTACAAACGAATTAGTAGAGCCGAAATGATCTCTGACCCGTCCGACGCCAATCAATCAACCTGATCCCGCTAAACACCGCATTCTGATCTCCAAGCGCTAAAACAGCTGATCAAAAATGAACCTAACTTCAGAAGCAATAAAGTTTTATTATCTTTGATAGTAATAGACACATTAAGTTTTCACATTGACGTGATTAATGAAATAGATCGAGCGGTACACGGGAAAGTGTCTAATCGGTACATTGATGTATAGGATGAAATAATAGCGGCACAAAGGGAATAAAAACGTTTATATAATGAAGATTGCTCAATGGTGACAACTGATGGTTGTTGAAAGTTATTTATCCTCAGTTGTATTGTGTGTTAGGGTACCTAGAACCTGCTTGAAAAAAGGCCAAAGCAGATCTAGACATATATATTTACTGTTTATATTTATGATCAATAGTATTGTTACCTGTTGGCGAACCTATGTAAATAAATAATAAAGTCGAAAAGTGGCAGATCAATTTCTTTGCTTTGTCAACCTTAATTTTTTCAGTGATTTTATTCTCTACTAATAATATTATATTCGTCGTATATTAATACATACATATTATGATTTACCCACATAATTGAAATTACTACTAATTATTGGCTTGCGTTTGAAAATCATTATAGGCATTGGATTAAATTGTGTGAGTGTTACTTCACACGGCGCCGGCGCCGCGTGCCATAAGGCGAGCGTACACAGATCATTCAGTATCACAGGACAGGTTGAATAATCGCATTATAAGCCAACGAATGTCATGGTGGTTTAATGGCTCAATCTTGTTAAGACCGAATAAAATTTTAAGAATATCTTTTTCAGGATTCCGTACCTCGAAAGGTAAAAAAAAAACGAAACCCTTTTATGATCACTTGTGTGTCTGTCTGTCATAGCCAACTTGGTCCAAAACCACTGGACCGATTGAGTTAGAATTTGGTATACATAAAGTTCAAAATGAAACAAAGTATATTGTATGTTATATTAGATAAAAGGGCTTGGTTTGAGCATTTCAAATGTATATTCTTTTTTTTTATAACTATGAGATCGTTATGAAGTTATTATTTAAGAAAACGGACAAATATTCCAAATTATTTACCTTTGTCTTTGTACATATGTCAACTGTTCTTGTGATTACTGTTTTATTGTAGTTTTATGTTATGTGAATAAATGTCTTCTTTTTTTCTTTCTAGTGTTTTACTCGTGTACAATAAAGAATTTTACATACCTACATACATACATATTTCAGAATAAAAAACAAAATAGTTCTTTACATATAGATTACAGGAAGACCTATGACGTATGTGCCGTGAGTTCCCTATGATTATCGTCCTCTGTATAGTTTACCTAGTGGTTTTAAATGAGGATTATATTAAGAAGAATATAATAAGTAGGTATGTAACCCTTCATTGTGCGTTATCCAAAACGCAGTTGGCCGGTTTTTTTTATTAACCAAGAACTTTTCATTAAACACTAAAAATGTACAATCCAGATCCAAATTATTACAAATGTGTCTGCTGTCTAGGGATTATTACCTACCCATTTCTTTAGCATGTCAGAAGTAGTCCATAGATATACATAGGCTAATTCTGTTTTTGCGTTGAATCGTTAACTAACAAACGTCAAGCAGTGAACGCTTACCCTTAGCATGGAATATTACGCTACGGGATTGATGGATGGTTCGCTTTATCAACTATTTACGAAACTATTAAAGCCTCTAACAAAAACATCTCCGCATTCGCCGACGCATTAACAAGAGAGGTATTTGCATAAATTTGCGTTAAGTTAATGGGGTTCCCTGACAAGTTTAATCTTGTCTTTAGAATTTATTGCCGTCTACTGTCGACTGCAACCTCCTGGCCTTTGCATTGGCTGAATAAATATTGGGCTTTGCTGTAAACCCAGCAGTCAGAGCAATAATTTTGGGGAATCACGTAAGGGTGAATGGCGGAATTAGGCGAATTCGAAGATTTGAAAAGAACGAATGCAAATGTTACGGAATTATTACCTAGCTTTTGAACATGGATTTTAGTGATAAGTGATGAATTAGTTTCTCAAGATATTTAAACCCGTGGCATAAGGTTGTATGTGATGATAAAATTTAATATCAGTTTTATGTGATCATGACGATAAAAACTATATTAGCAATTGCTTGATTTATTGATATTTTTATTATTAACAATGTCATGGCTCCCGATATGACAACCCATTTTATTGAATTACAGAGTATATTTTCTGCAGCCTGAAATACATAAATATTTTGTCTACACAATACATAGGTAGTCTATTTATTCCATGTTAAATCGGCGGAAGAAACTGTTTTATTTTCTGGCATAATGTGTTGTAATGTAGACATTTTCCGAACTTATGTCGGTTTAAAACACTCACTTCGTTCGTATTTTAAGATTACTGACACTCGTTGGGAAGAAGCCTAAATTCCACTCTTGTATCATAAATAACATTCTGCGAAGTACAAGCAGATAAAAACTATTTTAGCACAAGGCAAGTGTCGTAATAAAATAAAACTCGCGTGTGTAATATCCTGGTGTAACAGAACGACATGTCCTCAGCCTGTGAAAACCCATGAAAGCTTCTAAGCTTCGGGAAAATCGGGAAAACTTATTTATTTTCTTGAATTTTCATTATCGATGAAGGTTTTCATGGTAAAATTTAATGGGCTTTAAATTAAGTTTTAATAGGTTCGATTATTTACTATTTCTTCATAATATCTTCCAAGTTTTAATGTATTTTTTATTGTATTTCAGAATAGTATATTAATATAATTATTAGAACAGCTTTAACAAAGTTTGATAATGTTTATTTAGGCCAGGCAGGGCCATCTAGCGACAAGTTGCTTAACTGACAAGAGATAATAATCCAACCGTGTCAAAAGTACGTCATTTGGTAGGTCCAGTAGCGATATCTGTAGCCATCTGAATTTATACGGGTAGTTGTGAGGACATCATTCACAGCGCTAAAGTTGAAGTAAAAATTACCTCACCTTAGGCGAACCAGTGTAGGTCTGACCGCCGACTACGAGATGTTAGTACGGATCTCGGTGTCAAGATATACTAGGCGTGAGCTGTGAGTCTCGCTGATGGAAGTTATTAATTGAATAGCAATAGCTGCCGAGCCGGCTTGAGCGGGTAGACTCGCGCCTGACTTTATGCTTACCCAGCTAAAATGAAATTTATGATAAAGTAAGCAATTGTTTCTGCATAGGTGACTTTTTATTTTAGTGAGGTTTTAAAAGGAATAGCGAGAGTGGAGGTGTCTGGTGTCGAGTAGGAGAACTTGCGAGTTTTGTCAACCAATAGTATTTCAGATTTAGGTTGAAAACCAATAAAAAAAGTAAAAGTAAAAGTAGTTTATTCTTCAAATTAGGCATATTACATGCACCTATGAACGTCAATGAGAATCGTTCCCTCCAAATTTACGTAAAAACATAGTGATCGCGTGATATTGGTGGCGCTGATGATCGGATGAGGGGGGTATATAAGGAGATTCACAACGTTTTTAGGGGACTTTTGCCTTCACCAGAGCAACGAGAAACAGTAGTCTTGGTGCTTCAGGAGTGTCTTTATGTGAGTTGTTTAAAGTGTCTTGGCTAGGGATTCTGATAGGGTCTTCACTATGTTAGGATATTTAGGATGTGTGTGAATAATCCTTTCTGTTCACAGGGATTTCTTTGTCAGCGAATGTCTTAAAACCTCGTATAGCAAATATTGGTGATATATTAGTGTTCCGTTATTTGACTATATAAACCGCAAGCATAAGTTCGTGTTCCTTTCTTAATTTTGTTTTACTGAAGTGAGACGTTATTAAGGTATTGCTTATCCAAGAATCGAACCATATTTGTCGTTACGGAAATCAGTCAGGAGACTAATGCGGTTTCTCATATATATTTACCTGGCCAGATAACTCTCTGGTGGAAGATATGTATGATGATTCGGGATTAGCATAGCCTCGTAAATTTAAATTTGTTAATTTCTGACAAGCTTTATCAATAATCGAACCATATTTGTCGTTACGGAAATCAGTTCGGAGACTAATACGGTTAATTATACATAATTAACCTGGCCAGATAACTCTCTGGTGGAAGATATGTATGAGGATTCGATATAGCATATCACATTCCTGTAAATTAATGATAATAGAATTGCAGTTTATTAATTTCTCTATTAAAGATGCATTTTATTCTATCGAGTGTAGTATTGCCTTATTGAACAACCGCGTTATCCATATATTTGCTATATGAGAGGTACATCGGCGGCGTTTGATTACTACCCGATTTAATAAATAAATTGTCTTTTATTCGACCTACATTTATTGTGCATGCTAATAATTTACCAATTATGGTGGCGGATTTGTGTGTGCTATTTCCTTTATTGATATACGTAGGTGCTATTCATACTCGTACAAGCTGGTTATTATCGAATCTTATCTTAATTATTATGCCTTGATCACGGATCATAACTTCGTACTTTTTGTACAATGACGGTGGCAAACAGGAGTACTTACGTCTTAATGAGTGTGTAATGTTGATGTTGATTATAGTATCGGATCAGTATTATTTTAATGTTACGAGATTTATTAATTCTTTGATGTGTTTTCGGCATATCATTTTATAATGTAATACGTAGCGCCTGATTTACATTTCGTGATATACTTACAGTGGTTATGCGTTTCGTATTGAATTAATATCTCCTTTAAAATATTTGGGTGATTTATGTGTCTAGACGTATTTTGTTTCTATAACCTTGCCTGAACTTTATTACAATTTATAAATTATACACGATAAATATAACTAATAATATCCAACGCATTCATTACGGATTCTTGAATAGGTTTTGTATATTTTCATAGGTTTTGCGGTTAACATTGGTTTTGCATTATTAGTGAAGGGTATTGGTTGTGTTAATGTAGGCAGATAAATAATTAGGGTTCAATTAGTGTTTAATATTCAATTAATTATTACATCTAGTAGATTTCTATGCCATAGTTTGGGCGTTTGGAAGGTTTTGCGAAATCAAACCTGTTTAAGAGAAGGATAGCGTTCCAGCCACATCACTGATACTCCGAAGATACCCTGTGGATTATCGATGACCAGATCCAGGCCACCATCAATCTACTGCTGTGCCATGACAATGTGACATCCGCCAAGCATCCACCAAACGTTATATCCAACGGCGTTCCTGCACATATTACCATATGTTTACTTGAAGTTTCCGGCGCTGCGAACACCTGACTACCAATGAAGACCACAGCGAACTACACCTGTACCATGACGATCTGCCATACCTCCAATGCTCAACCTGTGAGGGAGTTCCTGAACACCATACCATTCTATCTCTGGGTTATCTCCTACAACCCTGAGTGGCAATCAACGGCTTTCCTTACCACTGCCAGAAGACGGTCACGGAGATGTGCTGCAACATCGAGCTGGTTGGTCAAGGCTTCAACAACTGCAAATGGGAATTGTTCCGGCATGACGGCTTTGAAGAATACGGCTGTACACGCACAGATGAAGAGATCCTTGGATGGTTTTCTAAGTTTCGCAAAACTTTCTGACTGTGTGAGCTATGGTACTTATTTATATTCTCTTGCAATTTAAATGGCATGAATTATATTATCTTTATAGCAAGCCGAAATGCTACCGTTGCGTTGTGTGATCTAAGTCTAGGTTTATTTATCTTTTGATGGAACTTGGTTTCCAATTGCAAATCTGTCTACTACATAATTAATATTACGTCAATATTTTCATCATTATTCTGATTTTATTATTCAATCTATGGTACTTATTTATGTTCTCTGGCAATTTAAATATCATAATTAATGTTGTCTTTACAACAGGCCTAAAATGCTATCGTTGGCTGTGTGATCTGAAATTGTCTTACAACCATATTTCACGTACGACAAATGTCTTGAGTGATGATCTTGACTTATTTATCTTGATGGAATTTGATTTCCAATTACAGCATAGTCTGTCACACGTAATTCATATTACGTTAATATTTTCATCTATACTTACTCGTGTTACGAGTAGATACTGTTTCAGTATTCTATATCTATCTACCAATTGACATATTTTACTACTAATTTATTGTATAAGTATTTAGTTGTTGGAACTGGTCGCAATGGACTTTATCCGTGGCTATTTCTAACAATGAGGTAACGTCACAGCCTGGACTGCCAATCGTTTGATACGATTAAGTATGGTTTGTTCGAGCCTATGATAAAAGGTGTTGGTTGTATTGTAGTTGTTGGAACTGGCCGCAATGGACATTATCCGTGGCTATTTCCATCAATAAGGTAACGTCACAGTCTGGACTGCCAATCGTTTGATACGATTATGTGTGGTTTGCTCCAGCCTATGACGAGAGGTTTTGGTTATATATGTAGTACCCAAATATACCTAATAATAACTATTATGCTAAAACGGTTTTCCTCCAGATCGATGAAATACGATCATCAATGGGTGTTAGGGACAGTCTTTACAGATTCTTAACGACAGGCTTTCTTCTTTGGACTGAATCCACGGGACGGGCTTTGAAAAGGGCTGCTGACCCGGTTAGGTGCCGGATTCTATTACTGCTTGTCGGAATCTTTGATTCATACAAGACACTATAGATCCGTCCAGACGAGAAATCTGTATTGCCGTTTGCTGAAACTGATCATTAAAGACCCCAATATATATGTACCCTTATATACTCTACTATATGGGCGAGATGGGATGTGAAAGTTCAATGGCGATACAGGTTATTGAAGACTCGAGCAAAACTCCTTGCTGTCGTGAGAACGCTGGTCAATGCTGAGTTTTTGCGGCTGCATAACTCAGTAGTGATATTTAGCTTATGGGGATGACTGTATGATTCGATTTGGACACTAAACCTGAATAGTAACAGCTTTGTCTTGTTTGCACAATATTTGGGTACGAGGTAATAGATTGATCATCAGCATATAATCTGATTGACGTCCCCTGCTGGACGTAGACCTCCCTCGTAAAGTGCCATATTAATATATTTATATTTCAGCTGATCTCTAATGTGGATCATAGTAGTTTATACTACTAATGCTTTATGCATTTATTCCAACTGGATTCTGATTCAGATCACAGTTGTGTAATAGATTGATCATCATCATATGATCTGATTGGCGTCCCCTGCTGGACGTAGGCCTCCTTTATAGAGTGCCACTATAATATTTTTATATTTCAGCTGATCTGTGGATCATAGTAGTATATACTACTTATGCTTTATGCATTTATTCCCACTGGCTTCTAATTTAGATCACAGTTGTTTACTTTGCATATGCTTTTATGCATTATAAAATGGCTGGTCTCATAATCTTATGGGCTACGCTCTTATTATTACCATGTACATGTTCATTCATCAGGCGCTATTGTCACATAACTCTCATAGTCTCGGTCATGTGCCTTGTGCCTGTACCACCTGCGAGGATACCCTGATTGCTCGTGTTAGGTGTTAGGTAGGGACATATCCAAGCGGCTAGCTTGAGGCTCAGGTTCCTTCGCGAGACTTCTGCCTCGACATAGTTGCCTCATCATGTCCAGAAATGGCTTTGGTGGTTTATATGACTTATGCATGGTACTTTTATGAGGAACTGTGGCTTTATGGTTGCGTGCAATCAGCTATTTTATATTTACAATGTTCTCATATCTTTTAGATTGAGATTTACGCCATATTTGGTAAGAAGCCAGACTTTACCTATTATATCCTTGTAGTTGTAGGAAACATTAATGCTATCTCGACATAGCAAATTTAGTTTTAAGGTTTTTCTTACTATATGTTTCACAGGAATTTACCTACGTTTATCTGCTACCACGTTTAACTATATATGCTACAATAACTTATTTTGCTCCATTAACTATTTTCTACCATTTTTTCTAAACACTTAATCTTCTAGATGACTACTTCGGATCATTTATACTTGCCTTCATTTAATTCCAAGCAATTTATTTAAGCCTTTACTGATCACACAGCCAATGACGGTATTTAAATAGTAGGCTAGATTCTACACTGTTCTGGTTCATATAGCATTGTTGATAATTTAGAAATACTTCTTATGAGTGTTGTTTTATTGCTTTTATTATTCTCATGATAATGTTTTAATCTCTAGTATGTTTGTTATAGGTTTCATAATATTGTGTTCATGGTTAGTAATTGATTATTCATAGGATATTGTTGTTATTCGTTTACGAGTAGGCAAGCTTATCCTAATTTTAGGTTATGTTGTAATATTGTTTAAACATTGTCCAATTCTCAATTGTTTATACATTTCTCACACCTCAGTGAACTATGGTTACTACGTTTATAACAAGGTCTTAAATATGTCACTAGATGATCATGCCATTAATCTTTCAATTATTAGTGTTTCTTATGATATTGTAATTAACAAGAATTACTCATAATTTACGAGTATGTAAATAATTTGTCTGTTATTATGTTAATTGTATTAGCTTTATGGCAACAAGGGTTTTTGTGTGTCCGCTTGTTTTCCCTTGTCTAGGTTGGCCTAGTAATCAAGCGGATGTCTAATAAAGTTCTCCCCGGACTTTATTAGATTCGAGTTTAGATTAGAAATTTTTTTATGAAATAATGGTTATTTATTTTCTCTCCCTCTCAACTTTTTGTTTGATTTATTTTCTTTCCCTATAGTAGGAACCCTATCATTTATATCTGAGGAACCTTAAAAGCTTTAGAACTTCAGTAGGTATTAGCAACTTGAGGAAAATCCTGGTTTTCAGATTT